>JAJJXE010000003.1:0-1222012 GCA_022432365.1 Hypoxylon sp. FL1284 | reverse complement strand
TTTTTTTCAAATTTTGCTATACTTTTTAATAGATTATAGTCATTTAATAGGTATATAGCTTATTATTTAGGTTTTTAAAAGCGCCGCGCGGTGGATTATAAACCGCGAAATGGTACCTATAATTCGTGTAAAAAAGAGTTAGATATATCGAAAAAAAAACGGTATTATTATATACAAATTTAATCGTAAATAATAGATCTTTCCAATTGCTTATTTTATAATTAATAAAGACATGGAAATATATTTTAAACGTTTAATTTAACCGTTTGGTTTATCCGTCCGTTTATAAATAAAAGGTTATATTTATATAAAAGCAAATACCTACCAATTTAAAAAAATCCTTTTATAAATAAGCGGTAAATTTAAAGTTTTTATTAGAAATAATATTTAAAAGCATTCCATGATATTTTTAATAGGTTTTAATAAAAATCTTTATTAAATTTTTAGCCTTTTTTTTACCTATTTAAAAAGATATAAAATAAGTTATTTTAATAAATAAATTAACAATCATTTAAATTGAATTATATTTATTAAAAAAGGGTAGGTTTATAATAAAATTTATTATTATTATTTACCATGGCATATAATAAAGTTTCATAGGTTAAAGGTAATTATAAAAGATATAATATAAGATTTTATTGCGTTGGCATTTTAAATAGCCACGTATAAATTCTTTAATAAAAGATTTAATATTAAATTATTAAAAGTTATATATAATAAGCTTTAAGGTTTTATTTATCTTTATATGTTTTATTATAAAAGTATTATACTTTAAACGGGTAACTTTTTTTTTTATATTTGCAAATATTTAAAATCTATTTTTTCGATATAATAAATTATTTTTAATGGTTATATTTTTACCAAGGTTTATTTTAACAATTATATACTTTAAATTTAACATTTTTTATTTTTTAATTTATTAAATGAAATTAAAGGTTTATTTAAAAGTTAATAAATTATATAATTAATTAAAAGTAAATAAAATTAATGTTAAGGTAATAAATTTAAAACCTTTTAAATGTAAAAAATGTTTTTTTTATAAAATTAAAATAATTGGCTGGTTTTTAACTTCTTTTTTTTTAAAATGATATTATAATAATTAAAATAAAATATCGGCCTTTTTATTTTATTTACTTAATTAATAATTGATAATAAACCAGTAAAATAAAAGCTGCTATATTTATTAAGCTTATTATTTATTAAAAACTTTAATAATAATAAAATATAATAGATTTTAATAATTAAAATAAATTTTGATTTAATGCTTGGCATTTTTTAAATATTAATACTAGCGTTTAAAAGAATTTATTATAACAAATAATTTTTTATTATAGATTTTATAATTTATTTTTATAGGCGTGAGTTTGCAAAAGTGGTAAGTAACAAATTAAAGCTTATTATTTTTATCCTTTTAAAAAAGCACAGCTTTAATCGCGAAATTAAAGGCGTTGGCTTTCACGAATGCCGTTTTTTAAAGGTTAAAATGGGTAAAAATAAAAGCTTAAATAAATAAATATTTCAAATGTTTAAAGGCTTTATTCATTTTTTTAATCCATTTTTAATCTTTTTTATCCCTTTTATTAACACCGGTAATAAATCAAGTAATAGCGGAAAAAGATTTAATAAAATGACGGTAAAAGTGTTATAATCCCGCCTATTATTTCTGTCAGTTTAATTTCATAGGTTGGATATGTATTCTAAAGGTTTTGGTTTAAAAGGTAATAATAGTTTAAAATTGATATTTTTAATTGTAAAAGAGGTTTTAAAGGTATTTTATATTTAAGTGCAATTTAAATACTAGAAAGGTTTGAATATTTAAGTTGATAGCTGGAGAATGAATGATTAGATATAGTAGGAAATCCATTTTTATATATTCATTTTCCTTTTTTATAAAATGTTATTTGAATAGTTGAACCTGTATGGTAAAACTTAGGTTTATAGGTTTAACCCGAATCTGTTAACCTGTAATATAAGTTCTTGATTTATAGGTTATATCATGTGACTTGGAACTTTAATTATTTTGGGGATGGTTGTAATTTAAGCCGTGACATTATTTCTTTTTTTTAAGATCTTTGTTTTAAAGATAACTAGGTTAGTTTCCTTCTTTTATTCCTTTTTATTTAAGATTAACTTTTATTATTTAAAATGTTAAAACATGGTGTTTCCAAATCTAATTTTTAATCTTCCCGTCAAGCTAGGAAAGCTACCAAAAACCGTACTACTTTTATTTAAATAGTATTTTTTAAGGGTTGTTTTAAAATGCCTTGTTTATATTATAAGGATTATAAAGTGGTTTATATTGCTTTTAAAGATTCTAATTATTGTATTAAATATATTTATCTTAATTATTCGCATTATAATATATATGGAATTATTAGAAAGGAGGTTTTGAAAGTGGTTTTACAGTTTTATAACTTAAAAAAGGAGCTAGAAAAAGTTAAAAAAAAGGCGTAGGTTTTTATTGTTAAAGTTTTTTAACTTCAAAAATAACGCAGATTTTAAGTTGAAAAACTTAAGCAAATGATAAAGCGTGGTTTTAATTTTATTAAAAAATTAAATTATATTAAGCGTAAAGAGGAAAAGGCTTGTTAAACGGAGGCTAGTCCTTTTAATATTTTTATGGCCTCCTTTTTTTTTTCTTAAACTGGCTTAGATTTAAACGCGAATCTTTCTAAGGTTTTAGCCAGTTTAGATTTTAACAATAAAATACTTTAAGCATCTTTTTTATATTTTAAAAATGTTTAATAAATTCTTATATGTTATTTTTATATGGGTATTTTTTTTATTTAATAAAATATTTAATTTGTCTTTTATTTAATTTTAAATTTAATATGGTTTTAACTTTATATTTTTCTAGGTCTTTTTTTAATTTAATATTTTTGGCAAGTTTAACGTTTTTAGGTGCTAGTTTTAACATTGTTATGTAAAAGATTTTGATATAAATTTTCATTATTAATAAGATTGTTAATTGGTAATTAATATTAAATAGGATTTCTTTTATAAAAAAGGGTTTTAATTTCTTAAAATTTAATTTTTTACTAGGCCTTTTTATATGAATTTGTAATGTTTTAAGCGTTGAATTTTACTTATTTTAAAGTAAATAAACCTTATTTTCTTTTTTAAAGATTGGTCTTTTAATTCTTTTTTTATTATAATATTTTGCCATCTTATTTTGGATAAATTATAATTATTTTTAGAGTGTGAATTGTAATATTTGGATTTCTATTGTAAATATTTTTACTTTTAAAATAGGTGTTTATATTTTTGGTACTTTATTATTGTTTAGTTTTTATTATTTGGTATGTGTATTATATTTGTATAGTGTAATATGTGATAACACTTTTATATCTTTGTTAATTGTTATATTATAAGCGTTTTAAATTAAAGGTAGCAGTTTTACTTAATTATCTTATTGTTTGTTAACGTAGCTTTTTAAATATTGTTTAAATATTTAATTAAGTTTTTTTATTTATTTATTTGTTTGTGGATAAGTTATAATAAAAAGCTTTTATTTGTTTTTAATTTTTTTTATAAATGTTTGCTAGTAGTGTGATGTAAAGATAGGGTCTTTATTTGATATCATTTATTTAAAAATTCCGTGCTTGTTAATGATTTTTTTAATGAATGCGTATGTAAGTTATTTTAAGGTGTAATCTTTTTTATATGGTATAAAGTATTTATATTTGGTGAATTTATTAATAATTACCCAAATTAAGTTATAATACGTGCCTATAACTAGGTTTTTTAATTTTGGTAATTTGGTGATAAAATCTTATGTTATGGTATCGAAGGGTTTGTTTGGTACTTTAATGGGTTAGAGGAGTTTATATGGTTTATGTTTGGCTTTTTTAACTTGATTATATATGTTACATTCTTTAATTATCTTAATGATTATTGCCTTTAATCTTGAGAAATTATAGGTCTTTTATATTTTTAATTTTATTTTAAAAATTCTTTAATGTTTATATAAAAAATGTTTATAAAATTCTTTAATAAACTTCCTTTTAATATTTTTTGGTATGTAAATCTTGCCTTTATATATTAAGATTCCTTAAGGTTTTTTTTGTATAATAAGCAAGTTTTTTTCTTATTAATTATATTAGTTTTTAAATCTTTTTATTTAATCATTTTTATTTATTTATATGTGTGCTAGGATGATTATTCTATTAAGTTATTATTTTAATATTTAAATGTTTCTTTTTTTAACTTTAATTTTATAATCTCCTTTTTAGTTAAAAAGGTTAATTTAAATATTTTCCTTTCCTTTAATATGATAAATTTTGAAATTGAATTGGGATAAGAATATCATTTATTTTTCATATCTTTAATTTAATTTCTAAATGGTTATAAATTATATAAAGTTTTTATAATTTAAATAAATGTTAATAAGGTTTTTAATTTTATTAAACCATGGTTCTTATTTTTTAAAAGTTTAAATGACTATTAATAATTCTTTATTATAGATTTTATATCTAAGTTTTGTATTATATAATGTTTTTAAGTAATACGTAATAGGGTACCATTTTTTATTTGGTTTTTATTATTTTAAAATTGCTTTAATTGCAAAGTTTAAAACATTTGTTTTAAATTATTTGATTTTTATATAATTTGAAAACTTTTAAATTAGGTTTTTTATAATTATATCTTTAAAGCGTTAAAAAGTTATTCTAGCTTTATTATTAAATTTTTAGGTATTATCCTTTTATTGGGCTTGATAAGTTAGTTTTATTAACGGTTTGGCAATATTTTTAAAATTTACGATTAATCTTTAGATATAATTTATAAAACCATGAAATGTTTATATTTTTATAATGCTTTTTAATTTTAACCAATCTTTAATTGTTATTATTTTGCTTTTTTAGATGTATATCTTTTTAAAGGTGATAATAAAGCTTAAATAATCTAGCTTTTTAACGTACTATTTACTTTTAATGAGATAGATTAATAGGTTGGCCTTTTAAAATGTTTCTAGTACTAAAGTAACATGCTTTTTATAATCTTTTTCATTTTTAGAATATATGAGTATATTATTAAGATAGATGAATATAAAGATATCTAGGTATTTTTTAAAGACTATTATAATTATATGTTAAAATGACGTTAAAGCGTTGATAAGCTTAAAAGGCATTACCTTATACTTGTAATATTTATATATTATTTTAAATGTTATATATTGCTTATATCCTTAAATCATTTAAATTATATAATAGTTATTTTTAAAGTTTAACGCTATAAAAATTTTAATTCTATTAATCTATTTTTTTATAAGTTTTATTAGTGGTAAAACGTAATTATTTTTTTTGGTAATATTATTTAGATGGCGGTAGTTAATGATTTTATGTCATATTTTATTACTATTTTTATTAATTTTTTACTTTTTATTTTTATTAATTTTAGATATCATTATTATAAGATATTTGGATGTTAATTTTAATTTTTGAATATATCTTTTTTTAAGATTTTTTTAAATTTCTTTTTATAATGTTTATAATTTTTTTTTATTTATAAGGTATATAAGAAATAGTTTTGGAAACTATCTTTTTTTAAAGGTTATTTAATGATTCCATTGATTATATTTTAACAATTTTTCTTTTATTTAATCTTTAAACAATTTATAAAATTATAAATATTCTTATGGTATTTTATATAATGGATTTTTAACTTTTGGTTTTTTAAGTATATAGGTAATATACTTTTTATTTTGCTTTTTTAAATTGCTTACATCCTTTTTTTTAAAAGCTTTAAAAGTTAACTTTTCTATTTGATTCCATTGGAAATAACCTATTTTTTAATATATGTTTAAATGGCTTATTTTAAGCCAGTTAACTTTCAATATTATGTTATGATTGTTAATATTTACAATATTAAAGGTGATTGTTTTAAAATGTTTTTGGATTTTTATTAAAAGGGGTATGGTTTTTTTTAATATCTTATTATTTTAATAGGTAAACTTGCTTCTATTTATTGTTATTAATTTATATAAGTTTTTTTTATAAACTCATTTTATTTTATTTTATTATATTATTTATATTAAAATATAATTTTATTAAACTTTTAAATTAATTATTGTTTTATATATCTTTTCTTTATATTAAATAAATATTATTAAGATGTTATTTAATCCTATTTAGATTTTATATAAGATTTTAACTTTATTAATCTTTTAATACCTTGCTTTTAAAAATCTTTTTTATTTTTTAAATAAAACTTTTAATATTTAATTTTATTTCTACTTTATTATTAAAATTTGGTGGGTACTTTTTTATAATTAAAGTCTAAACTAACCTTATTGTAATGGGCTTTTTTTAACGTTTTAAACATTTTTTTTCAATTATTATTTCTTTATTTCTTTGCTTTTAAAAGGGTGTAAATTAAATAATAGTTTTTAAAACAATCCTTTTAATAAAGTTTGGTATAAAATTTATTAAAAGGCTTTTTTTTTATAATAAATTTTACATATTGATTTTATAATTTTATAAGAATCTTTTACTTTTTTTTTTTATACAAATGTTTTTAAAAAAGTCCGATCTCTTTATAAAATGTTAAATACATATCGTATTTTTTATAATTAATGATTAGGGAAAATTTTATTTTTTTTATACATAATTAAGTAATAATCCGGCTAATATCCTTGGTTATTAAAGTTACTTTTTACATAAAATCTTTAAAATTTTTTATATTAAGCTTTAATTTAAATAATTTACTTTTTCATATCTTTTTATATAAAAACATTTTTAAAGTTACTAAAATAAAAGCTTTTTAATTTATCTTATACTTTTTCTAGATTTATTTTTATATTTAAAAGGTTATACAAGTTATATGATATTAAACTATAATATATACATCCTTTAAATATTGCTATCTAATTACGTCTTAATTTCGGATAAAGGTAGCAAACTTTAAAAAATTCTAGCCATTATAATTTTGCTTTATAAATATATTTATTTTTTTCAATGTTACTACTTGGCTTCAAGCTTTTTAAAAATTATACGTTATTAATTTTGGCATTTATATGTATTTGGCATAAGTTATTTATACAATATTTTTAATATTTATAATTATATTTATCTTGTTAATGTTCTTTATAACCCTTATTTTAACATTTACTCCAATGGAGTTATCAATGGTCATTTTTTCGTTGCTTTTCCTAGGTAAAGTCAAGCCAATATTGGCTTATAGTTAGGATGTTTTTAGCTTTTTTAGCTTTCTAATATTCGAAATATTTGGAATTAAAAGGTTCTTTCTAATTTAACAATTCTTTAAATATCTGCCGTTTATTTTAAATTAGTTCTTCCGTTATTTTGTTGCTAATTTGAGTTGTTTTAAGTTGTTTTTTCATTGTTAAAAAGTTATCATTATAGCATTTAATTTTATGTTCTAGGCATTTCTCTAAGCTATTTTCATGGCATTTATAGCCATTTATGATTGCCATTAGAAATTAGGGATGTCTAGGATAATATTTATAAACATATATTATCTCTCCTTTGCAAATAAGGCATTTATTAATCTTAGGGTTTTTATTATCTTTCACCAAGTTAATGGCTACCGTAAAAATGCTATTAATTTTCTTTTTTTCTTTGATTTTAACTTAAAATATTTATTTTTATTTAAATTGCAATATTCCTTCTTATTAAAGTTATTATTTCTTAAAGTTTCAACATTTATTTTTAAAATATTTCATTTTATTATAATTAAAACATTTAATTTTTAACTTATTAATTGGTTACCTTTACTATTGCTTTTAAATGTTATTTAATTTAATAAGGTTTAAATATATATTTATATCTTTATATTATCCGTTTTATTATTGTTTATTTCTAGGGTTATTATTTTTATTAAATTAAGGCCTTTTATTTTAAAAGGTTCCTTCTTTTTTTTTAAGATATTTTTTAAAATTTTTATTATTAATAATAATGGTTTTTTTTATTAAGATATTAAATTGCTTGGGGTTTTAATCCTTATAGATTTTCTTATTATAAAATTTATTCTTAACATGCTTTTTTAATCCTTTATAGAAAAGGTAAAAAAAACTTTTAATAGGTAGGCTTGATTTAATGGCCAATTTTTTAAATTTAATAACGTAGTTAGAGGTTAACTTGTTCTGTTAAAAATGGTGTAACTTAGCTTTAGCTTTTTATTTATAAATAAGGTTGTTAAACATGAGTTGAATTTTTTTTTTAAAATGGTTGAAATTTTTAAAGATATACTTAATAATATTTAATATATTTGCTGGTTTCTTTTTAAATTAATTTTTAAAGATGGGTTTAAACCATTTAAGGGCTGGTCTTGTAAATAGTTATAAGGCTATTAAGATTTTTTATTACTCATTTTTAATTAAACCTTTGTAAAATTTAAAGTGGGTGCATATTTAAATAAGAAATGTATCTAGGTTTTTTTTTCCATTGTACTTGTTAAAGGCAATAAGTTTAAAGCCTTTGGTTTAAAGAAATGCTATATTTTTAATATCTTATAGGTTTAATGGATTTTTAAGGGGTTATATGGGTTCAATCCTTTTTTCTTTTTTAAATTCTTTTTTTAATAATGATAATTCTTATTTTATAAATGATATTATTTATTTTAATTTACTAATCCCTTCTTTTAAAACCTTTATAAATTTAAACATTAAAATTTCTACTGTTATTTTAATAAATGTTATAGTTATTATTTCTTATATAGGTTTTTTAATTTTTAAAAAAGGTTTTAAAAGTTTAAATGTTTTAATTACAATAACTTGTGATTTGGTTATTAGTGAATTTTACATCGGGGCTGTTAACGCGGTTGTTAGGTTTAATTTCAATGTTATTAAAACGTTTATCTGTTTCAATGTTTTCTTTGATAGCATGCTTTGAAGGTTTTTAAAAATTATTTATAAATAAGTTCTTTTTTTTTTATATTAACATTAGGTATTAACTAAAGAAGCTATTAAAATGTTATAATCTCATCTATTATTTCTATCAATCTAACTTTATAGATTGGATATATATTTTAAGGGTTTTGATTTAAAAGATAATAATAGTTTAGGATTAACATTTCTAATCGTAAAAGAGGTTTTAAAGGTATTTTATATTTAAATGTAGTTTGAATATTAAAAAGGTTTAAATATTTAAGTTGATAGCTGGAGAATAAATGATTAGATATAATAAAAAATCCATCCTTATATATTTATTTTCCTTTCTTATAAAATGTTATTTAAATAATTGAACCTATATGGTAAAACTTAGGTTTATAGGTTTAACTTGAATCTATTAACCTATAATACGAGTTCCCGATTCATAGGTCGTGTCACGTGACTCGGAACCTTAATTATTCCAGGGATGGTTGTAATTTAAGCCGTGATAAAAAGTTAGCAAATTTAATAAATTATTAAAACTTTTTTAAAGTTTTAAACGCTTGTTATTTAATGATATAAATGATTTTATTTTAAGTTATAAAAATGTTATAAATTTTAATAACATATTTAAAAAATTTTATTTTATAAGCTTTTCATTTATATTTATAAAGCGTTATAATTAAATGGTAGCTTATTAATTATTAAAGGACTTTTTTTATTAACCGGTTATGCTTTTTTTTTATATTGATATAAATTAATAAATTGTTTAAATATATAAAAAGACCCGTGTTAATTAAATTATAAAAGATATTATTTATTATAATTTAAAAAGTTATTAAAGCGTTGATAAGTTTTATAGATATAACCATGTATTTAAACAATTTATATTTATATTTAAATGCCGTTTTTTATTTATTGCCTTTTTTAATTTATATGAGGTGAAATTTTAATTTAAAATTAATCTTTATAAACCATTTAACGATGCGAAATCTGGCTTAAAGTTTAACAATTAATAAGATAAAATATTGGATTAAAATTATAATAACATTAAAACCTTGGTAATTTATAATAAAATGAAAAAGGTTTTAAAAGTTTAATTTTTTAACGAACATTATTAAAGCTTTATAAAAAAAGGTAAATTTATATATATGCTTATTATTTAACATTTTATTTAACCAAGGCTTAAAAGCGTTTAATTTTTACTTGTTTATAATATAAATGGGTTTTTATAACGGAGATTTCCTATCGATTAAATCGATGGTATAATCCTAGGATTAATGGTTAAAAAAGCGTTAACCGGCCTTTTTTATTATAATTAAAAAAAATTCTCGATATTTTTTTAAAACGTTTTTTATTATAATAATAAAACGTTTTTATTATAAAGTGGTTACGGCTTTAAAAATATTATTGTTTAAAACGTTTTAATTGATATAATAATATTAACAATGTTTTAAAGGAAAGGTAATTAACTTTATATTAAAAAAAAAGTAAATAGGCTAATATTATTTTAACTATCATTACAAAAAGATAGTATTATATTTATTTTCCATGTTTATTAGTTTAAAATTAAAACAAATGAAATGATTTTTTTAATGTTAAAAAACGAAAAGATTTATATAATATTGCCTTTCTTTAAACATTAAGGTGGCGTTAAAGGCCATCATCTGGCGGGTTTGGGCACGCTTAATAATAGGCAGCTTTCATTTATAAACCAAAACGATCGAAAAGATAAAAACGGTGTTGCTAATGTTAAAAAGAACCTTAATTAAATGCTTTTTGGCATTAAACAATAAAGTCATTTTAATAATAAGCCGGCTATTTAAATAAGGCTCATTAAGCTTGCCTTTTTTTTTATTTTAATTAACTTTAAATACCTGGTAGCTAAGCTTGTTATTGTTATTATTTAGCGCTTGATATATTTTTAATAACTTTACGGGCATTGATATAATGTTTTATTAAAGCTTTTTAAAAAAAAAAGGTGTTATTATAAGTTTATTTATAAACCATGGGGTTTTTATTAATGTATTTAAATGGCTTTTTAAAAATCCAAATTAAAGTCTTTGATCTTTATAATTTTGAGGAGAGTTTTCTCGGTTATTAAAGCATCTATTTATACCTTTTTTTCGGTTGGTAAAATGGGAGTATCTTCCGTTACTTTGCGTTTTGCCAAGGAAGTTTTCTCCGGTAAAATAAACAACTCTTTGCTTTTAATATCCTTTTTAATATAATAGAAAAAGGTTTGGTAATTAGATTTATTATATTGCTAACAAGTTTTTTTTTTCTCTTTTTATTTATTAATATTAACTTGGTTGATTTTTTTTAAAGCTTTTTTATTAAAGGTTTATTATTTAAGTTTAAAATTAAAAGTTAAATTGTTTATTTAAAATTATTTTTAGTTTTTTAAAAATTAATTTTAGTTAAAATTAAAGCTTCTTTTTTAATTTTAATTTTATTAGTTTAATTTCAAATGCTCTTTTGTTAAAATGAGCCCGTTTTTTATTAATAAAAAGGCCGGATTTGTAAGTATATTTTTATAAATAAGGCCAGCTTTTTTAATAACATTAAGGTAATTTTTGTTATTTTTAAAAATATGACTTTATTATAAATAAACCATTTTAATGATTTTATATAATATGGTTTTAACGATATAAATTTAAAATGTAATTTTAAATCATTAAACCTGGTTATTAAAATCCATTAACTTGGTTAAATATTGGGTAATATTTTTTTTATATTTAAGGCTATTTATTTTTATTAAATTGTAATGTTTTTTAGCCAGGTTTTTAAATTATTTAATAAAAGCGATAACATATATCGATTAGGTATTTTTAATTATTAATTGTTTAAGTTAACTTATTTATTGTTAGTGTTATAATTAACTTTTGTTTATAAATAGTAAGCCAATTTAATTAATATAATGATAATTATATAAAAAGTTTTTTATATATATTTTTAAATACATTTTAACTTTTATTTATTAAAAATAAAACTTTATTAGATTTTTTTTATTATAAATGAATGGCTTATTAAGTTATATTAGGTTAATGGAAATAGTGGAAAAGCAAATTAACTTTTATAAAATTTAAAGCAATTGGTTATTAAAGTTTTATAAGTTATTTAAACCTTTTAAGCTTTTTAATTAAAATAAAGGTAAATCGTGAAGTGGTTTTAAAAATGGTTGGAATGGCCCTTTATCATCGGAGTTATCCGGGTTGAGACCTGGAGCTCCGGGGGCTTTTAAAGTCGATCGGGAAGGTAATTTTTAATTGTTAACGCCTGTTATAAAAGGTTTTACGCGAATTATATTAAACTAAACCTTGGCTTTTTTCAAAGCGGCACAGGCTTATATTTTTTAAATGGCTTTAATGAAAAAAAAAGCCCTTTTAATAAAATTAAAGTTTTTAATTTAAACAGCGTTAATAACCTATAAAGGTTATTAATTATAAGCGGGTTAAAAAGGTTAAAACGGCTAGAAAAGCTATTAAAAAGCGGCGCATCTTTTAAAGCTTTTAAAAACCAAGTTAACGTTAATTAGCTAGTTGGCGGTTAATTTCGTTTGAACTTTAATAAAAGCGGTAATAATATAAGCACGTAAGTTATTAAACTGGCGTTAAAATTTCAAATTCATTTATAAAAAATCTATATATTAACAGGTAAAAAGCTTGTTAATTTATATTTTTTTTTATTAACTTTAACTTTTAACTTATTTAATAAAGGTTTATTAAATTTGGGCCTGGTTTTAAAGTTTTTATTAAAAGCTTTATATAACTTTATATTATTACCAAGTTATTTTTTTAAATTTATTAATTGCCTATTACCTATTTTTAATTTAAATGGCAAATTTAACAATGGCTTTATATATTTATTAAAAAAAGATAAAAATAAAAGATTTAAACTATTGCTTAATTTATTTAATTTATTTTTTTAATGCCTTTAACCCGGCATGATATATAATAACTATAAAGTTATACATGTTTTATATTAAAAAATATTGTTAATAAAACGCGTTTTAATTTTAAATATAACTTGTTTTAATTTAAATATTAAAGGTTTAAATGACGTTATAAACCTTATATATATATTAATAAAACTTTATAAGCTAAGGGTTTAAATTATTAATAATTATATTAATGATTATTATAATTTTAAAAGTTATTATAATTATATTATAATTAAAAAAGTTATATAAAGTTAATTAGTTATAATTAACAGGTTGAAAAAAGCGGGTCGTTTATTTAAAGGTAAGAATGTTTTTTATTATCATTTAATAATTAAAGTTAATTAAATTTTATAGGCTAGGTTAAATTAAAAATCGTTTGCATTTATTTATTTAACGGTAAGGTTAAAAAACTAATCGATTAACCGCGTTAAAAATTTATTAAAGCGAAAAGAAAAAGTTAATTTCGAAAATAGGTTTTTAAAATAAAGCAAATAAAAAAGCAAGGTTAAAACCTATTAAATTATATAATAATTTAAAGGCAAGGCTTTATATTTAAATTAAAAAAATAAATAAATCTTTAATAAATTAAAAAGCTTTAAAAGGGTTATACGTGATAAAGTTTTAAATAATATAATTCACGGCTTATTTAAATGATAGTAATAAAAAAGCCTTAATGAAAAAGGCCGACTTAATTGGTTATAACGAAAAAGCCGTAATAAGGGATTTAAATTATAACTTAAAAAGTTTAAAAGCCACGAAAGCATGGAAACGGCGTTTAACTTATTTTTAGGTTTAAAATGATCGAGGTTTAAAAGATAAATCGAAAGAAAAAAGAAAACTAAAAGAATTTATAAAAGATGGTCCATTTAAAATCGTAGAGTAGGCAAGGTAATAATTATTTCAATGTTTATATAAGTTTTAAAGTTACCAAGACTTTTTTAAAAAGAAAGAAAATTATATTATAACAAGGGCTAATATAAAACTTAAAATTAATTATTCAATTTCAATTAATAATTCTTTTTAGTTTTAAAGGCCTTATCCTTTCTTTTTTTTTTAAAAAGGAAGGAGAAAAGGCTCCTATTTATACACGTTGGGCTAACCGCCTTTAATCAATCATCCTTTATCTTTTCCAAGCGCCCTAGGCGCTGTTGGAACTGTTGATACGTTCTTGCAAGTCGCCGCATAGTGGTTTAGCCTATAAGAATATCCCCAATGCCTTCATCGCCAACACCTCTACCTTAAGGGCCATATTCATGCGTGTATTGTCTGATCGATTGGTTATAAGGCTTTGATATGTCTCTTGGCACTTCGGACCGTATCCGGCCGTGTGACACGATGCGTCTACCAAAGCTTCCCAAAAACATGGGTTCGCCTTGTGCACCATCCGAAACAAAGCCTGATATTGATCCTTGAGTGACTCGGAGATGCCTGACACAGCTGAACTCCTGATCGTTCTGACTTTCTTCTTGGTAATTTCGCCAATCGGTCTCATGAGCTCGGTGGGAGGAGGGGGCCAAGAGGATCCGAAGTCATCCATGTATTGCGGGTCATAAGAATCCATATCGGCGTATATATGCACCTTCAGGAGCGCAAGGTTGACGAGCTGGTTGAGGCTCAAAGAGCTAGTAAAAGCATCCACTGCCTCGAATGCGTTGGCTCCGCGGATGTCAAGGTATGGCAAACTTGCATCGCTCCAATCATAGTGGCCATCGTAGTCGACGACAGCCCACCATTTGAGAAAGTCATAGCATTCTTGCTCTCGGTCCAGGCGAAGCAAGAGCCCAGGAACGATGTCTCGGACGCCTAGATTGTCGGGCCGGCAAAGTCGCAACATGTCCTGGAAATGAGCTAGAGCCATCTCGACGGCTTTGATTGTGCTGATCTGAAGTAGAGCGTCGGCAGCGGCGAACCGGGCCCTCATGTAATCGCGAGTGTCAATCAGACCCCAGAACATGCCCACGCCGTTCTCAAAGACGTTGCTCGGCAGGAGCATGTCGGCTGGCCGAGCTCGAAGTGCGGCTTCCTTTTTTCTCAAGTTTCGCCCGGCTCTCCATGATGGAAGTACACGTTGCCTTGTGCTTTTTACGGTGCTTCTTCTGGTGCTCGGCACCGCAGTAGTGGACGACCTTACAACCGCTGCATAGGAGCAGTTGGGCCTGCGGGTGCTGCTTTGGGTAGCAGACTGGGCACCCACTCTCAAAGGCAAGGCCGGACGGGATGTCGTTGAACAGCGGCATGATGACTGAGTGCGACTGGGTGTCAGGTAGTGGCCATCAATGATAGAAAGCGACAGAAAGAGGGAGGTATATGAAGGTAGGATAGTGCAAGGCGTTGTTGCAGGCTATCTTGTGTGAAGGTTGAAGGTATCTTTGGGAGGGGCAGCGTCGGGAGCAAGTAGTTGAGAGAATCTGCCAATGTCCAGTGATTGCTAACGCACACCGCTAGATACTTGCAGGTAGGAAGCACATCAGGCAAGCGGGAGGCGCGTTTGGCTTCAGGTTGATTGAGGGGCCACTGTTTGCAGGAAACCGCGTCTGATGTTCCGAGACTTGTTGATACAGGGGTCGAAAGGGGGGGGGGGGGGGGGGGGGGTCTCGGTTTGAAGGTAACAGTAGCGTCAGGTTCAGGGGGTGTGGTTCGTAAGGATTACTCCCTTATATTCAATGTATGACTATAAGCTTAAGTTGGTAGCTAAGGAATCAATATAACAAAGGAAATGGCCCTCCTTATATATCCCGTAGCTTTCGCAAGGCGCCCTGGGCGCCGGTCGGAGCCAGGGTAGCGGCGCCCTGCGCTCCGGCCGGAGCGAGGGTAGCGAGGGGGTGTCACGTGACCTTGATTACCTAGTTGGCTGGATAAACCCTTTATCCGACTGGCCCTTTTGGCTGTGTTGGCCACATCCTAGGTATGTTAGGTCTCTTTTTCTGGCCTATAAGCCATAGACCGTAACATCTAAGATTTGGAAGGCAGAGGGGATTTGCACGGACCAGATATCTGAGGCCAATTTAATTAATTTACCAAGTATCGTACCGGGGACGGGCGGGATCGAAAAATAACTTCTGCATTAAGTTACGGCATCGTATATAAATATAACGATAATATTAATCTATTAGAAGAGGGTTTTGATTTCTAGGTAATAGCAAGGAGGTCTGGGGTTTCGTTAGGGAGGATATATTCCCCACCAGTATATACCTGTAGCGACTGCAGCGAATGTAGCGCTGTCGCTGCAATAGTTTCAAAGGGTATCACGTGACCCTGGTTACTCATACTTTAGCCGTGATGAATCAGTGTGGCTGCGCCCTGTACAGGTCCCTGAAATGACCAGTCAGGCTTTGTTTTGTGATATAGATCAACTTGTGGCTGCTTGCCAATCATGGAGTAAAAGAAGCATCCACAAACTATGGGCATCGCAAATAAGGTTATGTTTAGAGGATAACACTGTACAGCAGCGAGCGCGAATGAAGTGGTGTGGTAAGGCTCTGCCCCTTGCTGTGATTCAGCCTCAGTAATCCCGGCGTATTGATATCGCCGATACGACTCGGCCGACGCTGCGTGTCCCCAAGAGTCTGATATAACCGTTGCAAGCTACGACTCTTGGGAGCCGATGGTACCTCAGGTAGGCTTTTGCAGTTGATGCTGGTCGAATTCTTTTTCTGTTAGTAGCACAAGAGAGATTAGACGCCTCTTCTAGTCTGCAAGGGCAAGTACTCAGAGTACAACTCCGCGAACTGACTGAAATCACCAACCGAACACTGAAGCCGGGGCGTACAGCAATCACTCGGTTCATATTCGAGCCTGAGGTATGGCCGAGGTTGACCCTTCCACCTATTGAAGATCTGGCTAATAGCATCGAATTGACGGTCTTGATACCCTGGAGCTCCTCGCGCGACCGCAACCGGGGTGCAGGGCCACTCTCAGCATACGCATTGATTTGGAATATTACCGAGCAGACCAATTCGAGGGCCTCAGAATGATGATGAAGAGCGCCAGAATGTGTAAAATGCCAGTCGATGATTGGTAAGGGGTGGTTTTTAGAACGCCTGGCTGCGATCCAGGGGCCCACATGATTCGTCGAACCGACGTGGTATCTACCGCCGCCTAAATCTGTTAATCTATAGGCAATTTGCGACTAAACGACCAAGATAACGCCCGGCGGCACATACGAGTCGATGTGGTCTTTCGGTCCATACGGGTTGGCCATGTATTAAGAAGTTATGACCCGGATCATCGCACGAGCTCGTCCGAGCCCCCTTTGCACCACCACACGCCTCTTTCGGTTCTCGACAGACAGATCGCAAGCCGCTACGCCCAAGATGCAGTGGAAAGCACTCGCGCTCGCGCTCCTCGTGGGGCAGAGCTCCGGACAGGGGTTCCTGAACATGATGCGCTTCAGCTGCTCGCAGCTCGTCATCGACCGCATAGACCCGCTGGTGAACCCGGGTATGATCCCGTCGACGCACCTGCACCAGATCGTCGGCGGCAACTCGTTCAATGCATCGATGGACCCCGCAAACCACGACCTCGTGGCCGACTCCAGCTGCACGAGTTGCACCTTCACCGAGGACTTCTCCAACTACTGGACCGCCGTGCTGTACTTCCGCGCCCGCAACGGCACGTACCGCCGGGTGCCGCAGTTCGCGAGCGAGGGCCTGCGCGCCGACGGCGGCATCACCGTCTACTACATCCCCGCGCCCGACGCCAAGACGCAGGTGACGGCCTTCACGCCCGGCTTCCGCATGCTGGTCGGCGACGCGGCGGCAACTGACAAGACGGACGTCCGGAAAGTATGCCACCGTTGCATGCCCAAGACGGGAGACAACAGCAACGTCAACTGCGGCGCCCCCGACAGCCAGGAGCTGCCGTCGGGATTCTGCGAGGGCGGCATCCGTTCCGTCATCACCTTCCCCACCTGCTGGGACGGCAAGAACACCGACAGCCCCGACCACATGAGCCACGTCTCCTACCCGGCCTCTGGCGACACCTCCGTCGGCTCCTCCGGCATCTGTCCCGAATCCCACCCCGTCAAGATACCACAGGTCATGCTGGAGGTTATGTGGGATGTAAGTCATCCATTTCTTCCTTTCCCCTTTTCCTTGTTCTTCGTACTGGCTTGGTTCCACCCTCCTAGGACTGTTTGAAGTCCGGGCTAGGTACCTCATAAAGCACTTCCGCTGACTCATGATCGCCATAGACGCGAATCTTCAACGACCCTGAGCTCTGGCCTGAGGATGGCTCGCAGCCGTTCTACTGGAGCACGGGCGACTCGTAAGTATTCTCTGGCTGCCTTCGTGACTAGACCGAGACTGAAAGAGAACAACCAGGCGTGGATTTTCGCAGCACGGCGACTACGTCTTCGGATGGAAGGACGACTCGCTACAGCGTGCGATGAACGCCAGGTGCAATGGCGCCGTGTGCTCCGCCCTGAAGGTGCAATCATCAGATGACGCGATGAAGTGCACGAAGCCACGCGTTAACCAGGAGGACTACGACGGATGTAAGTCGCATCCCCCGTTTCCTGACCATGTGTTTGAGCGAATCTTAACCGTTTTACAGGGGTCACCGAGATTCCGGGTATGTCGATGCCTGCTTAGACGGTTTCTATGTGAGTTCAGCCTTAGGCTAGGAGGTAGTTAGAGATGCAATATTGGAAATGAAGTTTTCGCGATAAGCATAAGCGACTGGAAATCTTGGGAGTTTTTCTTACCATAATCAGCACGCTAGGTGCTTACAGTAGGTAGGTATGAACAGGAATGGAGAATATAGAGGGCTCGGTCTCTCCACCGAGTAGTCTATATTAGTATCGCTACAGAGCACTTTGCGATGATAGGATCACTTCTGACCGATCCGTAAAGGCTTATATCCCTATCGAAAGCAAGCCGCGAGAGTTATTTCTCAAGGCCACCCCCTCCGATAGCTCAGCCGATCAAATAGTGTCGTTTCAACCGTGCATGAACCCCTCTCAGGCTTCGCCAGGCCTTGTGTCAATACGGCGCACTTTGCGCATGTGAGTATCTGCGACGGACATATTTGACACGCGGTATCAGGGGTGTACTAAAGCTTTTCAGTCCGGCCACAGCTCAGGAAGTTTCAAATGTGGCAGGATGAGTCGAACACGATGAGGAGGATGTGATGGTGAAAAACGAAAAAGAAAAGAAGAAGAAAGAAACGAAACTGAATGATTAGTAAGAAGCGGGGTGAACGGCGGCTCCGATCACATAACCCAAGTCCTTACTAGAGATTGCTGGCTATTTTCGACGATCCGAGAAACTGTCTTGCTTCGAGCTCTCTTCAGATCGCTCAAATCATCAGCCTTCTAGTGTCAGCTATCTTACGCCATGTTGAGGTAGCTTCATTAATCACTATGAATCATCGTGGCACTTGCAAGGCCGCGACCACCTCATTGGCCCAAGCTGAGGCTCTGGGAGTAATACAGTGGGGTACCTCTCACCCTACAGCCCTGAAAGGGGCTTTGTCCGCCCTAAAAGGGGCTTCGTCCAGAGGCTCTGACTCACTAGTTCCAGTGGAAGAATGATCACCATCTTCCCAGCGACACTTCATAGCCCAGTCTACCATTTCAGTTCGGTCAGCAAGAGGGAGATATATAAAAGATAGAAATATGATTATAGTCCAATTCAATTCAGCTCAACTGCTTCAATTACTAAGAGGAAAAAAGAAAAAAAAAGCCGACACTTCAGCGAAAACACGAGACTTTAACCTTCACTCGGCCTAGATTTAGAATTCGTTGATATGATAGTGACAACAACAGCTACGACGACGACAACAACAACAACAACAACACCAGAAATGAACACACCCTTATCAGTCATACCACTAAACGTATCGCCTAGTTCATATACACCAACATCCCTCCAGAAGTCAATAGACTACCCTAATATGGACCTACAATCATTCTTACCTGGGCAATGTCTATTCTGCCCTAACCCCTCGTCGAGCTTCACCAACAATGTGATACATATGCAAAAGTCACACGGCCTATTCGTCCCTCATCGACATCATCTAGTTGTCGACCTAGAAACTCTCTTCAGATATCTGCACCTCATTATTTTCGGATATCGAGAATGCATAGAGTGCGGAACAGAGAAAGCCACCATACAAGCTGTACAGCAGCATATGACTGGCAAGGGCCATTGCAAATTTGACATATCGAAGCCAGGCTCCGAGTTTACTGAGTTTTACGACTTTTCTGAGCTGGGTTACGATGTGGAAAGCGATGTCGACGACGGCTTCGATGACGAGAAGAATCGAGAGAGAGCGGCGGCGAGACGGTCAAATCAGAAGCCACTGCTAGCCGATGAAGACTCGATCCGTTTACCGTCAGGAAAGATCATAGTGAAGCAATCATCAGCACACGCGGCGTCTTCATCCGCGCATCTGCGCCGTCGAACGCGGAACTTGCCTTCACGATTAGAGTACTTCCCGGTAGAGCCCGTCAACGACCTAGGGTCTAGCAAAGATAAGGTCGACTTGGATGTACACGAAACAAGCTTACTCTCCAGGAGGGAGAAGCGCGAGAGGGCGACAGTTGCATACCAGTTTGCGAATATGAGCACGAACGACCGGAACAGCTTGGTACACTTATCCGCAGCTCAGCAGCGCTCGTTACTGGTGACGCAACACAGGGACGCGGAAAGGTCGCGAAAGGAAGAGGGACGAAGGCGGAGCAAGATTGATCGAAAAGGAAACAAGAACTTGTACGCCTATTGGGCCACTGAGACCCCAGTCTATCAGTGTGGCTAGCAGTGACCCGGATAGCATTACGAAGGACCTTCAGGGGCTTCATAGCTACCTGCCTACCTTGGTACCTTTTTCTGATGATGACTTGATGTTTCCCTTGCCTGTCGCCTTTCATTACAATTTGTGCCCAAAGCAAACGATGCATGGTGGATATATTGGCAAATGGTAGCCTCGGACGAGGCTGTCAAAACGTACCCGAATGCTCACCTACCTACCCCCTGACTTGGGTGTCATTTTTGCAGCGCCCGGCCGGGAAGGGCAAATTTCCGCGACTCCCTTTTCCCCTTGCGAATGGCTGGTTGCGTCCGTGACGTGTAATTATCGTGTAATGTGGTTGGGTGGATTGTAACAGCAATGATAGGAGGCCCCTATCTATTGGGGGGCATGCACTAGGTAGCCGCCATAGCCTCGTGGGTGTGTAGTCCATGTTAACCCCCTTCGCGTATTGCTGCCCAAGAGCACTTGAATGGCTACTACTTGGCCTGTTATAATAAATTCGAGTAGGCCAGATTTTGTGTCGATGAGTTATTACAAGCCTCAAAGCGCAGCAGGTGGCGGTGTCCTACCACGGCTCACATTGGTTTCCGAGATAACTCAGCCTGCTTAAGGTTACGTTTTCAACTGACAGAATATTGCACAGCTCATTATTCTAAGGGATACTTCGAGGCCTTTGAGCCACATGATAGATGTGAATGGGTAGGTTGAGGTCATAGACGAGCGTTGGTTGAGTATGAGTGATTACATGAAGATGATCAAGAAAAAGGCTCGTCTACGAGGCAACCCAAGAGGCATCATGGAGGCAAACTGACCAGGTTGTTGTTTAACTCGGTGCCTGAGTATTTGGAAATGGAAATAAATAGGTCTGAAATCCCCTCCCACCTCCTAAGACGGCGAGGACTTCCAAGAAAGCTGTTACTAGTTCTAAATCATCATCACAATCCCAGCTCTGTACACAAATCCCTTGTCACATCAAACCACCACCACCACCACCACCACCACCACTACTACTACTCTTGGGATCGTTTCAAGGATCGCCCAGCTATGGATCAACGAACAGATCTCCCAGAGCCGTTTCGGTCTATACTACATAACCTCGGGGCTCCCCCACCTCCTGATTTTCCTCAGCCCCGTCGTGAACCGTTCTCGGATGAACCTGAAGGAATGCCCGAAGACCTTCAGCCAAATCTACCTGAATCTCTTGTAAATGAATTGACCGAATCAATCATGGAACAGTCACTTCAGGAAATGGTCAACGAGTCTCATGAAGTAATGCCCGATGAAATCCTGCAGCATCTTTTAGATGAGTTTAATGAAACTCTACCGGATGATGTCGCTCGGCCTCCGAACGATGTGGCTCTTCGGGGACTGCGCTACACTCTGTTGAAGCAACAGATCGATCAGAATCCAGATCTTGTGGGCGAATGTCGCGGAATCCTACTTGACCAGTATCGTCAGCGTCAACACGACGATTATCGCCAGTTTATACAAAGCGGCCGGCAGAGAACCTTGGCCGACGGGTTTCCTCAAGCAATGCTTCGAATGTGGCGCCGACTACACACAGAAATCAGGGATAGGTTCTCGACCCTGAAACCTGAGTTTGAGGAGATGTGCATCATTGCAGAACAGGTCCAGGCTATTCTGCAAGGTCTCTGCGAGAAAGATAGGCGGTTCTCCTTCATACGATCCGCAATCCTGGAGTTATTCGACGGCGATGTCGGTATCAACGCTGCTCGCGAGAGGCTGGACCGCATCATCTTTACCGATCCAAACCAGCTTGAGGACGACATTGCAATGAACAAGTTATCTGACCTTCTCGCTGGCCCGACCTCGAGCCGGCAACGCGATCCCGCGGACAAAATGAGCTCTAAGGAAGCTCTCCAAGAAATTGTTGATTCGACGATCTATGAGCTACTCGAGATATTCTGCATGGATATTACTCCTGAGCAGCTTTCCATCGATCCCACTTCAGTTGCACACTTTGAACTTCTGTGTGACCTGTATTCCAGGTCGGAACTATCAACGCCGCGGCCAGCGTTGCAAGTACTCTCCGAGTCCCCAGAGGATAACAAGGACAGTGATGGTTACCAGTACCAAACCCGCCTCAACTCGGCAATGGGCGACATCAGGGTTCTCCAGGTCCTCCCTAATGCCAACAAGGGAGACATTGTTGAATGTCACCTCGTGTCGCGCAATTTATACCATGATGGTATACCGGAAGCTTTGTCGTATGTTTGGGGTAAACCCACTGCTACGGATACGGAGTTCACCATTCATATCGACCACCAACGTTTTACTGTCACGCCGAATCTTCATGGAATCCTGAAAGAATTGCGACGTACGGATACTATCAGAGAGTTATGGATCGATGCGATTTGTATCAACCAGAAAGATTCCCAAGAGAAGACGCAACAGGTCCGACTCATGAAAGACATATACTCCAGGGCTAAAAGGACGGTAGTATGGCTCAGCGGCCGTCGCACGGCGACTGAACAGCCAGCGGGACCAGCAGAAGAACCTGAAAACTCAAGAGAGCATCTGAAGTCCTTCAACATGGGAGAATGGTATGTCCCTCTTTCCACAAAGTTTGGAGGCGTCGATGTAGACCAGTACGACCTTGCAACAATCTTAAGGAAGGCCCAAAAGTACTACATTGATGATACATGGAACGAGAGGCAATGGGTTCTCTACACGATGCTCATTCGCTGCGCAGCTCTAGTGATGATGCACTCATGGTGGGAGAGGGTTTGGACGATCCAAGAGGGTGCGTGTCCGCCGAACCCGCCGATATTCTACTTTCGGGGTCACACTTTTTCGTTCGACGACTTCACGGCCGCTATGAATATTTTGACCAGGATATCCTCTACGGACGACGCGCATGTGTCCAGACAGTTAGAAAATATCCACGACGTTCTGGGATACAGAGGTAAGCATAGCTCCCTTGCTCTCATCCCAGAACACTCGGTCCCGACACCTATCC
This sequence comes from Hypoxylon sp. FL1284, assembly GCA_022432365.1. Classification (NCBI taxonomy): domain Eukaryota; kingdom Fungi; phylum Ascomycota; class Sordariomycetes; order Xylariales; family Hypoxylaceae; genus Hypoxylon; species Hypoxylon sp. FL1284. The sequence continues at coordinate 1,198,510 of JAJJXE010000003.1, read as the reverse complement.
CTATATGAAGGCAATATATATGCTAACATTGTTTAACTATAGAAGTATGGGATAACATATATAGGATAGGTGGCTCCGAGACTGGTCTGCTAAGTCATGGGCCGCTTCTACTTCAATACCGCCGGAGGATGGAAGGAGAACGCTATTCCGCGGTGAAATCATTTTCAGTTCTGTTAGCAATGGCTGAAACCTACCGATCAACGGACCCCAGAGACAAGATCTTTGCGTTACAATCCCTTCTCCCCAAATGCATGGGGCTCCTCATAAATGTGGACTATTACGAGCGTTGTGAGGTTGTGTTCAGAAGGGTGACGGCTCGATATTATAACCACGACCAAGCGTTCCGTCTGATCCCAGCTATCAAGTATTGGTTCGAATCCCCGTTGGCTGCCAAGGAGCCAGTTGGGCCTTCTTGGGTCCTCGACTTTACCTACAACGATGCGAGCTATTGTGGTGAAGAAGAAAAAGACAGGGTCACGCTCGACGGCTTTATCTACAAGAACAAGCTACCGCTCCCCAATTTCGAATACGACGGGGGGCACACACACTTATGTACGCCAAGGATTCTGTTTTGTACAGGACGCCTTTTAGATCAGATCCATTGGATCACTCATATTCCAAGATTCAGCGACGACGAGTCCTTCACGGGATTTCAATGGGCTGTATGGCTAAGCCTACAGATACTTAACGCTCGGGAATCGATATTTGGCCTTCCCATCGCAAACAATTTCGACTATGGTGTAAACCACGAACTCTACCACGAACTCATTGCCTTGAAAAATTTCTTGCTGATGCAGGATCGGGAGCCGCAGGGCCTAGAAGACCGCAACAGGCTTGCCAAGTCTCGAAACGAAGAGCTCGCCGGGAAGCAAGTCTTCATCACCGGGCACGGGCTCGTGGGGATCGCTACAGCGCCCGTCGAATCCGACGACATCCTCTCGTGGATACACGGCTCGCCTATCTTTCTCGTCCTGAGAGAAGTGAGGGTCGGGGACCAGGACAGCGGCTCGGACGGCTCGGCCCGACAGCATCGGATTGTTGCCCGAGCAGCTGTCAACGACAAGCTTGTCCACGAAGTGGCGGATATGAAAACTCTCATCGATTTGACCCCAAGCCGATCCCTCCAGATTGTCTAAACATGCGAGACGCGCGTTGTCAGGGCTTGTCAATCTACAGACACCTCCCCAACCCAGCATGACGAATACCTCGCCGCAGAACTCGCTGGACGTGCTGTGTACAGTGAAGACTCTGGCGCTGATGTCGCCGCGTCTCGCTTCTTTCTTCAAGCCGGACTGCTGGGGTGTGGCTGCCCAGTATGCTGGGGAAGGAGAACCATCCGAAGGTAGGACTGGAGAAAGCAAGGACGAGAGAGCCAGAACGGGAGCGAGAGAGGAAGCAGAAGGAGATCCGGTGCCGGGCAGTTCCCAAGGAGGACGTGGACGTAGATCAGCTACCCTAATTTGAATATGAATTCCCGTTCCATCCCAAAACGCTCATTGTTCACGTAGAGCATCTAGTAAGCTTTGAACTGAAGATTTGTTGAAAAGCTACTTCCAAGAGCCTCCCGAAGAGCTCATGTCTAGCCATACCTATGCACGCACAAGAAAGCAGAGCGCCACCCAGCTTGACTGCTCGCTGAAACCAATTTCCGGAACTCCAGTCGACATCAGGACACCCATTTGCTCAAAACTCCCCCGGTCTGATATACACTTGGTTCATTTTGTCAATCAACCCCCAAGCCGTTTTGATACTGCACAAACCCCGACGTCTACCTCCGGTCGTCTCATAAGAAGCGGCGCTCGAACTCTTGGTGCAACTTCGGGCTGATCTCGTCGCTGCTCATGCCTTCGACCTCCCACAGAACGCCCTTCTTGGCGTAATGTTCCAGCAGGGGTTCGCTCGTCTCCTGGAACTTCTGAAACCGCGCCCTATACACCTCTTCGTTGTCGTCGGCTCGCTGCACGAGCCGCTCCCCCGTCACGTCATCGAAGCCGGGCACCTTGGGCGCGTGGAATGTAGTATTGTATACGCGGCCGGACGGCTCGTGGACCCAGCGGGACGATATGCGCTGCATTATGACGCTGAACGGCGTCTGCAGGGAAACCACCCAGTTGATAGGCACGATACCGTCTAATCTCTCGGCTTGCGTCGCAGTTCGGGGGAAGCCGTCGAGCAGGAAGGAGGCGGCGGGGTCCTCGGAAGCCTGGGGCGATAAACTCGCTCCGGCGAGGGGGTCGGCGTCGAGGGACGATGCGAAAGCGTCGGCGCCCTCGAGCGAGCCGCCGTCTCCCATGGACGAGGCCGAGAGCGTCATAAGATTCGGCCTCCCCCCAAAGAGCCAGCCGCGACGGCCCAGCTCGTTAGTAATCAGGCGAAGTATGAGGTCGTCGGACACGAGCCCGCCGGTCTTCATCGTCCTCTCGACCTTGATGCCGAGGGGCGTCCGGTTCTTGACATTGTGACGGAGCAGGTCGCCGGAGGAGATGGCGGACAGCTGGGGGAAGCGGGTCAGGAGCCGCTCGGATTGGGTGCCCTTGCCTACTCCCGGCGCGCCGACGAGGATTACGCGGGCGGCTCGACGGAGGCGCATAGTACGGCGGGAGGGAGGTATTCGGTAGGACCGGGGACGCGAACGAACGGCGGCAGTAAATATATATGTGTGATTATAATATATATAAATATATATATATATATATGATGAGCGCAGCACGGAAGGATTCGGAGTTGGCGGGCTGCGACGGTGTAACGCCGGATGCTGGTAGCTACCCAGGTAGGGTTCCAGAATAGCTGTTAGGCGTCGGATGCTACCTGATGTCGCAGGCGACGGATGCGCGCGTCATGTAAGGCGAACGTATGTACAGGTAGACGGGAGGAAATAAGGAAGAGATAGGCCAGATATCAAGCAAGATGCATCGTGACGATGGCGATATGATGTCTGCGATTATATGAAGGTTCGAAAGGCAAGGATTACTAAGTGGAAGTGGAAGTGGTTGAGGGCGTGGGGGAGCGACTTTGGCGGGTTTGCGCAATGGCGAGCCTGTGCTGTGCGCAGGATGGCAGGCGGCAGGCTGGCTTGCTGGTTAAATGAGAGAGCAAAGTGCAACAACGCGGGGAAGCCAAGAGGAAAAGAAGGGTTCACAGTAAAAGTACCTAGGTACCTCGTGAGATTGTTGAGAACATTGGGCCTTATCAAGTGCATGTACTTCGTACAATTCCCCGAACACCGGACTTGACCCAGCCTGTCCGAGCCAGCTGCCAGACCAGCATATGCCATGCGCCCTCCACTCTCGCCAGTCCGTCCAGGTACGTAACAAAGTACATGTATCTTTGATTCTGATCAGGATGACTCCTTTTCGACTCTTCGTCCGCCTATTTGAAACTCCGCGCACATATTAACTCCGATCGCTGTACTGTACTATGATAGTTGGCTGATGGCAGCAGCAATCAAGGGAGCTAGCTATCTTGCTTGCGTCACCTCAGCTTGCATCCTCCAGCGCTGTCTAGGCGATCTGCATCGTGAGGGACTCCCCGTCGCCCGCCTCGTGCATAGCTGCGTGCCGGCATACCGGTAGTAAGGCGAATATGGCTAAGGCTGGACAAGTATTTCCCCGCATACTCGGAAGCCGTCGCGCTAGAGCATAAAGCGTCTCGTGCGACCAATCGAACCAACCGATGTCAATCTGCCTCTGTTCCTACATGTGTCTACAGTCCGGTTTATCCCGTCGAAAACATGTGAAGACGTTCACTATACTTCGTACAGGGGCCGATATAGAGACCATCTCAACCCGTCCGTCAGGGTCAAATCCAAACTCCTGTGTTCGGCAACATGGCACATGTCCAAGTCAATGTCGAATAGCCTCGGTTTGCTATGCTACGCCCAAGTCTCGTCACATCCTACGAGTTACCCGCAAAGCCGAATATACAAATGCATGTGCTCTAATAACATACCCAGTCAAACTACTAAGACAAAGGGGAAATAAAATAATAGGCAAGTCCAACAGTTTCTCCAGCTTCAACATAGCTAGCTGTCTTATAGCTGGATAGCTGTACCAGGCACCTCCAGAAACACGCTGGGTATGAATACACATGATATATAGTAGAAGATGTGTATATTCGTGAGAGGCGTTACTGCAATACTGGTTTCTTCAGCGAAACGCATGGCTCAACTGGGCTCAACTAGTCCGCATTGCCAAATCTCGCATTTGGTTGACTGAACCTGCCCTTGGCCTCTAGCATTCGTATCGTACATCCGTTCTGAAAGGGTCACAGCAGCAGCCCGAGCTTAGCTTCCTAGAGGCGCAGTCCCGAATCCTTTTTATTCGTATTAACCACCAAATCCAAAGCCACCGCCGCCACCGGCGCCTCTTTGTTGCATTTCCTGCTGAAGTAATTCTGACACCTTCAGATGGACGTCGAAGAACTTGGCAGCGCACCGGTCGAGACACACGCTCTCGCCCTTATTGAGCTCGGATTCTCGGTATTCGTTTGGGACACACTTCTTGGCGCACGCCTTGGTGAGTCTGTTGTAGATGAAGTCAGCACTGGAAGCTACAATGGTATTCGGTTCTTTGACGACGGCCCTCCAGGTTTGGGAATGTGACGATTAAGGGAGTCTCTTACCGGTCGTGCATTTGCGTCAGGAGCTTCATCTCTGCCTGGACGGCAGCAATCTTCTCCTCTGAAGAGGGTTGCGGTCTACCGAAGCCAAGGAACGACATTCTTATTATTAATATGCCAGGTATCTCGTCGAGTTGCGTAGAGGTTGGTGGGCGTTGGTGACGAAAGACTTGGATGAATCTGCGACAGTAGACTATAAAAAAAAAATCGATAAGCTTGATGCAGCTAGGCTGGGCGGGATAAGGTACGTCTTCGCTGCGCAGGTGCGCCGGGGCGACCTCGGGAGTCCCGCCACGTCAGATTCGGAAGGCGGTGTCGGATTAAACCCGGTTCCGCACCGACTCGGGCAGAAAAAGTTGACAATAAAGGCGGCGCGCCATACAAGAAAATAATATAAAAGAAACCGAAAAGACTCGAGTCACTTCGAATTCCTACGGCTTTGGCATCTGCCTCATCAATCGTAAGTTGTAGCCATTCATCTCCCCACCTTGTAGCCACCTATGATGAGATTGCTTTTAAGAACCGTTGCGACTGACACCATTCTATGGTGCTTGATCTCAATCAGCCAGCCTGTCTGACCTCACTTCACCTTGATACATCTTCTCTCATAACGTTTACATGTGCGAAACTAACGGCCTCAAGTTTAGGGATGGGGAGCAGGCACTACCTTGAGGCACTGCGTCCACATCTTTCCCGGTTGTCGCCAGCCAGGACGGCCTCCTGTGGACGCTTCTTCTCTGTTGGCCACCATCGTCCAGCCTGTGCTAGACTCTTGCAACACGCTAGGTTCCAGTGTCTGTCGTCAAACAACATTTTCCGCAATTCAGCACCCAGGAGATATCTGAGCGATCAGTCTAGCGGACCGGAGGATGATGCGGTAGCCTCACCAAGTCGACGGAATGCTGTCGATAATCGTATTCAGAAATTGAATCAATACAAAGCTCTTCGCTATCCTAGGGCCGATGATTCGCTTCCCCGAATGAGTATACCCGACTTTCGGGTAAGATTCGAGACGCGGTCCTCTACAGCGTATGGGGCACGCATCCTACCAGAAGTTGTCCTGGAGGGCAGAGTCATGTCAGTCAGGCGGTCCGGGCCCAAATTGGTCTTTCTCACCATCCGGGCAGAGTATGAACAAGTTCAAATCATGATCAACCGTAACAAACTTTCAGATCCGATACCCGATCCTAAGAAGTTCAGGGACGCCCTCCGTCCCATTGTTCGCGGTGACATAGTCTCGGTCAGAGGCATGCCAATGCACACAGACACGAATGAATTGACCTTAAGGGCACGCACCCTTCCTAGCATATTAAGTCCCATTCTAGCACCGCTTCCTGAGAAGTTGGCCGACCAGGAGACCATGGTGTTGAATAGACATGTTGACATGCTGGTCAACCCCCAGACTTCTGACTTGTTTCGTCTTCGATCAAGCATCATCAAGTGTATGCGAGATCACCTTCACTCGGAGGGCTTTATGGAGGTTCAGACACCAATATTATCCGACTGCGCCAGTGGAGCAGCCGCACGACCGTTCGTTACGTCGTCCACTGAGCTTCCGCAGAAAGAGCTTGCGCTGCGAATTGCCCCTGAACTGTGGCTTAAGCGCCTAGTCGTTGGAGGCAACGACAAGGTCTTCGAAATCGGCCCTTCGTTCCGCAATGAAGGCATTGACAAGACGCATAACCCAGAGTTCACCATGTGCGAGTTCTATGCCGCTTATGCGACCTTGGCCGATTTGATGTCGATGACTAGGGATCTGATCATCCACATTTACGAGACAGTTAGACCTGAGACTATTGAGTCACTTGATTATCCAAAGTCGCTAGTAGGGCGGAAAAGATGGAGGGAAGTGGAATTTATCCCGGGGTTGGAACAAGGCTTGAATATTCGATTTCCGGACCTTTCGAAGCCCGGCGCATTGGCCGAGCTGATGGCGCTCGTAGGCGACCGGCTGCAACTGACCCAAGGGCCAGAGCTCACATTGGCCAAGGTTCTGGACGCGCTTTCTAGCAAATACCTAGAGCCCCTTTCTCACGACAAGAAGCTCTTCATTATGCACCATCCGGCTTGCATGGCTCCGCTTTCCAAGTCGTTCATATGTCCCAAAACAGGCCAGCTTGTATCGGCGCGTGCTGAATTCTTCATAGACGGACATGAAATCGCCAACATGTACGAAGAGGAGAACGACCCGCGGGAGCAAAGGCGCAAGTTCGAGCAGCAGCTCGAGTCACGCAACGGCAAGCCGGGAACCGAAGACGAGGGTCCGGCCGAGGTAGACGAGAGCTATATCCGGGCACTCGAGTATGGGCTGCCTCCGACGGGAGGCTGGGGCTGCGGCGTAGACAGGCTCGTCATGCACCTCTCTAGAGCTGAGAGGATCGGCGATGTTCTCAGTTTCGGCAACCTGAGAAACGTTGTTTCTCTTCGTCAGGCCGCCAAGGACGACTAAGATGTCTTATTGGCGATGGTATTCTTAGGCGCACAATTTGCAATAAAAACATGATACCCCGGCCATAGGATATTATGAAATGTCGGCCTATTATACCGACTGTGCCATGCCGGAATGGTGGTCTGTTGAACAGAGAGCGACGGTGAGCCTGATAAAGACGACGGGATGGATCACAACGCATGCGCTAGCCTCGCGTGACTTAATTTATCATCAATTAACCACCATCCATCCGCCGAGGTATGTCAGCAGCCGCAGCAGCTCCCAATAACAGTCATTGGACGGAAGCATTTCAATCCGTTAAAGAAGTAGCACAACAAATCGGTAGGGCTGCAGGCCGGTTCTATTTCCGGAAATCCCCGCGGCAAACTGGCCAATCAGAGAGTCGGGATCAGCTTATTGTTCATCTGAAGTCCATCTTCAGCCCTCCATCCGCTCGTCCACAGGCGTGGCTTAGCCCTACCCAAGAGCTCTTCACCGATTACCTGAGCTGGGTACTCGAGAGCCTGCCTCACTACGTGGACAAGCACAATTGCTGAGCCAGACGTGTACGCTTCGTATCCAAGAACTTACAGCTGTGTGGGCAAGCCATCTATTTTTAACCATATTAGAAATGTAAAAAATGTAGGGTAAGTTACACAGCTCAATGTTGAGTATGCTCACACTCAGCACTCCCATCGAGGAGATGAATATATATGGATGCATCCCGCAAGGCAGTCTTGTCGGTTTATCAGAAGCATCAGAAGCATTCACAATCAAGTCTCTTCGCATATCATTTCTTCGCTACCGCCGCATACCAGCCTGCCCACCTATACCTCAAATAGCTATCTGCCTACCTTACCTACATCAAATCATCCAACATGCTCTTCTCTATCGCCATCTCATTCCTCCTCGGCCTCTTCGCCAGCCTAGCCAGCGCGGCGCCGACCCTGGGCGCGCGGGCGTCGATCAGCGACATCAGCGGGGCGCAGAACGCGTGGGCCGCCGACACGAGCAAGGTGTCGCAATTCCTATCATCGGCGGCGAGACTCAGCGGGACGACGCTCACGGGGCGCGCGCAGACGGCGCTGGACGCGGAGCTGGACGAGCTGACGCAGAAGGCGGTGCTGGACGGGCAGTTCAAGGCGTCGGACCCGTCGGTCCAGGCCGCCGACGCCACGCTCACGCGCCCCGACACCTTCCAGTTCGTCGTCGACGGCCTGCGCCAGCTGTCCACCAGCGGCGCGTCCATGTCGTCCGCGGACGTGGCCGCGCTCGTCGCCAAGATCAACGACACGCGCTGCGCCAACGTGCTCCCCGCCATCGACGCGTACTTCCGCGCCGCCAGCGGCTTCCTCAAGAACGGCCTCACCGCGCTCGCTAACCGCCCGGATAACTGCCCTCAGTAAGGTGGCTGGGGCTTCGTCACGAGCGAGAACGAGAAGGGATTGTCGCTCAGGGGGGATTTTGCGGGAGGCTAATAGTCTGGGCCAAGGGCGGCTCGGTCTTGGAATTGCCGCGGAGGGATATATCAGGTGACTCGGGGTATCGAGGACAGGGCATGTTAATTTGACTACCATCAGCATTGTTCAGGAGTACCTAGGGATAATAAAATTGCATTATTCATACTCACTTTGCTTGGCGACCTATTTTCAGATGAATTAGCGGGCATTTATGAGTGAGGGAGCTGATACTATACCTAAAGTGTGCTCCCGAGCCGCCAGCATTAGCGTTCATGAGTACTGGGTGTGAATAGGTGGTCGTAAAAGTCCTCGTGCAAAGCCAACTCACTTCCAAGTAAGTTTCTCTATCCTCTAGCAAATCATCATCTCGTATAGTTAATGGGAGATGATAAGCGCAAATACGGCTGCCATCCCTTCGTTGTGGAGTGTGATCGCTGACCGAGATAGACTTGGCGACGATTGCTCCCTTAAAGTCGTTTAAAACTACTATGCCGGGTTCTCACGAAAGTCTTGAGTCAGTGGTTTAATTCATTGCAGCCGTGAGAGTGAGAAAACAAGAACATTTATTGCAGTGTCTAGACGCATCCGTCTAGTCTATCTACCTACCTGTATTTCCGTCTGATGGTAACTATATGCTACCACCGCGTACAAGTAATTCCCCTCTTCCCATTCCGCATTCCCTTCCGTCCATGAACTAAAGATTAACTCATTGGATTTTATAAAAATCCAATGGCTGTCTATGGGTGTCAGATGTTCTGGCTCTGTAGACAAGGAGAGCATTAGAAAGACCAAGACATTATTATGTCTTCTTTGAGTCAAGCGATCCCATTCGAAAAGCTGGGTGTTTTGTATCAGCTAGGATAGGTAGCATGATATCGACTTCGCATATGCCTAGTGAGCCAGAACTCTGAGGATTGTAGAGCAAGAACTCTACCAGAGAACAGGGCCATGAGAGCCGTTGGTCTGAAGCACGCCAGTCTTGGCCTGGACCAGCTGGCGGTACTTCTCGACCTCGGCGTCCCAGCTCGCGGCCGCGATGGCGCCGTACTTGCCGCCGAGCTGTCCGTAGCCGGCCTCGGTGCGCAGCTGGTCGGCGTAGCGGTAGAGGGCCTCGACCGTGTCGCGGTTCTGCCGGACCTCGAGTGTGCCGCACCGTCCGCTGTCGTACTGCTTGTCCATCAGCTGGATTCGCGCCTGGCACTCCCGCAGCTCCTGTCGGATCCGCTCGCGGCCGCCCTCGATCTGGTCCGTCGTGTGGTCCATCGCCTCCCAGAGGCGCTCCTTCCAGACGTTCACCTCCTTGGTCTTGTCGGGGTGGTGGACGTTGGGCCGGTCGCCCAGCACGAAGGTGTCGGGCGGGCCGCCCGCGGTGGCCTCGCGGCGCTCGTCGAGGAAGTGACTCATCTGCACGGCGGCCAGATCCCAGAACGGGAAGTCGGGGTTGCGGATCTCGGCGTCCGTGGCGCGTCGCTTGCCGTAGAGGTAGGCCTTCAGGTCCGTGAATCGATGGTCGTTGAACATGACCTGGAGCGCCTTCTTCTTCTGCTGGTGGAAGTCGTGGATATTGCGCTCGAGCACCGAGTTTAGCTGACAGCCGCAGCACTGGATCTGGTCCTGGTGTCTGTTCATGGACTCGGCCGTGTAGAAGTAGGCCGGGAGCTCGATGTCGCAGAACGCACACTTGGTCAAGTGGAAACGTCGACCGTGCATCATCAGGGCGCGGAGGGCCTTGCTATCCATAGACGTGCCCTCGACAGCGAGTATGATGTCGCTCCAGACGGTGCGGGACATCAACACGACTAATTCCCTCGCCGTCTCAGAGCGTACGCCCGCTTCCATCAGCGATTCTACCGTCGGGCCAGTGATTCCCTCCTCGAAGTTGACGAGATTGTATATGGCCTCGAGAATGTATCGGATAGTACCGAGCGCGAACGGAACTCGCTCCAGGAACTGGCGAAAGGCGGTTCCCGGACTGAACCAGTCGATACCGTGCTTGCGAGCTAGGCGGACTGCCTTGAGGAGAACCACGGTCATGGCTCGGCGTGTGTCCACAGTTCCCACGTCGTAGGGAATAACACCATACTCTCCCTTGTAGGATTGGGAACCACGGTGAGGGCCCGTATAGTAATACGGGGAGAAGTCGGCCTCGAGGTGCTTGTAACCGGGACGCTTGTTGTGCTTGATGACAACATGCATCAACTTGATGGTGCTTTGGAAGTTGATGAGTTCGCAGTTGTACACACCAAGGACCTCAAGGTTCGGCATCTCGACCAAGCACTTCCTCAGGGTGTGGAGGTCCAAGTACTTCATCGAGTGGAAGTGGAGGAACTTCAGCTGGTCGCCGCGGACGTGGGCGGTTCTCACTAGAAGGCTTATTAGTCAAGGGGCTATGCGTAGTTTTCAATTGTAACAAACTTACGAAGCTTGTAGGTATCCGTGAGCCGAGCCGCAGCAGTACGAGGTGCGACGTTGTAGGTACCGTTCGGGCGCGCGGGGAAGCCGTACTCGCTCGGCGGGTTGGGAACGGTCGTGTCCTCGATGAATCGGCCTCGGATGTTCGAGAACACCACAAAGGTAGAGGGCACTGAGATGGGAATCCCGTGCTTCTTTTCCTCCTCGGTCATCTTGCCCCTAACCTCGGCAATCTGCTCGTGAGACCAGTCCAGGTTCATGAAGTTGCCCACGGTCAGATCTACACGCGACTTCTCAGGGGTCAGCTAGGTCTCCATCATTCCGTCATTTCTGTCAGGCCAGATGGACTTACCGATGCGTCGGCGATGGCGTACATGATCATCTGGCATGTACTGGTGAGATTGGCTAGGTCGCCCCAGTGAGCTCCCACCTCGAGCATCACCTTCTGGCAAAGCTCCATCGTCAGAAAGACGCGCGAGAGAGCTGACGGCTGCTGCGCCTTGGGGTGGTAGAAGTGACCGTCCTTGGCCTCGTTGACGTGGGTCGTCGCCTCGCGGCTGGGCAGCATCGGAGCCTTTTTCAATAATTAGCAGAGATGGTGAATATCAATGTTAGTTTTACTCACGTTCAGCACCGTACCCGGAATCCGGGGGTAGTTGACGGCGATCTTCAAGCGCTCCTTGTCAAGGCCGGTGACAGGGCCCGAATCTCCCGTATAGTCCGGGTTGTTGTAGTCGTAGGGGTGGGGGTGACGAAGCATGCTAAACTTGGCACACTCGTAGGCATCTTCGTCGGGGCGGCCAAGGCCGTGGTAGACGGTACCGCGGTCCTCGCGAAAGAAGGTGATCTCCTTCTGACCCTTGTAGACGGGAGACAAGGAACCGAAAGCCGGGGCGTGTTTCTTGACGAAGACGTCCATAGAGGTCTTGTCAGCTTGAACAAGTTGGTTGGTGCTTCGCTTGCCGACAGGCTCTCTGAAGAATGCCTGTTGGTTGCGACGAGCGTACTCGTCGATCAGGTTAGGGTAAGGGAACGAACCACCCGAAGGGTTCACAGCATTGGTGGAAGTCATCTTCGAGATGCTAGTTCCGTTAAGCTAAAGCTATTGCGAAAGGCTGATCGATGTTAGTTAAGGCACTCTTAAATGGTAAAGCAGGAAATAGGGCACTCGGATCAAAGGGATGATCAGTGAAGAATAGAAGGATAAGATGTTAGAGTAGTGGAGTGTTGAAGTTAAGGTGGAGGAGAGACGAGCATATACTCTTGATCACAAGAGACTGGGCGAGATGTTTGATCGGGGAAGGAAGCAACAAACATGGAAGGACCAAGGATGTGCTAGACCGCAAATAGTTTGTTCAGGTCTAAGTAGGGGAGGCAGGTATCGCCGATTACCTTTCTTGAATGGCAGTGTGAAGGATGGAGAGGATATAATGGTTTTGGATGGACTACCTTAGGCAGGTATGATGCTGGAAAGAAAGAGAAAGCTGGAAGCGGTGGGTGACTTTGACTGAGCTTTGTGTACGTTGCTATGCTTGAAGGATATTGTAACGCGAAGCTGGCAAGGCTTAGTACACTTTCTCGAACGCGAGTGTGTTGCTTGAGGTGGTGGGGCTGATCGTGCGAGGCGCAAACTGAAAAGCTTAGGGTGTAGACGTCAAGCAACAGATGCTGTGCCCAATTTTGTATGAAGCGCAAATTGAAGGTAGCTGGGCTACAAAGGTTTGGTGGAAGATGTTGCATTAAATTCTTGGGGGGTAAGGAGAGGTAAGGAGATGGATGGGGTTAGGGTGTAGATGCTATATGAAAGATGCTGAGCTTACCTCGTGCGCCGCGCAAGTTCAGGGCAGCTGGAATCTAGAGAGATACCGGTGCTAGAAGTGTTTGTCAGTACATGTATCGAAGATTTGAGGAGCACTATCCCATGTACGCTTGAAGTGAGAGCGATGAGTAGAAGTAGATAGATGCCAAGTAGCGATGGTCACTGATGAGTGACTTGATGGATCAGAAGAATGGTGGTGCGGGAAGAGAGAAAGATAGAAGATAATGGTAGAAGAGAAAGAAGATTAATGGCAATGGATGAAAACATACCTGGTTTTTTGGAAAGGTGGGTTTGCGTTGGCGATAGTGAAATATTTATATACTTGAATTTAAGTGCACCCAATAAAGGTAGCAGACGAATAGTAGGATAACGGCGATACCTAAGGTAGAGATAGGTATTTAGAAGAGTGACGGCTCCACGCGACGGCGAAGCGTTTGGTATAAGCAGGCTTCGAGATGCTCCCGGGCCAGGAGACAGCAGTTCTTAGCAACAAGGCACCTCTATTGTTGCCCTGGGATACCTTAGGTGACTAGATACCTCCTACCTGTTAGGTAGGTTTGGTAGGGACCTAAGGCAGGCAATCAAGGACTCGCCAATCTCTTAGTCTTATTATGGGAACACGATAGAGGCGCCGTCAAAGAAGGGGGCTACTTCCTTTCAACTACTAATAGAAGATGTACTTCGTATATATTCCGTTGCTATTTGCTAAAGCTTGTTCACGATTCGTTTGCCTGAGCGCAGAGTGTCCTAGATAAGGAAGTACCCATCTGCGTGCCTAGGAGGTGGTCGCAGCTAGTCGACGCCAACGATCAGAGAAGTACACATGCCGCAATTTTCCCGAATATTAGCCCATGCTCGCCGCTGAAGCGTCACCTACAGTTATGAAGTTCACATAAATATACCACTAAAGATATTAAGAAGTATCTGCCTGTTAGATTTGCCGATGTCTGCAGGGCCACCTTAGATGGGCATCTTTGGTGTATGAGAGAGCCGCCTTGTCCCTAATTTATTTCACACAAGTCACACATGTTGTCGAGAGCATCCGAGATGATCACTAGACTGTGGGTTGATGATCTCGTATAGTTGACCTGCAATCATCCCTTCTCTAGTAAAGTCGTCTAAACAGTTTATTTGACTTATTGATATAGTCTAACTACACGGGTTACCATCTGTTCGGCTGCCAAAAGCCATATGACGGAAAGATCTGTACGAGAGCGCCTTTAAAAGCTGGCATTCCGCGTCGAGAGCGTATATCATCGTGGCTCTACGTTCTTTAACCAAGAAACCTGTGCCTAGTATATATTCAAGGCTATTCTATGGGCGTGCCTTCTATCGTGTGACACATATTTAACTTCTATAAGTCGGTGTAGAACGATACAGAATGTGTGTAAGTTGGTAATCATATCGTATAGCGTGAGTCTTCTGCTGATGTTCTACGCCGGCCGTTCCCAGTTGTGTCCCCGACGTGTGAGTTGGCGAGCCCCTTTTGTGGGGCAACAAATGGGCTTTATAATACCCAGCTATGGTATAAATGCTCCCAAAGCGTACGGAGTAGCAGCAAGTCGTCAATTTGACATTGACCCAGACGCATGGAAGAGGGCGAGTGTTGCACGAGGGTTCTTCATCGAAATGCCAAGAGTAGGTGATAATACATTTACTTATTCGCTTTCATTGGTTAGGCTTTATAGCTGGGATATATACCCTCGATATATTAGTAAACGTCATGATACAGTAGTAAAGGGTGCTCGGCATTGTCCAACTGAATGGTTTGCTGATATACAGACAATGAAGCACGTAGATGGGCAGGAACCTCTTAGCTACCAATGTAGATGTATCTGTTAAGCTGATTTGAGGCATTGGAAGAAGCCTGTTCTAGCTGGTGCTGGGTTGAGAAGGGGGACATCGTGGGCGTACCCCTTTGCTGGCAACCATAACTTAGCACTTCTAACCTATGTACAATCACGACGGCCTCCCACGAACAGACCTTGGACAAGCATCAGCCATGGAGCGCGTCGAGAAGAGTCTGTTGTAACAATCACGTGATACTTCGAAGTCGACAATGGGGTGGGGACAAGTAGTCTGGAGGGAAGGAGCGGTGTGATTTTAACCCACCGCAAAAGGACGGAGAAAGGTTGACACTACAATAGCCGAGAGTTCCACTAAACGGCCGGACACAATAGGACGGGTCCGGGGAAGGCACGGGCAGAGACCGGGATACTGACCGGATGGCGGCACGCTTGCCGACCGAAGCAAGGACGACTCGCTGGGGTGGAATAGGTCCATCGTTCCTTCGACCCGGCCGTTATCCGGTGCTAACCCATATAGGAGGGAATGCGTGACTCTCGGGAGCGACCCGTATCCGGGCTTGGCTGCCGGATATGCGCCCATACCGCCATTTGGCTCGCAGGCCAGGAGGCCAGGAGGCCTGAGGGACCGAGCATTGTGGCGTTGCATCGCGCAGCGCGGCCGACGATCACAAGGGAGGACCCTAGATACATTAGGTATATACAAGATGCCTGCACGATACGGGCAGTCATACGCATTTCATCGGGTTACTTTTTACGATGGCGACATCTGCAACCGACAGGCACATGCTGACTTGACTTAGACATACATATCATATCACCGCGGAGAGGGGATGTGGATGAAGAGGGGAGGGGGAGGAAGAAGAAGAGGGCATAGCTACCATCCAGCTAGGTATTACGTACCCCTCAGACATAGTAGGAGGGCTTTCTACTTATTTCTAGCTCGCGATCAGGAAAGAGAGTTATTGGAAGAGTGCATAATGCGAGTTGACCTGTCGCGTGCTTCATCACGCGAAAGAGTCGACCACTCGTCGACAGGTCTGAAGATGATTTGGAGGAGTCCGGTGAGGATAGGTACGCTTCGCTGGGAAAGATCATAGCCAACGGACAGGGCGTTGCATACACGCAAGCCACCCTTACGTGCCCCTTTAGGAGCTATGGTTCTATGCTACACCATTTTCTTGGTCTGCTGCCCACAGGAGCTTTCTTAGCTCTCCTCCGCTCACAGCTTGTTGCGCAGGCACGCACTACAGCACCCAGGCTGCAGGCTCGAGGGTGGGGATGCATGAACTACCACACTGGTGCTGCAGGACGTCAGAAAGGGGCAGAGAGGGGGTGGGTTCACGCAACTACAGTGCATATACTAACGGTGTGTGCGCATGTGGTGTGTGTGGTGTGTGTGGTGCGTGGGATGAAGGTGGTAATGCTCGATGCGCTAGTCCTATATGACCTTTGATGGGCAAGCTCTGATAACGAGTTGGATGTCTGTTGAGCCGTCTTATCTGGCTGCTGGTCACCGCCTGATGCGAAGAAAAAGACCAAGGAGGAAATGGAAAAAAGCTGGTAAACAGATGCGAGGAAGATCGACATCGGCGGGATGGCAGATGGGTGACAAGCTCTCTATGTTTTCCCCAGATGCCCCTTTTTGTGGACTGTTGAAGAATGCTTGTCGCAGCACCAAACTGAAGAAAATGACGAGTATTTGATCCCGACGATGATCTCGATGTTTCGTTCTACCACCACATAGCTGCATACGAGTCAATTTCGGAGTTGTACATATTTCATCCCCCCAGCATCGGAGATTTTGACAATCCGCGGCTAACGGGCAAACGAGGGTTTACCTCGGACAGCCAGACAGGGATGAAAATTTGATTCCCTTGGCCAAGGGAATAAGCATACATACCTGGGGCAGGGATATCAAGCTCTCGGATTAGAACTCGGTATGGCAACCACCAAATCCGAATGGGGTATGTGAAATTGCAACATTTGTCGATACCACACGGAGATCGTCATACCCCACAGACCGCCGTGTGACTTTTGAGTATGTAGTAAAGTGTCTTATGGGAGCGTAGAGTTCGGGCTCAGATACTCAAGTTAAACATTGACGACATGTTTGAGAACGACATGCCCAGTGATTCGGGTACGATGGGGATATATCAAGAAAAATATTAGGCGCGGGGAGAAGATTGCTGTTGTTTTGTAATAATAAGGCATTTGATTAAAGTCACTGCCAAACGGCTGGCTAGACGTACCCGGAGGTTCTTAGCCCAGCAATAGTTTTGAGAATAGATTATACGTTCTTAATCCTATAGACCTTCATCTAGCCATAATAGCTGTTTAGTACCTAGGTAATCGTCAATCGGCCCATCTCAATGTCGCCGTGTCGCTTCAAGTTGACATCACAAATATCAAACTGGTGTTGGTGTTTGGAGGTTGTGTCTACGCTAAGAGAATAGGTTCGCGTCCGGGAGTCTCTAGCTGGCATGGAAATCCAGGCTTGCGCCGGGCCCATGGGAAAAGACGGCAGAGGGATAGACTGATAGGGTGGGCAGAGTGGCTCGACCGGTAGGTAAGGCAAGACAACGTGCAACTATTCTGGCGTCATCTGATCCAATATCCTTATCTCCCACGCCTCCGGGTGAGGTCATCTTGATACCTGAACTACCGTAAACTGCGTGCGAGACCGACACCAAGGTGAATCCTATGTACCACAGCAGGCGGAAAAGGAATCGAGACCCGGAAAATCGATCTCGAAAGGGGATCCTGATATGTGCATAACGAGCGACGCGTAAGGTGGGTAGGAACTGAAACATTTTCCAGATTGGCGGTGGATACGCACATGTACGTTATGTGATAGATCTTCCATCTTGGACGGGCCTTTTGGAAACTCCCTGGAGAGCACCGCATCAGACCGGCAGACCGCACTTCTGGGAAAGGAGTCCTCCCTGAAGGTCGCCCATAGCGCGCATAAGTGCAGGTCTAAAAAGGATCCTGCAGCAGAGCTATGTGCGCAAGACTGCCCAACCAGTCGTCCCGGATCGAAGCAGCCAGAGCTCGACGTTGGCCGGTGGCCAACGGCGGCGCAAGTCGTCGAGACGGGAGTGCAAACCTCAAACCAACAGACTCCACAGCGACATCAGATAAGTCATGCGCCCAATCTCCAGATCTACATATGTACTCTTGGAGCCGGGTCCTGGATGGCTACACTAGCAGACTTGGATGGCCACACAGCACGAGAGAAGCACCCAGAACAACCTGATAGGCGGGGAGCACCGCGTTAAACGCAGTCGCAAGAGTAGAGTCGTCGAAGATACGAGACGAGCGCACATGGTGCGATATCTACCTCCTACCTACTATGGACGTAAGGAAGTGATACTCCAAGGAGCAAAATAATAGGAGCCGATAGCCTGTACGGCAATATCAGGCTTGCTATGCACATAGCCGAAAAGTCATGACTGTCGGATCTCGAAAAAGGGCACTTGACAAGTATTCGCTAGACATGCGTGTAATAAAAATAGCCGAGACGAATAGTTCTTGCACGTCGTCTTGCGCTCGTTTGCATGAAGCTCTCACTGCGAATGCCAGCGCATATCCATAGAAGCTGTTATACTTGAAACATGGCATCAAGTTAGCTTGCCCGCATGTTCGACGTTGTGTCAACAAACGCAAATGCCGTTTGCTGTTCCATGTGTTAGATCGACTCGAGTCATGGTCAAGGCTCGGGTTCTCGTCTCGCGTGCGTTGCGACACACGTTCACCCACCAGTTGAACAGCCGCCTTGGTACAGTCGGCCGTATTTCTTAGGCAGGGTTTGGCGCTTAAGTATGCGACGAAGCGGAGCGCCGAGCTCTGAGCTATTCGAGGTATGAAAAAGGAAAACGTATCAAGTCGTCTTATCAACGCGCGATACGATCTGCTCGATCAAACGGCGCAGCTCCAAGATGGAAGGTAGCGAGACTAGGATACGCTGAGATTGGATAGTCCCATCCTAGGCCGTACTGTTCAACACAGACACAAAAAGAATTAAGGCGAGGTAAATCCGGGGACAAGAGTACGAACCATTGCCAGTTATGAGTTGAAGAGGACGGGTCCGTTCCTGGCTCGTGTGTTGGAAGAGTCTATTCCAGAAGATAGCGCCCGCTTCTTAGGTGACTGGCGCCTATATATATCCGTATATATAGCCCGAGTGCTGTCGAGTGGAGCTGCTCTCGATATTTCGTAAACGCCATTGAGTCACGAAGGTCGTCCTAGAAATGCTCTAGATGCCCTTAAAAGATATACGAGTCCGTGCTTAATTTTACCATGCCTCGTTTGTCACATGTAAATCGAGTATGATGATGGGCGGAGCACCTCTTCGCGGCGGCGCATGTGTTCGATAACCACTCGTATTATAGACTAGAATGAATAGATATACATAGACGGCTGCGTGCTGGCCGCTAGGAACGATAGACGGGAGAGAGAGCCGCGAGGATTCAGGGTCGTAATATACTAAGATCCACTTCCAGACTGCGTGTCGAGGCCGCGGATGAGTAGGAAATTAAGAAGTCCGAGATTGATGAGGGCTTGAAACAAATATCACGCCTACGCAACCTGACGAGAATGGCGGGACACCGCTTCATTTTAGCACGAATCTTCACCTTCAGGTAAATATAACGACTCGGGGCGATTCGTCAGGTCGCATCCTAGCCGTGTCTCAGGAGTCCAGCGTCCCTTTTTCTTGTTGAAGGGTATCGTGGGGCAGGCAGGTAAGTAATGATCGACAGAGCTTCGCTGGAATGTCACATGGGTGGTGCCACCCTTTGCGCTTGTCCTGCAGGTATTTTCTTCTTAGGGCTTGCACTGTTGAGACTGTGTCGAGATGAACGTGCCTTAGCGGCGAGTTTAGTAGGGGAGCTTCTGGGGCCTACAGGAGAAAAAAAAGGGCGCGAGCAGTCAAATGTCGGTACTTCTTGGCCTGCTTGGCCTGTTCGAGCCAGTGCCCTACATCCAGACATGCTAGGGTTGCGCCCTTTTGGAGATCTGCTCTCGAGAATTCCACATTTCGCCCGGACCACAGTCCAATAAGAGGCAGACGTAGGCCAGGCCTCGTGAGAAGCGAAGGACTAAGGCGCTCCCCGGCCCTATGACCGCCGACTGCAGAACAGATACGCAGCGAGCGTGCAGCGATGAGGGCATCTTGCATACCGGTTTTATTGGATGCATGTATTTGGCTATTTTGCGGTTGGAGTGGCATCGGCGCCGTAGCAGCGTCGTCCTATCATGGGCCAGCAGACTCGTCCGATTCCAGACCCGAAACCGAACTTGTCAACTGCCAGGTTCGGCAAGCGGTGTCTTCAGACCGTATGTTTGTGGGATCGAGTAGCGATTGGCCTCGCACCCCAGACCTTAGATGTCTTTCATAAGCAGACAAAAGGGGTTCGAGCTCGGTTACTCGCTCGGACAGGAATTGCTCGACGGCTCGAATCGTAGTCATACGGCGAACTAATGGCTGCAGCCCGTAGACGGCCTGGCTGTAGGCGCTGTGTAAGTACATATTTCTCAGTTTCTTAATTTCCCACGTACGCAATAAACTCGCTGCCTTCAATATTCGGGGGTCTCGAGCGAAGCCGCAATTTTCAATAGCAGCCTTAGCTCGGCTGGGTCTGCCCCTGACCTAAGCGTCGCCTGGAGGCTTTCCCTCCCCAGGGAAAAGCTGGTTTTTCCAAGAGGGATCGGTGGGTGGTTGGTCCTATCCGCTGGAATCTCGACTGGCGAACTGGGATGCAGCTCATCTCACCCCCTGTCGCTGGCCCATGGCGAACTAGCGCAGCAGTGCATATCTAAACGACGTTGTAATTTCAAGTCGAGCGAGCTAGACAGGGCCTTCATTTCAGAAGGAAAAAAAATTGCTGCAGCGAGGCAGGAGAGGACAGCCGCAAGACTTGCGCGATGACCCGGCAACGTGAGAGGCAAAGGACCGGGCTATCATGCAACGAGGAATATGCACCGTAGTTTTGTCTGTTGGATGATACGATTGCATTGCTGTTTGAAGATTGGCGTATCACGACGACGGGGTTTGTTTCTGCGTGCCGTGCCGCGTGCTGAGAGGTATCTGATATTCTCTCCGTCCTTGGACACGTCTCCCACGCAGAGACGGCTCGGTGCCTGGATAGACCTACATAGCACTACTAGGCAGACGTAGGTACTACCATAGTAGACGTAGGTACTACCATAGTTTGTAGACCTAGGCAATTTTTCGTCAAAATGAGGGCAATAAATTGAGGGCGGGTCATCCCCTAAATGTCTTGCCGGTCCCTGAAGTTGGACGGTCCACAGGTCGGCATCGTGTCTTGGTCGGCTTGGTCTCTCATAGCTCTCTTTCCCCTTTGCACAGGGCACAGGCAGGCCAGGGCAGCAGGGGACGGGGTCGGGCGGGCTGGCGACTGGCGAGGATGGCCTTGGATGGCCTTGGATGGCTGGCAACTGGATGGGCAATTAGTGCATGTGGGTCACCTGTTTTCGCTCTCAACACACCCGCGACCCGCCTGGACCCACCCCGCATCCCTGCTACCGTGCAGCCCGTCCGCATCGCATACTGTACAAGGTACATTGCCAGACTGCCCCAGGTCCCTGGCTTCGCAGGGCTACTGCGGCATCTTACAACCAAACTCCTTTTCTCTTCAGCGCCAGTCTTGACCAGTTTTGACGCCTGTCTCTGCATTACCCCCCCTGCTATCCAGCCCGCTATCCCGCCTGGTTTCTCAGGGCTTCTTGGCGTCGACTACAGTAGCTGCTACAGTAGCTGCCACTGTCCCTCATCTTCCGCCCAGACTGTGCTCCCTTTTCCAATGTCACCCATGTCACTTCCCTTTCTCTTAATCACGAGACAATAAATAAGGACCGGCAGAAGCTGCTATCGTTCCATTCCTTTTTTTCCCCTCCCACTCTTTTCTCGTCGTCTCGACTTAAATACAATTCTTCTTCCGCCTTCCATCTGAAAAGTTCCCCCGTCGAACATTTCTCACGAGTCTACGGAGTGTCCCCCTAATACCACATCCATCTATTTGATTTCCCCTTTTCTTTTCAGTGATACCCATATTCTTGATACCCTTTTCTTTACCAAAAACCAAACTTCACAATGGCCGACGTACAGAAGCCCGCTGAGGTCCCCGAGACCACCCCCGCCGTCGCTGAGCCCGTCGCTGAGACGAAGCCTGCGGAGGAGAAGCCTGCTGAGGACAAGCCTGCCGAGACTGTTGCTGAGCCCGCTGCCGCCGCTGAGGCCCCTGCCGAGACCACCGAAGCTGCCGCCGAGACTCCCGCTACTGCCGAGGCTCCCAAGGAGGAGGCCAAGCCCATTGAGGCCGGTACCCTCGAGCACAAGGGTGCTCCCGCCAACTTCCCCAAGTACGTCCAGTGGAACAATGGCGCGATGTCGACGCATTAGCTAACATGACTCAGGAACCTGATCTACTCCAAGCAGCACTTCTGGTTCGGCGCCGACGCTACGCCCAAGGACAAGCTCGCCACGTACCTCAAGAACGAGAAGGCCGCCGACGTTGCCCAGCACGTTGCCTCTTGGGCTACCGAGACCGGCAAGGGTCTCCTGTTCTACGGCAAGGAGACCGACAAGGCCACCCCCACCGGCGCTATCCAATTGGTATGAACACAATAGCAATGATGTGAAAAGAGGCACCCGCTAACGAGAGACAGGCTGAGGCTTCTGAGCCCGCTGCTGAGGGCGCTAACAAGTTCGCCTTCACTGCCAAGGGACACAAGCACACCTTCAAGGCCCCCACCGCCGCCGACCGGGATAACTGGGTTGAGCAGCTCAAGCTGAAGATCGCCGAGGCTAAGGAGCTTGCTACCACCGTCACTGAGAGCGAGGCGTACAAGCAGACCATGGAGAGCTTCAAGCCCACTCCTCCCCCCAAGGAGGAGAAGCCCGCTGAGGCCGAGGCCCCCAAGGAGGAAGCCAAGGAGGAGCCCAAGGAAGAGGACAAGAAAGAAGAGCCCAAGGAGGAGAAGAAGGAGGAAGAGAAGAAGGACTCCAAGCGCCGGTCTGCTAGCCGCAAGCGGGCTTCGATCTTCGGTAACCTCCTCGGCAAGAAGGAGGAGGCTAAGAAGGAGACCACCGAGGACAAGCCTGCTGAGGACAAGCCCGCCGAGACCACCGAGGCTGCTGCTGAAGGTGCTGCTGAGCCCGCCGCCGAAGCTCCCGCTGCTGACGCTGAGGCCCCTGCTGCCGAGGCTGCCGCTCCTGCTGAGGAGGCCAAGAAGGAGGAGCCCGCTAAGCCCGCTGCCTCCAAGCGCGCCAGCCTTTTCGGCACCCTGTCCTTCGGCAAGAAGAAGACTGAGTCCGAGCCTGCCCCTGCTACCCCTGCCAAGGACACCGCGGCAGCTGAGGCTCCCGTTGCTGAGGCTGCCCCCGTGATCCCCGCTGTTGAGACTACCGAGCCCCTCTCGGCTGAGGTTGCCTCTCCCGCTACTGTCCCTACCGAGACTACTGAGGCCACCCCTGCTACCAACGGTGAGGCCAAGGAGGTCAAGGCTGAGAAGCGCAAGTCGTCGCTCCCCTTCGGCTTCGGCAAGAAGGACAAGGCCGCTGCCTCGGACGAGGAGGGTGAGAAGGTCAAGTCTCCCCCTTTCTTCTCCAAGTTCCGCCAGACCGTTAAGGGTAAGGGCAAGGCCGAGAAGCCCGTCGAGGAGGCCAAGGCTGAGGACAAGCCCGCTGAGACGACCGAGGCTGCCGAGCCCGCCAAGGAGACCGTCCCTGAGGAGCCTGCTGCCGCTCCCGCCGCTGAGGAGACGCCTGCTGAGAAGCCCGCCGAGGCTACTCCTGCTCCCGTCACCGCTGCCGCATAGAGTGCGCGCCTGACTGGCCGGAAGGTCGTTTCATGATGTTTTCGTAAAGAGTATCCCCCACACTGGGTTTGGTCGGGAACGGATCTGCATTTCAAGATACCCTCTAAGACTGGTTCTGAACTGATACCCCCATCTGCTTTCGGCCGTTGGCGGTCGGTTCTCCGCCCTAGGTTGAGAATTGGCTATGTCGGCGGCGTGAAGGGGATGGCATACATGATCTTTAACGCTTTTTGCATGTCTCGTTTCCATTTGCGTGGAGAACTGCTTTTGTTTTCACATCTTTTCCTAATAACTCGGCTGATACCCAGTATACCCCTCCTGTCATTTGGTTGATGCGGATCAGAAATGCCTGCGGAACAACACAAACGTTTCATCTCTTACATTGACGGCGGGTGATTGGAATTTGGAGGTTGCCTAACGGTTCGGAAACATTTCCGAACTTTGTGAAGCCCTCATCCATGGATCAGATGTCGCGTGTAGTGTATTGCCACTAGGGCCTTCGCTTACCGGCTGAAGCATTCTCTTAATAGCTAATAAATCCTCATGTGTTCGGCGTTTGCATATCTTAATAGTTTCATGTGGTGATATAAGCGTCCTAGGGGTACTGGTAAGGACTGGTGTGATATGTGTTGTCACTTATGCCTTACCTTGTGCATGCATGCATGCAGTAGAGAGTTTTCGTACTTTGTGTTTTGCAGGTTTCATTTATTCTTCTGACTACATACATTTTTGAAGCCTCCTTATTTAGGGTTCTCTGTCGCCAATACCTATCAGAGCGCCTTAACACGCAGATGGTGGAACACACCTCACCAACCTTCTTGAAGTAGAAGAGGCATGATACCTAGGTACCTTAAACATGACGTAAAAGCTATTCTAAAGATATCCGTGTATTATCTGGACGTGATCAGTTCTTGCCTTGTCTACATCAAGTAGAGGCCTGGTTAGGCCTCTTGTTCTAATTTCTCTTGACTGGTGAGTCAATTCCGAGGATACCTTCAAGTAGATGATCTTCGTATCTAGCATATCTGCCTCTATACCGCCCACGGCAAAAGACCAACGTCGTTAGCATGTCTGCCAGTGAAATTCCTGGGCAGAGTGAGAATGTAAGAGATCGATCGTCAATCTACTCCATCAACTTGGAGCCTTTTTCGTAAGGATGATGATGCCGTCGAGGTATGCCCCCCATTGGAGCCTAGCGAAACTCTACACCATGGTCAGATGGTTAGGGGGACACGGCATCTCAGAGCCACGGGAGGCCGCACTCTCAACATTGGTCAAGCACGTGGCGAGGGCGAGGATGCCGACGCGCTCTCGGGCTCCATCAACGGGCGTAAGGTGGGCGCGGCCGCAGTCGAGCGACATCTGGCCGGTGGCCCACGGTGAACGCGTCCACAGCCGACGTACCCGCGAGCCTCGCCGTCGGCACTGCTGCTGCTGCACCACGCACAAAATCCGACATGCACTTGGGCACGCTCA
The DNA here is from genome assembly GCA_022432365.1 of Hypoxylon sp. FL1284. NCBI lineage: Eukaryota > Fungi > Ascomycota > Sordariomycetes > Xylariales > Hypoxylaceae > Hypoxylon > Hypoxylon sp. FL1284. The sequence continues at coordinate 1,173,649 of JAJJXE010000003.1, read as the reverse complement.
TGCAGTGGATGACGTGGTCACGTAGGTAGGTCTATGCTCGGAGTTCTCGCAGGCAGGCCTTCCTGTTGCCACCAGCCGCTTCTAGGCGAGAACATACGGGAGAGCCGTTAAAACGCAGAAATTCGCATGCGGCAGTTTCTATCCCACCAAAGCAACATTCCCGTATCTCAGTCAACTTCAGTTACGCAGGGCTCATAGACTAGGCGAGGAGGTTGTCCTCACCATCGATACTTACCTGTAGGCAATCTAGCACAGCTTCCCTCTCTTCACGAAGCCACATCTATCGCGACAATTTCCCGAGCTTACGTCTCATAACCTGACGAAACCCATTATCCTGTTTACGTAGCCAGAAAGAAAGGCTTTGACGCGTATAAGCTCATTCTGCGGCGACTGCGACATATCGTCTAGAGGGTACGATATAACTAATCTGTTTCGGCTCCAACCTATAACAGAGCTATCCTCGTTCCCTACACGTTAGGTTCCTGAGTTGTTCCCAAGAGCCACCATGTTCTACGAGATGCGGGATGTTTAAGGCAAATCTCTTGGGGGGGGGATAAGTGCTTGTCCCGCTAGTAAAGTTCTCATCGCCTTTCGGAAATGATAGCACATAAAATAACTGTCAATTACGTCGAGCCATCCTTTCGGTCCTCCCTTGGCGCAGATACATGGTGAATATGGTTGACGTCGGAATATGAGTGTCCTCCCCCTATTTGATGTTCATCTGGCCAGCTGGTGCTGCCCCTATTCTCTATGCCATCTTGTGATGTGGCCGAACTTGCCGACGATTTCATCGATCGTGTTGTATGGCAACCGTTTTAGATCTCTTGTCCATATACTCTGCTAACAATGAGGTAGCGTCGGCGATGCCTAACGCAGCATACTGGGAGCTATCTAAGCCGGTAAGTGGCAGTGGCCTTGGATTAGCTATTGGTAGCGGAACGTAGGCTAGTAAGCACAGGTTGACTTTCTATAACTAATTTCTTGTCTGAGGCCTTACGCTTATAGGATTGCCCTTATGTCCCGTCTGCAATGATATCAGGCCTTAGCCTTGTCCTCGCGAGCCTCAGTCCTGATCTTCCGAGAAGACGCTCCCAGGAAGGAGTTGACAAGGGATAGGAGTGCTTTCTCTATCAGGGGGCCTCTTTGTCTAGACGTTCTTGCATATACGAGAGGCATTATCAACTGTCAGGCTGATAGCTCTTCGTGTATAACTTCGTCGTTTACTTCATCCAAAGGTTGGCTCTATGTGTCATAAGGCCAACCTCACGATGAGGTAGGCACGAAGTTGTTCCACGAAGAGCTTTGAACCTAGCAGCTACTAACGCCCTCCGTATATACAATCGTATCCAGGACAAAGAGGCTTCCAAACAAGAGGGTACTCTCATCCCTCGTCACCCGCTTCCCAGAGCGTTTCGTGAAGTCAGGGCTGAGACTCGTCAAGATGAAGCTAAGGCTTGACACCATGACAGACGGTGTTATGAACGTAGATCAACTACCCCTTCCAGCTTCTGGCACAACTCGGACACTTCCGAAACGCTATGATTCGGAGATAAGCGCCATCGTACATCGAGAGAGTCGAAAATTCAGGACTGCCTTAATTTTCTTAAGCCATAAACTACTTTGACGTTTCCTTCTTCATCTATCAGAGGTATCTGCAAGCTCCTTTGATTTGGAATCACCTAGAGTCGGGATGTAGGTTCGAAACACGAAGCATGACCCTAGGCTGTGTTATTTCCGGGGATAGCCGAAAGCACCGCCAGCAGCCTAGGATAAAAGGGGGCGGGCTTGTGGCTATTGCTGCTCATAGTAAAACGTAATAAGGTGTACCTTTTTCATAAAAAACAAGGGAACTCGACTAGCAGATCTTGTTGAATAGAAAAGAAACGATATCGTCAGAGGGTTCTTTCATTTATATCCCGCCGTCGTAATTCTTGGCGTCCAGGTAGATTGTTACTTAGGTACCTTGCGGTTATCGGTTTCTTATACCGAAATGATGTTGCCATATTGTGACGCTGATCACCCATGTAGTCATAGTCCTAGGGGAATTCCTCGTTGCACATGGTCAACAAGGAATCTGGGCAGAAATCTCCGAACCGATGCCTCGATGTCCCAACTTCTCAATGACCAGGTCTTATCAGCTGTGCCTCACGCCTGCATTAGAAGATCAGATCGGCGCCCTAGCGGCCTCGTGCGTGTGCCGCTATGGCCGCTGCGGGACCCGTGCACTTCATGATCCCGATAGCATGCTAGCTCAGATGTCTGTACGGATGAACCCTTGAGTATATCAGGCTTGGACAACTTCGCAGTCCACATTTGTTGTGACACTGGGTAGCTAGCCGGTTGAGGGAACACTTGAGCTCCTCCTAAAGATCTTTCATCATTAAATTTAGCAATGACAGATTGTCGCTTGGGAAATACTTGTCGTCTGCTGCTTGTGTTGATTCAGTCGACATGAGGACCGGGGAGGGGCAAGGGGTGTCTTAGACATGGACGAAGGTTCCTAGTGATTACTAAGCATACAGCTTCGAGGCACGCAAGCCACAAGTACGCCACCTCCCTATATAACTTCAACTCACGTCTGCATACTCTGAGTATCTAGGTATGTAGCTCATATTCTACATATTTAGGCACATGGTTATCTATATGGATACCTAGAGATATATATGCTTTATACATGAAATTGCTGTTAACTAAATCCCTGTTCTAACGTAACAGGACTCTGACTGTCTTAATGTACGGGCGCCATCACTCAACAGAACCAGAGGCCAGGTATCATTGTCAAGATAGTGAGGAAGATAAAGAGTTTGTTCAGGATGCTTTCAGATGGGACAAGGGTTGAGAGCGAAAACTTCCAGGACTATTAACATCTGAGAACCTAGGTGCGTAACAATGTAGTTTGTTGCTATAGAAAGGAAAAGCTCTAAGTGATAGATTCAGGCTCGCGAGAAGGTCCGGTTTGCATCTGTTAGATGAAGTAGAGCAAAACGATTTCTGATGGCTGCAATAGTAAGAGGAATGTATTATAGACAGAAAGCTACAATGAAAGAGGACAAGACTTCGGAGTTCGAGTAGTCTTGCCCCTTTCCATTTGACATCTGCTGTTGCCATATGTCAAGTTGATAGGTCTAGGTACCTAAGATATAATAGAACCGGTCTTTACGTGCTTACATATTATTATAATCTGCTATACTAACCAAGACGTGCTGTGTACTCCTGATGCTATTTCCGTCTTCGCTCCTGAACTGCAGTCCGCGGTCCCAGTGGACAGTCGGTAATTTCGAAGACAAATGTACTGGAAGTTTGCTGGCGCTGTGTCCCGCTGGCGCGCAGCTGGCTGGGGCCATCGTCCTGGGCAACCAGGAGACGCCTTCCGTCGCCAGCTGCCCCGTCGCCGCCCCGCGAAGCCTGCGCGCAGGCCGGCAATTCTACGGCCAACCAAACGGGTGGTTAATAGGTACAAACAACATATGGGGTTTTCACCGAGAGACAACGAGCATAATCTCGAATGGTCCAGTGGGCTAGCGGCCGGAGACCGCAAAAAGCTAGCTGGAGGACCGCCGTTCGATTACGCCGCGAGTTCAAAATCTGCCTGGTCAGCGGGTTTTTCTCAAGGCATATGTCTCCGACTCTCCAGACACGACGCGATGCCCCTGCGGAACGGGTAGCTAGGTACGTACCTGATTAGGTGCCTGCCCCTTAGCATCTCCAAAACCCGAGCGAGGATCGAGCACGTCGCAAAGAAATACCTGTATTGAACGAAAGTTCGGGGGCGCATCAGCCACATCCGGGACATAGATGTGGGACGGGCCATGTGGACGGTGATCCGATTGCTGTCTTTTTACTCACTGTTCTTTTTTTTTTCTTCTTACTTCTAGTCTTCCATAATTATTTTCTTTTCTCTATCGCTACTCATTTACCTCGTATGTATTATTACCATTTTTATGTGTATTTTTTTCGTATTTCTTTTCATCTTTCTCTATCCTCGGAAATTGAGTCAAGCGTATCTCGGCAAGTAAATAATACATGAAAATCGTGTTCACCTTTTCCGTCAAAAAAATATTTTCACTTCTCAGCTACGTACATCTGTGAGGCTTGTATTTTTCATATATCCCTGGCTGTCACCAAGTTCGAAGATGGTCTTCGCCAAGCAGAAGGATTGTCTTGGCCTAGAGGCGTAGTACTGGGGAATGACCTAATGATTCAGCCACGTAGAACTCAGAACTGGTGATGTATGGCAACTCAAAAGCTTTTTTTATTTGTTCATTATTACTTCAGGCTATGTCTAGATTCGAGTGCTTTGTTGCTTCGCACATCGAGGTCCATATTCCCTAGCGAGCTACGCGAGTAACTATCATTCGTATCATACCAGGTCTACCTAGTGTTAGACCATTTTGCTTCGTCATTGCGCTGTCCCACCGGCCAGATTCCCGAGCTCCGGTGCTATGCAGTAAAGAATTTTTCCTCCCGTCCGTCCCCTGTTCCTCATTTCCAGCCTTCAGCCAAGTAACTCCCCTATCCAAGAAAACCTAGGCGAGGCCTAGGTAAGATTGATCTCACTGGTGATAGATATCCGTGAGTGCCGGCCAGTTGCTGTCGCCCATGGCCCAGGACTCGACCTGACAAACCTGCTGGTAGGGCTCGAAGCCGAAAGTAGGTGCGATGCTGGGGGCCTCGGTGATGAGGGTGGTAGGGACCGCCACCGCCGTCCCCGTCACAGCCGCGGCTGCAGCCCAGGCGCTCGGGTCCGACAGGCCCGGGGTCCAGCTCTGGCTGGTGCGGGGCGTCAGGTACTCCTTGGCGACGAGGCGGACGTCGTCGGCGATGCGGCGCGACAGCGGCCAGGTCTCGCCGTGCGCGGTGAGGATCTGGACGAGCCGGTTGAGCGCCTCGCGGAACACGGGCGAGTCGAGCCCGAGGAAGACGCAGGCGTCGAGGTACGCGAGCGCGACGCGCAGCGCGCCCACCGCGAAGATGGCCCGCAGGCTCCTCGTCGGGAACGGCCGCCGGAACAGGTCGCAGAAGCTGTTGGCCGCCTGGATGTCCGTCGGGTACGGGTTCCACCCGAACCCCTTGACCATCTGCCCCTTGCGGTCGGGCCCCTTCGCCGGCCCCAGCGGGAAGTAGTCACGGATATTTATGCCGTTCCTGGGCGTGTGTTGTCTGAGACGAAGCCGGTTCCTGTCGAGAGGTCTGTTAGTTTCGTAGTACGCGGGTGGATTGTCTGTGGGTGCTACTTACACATGCGCGATGGCGATGCCGTGGTAGAGGACCACGTCTACCACGCCGTCCGGATCGACGAGATCCATCTTCCACTTAGGCACGCGTCGCAGCCAGTCGCAGATGCGCGAGTCCGCCCGCTCAAACATCTCGGGCTTCTTCTCTTCTGGTGCATCGTGGAATGGGAGCACTAGGTCGGTCTGAATCTTGCAGATGTCGATGAGGTACGCCATCGACGAGAAGTCGGCCTGCCCGATGCTGACCTGTGTCTCGTACTGCGACTGGGTCATGGGCTGAGGTATGATCTAGGAACATGTTAGAGCTTGTCGGTGTCGGCTGTTGAGCTGAGCAAGAACGCTGCTTAGGGTCGAGAGCCTCTGGCATCTTGCGGCCTCGATAAGAATAATTGAAGAACTCACCCCTGAATCGTATTCCCACTCCTCACACGGCAGGTCGACATCCGAGTTCACCTCTGTGATAGGAAGATGGGGGGCCGCGTCGCACAGGCTCCGCGCCGAGTCTTGGAAGGTCAGGCACCACCAAGTCCTCCGATAGCTCTCTGCGAGTATCGAGTCCGAGGCTCCCTCGGCGAACGTTCTGCGGTCCATGCCCAGGCCGATGGCCATGTTGACCGCCCTGGTGGACAGTCCGTCGTGGTGTTCGAATTTCATCTCGCCGAAAGCCGCGATGCTCATTAGAAGCAGTCCTTGCACCGACTGCACGGTAAACGGTAGCGACGCGCATGCCGCTGAGTAAGCGGCCTCTCTCAGGTCATCGGATGGGATGCCGGTGCTGTATAGCGATCCGCAGAAGTTGATGACGGAAAGGAGGAAGTGATATGAGTCCGGGTCTGCGTCGATGTGTCTGATGAAGAATCTCTTCGGTGGCAGGCAAGGGTAGCTGGGCTGAAAGTAGCTGTAAAATAGGTCGAGCAATACCTCTTTCTCATTCTTAGGTGAGACTGAGGCGTGGGGTTCCGGGCTGATAGACCAGCCTCCGGGCAGGTCGTGCTGGGAATGAGCACAGGAAACTACTGAGCGAGAGTTGGGCGCCGAGAAGAAGGTACCGGACGAGACCGCCGGCGGCTTGTCTGATATCAGGCTTCGCTTCTTGGGGTCGCGAATGCCGCGGCGCGACTTGGCGTAGAAGCACGGCTTGTCCTCCTGCTGGCATCGATTGCAGGCGGGAAGAGTGGCATCGCACTTGATGTGCTTGCTGCGGCATTGCACACATGCGAGCGATACGCGTATGTTGGCCTTGGAGCGATTCGCGGCTTTCGGTTCCGACCCCTCAGGAGAGGAGACCGTCGAGGCCGGGCGACTCAAGCTGCTCGCTCTGTTCTCGCTGTCGCGACTCATGATGATGAGACGACTGATGGATTAGTAAGTGCGTGTCTTTCTTCGACCCTGCTCTTGGGGGGGGGGGGGGGGGGGGGTTTCTTCTTGTTCCGGTATGTTGCTGACGTCGGCCGTCGTGGGCACTGATGATGGAGCGCACCGAGCTTGGGCTTGTCGTACTTGTTGGGGAATCTTTTTAATATCGCAGCATAGACCTGATTTGGGTTGAGCGAATATATAGTAGTATATGGCCTGGACTTGAACAGCCGATGAGCGGTTTTCGACCTTTTATGAACCCCTTTTCCTCGATATAGAAGAACAGGCCTGTTGCTTTATCTAACTTCGATGAGATATCTAGGATTATTCAGTTGTGAAATGGGCCTAAATATTATCGATGATCAGACGGGCTATGTATAAAGGTACCCATGTCTGCTTGTCTGCAGATCTGGTAGGGGTTGTAGGGTTCTAACAATAAAAGGCCCACGGCGTCACCCCTGGGAGCTGTCAGCGGTGGATATCTTGGCCGTCAGCCCTGCAGAGTCTGGCGGTGGGGCCAGCAGACCACAGACGCTGGGACGATGACAGGGAGGGAGGGCAGGGAGAGGACGTGATATGCCCGATAGCGTGGTCGTGGTGGTGTACCGCTCCTCGCCCAGCGGACAGGGGCACGTAAGATATTAGGTATGCTGGGAATGGGGGCCCTGAACGGCTTGGGTTGGCTTGATTGGCCGCGAGCCGTGGTGTAACTGAGCATAGCCATGCGTCGTGGTGTACGGTATAGTTCACGTAGCATCAAGATAATATGTCAACAATACCACGACGAGGAGCAACACGAGGGAGACATAGGCAGCCGGCGATCGTTACAGCTCGTGTAACGGCGTAGGTATTCCTTAGGTATGTAAGCTCTGAATTGCGGTTGAGCTGGCTCAACCACTCAAAGCCCAGAGACGACTAGGTTACATAGGAGGTCTGGTATCACAGTGTCTTGGAGCTGTCGTCTCTCCCGCAGCACAGCACCAGGAAAGGCAAAGCCGTCAGTCGAGTACATACCTGCACAGCTGAATTGCACACATAACGTTTTCAGAGCTAGATTGCGAATCTGCACTGCAGTTCTCCCGCCTCTTCACTTCACCACCGATTCTCCGTGTACAAGATGAGGCCCGCCGTCGCGTAGATTGGCGATGGTTCGGGGGTTTGGAGAGGATGAAGTCATAGCTAGTATGTGATGTGGCCCGGTCCAATATTGGCTAGCCGCAGTTATATTAGCTAAACTGTAATTACAGTTATATCAGTTAACTGCAACGGACCTGGCGTCGCAGACTACTTCCTTCAGAGTCCCCTAATGCGGTAGAATAGGATAACTCATAACTCGCAACTGAAGCGCTTGACAAGTAGGTAAGCGACCTTGCCTGATTGTATACCCAACTAGGCCTAGTCACGCTGCCCTGGATGGATGAGTGATATCCTCTTTAGTTTCAAGGCTGGGGCTTGATGATACCCTCAAGTCCGGCGGGGCTTGGCATCCACCTACGTCGTTAAAGCATGGCATGTGTATACCTTAATAAGAACCTTACTTTAGGTGATTATGGAGGACGAGGACGGGAACGGGGACGGGGACGGGTTAAGGACGGGTGGAAAGATGGAAAGATGGGAAGACCATGCGGCATCAGACGCAGAGGGAAGCAATCCCGTAGATCGATACGCATCGGATGGAAGAGAATGCCTGCGGTGTAGTGGTGATAGTGGTCGATATAGCATTGTTGCTATAATTGTGAGTGCCCTTTTTTTAACAATACGAAGCTTGGTATGCTGGTTTTTGGGCTCGTCTTGGATCGTCTTGGGACGTGTATTCGGCTATTGATGAAGCTCTAGTCGAGCTCTCGACCGTACGAAGGCGGGAAGGGGGACCCTCGCAGCGGCTAGCCCACCCAAATACCACATGGCGGGCGATCCTACGCGCTTAAAGGTACCTGTCTTGCCTGTCTGGGGAGGACTGGGAGGGCCGCTAGCTCAGGCTGGAGCCGCTATTCTCGGTGCAGTTAGGGGCGCTGGGTCGGCAGGTCGGCAGGCCGGCAGGTGGTGTGCGAGCCATGTGCGGCAGGGCAGTACCCAGCAGAGTAGGTAATCTAGTGGAGCGGGATAGCGGGATAGCGGACACTGGCGAAACATGCAAGAGCCTTGACAAGCACGAAACCAAGAAACCAAGAAAAAGCAAGACACGCTGGCATGCTTAGGTAAGTGGGGTTAGATAATTTTGACTGCCTGGTTGGATCGGTACTACCGAGGATATGAGCAGAGGCAGGCGCGCGCCAAGGCCAGAAACAGGCCTGGATCGGCAGGCTTTGAACCTCGGCCTAGCCCGAATTAGAGTATTTGGAATTCGAATCCTTTCTTTCTAAGCCTCATCAAACGTTACAACTTCGGAAGCCCGACATCAATTCCGAATGCAAATCCGACATTTTGCATCTCGCCGTCGACATTTCGTCATTCCAGCCCTCCAATCCCGTAATCCGTCCTTCCGCTCTTCGGCATCCGCAGCCCGCCCATCAATTCCGGCTGCCTCTGGCGCGTCTGACACGTCTTTCTGCTTTGCCGTCGAAGGATGCTATGACGTGAGCGAGGCCGCCACCAGCCAACACTTGAAACGTATCCTATAATGCCGTAGTGGTCGCTCAGATGAGCTCTACAAGCTTTGCCCAGGCCCAGCAGCGCTTGGCCGCGCGTAGATTGGCCCGCGAACGAGACGCCCAAGCCCGTATCGCCGCTACTCGCCAAGCATCGCGAGCTTGGTCTGAGGTTACGAGACTACCATACCCCCTAAACCGCCTCGGCTCCACCACCCTATCGGCCTGGGAGGTCCTCTCCTCCCGCGACGGCACCCAGCCCGCCTTCCGCGTCGGACAAGTCGATGCCGAGCTGCTGGACGACGACCTCGTTGGTCAGCTACGCGATCAAGTCGGAGAAGCGCTGAAATACTTTGGAGACACTATTAAAGATGACTGGTCCGCGGAAATACTCCTCTCGCTTCGCCTAATACTCTTCAAGCTGAGCGTGTGGGATCACGATGCTACCTACGGCGCCGCGCTGCAGAATCTCAAATACACCGACGCGAGACGCGACGGGCCGGTACTGACGCCCCCGAGCAAGTGGCAGAAGAGTCTGTACGGTCTCATTACCGTGGGTGGCAAATATGGCTGGACAAAATGGGAGAACTGGTTACTGGATCAGGATAATGGGTACGATCAGCCCACGCCGGTAGTGCAGAAGCTCTCCAAGTTCACAGCTAAAATCACCAATCTCCACTCGATCGTCGCCTTCGTCTCCTTCCTTGCCTTCTTACTACATGGGAGATACCGGACGGTACTGGATAGAGTGCTGAGGATGCGTCTCGCTCCTCCCACCAGCCAAGTTAATCGAGAGGTGTCGTTCGAGTACCTCAACCGACAGCTGGTATGGCATGCATTCACGGAATTCTTACTCTTTGTGTTACCCCTGGTAGGCATCAATAGATGGCGCAGATGGCTCAGTCGTACGTGGAGGAAGACGAAGGAGATCATCAACGTCGGGAGCGAGGAGGGCAGCGCCAACAAGCAGGGCGATTACGCGTTTCTCCCTGAGCGCACCTGCGCCATCTGCTACCAGGACCAGAACTCGGCCGTGTCGGAAACGGAAGTCCTAGCCGCTGCCACTTCGGGCGGTGTAGTGGGATCAGCTCAGACGGACATTACTAATCCCTACGAGACGGTCCCGTGCGGCTGCGTATACTGTTTCGTGTGTCTCGCGATGAGACTGGAACGCGAAGAAGGGGAAGGTTGGACTTGCCTCCGGTGCGGCGACCTGGTAAAGGAGTGCAAACCATGGTCTGGAGATGTGCTGGAAGAACAAGCCAAGTCATCGCCTAGCACAAAACACGTGGGATTCCTGGACGACGAAAAGCCCACATTAGTTTCACTCGAGGAGGAGGAGGATGGCAACACTCATCAAACGGAGGAGGCAGCTTTAGGCGAGGAGACTGAGATGGCAGCATTAAACGATACCCCTGAGGACAACAATTCGGAGGTGTACGAAGAAGAGGAAGCTGGACTTGGAGGCGACTGCAACAACTGACTGCCGATTTTTTTTTTCGCGGCCCCTACCGTCACGTCATAGGGGGGAAGTCGAAATTTGGAGGGAGCAGGGTTAAAAACGTGTATGGATAGGATTAATACAGCGGCCAGGCCATACTAATAATACCCCCTTACTATCTAACGTACTCGTGCCATCCGTCGGCCGAGTGCCAGAGAGGAACAACAGAACGCACGCATACCTGCTCTTCTTGGCGGTTAATTTATTCGAGACTCTTCGATTCGCTCAAGACAGAATACGAATATATTCCTTGAGGAAGCTGGGGCTGATGGCCGTGTTGAAGACAGACGACGGGGGGCTTGCTGCCGGTCTGTCTTTCCACCATGCCACCTCATCCAACCGATGGCGTACCCCAGAAGCGCGCTCATGCGCCGAATCACCAATGACTGGCCGAAACAAGAGCTTAATATCATGCCCCTCTACCTAATTTCCTTGTCCAATGACTCGTGTGTGGCCTCTCATGGCTGTAGCATGAATCGAGATAGCCTATTGCCCGAACACCCCCTGGCTTTATGGGGATTTGGCGGATCCACCAGTAAGGCTGTGGCACAGCATGTATCTCCCCAGGGGTTGAAGCACGCGGCATACCTAGTTCAGCAAGGCCGAAGCCCTTCGCTGCGAGTTGCCATCGTCAAAAAAAGCACGAGGCCGAGTCTTGGCTCTAGGGAGCTAGATAAAATCCCGTTCCTGCTCCCGCACGGCGGCCAGAACGTACCGAACCGATGGGTCCGGCAGTTGATGTTATTTTAGTCCTTCTGGTCGCCGGCTGCTCCTTGATGAGCTCCTAGGAAGGTAAATCTTTGAGGAGATCCTTCGATACGGGATAAAGAAGGTCGCCGACGAGGTGGAACGACTTGACATGGCCTACGTGCGTACCGCGCATCAACGCTGCAACGATATCATCTCCCTGAAGCGACCCTATTTGCGTCCCGTCCACCGGTTCCAAGCAGGCTGGCAGGCCAAGCTACCACCCAGAGATCCTGGTCCCGTACGAGTAAAAGTCCACTGGACCCAATCAGGGCCTAGAGTTGTGCTCGGCTATCGCTTGCCTTGTTCGGTTGTCGCTACCTTATCGCCGCAATATTATCGCCGCTCCTTATTGACTAAAGGACATTGCATGCTGGGATCGATTTGAAATTAGATGATTAACCCGTGGTCCATTAACCCGTGCCGGGCTTAACCCGCGCTGGGCTTACGTAGGCAGCGTGTCAGTTTCAACTTTGGGATGCCCTACCATGGGTCTGGGAGCACTGCCAGAGTCCAACACGGCATCGTTCAACGCGTGTCAGCATCTTAGTCTTGACTTAAGCTTAGATTACCAGGTGCCGGTGCCCGGGAACGCCCCCGCAGCGCCGTACGTGATCTTCTACAGGTAAGATATGAGTCAGCCATCGTAGTACGTCTCGAGCTTGGACGTCTACCTGTCGAGACGTTGGTAAGCAAGACAAACTCGAGGGCAAAATAAAACCCGCAGGCAACAACGATCCCCTTAAACTGAGACTCGGCAAACAACAGGGACAGAGGAGAATCTCGCATGCTTACTAGGAGTACCGGCAGTAGCCTTACCTTCTCGAATTCCTCAGGTATCCAGATAGGTAGACAACAAAAAGGAGTTAAAAAAACCCCCATAAACATGCAGCCTGTCTTTCATAGACTCGCTCCAGAACCAGTTGATCGTTTGATCTAGACGGGACTCGAATACACGAGCCTCTTGTCCTTCTCCAACGCCTCCGACTACCTTGACTCCCTGAAGCTCACGGCACTTCTCGTGAGAGACGGTTTATATACCCCTTTTTTTTCCTGCGCTTGACGCGGCTGCATTCTTATATTCGCGTATGGTCAGTCACTTGTCGTCGTCTTCCCCCTGATTGGTGTGCCTGCTAATCGAGCTCCTGTTTCTTGTGTTAGGTAGCTTGATTGCGTGACATTCGCCGAATATCAGGGTGATATCAGGAAGCGCAACATCATGGTGGCACTGGGTATGTGATGTGAGTGTTATTGAACGAGTCTCGGCCTCTAGCTGCTAGGTGACACGGCAGGTAGCTGAGAGGTGTCATGTTGCGGTCGCCCGTCACACTGCGGTCATCCCGCCGTCGGAGCAAGTATCTGCTACCTCGGTCCTAGGTAGCAGAAGCCGTCCCGGCCGCCCCCAAACCGCCCCCAAGCAGTAAGGTTCTGCTTTGGAGGCCACCCTGCGACGGCCTATATGTGTGCCCGCCGATACCCCGCGGAAACGCTCCCTACGGCCGATCGTCAGTGTGCCGCGGCATGCCAACCTGTCTGGTGTAGGTACATCGTGAGCACGGAAAAAGAAGAATGCATGCTGGTCTTGGATCACTCGCTTGTCTATGTTGCATTGCATCCGCGGTACATACAAATACATGCGTACATGTCGATACATCCGCATCGATCTCGCCAACATAGGGGCGAACCTGTCTGTCGGGTCTCGGACTGCCATAGGCTCGGCCTGGAGTAACATCGAGCTCGTGCAGATTTTTGAGTAGCCGTCACGTCAGCAAGGCATCACAGCCAGCTGCCGGTGTGGTGTTACTCGTCTGAGGCTCGAGGACTCTCACCACCCACAACGCGACAGAACCTCAACATTCTATGAAGTGCAACAACGTCTGTTTGAAAGTAGTTAGTAGATTAGGACCACGACCAAGATGAATGTTGTATATATACCTAATATGAAACATGTCTATACACATACCTTATGACACAAGCCGACAATCGTCAAGAACGAAAGTGACACTAGAGTAAACGACGAATGAATTTCGAGCCCGGATCGGCCGAGGTTGGAAACTGGACGGCGTGGAAGTAGCGAAAATGGCCGGCAGACTTTCCCCACAGGAGCTCCTTCTATTCGACCCAGGACCGACGACCCCACTCGGTCCCTCTGTAGCGATAAATCGCTTTATTGAGCATCGTCATGTGCACCTTCTTGCGGCGCTACCGCCTAATTGACGCTCGATCTTCGTCGTCCGTCTACACGTCTCTTCGTGTACCTCTTCTCCTCCTGTTCTCTTCTGCACCTCGAGCACCTACGTCGTCTTCATCGCCTGTCCGCAGGAAACCCGGCACTCGACCCTAGCCTGTACGTGCCGCCTCGGCATGGGAGCCGCAAGGAGCCGCAAGGAATCGTAAAGCGAGCCAACCGTAGCCAACCGACAGTCCTGCCTCCAGCCCGCAGCGAGACCCGATCACGGGCTTCCACAGATCATTCTTCTGCCGAACCCGTCCGATCGGTCCGCTCCACCTAATATCTAGGGTGTTTTTGCTTACAGGTCTCCTGCGATAACGACCGAGATCCGAGCTTACGCCAGGGAGCCAGAGCAAACGTCGGCTTTCCCCGTGGGGGTGTTGTCGCATTCCAGCCCCCGCGTCGCCTCCTCTCGCCCCGTACATCCATCTTTCACCTTCGATCGGTCCATACGCGATCCTAGCCTGCGGCATCCTCTTTACCTGCAGCGATCTGATCTGCGGTAAGGGTAGCGGCAGCAGCCGCCCGTCATTTGTAGGCCGCCATGTGCGCCGCCTGTGCCGCAGCCCCCAAACGAGCAGCCGCAGGGTCGCCAAGCCGCATAAACGCGATCGTCGCGAGATACCGATAGACCTCGAGCCGACGACCGAACAAGGGAAGAAGAGGGTAACGCGGGGAGAAGGAAGGCGAGCCGGCACACGAACCCCCCGAACAAGGAAAAGCCGATGCCTGATTTCTTCCCCTTTATACCAGGCACGGAGACGGGGCGGGCCGCGCGCCAGCACGCGAGCGAGGCCTCGCCGCTGCTGGGCCGGTTTCGCGCCGTCCCGCCGAGCCGCGCTGCTGCGTCGCCGCTCGCCCGCGCGGCCCAGCAACAACATCAGCAGCAGCAGCTCGGGTTTCTGACGGCGGGCGGCCGCGGCAGCGTGCATGTCGGATACGGCGCGCAGCTGGTGGCGTCCGGGCTGGAGAGGGACTATTCGGACGAGGAGGACGACGAAGACGAGGACGGCGACGGCGGCGACGAGGACGGGAATGGCAGGGGTTGCGGGGCTGCGTGGAGGAGGACGGGCCGGGCGTGGCGCCGCTTCGTGCGGCTCTCGCGCCGGAACATGATGGATCTATGGATCGCGCCGAAGCAGACCGCCGTCAAGCGGGTGGTTGAGCGCTGGTGGAGTCGATGGGGCGTTCTGGTTGTCTTGCCCGCCGCTTTGGTGAGTGAGACTTATGTTCGGTCTAAAGTGCTATACGTCTGCTGCGGATAACGTCTTCGGGGATGAGGTCGCAGATAGGACGGTCATGGCAGAGCTTGAGCTTGTGAGCTGACGATATATGGTTTGAATCATCTAGGCAGTGGGATGGTGCGCAATCCCCTTCCCGCAATATCCTCTCTCGCCCTCCCACGAACGCACTCATCCACAACATCCAAAGCCCGCGCCGGAGTCCCCCGACCATCGCGCACCCGGTCACGGCGAGGCACGTGTGCAGGTCAACTTTTGGTTTTTCTTATTGGTGTACTATGGATTCTATAACCTAACGGCACTGACCTGGATAACCAAAGTATTCAACCTTTATTCTCTCAACTGGTGGCCGTCGACCCTCGGCTTCCCACTGACCGTCTCTCTCATAGCCGCCGTGTCTCTGGCAGCCCCCATACCCGTATATCTAATCCCAGAGGCGCGGTATATGACAATACACAACACAGCCTGGATTAGCTGGACCTTCGTCATCATGGCAATGCCTGTGGCTATCGCCTTCTGCATTCTGATGACGCATGAGCGCCACCTGAGCCTGAGACACTCGCTCAGCGAGACGCAGCGCATTTTCACCACCTCGTGGTGGACCGGCAACGCAGAGACGCGGTCGGCGACCCGGAATCAGAATCGACGCCGAGGACTCATGGGCCGGAGTGCTAGCTCCTTTGATCCGGACGCCGCGCTCCAAATCACGGGCCAGTCGGCACGTCAGTCGGCATTCATGCAGCGACGCAGCTGGCTGCCCGCCAGCTTCGTACGGTTTGTGTGGTTCTGCCTCGCGCTCTTCATCGGCCTACTAGCCTACCTAGCGGGCGAGGCATACGCCGAAATATACTTACGGACGCTACCGCATGACAGTTTCGAGACAGTTGTCTATGTCTACAGTTGGGTCGTGACGGTCCATCTGCTAGACGCGCTTACCGGTTGGATCCTCGGTGGCAGCGACGGGGAACGTGTGGGCAGTTACCCCCTGAGCTGGATCTTTAAGCTGTATGACTTGGAACGAATCCCACATGCTTGCCCTGATAGAGACCGCTGACAGACTTGGCAGATACTTCATGTTGACATATCAAACCTACGTTCGCGCCTTATACGCGCGTCTCCGCTCGCCTACCCAGTTCATCTGGCTGCAGGCCATGTCGTCGGGCTTCCTCATCATCCTGACGCCGCTGAGCATGACGCAAACGTACCACCGGGCGCTGTGGATGCTGGGGCTGACGGGCCAGTCGTACGAGTCGTACCAGAAGATCTGCACGCGCAACGTCTTCATCCGGTTCCTGGCGGAGAACGCGAGCATGCTGACGTTCCTGGGCAGCATCCTGGCGCTGCACTTCGGGCCCAACAAGCACGTGTACCCGTACCTGGCCTTCGACGACCCGGACGAGCTGTACGACTTCGGCCTCACCTTCTACGCGTCCGTGATCACGTGGGCCTGCGAGCTCGCCGCCGGCATCGTCCTCCGCGGCCTCATCCGCTACTTCTTCGGCGTCAGCGCCGCCGCCGAGGGCACCCTCGACCTCGCCGTCTGGCCCGAGCTCCTCCCCACCAGCGTCGCCGTCATGCTGCACGTCCTCCAGAGCATGCTATTCTCCATCATCCGCCTGCACTTTCGGTGACGCGGATGGTGAGGGAAGAAACGGAAGAAAAAGATATACTAGGCATACCCTCCTTCTCTGGTGCTGTTGCTGTTGTGCTTGAAGGTGGGGGCTAAGCCTCGATTGGATGAGCTCTAGAGAAGAGAAAGACAGCAAGAAAGTCCTTTTGCAGCTCGTTTAAGCATGATCAGCAGATACTGCTTTTTCGACGTTGTCTGCCGAGGACAAGCGGACCGAGAAAGTCTTATCACGCAGATATTATTGCTTTCGGGTCGACTTAGGATCTTTTCCTAGGCCTTTCCCCCCTAGTCGTTGGGCGCACCGGAATGGCTTCCGGGATATTAGGTTGGACGTGTCTTTCTCTGTTTGCTTGTCGACGTGTTTTATGCCCTTTCTCTCTCTCGCTCTCCCCCAACAATTAGTTGTCATTGCTCGAAGCGTTGCCCATGCAAAGATGCCCAAGGCGGAGTAAGATGATACCCTTTTTAGAATGAAGCAAAGACCTTAGAATAGTAGATATATCCCACGCGACCCCCGGGAACTTTTGCTAATAATTAATTAATGGAAGAGAAGCAAGATTCCTCTCGTATAATTAACAACGCTAGGGCTCTTTGCAGCAGAAGATGGTGGGCGAGCTGTGAGTGACGTGTATGAACTAAATTGTTTATATTTCATTATAATTTCTTGGAGCGGGAAAGGGGTGAGCAGGGGATGGAGGTCATGCACATGGCGTTGGGCGAGGTAAGGAGGAAGATGGAGAGAGATGGAGATATCCCCAAAGTGTCTACCGTAGCTTCGACCACTTTGTACCTCCGCATCGGTGAGTGGAGTCCGCATATATTGGTGGAGAGGGTTGGTTATAATGCACGAAATACATACTGCATACCCGGTGTGCGAGCTTCTGGAGCTGAAGCAGGGCCGAAGGGCGGTATGTAGCGAGAGGAAAAGGGGCCATTCATTTCATCGTCAAAGCGCACACGTTGGACAAGACATAGTACATACATAGACATCGCTCAGATATATTGCGAGGGACCGGCAGATGCAAACAAAGGCGTGATGGAGGTGTGTAGTCTGTCTATGCCCCTCTCCATGGCCACATCCGAAAATGGTTTCCGGGCTCTCCTTGGGCCTATCGGGCTATCTTACCCCAAGATCGGGTCGGCCGTCGACGCGGGCAACAGCAAGGTCGGGAAATGAGCCCAATATCAAAAGTCCATGTCTGAATCGGCCGATTGCATCATGTCGTGCGCCCCCTTCTTTGCTCCGATACGGCGGCGCGGGTGGCGTCTAGCAATCACAAAGGGGGGAGGCTTACCAGCTTGCCTAGCAGAGAAAAGGTGCGAGATATCGTCGGGACGGCATTCTTGATGCCCGGAAAGACGAGTCCGTGGACGTCACAGGGTGTTTTCAGGTACCGAGGTATGCGCCGGCCGCGGGCAGAAAGCCTAGAACTCTGCCGGGGCTGAATGGGGACGCGACATGTCGTTTGAAAATAAAATAGAATAAAAGTGATCGACAGAGGTGCAGATCCACCTTGGACGAACGTCGCGATTCGACGAGGCTGCGGTCTGCCAGACGGGCAATGGGCCAAGACGTGGCTCCGCGACGGCTACTCGAAACAGCTATCGGGCTGGCTTGAAACTCGCGAGGCACTCTATTTTATCCAGTTTTCCGATCCGGCCAAGATTCATAGATCTATGCATCGACCGAAAACTGGCGGTGAGGAGCGCCAGCTCCAACTTGCCTTGCTCGCCTGCTTGCGTGGCTTTGCGTGGTTCGAAATAGGTCCCTGGCATGTCTCTCTACAGCAACAATACCTGCCGGGGGAGAAGGACTAGCCAAGTCCTGAAACGGCCTCTCCAAGCGGCAAGGGGACCTTAATGGATAGGGAGAGGGCCCATGAAACGAAACGAATGCAGCTCGCATACCATCGCATATCTCGAGGATATACCTACCCTCGCCCACCATCATATACCCAAGTAGGTATAACAAGAAGGTTATTATGACCCACGGAGCGGATACTAAAGGCCCAGGAAAAGAGACACTTCAGAGGCTGTGCCGTAGTATCACCGAACAGACCGCGACGTCGTAGCGTTTCTAATCTTTTTTTCCCTCTCTCGACAGACCGGATTTCCGCAATGGGGGTCGGATAAGCTGGGTTGAAAGGAGCTGATGTGATTCGAAGAGGACATGCATAGGCAATACTTGCGGCTTGAAAAAAAGGAAAGAAAAAGAGTCAGAAGAAGAAAAAGGCATCGTAGATTATGGAAATCCGGCTTACCTATCTCTCAGCAAGTCGCAGGGAAGGGTAGGACGGTCAGATCTCGTAGGCATATTTGGGGGTGGGAGCTGATAAAACGGGAGGCCTAAAAGGAGTCTTCGTTATCTCTCGAGAAAAATCCCTTGCGCAGGAACACGAAAGCGGGAGTGGTCTTTTTTTTTTTTTTCTTTTTTTCTTAATCTGTTAGCTTATTTTCCTTTGCGAGGCGGCCTATTTCCCACGATCGAGTAAGGCCGGCTTACGCAAAGGAGAGCAGATTTTAAACCTGGTAAGGCCAATTTAGCGCATGTGTGTAATCGCCGGCGGAAGCTATTTGGAACGGTGATTCGGCGAAACCGGCGGGTTAATATGTGCGAGGCTGTATCTCGAACCAGATTCTCGACTCTGTCGCACCGTCGACGACGGAGACCAGTCACAATTCCCGTGCGCTGGGCGTCCAATCATCCGGCTAGAACACCAGGCAGAGGGAGCTCCTTTTGGGAATGGAACAGTCCAAAAGCTACATGTAAGCGCCTACGGAAAGGGAGGGGTGAGGTGGGAGGTGGGAGCTACAAAACAGGACGAGAGCTTCCCCTCCAACATGTCAAAGCATGTGGGATAAGACAAGGTGGTGGTGTGGTTGCAAGAGCCGAGTCCACAGAGCATCGAACAACCTGATGGTGGCCAGCAAGAGCTGAGGTCCCCTACGCTCCCCTGGCTCCCTGCCTCATATGCAAGAGATTTGGTTGCAGGAGCCGGAGAGCGTTGTGCCACCTTGAGATCGAAGACGGGGGAAGGGGAGGGAACCAGCAGGAGCCTATAGGGGGACAGCGGACAGCCGATTTGAGGCGCAACACGGCTTCTTTCTTTTTGAGCCCCATGTCCGGTTGGCAGACCACAGGTTGGCGTCGTGTGTCTGCGTATGTGCGCGCGCCGAAGATCTCCTGCGAATCTGCTGCGACAAATGTGATTTTATATGGGCAGATGGGGTTTTAGTTCCTCGAGTGGCTCACCCCAGCCAGCCCAGCTCGCTCCAAAAGAGCTCACCCCAAACGAATATGTACGACACCCCGTTTTTTTCTCTCATGTAAACTTGCAAACAGGCTTGCTCGCATGTAACTAGATGCCGGCCCGGGCGTAGGTGCAGCCCAAGGTCGACAGCAGCGACACGCGTTTTTAGGCGACGCCCTTGTTAGTCGATGATCACCTTGATCACCTCATCGCCTCTGCTCCACGCAGCATCGAGGTGGCGATTGGGGGCCGCTTTCTAGACGTCTCGTCTCCAGGGATACAGTCAAAGACCCCAGCAGGCCACGCTGCCACGTCGAAACGCGACTGGCTGGAACTGCGCGAGGGCGCCATGACTGTCACGGAGCGGGCGCGGGTAAAGAGGGCGGGGCTTATGAGAAATAAAAGGACAAAAACCGAAAATTCAGATACCGAAAGAAAAAGCTGCAGGGGGGACAGGGCTGTGAGTCAACGACGGGAGGCGGGAAGCTTGAGGAAGGGGCCAAAGAGAGGCTCGTCGTTGAGATGTACAAGATGTACAAGATGTACCTGAGATGTAGAAAGGTACATGTACCTCTGCTAGGATGCATGTAGAAAATCAATTAGGGAAGTGTGGGGTCGTACAGAAGACGAGCTGACAAGCAAGAACAAGCTGGCAAGCCGGAGCTTACAGGCTACGATGCAGCATGGCTCGCGTGGTATCTACACGTAAGTGTTTGGATATACCTACATGTAGGTATGTAGGTATAAGGTAGGTATGTAAGTATATAGGTATATAGGTATATAAGTATATAAACTACCAGGGCGAGATTATACATGTGTATGTAGCAGAGTGCTCGAACTAATCCCTGGTCTTAATACCTTATATACCCGTTGGCGTCGTCGAATAGCTGAGCGTGGTCAAGTCTTAGAGCCCTGACGTGTACGTACTAGACCAACGCAACATGCAATCGCACCTCGTAACACCGCAACTCCAAGGGCTTCAAGTACTGACAAGTATTTCTGATGTGGAAAACGTCGTCGCCCTTTGTACACATGTATTCGTTTATTAATGGAAAAACTTTGCCATCTATTTTAGTCTTTTGTGATATCTGATATGTGCTCGAATCGATGAATCGAACCTCTTCCATGTCCCATTCGGGACTTGTACACCACAAGCCCAGACCATTTACCTATGTACCTAACCAGCTAACCCAGACAAGTCCCAGTCCCTGTGGCAATCCTAGGTATCCCACAGCCGAAACAAGTCGTTTAGGAAGGTGTCAAATTTTCTCTTCCTCTCTCTCATAGACCGTTCGACCGAGGTTTGGAGCGTCTTGTCGTAAACCAGCATCCTGTTACGACTTTCCCCTGATCATCCTATTCCTTCGGCTGATTGCCCAGGATTGGCGGGGTTCCAGTGCTTCTAGAAGGAATGTCACTTCGGGGTTGAGCTGGCTATGCGTTACTCTGTGACGAGACGAGACAAGACGAGATGGGAAGACTCAGACTGAATAGGCTCACCGAAGAATTCCTTAGATTGTTTCGCCCTCTTGAGCTTACATCGTCTTTACACCGCATAAACAATGATATATTTAGACATACGCCTACATATAGGCAGCTTATGTCTCTGCCTGTACATGTATGTAAGTGCTTACCGACTCTCCGACTCTCCCACGCGCTCCGCACTCCGAGGGGCTTTAGATTATGTAAACGCGGGTAGTAATACGAAGCGCACGGCGTTGGCCGGAATACGCCCACGGATTCTGGATTCTTAGCTGATAACACGCCCGCGGGCCTTTCGCTCTAGCTCTTCGTTTTGTCTTTGTTTGGCATGGTGGCATCAGGGAAGCAGTGGGGCTGTGTCGAGCCTGTAGAGTGCGAGAGAGCACCGAGTAACTCGACAAAGTGACCCCTGCACGATGCCTGCAGTAGAGGGGTAGAGGGGTAGACAAGAAGAGACCGAGGGGTAGAGAGGGGGAATGGCTGAATGGGTAGAGACAAGAGAGACAAGAGAGACAGAGAGAATAATACACGTAACATTGAGACAAGACAGATTTTATTAATTTGTCCTAGATATTATTTTTACCTCAGGTACCGAGGTATGTACCTCATGAAATCTCCCTGAAGCAATATTCTCTCTCTCTCTTTTTTTTTTTTTTTTTTTTTTTTTTAATTCTCATTTACTACACCGATATATCATGTTGCAGACGGTAACTTTGGGAACTGGAGCAGTGCGTCTGCAGTCCCCTTTACCGTCCTACCCTTCATCGTACATACAACTACATGCATGTATCTATCTACCTCCCAGGCATGTACGTACATATCTCGATACATACCGCATAGTACAAGATATCACAAGAAAAATACCCATCCCGTATCCATCCTCCCATCGTCTTCCCGTTGGACGAATCCCAACCTGTCCTTCCCTTGCCTATCCCGGTAAGTGGCCGATTATTTAAGCTTGCTTTAGGCCTGCCTTAGGGCCCCAGCTAGCCGGTCGCTGGGTTTCCGCGAGAGAAATACACTGCAGGTATTCCGTACTGTACTTGTATTGTACATAGAGGCAGCTGAGCTGAGTGCTCTGAAAGACCGGCACTGCCGAGCAATTCCAGGTACATCAGGCACGTATCCAGGTATGAGACATGTACATGGGATACGGATATGGAAATGTACAATACATGAGATACATGAATCCTCTATCAGCTCGAATCTGCCCCGCCTTCGAAAAGAGGAAAGGGAAAAAAAAAATCAACAAAAAAATTATTCAAACTCCATCCCACTCTCTATCTCGTTGTCTCACTTTTCCTGCTTCCCGTTTTTTTTTTTTTTTTTTTTGCAGTCCAAATATTGTCACACTCTCTCGCTAGGTATTCCTCTCCCTTCTCCTTGCTACTCGTCCCTGGTACTACGCTGTACACGTAAACGTAGACGCACATCCCACAGGGCAGGACAGCAAGGAATACAAAGCTCCTTGCTAACTAGGGCTGCATTCTATTATTATTTTCACTGCCCGGGTTGGCGGCAGGCAGGCTTTCTACACCTCTTCTCACATCCGCCCCCCTGCCGCGGTCACTTCTGAGGCGGCCTTCTGTCTTTGCTTGTCTGACTTGGCCTTGTCTGCCTATCCCATTCGTTCTTCTGGTCCCCTCCTGCCACTTCCAACCGTGCCACACCCCCAAATTTTTTCCCCTTCGCATCATCTCTCCCAGCATCTAAATATCATCCGTCCAGCATATCTCCCTCGCCCTTCCTCCCTTCCTCCTCTCCTCTCTCTCTTCTTCCTCTTCCTCAGCATGAGCGACCCTGTCACCTCAAACATAGCTGTTGGATCCGTCGCCACCGACTCAAGTCAGTCCGCAACTACACCTGATGCCTCGCGACGAGAGCCCACCTCCTCCTCCGCCGGTACCACCGAACTCGCCGGTCAATCGGTAACGGCCCTGCTCGACCACGAGAAGAAGAAGCTCGAGACCGCCAAGCAACTCGTCATCGGCTCGCTGAGATTCGTCCCTGACTTCCCCATCCCCGGCATCAAGTTCATCGACATCCTACCCATCTTCCAGAACCCGGTCGCCTTCGAATCCCTCCTCGAAGTCCTCGTCCTCCTCATACGAGAGCGGTTCGGCAACCAGATCCCCGATGTCATAATAGGTCTGGAAGCCCGTGGTTTCCTCTTCGGACCCACGCTCGCGCTGAGGCTCAACCGCGCATTCGTCCCCGTCCGAAAGAAGGGCAAGATGCCCGGCGCGTGCAAGACTGTCGAGTACATGAAAGAATATGGCAAGGATGAGTTCCAGGTTCAAGAAGGAGCTATCCAGCCCGGGCAGACATGCTTGATCGTGGACGACATTATTGCTACTGGTGAGTTGCACATTTCTTTCTACGTCTCCTTGTCATTCTTGCTTTTTGTCTTTTTTTTTTTTTTTTTTTTTTTTTTTTTTTTTTTTCTCATTCGTGTCTGCTGGGGACTCGGCGACAGGCCGCAGGACGACTTGGAATCGCGTTTCGTGACCCTTGCCACGATCTACTCGCCACTCGATATGCAGGTCCACAGGCCGTCCCTGGGCACATCCCTTCACGTTTTGACATAGCCGAGTCTTGGTATGATCTGGAGGTGACGGTAGCGCTCGAGATCGCCACCATCTTCGAGATCTGCTCATGACTGAGCCTTGCGGAGTCGTACGACCAACTTACGAGAAGCTGGTTCAAGTTGGGTCAACAGAAACACATATACCCAAGCATTCTTGATAGATACGAAAGAGACAACACTTTTACTGCAGGATACGAGGCGCCATTTGGATAATTAGCTCGTTTCATTTTACTATACATCTCTAAGCAAATTCGCGTTTCGCTCTATATCGTTGCTACCCCTGTTCACTCAACTGACCTAGAATCTCAGGAGGTACTGCTGCCGCTGCTGGCCAACTAGTGGAAATCAGCAATGCCAAGTTGATGGGTTACCTTTTCATGATCGAGATCACGAATCTCAAGGGCAAGGCACTACTGGGAGACAAGCCTATGATTACCCTCATCGAGCACGATGAAGAGGAGTAAACTACAAGCCCATCTCTTTCTCGGACTGCTCTTTGCATCCAGAGGTCTCGCTTTCCAAATATACAACAGAGAGGACGACATTCCTCATAACTCTCTACCATTCTAAAATCTAATGATAGAAGGCTCTCGAACTATTGGGAATTGGGCGGATATTAGAAGTCTTTGTTCGGGATGCTACACTGCTTCGGGGCCGTAGTGTCGGGTGGCGGGGGGGGAACGTCCCCGCGGCGAAGCTGGTTTGCGGTTGCATGGTAATGGCGTTTTAATGGAACATGAACAACAGTGGTGATACTTAATGTTCGTTGGTTGGCCTGTTTGTCGTCTGCTCTTACATGATTTGCTCATAGAGTCATAATTCCGTAATTGACCACATTCCCGCCTGCCTCCTTCTCGCCCCCTAACTGCCGTGAGCACGCCCAAGTCTCGTCAACTGCCTCCATTCCCACATATGACAGGTCGAAAGCAAGCGGGCAGCAGGTCAGCCCAAGGAATCCTGTCACATATAACATTTGCGAGAGTCATGAGCCGGTGAGTCACATTATCCAAATATCGACAATCTTCAAATCCTGCATGTGTTCAGGCTTGACGTACGCGCGTAGAGAAGGTTAGGTTGCGAGCGAAGCCTATCGTCACGCGGAGGGGAGCATGGTGTGGCGACATTACAGCTCGCACGACGGGAGCTTCTATTCTAATACCCGTCCGGTCCACGAAGCTGCTGATGGCTTATAGGCGCTTGTGTAGCGACGTGATATGCAGATGCTGTCATGCGGTCTTCATCACGTCAAGCCGTCGATATACTAACCGTCCAGGCATCAAATATTCATAGGCGATTCTACTGCTCACCTCGCACTTATATACTGTAGATAAAATACTTATACAAGTACCTCGTAGGTGCTAGATAGGCAAATATCTAATACGAAATACCATACCTGAAGCGTGTTTGACGGGTAGCCTAGGTATCTAAGCAGATAGTCAGAGTGTGTTGGTGACCGCATGGCGATGAGCGAGGAGTCCGAAGCCGGGTTTTAAGGTTCCAAATTCCACCGAATCACAACAGGAGAGGCACGAGCGCGCATCGCTAACGAAATGCCACTACCCTACTTGACGTTGTTGGTGTTGGCCTTATAAAGCCTGTAGCGCCGAGGCGGCTGTGATGAGTAGACGTATCAATGTTCTTACAGGTTCATCTTTCATCGCCGTAACAGATCGATCGTTCTAGGCCTGAGGCGTATCACGACAGGGTTCTTCAAGTACGAGAAACTCAACTTCGCTTATGCAGGTGATAGCTAATCTGCCCAGATGCTTTACCCCGGATTGGCAGACCGTTCTTTTCAGCTAAGCAGGCTGGCAGGCTGCAGGGGGTCATCGAGATGGACGGTCGTCCTTCTCGGCCTCTTAGCTCTACCAACTTCAACGCCCTCCGAGCCATATCGGAGTCGAACAGAATGATCATGTACCTCGCTACAAGTACTAGGTGGCGAAGATGCGTCCGTGGGCATCTCGTCAGCGAGCCTTACCTCGGTATATACGCACTAACCCTTGCGAACCAGTTTGGGGGCCTCTCGCAACGGGCCGAAAATGACAGGACTGCTACCTGCAAGGTGGATCCTACGCAGCCTTGCCTGCCTGAGCCGCTCACGGGCCCCTCGCGAGCTGTGACTACATGCACGATAAGACTCTGCTCCTCGAGATGAGTCTACTAAGGGCCTACCTTCGCGTCGCTGTCCAAAACAAGGTGCTCCCGTCACGCCACACCAACGCCAGCTGAGCAGCCCAACGGTAGCAAGGAGGCGCGTACCCTACCTCAACCGACGCGTTTACCATCCATCACAACCAGCAGAAACATGCCATCATCAGTCACGACCGCAATCCCCACCAGCCCAGTCGAGAGGTGGTGTCTAAACCCCCTCGAGATCCACGGCGGCGACCGCTTCGAGTGCGCGGACGCGGCGCCGGGGTTCTCGAGATCCGAGTTCCAGACCTTCTGCTGCGACGGCGCCGTCGCCGGCGCCGGCATCAGCCCCTGGCTGCTGCCGCCGTGGGTCGATGACCACCCCGTCCGGCTCGCCGACCTGGTGTGCTGCGGGACGGAGGGGGCATCGGCCACGGACCCGCGCACGGCCCACAACGTATGCTCGACAGGCTCGCCGACGCCGCGTTCCTGGCCGCGCCCACCGCCGACGGCGGCGCGTCTAGAGAGGCGCCTAGCTGCTTCTGGGCGTACACGGTGGGCGCCGCGACGCAGCAGGTCACGTTACTGGCGCCGCCGCCCACGCCGACGGTCTCGTTCGGCGCTCCTTTCTCGGGGGTGCCGGAGCCACCGCCGCCCGCTTCGGCCGGAGACGGAATATCGACGTCTGGGACAGAGAGATCCTCGGGTACGGAGGCGGGCCCGTCGGGGACCGCGGTGCAAGGGGGCAGTGAGACGGCAACGGCGCCTGTGTCGACGCCGTCGGGGGCGGCTGTGGTGCGGGCTGGCGCGGCCAGGGGGTACGTCTGTTTATGCTTGGGTCTTGTGGCGGCCGGCCTGGTATGAAGAGTACTTCTGGGCTCTGGATTGGTGTGGGGCGGGAGGTGGTTCTGTATGCCCGGGAACTTCGCATAATAGGATAATGATAATAAATAGTAGGAAGTGCACGGTGGCTTCATGGGAGTGCCCCTAGGTCATATATACCCGAATTCAATAGTCAAAATATTTTCTCGTGATTTAGACATGTATTCATTTTCCAAATATTAAGTAGGGACATCTGTGTGTCTGGCGTAGAATGTTCTGATGAGCTTTGATACACGGCAGAAAATTCGGGCGGTTAGCCTGACCGGTCCAACAGGAATTTATTATCAAAAGAAGCTCCATACCACATATCATCGGAGATCTCATCCGCGGCTGGTAGAATAGAATAGTCTCCCCATACAATGTCAGTCTGTCGCGACATCGTGGACTAATCTGATGCCGAAGGTATATTTTCCCCGGCTTGGAAACATGGCTCTGTGGCCTCCTGGCATGTATAATTCCAGCAGGTATTGCCATCTGCCAGTAGGCTCGGCATGGCCTCTGTTTCGGTCCCCGGTAATTGAGATGTTATCTCCATTGGGAACCTCGGTCCTAACTGATTGCTTATATGATTGCCAATATTGAAGACTTCTGACAACTCCGTCTTGTTTGATAGATTCTCGGTATACGTATAGCGAACTTTGGCATTCCTCTTCATCAGCACGTCCATCTAAGTGCTACTTTGGTACAGGGTCACCTACAGGGTCAAAGTGCAGGTAGGGCGGAGGCCGGCAAGAGAAAATCATTCGGAAGAGAAAACTCACAGTGAGTTTGGGAGCCCTGGTTTGCTCCAGTAGCTAGTCGAAGTTTTTTGTTTTCAGTCGTTTGGCCGCAGCAATGAATAGGAGCTTTCCATCGATACAGCTCAAGAGCCCGAAGAGCTCCTTCTGACCTGCTACGCAAGCTGGTCAGGAACGTTTCCTTTACCCTGGTCAGCACTCCCATAGTCATTGTTTCTATAAACGATGGAGTACACCAGCTCTAAACCTAGATTCTCGAGACCGCCTGGGTTCCGGACGCCAAGAGAGGTAGAATGCTCAGAGTAGATGGCGTTGGCATCCCAGTTGAAAAGGGCACTGATCTAAGATGCCTAAGTCTAGGCCTGTTTGTGGGCATTGAACGAGACTGTCATGCGGCAATGCCGCGGACACGTGAGAAGCCTGGGGCCATCCGGTCTGATTCTGATCCTTTGAGAGGATCGGGGGCGATTGCGTAGCTTGATTCGCGACAGGTTGAAGCATAAGGCCATTCAACTAGTGCACTTTCGATTGTCTGAACGGTCGAACTCAGTCATATCAGTATGCTAGAGGGTCGTTTGCGTAAATGACACGAAAATCTGAAAACGCGACAATGACCACTTGTCCTCCCCATATATCATAGGTAGGACTTGGCAAAAGGGGGTACTCTCTCAACTCGTCATTATTAACCGAGGAGGAACTATCAGGGTGGTCGAGCGAGCGATATATCGATGCCATCAGAAAGAGAGAATCTGGTATTTTCTTTGATGAAATCTATGCCCTGGATCGCCGAGCACTGCGTCCCGTGACACAAGACGTCTATATATATATACCTAGGTACCTAGGTATATATACCATCTCCTGCTCAATTGTGGGTGTGATGTTAGCCAAGGCTGAGGCTCTAAAGTTGTCGCTTCGACCGGGGCCCGCATGCTCGCCTCGACTCTCAACGCGTCGGCATGCAATAGATACATATGCTGACCAATGATATGGATTAGAGACGCGACGCGACTGCGGCTTTCTTACTTTTGTTTCATGGCGGCGGATTTGTGACCCGACAAGGTGGCCTTTCGATCTGGCGATTCGACAAGATGCCGGACGGCTTCGACGATGCCGATGCCGCCACACATAGGTACCGCCTTATCACGCACACCGCTTCCTGTTTATTAGCATGTTTGTACCCTTAGTCTATCTGGTAGTATGCCTATGTACGCGTAGGCAGAGTAGAGTACCTACCTAAGGTGATCAAAGAGTGTTTGCTGTCAAATTGTTGTTCTTTGTAGGACCGGTCAGAGGCGACTGAGACGAAATGGAGCTTTACTCCAGTCGTGTCTGGACTCTTTTCTGCCCAAGTGCCTAAGCCAAGTCTGTTACGATTTGGTGGCTTATAGGCCAGAAAAGAGACCTAACACAGGATGTGGCCAGCACAGAAAAAAGGGCCAGTCGGATAAAGGGTTTATCCGACCAGGTAGTCAAGGTCACGTGACACCCCTCGCTACCCTCGCTACCCTCGGAGCGCAGGGCGCCGCTACCCTCGCTACCCCCGGAGCCAAGGGCGCCGCTACCCTGGGGCCTCCCGGCGCCAGGGCGCCTTACGAAAACTACGGATATATAAGGAGGACCATTTCCTTTGATATATTGATTCCTTAGCTACCAACTTAAGCTTATAGTCATACCTTGAATATAAGGGAGCAATCCTTACGAACCAGACCTCTTGAACCTGACGCTACTGTTACCTTCAAACCAAGACCCTCCATCGACCCCTGTACCGACAAGGCTCGTAACAAAGTCCCAAATAAGGCATTGCCCCAGGCTGCTGGCTGCTAAGCAAGCTCGCTATTAGCGCTGTCAGGATAGCAGGGTCAGGCCTGGAGTGCCCCTCATTACCCCACCAAGGAGCTCATATTTTCTGCCTCTTACTTCACACCTTAGGTACTTCACACATTAATCCTCAACCTGCCAAACACCAGAAACTTCTAGCTCCAACATATTCTGCTTGTGCACTCTATCCTCCACATCGATACAGACGACTCTTGCTCACCCGTTGCGCGGTATGAATATCTCTCTAGCTATATTCTCGTCGTCAACATGAGCTTCTCTATCGAGGTTCCCGGCGCTGCAACGCCGCTTAGCTTCCAGGAGCTCTGCCGTACTCTGCAGTTTGCATATTCGAACGACAACAGCGAACGTCAGTCTGCTACACAGCAGCTGGAGTCCTGGCACTCCGACCCTGCCTACTACCCAAACTTGCAGGTATGCCGCTATCGACTTGTCTCCCACCTCTACTCTCCCCGTCCCATCACTTGCTAAACACCTGTCTCTTCCTAGTCGGTATTCCTCGACAAACAAATACCCCATCCGGTTCGCCTCCTGGCCATTATCGAGCTGAAGAATGGCGTTGACCGACACTGGCGAAAATATGCCCCCGACTTCACCATCCCGTCAGATTCGAAGCAAGTGATACGAGACAGACTATTCCAGGGGACCGTCGGCGAACAAGACAGCCAGCTGGCTCGACACAATGCTCTTGTTGTCGCCAAGATAGTCCGCATCGACTACCCTCACGAATGGGCTTCTCCCTTTACAGAACTCAAGGCCCTTCTTACAAGGACGAAGGACGGCGACCAGCACGAGCTCTCGGGGGTCTTGATAATCCTTCTGCACATAGTCAAGGAACTCGGAACGGCACGTTTACTCAGATCGCAGACAGCGCTTCAGAAGATCGCTCCCGAACTTGTGTATACCCTCCGTGAAGTCTACGATGGTCCCTCAGGCGCTTGGATAGAATTTCTTCAAAATAGTCAAGATGAGATTAATGGTAATGCCGCCGACACCCTCCTATCAACCATAGAAAATACCCTCAACGCCATCAAGATCCTCCGTCGACTCCTAATATTTGGCTACACCCAGCCACACAAGGACAGCAGCGTCAAGGAGATATGGAGCTTATCACAGGGACATCTCGGAAAACTTCTAAGCCTGATCGATAGCGGCTCTCCCAAGGTAGCGGGATACACCAGCTTGCTCGGTAAACACCTTCTGCAGCTCACAAAACTTCACCTTAACATGGCAGAGCAGCACCCCGCGGCTTTTGCTTCCTTACCCAACTCGCTGGATATCGCCCGCGCGTACTGGAACTTCGCTGCAAAGTTCGCGGAAGGCTTCAAAGATTCAGTTGGATTACGACAAGAGCATTCCCAAGCAGAGGAATCTGAAGCTCGAGCTAAAGGGCTAGTTCTAGAGGAACTTGCATTAAAGGGCCTGCTATTAATGAGAGCCTGCTCGCGCATGGTGCACTACCCGCAACACTCTATCCGTTATCGCTCCAAGGAGGCCGTGAACGAGGACGCGCAGGCCATTGATGTGGTCAAGAATAACCTGCTAACGAATGACCTCGTGATTCAAATGGTTCAAGTCATCATCACTGGCTTCTTCATCTTCCGTAAGGCGGACCTGGATGCGTGGCAGGAAGAACCGCAGGAGTGGGAAGAGCGAGAAGGGGGCCAAGGCAACGCATGGGAGTGGGAAGTGCGGCCATGTGCCGAGCAGTTATTCCTCGACCTCCTCACACGCTACAAGGACCTGCTGCTACAGCCTCTCCTATCGTATTTCACCACAACCCAACACGAGCAGGAAGACATCGTAGCCAAGGAGGCGGTGTACACTGCCATGGACTTAGCTGCCGCCGTAGTCCACAAGGAGTTTGACTTCGACTCTCTGCTCAAGACAACGATAGCGGGTGATGCTCAGTATACCGGCCAGCTGTGTCAGGTCCTCAGGCGCAGGATTGCCATTCTACTGAGTCATTGGGTACCTGTTAAAATTGCCAACGACAACCGACCCTTGGTTTACGAGATCTTCCAGCATTTTCTCGATCCCGACAACTCGTGTAACGACATCGTCGTACGCATAACGGCTGCGAGGCATTTCAAGGCTATCACCGACGACCTTGGTTTTGACGGGGAGCAGTTCAGCCCTTACGCCGAAGCTGTACTCACACGGCTTCTCGGTCTACTAGGAGAAGTGGACGTTGATGAGACGAAACTGGCAATACTCGAAACGATACGAAGTCTGATCCAACGCATGGGACAGCCGGTAACCTATTTCGCCGATCGAGTCATGGGCCCGCTGCCAGACATTTGGCAATCTGCGGGCGACCTCAATTTTATGATGAAGCAATCAGTCTTAGCTATCATGCAGGCATTGGTGATGTCCATGGCAACCGAGTCACCAAGGTACCAGCCCATGATCTTGCCTTTGATAGCCGAGGCAACGCAAGAAGACACGCCGATGTACCTGTATCTCATTGACGAGGCACTCGACCTGTGGAATCATATGCTGTACTGGAATCCCCCTCCCTTGTCCCCAGGGATGCTCAGTCTTGTCGATACTGCTATCAAGGAGTTGGCAAAGCAGAATGACCATGTGGTCATGTTAACGGGGATCCTGTCATCTTACATTATGCTTGCGCCTGAAACCTTGCTGGGGGATCAATACCGAGGACCCATCTTCAGCGCGCTCTGCAGCTCGCTCGGAACAAAGAGTCGCGAAACGATTGGCGTCGCCACGAGATGCGCCTCGGACCTTATAAGACTATCTAACGAGTTGGGTGGTAGTGCTGGGCTGCGGTTAGTAGCTCAGGATATGATAAGGACAGGGTTTATGACCAGAATGCTGGAGGACATTCATGACGCTTTTGAAGCCCATAAGACGTCTGGTCCAAAAAGGAGACAGAGTCGGGTAAGCGGTATTACCCTCTCGGACTATTTCGAAGTTCTTTCTCGAGTCGCCGTGATCGACCCAGCCGTCTTCGTCGAGATGCTTGCTTCGCTCGGACCCCTCGACCAAGTCTGGGTGTGGCTTCATGCCGAATGGTTCGGTTCGTTGGATACCACGGCTCACATCGGCCAGCGAAAGCTCAGTCTTCTAGCGCTTACGCGTCTTATCGAGCTTCCTCAACCCATGCAGGATATTGTTCTGCATAGTCTACAGGACTACTTTTCCATGTGGGTGGACGTTTTCGCCCAGGTACTGGATCGTGAGGACAAGATTGGCAACGACGAGCTAGTCCTGACAGAGGAGCCGGAACCTGCTGAATGGGATACGCCGAAGGACGTCAGAGAGAGGTCTCTATTTGCGACCGATCCGGTAAAGAGAGTGCAGTCCCTCCCTTTTGTGAAGGAGAGGTTGAACAGCTTGGTACAGAGAGTCGGTGGAGATCAAGCCTTCCAAGAATATTGGGCGGTAAATGTGGACAGCGAAGTCCTGGATAGCTTCAAGATGATAGTTTCGCTATCTGCGACACCCGGTGGTGGATTCTAGAAAGGTTAGGCCGCTTCAGGGTTTGCCGGAACCCGCGTACACCGGCTGGGGTTTGACCACAGACGCGAGCGGAAGAGTTTTATGCGGAGAAGACAAGAGGTGCTTTTCCAGGGACATACAGTATTCTTGAAGACGAAACACGCCAGAACTTATCAAAGGAGCGGAGCGACATGCGCCGCGAGAAAAGAAGGATCTCAAGTTTCAGAAGGAGTCCGGGACCTCAATAGAGCTTCCAAGATTAAGTGGCGGAGAACAGGTCACGTTGTTTAGCAAGGTGTTTTTCAGGTGATACCAAATGCATTCAAGGAGTCAAGACTCGGAGTCTGGTAGCTCGCTTTATTATTACGTTAGGGCAGGATAGCATAATGCAGATTCCCGTGTCGACCCCATGTCTATGGATTGCCAGTAAAGGGTTAACATCTTTGGCATATTTCGCTGTCTCATCTACTAACGCGACCAGTGAAGATGAGCAAAACTGTTTCGTAAATATGACGAAATTTATGTACTATTAGCAGCGAATACTCTCTAAACGAGCTCTCGACCCGATTGTTGAAGCCTATATGCATGCTATGCGCTCCTTGGCTTATGCCTCGTGAGTCCGGTCCTAGCGTATCCCGTCATAGCGCCGGGATGATTGATGAGCTGGTAAAGGTTTATACCTCAACAGACGTGTTCAAGAGCTCCGCTAGCCTTGACGGCTCAGTTGAAAGCGAGCTTGATCCAGCCAGCAATCACTGCAGCAGGGAATCAGTAACGTCTATAACGGGGAAGAGAAGAGGGGCCGAAGAAGAAAGGGGGAATTTGGTGGGGAAGGGAAGAGGGGTAGTACGCACTGCAGAGCCCGCCGGCCGGGGTGACGGGGCCGAGGAAGGCGAAGCGGTCGGGATTGAGGACGAGGGCGTAGATGCTGCCGCTGAACATGGCGACGCCGGCGGCGAGGAGGCTGCCGGCGGCGAGGTCGCTGGCCTGGGCGGCGAAGAGCAGGGCGGCCGAGTGGAGGAGCTGGTAGTGGGCGGCGGTGGCGAAGCTGGCGACGCTGGCCGGGTTCCGCACCCTCCGCCGCACGCCGTGGGCCGCGAAGGCGCCCATGCACACCGCCACGGCCCCGTTCACGCACGCCAGCTTCCAGAGCCGCTTGCGGATGAGGTGCCTGCTGCTACTGCTGCCGCCGCTGCTGCTGTAGCTGCTGCTCCTGCCGCTGCTGCTGCCGACGTTGCTGCTCCCGCTTCCGCTGCCGCTGCCGGACTGCCTCGTGGAAGGGAGGGGCTTGTTTCTGTTGCTAGGCATGGTGAAGAGTAGTGAGGAATGGCGTTGGGAAGGAAGAGAGCAAGTAGAAGAAAGTGGTTAGGCGTCTGGGGATATATTGCTCGACGAGACGGTAAACGAGGCGAACTTGGGGCTGTTGGGCACGCATGGAAGCGGTCAGTGTAAGGCTGAGGAGGTCGTCACACAGCCCGATTAGCTAAGTGCATTAGCTCCCGCGCTGTCGTGTCAGCTCGGTGGGGATCACGAAAATATACCGCGCTGCCCGCGCTGCCACCTTCGACTTTTCAACTTCATCTTCTTCTCAGGCCTAGCATTTAAACAGCTCTTAAGAACTCTTGTCTCTGCAAGAGGTCGGTGTTATTGGGCTGATCCCAGCGGGGTATATTCAATTTCTATCTGAGGTATCTTGCTAACCTTCTGGTAGACGCTCTTATTCTACCATCAATGGCCGGAGATCACGTCGATAACCGCCAACATTAAAAAATAGCATCGCACATGATCAGAGACTCGGCCTCCAGCTAAGCTATAACCATAAACGTGAAACTGACGAGTGACATCATGAACACGGTCCAACCCGCACCCTCTCCGACGGAGCTTCCCGCGCTATCCTCATCCGGATCGTCAGCGTTCTCCGAATCATCAGTAGCTTCCGTGACGTTGACGCGCGTGCACAAGAGCTGGGCGCCCTGCGCAGGAGGCGTAGAGTTCGAAGCCCCCTTTATGGGGAGCACGGGGTTGACCATGGCGACTTGCAGCAGGCTCGTCGTGTTGTAGTACAGCGCGCTCCCGCTACCATTCTGGGCGGCGCTGAACCTGCCGAACCAGCCCTCGCCGCTGCTCCTCTCGTGCGTCTTGTTGCTTTCGACATTATGAAAACCGAACGACGCCGTCTCGACGGTCCCGGAACCGGTCAGCGACAGCGCGTAGCCGAGCGTGTCCTGGCACTCGGGAAAGCTGAACCAGGAGACGCTCGACCCCTGGCACCTCCCGAGCGGCTGGCCGGCCTCGGTGGCGCCCTGGCCGAGGATTGCGTCGACGCAGGCCTGTCCCAGCACCGGCGCGCAGCTGGCGCTGTTGGCCGCGTCCGAGTTGTACTTGTCCGACACGTTCTGCGGCAGGCTGGGCAGCGTCATGGCCGTCACGCAGAGCCCGGCCATGCTGTCGTTGAGCGCCTTATCCAGGCTCCCGCCGCCGGGCCACGTGAAGTCGTACGACGTCGTGACGATGTGCGGGTCTGCTACGGGTTGTATTCCAATCGCTTTCGGGTCGGCAAACTCGCTGACATTGACACCTATCTCAGGTTGTTCAGCAGGCGCATTCATGAATGGCACCGAAGATTACCTCGGACTGGGGGAGAAGAGGGGGAGGGAGATACTAACGCCATGTCCACTCTACATCTCCAGATGCCAGACCGGTGTTCGTCAGGTCTATCTTGTCAAAGGGCTTGAAGGCAACCCCCCGCGTCGCGTTGGGGTTCTGTTGGGCGTTGCGGGAAATGTCCAATATATCTTTGTCGGCGTTCCTGTTGTCCTCTAGAGTGGACCCTCCGATGATATCGAGCCCGTAGCTGCCTACATTCTCGAAGGGGTCGGCAGCATACACTGTCGTGATAGCCGCCGAGACTATAGGAATCAAGGAGGACCTCATTGTTGGTGCTGTTACTCGTAGAATAGGTTGGTCCACAAGACAGGCAGGTGATGCGATGCGTTGTGTGCTTGGCAGATAAGACGAGTTACCAAAGCAGAATACGTGTAAAGAAAAAAAAGAAAGAAAAACGATATATGCCGGGGACGTAGAGACTCTTGTAGTGAAGCTACCGGCCCCGACAAGGCTGAAGGTGACATATTAACAATGATGCAGATCTACAACACAGCCGGAACTTCGCCCTAACCGGTCTACATCCCTCAGGATCGATCAGATATCCACCTAACCGCTCCGTTAAAGTGGCCATCCTTGCAAAGCTTCTCACTCAAGTCGCTTTTATACATGAGACCGTGTTGAGCCTCAACCTAGACTGAATACATTCTGCCCTCCTAATCAAGACCGCGCGGCAAAGTGATATTGTATCGTGCTACGCAGGCTCTCGAAGAACAGAATGGCGACGCCTAAAGCGATACAGTCTCGTCAGGACATTCTTACCCGCAGACTTGTTCGCCTCGGGGCCATCATTGACGAGCTGGCGGGCGGGCAGGGCAGGGCAGCAGGCCGATCATGAGCCCGGAGCTGAAGTCGGGTCTCCAGGACTATATCCACATCGAGCATCTCATTACATAAAGTCCCTTTCTTTCCTCAGCCCTCGGACAGGCTTGGCGACCAGGGCAATATGTCGAAAAATGATGATTATTGGCCAAGTATTCGATGGCAATACGTTGAAAGTGATGACTGTTGGCCGAATATTCGATGTAATTAGTTGATAGAACCTTCGACTTCTACCAAACCATCCATCATAAAGAGTCTGGCTTCCTCCCTAGCGTCAACTTCACTCAACTAGATATCGTCAACTGATTGGTATTTTACCCCACGAATAGCCAATTTCAAATCCCGTGCCAAGCTGATCTTCGAGAATATATCTCTCTCCGTCAAGGGCTTCGCAGCAGCGACATGCCAGGGAAAGCTTGAAATGGTTAGTCAATGAAATGGCCACTCAACATCTTCCTGGTATGCACTTCCAATTATAGGAGTGCGGGCCTCCACTCTGCCTTACGAGCACCGTACGACCTTGCCCATCAGCGCTAGCAACAACAGGCACCGAGCTGAACTAAACTTTTGGCTCATTGCTCCGTGCGCGACCGCCTAATCTGCCGGGCTGGGGTCCGCGGCGTCCGACATAAATCACGACCTGGGAGCTGGGTTGACGGCGAGCATCTTTCACGACAGCGTCGGCTCCGGTCATGAACGCTGCGGCATAAGTGCCTAGCTCGACGGCGATAGCAGCGACGGCACAGCTCGAAGGCGCACCAGCTCCTACACGATGGCGCTTCGCTGTAAACACTAG
Source organism: Hypoxylon sp. FL1284 (assembly GCA_022432365.1). Taxonomy (NCBI): domain Eukaryota; kingdom Fungi; phylum Ascomycota; class Sordariomycetes; order Xylariales; family Hypoxylaceae; genus Hypoxylon; species Hypoxylon sp. FL1284. The sequence goes on along the minus strand of JAJJXE010000003.1, from coordinate 1,136,464 downwards.
GCGCTCCTCGGGGGATGCTGGATCATCGGCATCACAATGAGACGACCGTGAACCTTCTTCTCGACAACGAAGCAGGGCCGAAGGAAACAGTACTCGTGATGGTGGTATGGGCAAGCGTCGGAACTCTGGCAAGGCAATTAGCGGATCGCGAGCGAAAGCAGACATCGACGACGGCCTCTGCCTCCTGCCGTCTTGATGGCGGTGTTCTCTAGACATGTTCTCCGAGTGCCGCGAGAGCTCCGTACCAGGCCCGACACGCTGAAGACACGCGAATGGGCTAGATCACTAGCTAGATCGCACCAGCCCGAGTCATTGGTAGACGTTCTGTCGCATGAGGACATGAGCCGAGACGTTGTATCGCAATTCGACGATGGCACGCAGAACAGTCTTCCCGGTGTGATCGTTTATGGTCAGTATGGACGTGGAGTCGGATCTATCCCCGCTACGCATTAGGGTCGCAGTACAAGTCGGAGACTGGAATTGGTAGCATCACAGTCCCTTATGAGTAGCTGATAAGGGCCAAGAATCGAGTTGCACTGAACAACGTGCATGATGCCGAGAGATATGACTATCTCCTATTCAAGGTATGTAAAAGAAGAAGAAAAGAAAATTCATGGAACCTCTAATATTAAAGGCTATCTAACAGATGGAAGTCCTACGGGGTAATTGGGAAAAGGACATCATATAATGAATGCGACCTACCTTTCTCATTTCTACCAACTGCCTGGAAACCAATACAGCTACTCAACTTGCGGTGACCATAGAATGTGGCATATGCATGGCAAGAATCATACCACGTCGTCCAATGATATCTGTTTCCCGCTGCCTAGTGAGCATTGTTGACACGGCAGATCGACATTTACAAGTTGCCGTTCTGGGTAGTAAGGTGCGATCTCACCACAAGCTCCTCAGGTGAGCGCGCAGTTCTCCGTAGGAGTGCGACACTCTTTACCCTAAACCGGGCGATTGGGTCTTCTGCACGCAAAAGCGATGCACAGCTCAGACAGGGGCGAGTTCGCCTAACCTGGCTGACACGCGCGCAAGCCATGCAGCTTGACTGCTATGGGTGTGAAGCGGCGAGGCTAATCAGCCCTACTACATCCGTGACAATATCTTACCCCGGATTCCTCCTCCGGTAGGATAAATACAACGACGATCCGCCCCCAAAAGAAACCTCCTCAGCTCTCCTTTCGCTCGTTTCTCTCAGTCCCACCCAGGAGGCCAATCCGAAGACTGATACCGCTCTGTTCAGCTTGTTCCATTTACAATTGGATTATTGGCAGATATGTTGACATCGTCGTTGCTAAGGGTCGTCCTGTTATCCCTCCTCGGAGGGTGCATGGTCCTCCAGGTGCTCGCTACGACATGTTACCATCTCGACGGCACGAACGCTGGGCCGCAAGTGGGAGCATGCAATTCTAAGTACGTATACTCCTATAGTCGTCTTACCCGGCTCGCATTACCTTGAACCTCATAACTCCTTGATCTGGATGTATTCCAAGCTCGTAAAAAACTAGGCTGATCATAAAGATAGTGCTACTGGGACAGATAACTCGCACAGTGCATGTTGCAATATAGAGAATGCAGATGCGTGTCTGTCGACCGGGCTGTGTCTCAACAGCCTCTCCCGGCAGAGCAACCACTTGCTATGGGCGACGGGATGCACAGATCCGACCTTCCAGGACCCTAGCTGTCCTCAATATTGCCGCGGACGTAAGTTTACTTCTCCATTTTCTTAGTGGACGGTGTAGGCTAACGCAAGAGTATAGTCAAGATAGATAACGCTCACCTAAAGCCCTGTAACGATAGCGGTTTCTGGTGCTGCGAGAGCGACGCGAACATCCTGACTACGGAAAAGTGCTGCAAACAGTCTTTCGAGCTGACGCAGCCCATTGGTACCGTCATTGCGCAGATGGCTTCCGGAGCAGGTGCATTGCCGATTGCTACGGGCGCCTCATCCCCAACGCCCTCGACCTCGACCTCGAGCTCGCCCGACGCCGACTCGTCCTCGGATATCCCAGACGCGTCAAGCGAGATCCCGTCCGGGGCCGTCGCGGGCCTGGCGGTCGAAGCCGTCCTCCTCGCCGCAACCCTGGCTGGCCTCGCGTTCGTGCTGTGGCGCAACCGGATCCTGAACAGGAGAGCGAAGGAGGCCGAGGCGGCAGCCGTGGTGGCGAGGAGCGCCCACGCGCAGGCGCATCAGCAGATGAACCAGCAGCAGTACCACTGGCAGCCGCCGCCGTCGTCCCACGGCACCATCTCCCACGCGGCTCCGTACGGCTTCGGAAGCCCGGTCGAGGCCGACCCGGTCAAGAGGAGCGAACTCCATTCGCCTGCCCCGACGTATCCGGAGCTGCCCGCCGAGCCCATGCACAACGAGCTGGCGTCCGATCCCCGGACGCCCGCCAGCATTTACAAGCCGAACGGTCCCTTTAATCCGTGATGGATTCTACCCAACCAGGCATAAAAAAGAATTCTGAGTTGTTCGGCGGAAATCGGCGGATCGGGAAGGGCCGTAGTGAGGACGGCCACTTGCGTATATATGCTTTTATGATATACTCTCTAACGCTCCATACAATATTAGAAAGCTTCCTAATGTCTTATAGTGGCGGGGCGTGGCAGACGGGCCGGGCAGACCATCAGACAGGTCGAGATATTCTTTTGTCCGTTTTACTTCATGTACATATCTACATGGTACCTGTGAGCAGAACGCCATTATACCTCTCAGTATACCTTTATCAGGTGCGGAAGACATTATATGCCACAATTGACGCATATGTTCTAAGCAACTCAACGTAACATGCAGTGCTGGAACAACTACACAAGGCCATCAAGAGGCCCGTATGTGTCCAAACGTGAAAACATCACAGTTCATACACCTTTTACTGACGCATCGCTGGAGAAGCCAAAGACACTCTTCGCTCCCAAACACGTAGCCCGTGACTCATATGTACGAGTATAATTGCTTGTACTTACTGTTCTATTCTATAGTGAGACTCAGAACAGCGACAATAACTCGCAGATAAGCTTATTGTTCACCAACTAGCTAGTGATAAAGAGGAAGATATAAGCAGAATTCATTCTTAATTCTTTTTCCTTGTTATCTTACAAGCTCATTCTAACGACGAGTTTAACAAGTCCAGCAACAATTCTTATCACACTTCTAACAAAGCTTTTCAAACCGCAGTATTAATGGCAACTCCTCAGGCCTCAGACAACCAGATTGTCACTGTTGAAACTAACAATTTCAACCAAGTCCTCAAGGAATTTGACGACGATGGCCATATCATCAATCCGAACACGCGATTTCGGATTTCCTGTGCTATCTGTAATCAGAGGGACCTAGCAATCGTAAACGATAAGTTAGACAAGCTCTCGTACGAGGCTCACGAGCCTTACACGGTCTTGCCGCGTTGCAAGCACGCCTTCGGTTACGCCTGTCTGCTGAGTTGGATAGTAGGAAATGGTCGCAATACAAGGCGTATCAGCTGCCCAATATGTCGAGCCTTGGTCTTCGACGGGGACCAGTCAGTTCCTAACAAATACGGCGCTGAGGGCGTAGAGGAGCAGCACGGTGAGATTGTCAATATCAGAAGCGGCACCAGCAACGCCGTCAACCCAGGAAACATTACGAACGGCAATGCGGGTAACGGCACGGCGCTCACTCCCTACCTGCCGGAGTTACGTGGGATTCTCATCCGAATGAGCCAGCTGGAAGAGGACATTCCTGTACCTCGAGACCTGAGGGAGCTTGATGACCATGCCCGCCGTTTTGGGCTTCTAAGGCGGGCTCTTTCTGACATGACTATCAATCCTGTGGAAAGGAGGCAGCGGATAAGAGATGGTAAGCACCTAGATGTCATTTCTTCGATTCCTCATTCAAGTTTTGTTGTCCATAATGTTTAAGTTACTAACATTTGACCTTTCTAGGATTTATCGCAGTCATGGCTGCAATAGAAGACATTGTTAGCTCAACTCTAATGGTCTGGAGCTTTCAGCCCCTAACCGTAGCTACGTAGGGGTCCACCTACGTAAGTACGGAGAGCAGACAACAATGGCAATGCATCTATCACTCCCTCCAGTTAATCACAGACTGGAACTCCAAGCCCGAAAGGTAGAAATTCACGTGCGTCCTTTCTAGGAATTGTTTCATCCTGGCTGGACGCCACTGACATGGGTTTTCCGGAGGAGGATCCCAGGCGAAACGAGTTAATATAAATTATTGTAGAGTAGCAGCTCGTACAGTTAGATTGATCAAATACAATGTTCGCTACACTAATACTTACATTGGTTGCAACACTGCCTGTGACAGAGAACTATATATATTCATAATCTTCTGTTCGAGCTTTTAGCCGCGGAGGATAATGTGACATGCTCCAGCACTACGGATGATGAGCAATGGAGTCCTCGATCAAGCCCTCAAAGTCCCCAATCCCCGGGGCATGCTTTCCCCGGCCGTCGTTCCTCTCTTGCTCTCTCTTGTACATGAAGGCGACGGCGGCCGTGATGGCGGCCTGAGCGGCGGTGGAGAAAACGAAGCCCCTGAGGAAGACGCGCGCGTCGACCTGCGGGTACGTGAGCAGGGGTACCTAGGCGTTGAAGGCATAGCCGACCGAGTTCCGACCGAGTTCATAACGCCAATGACGGACGTACGCTCCTCGGCGTCGGCATTGCCACCCATGCGCAGGTGCTCTTTCATGCCGCTCACGGAGGTGTTGGCCGTCAACTATATTATATCAGATTTTCATGTTCAATTGAATTGCGAATTGCCGCCATGAGATCTTTGACAACAGCGGGATGTAGATATAAGGATATTGTTACGTAAGAGGCTGTTCGCATTATCCGAGTCAACAGCATCTCACATAGGTACTCTATGGCAAGCGATAGAGCAATAGGGCTTATACATAGTACAATCCGAAGCCAATAATGTTGGGCAGTGCTGACTCTTATCACTCGGCCCTAACTTGAACTCACGTCTGAAAGTCAGACAGACTATGGTTGATTGTTACTCGAATTGTCTCATGGAAGATCTCTTCCTTTTGTCTGTGTTCATCCAAGACAGGGGTAAGCCAGACGCACAATGGACAGGCCATATCTTTCAAGGTATGCCTGAATCTTAGCAATAGAAACCAAGAGATATAACTACTCCAGAGATGCGCCCATGCGTGCTGCCAATTAGGTACCACATGAGCAGTGGGTGAGGCTCAAGATGCCGTACCTGGAGTACTTGATGCAAGTAACTAGGTCGCCAAGAGATAAGCGATGACTGCTACAGAGAAACAAAACCACCTCAGCTCCTTGGCCAACCAGTAGTTACCTGTTGATCGTGTAACTTGAAGGATTCGGCGAAAACTCTGTCTTGACGAGAGTTCTAATTGGCGCCAATACTGTGATGAGTATAGCCGGTACGCGAGTGCTGCGCCCCGGATGCTTGTCCTGGGGCATAAGGCTTAGCTGCCCGCATTCATGGCCCTGCTGCTCGGAACCTTGCTGTCGACGTCATAGGATGTACACGTTGATTTCATCCGTACCAATAGATCTTCCAAGACCATCACCGACCGGCGCGATTGTGTTCTTTCAATTGTTCTTCTACGGCAGAGTGAAGAAATGGTCGCCGTCGTCGATATTGGCCAGGATCATTGGGGTTGTCCTAGTGCCTGGGCAGTTCTAGACAGTACTGCGGTGTTGCTGGAATCTAGTGGTGCAATATAAGATGCAGCGTGAAACATCAAGATACATATATGAGCGCCCCGGCGCCTACATTCCAGGACGACATGGCAGTGATGTAGGCTCTCTCCCCATCATCGGTCGCGGGAAGAAGAGATGCCGTGAGCAGCTCGGGTTGCATGTTCACTCATACGATACCTTAGGTAGGTATTATTATTAACATTACCTGATCTCGTCACTCGTGCCAATGTCGTGCTGAAGGAATAGGCGGTGGAGCATGGGTTGCAACGAATCAGGGGCATTCAAAGACTCATCATCTGGGCATATGAGCGTATCCTGATTGACTTGAGTACTTCGTGCTGAGCTTGCCTCACCGCCGTCATCTGTTCAGAGCCGTGGGAAGATATCACAGCATGCTCTTCTTCGAGGTTACTGTAAGAGAACGCGTTCACGACGAGTTGTATAGCCGCTGGTTGGCTCAAGATCGGATGCGATGAACGGGAATTGGCTATTGCCGTGAACTCATGTCCCCCCATCAGAAATTCGGAGCTTCGCAATTGCGCATTTCATCATCGCAAGGCTGTGTTAATGAAAGAGTCTCGTTAGAATCTCTCGAGCACGGCCAAGACGCGCTAGATATATGTAAGAGGCCCGAAAATGACAGTAAGCCTTGTCCGAGTCACCTATGTAAGCACTACCTGACGGCTATCGGGCTATCCGCCGTATCCTTTTGAACTCCCGAGCCGTCGCGAGCCTTGAGTGGCAGACGTGGGAGAGAGTGGGAGGGGGCGGCAGGGATGCAAACATGGGGTTACGCCGAATTTCGGCTCGTGATTGGCAGGCTCGCGATATTTTTATAGACGACCTACCAGCCCTATAGAGGGCAGCGAAGGGAAGGCCGGTGGGGATTCTGGGGGCTAATCAGCGTCCCCAGAGCAGCGTGGCAGCGTTGTGCGCCATGCAGTCATGATACCAACCGGATGCTACCTTGTCAGCAAGTATGAGTGCTTTTGCCCGCGCACAAGGCACGCTCGGCCAGCTCTATTGGCCGAGGTAGCACACACTGTCACCGCTCGCAAGCCCTTCCAAGAAATGCTAAGAGGTCCTCTGCAACGGCGGTCCTTGGCTTGGGTTGAGAGCTGATCTCTCCGTCGCCCCCCGGAGAGCTGCTTATACCAAGACATGGCTTGAGACCTTGGAGAAAGAGGGAGAAGCGTCCTTCGTCTTGTATATATTGATGTTCGGGCGTCAGCACCGTCCCATCAGTAAGCGAATCCGCACGCAGGCGTGGTTTAATTGACGCCCCAAGTCCCCCGTCCTTCGGCCGACGGCTACCTGATTTTCTCTTATTTTCTGTATTTTGTCCTCTTGTCCTGCCTCTCTCCACATCATTGCTCCCCCCCCCCCCTCCAATTATGGCCGAACAGAGGCCCTCAGAGGTAAGCAGGTTTCTCCACCTCCCTCAGCGGTGGTCCATGGTGTCGGGTCGACGGGCTTCCCACGATTGCTTACGATGTGCTGGTACAGCTGATCGGTCCCTCCGAGGTCCCCGCCATCATGGCCGGCATCATCACCCCCTTGGTGTTCGCTAGCCTTGCCGTCATCGGCCGTCTCTATTCGAGACTGCTGCTAAAGAACCAGTGGTGGGACGATGCCTTCATTCTGGTCGCGTGGTGCTTCGCCGTCACCGTCGTCACCCTCGTCGGCGTCGAGACCGAATACGGACTCGGGCATAAGTTCGAAAACATCCCCCTCGAACTCCGCGCGGTCGGCATCCGGCTGTCGTACGCCACCATAAGCTCCTACCAGGTGTGTTTGGTCTTGACCAAGATCAGCATCCTGTTCTTCTACCTGCGCATCCTCAAGCTGCCGTACCAGCGGATCCTCGTCTTCATCACCATGGGCGTCGTCGCCGTCTACGGCACGGTGTTCTTCCTTCTCACCTTCTTCATCTGCAACCCGATCGACCTCCAGTACGAGCTCGGCATCAGCGTGGGGAGCTGCCTGATGTACTACCCCATCCTGACGGCCTCGGCCGCTTTACACACGGCGACCGACGTGTGGATGATCGGGCTGGTGCTGCCGCATATCCTCAAGATGCACCTGCCGACGCGACAGAAGGTCGCGCTCGCCTTCGTCCTGACGCTGGGTATATTCGTCGCATGCGCGTCGCTAACCCGTATGGCGGTGGCCTGGGAGTTCCTGAACCCCAAGTACGCGCAGTGGGACTCGTTCTCGTTCGCCATCTGGACGACGCTCGAGTCGAGCCTTGGGCTTGTCTGCGCCTCGGTCCCGATGCTGAAGCCTCTCGTCCGGCAGCTCATGGGCCGCAAAGCCTCGTCCAAGCCCGACACGCTGCGCAACGTCCCGCGCACCAAGGGCCAGGACAAGAAGATAAAGCTCTTCAACCAATTCCACTCCGACGCCACGACCTTATTTACCCGGCAGACCAGCAACGGCGATAGGGATGGTTACGGCGAAGGTATCGATCTGAGCCTCGTCAGATCTAACCAGATTTCTAAGCCCTCGACGGCTCATACGGCTGCGGAAGAACCGATGGCCACTGTATGAAATTTAGCAGGCCTAAACATGATATTTTAATGAGTTACGAGTTTATGCACGGATACCCGCCTGTCAACTCAGCCAGCTAGACTTGCTGATGTGACTTCGTCTTCGAAGTCTCTCGAATGCGAAGCGCTCTCTGACGCCGCATATCAACGGTCGTTGGTCGCAGGACAGCTGACACACATGCAACAGAGCCTCATGAGCACCGCCTTGTTGCCGGGTCTCACCTAGGGCTAGGTGCTGTCTTCTTCTGTGTAACGTCTATTGCCAGCTATGTCGACTCGTTACTGGGCGTGAGCGCGTAGCCTGCCGAGCCCCAAGTCCACTGATAGCGCCGAGACCAGCGCAGAGTGAAAGGTCGGCAGCTTATTGCGATATTCAGGGCCTCGCCATGCCCTCGGACCTATTAGGATATGATTGCCGAGTTGGAACAGCACTAGACGAATGAATGGGTCGACATGAAGACGACCCGGCTTGGTCGATCGGTCTCGGCTCTGTCTGCTTTGGCAGCCAATTCCAAAATGACCAAGCGCTTCGCAACGCTCGCACAATGATGGATCGCTATCACCTCAAGGGTGCGCATTCAATCAAGAGCACCCCTGGTGTAGCCAACGATCGCATATCTCTTTAGCACTTTGTGGGTGCTGTACATGCCTATCTGAGCTTCTCGTTTCGGACGTATTTAATGGATATATGTCAAAACAAGGGACAGGTCAGGAGAGTAGGGTGAAGGGTGAAGAGTGAGCAGGTAGCTACTCTCAAGCAGTACGGTCACTGCTTTGTATGTGTATGGGAGAACTGATGACGCTTACCTCTTCAATACTAGAGGGGTCTCTAAGCTCTTTGTATGTATAGACTAGTGTATACTAGATCTATTCGGGGCCAGCTAACATGTGGACCACCACCAATTTGCCCTTGGCAAATCCCAGGACCCTGATAATAGTTGCATCCTTTTGGGAAGCCCCATCGCCATGTGGTATTCTTAAGTGTACGTCAGATATCCTCGTCCGTAAGAAAGGACTGTGAGTGGCAAAGGGCGGCTACTCTCATATCGATAATACGGCTACTCGGGGTGTACTGGTCTAGATCAAGTTTTGGTCTCTGAGTCACGCTCACTTGGCTCCTAGACTCGGAGAATATGATAGCAGTAAAGACTCTTGGGCCCATACGAGTGGATGAGGTCTAGCCGATAGCCAAGGTATATACTTGCAATCGTCGTACCCTAGATGGTAACGTTGTCTACAGCGATCGGCCTTGTGGCAGACACCCAATCTTGTCGTTTCTTTTCAAGTAGAGGGAATCTTGACCAATGACTCGACTCGATGGCATCTCACAGGCAGTTAGCAGACGCAATATCTTTTTAGATAGCGTCTCTTTGTAAGCCTGTAACAAGTCTCACAAAGGAATCACCTTGCCCAATTTGAAGTGACTCGACTGGTCGCCACTATCCTGAAGGTCTGGAGTAGAACTTGAGATCTTGGGCATGTTCGCTCTGAATAGCCTTTTGATAGATACGACCGTATGACCAGACCAGCGCCGGAATATCGTCGCTATGCCTTAGAGTCGTGAGCTACTTTAGTGAACTTCTCATCTCATAGAGATGGTCCTTGCGCCTCGATCCAGCTGGAAGCATCATGGAAGTCCTCCATGTGAGCCCCTTCCAAGCTCTTCAGACCCTTCTAGACTCGTTCGGCGAAGGCTATCATCCCTCCAACTGAGCAGTTGCGTATATCTCCGTTGGCCTCCATCTCAAGCCTGAATGGAAATTCAAGTTTACTAATCGTATAGAGGATGAATTCGAAGAACTTACGAGTTCTGCTTGGCCCCGTCATATAATAGTCCTAGCTGAAAATGCCTAGAAACCTGAAGAGGGCACTGGGCTGGCTTGTAACAGTTATTAGGGTGAGCTGGATGTCCAACTGCACCTCATCCTTCAACTCTGGCGTGAACCTGCGATGGTGGGAAGGAGACGGAACACCAGGCTTCCGGGCCAAGCTATTCCATCGCCTTATGGAGTAAGCGAGCTGTTAGGGTAATACGTAGTCTGGAAAATGCAGGTTTGTCGACATAATAAACAAAAATAATCCAGCGTACTGTGGGGCAATGACGGACGCATCTTCATGCCCAACTTGGAGCTTGAGGCGCTAGAAGCTTGCCTCAGAAGTTGTTTACAGCTGTGGCCATCGTCGACGACCAGGCGACCAAGGTGGCCAACAGTTCAACATCGTGTCTGTGTACGATGCTAGGGCTGCAGGGTCAGGGTGTCCTGGGTGTCTCGGATAGCTACAGCATATCAGTTCCAAAATAGGAACGTCGGGCTCGAAGAACAAAAAGATGCAGGCATCCGTGATCGATCGGCAGTGGGATGCAGCAAACCCTATCAGAACATCGACTCGGCATTCGCACACATCTATGGAGCTCTTATCCGTCGCGCTGGGTGAAATTACATGATTTCACCTTGGAGGCCGGGCGACGCGGCTATTGGACTAGGGCAGTCAGTGACGAGAACCCCCGGCGGCTCAGGAAATATGGCGGGCGTAAGAAAGAGAAGGCGATGGAAAAAGAAGACGAAAAATAAAAAATAAAATAAAAATAAGCCACCTGCGTCACTGGCGGTCAAGGCATGGAAATGAGTAATATGGTAATATGTGACTCCTTTTTTCAAATGTGTGATAGCTTCGAATTCTTGCATCTGCTTTAGTAAGAGTACTTGTCCCTCCCCACGTAAGCCATCTTGGAGAGAAGAGGATGTTGGACCTTGCATATCAGCCTTAGGACTCTACCGATTGCGGGTTGTAAATTGCGATTGGTAAATGAAAATACGTAGTGTTACCCAGCGTTATCGTCGTTGTCGTTTGTTGTGCGGCCACGATAACTCGATTAAATTTCCGACAGGGCCACGCAGCCACGACAGATGCAGTCAGCAGGATGACGTGTCTTGGGCTGCCCTACTTAAAAACCCGTCCGTAAGGATCCAATTGGGTGTTTCTCCTGATAGTCCCGCACGACCATAATAAGGCGGAGAGGTCTGAAAAAGGCGCGATATCAAACCCAAGAGTGAGATTCCAACATGTTCGTTCAACATCTTGGAATCTTTCATCCTTCGATTGTGGGGTTCGAAGCCGCTAAGACTGAGTTGCCTAATGCCAATAAAGGATACTATATAATTTGATTAATATAACTAACAGAATCGTCTCTTTGTCGGATCCATTGATATTCCTTCTCTTCCTACTATCCGCCGACCGAACGGAGGAAACATGATCCTAAAAGAAGACTAGGAAAAGATCCATGATTCTCATTCTCAGGTGATCCAGCAGTCTAGCCCGGCTGGTTGATCGAATCTCAGCGTGAAAAAGCTTGGTACGAGTTCCGGGTCTGTCATTGGGTGCGTGAGCTGTAGAAACTGGAGATGGAAAGGAGTTGTCCCATCGAGTTGCAAGGAAAGGGATCGCAATAATTACCAAATGGTGCCGAGTGGGCATCTAGCCGTTAGGGTTGTAATGCTGCGACGATCAAGCCTGTCGTGAATCCGCGGTCCATCAATGCAGGAATGAAGATTCAAGGGGGGAAGACCACATCAGACGGAAGAAACACTCGCAGGATGTGGTGTGCTTGTATTAATCCGTTCCTGGATCGAATGCTGGCTTAGCCGCAGATCCCCCTGACCTTATGCCTCTCTGGGAATAGCTCGGACGACGATGGAAGACACATAAGAAATACTATGAACGTACTATGGCGAGCCATGGTATGCGCTTGCATAGTACAAGTCACTCTCGTCACCTGTCATCTACTATGCAGGTAAGCCATCCGTAATTCGTCGTCAAGTCCCTCAGTCACTCGTTCGCTTCGTCGTGCAGATGCGATGCAGAGAGACGCAGGTACGGACGGGAACATGTGGCATTGTGCTCTTAGGCTACTCTGGGCTGCTTGGGGCTGCTTGGTACCTTACATACAGCGCCAGTCAAGCCCGCTTTAGCCCCCTTGTTCGTCGGCTTAGGTGCCAACCCCATAACGACGCGTCCAATGAGAGGCCGGAGACGTGCGAATGGCATCCAATAACAAGCCCCTGCCGTCCTATGCTACGCTACGTAGCACCCTCGTGGCGTTAAATCGTCAAGAAAACTTGAATCTCGGCCTTTCTCTGCTGCCTCTTGTTTGTTATCGCACACCACAGTCGCAAACAATAGACACCCCTCCTCCCCCCCTATTTTCCCACCCCTTCTGCCCTAGCCCTCCATCCTCCCCTAACGCCCCCCCCCCCCCCCCCTAATACGCTAGGTACCCACTCCACATCGCCAAGTCCTTGACGCTCGTCTTTAATCTCATTCACCCACCCCCCCTTTCCACTCATCTACCTCTCTTTACCTCCTTCTTTTCATCGATACTCCTCGAGGCTTTGTTCCATCACCGTCGTCCTTCTTTGCCCGGAAGCAAGTCGCTCATTGTATCTGGTGAATTTCTTCACCAAGCCGCTCATTAACAAAACATTCTATTCGCGTCAGGCGAGGTCGCTTCTTTTTGATATTTTTTAGCGCCTCTCGACCTGTTTGCCCATCACCTTCATTTCTGCTTCCCGGGTCCGTTACCGACAAGAACAGCTTCGCACACAAACAATTCGATTCAGTCAGCCCGAGACAAATCGAGAATCGCATCGCGATATACATATCGACAGCCTGCAAGGAGCTAGAGATTATTAATTCGAGACACCCATCGTTACCACAATGAAGTACTCGACTGCCATCGTCGTGGCTGCGGCCTCGGTCGCCAACGCCGGATTCTGCGAGGACGCTTTCCAGGAGTTTGGCAACTTCTTCTGCCCCAATGCCGTCAAGCAGATCAAGTACGGCAACCTTGACATCGCCGGCAAGTACCGTGCCGTTGCCAACATGGACAACTCGGGAACCTGCACGTTCGAGGACAAGGACTACTCAGGCCCCATCGCTCCCTTTAACGAGGACGTAAGTATATTGTGTCTTGTTCTGCGCCAGAGCTGCGTCGGCCGCTAACGCGATTGCAGCTGACCATGCACTTCCGTGGTCCTGTCTCGGTCAAGTCCGTTGCCGTCTACCTCCCCAACGGTGACAAGAAGCGTGACGTTCCCAAGCCTCACTCCAAGCGCCACGGCCACCAGCACCTCCACAAGAAGCACCACGAGCACGTCCACGGCGAGGAGAAGCGCGCCGACATCGTCAGCGCCGTCATCGACGGTGTCCTCCAGACCTGGGAGAACAACTACTTCGGCCCCAGCACTGCTACTGGCGAGTCTACTGCCACCGCTACGGCCGCTACTCCCGCCATCACCCCCGCGGCCGAGTCTGACAAGTCTAGCTCTAAGCCGGCTGACTCTGCTAAGACCAGCACCAGCGCCGACTACGTCCCCGTTGGTGACTATGGACGTGTTGCCTACTACAACGCCAAGGACCAGGTTGCCGACGGTCTCGTCTTCCTCGGCAACAAGGGTGACTCTGCACTCTCTGGAACCTGGGACACGTAAGTGGACGGTCCTCGCGTCCCCAAATGTTGCGCCGAGTATAATGAGTTAACAAATGTGCAGTGTCTGGGGTAACAGCTTGTCCTACGTCAACGAGGACGGAACTTCCTGCGCCGCTTCTCCCACCATCCTGAAGGACGGCCTTCTCGACGACGCGACCGAAATTGTCATCGCCTCTGACAAGGAGTGCAACGGCGACTGCGGTACTGTCCGTCCCGGCTCTGTTGCCTACAGTAAGTTTTCGCCACAAACTCGTGTGAAGTCGCAAAATTCGCAGCTTGATATTAATGCCTCTTGTTTTCTACAGAGGGTTTCGAAGGTTCCGACAAGGTCTTCCTCGCCGAGTTCCAGATGCCCATGAGCGGCAAGCAGGGCTTCAACGCCGACATGCCCGCCTACTGGCTTCTTAACGGCGCTATCCCGCGTACGGGCCAGTACAGCAAGTGCAGCTGCTGGCAGGGCGATAACCCGACCCCGCAGGAGGGAGGCTGTGGTGAGGCCGACATCATCGAGGTGCTGCACTCTGGCGACACCAAGGCTAAGTCGACCTTCCACTTCGCTCAGAGCACTGGCGACTCGCACTACTTCGACCGCCCCGTCGACAAGCCCATGAAGGTTGCCGTCGTCTTCCAGGCCTCGTCCTCGACCGCCTCCATCAAGGTCCTCGACGACGGCTTTGACTTCAGCACCTCGCTCACCTCGGACCAGGTCGAGGACCTCGTCAACGACGAGAAGGACGTCAACCTCTTCAGCTTGATGTCCTTCTCGTAAGGCTTTCTCGAAACGAGAGACAGGCCGGACGCGCCGGAAGAAAACGGGACCGGGAAGGGAGGAGTTCTGGGATAACACCGCGCGCGTTGCATAGGGAGGCTTTGTTGGATGGGCGGACGTCTATTTCTGAATCGGATTCTTGTTTTCACGCCTGGATATAGGGGCAGCTTATCTGGCAAATCTCACTGCCCTTATATTACCCTATTCCCATACCAAGTGATTTAGTGTCCATTATCTTTTTTTTTTTGCCCTCCTTAAGCCTGCATCGCGTTGTTTTTGTGGCGGAAGCCTATGTGCTTCTTTTTCCTTCTATATAATCGTCGCAGCGTTTCTTGAATACTGGTGAGGCATCAGTCGCAAGGCTTTTTTAATATCATGGATATAGACGGGTGTCGTATATACGCGAATAGCTGACGTTAGGTTACGAGATGTAATGAAGTCGAGCTACGGTTCCTCTCTTGTCCTACATTGAGGCTCTTCTACGCCCCCATCGTGTCGGGTTGCTCCCGAGACAGGCCCAGTGTTTCCGTGCGACTGTATCCGACACCCAGTATGGAAACAAAGCCTTTGTGACGCAGGGGTTACCTTTATAGCCTCTGCTCTTAGTAGGACCCCCGGGTCTCCTTCTCCGTGATGTATGTAAGTCAACCGGTGCTTCGTCTTAGCGCGGCCTAACGATTAGATGGCGTGGATAAAGGTTCATGTATCTGAAGCAAACTGTTACCCCTTATTCCTAGGCCGCCTAGGCATGTTTCCTACCTGGACTTCGCGAAGCAGCTTCTATTGCCCTCGTCCTAGCTTGGCTGTTATATCTTGTCGCCGTATACACGATATAAGGCGCAATTGCCTGCTTGAGTTTGGCAGCGCCGCTTTTGCGGCACATCAGAATGACACGGGCAATGTGATGTTCTAAGCAGAGACGAACCAGATTTCTCGGCGTGAAGCCGTGTACTGCTGCCTGTTCCTACGGGAGGATGGATCGTGTCTGGTCGCGCCATCATTACTAGCTGGCTACGAGTTGGTTTGGTACTCCAGCAGGAGTATTATAGTAATCTTCCCTTCCTCGAAGTCAAAGGGTTATCTGTAGGTATGCTCGAGGAATTTAGCAACGTAAAGCAGGACAAAAAGAAAATCCTGAAGGACCGTAGTCTCATGTCGCAGCCAAGTTCACCTACCTATATGCGGCGCAGCTGTTGAGAAGAGAGCCGAGTAGACAAGGGGTTCCCCCCCCACTTGCACTCAGTAATCCCATCTGGACCAATGATCATTCCTGAGCAGCATTTTACTTACCGCTGTCTTATTACTTACCGCCGTCTTTTCCTTCCGCCTCTATTCTGTACTGACATCAAGTTTTCTTACTGCCTGCTGGCAATAGTACTCTTCGACATGGATCCCATTAATATACGGGGTTTCCTGGAGATCAGGTTCATAAAGTTAGTTGACAATCGCTTACCCGTGGTGCTGGCGTCGTGGGACCAGGATCGAACTCAGGAGGAATCGGATAAAATATGCGGACTAGTCGACGATTGGGACGAGTTTGTTGAGCACGCATGCGCACTCTCCTTGGAAGCGTCGCGAACACTACCGCCTGAAAAAGATATGGACTGTCTTTACACCTACTTGAGGGGCCTGGACCGTGCAGACTCTATGGCTCGGTACTTCAAAAGTGCACTCGAAGTAGAGCTCCGACTACAAAACACGGTCATTCTCAAGGAAGGCGGCCCATATCCTTGCG
Source organism: Hypoxylon sp. FL1284 (assembly GCA_022432365.1). Taxonomy (NCBI): domain Eukaryota; kingdom Fungi; phylum Ascomycota; class Sordariomycetes; order Xylariales; family Hypoxylaceae; genus Hypoxylon; species Hypoxylon sp. FL1284. The sequence continues at coordinate 1,120,235 of JAJJXE010000003.1, read as the reverse complement.
ATATTTGGTATGATTTACCACGCCAATATATCCGATCCGTGTCCTCGCTGCTGCATTCGATGGGGCACTACCGTTCGTGGTAAGCACCTGTTTCGCTAATCCTCCTAGACAGTAGGCATCAATTGCTGACACTCGATATTCTAGGATAAGAGAGGAAATACAGAACATCGCTCGCCAGAGACTTCGCCCTTTGACGGTCCTAGACTTACCAAACGAGCTACTTATGAAGGTATGTAAGCATCAGCTACTATCTCGGTGTATCATAGCTAACTAAAGGAACGTCAAAAGATATTTGGCCATGTTCGAAGTCCTCTCACACTTGATGATGATCCTTCCTTATTATCCTCATGCTCCGGCGGTGGCGTCAGTGACGTACAAAATATCCGTTTCACGTGCTAGCGATTCTGCTCGGCTAGTTCCCACCTCCTGGTTGACCGAGTCAGGATCGAGCTGCGACCTGAACACCTTTCTAGACTGGAAGATACTTCTCGGCATCCTGCCATTGGGAAAGGCGTGCAGTCGGTTCAACTACAACTCGCTCTCTACTACCCTGAGCTATCGAGCAATTTACGCAAATTCGCCGAAGTTTGGTCTCTCTGTCTTGCAGAGGACGTAGACTCCTTGCTGCGTGTTGTCAACAACCCTCAATGGCTTCGGAGAGACTTCCCGGGCCGTTCTCGGGCTGACTTAGATCCTACCCTGGTGAGATGCGTCTCAGTCCTCGAGGCCTGGAGACGGTTTGCACGGACTGGGGAGGTCCTCCCGGAAGATGAAGCACACGTGGAAGTGTTGCGAACGGCTCATCGAGAATACCAACGTCTTTTTGACGCGCAAACACGGCTACTTGATAACGGAGGATTTGCTCAAAGGGCTGCGAGTGCCATTGCTCGTATGCCTCGTGCCAAGACCTTGGTAATCGCGGAAGGTGTTCCTTCTTTTTTCCCTCGGTCGCCTGATCGGGGACCCGTATATGAGGCTATCCATGACCCAAATCAACTATGCCGGATATATCTTGGGAGATTAGACACGTATCATGCTGTTCAGTACGATCTTAATCCCAGCTATGCTACGGAAATTGTCTGAAATATCCTTGCAGCAATTCCTGGAGCCGGAGGTTCGCTGAGAAATGTCAAAATCGACATTGATCATTTTGGCGACGGGGCTCTTTTAGTCTCAAGCCCTAGCACTCGGAGACATATCAACCTGCTCTCTAAGCAACTGGGTCGAGCCTGGTTTCGTTTCGCGTCACTGCGACGACGCTCTTCGGCTGATACGCAGAGTGATATTCACCAACTTCTTCTCGAAATCTTGGATAGCGACAGCATCGAGGGAATCGATGTCCACATTGGTGAAATTGAAGACGGGGAATTGAACCCCTTTGATATCGGACCTGTTCTCAGCCGCCGGAGACGGCCAAACCTTTCCGTATTAACGTTACGGGGAGTAGCTATCCACGCCGCCGAATTGGCGCTCTTCACCCGCTCGCTGAAGCCGCGTGGATACTCAGGCGGGGATCGCGAACCTGACTGCTGGGAAGGCCTGCATTTCTGGCTTAGCAAAGTCCGGTTACTTAGTGGGACGTGGGCGAGAGTACTCGATCTGTTACGGCCTAAATCTGACACGCACGCTAGTATCGAGAGGCCATTGGGCGGGGAGTGCGTGGACATGTCAGAAGAGGAATACGACAAGATATTCGGTCATCGCTTTACGGATTCATGGAGCAGTTTAAGTCTGGCCGAGCACTATGTCCGAAGTTCCATGGACTACGACCTTCCCAATCCTTTACATGCTAGCTAGACGCCTAGATAGTTGGAATGCAAAGCAGGGTACGGATTAGCCAGGCCTTTATTCAAGTGACAGTTGTTGGTGGTCAGCTCGGGGCCTGCGAAAGAATGAATTGGTGCAACGATGCACCAGTTTCCCAAACCATATTTGAACGATACGTGACCTGAAAATCCAGCCAGTCGACTTGCGATCACGAACTGGGCAGAGCTTGCTCGCTTGCTACCGATATCATGGCGCCAGGCGCGTAACGGGCTACTTGCGGTCCACTGAACGTTCGTGCTCGACTAATGGTGGACGCACCTGTACCCAGATCGTGGCTACGTAGATCGGTTTGCGGCTCCAAAGGTGGAACGGGCGATCGATTAGGCGAAAACGCTCCGGCAGATCTCTCCTCCTCTAGTCCTATCATCAGAAGGCACCATGTCGTTCGGTCCGTGCTACTGGGGCAGACATTCGTCCTTGACGATGCAGAAGGGGAAAACGAGCCACGCGTCTTATCCGGGCTGGTGGTACTATAGGCAAGATCGCAGATCGAGGATACATCTGCAAGCTGCCGCCTTTTCTTCTCTTCTTTTCCTTTCCCGACGGGTCGGCCCGGTTCAGCACAGCTAGCTAACGCCTGGACAGTGGGCATAACTGGAAACGTGATAGAAGAGAAGCAGACGCCTAGCCTGGAAAAGATGTAATCGATGTGATTTTATTGATGTTGCTCAAATTCTCGAATTTGCCGTGTGGCCTGCGGAGAAAACCCTCCGTCTCTGAGCACATGCGGTTCGTGACACAGACTTTCCCGCATCACAAACACATCCGCACTTGCAACAACAGGACGGTTTATGATGATCGTTATTGCTCCTGTAAGATTCTGTCAGCCTTCAATCGCCTTTGAAGACGTCATCTGGCCCGAAACTGCCTGCCTATGTAGACAACTACCCCATAGGTAGAAAATCCATACATGACCAAACTACTCACTCCCTTCAACAACCAGAATCCAAACTTGTTCGCTTATAAACCCCCAGAGACGACTTTCATAGACTTAGAAGAGTCATCTCATTCACACGTCTAGATCGATTTTTCGAGAAGAATAAACCTTCAAGGTGGAATAGACACTATATATTTGTCAGCGCAATGGCAGAACGGCAGCGTTCAGCCGGATCAAGAACTTGGCATATCAACGACCCCATATTCACATCAGAGGCTACTGATACCGCAGCTGCAGGGGAGTCAATAGAATTAAAAGACACTATTACCGACCTTGCTGCATCTTTAGGCAGACATAGTTTCAACGCACAGAATGCTCCACCACCGAAAGTCCCAAAACAAAGCGATCCAGCTCGAGATTCTACCACGGCAAACAAGCAGCATGCCCCAAGATCCCGTTTGAAGATGCCGAAAGCATCCCACAACGGCGAGCACGCAACACCTCGAGGTTGGGTCCACCCCGACTATCGTAAAACGAACCCGTGGTACGATAAGGAGAAGACGAGGCCGGTCTTCAGCCTCGGCGGGCCCCTACCACGTGTAGCTCGGTGGGCAGTCAGGGCTCCGCCACCCAAATCCCCCGAAGAGTTGGCAGAGCGCGGCGAAGTCGAACATGCTCCAAACCCCGTATTTGCCGAGGGGCAGGCGGGCGCGGCGCAGGGCCAAGGTTCGCCGACAAGAAGGACGGCAGCAGGCGTCACCCACGGCGACAGACACAACGACGCCGGTCAGCCCGTGTTCGAATACCAGCCCAGTCAAGAGAATGCTGCCCGCAGAGATCGAACCGACATGTCTGATACGGGAAAGAGTGTTCGTAGCGGGGCGAATTTTGCAATCGACAGCGAACCGCTGGGCAAGCGGGAGCATGAGGATGTGGAAAAGGGGGACAAAGACTCGGATGAGTATTTCAACCGGTGGGCCAAGATCCGCAAGAAGTACCCAGAGCCTCTGGCCGAGTTCCTCGCGGTATGTCGCCCCCTTCTCCCTCGGTCTCCCCGGTCCGAAGCATCACGGATGAGCCTCAACTAACTTGGTGTGTAGACAGGGATAGCGGTATTCTTGGGGTTGGGAGCGACGCTCTCGGTCAACCTCTCCGCCACGCAAGACGTCAAATATGGCAGTTACGAAACCTCGTGCTGGGCTTGGGGCTTTGCCTGGATGTTTGGCATATACCTGGGCGGCGGCGTGTCGGGAGCGCATATGAACCCGGCGATATCGATCACCCTGTCGATATTTAGGGGCTTTCCTTGGCGACACTGCATCGTCTACATTTTCGTGCAGATTCTTGCTAGCATCGTAGCAGGAGCTCTGGCATACGGCGTCTATCGGGACACGATTCTCCACGTTGATCCGACCATGACCAATACGGCCAAGACGTTCTTTTCGAGCCCCCAGGAATGGGTCTCACTGACCAGTGCCGTGGCCGATCAGATAGTGGGCAGCGCAATCACGTCGATTGCCGTGCTCGCGCTAGGAGACGACGCGAACAACCCGCCCGGAGCCGGAATGCACGCTTTCGTAAGTTGATCAAGAACACTTCTGGCGACATGACGCACCGTGCCCGACCTGGACATGCTGACGAGTCGACTGTAGGTCCTCGGGCTGTTAGTCACTACCATGAAGTTTACGCTGGGTTACAACATAGGTTCGGCATTGAATCCAGCGTCCGACTTTGGGCCAAGATTGATAGCCTGGGCGGTAGGATACCGCGGCAATGAGTTATGGGGGACGGGATGGTGGTTTTACGGCCCGGTTGCTTCGACTCTGGCCGGCTCCCTCATCGGTGCTGTCTTGTACGACGGTCTCATCTTCCTGGGTTCGGAGAGCCCGGTCAACTACAAGACGAAGGGGAGGTTTCTGAAGCAAGTTCGAAAAATGTTCTGTTTTGTTGCTCCGGAGGAGGCTCCGAAGAATGAGTGAGGGTGCGTTGTGTTTTTTATTGCTTTGGAAGGGAGGTTAGTCATGAATGATTAGGTACAGACTCGATGAAAAGAAGTCGAAATAGTCTTTATTATTACCCAAAGACATTCTACCGTTGGTATCGATTGTCAGTCTAGCATGCCAAAGGAATAGACAAGATTTAAGAGACGTTGATGCGATGATGTCGGTTGATTTATGTCTCCGGTGTTAGACTGCTGACTGCCAAGTACCCAAGTACCTACTCACCTCGCATACATGTAATCACGTGCCAACTGATATTAGTAGGGAAAGGTGGTCTGTGCACCCACCCCATTGGGTCTTACCGCAGCCGAAGCGCAGAAACTCGATTGAGCCTTAATGTGGTGACCGAATACCGAGGTTCTATCTTTGCCTTCGCCTCCATGTCATCATCCCCGTCCAAACTTGCAATCGTTCAAGCCCTCCTGCAACTACACTCATCACATTAATATCGGCATGGTGTTGTAGTATCTCAGGCCTGCAGGATATTGCAAGTTTGTTTAACATGGCCTCGCCTCCGAAGCCCTGGGAGCGCCCTGGCGCGACAGCAACCGGTAAGTCCAAAATCGCACTAATTTCACGTGTCAACAATAGCTCCTGTCTCTGGTTTTTCTCTCTCCCCTTCGCTTACACTCCGCAGCAGACCCTGCCGCACCGACAGCGACGGCCGCATCTACTATGGCTTCGTCTCCGGCCTCCAACGTCATCGCGTCCCCTGCGTCGGCGACCGACACGTCCGGGACACCCGCCATTCCTCCGCGTCCCGATTCCCTCTCATCGGCTGTCAACCAGAACGCGTCGGCGTACAGTCGATCACCCTATAACTCCTCATACAGTCCGTACTCGTCCCCGTACAATAGGTTCGGCGGCTACGGTGGTGGAATGGGTGGAATGTACGGCGGCATGGGTGGTTATGGGGGATACGGCAACATGTACGGAGGCATGTACGGCGGCATGCCCGGCATGATGCCGAACGACCCGAACAACCCTAACAGCCTAACCACGCGCTTTGGCAATAATACCCAGGCTACTTTCCAGATGCTCGAGGGACTCGTCGGCGCCTTCAGTGGCTTTGCCCAGATGCTGGAAAGCACTTATATGGCAACACACTCAAGCTTCTTCGGTAAGTCGGATGGTGTATATCGCATGACAACTAGGAGAATGAGCTGCTAACTAAGCCTCTAGCAATGGTGTCCGTGGCCGAGCAACTGAGCAATCTACGCAATACTCTCGGATCTGTGTTAGGCATCTTTACTCTTATGCGGTGGCTCCGCACTCTTTTTGCCAAGTTGACTGGTCGGCCGCCTCCGGTTGATGCCATGGCGCTCACACCGTCAGCCTTCGCTCGCTTCGAGGGACGTCAAGTACCAGGTGATGCCAACGGAGCTGGCCAAGCTAAACCCAGCAGGAAGCCTCTAGTCTTCTTCCTCCTTGCCGCTTTCGGCATTCCCTATGTCATGAACAAGGTCATCCAGTCAATCACCGCATCAGCAGACGAGGAGGAGCGCAAGCGTCTCGAGGTTGCTGGTCAGAATGCACCTCTAGACCCAACTAAATTGGAATTCTGTCGGGTTCTGTACGATTTCACACCGGAAGCCGGCAATGCTACCCAAGGAGTGGACCTTACCGTGAAGAAGGGTGATTTTATCGCCGTGCTCAGTAAGAGCGATCCTCTGGGCAACCCGAGTGAATGGTGGCGTTGTCGAGCTCGAGACGGGCGACTGGGATATCTACCTGCGACCTTCTTGGAAGTGGCTAAGCGACCGGGGCAGCCAATCGCTGCGATACAAGCTGCACCTGGCGGACCGACCGCCGCTTCTAACACTGCAAACCCCCGGCCGCCGGCTGTCACTAGCAAAGCCGGGGACATTGCGGCTGAGAGCTTCCAGAAGTCACAGTTCTACTCGTAGGGCAAGAGATTTGTGCGTAGCGGCGATGCTCTGCCCTCGGAGCGAGGGCATATAACGTCTAGTATTCGTTATTCTCCTAGACTGACCCGCAGAGGTTTGCTGTTCCACAGTTCTAAAGCGATGATACACCCGAGAATCGAAGATCCTTCGCTCCTCGTATATCAGCCCGCCGTCCATCCCGCCGAAGCACGTCGCTTCTGGTGACCTCAACCTAACAAACCAACGAGCCAACGGAACACGACCGACTTAGAATATTGGTAGCACCTTTCGAGGCGCTGAATCGTATACAGACACACCGTCGACTCAACGCATGTCGCTCTACTAATCGGTGATGCTGGTTGGGGTAATGCGAAGGCACGGGATGCGTCGATCTATCTCCACCTCGCTACCCTACCTGGAGTACCTGGGACGACAATTCCCTTTTCATGTCGGCTCCCTACCCGACTAGGGCGGTACCTACCCCCTACGAAACCTTCCACTGCTCGCCGGACTTCGACACCAACCGCAGAACTACGCGGATCTTCTCTGGTCCTTGGGGGCAAGCTGGAACAGCCTAATTTCATTGTGAGAAGTCGATGTGTTAACGCGGACACGGATCAGCGCATCGTTCTCTAGAACACAATGTGTATCTCATTAAAGGTGTGTGATTAAAAGGGGGTCTTCTCAGCAGGCATTGGTATTTTGTTTTGTGACCGGAGTTGGAATATGCTTGGTCACGAGGTAGTGGTCTAAGCGATGCTTCTTAATAAATACCCCAGATGAAAACTCTCGACATATTTGAACGAAGTGTGAGCTATCAAGGGATCAACAGAGCCAGTTTCCCTATTGTGTGAGTCAGGTTCAAGTGACGAAGTAGTCAAAGTCGTATAATTTGCCTACTATGTACCTATATACCTACCTCCTAGGCAGATTCTTATTCCCTTAACCATCGTTGTCCGCGACTTGATGTGGTCTGGCTACTGCTTCTAGTGTCGCGTTGGCTAAGTGCTCTTCTCCAACGATCGTTTATAGATGGATCTCATCAAGAGCTGCGCCATATGTCTATCTGTAGCCACTAACTTGGTAGAAATTTATGAGGCATTACGTGCTTATGTGAACTCGGTTCCTCAAGCCTCCTTTTTTTTTTTTACTATGGCAAATTTTCATAATCGTGGTGGCGGGTTATACTGGCTGGAGTGCGGGCGTGAGTATCAATAGAGAAAGGGGGCGGCGGGATACATTAAATGCCAAAGGAGTGCAATCGAACGAGAGGAATTTAATCTAGTCAATGAGTTTGGTTTTTTTTCCTATTAGTTTATAAATTCTGTCAATCGAACTCTTGAGTCCACATTATGGTCGTGAGTGTAGATAAGCCGCGAGTATCTGACCGCTCTCCCATAGATAAGCCAGATACCAAGGGCTCGTCTATGGGAGAGCGAAACAAAAACAGGTGGTATATAAACCAAACTACAACCATAATCTTTCACATACGACCATAGAACTCAGAGAACTCGGGATCCCGTCCGCTCTCCCATAGATAAACTGAGTATCGCCGGATTAGTAGTTGGGTCGGTGACGACCAGCGAATACCCGGTGTTGTATGTTTTTGACGTTTTGTACGCTATATTTTTGGATCCCCTACTCCCTGGGAAGCCATTTAGATGACTTCCTCGTGATTCTGATCCCTTCAGGGTCGGTTGCCTTGTCTCACGATCTATCGGTTCGAACATATTCGCATGGCTGGGCTTACCCCTGACCCCCAGGCCTACTACCTCGAGGCAGGCTAGCCCACTCACTAGCCATTAGCTTAGGGAATTAGCCTATCCGACTTCCTCTCGATCAATTTAACGATATTTTTATGCTTCTTTTCCCCTTCTTGTCTTGTCTTCCTATTCATATGACTGTCTTTCCTATGATACAGTAACACCTCTTGCTTGCTTTTAGTATGTGGTTCTATCAAGGACCACCAGCACCACCACCATCAAGACATGACGAGTGCGTCTCGGAATTGACTTAGGTTCATCCTTGTCCTGATCATGATCAACTTGATCGGTGTCGACGTCCATGTCGTACTCAGTATCGCTGGGGGACGAGCCCGGGATGTCGGGCTGGGTATCTTCCGGATCGAGGTTGATGGGCTGTTGTCTTCTTGACCTGGGCATAGCACCTGTTGATAAAAGCCTCAAGAAGGTGGCTGATTCTGAGCAGTAGGCTATTAGGTCCGAGGTGTAGTCTGACTTGGATTTGGTACCTGATGGCCTTGGTCAAAAGGCCGCTATCCATGTGGATTATCCTCCTGCTGTACTTGAGGTGCTGGTGTATAGTAGAAAGTAGAAGGCACGTAAGATGGCTTTGCTTGGTTGGACTGGGCTGGCCACCAAGGCCTGACCTAGGATCAAGAGTATACGGGTATCGTGACACATGTAGAGTTGGTTCCATGAGCATCTTACCCCCTTCATCGGCGCTGAGAAGAGTCCTCTTGGTATGAGCGCATTCAAAGCTATTGGAAGCGAAATAGGAGAATGGTCTACTGCTTTGGAGTCACGCGCAATATGCCCATACGCCCCTGGTTTTCCAACGAGATTGCGAAGGTCAAATGATCACAAGTTTTCACTTTCTGGTGTAACTATGAGAAGCCCAAGGTCACTGGTCACCTAACAAGGAACGAGACCTTTTCTTCTCTTTCTTCTTCCCCTTCTTCTCGATCTTCTTCTAGTTCTTCCCCTCCTCTCTTTATTACTTCCCTTGCCCACCTGCATGCAAGTATGTGATATGTACAGAAATCAACCAAATCCCCCCAAAGCCCCTCTATCGTCTGCAGACGGCCTTCTCGAGGGGGCGAAAGGCGAGGTAACCGACGGCGGCGAAGCCGAAGGCGAGCTCGAAGCCGATATCGGCGGCGCAGGCGCTGCCGACGGGCCCCGTGTACCATTCCTGGTGCATGCCGAGGACGGCGCCGGCGGCGCCGAGACACGCGGCGGGGACGGCAGCGAAGCCACGGGGGAGGCGGCCGGGGTCTTGGTAGGCGCCCTCGTCGTCGTCGACGGGGCCGTAGCGCGCGAGGTCCGCGCGGCGGAAGGCGAAGTGCTCCGTGAGCGCGACGCCCTCGTAGACGGCGAGCCAGTACCCGATGATGAGCATGAAGCTCTCGAGCGTCGACTCGAAGTGGTCGTAGCCGCCGATGGCGATGCCGAGGGAGGCGGCGGCGCAGAGGAGAGTCAGGAGGGCTCGGGGAACCCGCGCCGCCCAGCGCGCCGAGAGGAGTTGCACCGAGAGCGCCGCCGAGTACATGTTGGGGCAATTGTTGCCCACGGTCGAGAGCCCTAGGAGCACGAGGCAGAATTGGCCGAAGCCGCCCAGCCGCGGCACCAGCACTTCGGAGAGCAGGCCGCCAACCTTGGCGCTGGCGTACGCATCGGTGTATCGCTGGCCGCCCTCGGCCCCCGGAGCCATGGCCGTGGCCACGGCCGCGCCCAGCAGCTGCGTGAAGCAGAGCGAGGTGAAGAGCCCGGCAAAGGTCCAGGCGAAGACGGAGCGGCTCGAGCGCGTGGCCGGCTGGTACACGGTGTAGTCGGCGGCGAAGGAGGTCCATCCGGTGGCGAAGCCGAAGATAGAGGCGGCGAAGGAGAGCACGCTGCCGGCCTCAACGGGGCCCGTGGCCAGGGGCAGGAGGGGATTGAAGTCGCCCGAGGCCGCGAACACGCCCAGCACGATGAAGAACATGATGAGCATGGCTATCCACGAGAACTTCTCGTACAGGTGCACGATTCGGTATCCGAAGGTGCAGATGAGGAGGGTGGCGACGGAGATGGCCAGGATGCCGGCCCAGCCCGGCACGGCGGGGTTCACCGCGTGGAAGAATTGCGCGCCGACGATGGCGTTGACGGCGGCCCAACCAACGCAGGCCATGATGTTGAATAGGGCCACTATCGGAGTTATATATATGATTAGATGGTTGGTTCACTTAAAAAAGGGGGGCGGAGGAGAGAGGAGAAAAAGATAGAGAAAGATAGATAGAGAAAGATAGAGGGGGAGAGAGAGAGAGAGAGAGAGAGAGAGAGAGAGAGAGAGAGAGAGAGAGAGAGAGAGAGAGAGAGGAAGGAGATGAGAGAGGGGGAAGGCCAGTGCGCCTTGGATAACGTACCAATCTTCACGGGATAATACCCAAAGTAAAACCGGGACAGCACCATCTGTCTCAGACCAAACTTGGGTCCGAGGGTTGAGAAGAAGCAGACGGGCATGATCCCAAGGATGTTGATGAAGATGATGGTGAGAGCCGCATCGACGAAGCCAAGGTTGAAGATGGGCACCCCGAGGGCGCCGATTGCGAAGGAGGAGACGACCAAGTTGGCAGAGAACCACTAGACCCGTGATTAGAAGAAGAAGAACTTCGAGAAATAGGTGAATTGAGGCTCATCTTACCAGCGTGCCGGTCTGGATCATGCTCCCGTCGGTTCGTTCGTCTTCCGGGACTCGCTCGATGCCTCTCTTCTCGAAACCCAAGTTAAGAGCGAGCCGACCGAACTTCTTGATACTGAAGCCGGACTCCGTGGTTTCGGTTTGGCCATAGGTGGCGTTGCCGTCGTTAGACTCCTGGAGGCTATAGCTCTCCACGGGAGCCTCGTCCTTCCGTGAGGTTCTAGCCTCATTGCTAGTGAAGGAAGAACCTGACATCTTCTCTAGGACTGCAGAGAGCCGAGAGGTTGGTGGGACGATAGGTTAAGCAATTGGAATCTAATAAGAGGTTAGCGACGAAATCAACTATTTCTCGGTGAAGAGATCTTGGAGATATATTTACCCCTAAGTTATTCAAGTTGCCTAGCCTCTAGTAGGTCAACTCCGCCACCAGAGACGTCGGATCGCGAAGAAGGTCGGAAGGCGCCGGGTTAGGATGGCTGAGACACGGTTTATAGCAGCGCCCGAGCGGTAGCTAGAGCGCGTCAGCGTTGCACAAAGAGAGAGATAGGGAAAGGCATAGGAGACTTGGTGCTTGGTGGGAAGAGAAGGGGACTTGGCATGCAGCAGGTTGTGTGGCATACTTACCGGACAATATTATTGGACGATGCTGTTCAGATAAGCAGATTCAGTCCAGCAGGGGGGTGTGGATGAGAGAAGAAGATCTGCAACCCTTGTGGCTGGCTAGATAAGGTTGCAATCTGGGCACAGCTGAAATTTGGGAAGATTAAATTCAAGAATAGTATTGAAGAAGATCTGGAGATTTGCGGGATTTGTCCCGGTCGTCCCCGGCGAGCCAGCTACCCCCTTGAGCAAAAACGTAAGGGGCTATACGTCTATGCAGTCGCCTAGTCACCCAATCTAAATCCAAGCCAAAGCAGAAATTAGGATGAAAACATGTGTGTATAGAAGTGGAGTTGAGCATCTTCGGTCTACATAGTAGAGCAGGATCTGGCTTATAGAAGGCAATGGGGATGTCGAGTGAAAGACGGGTCACGATGTTCGTTTGATATCCCACTTGAGCAAGGTTAATGGCAGAACGGTTTCCAAGAGAGACAGTAAAGGGGCTGCACGTTGGAGACTAGGGATATCTTCAGACCCAATAGTTGGAGTCTATAGACAGTGTACGTTATTTCTCTATTGCAGGTAAGCAAACGATTATCGTGGGCTAAAAGGGGCCTTGTCTAACAAACAAAGAACTGGCTTACATAGCGTCCACTGATGAGGAGCCTCAGATCAGGTACGTATGTATATGTGTGTATCAGGGCTTAAAGCCTTGGAGTTCAACTCTAGGCTGATGTTGTAACCTGAGACTGGACACAGGTACTACTCACTTACAGCAGTCAGCCAGAGGAATCGGGCGAACACCACTCGGAGTCCCCTAGGGTATAACGGATTGAGCGGTCAGTATTCAAGACTCGGAGTATAACAAACAGGATTACCTTGGCAGCACCAGGAACAGGGATGACGACGGCGCTCTCGCATCCCACGCTTGTCAGGACGGCGATGAGACATTCTGAGCGCTTAGACTGAATGCTGTGGTTGACTGTTGTGGTTGCAGAGCAGATAGGTTAGCAGCAATATTGTGACGTTGTGAAGTAAGAATCCCTCAGACATAAAAGTCATCGGCCATTGCTTATCGTCCAAGGTCGGCGATCTGAAGGTGTTCGCCTGAAGGGTTCGAAGAGTCTTGCTTGAATAGGTAGGTCGAGGAAGTGAAGAGGGTTGGAATAAGAAGAGGGCGCGCAGTTCCGATGGAGTAGAATGGAGACGGAATCGACCGTCGTCGCAAGCGCCCTTCCAATTCCGGCGGCCTTCCCGGCTTCTGGCCTGTAGGATAAGGCCAAGAAAAGGGATCCAGGTACTCGGGACCAGCTGCGAAAGCTCCCCAAACAAGCACCTAATTTAACGTGCAGCAGTGGGCAGCTTATAGGGCCCAAGAGCGCTAAGGTCGAGTGGGGGAAAAGCTTAATTGTTCCCTGTCGATCCCGCCAGCTGTTGTACTGTGTACCGTGACAGCACTGGCTTCGCTGACTTGTTGGATGTCAGCATCCAGACATCAAGACATCTGGCTCCTTTCTCCTAGCTACCTACCTAGGTACCTAACCCAGGTATACGTACTAGGAGGTATACGGCTAGATGTAACCAGGATACCGTCCACCACGTGCGAGGGAAGGATTCGTCTCGTCGTCTGAGATTGATTGCTTCGTCCTGCACGTCAGCTCGTGTGAGAGGGGGAGAATCAGGGCCAAGAGCCTTGCGGCGTGGAGAAGTCGTCGTCCCGAACAAACACGACATTGACGTAGAGCAAAGGAGATGCTGTGACTGTATCAGCTACAGCTCGAATTGTATTGGCCAAGCCTTCACACCTTAAGGTAAGGCTAGATGGTTGGATACATGTAGGTACTGGAACCTGCGTCACAGTATAGGATCAAGTACTAAATGTGCCTTGATCTACTCTTCTGATTGAACAGGATTAGGATAGAAAAGATGAAAAGGGACAAGAAGATACCGGAATCCGGAAATCGGGTGTTTCGTCCACGTTCCAAAACAGCGGGAAGCAGCATCACGTCCTCGTGGGAGGTATCACCGTCCTACCATCTCACGGCATGACCAAAAAAGGGTCGTTCCGTGCTGCAAGTCGCCTTGGGGCACCGGATAACAGCGTATATCCTAACCGTCCAAGGCGCATGGGGAAACACATGGCAGATTACCTGGATGCCTACCTGTTAGGGGAGGCTAGTCAGTAGTGATATGAGAAATTCGTTACGTTATATATACCTTAGGTCCAAGGCATACCTATATCACATGGAAGAAGTCAAGGTCAGGTTGAAAAAGCCCACCAAGCGTAAAGCGAAAGAACTAACTGTCTTCCCAAACTCACCAGGCTAAGATGCTGAGAGTAAGAGAACATTCGGTCACCGAATCTGCTCGGTGGGCGTCTCTATTACACAGACGTGTATGTCTGCCCTAAACAAGGTCAACCCTTGATGAGGCAGGCAAACAAACCACCGCTTGGCTGGGGGGCAGCTAATCGTTCACGTCCAGCTGCTCTGCCATTTCGCAATCCGGCTTGTACGAGAGCAAACGGCAAATCCTTCAAATTCCAAGCTCCAATTCCAAGTCCATCCCTGAGGTGGAGGAAGGGGTTTCTAAGGTTGTGTCTTCATGTTGTGAGAATCGGTCGATGACTCCCATTGAGTTAGTCGAGGAAGAATGCGATATTCCATGCGTGACGTTGGTTGAACGGGCGGCAGTTTCCGAGGATCACTGCTGATAGCATGCCGTATCTACTGCTCGACGGCATGAGATGCCGAATCGTGCCCAGCTCCATTTCGATCGGGAGAAGCTCGCCATGCCCCTAGCCGACAATCCAAACGCGATGCTGCCTGTCCATGATGAAGCTGCTCGGCTCTAACTGCAGATGCGACAAATAGAGTCCGGGGGTGTATCCGTAGGGGCAGTATCTGTGGGAGCGCCCTACACCCTTGACTACCGTTTGTTTGTGAAGAACGAACGCGTTTCTATCCATGATAATTGGAACGATATGGTCACTGTGTCCTTCCGCTTCAAGAAGACAGGACCATGCCGACTCTCGGTCCTTCTCTGGGATCGAGAACGGATTTTTTTGCAGGTGATTGATGAGCTGATGGAGGAGAAGGGAGATTCCGTATCGCCCGGAACAGGAGAGCTGACCCCAAAGGTCAGCCACGTTGATACCAGAGATATACGTTATAAAGACCATCAAGGCGTCGGTTTTCGTGTTCAGCGTTACGGAACGACATATCGGGGGGACGTTTAGGCGCATATTCGGAGCATCCTCCTTGTGGCGTCTCATTGACAGCTCAATCGACGTCGTGTACCGCCCCTACTTGGCTACCAAGTGTCGACTTATACGTGATACAGTAGTTCGAGTGCCACACCGAAAGGACACGATCGGGGTGCGGTTCCAATCGAAAACGATATTGGCCAGCGCATCTGGTTCGACATCATTTATATCGTCCCGGTCTTGAAAGGGGAAGGGGAAGCTGTCGTCGAGGCTCCTGGTCTGTAATAGTTAGCAGAATGATCACAAGAGTTACTGCCAAACTCACATCACAAATTCTGAATTCATCGCCAGCACGTCCATACCCAGTCCTCACAACCTAACGTGGCGGCGTCGGTACTTCTGGGCAGTGAATGGGGCTGGCGGTTCCTGGGACTTCGATGGGCGGAAGAAACGGTTCAGGAAAGGCTCCCGAGGTAGAAAAAGTCAGCAGGACAGGGCACAGCAAGTTACTTCACGTATTTCTCGTGGCGTGGAGAGAGGCAGGCCGACTTACGACGCCGAGTTGGAGCGATGCTGCTCTTGTACTTTTTTGACTGCACCCAGATTGAGAGCATGTTGATACCGATGACCCTGTCTGAATCTATGATATAGAGAGAATGATGTGTCGAACGATATTGAGCCAAAACAGCTTGTCATGGCACTACAGCTTCTGGGTGTAGATGATCTAGAGAAGATGAGAAATGGCACGCGAATACATGTAGACTGCATAGGTAAACATAGACACAGACCCCTCCTACCCATACTTGATGTGTCGGTAGCTGGATACCTTGTATGGATAATCTACCTAGGTAGTTAACCTCAGGGAAGAACGAGGTGTAGTCGAGACGAGAAGGAGAAACTACCAGGAACTAGGCGGTCGACACAGCTCATACTCCTTACATGCTTCCATGGCTCGGTGATCGTCGTGCCGTTTCAAAGTCATGTACTGATCTTATCTGCCCTTTTCCTCACGTAGAGTATGGCAAGATGTAACTATATTGAAACAGGGAGAATACGCGCATCGTGTGTATTCGATAACATCCGAGGGCGGTTCTGTCGGTCGCGTACCTGACTCGCGGACAAACTAATCCGTACCAGAAATCTAGACTTGTCAAGTACGCGTATGAAAGAAGCGACGTTCAAGTGTAGGGAACCACGTGATAACAAGAGCGAGCAGAGACAACTTCTACCTCAGCTTCAATCCGCCATGATTGACAGTTGAGAAAATCCGGGTTGCCAGGCGTTTGAGCGCATTCTTTGGTGGACGGCTTGGAGCCCGCCCGGCCGCGTCCCGCATCGCATCGCTTCCTGCCGAGCGCAGGCTATCGGCTACCCTGCATGGCCCTGCATGACCTGCTGGCCTGGCAGCTACAGCACTCCCAACCCCCTGTAGCGTCGCGGACCGGAAGGGGATTAGCGGGAGTAAACAGCGCTATCCAATAGCCAATATTCTACCGCCGGGTAGGGCCGTACGAGATAGTCATCTCCCCGCTCCTCGTGTCTATGTCTACACGACGTAGCGTTTTCTTTCTCGACTAGCCAGTACGAGTTATGGCCTGGATTACCCGGTAACCGTCTCTCCAAAGGCTTGGCAATAAGGGTCGTTTACCCTGGAGGCTTTTCGAGTTCGGCTTTCGTCAGCTAGAACAGAAAAAAAAATGTTAGTCTCACAGCCACGCGCCATGTGTCTTTTTTTGTCTCTTGTCTCTTATCCGGACCCAACGCCGTTCACAGCCACCTGTCTGGCATGGAAATGACGATTCCGTCGTCAGCAGGGCAGCCCGACAGCCCTGAGAGCCCTGACTGGCCACTTGTCTGACAGCTCTCTGCCGCGTTAGTCCTTATCTGGCGAGGATTCCAGATCCCATCTCGTCATGTTGCCCTGGCATCGAGGTCTGCAACCATAGCCACGACGCCCTGTCTTCGGTGGCTCTCTCAGCCGCTCTCGTGTGCAGCCGGACTCTTTTTCTCCGCCGATAGGTGGATGGCCGTGCTGGAACTTGAGTAATCAGTCGACCTCTCGCTCGGTTCGAGAAGGTTGGTCGCCGGCCGTTCGCATAGGGCAAAGGAGCTGCAGCGGTATGTACGAGGAATATCGGCCTTCCAATACCACTCTAGCCTCATGTAGGTAACCTAGTGGTATCCATCCCTCCACCATCTATCTGATATATTACGAACCACGGCCGCTCGCTTCTTGACACCTAGTAATAATCCCGTGTAATCCTCCTCGTCTTATTCTCTTTCTCTTGCTTATATCTGCGTCGCCCAACCTTCGCTCGTTTCATCTATTCTTGTAAGGGGATCGACAACGAAGGATTCCAGACCACTTGGCCATTTGATTAGATCCTTCAGCCTCTACGCCCAGCTAGGCTCAGCTGTCAACTATTTACCCACGGCTTGCCCGCGTACATTTTCATACGTCTACATCAAAAGAGTCTTGCCGTCGTCCAAGATGCAGTTCAACTTCTTGCTGCCAGTCATGCTGGCCTTTTCCATATTAGGAGCAGCATCTCCCATCCGATGCCCAGACGTACGTCTCTCTCTACTCAAGTGAAAGAGTTTACTATCGTTACTAACACGTCTTCCCACTCAGTCAAAACGAGATCTGATTCTCAAGGGAACGATGCCCGCCGAAGAATGCTGCAGCTACGGAGTCTGCCAAAACACAGTCGTCGTCGCCATGGGACAGGACCAAAAGTCACTTGGCTCGGGAGTCCGCTACAACGAGAGACGGTGATGATACGAGAGCAGGTGTCATCTCCTTTCACCAAAAAAACACCGACGAGGCATCACAACTTCAGCATGATAACGGCGTTTATTATTTATTTTCTTTGTAATGGGCCAAAAAGTACATCTTGCATAGAGTGGGAGCGGGGGTATCGGACGGCCGAAATGCTTTGATATTTCTATTCGGTGGCGGAACCGGTGGAATCAACGACTTGCATCTTGACCGATAGGACGAGGAAACATTGCATTGCATCCGGCGGAGTTGATGGCGTTACATTCGACATGGGGTCGACATTAGACGATGTTGCATAGCGTCTTCGAGAACCAAAGTCTCTTGAGAAAGAAATTGGATATACCATGTTTTTTATCGAGTGCTAATTTGGCATCTCATTCAAATACAGTCAAACAACTATCTTATTTATCTTGCTCTCCTTTTCTGTAATTTGTCCAGTACTCATCCAGCAGACTATTGACACTTTTTTCTTAACGAGCCGGCGAGGTTTATTAGCCTACCTATCAGATAACGCCCTTGTAACTTGACGAATGAGTCTTAATATCGCCGAAGCCAAGCGAATATAGCGTGGGGCTAGCAGGTATCTCGCTATTTTTTTTTTTTCTCGTATCTGCATTCTGCGCTCTGCAATCTGCACTGACAACACGATGCGGCTGTCTGATAATGCAAGACTAGAATGTCATAATGGCACGTTCATCCGCCGAATCGCATCACCTTCTTATCGCACATCGACAATTCGAGGCCGAGCTGCATGCCCAACCACCCTTCCGGACTGGAAACTCCCGAGCGTTTTTTTTTGTTTTGTTTTTTTCTTGTTTCTGTCCCGCCACGTGCAGCTTCGGCCGTCGCCTTGGCTATTGATTGCGAGATATCATCTCTAGTAAGCGCCGAGTCGAGTCCGGCTTCAAAGTCCGAAACAGGTTTACGACGGTAAAAAAGAATTAAAAAAAAAATAAAAAATAAAACACATACGGCATGTTATCTCTTCGCCACATTGTACGTAAATCGCTTCTGGTCTGTATACGGATGATTCACATGTCGCTTCGCTCTCGCAGCAGCCAGCGGGGCCTACGTCGATACCTGCCGACCTGGGTAGGTTGCTTAGGCTTCATAACGGCGCAGATTCGCATATCTCATGAGGCCACCTCGGAGCGATGGGAGTGAGCTGTCGCTTTCACTTCCTCTCATTTTCTCTCTTCGTCTTAGCATTGGATACGGGAGGGGAACGCCACACATCATAAGTATGCCCGAGATAGCTACCTAAGCTGAGCTCGCTCACGTAACATTACGACGGTGTCTAGCGTGTCTTTGACGCCGTGATAGGCTGGATTAGCCGCATCTCCTATCTGACCTGCTCGAGTCATGGTCCCTCGTGTACCTGAGCGAGGCACCTGTGTCCGGACTTCTAGACTCGCATAGGAGGTCCTTAGCCCAGGAGGTAGGTAGCTTACTAGATGCCGAGGGCTTTCGGATTCAAATAGTAAGAGGCTCTCGCCGCGCGTGTAAGTCGGGACCAAGCGAGCCCTTTCTCGCCAGCATGTCCCAACAAGTTCGCTTCGTCCGGCCTAGAACTTCCACCACTCTATTATCTTCACCAGTGACGACGCCCACCCCTCGCTTCATCTCGTCCACCTCGAAATCTGGAACGGTGAACTGTTGTGATGCCACATCGATAGGAGTTTTCATACCTTTCATGTTGAGTAGTTGATTCGGATAGTAAGCGGATCGCGTTAGTCTATGTGCTCCCGTCTTCCAAGCGTGAGCCCCAATCCTGAGCCGGCTAGGGCAAGTCCTTCGATATGCACGTCCATAGTGGCAGGAGTGGATGATCTGGTACGCTTGCGATACGGCCAAAAAAATTAGGTAGATTTTTTTTTTCTACACGAGAGCTAAAAGAAAAAGAATTGGACCTGCTTAGTTGGGCTATAAGAGTCTTTTGCATTCTTCTGACCAATCAGTACACCTGATACCCTCGAAGGGGCTTGTGGTTTAGTGGTATAATACTCCCTTAGCATGGGAGTGGTCCGGGGTTCGATTCCCCGCGAGTCCATCATGGAGAGGTTAGATTCCTCTTATACCTTACATTTTACCTTTCTTTTTTTTTTTTCCTAATCGCTATATGTATTTCAATGATTCATTTTAATATTTCTTTCCCAGTAAAAGGTCCTTGGGCTGTACAGATTCAACGTTATCCGACCGTTACGTAATTGTCACAAGCCAGGTCCAGTAGGCTCATGCTTCCGGTCTCGAAACTATCTTTGCCTCTGTCGTGGAATTTGTTGGATATAATATCGCTCGCACCAACGGGGCTTGAGACCAGAAACCTAACTACCTCGTACGTAGTTTATTTAAGAGCTTGAGAAGTGAGTGATGTGCAATGTAAAAGCATGAGCGAGAACGCGAGATATACGATGTTCAGTATCATGGCGACAATTCCTTGATATTGTCGCTTTTGAGCCTCATCTTATGTACACTTGTAACCTAGCCTCGTCTTTCCAGCCTGGCACGTAGAAGGCACCATCCTCATATGCGTCATTTATACTGCCGCCGCCACTACACCTCATTGTCCAACAATTGTACCTCCGTCCATTTGTAACGACCCATCCCTCGCTTCCGCACTCGTTCAAAACTATCACAGCACGACCAAGTTTCCGATCTTCAGTCCCTGGCTCTCGACGTGATACCTTCTTCGAATGCCGAGGCTCTTGGTCGTCTTCAGCACCTCGTACGCGTCGTCGCCGCCTCCTGTCATCAGCATGGCGATCGGGTGGTGTCTGGGGATGCCTGCCGGCGTCTTCTGGGGTTCCTCGAGCAGCGGCCGGATGAAGTTGAAGCCCCACGTATCCTTCTCTTCTTCTTCTTCTTCTTCTTCATCTCCCGAGTCCTTCTTCCCCTCCCTGTCGTCGTCCGACACCACGACGACCAGCTGGAGCGAGTTCCGGCTCGGCGCGAACGACGGGATGTTGGCTAGCTTCTCCGAGAACGAGCAGCCGCCGCGGCGCATCACGATGACCTGGTGCAGCCGGGGCGCCGCGTCCGGTAGCTTGCCCTCGCACGCCTGCCCGGCGAAGTAGACGCGCTGCCAGGACAGCGACTCGATGTGGGTCACCGTCGACGGGTTAGGAGCCTCGCGCACGTCCGGGAGAGGTGCGGCTCCGACCCCGACCGGCGTGATCGCCGGCAGCTCTACGTAGTTGTACTTGGGCTTGGGCTTAGGTTCGGGCTCAAAGGTAGCGGCGGGTTCCCGCAGCGCCGATGTGATCTGATGCAGAAACGAGCTGAACAGGTTGGGACTATCCATGGCGGAATCCTCGAGCTCAATGGTAGTTTCGAATGACGGCTCTGGTTCCATTGACGTTGCATTGTGCCCCGCTGCTTCTTTAGGAGCCTCGATCTGCAAGAGGATATCGACGATGACGGAGTCGCGGACGCGATGGAACAGAGGATCCGACATATCCTCTAGGACGTCGCGCGTGACGAATACCTTCTCATCCCGGCCCATGGCTAGGTTACCAATGCTATAGACCCTCCAAGCCCGTTCCGTCGTTTCCGGTGGCTCCTCCACGAGTAGCGCGAGCTTCAGTCCGGAAAGACTATTAATCGCAATGCCCTCGCTACCCATGCGAGCAAGGTTATGTCCGCCAAACATGAGGTTGAAAGCACTACCAACAGACTGTTGAGTGCTGGATGGAAACTCAATGACTGTGGATTGGGCTTGTTTCGATACTGCGCAGATCCCGTCGAACGGGAGCATAGAAGGCGGTAACGTCCAGGGAAAATACGTGTAATTTTCTCGTGGCTTTTCCGACAGCGTTGTCTGCGACTCGGATTCGCCCAGCTTTGCAATCGTACCTTCCGGATTGCTATGGATATTGGGTATTAGGTTAAGCCGTATGAGCGTTGCCGCGTTGTACAGGTCTGGCCGTGCTGCGGTGGCAGATCCAGACAATGGAGGAAGAGCAGGCGGACGAGGACACATATTCGTAAACTGAGCATTGGAAGAAGGTTGGACGCCTTTCTCAGATGATTGTCGCCTACTGCTTTGATGGCGACCCTTCTTTCGGGGAATAATCAACGGGTGTCCTTCCGTGGTGAAGACGTAGGAGGCATCCAATTTGTTGAGCGGATGATCCGGGTCAAAGAGGAGATACATGTACTTGGCCGTCTCTCCAAGGAAGAAACTCTCCATTCGATCACTCTTCTCGCCAGTACGTACGTCCTGCAGGCCAGACCAGCCGCACTCTGTCCGGCATCGTCTGTTGATGTCCTTCAAGACCATCTCACCAGAGTATAGGTACCACGGATCTCGTGTAGCACGATACAGGTGGTAGGTAGACTCGATGAATTCTGGCCGACCGGGCCACCATCCGAGCCCGCCTTCGACATGGCCGTCACGGACAGACCACCGTTCAGGGAGGGCGGCGTAGCGGGTCCACAGTGCTGTATAAACCAGATGCGTCTCGATGGCCTCGTCAAGCTCACCGGCGAGAGCTAGTAATCCCGAATAATATGCGCCCAAGCTGTCAATCCAGAAGGCCTGAGGCGAGCCGGTCGACATGTGTGCATTCACGTAATGCGGGTGGTGCAGGCCCGAGTAGAGGTGCCGCTTAATCGCAGCGTGAGCATGGTGCCAGGCCCGTAGGAAAGAATCAGGAGAGTTGTCCTCGTCCGTAAGCGGGTGATAGATTCGGTTCGGATCAAGCCAGTCTCCATCGGGGACTTGGGCGGCTGTGCGATTAGGCAGCTCCTGGCCTGACAGCAAGATATGCGTCTTCAGAGCGTACTCGAAGAAGCTGTCAATGCCCGCCCCGATGCCAGAGAATCCTCCGATCCAGTGTCCTTCCTCGGCGTCTACACCGGCCCCAATAAGGCCAATGTTGCTTCGCCTTGACCAGACGGCCCAGAAAGCTCTCTTGGCTGCTTGCTCGAAGCGCGGGTCCCCAGTCAGACGGCTCAGGACAGTGAATTCCAGTACCAAACTTCCGGCCCCAGCACTACACGTTTCGGTAATTTCGGGCGAGTCTTCGGCCGGCTTCGGATCCACGCGGCCATTCCCGTGGAGTGGTGAGTTGAGGTAGAATGGTATCCCGTGACGCAGATTCACGCGTGGGTAGGGTAGACCAGTCTGGGTATAGAAGGCTGGAAGCAAGCGCTGAGCTAGGTCCAGGGCAAGGCGTAGCAGCTGTCCGTTATACTTGAAGCCGTTCGGCCAGGGAATAGGGTGCTTTTCAAGATCATCATCGTCGTCGTCAGATTTGCGCGGGTCGTAACCAGATATGGGCAACTCTCCAACGGCAAATAAATGGGCGCTGAGCAATCCACCGACGCCCCTTATTACTGTTTCGAACACTTGGACTTTGCTGTCGACGTCGAACCCGCGACCACGTGCACCTTGGCCGGACGAACCGGGCCGGCCATCCCCGTACTGCGCAACCAACGCAGCAACACCGTCCTGGAAATCGCTCAAGGCTTTTGGGCCTGTGTCTTCGCTATCGGGCGGCGCAGAGGCAAGAATGGCGAGGGAAGAGAGGCTGTCGATGAGGGTCAGGGAGTAGTTGCCGAGGACGTCATTCAGCGCAATGTTTCTTGGGTTGACAGGATCTCGCGTTAAGGGGATGCAGGAAACGGGCCGTAACTATAAAAAAGGTTTTGTATAAGCTAAATTGCACAACCAAGGTGGATTCTACTCTCTTTCACGTTTCTTGCTCCTATCACAGATGAGCTAGTCCGTACCTCGTCTTCGGGAAACGCAATCTTCATGTAATTATCGAAGCCGTGGTAGAACATGTCGACCGTGTCCCGCCTCAGCTCGGCGATGCGACTGGGACGCATAGCCCCTACTACGCCCAGCCATGATGATAGCAGCAACGAAACGGGGATCAGGGCGATCAGTCTAAAGGGTCCATTGTACGTTGACGTGTGCGAGGGCGCCAACAACCAGCAGCCCATGCCTAGCAAGGGCATCACCGACAGGAGAATGCAGAAGAATGCATGTGTATAGAAAACCGACGGTGAATCGCAGAGTTTGGGACGGCAGAAGAGAAGATATTGTACGGATAAAATGAAAAGAGAAAAAAATTAGGGGAGGTATATAGAACTTTGCTACAAGTCGAGACGGGAGGAAAGGCTCTGGCCGTCTGAGATTGAAGCCGAAGCCGAAGCCAATAAACAAAGCGAATTCCGCAAGTCGAAACGCGAATCATCGAATGCTCATGCGACCGATTTGCGATGGTGTCATTAGCTCTCGAGTTACTCTGTGCGCTAACAGAACACTCCGGATCCAACGCCAGCTGGCCGATAGACGCTCTTGTACCTTGGCAGGTCGCCAGGATCTGGACCGGCCTGAGGACACGTGCCAGTGTTGGATTACCTACGGATTGTACGAAGTATTGCATATCGATTATCATCTATCGATAAGATCAACTTGCTATACCCAATCTATATTTATACCTTTAGGGTAGGTATGCCTCAGGTAGTTATGTAAGCAAAGTCGTCTATAGAAATATCCACACGCCAAGAGCCTCATCTGTCACCCGCGATTCCTTCAACGCTTGTAACCATCCGCCCAACCGCGTCAGATAGGGCTATAATCAAGGCATAGGTACAGACAGGTACGGGTATGTACACTATACTTTGGTCAGCGAAGTCACTTCATTGTACAGCTACAAGACGCACAGTGCGTGGGTAGCTTGACGTGGACGTCTCCAGCTACAGTATTACGAGATGGACCTCTACCTGTCTAGGTTCCTCCTGTCTCACAGACCACAGATGCGATCGAGCAGGGCCTTTCCCTGTCCAGGGGTCTCGCGGACATGAAAAGAGAGGTCAAAGTTAACGTATTACCACGACGCTAGAGCTCCGCCACCGGCGAGGCCAGCACTGGCTGAGACAAGCGGTGGCCAGAGCTCTTCTCTTTCCTTGCCGAAATGGCCAAGATGAAGCTTCGCATATGCACACGATCAGTACGTCTGCGTGGCTTGCCGCTACTGCTGCCGCTGCTGCCGCTGCTGCCTCGTTCGACATGGGATCCCCTACTCCTGATCTGTTCGATGATGTCTTAAAATATCTCCATGGCCGACAGCATTGGGGGACACGTAGCCGTGTACTACTCTCCACGACGTGCTGCGCTGATGTGCAATTATTAAAGGGACGGCGGGCACTCTCCCTTACTTGATCAGCCTTCCTCGCACCAAATCGGCAGCCTATCCCACGATACATACACGCGGGTCCTACTCGTTCTCTACATTCGACTGGGTCGTGGAGACAACGCAAGGGATAAGCGCTCTCCTTGGGCTCTACCGCTAGTGAGATTCCTCAATGACGCTGAAGATTACGACCTGCCGGTTCACGGGACGCCTCTGAACCATGACTTTTCGCTTGGCATATATGCTTCTTCGGATTCGACTCGCTCGATCGCCGGATCTCGTATTGTCGCCGATAACTCGACATCGCCACAGGAGGAGGAGTCAAGCCAGAAGTAGCATCTGCTTTTCCATACTATCAAGTTTAGCCGTACGCTACTGACGGACCACTTCCTGCCTCCTCGAACACAAATTGCGGTTCGAGACGTACTCTACTAGCCTCGAGTACCTACCTGTAGGTAGGTTCGGTCCCGTGTTTTACTGGCACGTTCAGTCATATTCATGTTGCAGATCCATCGATCAGCCGAAATGAACAGACATGACATATGTGGACGTGCGTTTCCGTGATGGCTCCATGCGGATAGATAGGTACTGTTCATCTTGCACTGACCACTACTCTCGGTACAATCTGGTTTCATCTAGCAAACACGACCTCGTACTTCCCCTCTGAGAACTCTACGATTAGAGAAAGAGGCTTTTGAGCGGTGTTCGTGCCTAAAGTCGTCATCTCGCCCGCGATGTTTGCCTCGGAGTGAGGGGAACTCAGGGGTCCGCAATCTAGCGTCAGTTCTCCAGACTCCACAAGACAGCTGCTTGGGCTTAGGTGCTTTACTCGACGAAGATGACTATGTCGAGGGTCGCGGATATGCGAAGTCGCTTTTATCAAAGTCCGTGAGATCTAAGACTCTGGAAACATCGATATGTTCCAAGAATATTCGAGCCATTTCCTCCCGGGGCGTCGGAGATTGACCAGTTTCACTAGACGACGATGGTCAGTATCTGCGTCACACAAGAACCGCAAGACACGCAAGCAATGGGACCCTTCCTCCCCTTCTCCAGGCCTTCGCCGGGACTCCCTGGCTCGGATTCCGAACTAATGTGTGGAAACGGCGAGCTCGGGGGCCGCATCCTGTCGGCTTGCAGCATTCCGCTCCCGGATTTCCAAGGTGGCGTCTTATATCCAATGATGTGTATATGTTGTGACACGACAAGAAAAATCAGCCAAAGGTTGAATTTTCTCTCGCCAGGCGCGTTTAGGTTGTGACGTTGAGAAATTAGTCAGGCCAATGTAGATTGGGTACCTAGGTAGATAACCACAGCCGCAGCGATTCCACTACGTCGAATACTACAGACCACGGCCGGTTTGTTTACATCAAACAAAAGGGGACCTCAGGGGATGCAGCTCCTTGAGATAACACGTTCCTGGTATCAATCTACCCGCGCCCGGATGATCGGTAGCTGGGGCTTGCGGGCGGGAAATCCCCCAGATCCATGCGGGCTGCGGGCTTAGTGCCGGCTTTTTTTCAATACGCAAAATCCTGGCGTGTCAGGCTGCCTGGAGCTATCTCGGGCATGCGTGTACGAGGCGGACGCTTTGAAATAGCGATCTCGGTGACCATTCTCGCCCATCGTACGGCGTCTTACCATCCTAGGTCCACCAGCACCCTGGCCCAGGACAGCAGGCAATAACTCCGCGGGACCGTGCTCTTTTCCCCTCGCCCTCTTCCGCGATTCTGCTTTATGCCGCCTTGACCGCTCTCTCGCTATGCTGCGCTGTCGTATCAGCAGGCATAAGCTGAAACCTCGGCTCCAGAGCGTCGGGTTCGTGATAGGCAATTATCTGACCATTCTCGACTCTAGGTATTCTGTATCGGCAATTTGGGTTCCTCAGTCTCTCTCTTATTATGGTTTTCCCCTCTCGCTCTTCTGAATTTTTGTGTCTAGACTTTCATGTCTTTTTGCCTCTTGACTTACGCGATGGGTGATGAATAAGAAAGATGCTTAGACAGAGATTGAGAAGAAAAGGAGCTCTGACCTGCCCA
Organism: Hypoxylon sp. FL1284; assembly: GCA_022432365.1. Classification (NCBI taxonomy): domain Eukaryota; kingdom Fungi; phylum Ascomycota; class Sordariomycetes; order Xylariales; family Hypoxylaceae; genus Hypoxylon; species Hypoxylon sp. FL1284. The sequence goes on along the minus strand of JAJJXE010000003.1, from coordinate 1,093,458 downwards.
GGTACGCATAATTCTAAGCTTAATGGGTGGGGAGCTATCTGAGTGCGCTCTCAGATCACCATCGGGATCCTGCTCATTGCGAGCTAACTGCAGCCCTGTCCTTTAACCCCTTCGACAAGGGGCACCCTCTCGGCCCCCTGTTGTTTTTGCCTCGGTACCGTGGTCGCCAGTCGATTCTTGGCTTGAATATGACAGTCACGTTACACCGGTCTCCGTGTTCAACGGCTTTTGGACTTTTGTGCTGTAATTTTTGAGAACTTTTGCACCGCTTTCTCACATGTCATATTCTTGCCGACCTACCGATCCCGAGTGCCCATTATAATACATGCCAACCGGACAAATTAGGTACAGGTGCCCAAATGGCTTAACCGCCATCTGAGGGTGCGATGATCCTAAGTTGCAAAGAGATCCCAAAGTAGAAATGGGGTGGATCGCGACAGTTGTGTGCTATTGGGGGAAAATAGCAAAGCTAGAAGAGAAAAGAGACGGACGGACGTACCTCAAATAGGTAGGAGTGGTAGCCCTGGTGGGCGAGGCCACTCTCCTTTACTCTCCTCATGTCCTGCCACCAGTCAGAGCCCGTCCAATTTCCCAAGGACGCGGTTCGCGGCAAGCTTTCCATCGGAGCTCCCTCCATCCCCTCTATCACACCTCAAATCCATGGATAGAGACGGGTTGAAAGGCGGGTAGCCTGGCATCTCGCCTGTTTCGGTGGCCGGCATAGGTGGCATGTCATCGCATCAGCGAGTACTCGCGCGCTTCTCTGATTTGACCGCCTGGAACTGAAGCTCTTCTGATAGGTAACATAAGTAAGACATATCTTCGGCACAGGCAAGTTGGGGTATCGCTAGGGGAGAAGGCTCCCTCTCTCTCCAATCTGTACTCGCTGGTATATCACTTCCTGCTAGTCCCCGGCTCTTCACAGCCTACTCTAGGGTTCACTTGTCATATACCTGCCCGTTTCACCTTTCTCGCGCGGACTTAGGATGTAAGGGTACTATCGTGCATGATAATTATAGATATCCCAGCTCGGAAAGAAAGTTAGCTAATTTAATCTAATATTATGGCGTGTGCGAGGCTACTTCATTTCGTCGAAGACATATGTAATATCGCGAGCCCCATACCTCCGGGATCGAACCGCAGTATCCCTTTCTTCGGCGCTATCTCTGTCTCTGGGGCGAGAACATCTCGTAACCTATCAGGAGGTAGCTACCATACCTTACCTGCCGCGTCTCTCATGTGTGATATCAAGACCTGATTGGATCTACACGCCATGACGTGATGCTGTGTACATGTCTAGCAGGGGCGAGAAAACCCTCTAGGTTAACCCATAGCAGGCGTACGCAGCTCGAGTCACAAGACGATCCGTACCTGCAAGTAAGGTAGCACGCGCTTGGGTAAGAGATCTGGTTGAGACTACCGCCAGGACCGTAGAGTTTTATTTTAGCTTGTGTGATTTACCCAAGCCACCTGTCTACCTACCTTCTGACAGGTCCCTAGACAGTTACTGGTGTTCTGACGATGCGGCTAGAGCATTCAATTCGTCGAGGCCTCTGGCTACGGCCGGTTACGACTCGTCCCGAACGTCGGGAGCGGTATAGCCTCCCCACTACCCCCTTGATCTAGGAATTACCTGGAGACAGAGTGGGTATGTCTAGTGATTCTCAGCCTCCCCGGGCAAAGCAAAATAGAACAAGTAGAAGAAAAAAAATAAAAGGTCACAATCGCGTGGCTACGGGGCTAATATTACCACGAGGAACGGATGTAAGTGGCAGTAAGACATTCTACGCTCATCATCCTCGTGTTCTGACCCGGCGAGAAGGGAGAGAGAAAAGAAGGAATTTCCTTAGGTAAAGCATGTCTCAAGCCTCAGGGCAAAGAAAGGGGCTTAGAGTAGGGCTACCAGAACTTAGATAATTGGCGAATACACTATCGAAAGGGAGAAAAACAACAATATGGAATTAGAAACAGGCGCAGCCGCGCTTCTCGTGTCATTTGCTCTATCTCTGAAGTTCTTTTCTAGTATCTACTAAGCCTTCTTTAACTCCTAACATAGTTCTCTTCCCCTAACCTCTTTACCGTCCTCTTCCCCCCTTCTCCTCTTCCGCGCGGATCTATTCTTGGGGGTCGCTGCTCATCCCTTGCAGCCAACGGCCCAGGTTCTGAACCGCGCCGCGGTACTCTAACTTACACTAGACCTTTGTGTACCCCAGAAAGGTACCTACATACCTTAGGCAGGTAAGGATCTAAGAGAAAGGGGAGGGGATCGGCAACTTTATAGATGACCCGGACGGAACTAGGGCTTTGCCGCCGTTTCCTGCTGACGGGGAGAAGGAACCCGTCACCGTCGGCGTTCGTCACAGCCCGGATCTAGATGGCTATAGGTCGAAGCAGTGGGAATATGACGAAGAGGAAGGCCGAGGACATGCAATCATGGTGGTGTACTGATATGCTTGCAATTGTTTTCTCCATCATTTTGGTAAGAGAGGCCCGATGCTTTTTCTAAGATAGGGACTTCGAGAGATATTGGCAGGGTAAGTACCTTTTTGTGCACGGTTTGACGAAACTCGAGTATGCCCGAGAAATAATAGTTGGTATAATATGTGATCAAGAAACAGTATTTGATACATTTTTATTTTCATAAAGGTCCATGCCCTTCAATAAACCTCTCGAATTGCCAGATTCTCGTAACGGGTTATTACCTAACGTAAAGTAGAGAACAATACACCCACCCCTCCCTTTCTCCTCCAAGTAGAAAGTTGGCTACTGGAAGATCTAATAAAAACGATGATAACGCCCGTAGCTAAGTGACCAGCAGGTAGGTATGCTTTGATAACAGTAGAGGGATTTCAAATTTGACGAGAAATATAGCTTAAATGAAGGGAAAAAGAAGAAAAGTTTCCCCCAGAAGATTGAACCTAAAAAAGGAAAGAAAAAGCCGCGACGCTTGGTGATATGTACCCGTATAAGTAAATTTTCAATGCATCCCCTGAACGCCTCGTTCAAATTGCCGGCACATAACCTTCAAGAAAGGTTCCCAAACATAACGTGGCTAGATAGAGCAGAGAGACAGACAGACAGAAAAATAAAAAGAAGACAAGAAAGAAAGATTTCATCCCCAAGATCACATCTCCAGGGAATCCCAACGTCCCATGCAAACTAGCGAAGACTGTTTTGTGCTCCTCGAAATTTATGCCTCGAAGGGACCGTCTGAACGAAAGTGTAAGCAAGACCGCGGTATCTTAAAAATATAATAAATAGTGAATATGAATGGTGATGCCGGATGATAAGTAGTGGTGGTGGTGGAAAAAGAAGCTGAACAGGTCCGCTCATGACATGTGGCTATGATAACCACTATCCATAGAAAGGGCGCTTTCCGCGAGCAGCTTTTCGCACTCGTGTTTGGCTACTCGTTCGCTTTGGTGTTCCCATGAGTCCTTGTCGGGGCTTCCCAATGCTGCCATTGGGGCGTACGGGTGCTCTGCGACGCCCTGTATGGCGTCGGGGACTATATAGTCGGGCTCTGGCTTACAGTAGTGTTCCATGATGTAGTTCTCCTGCTCGGAGGAAAACGTGCGGGCGTCCTCCTCGTATGGGAGGCTCATGTTGTTCGGGGCGACGGCCCAGGCCTGCTTGTTGCCGGTCGGACGCTGCTTGGTCGGGACCTTTCTGGACTTTCGGCGCGGCTTTTTCGTCACGTCTTCTGGGTCGAACTCCTCAATGCCGAGGTCCACTAGGCGCTTGAGGATGTGTCCCTCCTTCCATTCCCAGGCCTGGCAGCCACCGTACTTCTCCTTCATCACCTTGGCTATCTCGGCGTACCGGCGTCGATCTACATCCTCGGTTGCGAGTCTCAGAGCTTGATCCTAGAGGCCTAACGTTAGATTCGATTCTCTGATTGGATTCGGTTATGTACTCACTTCCGACTCGGGCCATTCGGCGTACTTCAACACCGCCCGGGTGAGGGTCATTTGGAGAGACTCCTGTCGTCTTTTCCCGTAGCGTTCCTCGTACTTCTTTGTGATCTCCTCCCATATGCCCTTTCCTTTGTCGTTGTCCATCTGACACCTCAGCTGCAGGATGAACCGATCTTTTTCCGGCGCGTCGGGCCCCAAAGTGATGCTCCGGCCCGGCGCCTTTGTGTTCGGCGACCCATCATTGGCTCCCGACGATAGCTGGGGGTCCACGAAATCTGGATTGCCGCGTTTGCTTTGCGGGCGCGTCTTTTTGGTAACACGGCCGGATCGGACGCCTTTAGAAACTTTGGAAGGCCTCCGCCTGTAAGAGGGGCCGTAGTGAAGGGGCACTGGAGGATTGTGGGGCACCATGGGGTGTGCATACTGCTGCTGCGCGTGGACGATGGATGCTACCGATGGAGCTAGATCTCTCGGGTCCGGAGAGTGATGTAAGAGCGGAACTTGCGATGGCGCAGGAAGGGACATGTCTGAAGGCGTCATAGTCATCGACGGAGGCCTGACCAGATCGGTGGGTGCCACACTAGGTAGAGAGAATATGGACGGGTGTGTCATCTGCTGTGGTAACTCCTCCGGCGCTTCAGTGCTCGAGACGGTATACTGGCCCCACTGATAATGAGGTTCCGTTACCATCTGACCGCTGTCGCCGGGAGAGTGAGTCGTCTCCAGACCTTGTATCTCTAACAGGTCCGGAGGAGGAGCTTGCAAGGTGATGGGGGAGCCCGACTGGCTGCAAGAGGCGTTCATCTGGTAGTTGGACCACGGCCGTGAGGTAGTGGGAGGAGTGGGCTGCTGGGAGTTCGCCCTGTGGCTATTGTAGTGATGCATCATTTTTGTGTTCCGCTCATGCATTGAAGGGGACCCAGCAACAGAGACGGGTGTGGGAAGGGAGGTATCATATGGTACTGAGTAGTTATAGGGAGGCAACTAGACGGTCAATGAGTCACTACGTTCTTAATATCATGATAAGCTTGATCTTCAAAACGTACAGAGGCGTAGGTCGTGGGTATTTCATGAGAATAGGCAGAGCTAGACGGGGTTGCCGCAGCTCGCCGGTCGTCAGGCAGATTCGACTCTCTCGAGAGGCTTTGGCGCATCTGATTCGCGCCCGGGTGGACGTACGTGCCGTCGTCCATCTCGACTCGGATAGATGGGTGGTCCATGTAGTGTGCCGTTGTAGGTGACTCTGGAAACGAAAACGAAGACTCGTCGAGGGAACCGTGGCTAGGTGGAGGGGTGATCGGTCCTTGGAAGGTGTTCGTATACATCAAGTACTAGGCGTCTCTCAGACGAAACGGCAGCTCAGACTAGTTGTGGTTGTTGAAGTGATGAAACGACAAGACTGTCTTCCTAGATCGCGGCCAGGTATGAGACAGAAGGAGGAGACGACAGGATGTTATAGACAAAACCGGAGCCTTATCCAGAGAGGGTCCGAGCTGATGGTGGGAACTGGACGGTATAAGTAGGTACGTCGTCAACCGCGTTCCTGGGAGCTGCAAATTCGAAAAGCCAGGCCGGTATGTACTACGAGGAGCTCCACTACATTGTCAGGTCGATGTACAGGAACATAGTACAAAGGTACTCTGGAGACATCCAGCTCGGTATTCGAGGTACGCCCCGAAGACAAGGATGCAAGTGGCAGCACAAGCTTGGGGGCTTGGTCCAACTAGTGCTGGGAGTGGCCCAAGTGCTATGCGGAGACGAGGTAGCGGGATGCATGAATAGCCGCCGCAGTCTATCTCAGAAATCACAACGGGCACTTCCCTGGAGGGTGGCTTGATAGACAACCCTGGCGTGCCGACCGATCAGGAGCCCTGTCGTCAGACTACGCCTGCTAAGCGCCTGATGTAGGGGGTCACACTGAGGTCTGGTAAGAACCACGACTGCGGGAATGGAAATACAACGCTCACCAAGGCTTTCTGGAGCAACGACAGAGAAGAGCGACGAGGGGGGGAGTGATGGAAGATGGACAGATGGGCAACGAGATGAACAAGTATGCCGTAGCGAGGGGAATTTACGGGGCTATAGGGCAGGCCCAGGCGTGGGGACGATAGCAAACGCTTTCTCGAGAGCTCCGCCGTCTACATAGAAGTCGCAGGTTAAGCGAACCGTAGGTACTGTGAACTCTAGGTCGTAAAGTAGAGCCGTATCAGTACTGTGTTGATACATAGCTAGGAGCTTGATGGCCGCCCAAGTACCAAGTACGTAGTTGATGTCAAATATGGTACGAAGCACCCAGGGACCCATGAAGTTGCATGGGGTATGGACCGGGGTTGGCAGACCCAAGGGTACGGCGTTGAAAGTGTGTGGAAGAGAGCATCCCTAAATTGGGAGCTGGTCAGAGAGGTGCTGACAAGATCGACTTGGAAAGTGACGAAATCAAGGGCTGCCCTTTCAAGAGCTCCGGTCTTTGATGCTCGAACGTCGTCGTGTAGTAAGTAGCCATGCTTCTGTCGCTCGAAATTCCAAGAGAGCATACGAATGTTTTGCCTTGGATGAGACAGTGTCGTAGTCAGGAAATCAGCAACGTCCAAATAACGTGGCTGAAAAAAAGAATAACATAGTACGGCTACTGGATTCGGTTGGTACGGTTGAGTATCTGCTCTAAATTATCCGACTAAGACATGAGCTAGACCTCCTTTTTTTTCACGACTAGAAGCGGAAAAGAAGAAAAGGAGCAGAGGCAGATCTTCATACTGCCAAAAGTACGCTTGTAGTTGGGCCACCTCGCAAATCTGCTTTTTCATTCGCTTCTCCTCAAGCTGTTACACGGCCCATCTGTGGGGAAGTTGAGAAACATATGCCTCTTAGGTAGCTGTAGTACGACGTCTCCCGGGCATTCCTGGATGATTCGACGCCGGCTAGGCTACCCAAGGCAGGCTGGCTACGCCGCAGCTGCGGGTGGGATTTGGAAGTTGAGAGGAAAATGTGATATAGAGCTTCGGATAGGCCAGTTCCCCGTAACATCGCGAAGGTTAGAGGTTTCTAGATTTCACGAACGGCACCGTCAACGGCTCTAACCGTGGCCTCTCTGTGACGGACTAGGCTGCAAAGAGGAGAGAGTGTTCCCACTTAGGAGGCCGCCGTCCGGCATGTCGACAGTCATCTCCTTGATCATTCGCCTGAAACCGAAGCAGGTTCGATGAAATTTTGACGACGCGGCCGGTTAGGCTGAGAAGTTGTTGCGCCAGGCCCATTCGGCCGGCCAAGCGCGGATTAGCGGATGGCGTATCCTGACCCACCGTCCACCGTGTCCGTCGTGCGCATCGGCGAACAGCGGCCAGAAGTGCGAAGCCCCTGGTTGACTGCGGCTGTGACGCCTCGCGATCCAAGATGCGACAAAGCTTGGAGCCAAGTCGCGGGTTTCGACGCGCGAAGACACGGCGGACACGACACAGCAATCGTCAACGGGAGCTAGAGTACGGCTACCTGGCGTGCGCCAGGCAGTTCGAGCGGCCAAGATGTGATAAGATTTTGGGGGCCATTATCTGCAAGGTCTTATTACAGGAGCAGGTAGGGATAGATACGGTTGATGGCAAGAGAGCGCGCAAGGATTTTTTTACATCTTCGAATCGGGTTGAGGAAGGCCTGTGGATACGGGATGTGGGTGTGAATGGGGGTAATTGACAAGAAATTGGGCAAAAAAGCAGAAACGGGAAATGGATCGTGGACTTGGTCCGGAGTGCGGATCATTGGTGGGCTGGGCTTTTTGATATCATGTCTCGCATCTATTGTACCGAGCACTTGAGGTACTTGTACTACCTATAGGTACGTGCGTACCGTACTTAGAGCACCTGGCTAGCTATAGTTTAGGAGGAAGCATAGCACATGGTAGGCTACCGATAGGCAGGAGGCATGTACCTACATGTAGTCCATGTAGCCAGACTGGTAAACAGACGGCGGACACGGCAGACCAGAGCAGCCCTGGACAAGACACATGCACGTACTGATGAGGTACAGTTCCTCTGTCATTAAGGAAACTGGCGTTCGTTTCTCACCCTCGTCCAGGGAACTTTGGGCTGACCAATCGCGGCATCCCTCACGAAAGTCCCCAGGCCTCTCCCCCCAGTGCCAGGCAGCTCTCCAAAGGCAAGGTAGCAGATTACATGCCCACCGAGATGCCATAAGAGGTACCAAGAAAATACACTTCTCGCTCGTAGGCAGGTAAGCATAAGACGCACTGCATATCGTGTAATACCACGAGGGCCATGCAACCACGCAACCGACGAGCTGGGCGTGGGTTCTCTCGTCCTGTCGGCCCACAAACGGGGAAATCGTCCCTGAGATGCCGTACAGAGATCCGCCAGATTAGGTGCCTGGGATACCTCAGTGCCAACATTGAACCCCAACGGGTACCTCGACCTAACCTGGACCTATATATGTAGAGGACTAAGGTTGACCCTTGATGCTGTTCCTTGCCCGCCATGATGAGGTCCTGTCATGTCCCGGGTAGAGTAGAACACGTCGGTTATGTATAGTAGCCAAGTCATGTATGGTGTGTGATGTATAAAGATGCACAAAGGCTGCTATGTTCACTTCCAGATCGCGTGTCTCGCCTGTCAAACGAGGTACAGCCGGTACGTGTAACTCCCCAGAGGCAGTACGGCAGCACATGCTGCTCTCGTCCAGTAATCAAAAGTTCTATCCGCATTGCGCGAGAGAACCCGTTTCAAGCAGGACGGCCCGGGTTGGGGTAAGAATCCCCGGCTGCATTTCTACTGGCACGCTGCATGGGGTGCCTCGGCCTGGCAGCCTAGGCGTTTACATGTACTTCTGGCGATCGAAAGCGATGCGAGAAAAGGGTTAAAAGAGAAAAAAAAAAAAACGGGGAGAAATTTAAGAGGACCCACGTCGACCAATTTGATCAATTTGTCAGGATGGCAGACGGGCAAAATAGAGCTTGATGGTGCTCCGACTGGGAAAAGTAAGTGATGCGTTGTCTGCCTCCTCTTCCCGTCCCGGCCGTCTGGGACGCATACAATAATAAATGCGCGTCGAATCCTTCTCTTGGGAGCGGTCAAGGGCTCGCCTGCGCGCTGACTCGACCGGCTGCTGCGCGAACGGCTAAGCACGACCCGAAGGAGAAAGCGGATAGATGGCTTGATACAGCGAGCGACAAGAGGGTTAAATAAAAAGAGAGAGATACGAGGAAAGATTGCGACATGCCGTCGGGCCATCGATCAAATGACGGCACGGAGGGGGGGAAGGGAAGACGGGGTGACAGCGGCACAGCCCACAGCGCTCCATATCGCATCCATGCCCTCCTCCTGGGCTCTCTGGCTCTGCGATTTTCTCTTTTTTTTCTTCTTCTTCTTCTTCTTCTTCATAATCCTAGTATAGCTAGGCCAGCATACTGGTGTGCTTCCTCGTCTCTTGCTCGGCGATCAATGTACACGTTCAAGCAACAGAGCATATACAGTGCGAGGGGAGACAGAGAGCTCTGACGAGGTACAATTCCCAGTTAGGCATGTTGGGCGGGGGTGAATTGTGGGCCATGTTGCAGCACAGCGCTTAGCGCCTAAGAGAAGGGCAGAACAGCAGGAGAGGGTGGCACTGCGCCGACGCTGCACACTTACCACCGCCCAATGCCCTCCTCTCACTGGCCGAACCCCCGTCCGAACTTTACACTAGTGGTTAGGGTGCCGTCCAGTCGGTAACCAATCAGAGCCGGCCACACCTTTTGACCGCAAGCTAAGCAGCCTCAGCACAGAAGCCCTTCCCTACTGAGGGAAAAAAAAGAAAAAAGAAAGAAAAATAATATTAAATGAACAAATTAAACGGTCATGATAATGAGTGTTGCTGGTAGAGGTGAGCCATATTGCCGTAACCCCAGTCTCTGCTTGATGCATGCATGGCTGTCAATCTTATAAGATATAGCAGACGATTATACACTTCGCAGCCTGCCTTTGCTACGTAGCATCAGATGTGATGATCGCGCCAAGCTGTCGTTCTGTGTCGAATGATCAAAAGCACCTACGTAGAGAGACTATAGCCAGTCGGTCCGTAACCCCTCCAAAATTCCCCGTATTGGATAAGTCCAAGCGGTCAAAAGTCTGTCTCATGCCTCGCCTACGTCAGGTCTCTAAATGAAGCCTCGGGGCTTTGGAGATTAGCTAGTATCTGCCTCGTCACCTAGTTGGCTATCTAGAGGGTAAGTAGCTCATCATAAATGCCGCTATTCGTCACCGAGAACTTTTGTTGCCTCCCAGACTTGACTTTCCCCCTGTCTCTATATGGTGACACGATAGGGCTGAGCCTTGGGACTTCTGATTCCACTCCCGTCCGTGGGTTGAGCATGCCGCCCTACGTAGGTAGCGTCGGTAGATGGTTCAAAGGACTGCCGAAGCCGCCCATCGGCTCAGCTGTACACATATCGCCGACTTACGTCTCACATGACACTGAGCAGTCGGACTATATTTGGGACCCTATTAAGGGATGAAAGGATTGATAAGCTACCTAAGGTAAGCCGCAGTAGGTAATGTCGTACACAAGTCAAAAAAGGGTGTGGACTGCAAGTCTAACTACCTACCTCCTAACCTGGCATATACCAGCCTACCAGCATACCAGACATGTCCCACGCTAAGATCTAAGTTTAGTCTCCCGCTGTATAACGTTAGAATATCTCATCTCTCATCTTTTGCACATTATCCGCGCGCTTGCGCGCTTATCTACCTAAGTTAGCGTCGACATCTCTTCTCCCGTCCCGTAGGTAGTTGAGAATCCCTCGTTGCGCGTTGGTGCAGGCCGTGTAAGCGATCTTGGCCAACACGCCGCCCCCAGTACGTAGACGCACCCCCCGCTCTGCTCGCCACTAACAGGTCAGAGCAGGCGATTCTACCATTCGACCTTCTCCCGCCACGGCGCGGGTACCTGGAGAAGGAAAGGACGTACGGTACTCATGAACCAGGGGTCGTGCACGCAAGGCGATACCTGTTGATTACTTACTTAGAACTTTGGGGTAGGTCCCGATCCTGAACGCTCCCCCTGACAGCAGCGCTTGCACCAATGCCCTCCGAGCCTGACGCGTGGTAGGGCCTAACCCGACCTGCGAGTCGGGACCCGAATCCACGGAGATGCATTTTCGTATCCAGAAAGCAGCCTGCTCACATGCCTCAAGCCTCCTCCATCTAGCAGACTTGGGAGAGGCGGGCTTCCCATGTACCGATGGATGGACGCCTCGGTCTTGGATATAGGACGTCTTCTATAGACAGCCTTACAGGGCCGGCGCGTTTCGAGGGACTGCATGTAAGCGCTGTGCCCACGCCAACCTATGCGGTTGGTTCCGTTTCATCGAGCGTGATATGCTCAACCTGCCGTGTCCGCCATTTCGAGCAGACGTACCAAGATTGGATCCGATGCGATCATCAGGTCAATAGAAGACGACATCTCCAATTCAGAAAAACATCCCATTTTGGGATGCTCGCTTAAGGCCCGTGTATTATCCCTTTCCCAATTGAATCTCCTAGCACCGTTGCCTGACTACCCCTGAACGTAAGTACCACTTCGCACATTGGTACTTAGAGCCGTGTAAGTAATCACCGGGGGCTCGCGGCTAAGATATCGTCGTCTAGGTGGGTATCTGAATTGAGTTGGTTGCTATCTGGTGATCATGACGCGCAGTGTCGATGTGCTCGCTGCAGACCCATGCGGCGTGGCTAGCCAGATCTCTCAGCCATCAGCGCTCGAGAGCCTACTTGCTACTCTGTCTATGTCGTCTTAGGGCTATGAAGCGTCCAGAGGGACTCTAAGTGAAACGACGTGATTCGACCTGCATAGACCAAGGATGGTTCAATTACGGGGAGGCTGTTTCCTAAGAGCCGGCCCCTTTACAGAAGGAACGCTACACAGAACGGGATTCAAGCCGGTCAATATCTGGCGACTACGGCCTGGACCATTAGTATCGCCTGCCATGATGCGGTAATAGATAAGACGGAGAGTTTCTATTGAGCGGGCGAATATTTCATGAGCCACAAGGCACAATTTGATTGCGTGTGCCTCCTGAAACGATGCCTTCTGCGCGTGAGACTGGCCGGGTGATTCGTTTACCCCTAATAGACGTCCCCCGGAGGCGAGGCTTGACTCCTCAATTCCGTTTCTCGGTGAGAATTGATCGTCATTTGCCTCAGCCTCTGGAGACGGAGTGAAGTCTACTTTACCTGTTCTTGACTCAGGGAAAAGAGATACATCAGATATTGCTGACGCCTCTTGCCGAGAGAGTCAAAGCAGTCTGGGCCAATGGCCTGCCAGAGCTGGCCGGTGTGAAAAATGAAATAGGGGAGGGGGGGAAGGGAAGGCGAACTGCTGAGAATAAGGTCGCCATTCCGGTACAGGTGGAGCCGAATGTGACGGGATTATGAACGCACTGCTGAAGCGAATCGCAAGGATGAAGAAGAACCCCGGACTTGTTGCAACTATTCTGGACAGGGTTTTGGGCATCAGTAGGTAACCTTCCCATAACCGTCACCGCGCAAGGATTCAACGGGGAGGGAGAGGCTCATATTCTGCGCATTCATCTTAGGGATTACCATCGAAGCTATGGCTGCTTCCCCTTTTGGACGTTGGACGTGTATGAGTCCGGGCAGATAGTGGTCTGAGCCATGCAATACGCGTGGAGGACATCGGAGAGCTGTGTACCCGTGGCCGCTCTCTCGAGCACAGTGATGGAAGACGTTACATGGAGACGAGGGCTCGAGATGGCCGGGACGCAAGGCATATTTCTGCCGCCGGGAGCTGAGTCAAATCTGCCGGTTCTATGCGCGATCCCAGCACAGTATATCGACGTCCGTTGACCAAGAGCCCTCTTTCTCCGTCTCTCTGATAGCCACCCCAGCAGGCGCGTCAACCGGATTGGTCGCCCCAGCCCGTCGGTATCGCTGTCACCTCTCCGACTCCATTGGCCAGCCCTATGAATCTGGACTTCTGTTGGTGACGGGCGAACTGACTGCCTGTTAGAAAAATTGCACCGTGCTTATGATGTCCTGCCTAACCGCGGAAAAGTGGAAGCCAGAGACGGGGTCTTCTTTTCGACGACGTTGAGCCGACGAAAGCGTACGGGAATGTTACATCGGCGGACGGTCCGGGTATAGCGGCGTGTTCTGGTGGTGGAATGTATAGTACATGGAAGAGATCGCAAGCCTCGAAACAAGTAGCCAGAGTAGCCTGACCGATATTCCCTCCTTCATCTGTTCGAGAGCCCGTCTAGGTCGGGAATAAGAAAAACAGTTAGTATAGGGAAGGCTGAGGAAAAGTGCAAAAACAGCCCTGGCCAAGGGTATGGCACCGCCGCAATATGGCAGCGGCCTCTTGGCCCCCAGGCCCGCCAGGCCCCCAATTGGGCCCCCAAGCCTCAATGGCGCTTAATCCGGCAGTCTCACGCTCAGATGGTGTCGCCGTATTCCACCGCAATTCGTCTGTTTGGGCTGGCGTGTTCTGCTAGGTGCATCATGTGGCCGCAAATGCCGGCCGCCCTCCGTCCTCCGTCATCCCTGGCTCGATTCAGCCAGTCTTGCCACGCCGAACGCCTGGGTCCGGGAGGCCCGAGGAGTGGAAACAAGGGGGTGGGCTCACTGCTGCCCGCATCGAGGCCCGAAACTGAGGCCCTTCAGGTCAGGCCTCTCGAGTCCCGAGACAAGAAACGGCGGTTCGAAGATGCGGGAAAAGCTTCTGTGATACAAATCTTTTTCCCGCCTCTTTTTCACACGTGTCGCATTCACATTGATCGATTTTCACGGAGTTTAGCCTGGGCTCCCTCTTCTTCTTTTTGCCCACAAAACGAATCCGTTCCATTTCTTGGCCCCGGATTGACGATCACCCGTGTGCCGCTTCTGGTCTGACCGGCATCTCCGAGATCCCGTCATACTCTTCCTCGTTCTTCTGGTAGAGCAAGTACATGGCGATACCGACACGCTGGGAAAGGAATATGGTACCGTGGGAATGTATGAGGCCGAGGAGCGACGTCCAGTAATGGCCGACATGACATCTCGCAATCTCCTGCTCTTGCAACCCCACGTCACCGCCTTCATGTAAGCACCACCGGGTAGATTTTTGGTCTGTCTCCGTTCCGTCCCGTCGCCGACATACCAGCCTGCTCTTGTCCTTTTGGTTTTTCTTTTCTCCGCAGCTTACGCAATCCCATTGCGATCCTTCTTTGACCCTTCATTATACTGTCCACGTCTCACCGTGCCAAAGTCTTAGATACATCACAGGGGGTTTAGGAACCTTTGAGACAAGCCGCGCCGTAGCTGAGCACCGAGGAGCCTCTTTGACTTCCTCTCGGACCAAGTCCTGCGTGGTATTCGCTTAGGAGCATGCTTATCTCCCGACATCACCGTCGCCTCAGGATGGGAATGGCACCTCTAGCACGAGGCAAGACTCGGGATCCTTCGCTGGCCCCCACCGCTGCTCGAAAGGATTTTAAGTCGTCTTCGCACGACTGCGATCCCAGGACTCTGACCCTGGCAAAGGCGGCCAGCATGACTCAGGTTCATTTTCCTTTCCAGGGTCGCTCTACCGCATCGCATCGTCGTACCGGTACAATTGTCGAGGTAGATGAGAGTTCCAGGTACAATCCCAGCTGACATCTTGGTAGAATGAGAACTAGATTCGTGCCTGTTATCTCCCCGTACCGTAAGCCTTCCTCAATCGCGTCTCCCAGAAGGGCGTTTCAGTATAGGCCGGGGAGCGCGAACCACATCGAGCGCAATACATACAAGGCTATCATCCTCACTGTCCCGCCCAGCCGCTGCCACGCGAACGCACAGGGAGTATCCTAGGGACACGGGGGAGTTACCGTGGAGGACTGGGCCTGTCTATCTCCGACATTCCTAAGCTCCGCCGTATCTCGATTGAACGATCCTACGGATGTGGCCAAGGGCTAGACATTCTGAGATCATAGTAGATCAGGGACCGGCACACGCACTGTCTGTTTTCTCCCCATTTGCCTCCTTCACGGTACACTCGCCTCTGTAAAGACGCGGCTGCTCCCGAGATTGCCATCGCCTCCTCGGCTCCCAAATAATTCTGGCCTATAGATACGGGATGGCAGCTAGAGTGGCACATTGCGGTATAGCTCTAGCTGCGGCCGCATTTCCTCCTGTGGCGAGCCCCTTGTCCAACTAACCCGGGACGTCGCATTCTATCTCATCGCAAATACGAAGATGCGGTGAGAGTAGGAGAGCTACGGATGCACGTAGCGATCCCATGGACATTGCATGACTCACAGAAGAAGTCGGAGCTTGGAGTCGGCGTTTAAGAAGAGCGGTCGTGGCGGGAAACACGATCTTCGGGTCCGGTACTTGGCATACGCGTAAGGTGTAGGACGCGTCCTCGAGACCAACAAGAAAACAGAAAGCAAAGAAGCTATATCGCCACGGGAATGTAAGAACTAGAGAGAAAGATATGGAGGAGAAGGCATAGCCACGATCCAGACTATCCCCAAAGGAGGATCAGGGACCGGGATTACAAAGCAGATAGACAGCTGGGAAGAAGTAGCAGTACACCTGCGTGGTAAAAGCAGAAAAATTTTCTCCAATTCCGCCGATTCGTATCCTTCCTTGGCCAAGCGACGTCAAGGTGCGTGAAGACGGCGAAGTGGTTGGTAAGTGGCAACTCCAATCCGGGCCTTCAAGCTCGTCAGCACCGACTAGACGGCTGTTCGGATCCGCCAAAAGCCGCCGCGGGCGTTGGGGTGGAGACGAGGAAGAGAGTGAAAAAGGAAGTAAGGCGTCGCAGGTCGGATATGGAGGATGCCGCGCTGGATAGCGATAGCTCCGCGGATACCTCTCTAGGTTACCGACCTGAGCTGAGGCAGGGTCCCTCAGTCCTATTTCTGGCAAAAGCATTGTTGATGTTCTTGATGTACTCCTTTCGTTGGCATGTGTGAAGGGCATTTGAAACATCGAGTCGTTGGCTGCAATCTTACGTGCAGGTCTTTGGATTTCAGCTACAGCCTCACCGGGCATGTATCGAGACATGCCCTCCCAGATACCCATGTTGGAACAAGGCCTTGTCAACCACAGACTATCGGTGTCTTTAGGCGGTAGTTCCAGGTTAGCTGAATCGTCAAACACATCAAGATATGCCCCAGGCAAACACAGTTTTGACCGATGCCTCGTAATTTCAATTTCGAAAACCACGCTCCGAGTGATGCTGACTACAGAATTTGGATAATTAACACAACCCACCAATGAAAGATATATAGTGATATCACAAAGAAGCAACGCGCCGAGTCCTCAAGGCTCCTCGCTATGACCTCCCCCTATTCGCCGTACCATGAGCGATGAAAAAAGGGGTATTAGGCCATTCTCCCCCATCTTCCCGGCCGGTAATTAGTATACGCCGGAGGTGGAGCTCTGGCATTGAAGGTAAAATAAAACACACTCCCGGTGGCAGTTGAATCGAATGAATCTTTCTCGTGTCTGTCCCTCCACAGGTCGTAGCTCTGATACGTCATGTTCAAGCCCATTCTCGTTCCCATTCTCGTTCTTTCTCGTTCTCGTCTGCTCGTGCCGTACTGTCATTAAAGTACCCACCTAAGGTAGGTATGCCCATATGCGTGTCGTCTGGGTTAGTCGTTGCTCGAAGACCCTCTGCAGGATTGCTCTACACACTCTCCAAGGGCTGAGCAAAAGTATAGTTGAAATCTAGTAAACCGTCGAGCACCCAATGTTGGGGGTCGAAGAAGTCGTAGTTTGCATCGCTTCCGTAACCTACCCCGATCATGCTATTAGCACCGGCGTTCATTCCGTGGCTTGCCGTCGGCGTAATCGAGCCGTTGTTCGTCGCCATCGACGTCAGGTTCGCCAGGTTGCTGTGAGGCAACAGGGTGCTATCCATGTGGGTGGAAGACGCTGAAGACTCGTTAGCCGAGTCCGGATTCGTTGGATTCTTCAGAGCTGCTCGAAATTAGTAAGTCCTCCAAGCCACACGGGCTAAGAAGAGGAGGGAGAAAGCCTTACCATCAAGCGTGCCGCGGCCTTGAGCTTGGTACTCCTCCCTCCAGCGCCATATCGAGTCGTACACAAGGCTCATGCTATGCCTACATCGGACCTTTAGCTGTAGACTGTCGTCGATGAGAACAGCGTTGTCATCATCGTGAAAATCGTTCTTGTTATCGATTCTCGCGCCGTTCCACATCTGCACCATGAGCTCTGCCAGTCGCCATTGTAAATCGTTATCCAGCACGCTCGTGTTGCGGATGGCCTGTATCGTGTTGTGAAACAGCACTCGGCCTCTCTCGAACTCTATCGTCTTCGCAAAGAACGACCTCATAAGCTTCAGCAAGGCGAATCCAGCAGCTACAAGCATCTGCTGGATATAATTGGTGGCGTATACCTGGATGTGGCGGTTTTCCTCCAAAAATAGGAGGTCGAGAAAACCTATGATGGCCCGCCAGAGGCCCATAAGATCATCCATGTACCCTGGGGTGCTGCTCGAGTCGAAGAAGCCAGCAAGACGGAGGTGTACGTTGGCGGCTGCCAGGTGCACCTCGACAATGGGCGACAAGTCCTGGGAAAGAATCGAAGCGTGTAGCTCTTGGAAATCGCGACGGTAAACCCGCATGAGCATGGCCCTGTGCTCGTCGCCGGCCACACCCCGAGGGTCGCTCGCGTTACTGTACATTTCCTTGGAGACTTTATCACAAAACCTCTCTATCCTCAGCCGAGCCTCGAGTTCGGGCGATAACGTGAAGGGGCCGTCCTCGCCGGGCCGGATACCTAGCGTCCAGTCGTAGAGCGTGGTGGCGGGTTGGCCGTAGCCGGTCCCTATGGCCTGGGAAACTATGTTGCACACGGCCCAGGTCGTCACTCGGTCATGAAGCTGGTCCTTGTTCAGCTCGACAGAGACTCTCGAGAAGTCTTGGGTGTGGTTGGGTCGATGCAAGCCGATGCCCGTGGCGGCTTTCATCATGACGCCGCAGAGTATGTGGGTAGGATCGGCCGTCGTGGTGCTCGTCGGCAGCGGCCAGGTACATAGCAGGCAGAGTGCTTTGACGACAAAGTAACTATTCGGCACGTCACCGACGGTACCCCAGAGCAGCCTGTTCAGGGGGCCGCTCGACAGCTCGTGCAGGATACCAGGCTTAGGGGAATAGCGGCGCGAGGCGATAGCAATGATGGTCCAGAAGAGCAGGGCATGCTGCTGATAGTAAAGGTCAGGGGACTGGTGTTCGTTGAGGAAGGGGAGGAAAGGGTGATAGCAGTTGAAGAACTCCTGGAATAGACCGTGGACGTCCTGCTCGGTCAGCCGCACTGTCTCAAGCTCGTAGGCATAATGGGTTGCGGCCAAGCTGTACGACCCTCCGCGCTTAAGAGTCAGGAGGGAGGTGACAGCCTCATCGGACCCCATGAGCGAAGGATTTCGGGTATGCGAGTACGCACTATTTGCGACGGGGGATTGCAATTGAGATTGCAGGTCTTCGTCATCTTCTATCACAAAGCCCTGCGACTTGGCCTGAGTGAGCTTGCGCCTCAGACGATCGATCTCCTTCTCCATCTCGGCATGCTTGGACCTCTTGCCGATGCGCTTAAAGTTGGACTCGATCTTGCACTCGAGCTTGAGGCGATTGCATCTCGAGCAGCTCTGGAAAGGCTCTTGGACGACATCACACCTGAGCTTCTGCTGCCTGCACTCGTTACATGCCCTGCGGCCGGAACGACGTTAGCCAGATGTCCGTGTTGTGATGGTACATCGGACGGAACAACGAAGGACAGTGAGCATTGTTTATTATTATCGTTATGTACGGCACGACATGACATGACATAGAATGACATAGGAAAACGGGACAATTAGTCATAAGACGTACCGTTTGACGCCGGGTTGTCTCTTCTTTTCGGGCTCGGCCAGCGAGTGGTCTTCATCGCCGATAGCGCTCCCGGGACTGCTGTCCAGCCCGATGCCGCCTTCGCTGCGCTTCCGCTTCATAGAGCCATGGCGATGGAGGCTTATAGGGCTGGTAGGGCTCGTAGACGGAGCCGAAACGGCGCCGACAACTGTGTGACCTTCCATGCACCACGCAAGCAAGCGCGCACACACACACACGCACACACTCTCTCTCTCTTGCCCTCTCGCTCTCTCACTCGCGCTCACACCCGCAAAAGATCAATTGACGAATAATACAAGGTAGAATTGGGATGACGAGATGTGACAGGCGAGTCGGATTGAGGTAATTTCCAGGTCCGTACGAGCTCGGCGCCGCTGAGCCGGCCGAGGCAGGACGTTTGTATGTGAAGTTTATGGCTGAGGTCGAAATCCGAGACCGATCACGGAATTGAGCAATTGGAGGGGTCTGGACTAGCGATAAGAGGATATGAGTAGGGAGGAATTTTGGGGGGGGGGGGGGGGGGGTGGGAAGAGGCGACGCGGCTCTCTTGAAAAAATTTGGATTTTTTTTTTTCTTTTCTTCCTTTTGCCGCTAACGCTAACGGCGGGGTGTGACGAACGATTGAGCAACGGCCAACGTGGTAAGTGGAGATCTTGTTATCTTTTGCAGAATAAAAGAAAAGTGTCAGTCTTAATAAAAGAAATAGACGAGGCTCCCCTTTTTTTTCTTCTCTTTGCTGAAAGGAAGACAAGGACGAGACGGGGACGAGGAGACCAGAACCTCGGAAGTTAAGACGATTTTTTTTTCCTCAGGTAAGGGTATGCTTGTAAGTGGTAAGTGGTAGGTTAAGAGTCATCAGTCAACCCTCGGAGCCTATACAGCTAGCTTAGTGGCAGATCCCAGCTACAGGTCTTCCAATTGATCAAAGCGATTGGCAGACTCCAAGGGCTCACAACCTTGGAAAAATAAAAGAATGAAAATGCACGTAGGGTCAGGTACCTCTCTTACCTAAGGCACAGCGTAGCATCCAGGCCTTCTGGGCATTTCTACTCCTGATCCATGACTTCCCACCAACAAATCAACAGATGAGCTGTCGGGCGGGCGTGGTGTGCGTTATGTGCATGCTCTGTGCAGGCTACCTACTTCCTACCTCTGCTCAAGCCGTCTTGCACTTGCGCCTGCGAATGGAAAGGAGGGGTAACGAGGCCGACGAGGTCACACTTTACCACTCTTGGCTGACGGGCAGCCCGGGATACCCTGCTGGGAAGGTCACCCCGGTCCAACTTGATCACCTGTTCTTACCCCAATTTGCTCTCTTCGAATAAGAACCCCTGGACGGCTTGAGAGACATTAGACACAATATCAGGTCCTCGCAAGATATTTACTACTATTACTGCTATTACTGCTACTATTACTGCTACTGTAGACAGCTTTTCCAATTGACTCCTACGACTCGACTCTTCTCTTCTGTGAAGTTCGATGGAAGCTGAGCATCTTGCAATTGGTTCCGTGGAGCCCGGAGAAGAGCAAGACCGAGGTAATCTATAGACTATGGTCTGCTATTCGTGAACTCCCAGTGCTAGTTTCTACTCGGTCTCTTCGGCTTAACCTAAAGGAGGTTCATGCCATCTGCACACAGCTTGCATCTTCTACCACTTCGTTTGTCTGCTCCACGCCCCCGTATCCCGCAGTGGGCGAACGGGCGGGACAGGTGACATGGTCTGGCAGCTAGCTGAGTTATAAGCGGCGAGAGGCTGCATATTAGTCACCCACTTAACCGCTCTCCGCCCCGCCGTAGCAGATAATCAGATCTTCAAACTGTTTATCTGAGGGAGACCGGTCAAGTCAGACCAAACCACTCGAGTCGCCCCAGCCACTCGCAGCTTATCCCATCATAAAACGACTCAAGATTACTGATCTTGCATAGACACGCGTCTGTGTGTGCCTTCAGTATCGTCAGACGTAGTCATCAATGTCTTCAGAACAGCAACAGAGAAACCATCGGGAACTCATCAAGGGCAGCTTACGACCTCCCAACAAACCTGCCTTACGTAAATCCTACACAGTCTCTCCGGCGTCGATCAGCGAAGTCACTGTAAGGGCGCCGGCTGACAGACAAGCAGCCCGTACGTATTGCACCTAGACCTGCATAATCAAACGGGGAAACCTGGAATCTAACCCTCCCTCCTTACCTGCTTCTACGTTAACGCGGATCCTCCAGGGGCCCCTATCGAGGTTTCATCCGCGGCAGTAGCCCAACCATTCGTAGACCCCGCCGTTCTGGAACACCGCAGACGCATTGGCGGCCCGGCCTGACTGCCATGCAGAGTCCTCCCAATTCGCCACCCGGCATTGCCTGTCCTCGACATGCTCTCGTGCTCGGCGTACGAGCTCGCACGGGTTGAGACCTCGCTACGTCGAGAGGAGGGGGCCCGGGAGTTGTATGCGCACATGTCGTGACGGTTTGCCATCTGTAACGTGCCGATATGAGCTCCAAATCCGAGCCCGCTTAGCCTAGGTCTTGACGTGGGTGATGTGCGTGATACGCGGTCACGGTACACCGGGTCCCAGCCGCGCTTCACTTCATTCCATGGGACCGAAGATGGTGTGTGCTCGGTCCGGACCCCTGAGGCATTCCGAAAAGCTGTTGAGCTTGTGCCGCCGCTATGCAGTCTGCAGCCGTGGTTGCACAGCTGTTATAGCTTATATGTATTGGTAGTTGCACACGGCACCGTTCCATAAGCGAGGCACCTTCAAGGCCCTCGAGTCCTTTCTTTCAGTTACGTGCTCGTGTATGTAGCACAGAGAAGGTGCTTCGGTAGCAGCAAAAGTTCTACACGAGAACTCGTACAGATACCAACTGATAAGATACTTAACTCGTTTAATCACCTATACGAATTTCAGCCAATTGAGTTCATACTATACTTTGCTTCCTAGTTCCTGTGTTACGTGACCCCGTGTGCTTCCGGATCATGGCTGCGGATTCCCAAGGAGAGCCCCAAGCCTCGGAAGGTATTCATCACGATTATATAGTATGAAACGAGACGCTTAAGAACTGGAGGAAAACATCTATAATATGTAGGTATCTCCTAATCCAGACTTTCTATTCATAGAGTCTATTGACCCCTGTCTACTTTGGTAGTGGCCTAGTGTGTATGCATGTAGAATAGGCACTTCACCATAAAGCTCGCAATCCAAAAAACAATTACGAAAACAGTTCCGGGAACTTGGGAATTTTTAAAGGAAAAAAGATAAGAGAGCAATATCCAGCTAAATGAGGAAAAAATGTAAAGAAATAATGCGAAACATACAACACCGGGTATTCGCTGGTCGTCACCGACCCAACTACTAATCCGGCGATACCCAGTTTATCTATGGGAGAGCGGACGGGATCCCGAGTTCTCTGGGTTCTATGGTCGTATGTGACAAAACAGAGTGCAATTATGACTTATAACCAGTCCCTTGGGAAGACCAGGTCAGCTGGTTGAACTGCCGGGGCTGTCAGGGATGAGCTGTCCGGGAGAAAGGAGACTAAACACTACTGTCCTCTCGGATTTAAACGAAACCGAAGTCAAAAACTCAAATCTCCCCTTTCTAGCGAGCTTTCTCTGTCGATCATTTTGTAATTATGGTAGACATGTTTCCTGCTCGAAGGAGGCTTCAATGGGGGTGAATAGTACTGATGATGAAACGGCGGAACGGCCATGGCCTGACACTCGACTGTCCCAGCTAGACAGTAAGATCTTATGCTCCCAATAGATACTGATGGATACTTTATGTGTTATATGTAGACGTATAAGAGAGTAGCCTTGCTGCTACGGTACCCCCAAGAATAGTATTCGTAGTGTTACATCTCTAAGGTAATCTTCACATCTTCATAGCGAGTTGCAAGCACGAAACACGATCAAGAAGCATCACTTTACCATGGCGCCTTGAGAAATCTGTTCAGCAATGGCGACGAGCCCCGGAATAGGTACTCGAACTGATATTCGATCCACAACACCTAAAATCAAGCGAAGACCAAGATATCCAATACCCAACGAACCCCTAACACGCCCACGCAGCAACCAAACATCGTAGCCTCATCAACATTCCACGTTGTAACAGTAACACCAAGTCACCGTGAGAATCCAAGGCGTTGAGCCCGATCCAGCCAGGCTAACACGTCTGCCAGCAAGAGAAGAAAAAAATAGGAAACCCAAGTCCTACTCATCCCTAACCATGCTGTCCTCCCACGCGGAACCGAAAAAGGATATCTTTCGCTCTGCGCAACTATTGCCGATCCAGTGTGAAGCGGAGGAATAGACCAGAACTTTCCCCCTTAGGTATCTTTGCTTAAAGAAGAAAAAGAAAAAGAAAAAAAAAAAACGCCTTAAAACAAAGAGACCATCTAGAACCCCTCTTCTGATGATATCTTTCCACATCCTCTCAAGTCTCCTGATCATGGCGACTGCCTACGCGCCCGATACTGACTCCCATCGCCGCCACCTCTTCCGCCGCGCCCCCGTCCGCTAAACAAGCGCTTCAAGAGGCCGCCTCCAGCCGGTTTCTCGGCGGGCGGGCCCTGGCTCTGCTCATACACATACGGATCGTCCTCTTCGGGACCAGGACCACGTCCGTACTCGTCCTGCCCGTGCACGTAATCGTCGTCGTACTCGTACTCAGGCGGCTCCTCCGCGGCGTCGGCTGCCCCGCCGTCGGCCATGGGGTGGTCGGGGAGCGGGATGGCGTCCTCGGGCGAGTACTCGTACCAGAGGCGCGGCACCAGCAGGCGGTAGGGCACGGTGATGCCGGCGGGGTCCTTGGGGTTGACCTCGACGTTGAGGCACACGTCGAGGCCGCCCTCGAGGTTGACGTCGAGGTCGCCCGTGCGCCGCTGCTTCGCGCTGAGGCCCGTCGGCGTGCGGTGGAAGGGGCGCGTCGGGGCGACGGCCGGCGGCTGCTGCTGCTGCTGTTCGTCGTCGTCGCCCGCGCTGCTGTAGTACGCGTCGTAGTTGTTGTTGTCGTTGTAGCGCGCCGACGACGAAGACGTAGCCGCGGGCTGCGTGAAGGCGCGGCGCGGCGGCCGCGCCGTGAAGAACGAGTCGTCGCCCACCTCGTATTCGTCGTTTGTCCCGCCCCCGCGGAGGTGCGGCGAGGTGCCGTTTCCGGGCCCGTAATCCGGGGGCGCCGGAGCGAAGACGGAGGGTCGCCGATGGGCCGCCGACGCCCGCTGCTGCTCCCTTGGGTTCGGTGGCGGCGGTGGGGTATATTCCTCTTCGTCGTTGTATTGTCCTTCGTCCTCCTCGCTCTCCGCCCCCCAGTTGCCGTTGATGCCGCCATCGTTGTTACTCCGACGGCCGCCACCGAAGCTAAAGCTGCTACCCCTGGGGCGGGACGATGACGAGTTGCGGCGGCCTAGCGACAGGGTTCGCAACAGTTTGTTCGAGCGAGAGCCGCCGTCGGATGACGCGCGTCGCGAGAACGACCGGAATAAGCCCCCGCCGCCGGAGAGCGGTGGACGCGAGCGATCCACGGCGTCGCGCGAAGCGTCAGGGCGGATCGTAGGTCCGCGATTGCTAGAGAGCGAGAGCCTCCGGAAGAACCCACCTCGGCTACCTGGCGGGGTGCCTTCAGGGGTAATCTCATACTCTTCCGGAGGCGGAGTAGGCGGGGGTGTCTGTCCCGGGGTGTACTCGCGAATAGAGCACCAGTTGCGGCGAGGCAGAAGATGCTTGTTATTTCGCGGTTTGCCGTCAACGCCATGGAGAAACATAGGAATCATGTCTTCATCAGTATCCTTGTCGTAATGATGGATTTTGTTACGCTTGTTCAATATATCAGCCATCAGATCGGGAGGCGGCGTATTGGCGATAGCCGACGAGATGATGTTGGGTATATAGCGGAAATCTTTATGCTTCGCACGTTTCAGCTTGGGATTTGCATAGAACTGGCCGACGGCGGCTAGATGGACATCTCCGCTCAGAACTGTCACACGGACCGAGAGTGAGGCAGCGAAATCCTGCAGGTCTTGAATGACGAACCACCGCTCGTCCTTGTGGTTTTTAGCTGTCCAATGGTCGTCTAGATCATCGAGAACCTCGACGCCCCCGTCAAACCGATTGAGGAAGTTCCCTAACATTCCTGTTTTTCCGAGGGCTTTGATAGGATCCATTAATCGAGAGGTCAGGCTAGAAACGTCAGCACATAGCATAACAAGTCACGACTGATGGAAGACACTCACATGTTCTCTAACCAGACAAGCCGGGGGTAGGCGATAGGAACCCCCAGGAGAACGAGCAAGTGTTCTGCCCCGCTCTCGTCCATCTCATCCTCACAACGGTCCATGAGCTTCTTCCACGTATCCTTCCACACGACTGTGTCTCTTGTTCGCTCGGTCCGACAATCGACAGCAAGAAGCGCGATCTTATTGCCTAGCGACACGAATAAACTCCGACTCAGCTCTTGGATATACGGCCCTGGTCTGGTTCCGAGCGCCCAGCTCGGCTCTGACTGTTCAGTCTCGTCAGGCAAGCTCTGGTGCTGGAAAAGCATGTAGTATTTGAACGCTACGTTGCCCAGGCCGCTGAAAACGGGCGACTTCATGAAATGGTCGGGGTAAGAGCCGAAGCCATCAATGATGTCGTGATCATCGTACATATTGACCATCGGGATTTGGCAGTTTGCCAGGCCAAACAACCCTTGTGAAAACCACATCGAGTACCTATCGAGGTAAAACTGCTCTAGTTCATCCTGCATATCGGGTGTGAATGGAGCGTTATTCTTATGCAGAGGGTTCTTGATCTGAAGCCAGTTCTGGAACAGATGAGTATCTCGCATGACAGCATCGTTATAAATCTGGTCTCCGCCTCCGATCATGACATGGAACGGTCGAGTCTGGTGGTTATTGAGGACGTCGCGCCACATGGGATCCGGTCCGCTGAAGTCGTCCGGATTTACACTTAAACTGAACCCATTGCAGCTGTGGAACATGATGTTCATCGACTGATCTCGAGCAGGGACCCAGAAACCCGTCGCAGGGCCGTGGTTGATTCGATAGGCAATCCTTTGCTGTTGATCCCTGAGCTCAACTTCGATATTGAACCTCCAAAAGGTCTGACCTCGTTCGGCATGTAGACGGAACCCGCGCACATCCTTGTACTTCCCGATCTTTTCACCATCGATCTGAGTGCGTCGTTTACGACTAGTAAACGAGTTGGGCGGATCAGGTGCGTTATCGAAGTCAGGGGCGCTCCTGGTGATCTCAAACAGGCCGTCATCAGGCTCTAATCTTGAAACGTCTTTACCTTCTTCAAGGTGTTCTACTGGGCGTACATAGAGAGTCTCTCCTCTCCGACCGAGTTTCGGTATGCCAGCAATTGGATCCACGTATTCCGGTGGAAGCTCTCCTTGCAGCTCCGCGGGAGGCGGTGGGAGGAGCTCAATCGGCTGGACGAAAAGCCTGAGAATTGGAGGAACGTCGTAGGACGATTCCGCGTCCTTCGTAACAACCATAACACTGCCTCTCCATACCTGTCGATCAGAAACTGAACTGTTGCGACTTATTCGCGGATTTGGCTTCTCGTGTCGGATACCGCAGTAACGCAGCAACGGCCCACACTGGAGATATAGGGGCGGTCTAAACCTGGTAGGACCTCGCGTTTCTTCGTAGGCCCCGTCAAAGGCTTCTGGCCGTGTCGTCGTGCTGCTTCGGCGTCTACCGCTGTTCTCCCACCACGGCGTGCTCTTGTCAGCACCATCGACAGGTTCCTGGTTCAGGTCCAGTAACATACCACCCAGAGTCCCGACCGTGGCATTTTTCCATTCGTCCAAGTACTCGGGTGGTTGATACATGCCCCGGCCGGGCCTGAGCTTGCCTCGATGCATATAATCATGAATACCAAAGTCTCGGCTATCCTCGGAGTCGTAGTCATCGTCGTAAAACTCCTGAGCTTCATGCTTCCGGTCCGGGAACTTGACAGACTTCACAGTAGTCGTACCGGGCGCCCTGGGAGCGTCCGTGTTCCGTAACGAGCTTTGGAACGCCGGCTTTGGAGGTGGGAGCTGCTGACTATTTTCTAACGAGCCGGTGGGATCGAAGCCGAACGCAGCAGCTAACTTCTTCCGTTGGCTTGGCGCATCCTCGTAACCTTCATCATCAGCCACCTGCTTCCCCCGAGCTGGCGGTCTATCGTCTATATACTCTGGTGGAGTAGGTATGCCTCTAGCTTTCCCATCTGCGGGCTGAGCAATAGCACGGCTAGAGGGCTCTTTCGTCTGTGGAGCTTGCATATTCCGGTGTTGATAAGCTGCAGATTTCTCTTCAGCTTCCCTACGAGCGGCATACCATGGATCGCCAGGTGGGTTCTTCTTAAGCTTATTGCTTCCGTTACGGGTCAGAGCAAAACCTGCGGCAGGGGGAGTGACAGGAGAGACGGGCGAAAGCGGCAGGCCATCGTCATCTACCTCACCCAGTATGTCGACGTCATTCTTAGAAGCTCTCTCACGGAAACTTAAGTTGCGCTGTGGTAAGTCAGCCTTCTCCGTTGCTGCCGTATTTCGGGTCTTCGCAACGGGAATCCGGGAGATGGGAGACTGATCCGGGGTAGCGTATTGCTTTGGTTCCTCCGGTGCGTTTTGGGTCAGAGGTCCCTCGAGTACTGCTCCTGACGGCTGAGCCTGCACGGGATCAGCAACAATTAGCCGCGGCTCTTCATGCTGAGATACAGACTGACGCCGGCCTCTGGCCTGAGCCTTCTGGCTACCTGTGCGTTCTAGCGGAGGCTGAAGCTTGTCTTGGTTCGCTGCATTTTGCTTCCGTGCTGCCTTTTCTCTTATACGCCGTTCGGCAGCCTCCACGCGAGCTCGCTTCTCTTCCTTGGTGATGCTATCGAGCGTAAGCTCCAACTTTTGCAGTGGTGACCGATCATCTGCCCATGTCGGGCGCTTTACCGGCGCACTGAAAGTCCCTTGTCTCTTGGGTGAAGCGGGATCTATCGTCGCTTTCTCCGGCGGATCGCCGTTTGCCGGCTGTTGCTTGGATTCGGACTTTTCAACGCCCGTATCGAGTTGCTCTCCGTTCTCGTCAAAATTATGTCTAGATCGATCGAGGACAGGTGCTCTAGCCTGCTTCTCAGCTGGCGGAGTAGCACCCTTATAATAAGAGTCGGCCTCCATGGCAGCAAGTCGTGCTTGTGGAGACGGAAATCTGGGAGAACCAAACCCGGGAGAACCAAACCTGGGAGAACCGAATCCAGGTGAGCCAAATCTAGGGGAGCCGAATCTGTAGGCCGATATGGGCGGTCCCGGCTGGCCGTTTGCGTTGTACGAATACACAGGGCTGTAAGCGGGACTGCCGTTTCTGTAAGGGTCCTTATAGCTGACCGGCGGAGCTTTAGGGACGTCGGGAGCTGCCGGGGGAGGGGGAGGAGAGGCGGCGGTGATCTCGTCGGGAACTTCCTCTTGAGCTTTGCTGGCGCGTCTCCTCCGTCTCTCCTGCTGCTCTGGAGGGTACTGGTTCTGCCCGTAGGGTAGAGTGGGCGGTCGAGGGGCGAGGCTGGTGGCCGGGAAATTGGAAGCAGCGGGCGATTCTAAGGGACTAAAGGTAGATTCGGTATGAGAGTCGGTAAGGGCAGTCTGTACAGATGCTCGGTTTGATCGCGATTGGAGCTGGGACTGTGCCTGGGACGGGGGCTGGGGCTGAGGCTGAGGTTGGGATTGGGAGTCGGGCTGGTCTAATGACGGTCTGCGATCAGGCTGATCTTGTTCGCCCGACATGCGACGAGCTCTGGACGGTGGCAATTGACCCCAATATGGCGCAGACATAACGGGTAGACAGCTATCAGGCTCGGCAGTGATTGGACTACTCGACCGATCTAGAGGCTGGCCGGACTGGGCGACTGAGTGGAGGTGTTGCTGGACTAGCTACGAGCTGCGGGTGTCCATGGTAGACCAATGCCGTGCAGACACATGCAACTCGGAGATGGCAAGTAATTAATGCAGGGGAAAAAGAGGGATATAGACTAATCACAGGATGGCGACGACGGACATAAGAAGTGTCTCGGAAGCTTGGATTTGAGTATATTACTGATCTATTAATGAGAAATAAGTCGGCTGGTTGGGCAGGCTGGTAAGACGACGAGAAAAATAAAATAAATTGGCTGGTAATAGAGCTAGCCTGCTGAGTATTCTCAGCTTAGCTTTCCAAGGCTGGCCCAAGAAAAAAAAGGAAAAAAAAAAGAAAAAAAAAAGACAAAGCTGGCGGGCTGGGATCTGTTTCCTCCCTTTCCCTTTTTGGATCATGTACCTCCTGTGGGCTCCGGGAACAGCCCGCGCACCCGGACAGGCACAGGTACGGCCTCAAATATGGCCTCATACAAGAGAGATGAACAGCTGTACGTTGTTATAGTCCGTTATGAGTCTATACTGCGTGCTTCTTTGATCAAAAAGAGCGGTCAGGCTTCTCGCCGGAGTTTTCTGCCTTTAGTTGTGGGTGCTCTGTATGCGCCTGCGTGTTAGTCGGACATAACGGGGACTACTATATATTACCCCAGAACTACTAGTGTGCACGACAGGTTGGAAGAGAGCCGAAACGGCGGTGGCTGGTACGGATGGTGTTTTACGGCGAGAGATATGCCCTTATTAACTGACGTGTAAGTGTATCTACGTGCGTAAGATGGTTGGCATAGTGTGTTAGGAATCCTATACGGACTTTATACATATATACTATTGAGGTCGAGATTATAAGCCGTTCGTAAAGGTATGGATTATTTGGCCGTGAACTTGAATTCGGTTTGCTCGAGCCGGGAAGAGCCGCTGGTCTAAAACAGATCCAGCCTTTGGAGTTCTTGACCAGTTTCTTTAATTAGATCAGATATTTTGCTACTATGCAGAGCCTAGTTCGACTCCTACCCAAGTCCTACCAAGTTTGAAAGTGATGTCATCCCCAGACTAGAAATACTCGACAGTTATTAATAAAACAAAGCGGCACAATCGCATTAATGAGAAGTGTCCTGGATGCTTGCGAATAGGCTAAGAAAAGTTGACCTGGGGGAGTGATGATACCAAGGATAATGGATAATAAATATAATAAAACAATCAAATAGCAGTTGCAGTTGAACATTGGCATGAGTCGATAAGCATTGACAGCACGGTAATTGAATCATCATCATCAATTGCATACCTTCACCCCTCGGCACCTGTGCATGTATGTAGGTACGCACCTCTTACATAAAGGGCATTTTCAGGGTCTCTCATGCACATAATGGCAGATAGCCAATCACGTATCGTTCCCGTCTCCACCCGAGGGACGATCTAACCTCTGGCGCGTGGCTTGGGGAGTTGGGGAGGCTTCTGGCGTTTTAGGAACACCTGGCTTTCCTGCTGATCCAACAGTAAGCGTGACCTAAGACAGCAGCCCGACAGCCTATTACGGCCTATCTACCCGCTATAGCAGCACAGCCTGGGCGCATTTACAACCTTCAACGTACAACTTCCAACGTGTAATTAACAACGACAGAACCGCCCTCTCCTTTCTGTGTTTCGTTCTATCTATCCTGCGCATTTCACCGCGTCAATCTGATGACGCCGATACAATACTGTTGCAAGACTTGATTATCAGATCTCACGTCTGTCGCCGGATGGAGAGTCTGCCGTTCCCTCACTTGCCAAAGTACTCTTTCGCTGCTTCGTAAAGGGGGTTTCGTGCATTTTGCCTTGAGCAAAACACGACTTGTTTCGTACATTTTTCCGGCTACCGACCAGTGTCTATTTTGCTCGCCTACCTACAGACCTTCGCTACTTGGGTGCATCTTCGAAATACCTAAACCTAGTTCTCCTACCGAACTCGATATCCGATATACCTTGTCTAATCCATCCGATCTTAACCCTACCTATCCCGTCACCCCAAGCCGTCTCAACATTTACCTAAATTCCAAGTTTGTTGACCATTTTAACTCAACATCGACCAGTCTCGAAGACTACCGGACGTTTGAAAAGCGTACACTTCATCCGTCGGCATGAAGCTCGCTCCCATAGTTGGCCTCGTCGTCGGCGGCCTGGCTGGACTAGGCTCAGCCACCTTGCAGCGTCGGAATTTCGATGCCCACGATTATTACGTCCTCCACCTCGAACGCGACGCCCAACCCGATCATATCGCGTCCCGATTAGGCCTGAAACACGAGGGCCAGTTAGGCGAGCTCCCTGGGCATCATATATTCTCTTCCTTCGTCAGATCCGAAGACGATGTCGTTCGGCGCGAGGTGCAGGAACGTCGACGGAAGCGATCGCTAGGCGGCATCGACGTTCTCGACGGTGTAAGGTCCGTTCACAAGCAAAAGTTGCGGGCTCCTATGCAAAAGCGAATTATTCCGCCGCCTCCATCGGGCCGTTACCCCCTAAGACGGGCGGACAAGGCCGATGCGAAAGCCGTCGAATACCAGAAGTCGGTCATGAGCAAGCTCGACATTTCCGACCCGATATTCAACGAACAGTGGCATCTCTACAACACTGTCCAGCTAGGACACGACGTGAACGTTACCGGCGTCTGGCTCTCGGGCGTCACGGGCAAAAATGCTACGGTAGCCATCGTAGATGACGGGCTCGACATGGACAGCAACGACCTAAAACCGAATTACTATGCCGCTGGTAGCTGGGACTACAACGACGAAAGACCAGAGCCCAAACCGACTCTGTCGGACGATAGACACGGCACTCGGTGTGCCGGTGAGGTATCAGCTGCGAGGAACGATGTGTGTGGTGTTGGTGTAGCATACGATTCCAGGATTGCCGGTATACGAATTCTCAGCAAACTAATTAGCGATGCCGACGAGGCCCAGGCGATGAACTACGACTTTCAACATAACGACATCTACTCGTGCTCTTGGGGGCCGCCCGATGATGGCATGTCAATGGACGCCCCTGGTATTCTTATCAAGAGGGCTATGTTGAACGGTGTACAAAAAGGACGAGGGGACAAGGGATCTATCTATGTTTTTGCTAGTGGCAACGGTGCTGCGAGCGAGGACAACTGCAACTTCGATGGCTACACGAACAGCATCTATAGTATCACCGTTGGAGCCGTCGACAGACAGGGGCTGCACCCTTACTATTCCGAAAAGTGCTCAGCTCAGCTGGTTGTCACCTACAGCAGCGGTAGCGGAGACGCGATCCATACCACCGACGTCGGCGAGAACCAATGCTACAACGGACATGGCGGCACCTCTGCCGCGGCGCCTCTTGCTGCGGGTATTTTTGCTCTTGCTCTGGAGGTTCGCCCTGACCTGAGCTGGAGAGATATGCAGTATATCGCACTCGAGAGCGCGGTGCCCATCGATCTCGACGACGGCGAGTGGCAGCCCACCACGATTGGCAAGAAATTCAGCCACACTTTCGGATACGGCAAGATTGACAGCTACGCGCTTGTGGAGACGGCCAAGACGTGGAAGAACGTCAAGCCTCAGTCCTGGTACTATTCTCCGTGGCTCCATGTCAACAAGGACATTCCCCAGGGAGACCAGGGCTTGTCGGTCAGCTTCGAAGTCACCAAGGACATGCTCAAGGAGGCAAACTTGGAGCGTCTCGAGCATGTGACGGTTACGATGAACGTCGAGCACACCCGTCGAGGTGATCTGAGCGTCGATCTGATCAGTCCCGAAAACGTAATTAGCCATCTCTCTGCTACGCGAAAGCACGACGCCAGCAGCGAGGGTTACGATGACTGGACCTTCATGAGCGTTGTTCACTGGTAGGTTTCCGCCCTGAAGTATTTTTGACAGCTTTTGCTAATAGAGTTAGGGGCGAATCCGGAGTTGGCAAGTGGACACTGATTGTCCGTGATACTAAGGTGAACGACGACTCCGGCAAATTTGTGGACTGGCATCTCAAGCTATGGGGCGAAAGCATCGACGCTTCCAAAGCTACGCTGTTGCCTATGCCAAACGACGACGATGACGCCAACCACGATGTGACCTCCACAGCCACTCCCACCGCCGGCACAACCAGTCTCTCACCCCCTGCGGAGGCTACTGATGCCCTGCCCACCGGTGTTCCATCAGACCATCCCGAACGCCCTATCAAGCCTACCAAGACAGGCGAAGCCGCTGCTGACGAAACGGGCACGTCGTCGGCGGCCGAGGAGTCGAGCACGGCCCCGAGCTCGTGGCTCCCGTCCTTCCTGCCAAGCTTCGGGGTATCGTCGAGCACGCAGGCGTGGATCTACGGGTCGATCGGGCTGATCGTGGCGTTCTGCGCCGGCCTGGGCGCGTGGTTCTGGTTCGTGCGGCGCAAGCAGCGCCTCAACAACCCGCGCGACGACTACGAGTTCGAGCCGCTCAACGCCGAGGACGGCGGCGAGGGCGGCAACGGCGGCGCCTCGGGCGAGAAGGGCCAGAAGCGCCGCGGCGGCGAGCTGTACGACGCCTTCGCCGGCGGCAGCGAGGACGAGGACGACATGGAGAGGGACCGCTTCAGCATAGCCAGTCACGATTCGGACGATGAGGAGGACGATTCTGATGACGAAGACGATGACGAGAGCGAGGGGAGCGGAGCGGTTCGTAACGAGAAGCAGAGTGGCAGACTGCTGGGAGGCGGTAGATAAGGTCCACAGTGGGATATGAGGTTGTGGTAGAAGCGCTCGCCTCTCGGAATTGCTCAAGGCAGAGCTGTGTGAAGAACGCGGATGGGCTTCATACTCGTCCCGATGCTCTCACCAATATTGACTAATTCCACGGTGTACATGTATATACGCAAGGTACCTATATATTATCCTTATCATAGTATCGGCATGTGGACAAAGTCCGTACGGCGTTGGGCGTGTGCGAATAGACGGGTATTTATACCGCTTACCAGACTTGTGCTCAGTTGAAGTTGAGCTGTGTTGCCTGTAGTGTCTTGCCTGTAGCTATTTACATTGTTCTAGCATGTGCTGGCCTGCCCACACGAAAGATGTCCTAAATGCCTACTACAATATCACTTAGAGAATCGTTTATATACATCACTCAAGTCTTGCGATAAATATCCCAGGGTTACACCGATTTCAACGGAGATAAAATATGGTAGTATTGCCTGAAACCCTCTATTTTAGAGGGACAAAAGGTGATGGAAAGAGCAGCAGTAGAGAAGTAGAAAAAAACAGAACTGGCTCTTCGTGGCAAGACTGAAGTAACAATATGTCCCAGAAACGCCCAATCCCTTACACCGAATTTGCCTCCCTCCTTTAGTTTACGTTGGCTTCTCAGCCGCAACATGCGTAGTTCTGTCTTACAGCTGTAGTCGACTTGTTCTCTCCCCTGCTCTCCGTCGGCTTCAAGTGCTGTACTGTAGTCTTGCAACGTTCCATATCTCGATCGAACGGCCTTCAAGACATGTCCTCGGAGGAGGAAGATGGCTGGCTTACTCGATCATTCTTGTTTGTATGTAGTCGCGTTCTTCAATGCCTCTCGAAAGCACCTCGTTCGTCAACGCACTTTGCCAGGCCTTTTCCCCTTATCAGAAAAGACCCATCTTGCATAAAAGCACGAGGAGAAAGCCTGTTCCCCCAATTTCCCCATCTACATCCAGCTGTCCGACGAGTCACTAACCTCCTAGGTGGACCTGTCTGAAGCGTCGGAAGCGAAGCCCTCCCTCTCCATGTCGCGGACGTACTGGGACCAGACGTCGGCGATGGAGGCGTAGAA
The DNA here is from genome assembly GCA_022432365.1 of Hypoxylon sp. FL1284. Taxonomy (NCBI): domain Eukaryota; kingdom Fungi; phylum Ascomycota; class Sordariomycetes; order Xylariales; family Hypoxylaceae; genus Hypoxylon; species Hypoxylon sp. FL1284. The sequence continues at coordinate 1,059,010 of JAJJXE010000003.1, read as the reverse complement.
GTCGACGTGGGCGTCGGCGAGGCCGCCGAACTGCTGGCGGAGCTCGATGCGCTTGATGCGCTCGAAGTCGACGACCTCCTTAACGACCTCCTCATCGAACGCCTCGCTCGTCTTCTTGGCCCGCTCCGCCTCCGTCGTCAGCTCGTCGATGCGCATCTCGAGCTTGCGCAGCCGCTCCCGCCGGCTCGCCTCGTGGTCCACCCCTCGCACGTCCTCGATCTTGGACCGGATGAAGCCACCCGCGCCCCCCAGCGCTCCCGTGCTGCCGTACCCATATCCCGACGCCAGCGCGTCCCGGTCCGCCGTCGATTTATTCAGGTACTCGGTCAGCTGCTCGTGGTCCAGCTGCTTCTGCTCGCGCGCCTTGAGTAGGTTCTTCAGCGCCTGACTGTATGCCTGCATGTCGCGTAGGCTGCCGAGGTAGTCCTGGTCTGTGTGCTCGCGCAGTTTCTTCAGTCCGGCGGCCGTGTCCTCCACGCTGGCGGCGAAGCCATGTACGGCGCTCTCCACGCCCGGCTCTAGCGTGATCAGCTTCTGAAATTGCTCCGTAAGGTCCCGGAAGTCGGTCTCGATATCGATTTCCCGCCGGGCCACCCGTGCTACGACCTTTTCCACGTGACCAAGGTCCTCGTCCAATTTGTCGCTCTTCTCGCGAACCTCGATGAAGCGCTTGTCGTGCTTGTGTACCTTGGTGAAGGCATTGATAAAGGTGTCGGCAAAGTTGTCGAAGACGCCTCCGCTACTTTGGTCTGAGACGGTGCTAGTTCTAGATGCTCGAGACCTCATTGTTGCATTCCAGTCAGGAGATTCGAGGAAGGTGTGGAAGATGGGAGCTCGGCGGAGGATGGGGTGTAGGGTGATGCGCGTGAGGAAGCGCTGTAATGAGAAGGCTCGTCTGCTGGTGAAGTCGGAGCCGAAACGGTCGCCTCGCACATACTCCATGCGCTGTTTGTCTGGCAGCGGAGGTACTGCGCATGCTGGATAGTCTTTTGAGAGTGTCTTGTAGAGGAAGACGAAGTCGGTGAATCGGCGACGGGAGGTGAATGTGGGTTTTTGGAAGGACGGGAATGTTGACTGTCGAGACGGTTAAGAATGTACTTCAAAAATGAAAGAGAAAATCACAGGAATCAGTTCAAGAGTCTTACATTCGTGGTGATTAAGTATGAGACAAAGGCATCTTTGGAACCATCTTGCTCCTTGCGAGGCTCGGACACGACACACTCGAGTATGTCGCCAGACAGGCCCGGGTCCTGGCGCTCGAGATCGGCGCCGTGGTGCTGCTCTTCGATGCTGGGGGGTTCAGCTTCTAAGGTGGGCGTCGACGAGCTCGAGGCCGAAGCTCCGGCTGCGCTAGAACCGCTGCCCCAGGGAATGTTGGAGAAGGTGTCTTCGTCGATGACCGCCATCGTGGGTGGGGTCTGTGAACCGGGATTGAACTGGCGGCCTAATCTGCGGTTCGAGTATCTCTGATTCTCTAAGTTGGAGCTGCGAATAGAACCTGTGAAGTCTAGGGTTGTCGCAGTATTTATGTCGCAGTACTTGTATCGCGAATACTTTTCTATTCGTGCAGAGTGACAAGTAGCTCTGCTCGCTGCAGGTTTCCAGGTCGCAATGGCGTGAGGTTGATGATGCGAAATTGTATTGGCTGCGAGCCTCGAGGTTCAACTGTATTGCAAGCGAAAGGTGAACGCTAAGGTGAGGTGGGACGGTGGGGGGAAAGTTAGTAGGAAACAGCTAGATTACGTCACCACTATGCGATTAGGCGGGATTGGAGGTATTCAGGAAATGAATATCATGAATATTGGCGAGGCAGCCCAGGTTAACAACCAGTAATCACAACGAAGGGGAATTAGGTGAAATGACCGTCCATCTCCTTCACATCTCGAAGCGCTATGTCAAGAAAAGCTTTCAAAAATTTCAGGCCACACCAATTTAAGCTCATCCGTGTTCTAAATAGTTCACTCCAGTCTATAGTGTCCCCAAGTATGTAGTACAAGCACGATTAAATATCAGACCTCGACCCAAGCCAGTCACCCAGGCCTAGGAACCTAGCCACGTATATTACATTGCACCCTCTCAAGCCCCTTGAACGTATATACTGTACCTACACGCACAGGAGATAGGTAAACAATGTCCCTCCCCAGGCCTTAGGTACGCTAGGACGTACCTATTCCTTCAGCTTGAAGCCCAGGTCGTCCCTATCCTCGTTGATGATCCGTCCCCACTCGAGCAGGAGGCGGAACATGTAGACCTCCATGTCCTCCTTGCGCAGGGCCTTGTTGGCCCACTTGCGACCCTCGTCCGCGATCCAGCGCGCGTCCTCGATCCGTGCCGTCGTCTCCTGGTGACGCCCGTTGAGCGGCCCGCGGCTCTTGAGCCCGATGAAGTACGCCAGCGTGCTGTGCAGCGCGTGGTACCGCACGTCCACCGGCACGAAGTGCACCCACGGCAGCAGCCGCTCCGTGAACCACTCCCGGAACACCGACGACAGCACCGGCACGCTGTTGGACCGCAGCGCCGGCATCAGCTGTGGAGGCGGCCCGTCCGCGCTGTCCACCAGCATCACGTACCGGTGCTCCAGCAGCTGACGCGTCTCCTTGAACCCGAACTCGCGCTGCAGCAGCTGGCAGTTGTCGTCCTCGCATGGGTCCGCGTTGGTCAGGGCGAATTCGAACGGCAGCGGCCCGTTGGCTGCTTTTGTTGACGTGTCCTCGTATCGGAACTTGGTCTTACCGTCCACTTCGATGCCAAGGAGCATCGGCACCTCGTCCGCGGCACTAGCATTGTTCGCTATGTGAACCAGCCGGTGTCTGTGCCCGCCGAGGAGAGACCGAGGCGTCACGACCCGCGACTCCTTAGCTGGGGCTTGCCAGACAACAATTTCTTTCTTCTTGTCGAATGTCAACATTTCCGGTTCCATAAATGCCCATACATTTGGGATCGGGATGATGATATCGCTGAAGCTGTCCGTCTTGGATCTGCTAAAGAGCGGCAAGAGCTCTTGGTGCAAGCCGTCAAGATGTGGCGTCGTGTGAAAGTCGTGGAGGTTGAATATGTCTGGCTGGTGGCACGGGTCGAGGAACATCTCCCAGTCTTCCAGAAATTGCGCCTGCGAATGAGGCTTGACGCACGAATAGCAAAAATCCCGAACGTCCCATTGCACGCCCCCACGGGCAGCCGACCCCGGTGGACATGCTAGAGCCTCGAGCTGCCGAAACTTCTTTGCCGAGACGTACGGCTGTGTATTTAACGCTCTGGACGCATCCATCAAATTGCCCTCAGCCGGTACCGAGTCGTCTCCTCTGCGTGCATGCAAGCGATTTGGGAGGATCTTAAACCGTGACTGGCCTCCAGCCAGGCTACCAGCCATGGTTAATCTGTGAACGTCATCCCAAGGAACCAATATTCTTGGCCGCTCTTTCATGTTGATCGCAATCGACATATCGGGCAGATGTTGTGCAAACCTGCTGACCATCCATAGCGTTTCTTCCAACACTGCCTCTGCATTGACATCGTTCTGGCTGTTGCGAGATGCCTTTCCATTAGCAATCGTAATGATACCGATGTCTGGTAACCCCTTTACTTTTTCGAACCCATTCTGGATTTGCTGCGGCGTCATGCCCCAGAAGGGCAAGAGGTCCTTCTCCATCTGGTCGAACCTGTCGATAACGACCGACTTTTGCTTCTGCGCGTATTCGAACCACTTGTCGAAGTTCGGCGGAGGGTCGCGCCCGTGGTGACGGTCCTTGTACTCGCTGACCGCAAGTTTCAGGGTGGTGCTTACGGTTGCGTGTCGGAGCCAGCGGTCAGCCTCAACTCTGTTTCTATACACGAGGTCATCAACTGGATGGCGGTCCACCAGCCTATTCTTCGCCATAGCAAAGATGACGGATGCGACAATAATGCAGCCGAGTAGCCCCATGAGGAAAACGCGCTTGAAGACGACTATCCACCTCATATTGTTTGCGTACGTAAATAAAACAAACCCAACGGAAATAATAGAGAGGACGAACAGCGGTTGGCTGGGTGTGGGTTGCAGATATGTTCCGATCAACAAAACACTCTGAACGCTTCCTATCATGCCAGAGGTAAAGGTCGCAACAGCTGTCGGCTCCAGCACAGTAGAGTCACAAGCCCAAAGTGCCGTCGATATAATGAGAGTAGACACAAGCAGACCCGTGCTGAAAACGTCGAACAAATAGAGGGACCCGATTCCCTTGAAAGGATGATGGCCAATGATCTCGCGGTGTCGAGAAATCCGCGTCTCGAGCCAAAGGGCCGAGACGCCAATGGAAGTTAATATGAGGATCACACCAAGCGTTCGAAGGCGGCTCCTCGTAGTTCGCGCCCATGAGAGAACTCTCCATAACATTATAAGGACGACGGCATCGATCAAGACGCCAAAGCATTGCGTAAACACAGTATATGAGCTCTGGTTCGTCAAGGTCGAGCAGAAGTAAGTCGACCTGGGCGTAAGGTAGCCCAGCATGAAAACGCCATAACTAAAGAGTACAGCGCTGAAGAGGAGAGTAATCGGAGAGCTTATGAGCCAGTTCTTGAAGTCATCTAATATGTCTCCCCACATGTCTTCTGGCTCATCAGACACGACCGTTGGCGCCCGATGTGAGAAGAACTCATAGGCGGCTAGGAGTACAGGAAGAAAAGCCTACCGAGACGGTCAGTTGAATTTTCTATGAAATGTCCGAACAAAGAGATAAGTAGGCGGGGGTACCTCTATGCCTTCGGTAGTACATTGGAAATCCTGTACAATCGAGTGCATGATTTCGAGTCGAAAGACAATAAAAAATATTATACAGGGTATGTAGAAGCGGCGAGGACGGTGCGGCATGGACGACTGCATCCCTTTCAGGACGGCCTCCGAATCTGTTAAACGCTATCAGAAGCCATTTTCTCTACGGGTTGATGGGATGGTAGAGACTTACCGAATCTGCCATCAGCACCCGGGAGCCATTTTGAAAAGAGGCTGGCGACGAAAGCCGCCACGCCTGAAATAAATAAAAGTAGAAATGAGGACAGCCGTGGTTGATCTATGAAGACCAGTCAGTTTCTAGTGGTTCGGCAGAGAATTAGAAATATAAAAAAAGGTTCGCAAGTAGGGGCTGACCTATTAATGAGTGTCTCTGTAATGAGCTCGACAGCCAGATATATGAGGCTAGAAAGCTACGTCGTAAGTTAGCCACTGTCCATTAGGTATTCAGGGGTCAGGTATTCCCCGAACGCGTTCCAACTCACCAGACAGCCGTCAGCCTTGAACCCCCATCACGTGCCATCAGGTCTGCATAAAGGCCACAGTCTTATCGAAGCCATTCAACGGAGACGTATGATGGAGTCTTTGGCATCTCTAAGGGAAGAGTGAGAGATCTCGTCTTTTCGATGGAAGTAAGCTGGCAGGATGTCTTTGCCAAAATTGGAGATCCTTATTTTCTTTTCGTGGCGCAGGCCAAGTACGTGTGCATTGAGCGTGTTCCGCACTGTAAAATGCCCATGATTAGGTAATATTCTCGATATGGATATGAATATGTAATTAGAGCGGCGCTGGCCAAATGAGTATTGAAGATCTCCTTGCTGAGTCATGAAGTCCGCCAGCATCATTTATCATCTCTCCTTTTCAGTCCGTCAATCGAAGTCAAAATTATGCTCACCTTCTCGCAAAGTTGGCAAGATGAGTTGGCCCGTGCGAATAGAGTACAGGTAGTCGACAGCCAAGAAACTACCTCACCGGAAATTCATCATGATTGTCATGTCAGACGAGGGGGTCCTCGCCTTGTTCGGGCTGAGCCTCAGCAACTCGGTCCCATTGGACACACCATCTGCAGCTGAATATGGGAGCGCTTGAGAGCCTCAGTTTAGGCCTACAATCTTAGCAATATTAAGCTCTCTCGGCTCGAATGCTGCAGAAATGTCCTCAACATACCGGGACTTAATTACTGCCATATCTCCCTCTCTCAACCTCTCTAATGTGACTGACGCCTCTCCTTCTCGGCTTTGCGCAGCCTGCGCCAGATTGGTCCCCGACCGCTTGAGAGCTGAGGGCCACAAAATCAAGACCGATTACGAGCTCCTTGATACGTTTCCCGAGTTCCCAGTGTTGAAAGCGTCGGCGAAGGCCGGGTGTATGCTATGTCGACTCTTGAGGAAGACAATCCGCTCCTCGTGGGCGGTATCCTTGCGCCCGATGGAGGAGCATGGACTAGGAGTCCTCTCTGCAAAGGACGGATTATGGGATGACCTCTTCGGTAAGCCTTGGGACCGCCAAGTGAGGATCTTCCACGGACACTTTCGTCTTTCGAGTCGAGGACTCCATCAAGATGATCACTCTGAGCAGTTCATCCAGAATCTCAGTATAAGATTCGGCCCTGCAAATTTGCCAGCAGAGGAAGATGATTGGCCATATAAAAGACAAATTTATCAAGTATTAATGTTCAATGTGTTCGACTCAGTAGGTGAGGCGACAATCTTTCCAACAATTACGTTCCCCTCCCTATACTAAACAGCTTAGACGCCTGTGAGATAGGAAATGTCGATGATAGCACCTACACTCGACGTCCTCCTGACCAGAACGCACTGTCACCGCTCAACATTGAGCTTATGAAGAGTTGGATATCTACTTGCAAGAACCATCACGCGGCGTGCCGGTTGGACGCATCCGCCGATTGGCTACCCACACGCCTTATTCAAATCGCGGAATCAGAAGGATTATACGTACGGCTCGTGGAAACTAGCAAGCATCTCAACAAACATTTGGAACCCCCGGTGCAGTTCATGGCGCTCAGTCACATGTGGGGCGATGTTTCCATCTTACCCCCTCTGCGGACCCTGAAGTCTAATTACGACGACTTGCAGCAAGAAATTTCAATGGAAGAACTTCCTCAGAATTTCCTGGACGCAGTTCTCGTATGTCGTGGACTGGGCATCGAGTACGTTTGGATCGATTCCTTGTGCATCATACAGGACAGCCCGGAAGACTGGAAACATGAGGCTGTGACGATGCATCTCGTCTACAAGTATGCTCAAGCAACCATAGTTGCGTAAGTGCCCATTGAGTCACCATTTATCAAACGCAATGTTAGGACCTAGCACTGATCACCTAGGTATCCTCAGTGCCGCAGCCAAGTCTTCCAGAGACGGCTTTCTTGTCCGGAATACTTCGATGACTCCAGCTGTCAAGGTAGTTCACGCCTCGGAGACAGGTAAACAGGTTGGCCGGTCATTGATACTATACCCGACCAACGAAGAAAGCGAGACCGATTTCGAATATGAAGGCTCAGAATGGAATACGCGCGGATGGACCTTTCAGGAGCGGTATCTGTCGACCCGTCTCATCTATTTCTGCAGGAACGTGCTCCAATTCGAGTGTCGCACGTGTAAAAGCTCGGAAGAAGGAGAGACCTCTCTGCCTGGGGGACGGAACAACAGCCTGTGGCCCAGGACAACGATGCCCACTGACGCCTGGTTCAAGATGTGGACAAACATGCTCATCAGGTACACCGCGCGGAAATTGACATACGGACGTGATAAGCTGATCGCCGTCCGAAGCATAGTCAATGAGATGAAGGACCATGTGCCGGGTCCGTACATCGATTTCGCCGGCGTGTGGCAGATGAACATCCACAGGGAACTGCTATGGATGCCATGGGGTGCTATTCCCACTTACCCCGATGAGTATCGCGCGCCTAGTTGGTGTTGGGCTTCTCTGGACTGCGGTATAGCGTTCTCCATGATCTCTAGCTACGACCGGCGGCACGGAGAAGCGCTGGAGGTAGTCGAGTTCAATGAGGGTGCTTTACCTACGATTGTGGTCAAAGCCTACGTTAGACGCATTGTTTCCATCGTCAAAACGTATCCCGACGATCTGTTCAACGATGCCCGAAAGGGGGGCGTTCTATACAACCTTCTCACCGACGGGCTGATGCCGAGTGCTGAGGACACACAGCCCAAGTTATTTGCACGTGGCAGTTTAGATCGGTATAAAGACGAGGATGGAATCCTTGAAAAGCAAGCAGATTTGATGTATCTACATGTCTGCGATTCTCAGCAACCTACTGGTCTAATACTCAAGAAGCGTGCCTCGGGAATTCGTATGGATGAGCTCGTCCCAGACGCATGGTTTCGAGTCGGCACTGCAAGTGTCTTCAAAGATTTGAGGGAGCTCCCATTCGCTAGCAAAGGGTTCGAAGGGCAAGAAAAGCGTGAAGTGATCATCGTATAAGTTACGGTATCTGTATATTTGCCACAAGATAGTGAGCTGTATACCATGGGGATACCCCTACCCTCGTATCCTCCGACAGATGCCGGCCGGCAACTCCAAGATCGCCAGGCGTTGGACGCGATCTATAGGGCGGCGCAGGAATATCCATGTCTATTTAGCCTTAAGAACTGGGCATGGACAATCACCTATAGCTTTCCTCTACCGGCATTTTCAAGTCCAGTACTCGTTCCTCGAAGGGGAACTGCCGCACTCTTGAGACTATACGGACCATGTGTGGCTAGGTCATTGGCTGAAGGACAGACTAGGTAGCATAGATTCGAGACAACTAGCACGAACACTCGCAGCGACGTTGGGGAAACCATGGTAGAGGCATGTATTATGCAGCTGTCATTCAGTCTCACGTGCCGCATACCTAATACCACCCTAGATGCAACCCCTTGGCTTCCAGATAGAGAGATCTCTCTCCTCACGCTCGGGGAGTACGACTATGGATATTGCTTCTGCTCTACTTCTCCTTCAACTGATATCATCTATCTAGCTATTTTGCCACTCGGTCGTGTTCGAAGGGCTAGGTAGCATTATAACCATGGCGAGTGACTGTTGGCCGCCTGAATACCTGTCCAATATGCTAAGGGCTGCTACGTCCGCCGAACTCAACTTTCTACCGGCATTGGGATCGTCTTGGAGTGAGATAAGGACTCGGAGCTATTCATCTCTCTTACTATACGTCACCTAGATTAGGTTTAGATGAGAGGTATGAACCGGTTCGGACTCATAAGTTGCTCTGCTGTCATGCCGCTGGCCCCCCGCCGTCCTGCCGCTTCTGGTACAGAATCTCATTGGACGGCAGCACCCGTACTGATGGCTATTGGGCTTTGGAATTCTCGAAAGGGGGGAGATAAAGTATTAGACAACCGTTCCTCTTGGCTTGAGACGGCGTAGACCGTCTGTTCGAACGAATGACCAATGGCCGGCTAGGCAAGAATTTCAACTCTGTCACATGCAAATCATGCATGAGCGGCTCTTTGGGAGGACAACAGAGTTTCGACGTGAATTTCTTCTATCTGAGCACACAGTCAAGGTCCTCGGAACTTGTCGAGAAAGATCAACAACTCCGAGAGCATATCCCGATGCAGATACAACCAAGCCACCTGACTCGGTAGCAGAGATCGTACATACCATCAAGTAAAGGAGAAAGATTTCTTCTCATTGAAGGAGAATCATTCATCCTCTCAGATAATCAAATCCTAAGCGGCTTACTACACCATGAAGAGGCTATGGGTAGAAGGAGCACGGAAAAATTGTTAGCAGGAGAGTGTAAGTCGGATGGCATAAAGCCGTACCAAATAGATAGGAAAAAGTACCCAGGTAGGTTGTAGCTGTGTCACAATAAGCCACAGATTTGACAATTTGCTTTTGGTTCCGATAGAGCCCATGGAGTGAGTGCTATTTCCATCAACCCAGCTTGAGTACTTCCGGAGATGATCTAATTTCCGAATGCCCACAGGATCTCAACGAACTCTCTTACGATCAAAAGCCCTACCAGGTATTTTTTATTTTCTCGTCATATTGGGCATCAGCAGCCTTGCCAAGGGGCTGCTCCAGGGGGGTGAGGCAACATGGCTAGGTAAATTTCGGAGTGATAAAATATGACAAGCACAACGATGTGTGCGGAGGCAGATGTCGAAGCTGGCTGGAGAAGAACTTAACTCAGCATTTGGCATTTTGATCGCCCTTCCTTATCGCCGTTACTCTCCACGATTGGTTTCCTCGCTTCACACTTCGCTAACAACGAAGCGCTATTGCTGGGATACGATTCGAGCAGAAATGAAGTAGTAATAGTAGTAATTCGGATTCGTTCCATACTCTTGGCTCAAGACGCGAGGGTTCATCAAGACAGTTTGCAGCAGTTCATTGCAGATTATCCGCGATATGCGCCGTTACCGTTGATAGGTGGCCCTGCTTGTAGGCCTTAGGTAGGGCTGAAGGATAAGTGTGCCGAGGAGAGGCGAAGTTTTGGATCCTGCCAACGCCAGATGAGCATTTCCATCAGTCTCAAGGCGAGCCATCTGATTAAGTGCGCACGACCGGTGGTTCATGGCCGTGGCAATATAAGCGGCTTCCCGATTCAGGGAAATGCTCCAGCTCTATCGTTGATAGTATCCTGCAATAGGGGTCTCTCGCGCATGGTAGGCGTGCATCGGAGCAGGGGAACCACGTCGGAAGTGCCCAATCACCACGAGATCCTCTTGCGCGTTCCGATGGCTAACATCAAGTGCCGATTGATGTATCGTATTCGCTCGACGGCAGTCGGTCAACAAATTTTATCAATTCGACTGTGGGAGCTGACATGTCAACCACGGGGAACCGGGCAGCGTGGTATAAGCCGCAAAGCGAACGGGTACACGAATTCCAGATCCTCGTCGAGGGGGCTCAATGAGAGCTCTGTTGCTGTCTCACAAAGCCAATGCTGCGGAACGGTACGCAGAACTAATCCTAACGCCTAGTTCGACGCCGCCTTACCCCCTTCACTGGGAAAAGGGGCTACGCTATTGGACCAGCGAGGAGAACCCGAACGCTTGGCCCTGCGTCCTATATCGACCCCAGAGTGGATTTCGCGGGGAATAGAGAACAAAAGTGCGGGGGCGACGAACAGATTGTTACATCTTTAGCATTGTACATGGTACTGTATATACCTAGCCTACCATGCCATCGTATAGCTCCTTGACCATCAAATGTCATGGTCCATACAGAAACGCGTACATGGCGAGGCAGCGATGCAGGGAAAGGAGCCGAAAAGGGAGCGGTCATGCAGGCGCAGGTTTATATTAACAAAATGCTATACCTCCTGAACGCGACCCGCAGACTCGACCGATCTAGGAGAGAAGAAAGGTCCAGCCAAACCTCTCCGGCCTGCTAGCCACCTTGGTCACGGAAACATGATCACAAGTTTGTGACATGTCTGCCTCGCACAATGAGCTTATATACCTCGAGGAAAAAGGCCGACGTTAGTTAGCGTTCCGTGTCAACTCCACCGTATCCAGTCCTTCTGGATTACCCGAATAGGTAACCCGATCTCTTCACCACTCGCGCCTGTGATCTCTATCCGATGATTCATGGCAAGTACTTTTGGGTCGAGCAGATAACGCGCGTCTGAAGTTAACGGCTAGGGAGCGCGCAAAGAGAAGGGCGATCGACTCTGTAGCAGCCTTGCGTTTTCACCGAGGCCTGAACCCCAACTGGCTTGGGGTCATATTGGAGTTCAGTTTTCTTCCGGCCAGGGACCTGTAACCCTTCACCAATATCACCCAAAGGCTACCCAGCCAGCCAGCTCATGACAGCTACATAGCCTATGTCACGGTGTCCATGCCACCGTGTCGGTGGAGAATGTCATACAATACCTAGGTCTAGAGTCATGATATCCTCCCCAAAATGAAGCTCTTGGCCCCTCTCCATCCCACGGAGGGGGAGCGGAGCCCTTTCTACCAGCCCTCTTCTCGTTTGGCTCATGATTAGTCTAAGACCTAGACCCGCGTCTCATTGTTAGGAGACAAAGGCAAGGAGGGGCTGATTCTTTCGGGGCACTTGGCGGAAATGCCACCTTCGGACACACGATAGCTCCCCCTGGACGGAGGCGTGGAGCCTCATCCGTATATGACAATCCGACGGGAGAAAATCTCAGCCGTCTGGACCCTTCATGCGTCACCCCTACACTATCCGTGTGACATCGTGGTTGGATTACCTCGAGCGCTTTCGGACGTCTACTTCCTGGCCCTGCCTCCGTAGCTACCGGTTTCACAAGCTGCCACAGGCTGTCATCCAAGTCGAAGCATATATAAGCTCAGACGATTCCCCTCTGACATTCTCGATTCCAGCAGAACTCAGAAACTACCCCCAAAGCACTTATATACACACCGCAAGTCGTCAACGATCAAAGCCTTCAGCCGACAGCTAGACACAGGTTCACGATGTCGACGCTTGCAGCCAAGATGTCCAGAGTTGCCCCGTCAGTGGGCAGACTTGCCCGTACTACACCGAGAGTAGCACCGGCCTCCAGCCTCACTCTCAGAGCAGCGACAGCAGCCCTGAGCCAATGTTCTGCTCGCCAAAATTCGACACAGCGGTCCTTCCACGACACTCCCGTACACGGAGCCAAGCGTGACACCACCCAGCGCGGTCCCGCGGGGATGCTGCCCGAGTTCAGTCTCAAGGGCAAGGTGATCGTCGTGTCGGGCGGAGCGCAGGGTTTGGGTCTGGTCCAGGCCGAGGCGCTCCTGGAAGCCGGAGCCAAGGGTAAATAAATAATAAAAGCTGCCTTGCGCAAGCCTCCCCCCTCCCTCCCCCTTCTTGCCCCCCCCTTTTCTTGACAGGACCACAATAACAGCAAAACGGCGGTGTATGCTTTTTTGCTAACGGGGGAAAAAAGTGCACGTATACGACTGCCAGGCGGAGCCGGGCACCGGGACATCGTACGAGCGAGTGGCGCGGCGGGCGCGAGAGGAGCTCGGGACGTCGATGACGTACCATCGGGTGGACGTGCTCGAGAACGCGGACCGGCTGCAGCGCATCACGGGCGACATCGTCGAGGCGGACGGGCGCCTCGACGGGCTGATCGCGGCCGCCGGCATCCAGCAGGAGACGCCGGCGCTCGACTACACAGCCGAGGACTCGAACCGCATGCTCGGCGTCAACGTCACTGGCTGCCTCATGACCGCCCAGGCCGTCGCCCGCCACATGTACCAGAACGACAACCCCGGCAGCATCGTCCTCATCGCCAGCATGAGCGGCTCCGTCGCGAACCGCGGCCTCATCTGCCCGTAAGTATTACTCTCCTTGTTCCCCTTTTCTCCATAACGCCGGCGAGACATGACAGAGATATATATACTAAATATAAAAACCGCGCAGCGTGTACAACGCGTCCAAGGCGGCAGTGATCCAGCTGGGGCGGAACCTGGCGTCGGAGTGGGGGGTCAAGAACATCCGGGTCAACACCATCTCGCCGGGGTACATCGTGACGGAGATGGTGCAGCGGCTGTTCGAGCGCTTCCCCGACCGGGCCGTCGAGTGGCCCAAGCAGAACATGCTCAACCGCCTCAGCAAGCCCGAGGACTACCGCGGCGCCGCCGTCTTCCTCCTCAGCGACGCCAGCGGCTTCATGACCGGCGCCGACCTGCGCATCGACGGCGGCCACGCCGCCTGGTAGCGAGCGCGACAGAGAGGAAAAAACCAACCCTTTCTGGTGTATCTTGACCTGGGATAGAGTATACGGGTATAGGCAAGGTAAGGTAAGACTGGAGGTACATACATAAACGGCAAGTGGGAGCATATACGAGATATAAACGCGGTGACCTAAGGGAGGCTCGGCGGAGTTAAGGCAGGTTTCTGCTTCAAGGGGACCTTTTCCCGTGTGAATGGAGAGAGTATAAGTATGTGTTTGAGTGGCAGGAATGGAGGGTGAGTTTCTAGTACCAAATGTACATCGGGGTGGCTTTTCTCCCTCTTCTGATAGACGGCGCTGTTGTACATACCTTCAATGCATTGTGTACCTCCCTATATAATACAGTTCCACGCCCTGTCTGTTTCCTCACCACCACCACCACTCATACCCTTTTCACATTAGGTATCTTGTATTTGTTTAATTTTTTTCTTCTCTACCCGCTCGCCACAGGCACCGTCACGCCCCTAGGCCCAAGGCGTCCGACGACGCCGGTCTTAAGGCGCAGCCTGCTCTCAATATCGGGGGCCGGGGTGCCGCGGGCCTGCAGGGCGAGCGCGTGGCTGAGGGTGCCGACGTCGAGGAACTCCCTGGCGACGCCGGGCTTCTCGAACTCGGCCTCGGCGCGCTCCTGCAGGCGGCGCCGGGCCTCGAGCGCGCTGAGCGTCGGGTTCTGCGCCGGCTCCGGGAACGCGGGCGCCGCCCCCGCGGGTCTCTGGTTGTTGGGCGACGCCGTCGACGAGTTGGATAGCGTCGGGTTCGGCGTCGCGACGCCCATCTGCTGCAGCCGCCGCGAGAAGGCCGCGTCCGTCAGCGGGTTCGGGTCGGGGTCTGCGCCGTCCGCTCTGATCGCTAGAAACGGGGAAAGCAGAAGATGTTAGTCGGGAGAGTCGATGTTATACGTATACCGGGCGAAAGCGAACTGAGGGGCGGTCAAACTCACCGTCGTCCTTCGCAAACGAAGCTCGTGGCGGCTCCGAGCTCCTCTGCGCCGACGGCCGTGCTGGTCGAGCTTGGTGCGGGGGAGCGGCGCTGCCGGGCGCCCGCGTGGGAAATCTACGCGTCGCCGTCTGGGCAGGTTTCGATGCTTTTGCTCCCATCGTGATCTCTGTCCGCGGTAGTTCGTGTCTACGTTGGGTACAGGTCGCTAAAAAGAATACACGCAGCACCTTCAAAGACGAAATTTGGAGATGACGTTATCTTTGCGTTGCAGCGCGTGGTGCTAGGGCGTCAGGGGGGCGCTTAGGGGCACGAATGCGGCGGATTTAGGTGGGGTGCTTGGAACGACAGGCCTATCAGCCCTGGAAAGGCAACTGATTAGCAGCAATATTGAGCTGAGCTGTTGTGTAACAAAAGAGATGTTAGTCTTAAGAAATACAAAGAGGAATAGCCAGTAGCAAGCAAAATCACATTCTTCTCCCTTTACTTCCTGAGAATAACTGATATAATTTTCATTTCAACACCGTACTAGACTGCAAAACCAATGCTCCCCAAATATCTATCAGTTGCCTATATACGCCCTAGGTTAGGTATCTCGCCTAGTCTCCTCCCGAGCTTCGTCTTCTCCTTTCTCTTTGCTGCGGCTAGTTTCTCCATGTTACGGTCTTCATTCTGACCCATTCCTCTACTCCGGTCTGAGCATTAAATCGTCCGTAACCGCTTGCCTTGGCTCCTCCGTGTGGCAGAGTCGTTTCGTCGTGGATCGTCATGTTGTTGATGTGCACGGCACCGGATTCGATACCCCTTGCGAAGCGGAGGCCGACCCTCAAGTTCTCGGTGAAGACAGCAGACGTGAGACCGTATTCCGTGTCGTTTGCTACCCGCAGCGCCTCTTCCTCGCTCTCCACCTCGATCAGACTTACTGACGGGCCGAACGACTCAGTCTTATACAGATCCATGTCAGATGTTACCTTGCTGATGACTATCGGCCTCAGCCTCGTCTTTGAGCTCTCTGTGGCGTCGACATCTCCGTTAATCACCGTGGCGCCCTTGCTAACCGCGTCCTTTATGAGTTTCTTATTCTTGTCCACACTCTGAGCATTGACCAGGATCGGCGCGTCGCCGGTGGACGGATATGCTTCTTTGACCTTTGCCAGCAGCTTCTCCTGAAACGCGCCGCTGACCTTTTTGTGGACGATGATTCTCTCCGTGCTCATGCAGACTTGGCCAGAGAAGAAGAACGCTCCAGCAATACATTGCCCTGCCGCAAGGTCCAGGTCTGCATCTTCCCACACGATGGCCGGCGCTTTGCCTCCAAGCTCCAAGACGACGGGTTTCAGATTTTGGCCTGCTAGCTTCGCGATGATCCTTCCGATGGGCGTGCTACCTGTGAAGTTGATCTTCTTAACACTTGGATTTGTGATGAGAGACTCGGTAACTGCTGGGGCGTGGGCCGGATCCGTCACTATGTAGTTGAGTACCCCCTTGGGAAGACCAGCGTCGGTGAGGATGGACACGATGGCGTGATGCGTTCGGGGTGCCGTCTCGGAACCTTTGAAAACAACGGTACATCCAGCACCGAGGGGATAGAGGACCGAGCGAGTGCCTAGGATATACGGCGCATTCCTGAAAGCTGTGTAAGCTGAGGTTCCTGTCTATGGGGAGGAGATCTCTACCAAGGCGCCATGGCCAGCACGACACCGTATGGCTCCTTCAGAACCATTGATGTGAGACCCTCAGCAACGGGGGGCACTACGCCTTCTATGGCGCCGACTCGGCCCGCCACGTCCTTGTACATGTCGACGGCAAGGCCGATGTTCATATCAGCCCAGGCCCGAGGTGCGCCCACCTCGGCCATCATGTACTGCGCCAGCTCGTCTCGCCTGTCGCTCATGACCTCGGCCGCCTTGAGAAGAATGTCCCGGCGCTTGGCTGCGGGCGTGTCTCGCCACGACTGGCCGGCTGCCGCAGCAGCCTCGACTGCGGCAGCAGCATCCGCATCCGTCGCTATGCCGCATCGATGAACGGCCTTCCCCGTATCGGGCGATATTACTTCGAAGGTCTTGTCGACATGGCGCTCCTCGCCGCCGATGACGAACGGCACGGTGTATGTTGACATGGTTGCGGCGACTTAGTGAGCTGAGCTTCCAACTTAGTTTTGCGCAGCGCTGGGACCGATTTTAAGTCTAGATGTCCGGCAAAGTTCTTTGGGTTACAGACTAAAGTTCAACGGCGGAGATAGGCTGCTTTAGTATCGCTACGAAGTCATGAAACTAACTAATCTCCGCGGCGCAGGCACAGGCACAAGCAGGCGCACAAGTACAACCTGCACTATTTGTACGCTCAAGACGAACGCATCATCCAGCCGTATGTGCCGTCATTACGTACCTGTCTTGCCTCACATGCCTGGCGCTCTGATGCCCCTCATCAGTCCTGTATACCCTAGTAAAGGTCGTTACAGATCGCTTCCGATTGAGGTCTAGTTGCATACTATGACACTGCCGAGGCCATGCCCCCGGTATTCTCACACGGGAAATAGAGACCTATCGACCTGATCGACTCAGGGCGCGAGGCTTCTGCTGAGGTAGATCTTGATAACACGTTCGTTACACTCGTTACAGATAAGTGGTTTGTATCTGACCATCTGTACGCTCACAGCTTACTCGCCTATGCCGCGGCCGTTCTATAAACACTTCCAAAGCTTACGCGACGATAGCATAAGCGAAGCGTCTTTGCGATCTGGGGCAGAAGCAGGCTAACAAGACTGAAGAACCACAATCACTTCCCCGCGTCTTGCTAGTTTTTTCCTGGCTTGTGGAGTACAATCGGGGGCTCGGGGGTTCCCTAATACGTGTTTCGTTAGAAGCAGACTTATAGAGCCCATATCCGTATCTCATTGCCGTGGCCGTGCCTTGGTCACGAATCTCCGTTAGACGCACGCACTGTTCACGACGAATATCACGGTTCCAACTTGACCCCCATAATCTTAGGATGAAGCATTATACGAAACAGGTCCACGAGATATGTATGTCGACTCTGATGGAGTTTGGTTACTTTATTGAGTGGTGGGAGTTCAGCTTCCACAGTGTTTAATGATGAAGAGCTGGCTGTAGAGAGCACCTCTGGAGAGTATACTCGTTGTAGAGCGCTTCCTTTCGTCTTGGCTGTTGACTTTCATGTACAGCTAGTGGAATTGTCCCTTCGCCTCTTCGTCATTCAGGAACGCATTCGAGTACCCGCTGAGAAACATATCGACGTATCAACCCTGGTACGATTATACTCTGCAGGGGCAGCTAAAAGCCGCATTCCATAAGCATGTCTTATCGGTCCATTTAAGCAAATAAGTGCTTCGAGTGCTTATCAATCTCCGCATCCGAAGTGTGGGTGCCGTGGAGTGGTTAGAACGTGCAGTCCTGAGAGGATGCGTAGACAGGTAGATGCGGATCCGTGCCATGGACACTGACTATACAGACAACACCGACAATGTCGCCGTCGTGGCACTCGTCATCGACCCGTCCTCGCATTGATCTGCTAGGCCACTCTCGTGGGGCGTCAGGGGCTATTTATGTATGGAGCTTCGTCCTGGCAAATCGGTCACCGGCCGCCGTAGAGATCTCGCCTTCCGAATATCGACCGGTTCTTAACTTGGCTGGCGAACTCCTCGACTTCCATCTTGACGATATGCTGCCCGGGGATCACGATCATGCCCAGATACCGCGACGGCATGTCCGCGGCCACGGTGCTGTTTCCCGCCTCGGCGCTCGCGGCTGCGGCTTCGGCGAGCTTCTGCTGGGACGGCTGCCGGTACTCGTACGTGAGCGATAATATGACATTGCTGTTCTGCGAGGGGCGACATTTCATTCGTTAGCACACAATTCCATTACAATAGAGAGTGCTTAATGAAGGGCTCGACAGATGGTCTGGGCAGACGAACAGTATCGGTGCACTTGAAGGTGCCAATGAAGAGGCGTCCGTCGGTTGTGTAGATGCGCAGGTTCTTGTTGAGCAGCGACTTGAGATACCCCTCGGCCTCCGCCTTGACAGCAATCTTGTCCATGACTTTGCCCCCCTGCGACCTCGGCTTGCAGTTATTCCAGGAGTATGTCGTAGATAGGTGCCGTACCCAAAGACCAAGTGAAGTTATACAGCAGTATGGAGGCTGAAATACATCTATCACATGCAATGCGAGGGATAGATGTATTAATTTCGTACTTCGTACAAGCTTAAGCATTGAATGCAATATTTCGTGGGGTCTATCGATAAGCCATTCTTTTGGAGGGTGGCAGTAGGAAGGCAGTACCCCTGCTAGCTCCAAGGCACGGCCAGACGCGATTGTCGCGTAAGAGTCATCGTCATCGTCCTTCACTTCTCTCTTTCCTCCGTTCAGTTTAGAGTCCTACATAGTAGTTATTCGTGGGCAACAGCAACAACCTTCTCCATTTGGTTCACTGTTTGACTTCTGATCTCTAGCACGTAGATCAGATCTATTCATCATGCCATCGTACCCGTACGACACTTAAGTGTCTCTTTAACAACTTAACATATAATCCGAGTTCGCAAGCCTCCGAGTCCCACGACAATATGGGTGTGAACGGCCTCTGGACCGTAGTCCAGCCGTGCGCTCGCCCCACGAACCTCGCGACCCTGAACCGCAAGCGACTGGCCGTCGACGCCTCCATCTGGATATACCAGTTCCTCAAGGCCGTGCGCGACAAGGAAGGTAACGCCCTGCGGAACTCGCATGTCGTCGGCTTCTTCCGCCGCATCTGCAAGCTGCTATGGTTCGGCATCCGCCCCGTCTTCGTCTTCGACGGTGGCGCTCCCGCTCTCAAGCGCCAGACCATCACGAACCGCAAGCGTCGCCGCGAAGGCCGCAGGGACGACGCCGTTCGCACCGCCGGCAAGCTGCTCGCCGTCCAGATGCAACGCGTCGCCGAGGAGGAGGGCGAGAAGCGCCGCCGCAACGCTGAGCGCGAGCAGCAGGGCCGCCCCGTTCGCGAGGACCCCGTTGAGGAAATCCCGGACGCCAACAATCTGGTGTACGTGGACGAGCTGGGCATGGACCAGGCCGAGCGCCAGAAGAACAGAAAATTCTACAAGCAGGATGCTTACCATCTGCCGGAACTGAACGGCGGTATTGAAGGCATGGGCCGGCCCGAAGACCCTCGCATCGTGAGCATCGAAGAGCTAGAAGAGTACGCCAGACAGTTTAACAGCGGCAAAGATATCAACGTCTACGATTTCAACAAGATCGACTTCGAGGGTGAGTTCTTCAAGAGCCTGCCTCCCGTCGATAGGTATAACATCTTAAACGCGGCAAGGCTACGTAGCCGATTGAGGATGGGATTGAGCAAAGAGCAACTGGATGGAATGTTCCCCGACAGGATGGCATTCTCTCGGTTTCAGATCGAAAGAGTACGGGAGAGAAACCACCTGACGCAAAGGCTTATGCAGGAGGCCGGCATGACCGGTACCGATCTCACCTTGGCGAAGAACGCCCGTATCGCTGGCGAGAAGGATCGCGAATACATCCTTGTCAAGAACGAGGGAGCCGAGGGTGGATGGGCTCTCGGTGTTGTCAGCAAAGAAAAGGACCGTGGCGAGATCCACAATCCTATCGATGTTGAAGCCTTGGAATTTCAATATCAGACCAAGGAAGAGGATGAGGAATGGGAAGACGAGGATTTCGAGGATGTTCCCGTTGAAGGTCTGAATAGGTTACCGAAAACCCAAGAAATGTCTCAAGCTAACGGCGAGAGCTTTTCTGTCCCTAACGAGGATGAGGAGTCGTTGTTTGTTGGAGGGGATGCGGTGGATGGCGTCGATGGTCTCTTCGAGTCTCGAAACATGGATGAAACCGTTCTAGATGACGAAGAAGAAGACCTTAACCGAGCCATTGCCATGTCCCTGAGAAACCAGCACGGAGTAACATCACCAGGACATGAACCAGAAGAGGAAGAAGAGTTCGAGGATGTTCTCGTGCCGGAGTGGACCCAGAAAGCTACCGAGCAGCCGAAGCCGATCACATCAACAAGCGGCAGTATAATAGCTCATATAGTAAACAACAGGGCCAACGCGTCCATGCCAAAATCTACGCCGACGCCTGCGCCGAGACGAGATAGCAATGAGAGTAGCGACAGTGAGGTCGATCTGCGGGCTGCGCTGTCTAGGAGGAAGAAGAAGAAAGTCCAGACCTTCAAGCCCGCGCCAACGATTCCCAACATAAAAAATCCATTTGATGGGCCTTTACCTTTCGAAAAATTGGATTGGAAGTCTAGTATTTTCGCAAAGAAAGAACAGGCGCCCATAAATCCTCCAGAGAAGGAGATGCATGATGGTCAAGATGCTGATGAACTAGCTGGCGGATTTGTTCGCGACAGCGACGAAGAAGGTGAAGCCCCTGCTGAAGAGTCGCACGAAGAAAATCGTCCGTTACCACCTTGGATGATACAAGACGAGAGGGACATCCGCGAGTCACTCAAGGCGCAGCAAGAGATCGAAAATGAGATTAACGACGAAGACCGAGAAGCGGCACTTGAAGAAGAACGGAGATGGCGTAAAGAGGCCGTTATTGAGATCGAGTCTTCTGATGATGAGAGCGACGTACAAATTGTCGATGCCCCTGTGCCGCGTCCACAGAAAAGCCCTGAACAACTGCAAGAAACGCAAGAAAAAACGAGATTATCTCCTGCGACGTTGACCAGAGTCAACCCTCCTGTCGCGGACGAAGAAGGTCAGCCAGAAAATATTCGACGTGCAGATACTATGCAAGAAACAACTACTTCTCAAGACCACACAATGGAGGAGACTGTGTCCACGCCAAAATCTACTTCCAAGTCGTCTTCTCCGGAACCGGAATTCGAAGACGTTGAAGCGCCACGCCCCGCAAAAGGACCGGCAACTGTTGATACCGTCGACCAGGCCGAGTCTCCTGAACCAACATTCGAGGACGTCGACGTACCCGTACCAGAAGCAGATAAGCCACTAGATGTACCAGAAGAAGCGACCGAAGATATCAACGGTATGGTATTTGGCGATGATGAGTTCGACGAAGGCGAGTTCAGCGACCCCGAGGAGGAAGAGTTGCTCGCTCAGATGGCGGAAGAAGCGGAAGAGCATGCCCGTTTCGCCAGCCAGCTCAATAATAAATCTGAACGAGAAAATCAGGAAGCTTATGAGCGAGAGCTCAAAGCGCTACGAACGCAACAAAAGAAGGATCGAAGAGATGCGGACGAAGTCACACAGATCATGATAACCGAGTGTCAGGCCCTCCTGCGCTTCTTCGGTATTCCCTACATCACCGCGCCAATGGAAGCCGAAGCTCAGTGTGCCGAGTTGGTAAGACTTGGTTTGGTGGACGGCATAGTGACGGACGACTCCGATACCTTCCTATTCGGCGGCACACGAGTATACAAGAACATGTTTAATAGTAACAAATTTGTTGAATGTTATCTCGGCACCGATCTCGAGAAGGAACTATCGCTCTCGCGCGACCAGCTGATCTCTCTAGCCCAGCTTCTCGGCTCCGACTATACGGAAGGCCTTCCGGGCGTCGGTCCAGTGACGGCCGTCGAGATCCTGTCCGAGTTCCCGGGCAAGGACGGGCTCTCGCAATTCCAGGACTGGTGGCAGGACGTGCAGGTCCGCGGCCGGCCGAAGGAGGCAGACCAGGGCTCGACGTTCCGACGTAAGTTCCGCAAATCGCAGGCGAAGCGGCTGTTCCTGCCGACGGGGTTCCCGAGCACGGCCGTGTACGAGGCGTACCTGCGGCCGGAGGTGGACAGCACGGCAGAGCAGTTTCAGTGGGGGGTGCCGGACGTGGCCGGGCTCCGGCAGTTCCTCATGGCCACCATCGGCTGGAGCGAGGACCGCACCGACGAGGTGCTCGTGCCCGTCGTCCGCGACATGAACCGCCGCGACACCGAGGGCACCCAGAGCAACATCACGCGCTTCTTCGAGGGCGCCGTCGGCGTCGGAGCCCGCGAGCCCGCGGCGCCCTCCCGCCACAGGGCCCAGGGCAGCAAGCGCATGGCGCAGGCCGTCGACAGGCTCCGCGCCAACGCGACCGACGGTGCGGCTGCTGCGAGTCGAGAACTGCCCACCCGTGCCCACGCCCCCGCTGACGACGGGAGCTCCGCGCAGCCAAAGACGGCTAGCAGACGCAAGAGGAAAGCCGGGAGCGCGATCACGCTTGACGATGATGACGACCGTGATGATAACGAGGACGATGGCGATGGAGATTATGCAGATGGCAGTTCGCGTGGCAGCGGGCAGCAGGGTAATGGAAACGGCGTTCAGAAGACCACCGGCGCGCAGAGAGGTAGGGGTAGAGGTGGGGGCGGGAAGAGGGGGAAGAGAGCTAAGGCTTCTACGTAGGAGTGTCTGTGTCTAGAGACAAGATATACCTTTGCGAGATGAAGAGAGATAAAGAACCAAGACCTTTGTGGAAATTGATGCTGTTGAAACCAAATCAGGTGATACCAAAAGAGCTGGAAGCTAAGAGTTGTTTCCAACCTTGGAATTCTACTTGGGCAAGTTTATACCCAGTCAAATCCCAAAAGCGTGTCTAAGTTAATAGATGCTGCGGTGCTTAGTCCCATAGTCGGTAGCATATTGTCATAACTGTCACTTGGTTTGGTTCTTGTCATGGCACAGCAAGACAGTTGCTAAGTCAAAAACGTAGGCATGGAATTAGAACGAATTATGAGCATTTACGAGCATTGGAGTCTTAGCCAGCGCTGGGAGACTTGGAATCCACTCAGGCACTGTACTACAGTGACGTCGCTTATCGATAAGCCTCAGAAAAAACAAATCCACGCAAGGGCGGTCTTGAGGTCTTAATTTTCATATTGCCATTGTTAGGGTACCTAGCCTTGATCATGCGAGGTACAGGTACTAGAGCTCTTTGGCAGCAAGGCCTTGCTCTTACAGAGCTTCAGAGGGCGTCAGTAAATCCCAATTGGCCGTCGTGATCCCATAGTTCTCACAAGTAAACAGTCACCATGCGCTTTCACGACCGGCCTTCGTAGCAGCAACGACGGCAGCGGCAACAGCTTATACGAGCAACCCCCGCTCTGCCACGCTCCCGCTTCGTCCCCGCCGGCCCGACCTGAGCATATCCCAAACTTCCTTCCACACGAGCGCACGCCGGTACAAGAAGCAAAAGGAGGCGGCCAAGGGGGGCAAGGGGGGCAAGGCAGCGCCGGCCGCGGCCGCCAACGACGACGGCGACGGTGACGGGGGCGCGAAGCACCCGCAGCCGAACCCGGAGGAGCCGCTGGACTTCGCTGACGTGGCGTCGCGGCTGTCGCGGCACGACGAGCACTTCCGGGACGCGCTGAAGAAGCTGCGGAGCGGGGGGCGCTTCAACCCGGACGTGATCGGGGCGCTGCGGGTGGCGGACCCGGAGCAGCGGAAGACGGGCGCGGCGACGGCGGGCGTGACGTACCCGCTGCGGGAGGTGGCGCAGATCGTGCCGCGGGGGGGCCGGACGGTGTCGATCCTGGCCAACGAGGCGGCGTGGGTGCGGCCGATCATGAGCGCGGTGCAGGCGAGCGCCGACTTCAACCAGCAGCCGCAGCGCGACGCGGACAACGAGCTGGAGCTGACGCTGCGCGTCGAGCCCGAGCGCCGCGACGACCTCGCGCGCCGCGCCCGCGCCACCTGCCACGAGTGGCGCGACCGCGTCCGCGCCGCCCGCCAGCGCCGCGACAAGCTCCACGCCACCTGGACCCGCGGCAAGCTCCTCGGCCCCGACCTCAAGCGCACCGCCGACAAGGAGCTCGACAAGCTCGTCAAGGCCAAGATGACTGAGATCGACGCCGCCGAGAAGGACGCCGTCAAGGCCGCCGAGACTAAGTAAAAAGGGGGGCACGGTTGGAGGGAGAAGCAGCATGGAGTTTTGTGGTCAGCCTGTGCTTCGTATAGACATAGAAATACTACAAGGTGGCTCCCCGAAAAGTTGCAGAGGAATCAGATAAGTCGACGGAGTTGTGTATGATATGCAGTCTATATACTTTACACACACACATACACACTAGACTATATATACAAGCCATCTCTCCCGCGAATCTCGGCGGTGACTAGTTGCTGTTCCGTCTCAAGCCTTTGCCTCGGTACTCGCACCAGCAGCACCGCCAGTCTTAGTAGGCCCTCCGGTTCCCTGCTGCTGCTGCTGCTGCTGCGGCTGCGGCTGCGGCTGCTGCCGCGAGATCATGCTCCTGATCTTAGCCTCGATGGCCCTCCCGGCGTCCGCGTTCCAGGTGGCGTCGCGCCTGACGTAGTTGTGGACAGCGGTGAGGGGGTCTGCGGGGTCGGCGAAGCCGGGGCCGTCGTAGGTGCCGCGCAGGGCATCCTCGAGCACGGCCGTCTTGACCTCGGCGGGGGCGGCGAAGGGGCGGCCGCTCTTCTCGATCATGCGGCCCAGCACCTGGCTGGTCCAGGTGCGGGCCGCGTCCGAGGGGGGCACGAAGACGCCGGAGCCGTCGCGCCACGCGACCTGCATCTCCTGCTGGGGCGCCAGGTTCGTCGGGTGGAAGCCGCTGCCACCGCCCAGCGTGCGCGCCGCCCGCATCACCGTCTCGCCGGCGCCCAGCGTGCTGTTGCTGACCGACGACGCCACGGCCGGGCCGAAGCCCGCCAGCGACTCGAGCGTCAGCGACGGCTTGAAGGGCATCGTCTGCCCCGTCTCCTGCCGCGCCAGGTACGCCTGCACGTGCGGCTGGCTGCCCAGAGACGGGGTGCCCGGGGCCCTGGTCCTCCTCCTGCCGCCGCCCTCCTCGTCCTCTTCGTCCCCGTCTCGCCGCCGCCGCCCGCCCCGTCTTCCGCGTCGTCCGCCGCCGCCGCCGCCAACCCCCCCGCGGCCACGCGCCCGTCGCGGCCGGTCGTCCATACCGCTACCGCCGTCGCCACCGCCAAATCTTCCACTAAAGCGTCCTCCCTGTGGAGAGGCAGTGACGCCTCCCCGAGAAGAAGCAAAGCTGCCCCCCCGTGAAGGGGCCAGGGGGACGCCTCGTCCGTTTCCGCGGCCGCGGAACCCGCCTCGTATGATGTTCGGGCGCTGTCCGGGGGTGAACTCGTTGCTTCTGCCGTCTATGGATAGGTCGTCGTTGCGCGGTGTGCTTGGATCTCCGCTTTTGGTGAATCTAGGTTCTCGGGTCTTCGTCGGCGAGAAGCCGCCCAGCATGCCGACTATCTCGTTTACGGCTGCGGTGGTACGCTGGCTTCTGGAAGGTTTCGATTCTCCGTCGGTTTTGGGTTCGCCATTCCCCTTGCCCTTGTCATTCTCGTCGGCAGCGCTCCGCCGCGCAGAGATGGAAAATTGCCGCAGTGAGGCCGCGATTCCGTCGGTCACTCTATTGACATCTGGCCTCGAGCGGCCAATGGCCGAGTGTAGTGGATGTCGGATCATGACGGCCCAACTGCTTTAGTGTGAGGTTATTTGAAAAAAAGAGCTTTAGATTTTTGCATTTTCAATCGTCATTCGCTATTCGCCGAAGCTTTGGCGGGCTTGTGTTCAAGCGGGGCATTTATAGCAGTATCGAGATCATGCACATATCAAAGGAACCTAGGCACTCGCCCATTTCTCACCTCCGTCTCCCCCTTTTCTTCTCGACTATTCAAATATAACTTCCATTGTTTTCATTTTATATAGAGTATTCTTTGAATAATGTGTAGAAACCCCCACTCGACTGTATTTTTAACCCCTAAACGCCGATGCCAGAGATTTCCATGACAAAAATAGTCTCAGCAACCCTCATTGCTTACATGTACCTATCTTTGCAACGGCTTGTTCATACCTCCCATCGTTATCGTCTTGATATTCACGTACTCCTCAATGCCATATTTAGAGCCCTCCCTGCCGAATCCAGATTGTTTGACACCTCCGAAAGGTGTAGCAGTGTCGGAAATCAGGCCGGTGTTGACACCGACCATGCCAACTTCCAGAGACTCAGCTACTCGAGTGATCCGCTCTAGATCTCGCGAGAAGAAGTACCCTGCGAGGCCAACTTCAGCTGAGTTTGCTAGATCAACAACCTCCTGTTCTGTTGCGAATGGGAACAAGCCAGCCACGGGTCCGAAGGTTTCCTCACCCGCAATGGCCATTTCCTTGGTCATGCCAGTGATGACTGTAGGCTGGTAGAAGTTGGAGCCCAGGTCCGGCATCTTTTGCCCGCCAACTACGACTTTCCCGCCCTTCTGTTCGGCGTCTTTGATGTGAGATTCTACCTTCGAGATGGCACGAGCGTGGATCAGGGGTCCGTGAGTTATTCCCTCGTCAAACCCGTTTCCGACCTTAAATCCTTTGACCTTCTCTGCGAACTTCTTTGCGAACTCGTCGTAGATGCCCTTCTGAACATAGATTCTGTTGGCGCACACACAAGTCTGCCCTGAAGAGCGGAATTTGGAGGCAATAGCACCAGCAACCGCTGCATCGACGTCGGCATCGTCAAAGACTATGAATGGCGCATTGCCTCCTAGCTCCATAGACAGAACCTTCAGGGTTGGAGATGACTGTTTCATAAGGAGTTTTCCCACGTTTGTTGACCCTGTAAACGAGACCTTCCTGACGGTGGGATGGGTTGTCAGAGTTTCTCCAACCTCAGGTGTGTTTTCTAAGGTTGTCACAAAGTTGACAACGCCTTTCGGGATTCCAGCTCGGTGCGCTAGCTCGGCTAGGGCCAGAGACGTGAACGGCGTCTCTCCCGGCGTCTTGAC
Source organism: Hypoxylon sp. FL1284 (assembly GCA_022432365.1). NCBI lineage: Eukaryota > Fungi > Ascomycota > Sordariomycetes > Xylariales > Hypoxylaceae > Hypoxylon > Hypoxylon sp. FL1284. The sequence goes on along the minus strand of JAJJXE010000003.1, from coordinate 1,031,909 downwards.
AACGACCGTACAGCCAGCAGCGAGAGCAGGGCCGAGCTTACGCGTGACCATTGCGGCAGGAAAGTTCCATGGGGTAATCAAGCCGCAGACACCGACAGGCTGCTTAATGGTAACCACCCTGTTTCCCGGTACGGTAGCCGGTATCGAGTCGCCGTACACCCTCGGCGCCTCCTCGCTAAACCACTCGAAGAAACTAGCGGCATAGTTCACCTCACCCTTCGCGTCGGTAAGTGGCTTTCCATTTTCCCACGTAATTAGTTTGGCGAGGTCCTCGGCGTTCTCTATCATCAGATCGTACCACTTCCGGAGCAGCTTCGACTTCTCACGGCCAGTTTTGGTCCTGAAGCTTGGAAACGCGGCGGCAGCAGCAGCAATGGCATTCTCGGTGTCCTTCCCAGTGAACTCGGGGCTTGAGCCTATAAGTTCGCCGGTAGCCGGATCGTGGACCTTGAATGTCTTGCCTGAAGAAGCCTCGACCCATTCCCCGTTGACGTAGCAAACGTCGGTCTTGAAGAGGGAGGGGTCGTTAAGCTATGATTATTTCGAAGTGAGTATGATATAACTATGAATATAACTGGAGATGCTGCTTAACAAAGCTTACCTTGGGAGCTCTACTGGACGCCATTCTTGATACTATGAGTGGGAGAGTTGTTCTTTGGAACTGAGACTTCACTGCAAGCCTGGGTTGGGAGGTGAGGGTCTTTTGTATGCTTCTGAGAAGACTCATGTTGGGATGTGGGTGACTATTAGTAAACCTCGACTACTACGAACTAGAGGACAGTTTCTGATTATCGTGATGCATGCGAGCATTGATCGGATCGATATGGGCTTCAGAGACAATACGCTTCAGTGACGTTTACTCGATAAGACTGACGACATCGGCATACATCGGCATGCAAAAGCGGGCTAACTCCGCGGTAAGTGCGGGGCGGCGGGGTTACCGTGCCTGACCTTGGTATCGATATCTGTCCCGGGTAGCCCGAGGATTTTATGCTGATAATATCTTTCGAGTTCCATAATATACCGAGAGCTATTTCGTCTTGCTCGAATCTCCCAAATATCTAGGTATCTATCTGTAGGTATCTGCCCTCCCTCTCATGCTGTATGATAAAGGTTTCTATAAAAAAAGTAGTTAAAGAAAAAAAAAAAGCTGGTGTCATCCTCCCCGGCCGAGACGTGCCCCCAGCCTCGTTCGACAAATAGCAATTTCTATTTCACGCCTCGGAATACAACCTAACCACTCCCCGCATCTCATTACATGATGCGCTCCAAAGAGAAGAGAACTCCAAAACAAGCTGTCGCCTCCGAATAACGTAGTAGACCGGGCAGAGATAATCTAGGCCGCTGGCAAAGTCGAGAAATAGTTACATCCTGCCGATGATACAATGTTGCCTCCAAGATTCAAGTGCGGAGAGCCTTGTCTTTGGACCTCACTGCATCGTTACATGCTCATCACCAAATCTGGCACATCGTATCTGACGCCATCATTGTTCCCGATAGAGGTACAAATATTTCTTCACAGTCCTTTCAGATATGAAGATGCACATTGAATTTCTCACCGAACCCCAATTACGAGCAAGTACTTACAGAGAGGCTATCATGTTTAGTGTCATCATGTTGCTGGCACAGGCTAGCCTAGCCGTGACGAGTCCGGTTGTGTCTTATACTATTCCCGGCACTGCGAGTATCGCAGAAGCGATCAAGCCCCTAGGCGGCTTTATAAGCTACTCCATCGAGTTCTCGTCATTCCCCGACTTCGCCGGTAGGATGTCCTGTAGCTACGAGAAACATGTTCGTAGTCTAATTCGTAGACAGGCAACGCATCAAGCCCTAATGAGTTTTCGAATAACTTGTTGGACAATCTCGGCTCTCTAGCTGGGATCAAGCCGTATATCCGGGTTGGAGGAAACACCCAAGACTATGCCATCTACAACCCGGCGCTCAGCATTGCCATCAACGGTACTTATAATGACTCGAGGTCTCCCGATTATCCCACCACCATCGAGATAGGGCCTGCGTATTTTGAATCGTACAGCACGTGGCCAGACGTCAAGTTCTCCCACGGCTTCAACTTGGGCGGGAACCATGATGACAGGCAGTGGGAGACGCTCCTGGAGACCGCTGCCCTGGCTTGCAAGGCTATCGGCAAGGACAAGCTGTATATGTGGGAGTACGGCAACGAGCCCGATCTCTTCGCGACAAGCTCTCAGGGGCCGGTTAGGCCGTCGGACTACAACGAATCAGATTACGTAGCAGAGTGGCTGAACGGCACGAGAGCTATCAAGAGCGTTCTCGAAGAGAACTGTCCGGATCTTCTCTCCGACGACCTATACGGATATCTGGCGCCTTCCTTCGGCGGTACCGGCAATCACCTCAAGGCACCACGCACGTGGGCTGACGGCATCGACGAAGACGGGGATATCAAGCTCTTCTCCTCCCACAAGTGCGTCTTCTATTTATCTTCCCCTTCTTCTCGTTGTCCACTCCCGGAGTCACATAAAAGCCGCTGACCCTCGAACGACGAGAACAGCTACATATCCGGCGCCGAGACGCCCGGTGTGACGCTGCAGGGCACGCTGATGAACCACACGCGGACGGCGCAGAGCGTGGACGCGCACGTGGCCGAAAACGCGAGCGTGGTGCCGGGCGTGCCATACGTGCTGGGCGAGACCAACTCGCTATACAACCAGGGGCGCCCCGGGCTGTCCGACGCCTTCGGCGCCGCGCTCTGGGGCGTCGACTTCGCCGCGTACTGCGCCGCCGCCGGAGTCGCCCGCGTCCACTTCCACATGGGCACCAACTACCGCTACGCGTCCTGGCAGCCCGTCGCTACGGACAAGGCGCCCCTCGCCGTCAAGCCGCCCTACTACGGTAATGTCGCCGCTGCCGCCTTCCTTGGGTCCGACGGCGCTAGCGTTGCCGCCTTGGAACTAGAGACAGTTGACGACGACAGCGCCGACCCCGAGACCGACGTCGCGTACGCGGCGTACGCCGGCGCCGCCCTCCGCCGCGTCCTCGTGCTCAACCTGCGCGCCTACAACTACACATCGGGCGACGGCGGCGCCCGGCCCACGCGCACGTACCGGTTCGCGGGTTTAGCGAATTCGACAGCGGCGACGGTCCGCCGGCTGTACGCCAACGGAAGCGACGCCGTGACGGGCGTCTCGTGGGACGGCTGGAGCTTCGACCACGCGCTCGACGAGGGCCGCCCCGTGCGCCTGCCCAACGTGACGGTCGGCGAGGTCGTGCCCGTCGTCGACGGCGCCGTACAGGTCGAGGTCCCGGATTCCCAGGCCGTGGTGCTGGATTTTGCGGCTGGGGTTGAGGGGCCGGCGGCGGGGGAGCAGGTGTGGAGGAGGTAGGAGGTGTGAGTGGATAGGTAATTTGGGTAGCTAAGTGTCTTGCAGGGAGCCACGAGAAAAGGGGTTTGTCACATACATGTATATCGTACAGCATAGGTACCTATCGAGGTATATATCTGGATATCTCTGTGAATGGCAACACTTCTAGAAAGAAATGGTACCTTTGAAAGCTCATAAAAGTGCTCTTAGTAGCGGCGATGGTATTCCATCCTGGATTACAATCCAAGGATTCAGAACCTCAAGCGTTCTACTTCCTTCGCCTCTACAGTCGTTTCATCTGCATCTATGCATGCTCCCTGTTCAGTTCGGTATTCCACATCCTACCCGGCTATGCAAGACGCGCTGCCGTTGTCACATCATAAGCCCGCATCCTCCTAGATCGGCAGAGAGAAACAGTATTTGGCGGTAATGGATTTCTCTGATTAGAAAGAAAAAAAAAAAAAAAAACGCTAGATATCGACGAGATAAAAAAAAATCTGGCGAGAGAAAGATCTCGCGGGAGCTTATAGTGTACACATGATGGAAAAAAGGGGGTTCTCTCCTTTCCACCCCCTTTTTTCCTGTCGGCGTGGGCTATCCGTCTTGCTTCTTGGATATTCCAGCCGCCACGCTTCCAACTTGCAAGTGCTTATCCAATCGTACAACGTCCCATCATCACCTCATTCACTACCTTGATCATGACCGAGTTGATGCAAATGGCTTCTCATTAAGAAAATATCTGCTTCCGGAGCGAGATAAGAAGCCGCCATTCGTTCCGTGGGCGCGGCGGGGCTTATCCCGCGTCCATCGAGAGGAAATCCGTGGAGAGACACGTCTACGCGTACTGATTCCGCTTGGAATAATTTCTGTCGAGCGTGTTGAAGGCCATCGTTCGCGGCGTGTACGGCGTGTACGGTACCGCGCCCGTCCTCGGAGTAGGGGGGATGCTGGGCATCTGCCAGCTGCTGCCCCGCTTCAGGGCCGCTGGCGAGGAGGTGTTGTCGTCATCGTCGTCGTCGACTTTGTCGTTGGCCGGGTTGGGCATGAGGGCCCAGATCGTCAGACCGATGTTGACCAGATAGATGCAGCTATTATGATTGTCAGCGTATACATGTTTCTCGAGTCCTGGAAATGCTGCTGGGGCGGGCTTACAGCATGATGCACGCTGCGGCGAACGCGCCTTTTGCCATGCGGCACGAGCCCTGCACGCTCTGGTTTGCCGCTACGTTGCAAGGCTTGGCGATGTACCACGCCACCGAGCTTGGGTAGTTTGGGTCGAGATGATCCGGCCCCGCCTGGCCGCATATGCTCGTCACGTAGAGCGCCACGAGCGAGATGTTGATGGCCATTGCGACGATGGGGAACCAGACGTGCATGATGAACGCGATCAGCTTCGTGAGGAGGAGGAAGAGGCTGAGGACGGATATGGCGACATTGAAGTCGGTGATTCTGCATGCGCTGTTAGTCAATCTCCCGTTCCGGGCGGGACGAGGCCGAGCCTTGTGGGCACGTACGTTTGCGACCAGACGAATGGCAGTTTCGGCTGCGGCTCGTAGTTGGCATACGCATAGAGGATGACGTTAGGGCTCGAGTTGAAGCCGAGCTCGTGCCCGGCGCGCCATAGCTTGGTCCGGTACAGGTCCGGCTGAGAGATGCCGAACAGGACCAGGACCGCCACCGTTCCCAGCAACTCTGGTATCATGGAGTAATACATGGCTCTTGTCGATCTCCATTGTCGACGTAGAATTTTATAGGCCATAGTGAGACAGTCGGCGCCACGAAGAATGGGTATTCTATCTCGGTATGTATGTCTTTAAGTTCCTAGGCCCGATGGAGTCGCCTTGCTTCACGCGAGTCGGAAAAAGGAAGAAGATTGAGCGGGATTTCGATGAGGGGCCGGCTTCTAATCACGTCGCTGGAAGCCAGCTAATCAGCCAGCACTTCACATTGGAATGCCTACGACGGGCGAGTCTCTTGGTGGAAGAGGGAATCCAAGTTGGAGGTTAGAAATGATCGAGGGATTACGCCGAAACTCACGAACAAGCTCAAGATTTGAGGGGAGTTGGCGGTCGGCCATTTCTTAAGGAAGTGGTCGGGCGGGTGGCTGCATATCAGTCACAAGTGCGCATGGTGATATTTCTGAATGCCTAGCGAGGGCCAATGAGAGACCGGCACAGGCAGCGTTGGGACAGTGTAAGCGCCCGGGTGGTGGTACGTGAATGGGCGCTTCGCCCCCGGCTCACCTCTGGGCGAGGACGGAATGCCGCAGCCGGATTGGTCGGCCGCAACACCAACAGCCAGTCAGACGAGCCAATGGCAGCTCAAGACGCTGGTCGGTGCAGGCATCAGGAGGCCGGGGCTCTCATTGGCCAGTACCCCTAGATGTCTCCCTCTCGGATCTTGGTGGCCGATCCCGCTCCCGCTGTCATGAGCCACGAACCCGAACCCGCCCCCAAGACTCTCTGTGACATAGGGGCTGAGAGCGCTGATCGTCTGGCCATCTTGACGCCGCCTCCAACTGATTGATAGGTGGCCTATCTTTACCATGGGGCCATATGGTCGAAGGTCGTAAGATGTAAATGAAGGCTTCCTGCGCCGTGGATAAGTACGAGATGTGTACAAACTACGCGGGTAGTTTATGGACTTGCATTTAGTTCAAAGATAGGATTGAATATGTGCTATTGATGATGTTAGAGTTGGATCAAATGATGGCGACCGTGAGGCGGCGTGAGTTAAGACGAAGAGACTTTATAAGCGCGAATGCGACCTTCTCGCACAGATGTTAAGAGATTGAAATCATGAATCACCAATCTTACTACCCTAGTTCTAGATCTAGAGAAGCTCGAATAGGATAATAGCTCAGGTTGCGGTACTGTCAGATGTTGGTTGTTGGTGGGCAGAGGTAAGGGTTGGAGGTGACTTATAGCCTATGCCTATGCCTATGCGTGTCTGCTCTAACGGGACAATATGAGCAAGAAAAGCTCTGGCTGTGACGGGGAGAAAGATGATGTTGGGGGTAATAAGATGGAGATGGAGGGTGTCTCAAGACAAGAGCCTCCATGTAACAACGCCGGCAGGCCGGTGTCGTGTCTATTTAGTCTCTGAGATGACCCCCGCGGCAATGGCTGACTGGCTGGCTGACTAGATGGTGGCGTCGATAGTTGTATGCGAGGAAGCTGATCCCGTACTAGGACGCGTATCTTTGATACTTACATAGTAGCCTCGACGATAAGCTGGCATGATGGAAGATCGAAGATGGCTGGTCTGTCAGCAAGTCAGCAGTCAGCTTCAGCGTTAGAAGAAGGGATTTCCTGGCTTGTTAGAGCCCCCTAAGAACCGGGCTCAACGCCCGACTCGCGCTACCCTTTTTGTGAATCAATCAGACCAGTCTGGGTCCGAGGGATCGACACGACCCGTCAGTGCTCCAGGCGTGCTCCAAGTGGTGCTCCAGTGGTGTTCCAGTGGTGCTACTGCTCGCGCCATGGCGGGTTCGGCCAGAGATAGATTGGGTCTCTCCAAAGGCCGCAAGAAATATTCCGTGATGAGCAAGATGCTAAGGTTCTTTTCTGCCGTCCCATCGAATCCGTCGATGCCATCGTGTCCACCGCGGAGATATTGCAACGGGGACTGAGCACCTGGACGGATAAGGGCACGTTTATTACCAGCATTGTTACCGCAATTCTACCAGTCTGGATGCAAGGGATCAGTCCTGGGCACGTGCAGACTCTACCAGAGCCTGACATCTCTGTACGCCTGGTAGAGAAATAAAAGTCTGCCACGCAGGCCACGCAGGCCACGCAGGCCACGCAGGCCACGCAGGCCACGCAGGCCACGCAGGCTACGCAGCTCCAAGGTATGCTGCCGCGTCGGCAGAGTATGCAGCCTACTATGCGTATATGAGTAACCTCATATACACGGAGACGTGTACTGTCATGTACAGACTGCTGGATAGGTAGATATTTACCTACAGACAGGCACATACCTAAGGTACGTCTTATTCCAGACACTCGTCGTCTGCTGCGACGTACCGTTTCAACGAGATGCGACTTACGTACATATTGGACTGGGCAGGCTGGCAGGCTGAGGAGAGCATGGGTGCGTTGTTCCCGAGTAATATTGGGTGTAACGGCATATCTATCAAGAAGTCGTCAATGCGGAATTGCCTAGAAGTTCTCGCCTCGGACAGACTCTGCTGTGCGACGTCGACTCTGGTGAATGTCGGTAAGACTTGGTCTTTTTCTCACCTGTCGCGGGCGCTCTGACACTTTGCAATCTGCATATACGCACAGGGCAGAGACGCAGAGACGCAGACATGCAGCCATGTCAACGCATGTATGCGCATACCTAGCCAGCCGTTATGTACGTATGCCTTCTATGCACATAGGGGCATGCGTGTACCCGTACATTACATGTATGTGAGGCCGGAGACATCCTAAAGTGAATAGCGGACGGCTCTAGCCCTGATCTGGATCTACCGTCTCCCCTAATGACATCAAGTTCATCTAAAGATACACGCGCTGCCTTGGCTGCGTTACCTACCCGGTTAGAGACAAATCCAACAAGTCTGATTCTGTTACCCAGGTGGGAAATTCCGTATGGCAGGCATCGCATTGTGAAATAAATACCGTGAGGCACGGAGAAGACAAGACAGGATTCGTCTTCACTAAGTGGGTGCGTCGAGCGTGGTCAATGCAGAGGAAGACATACCTATGTATCTACCATAGTATGTGTACGGCCTCACTTATGTGTATGTACATACACCCTAGAGGTACCCTAGAGGCACCCTGGAGACCCCCCGGGCGATGTGATCATCAGTAATATTTCCCCAAACCGTTACTCGAACTCCTGGAGTTGCTAAGTCTTCTGGACGGTCTGGAACACCCAGACCCCGGTCATCCCAATTTCTCTCGGAGCTGGTTTGCACGGTACTTTTCTTATGCAAATGTTTTAGCACGCCCTCGAGTACCTCTACCTCTTTTTTTATTTTTATTTTTTATCTTGTATCACTGGTACTATCACTGTCGTTATCATCACTTCGAAGCAACAGACATCATCGACTTACTTGGACTGTATCTTTTCTTTTCTTCTCACACCCGTCAAGACACCCGTCCAGCTCGCTCGGCACTCCACATACAACATACGGTAGTTTGTACATAGACCTTCCTCCTTACCTCCCTTCTACCTTATACTGCTACATTACCACATCGCATCCTTACTTGCTACCTCTCCAACCCTGTGACTACGTCTACCGGCCCGTCTCTCGTCCACTCACCTCGCATCATCTCTATTCCTCCTACGGTACGCTCCTCTGGTACATGCTGCATGCGATCCATACTTGTACCTACTCAATCGCTGGCCCCGATTCACACGATTCTCTCTTACCTAAGGGTATCATCCCACCCAGGCCAGCCCGGACCCAGACCGCGAAACCCTGTCGATAGCTCGCCGTGCCTATCACTGTCAAGTGTCAAGTTGCATGTCAGGTCGCATGTAGGCATGGGCATGATATCGACACTCCTATAGGCTCTCACCCTAAACCACGCAACCAGCAACCAGACCTACCGCTGTTCTGACTCGTGCTTCCTGCCTCGAGTCCTGCAGTCACCTAGCCCTCCAACGCCTTGCTTATACCGGCCTGTACTCGCTGAGACACTCTGTCTACCGTCCCTTTCCGCCTTTCGGTTTCCTGGTCTACTGCCCTTTACTCCTACTCTTCTTCCCTCCATTGTCCGTGACCCCAACTAGCCCTGCCGAGGGCACGTCTTAGCACTTCTAAGGTAGAAGGGAATAGGAGCTTGGGGCCGGAAGCATACTTGGGCATCTTGACCTTGACGTCTGGCCTCGCGCCGTCTAGTGTTTGGACAGGTCTTGGGGGGATTTTCCATGCTCCACCACATCTCATATCCGTCATCGCCACCTACCTCGTCCGCCTCGCATTCCGGCCTGCGCTATCCATGGCCACGGCCCGACCGGTCCCGACTTCCCGATCGTTGCTAGCAGGTAATCCGAGGCGATTCTTGAGCGAGGAGCTTGTCTTTGGCGCTGGTACCCTACTGTCAAGAGAAAATACTCCTTCATGACTCTACCGAACAGGCCAGATAAGCCTAGCCTTCCAGCCATTCCCGGCACCCATTCCAACTACGCCGTCCAAGAAAACAACTGCCCCGAAGCAACTTCGACCGCTGCCTCTGGCGCCGCCATTCCCTTCCCACGAGCGGTGCGGCAACGCCAATTCGCACTCAGTAATGACGCTGGTGGACCCGTGAACCGTGGCATAGATGAGTATCCGACCGAGGCTGGACATTATGGTCTATCACCTGCCGCGCGCCTCAATCACCAGCCGATAGTTGGCGATCCAGCGGTGCGCTCGCCCAACGAGCCAAGCACGAGATCGAGGGGGAACAGGCCGAGCAGGACAAATAACACCGTACCACACCAGCCGCATTATCCTACGTCGATACCAGGCAAGAGGTTGTCGGACAACGAGTCTGACGGCCGAGAGTCCGGCCGACATCCGCTCAAGAAGCAGCGCACCCGACTTACACCACCCCGCAAGATCGACCTCGGCCACTTCGCCAGGCCCACGTTCCCGCAGAGGCTCGCTGAGGGCCTCACGTCCCCGTTGTTCTTCTCCCACAGGCACCGGCCGCTCATCGCCAGGCCTCCCAGTCTTTCCGGATCTGAAGGGGCGACCATGTTAAGAAGTGTACGGGATGGAACCGAGGTCACGACTCTGAAGCTCCCTCGAGGAACGGTGAACTCTGCGAGCCCTGCCAGGTCTTCGGGCACGCCGACGAGTTGGACCTCGGCCGACGGGACCTCTGCGCGAAGCCCCGAGTCGATCGTTTCCACGCCAGGATTTCAAGCACTGCAAGGCATAGGCGTCATCGAGTTATTGGAACGCGACGACAGGCCAACTTTCGTGGTTGATAGCGCAAACCTGACCGCCGCCAGTCCCGAGCCGCTGTCTATCTTGTATGTCAATCCGGCGCTCCAGGTGTCCGACCCTATTCGTCTCGTGCTTTCTGGGGAGTTTGGTGGTAGCGCTGAATTACGCGATGAATTCAACAATTTCAAGGCGTGGGTGAAGTCGGGTGGCGGTAACACTGATGGGCTGGACGTCTTTTTACCTTCTTATCACTATGGTGGAATCGATTGGACGTGCTCAACCCTGAGGAATCGATATCGGTTTGTCAGTGCGAACATGAGCGCAGCCTCGATCGCGCGGACTTCTCCAGAGCCTATATTAGAACGGGAAGCAAGCGTCGACTCACGAGCTCGTGAGATGACGCCGAGTGCCCCGCCCAAGACGCCCAGTGACATAGTGTTGCCTGATCGTGACTATTTCGGTAGTGCTGAACCGCCTGAGATGGATGAGCAGATACAGCAAGATATAAGTAGCGAAAGCTTTGGAGATAACGCGCCATCACATCACGATGATGTGTCCTCTGAAATCGTTGTCCCGCCGGCGGAACCGCTGCCATCTTTCGATTGGACTCGCATACCAATTACTGAAGATCTTCCGGAGCACATACGATTCGCTCGCTCGAAAGATTGGGCGTCGACGCCGCTCGGGCCGATCGAAAATTGGTCTGCAGAATTGCGTGTCATGGCGAATCTGGTTATGGGCAGTCCTAATCCCACGGCGATGTACTGGGGCTCGGATTTGACGACGATATATAACGAGGCATACGTGGCCTTAGCAGGCGCGAAGCACCCGCGGATGATGGGCCAAAGCTATCAGGAAGGATGGGATGAGCTCTGGCCCGAGTTAGAGCCTATCTTGGATAACGCGCGGAAATCCGGCCAGGCGACAATGAAGAACGACGACCGCCTCATTATATGTCGTAATGGCTTCGACGAGGAGACGTTCTTTTCGTGGTCCATCGTACCCCTTGTTGGGCCTGACGGCTCTGTTGCTGGTCTATTCAACCCGGCGTTTGACAACACTAGGCGAAAGATTGCGGAGCGAAGAATGCTCACGTTACGCGAAGTGGGAGAGAAGACTGCATTGGCTCGTGACGTCAAGAGTTTCTGGAGCCAGGTCAACAGAGGCTTGGAATACAACGAAGAGGATGTGCCATTCAACCTGGTCTATTCTGTCACGGAGGAGTCTGAAAGCGACGAGTCATCCATTCACTCAGGTAGCTTTGTAAACCCGCCTCTGCTGCAGCTCGAGGCTTCTCTGGGTGTGCCTCAGGGACATCACCTGCTTATCGAATCGCTAGATCTTAGGAGAAGCAATGACGGCTTTGCCCCGTACATGCGCGAGTCGATGTCGAACGCGGGACAGCCGGTTATTCTATCTGCAGAGGACGGGTCAATCCCTAATGGCCTTATGGACGGATTGGCTTGGAGAGGTCCAGGCGATCCCTGTAAATCTATCGTCATATTCCCAGTCCACCCGACTACGGGTAGCGAGAGCGTCGTTGGCTTCATCGTGATGGGCGTCAACCCGAGGCGGCCGTACGACTCGGACTATCAGTTGTTCATCAGCCTGTTATCGCGGCAGCTCGCAACCTCGCTGGCGTCAGTCGTCTTGTTCGAGGAAGAGATACGTCGTGGCCAACGAGCAGCTCAGATGGCGGCAGCGGATCGCCAAGAACTAACGAAGCAGCTACACCTAAGAACACAGGAGGTGCAAGAAAGCGAACTGAAGTTTACCAGAATGGCCGAGTTCGCCCCCGTGGGCATGTTCATCGCCAATCATCTGGGCCACATTACCTACTGCAACGATATGTGGTGGGATATATCGAGGCACAACAGGTCGCAGAGCGTAAACGCCTGGATGGAGAGTGTCAAGGACGAGGACCGGCCGACGCTGAAAACGGTATGGCATTATTTGCTTACCGACAAAGTCGCCATCACGCACGAATTTAGGTTTAAATGCTCTCGTCACGAAGGGGAAACCCTGATAGACACGTGGGTGCTGATGAGCGCGTACCCAGAAAAGGACGCAAATGGCGGCATAAAGGGAATCTTCGGATGCGTCACGAACATATCCCAGCAAAAGTTGGCTGAGCAGATACAAATGCAGCGCCGAGAGGAGGCAGTCGAGCTCAAGCGGCAGCAAGAGAATTTTATCGATATCACGAGTCACGAAATGCGCAACCCGCTAAGCGCGATTCTCCAATGTGCCGACGAGATCTCCGGAGCCTTGGCGGATCTGAAGCCGTCGGGCGAGAGTGGCGAGAGGGCCGAGCAGCTAAGGCTCGCGATGGAGGGTTGTATGGAAGCGGCAAACACCATAACGCTTTGCGCAAGTCACCAGAAGCGCATCGTCGACGACATCCTTACGCTTTCCAAGCTGGATTCGCAGCTCTTGCTCGTGACCCCAGTTGATGTGCAGCCGTTGGCGGTCGTGCAACGCGTCCTCAAGATGTTCGAGAGCGAGCTGAACACGAACGGCATCATTATGAAATTCCAAGTCAAGAATCGCTATCTCGACATGGGCATCGACTGGGTTAAGCTTGACCCTTCGCGGCTCCTGCAGGTATTAATCAACTTGATGACCAACGCTATCAAGTTCACGCAGTCTCGTCCTGAGCGATCCATCGTGGTGACGTTGGATGCTTCGAGTAAAATATCGGAGAAAACAGAATCCGGCGTCGAATATTTCCCCAGCGATCGTGCTGACAAGGAGGACCTCACTGATCAACCGGACTGGGGTGGCGGAGAGAAGATCAATCTTCACTTCTCAGTCCAGGACACGGGCAGGGGCTTGGACGAACATGAGAGGAAGCTGCTGTTCCAGCGCTTCTCACAAGCGACTCCCAGGACTCATGTGCAATACGGTGGCTCAGGATTGGGGCTATTCATCTCGAGAATCCTGACCGAGCTGCAAGGCGGACAGATCGGGGTAACTTCTCAGAAGGGCATCGGCAGCACATTCTCTTTCTATATTCAAAGCAGGAAGTTGAAGGGCCCATTTCCCGAAACACATCCCCTACCCCCTGCTCCGCCTCTTACACGTGCACCGGGTTCGTCGACGACCATCGAGACGCGCCAACCGAAAATGGCTTCCCAGCAGCAACTGCTGAAGGGCCCGGCCAAGATGGTCGTTTCCAAGCCGCGGTTCTCGGAAGACGGGCGTCGTCTGTTTGACGTGCTCATCGTCGAGGATAATCTTGTCAACCAGAAGGTCCTTCAGAGATCGCTGCGCAACGTGGGAAACAGCACGAAAGTGGCCAATCACGGAGGCGAGGCCCTGGAGGTACTGCAGCAGTCGCGATACTGGACCGGAATGGAAGACTCGGGGGACGACATCTCGGTTATCCTTATGGATCTGGAAATGCCGGTCATGGACGGCATGACCTGTGCTCGCAAGATTCGGGCACTTGAAAGAGACGGGACGATCGTCAGCCACATTCCCATTATCGCCGTCACGGCGTACGCACGGCCCGAGCAGATCGAGAATGCCAAGGCCGCGGGAGTTGTAAGTTTTTTTCTTTCCTATATTTTTTCCTCCGTCAACAGGAACAGGCCGTCATATAAGAAAGACTGACCGTGCTGACGGGCTTGCAGGACGACGTCATCTCTAAGCCATTCCGTATGCCCGAGCTTCTCCCCCGCATAGAGCAGCTGGTATCGCTTCACACGCCGACGTATGCCGAAGCTGCTGCAGCATGACCAACAGCCAGCCTTACATTAACAGCATCTTGGCCAATATATTCGAGAGTATGATTACAGCTACTTGCCCATTAACCAGTATTGGCTTGCAAAACATTTCACTTTTCTACGCAAGGCGTTTGGCTCTCGAGTATGGGAGGCATTTTCACCCCCTTTTTATATTATTTTTGTTTTTTATCAAACCAAGCCCCGATGTCAAATAACCCACAACCCGGATGTTATTGTCATCTCTTCACCGTCGTCACTATCGTCACATTCACGTCTCTAAGGATGCAGAGAGTGAGCTCGGAATCTGAGCCCAAGTTTATACCTATAGAATTTCATGGGATAAGAGGAACGGATCTGGTTCACTGGTGAAAGCAGTAACGTGAATTCGACCTGGTCAACGCAACACATGAAATATACGAGAAATAAGTTGCAGGGGATAGGGAAGAGAGATGCTTAGGCGTCCAGGGAAAATGGGATGAGGAAAAGGGGGGTTAAGGTCATGCGACATTAGCCCAATCAACACCTTAGGTACCGCACCTACTCTCACACTCAAAACTTGACAGATAGCAAGAAAAAACGACGAAAATTCATGTTGGCTTATGCCACCTAAATCGTTGTCTCTATTCGCGGCCCGGGGAGCAACTGTAAAGAAATAGGCTTTCCAGCTCACGGCGATAAACGGTATATGATTCACGTCGATATATCCTAGATCTCTCTTTCCTCCTTTCCCAGCCTGCTCACGCACGCATCCATATAGTAGTAGTAATCTAGATCAGATTTTGACCATAAATGCTGTGTTTATCGAATAGCCGCCGCTCTTGGCGGAGAGAGTGGACCTTTGATGAAGTGCTTCGAAGAGAATAAGCATAGTTGAGTGTATACTACTGCATTTCGTACATATTCTACTACGTAAAGACTCTGTGATTCATCTACCCAGCTCCCAGATCTCAATACCAACACCGACGACCACAACCTTGCTCTTACTCCTGCTGTTGTCTCCACCTTTATTTTCTACTTCTGCGCTTTCGCTTCTCCCCTCTCCTCCGCGCTCATCTCCGTCCACGTCATCAAAGACCTCGAGATCCCCTACGTCGGCTACGGAGCTGTATCTCTCCTCGAGCAGCCGCGCGCTCAGGGGTTGCTGCTGCTTTCGACGCCAGCCGCCCAGCCGCCAGACCCTGACGCGCTGGTCATTGCTGGAGGTCACGGCGATGAGCGCGTCATTGTTGTCGTCGTCCGGGGGCGCGAGCGACACGCCCGTGATGGCGGCCGCGTGCGCCGAGCGGACGATGGCTTTGCTCTCGACGACGACGGTAGCGGTGGGGGAAATAGCAGTAGTCGTGGTACCAGCAGTGGAAAGAGGAAGAGAGAGCGAGATGTGTGCAAACCCCAGGGCGTTGTCATCGCCACCCGTGACGACGACGTACTCGGACATCCCAGCTACGTGGGAGACTCGCCGCAAATCAAGGGCCTTGATGGTGCTCTGGTGAAGTTTCGTGACAACGATGGGCAGCCGAGAATCGGCACTGTTTACATCTACGTCTGTGTCTCGCCCGTTCATGGCGTAGACAGCCAGGTGACCGTCCGTAGCCGCGGTCAAAACGTGGTCTCTATCCAGATGCCGGATCTGCGTGAGGCACGCGCCGGTATACGTAGCGCGGTCCAGGAGGCGGAAGCCGGACGGGCAGGAGTACACGTACGTCTGCAGGGTCGAGTTCGACAGGGCCATGGAGATGCGGAGGCGCGGGTGGTGCCCATTATCATCACGCTCGTCGTCGTCGTCGACAACGTCGAAATCCGTGATGCGCGCGTCGCCGATCTCGGTGCGGTCAGGGAACACGGCCTCGCAGACGACGGCGAGCCCGGCGAAGTCGTCGCTGTCGAGGCGGCGGATCCTCCACGCGAAGAACTCCTCGTTGCCGGCGCTGCTGAAGAGGTACTCGTCGCCGTGCCACCGCAGGGCCTGGATGCCCGCGGCGTGCCTCTCGAGCGCGGCGACGCAGCGCAGCCGCTTCTCGCCGGCGGCGGCGGCGTCCTTTCCGTACTCCCAGATGCGTATGACGGTGTCCTCGGCGGCGGTGGCGACGTAGCGGCCCGAGACGCTCGCCGTCTTGATCTCGCGGCCGTGGCCGCCGGGCTTGAGCGTCCTGTGGGGGTCCAGGGCCTGGGAGAAGACGTGCATCTGCCCCGCCTTGGTGAAGACGAATCGGAAGCCGTCCGCGAGGCCGGCACGTGGCGTCCAGGCGTAGCTCCGGGACGAGCCGCCGCAGCTGACGGTGGCCACCTCGTCGCGCCGCGTCTCGTTCCAGACGACGAAGTTGTGGCTGCGGAAGCCGCACAGCACCAGGTCGCCGCTGTCGGAGAACCAGGCCCCCTCGACCGACGACACGAACGGCGGCTGCGTCGCGTGCAGCAGCACAGCGTCAGCCTGGCCTCTCCCCGTCGCGATCTCGTGGGTCCTGTATTTGCCATCACGGCACGTGCTCAGGACGTAGTTGTGTGATTGGCCGCCTCGGCTGCGGAGGGGGAGTACTGATGTGATTGCTTCGTTTATTTGTACCACGAAGGTGAACAGGAGGTGGTATGTATCATCGCCAAGTTGGAAGACGGCAACAGTACCCTTTCGCGAGCCAATGACCAGACAGTCCTGACTAAAAGCAGCCGCGGTAACCATGAACCCTGCCTCCAATGTTACTTCAAGACATCTTGTTGTCATATCATCAGGATTAACTTGGATGATGGCGGCTTGGTTGCTCCGCAAGGTAGTAACGAGATATTCTATGTGGCTTTTCTTAGGTGCTGAAGGGTTCTCATCCGGGGCGAGCACTTCTATTTGCTTGACATGTGATTTCGTAGCATTAGACAGACAGAAAATCTGCGCAACCTTTCCGTCTATCTTGGTCAATAGTTGAAGAGATGGAGCGCCTATTTCGTCAAAATAGTAAATTTCGCCGCTGGTTGTGCCGAGGAGAGCCATCGCGTTGGCCACTGACGTCCCAAGCAAAGCGTGCGAAAAGACTACCTGGCCAATTTCGTCCGGGAGGTTTAATTCTGACCAGTTGATAGTATTCTGAAAGGTGCCGACGAACACGCGGCCGGAATTGGTAGCCGCGAGCAGCCGTTTATCGGATACGAATGTATATCGATTGAATGCCTCCCTCGGCCCCTTAGGCTTTTCGCTCAATGACTTCGAAAGTTGACTATTTGGAATGTCGTCCGGTCTTCCTTCGGGCATTTCAGTCCCCTGGCATGCTTGGGTAACGTCCTCCAGGGACCAAGCGACGGCCTTGCCCCTTTCCACAACGTCGTCTGCAGCCGATGATTTGCCATTACGCAATGTTTCTGGTAAGAACATGCTTGTGTCGGCTCCCATCAAAGCGATTTTTCCATCAGCACCGCCTGTCGCGACTAGCAGGTCACCGCTGGTGGTAGAAGTTGTAGCATGTGACCATATGTGTTTTCCGCTGTGATTTGAAAAGGTCGACTCGTGCGTTAACTTGGCAGTCTGGCCCAGTGAGAGATTCCATTTCTGGGCGGTAGCATCTTCGCCGAATGAATAGATTTCGACTACGTTAGAGATCTGGGCTAACGCCTGCGCCTGTGGAAATTCAACTTGCCATATCCTCGAGATGTGGCCCATCGCTATTGCTACGCATCCCGCGGGAATGTTGTCGTCAGCCGTATCCTCGACATTGTTACCAAAGCCGGTCTCCCGTGCGTCCGAAATGTGGGTTTCGTATTCCTGCCTGGTCTGTGCCCACTTCCCGTGTCTCTCGGTGATATCCCAAATTCGAATCGTCCTATCGTCGCTGCAGCTGGCTAGTAACCTTAATGTATCTCCGGTTGACGTCCGTATCTCGGGAGAAATATGGACACCGAAGATGGATCCTTCGTGACCGGTGAAGACGAAGAGAAGCTCGGAATCTCGACTGTGTTCCAGCGACTCATCGAGGTGGCATTTCCACACAAGAATCTCGCCGAAGACAGTACCAGCAGCCACAAGCACGCAGTCCGTCGAAGTCCAAGACAAGTTGCCCGAGTATAGGATTGGTCTCGAGGGCGACTTGGTGCTGTCGAAAACGAGCGTGTTCCGGCTCGAGTCTACATGAGCTAGGATGGCTTCGTTATGCGCAGTGAGAAGAATGAGACGGTTATCTCCAAAAGGCGACACACACGCATCAAATATCCAGTCCGGCGCCCTCGCCTCGACAGCGCCATGTGCTGCGTCCGGGCTTCCATCGCGGCTAGGAATTACGTCCTCGAGACTGTCTCTGGGAAGTACTTTGATAGAGTGCCCGCCCCAGACAAGTATCAGGCCGTGCTGAGATGCGTCTCCTGGAGGCACGGAAATGCCGTGGATGGATTGAGCCCGGAAGACGGGCAACTGCCCACACAAGCGTGATGTCCGAACATCGTAGATTTTGATATCGGTGTCCTCGCCAGCTAAGAGATATTGCCTGCCGTCGGTGGACGACCGATAGAAGACCAGGGCCGTGATGGGATTCAGCACGTATTCCCTACGGATGTGGTCCGAGCCTGCAGCACCGGGCTATTTAAAAATGTTAGTTCTTCAATGCCCAATCTTGGTTGTGGCGGGGTTTACGAGGTATCGATACGATGACACGATGCTTCATCTGACTTACCTTGCAAGACATTAGGATCGACTCCTGAGCAATTCTGCTAGACCATAAGCATACTCGCAAACTTCTGCTTAATCGTTCTCTTATTTTCGAGTCGAGTTTTCGCAAATTCCAATCCCTAAGAAAATTCTACTGGCCAAACTTGCACGTGATTGGCTGGTTCTTATTGCGACTGCCAAATGTGTCCTTTGCTCATCCGCATTTCACCCAGTCCAGACCAAATCTACTATGCATTCTCAGAAGCATGCGGAAGTATAAATAAAAGTATTTCATTGCGTCGGCATATCTATTAATACGTCGAGAACTATCATGACCAGTCGGGTATTCCCCTCGACATTAGGAAATCTTTCCCTTTAGATTCATTAACTCAGGGACAACCCCGGGTTCTCATTCAGTCTTCGTTACCCCCGAAACCCAAGCCTAAACGCCGATGAGATGCACAGTATACAACCCCATGTTGTCCATCTACTTAATGGACACAACCTAGTCCATCCACTGCCATTTCTTTGAGACCCTTTCTCCGACTTAGCGAGCGTGAGAGTACGGCTCGTAGGCCATGTCCGAGCGAGCTCCGCCACGCTGCGGGCCGCCGTAGTTGTAGGCTGGTGCCTGAGCGGGGCCGCCGATCGGGGCGTAGGAACCAGACAGGAACTTCTCGCTCTCGGAGCCGCGTCGCGAGCGTCGGCCGTACGGGCGGCTCTCGGGCTTGCAGCAGCAGACGGAGAAGAGCCAGAAGAGGCTGGCGCCGAGGGCGAAAGCGACACCGATCCAGATGCACGCCAAGAAGTTGTTGCTCCACTTGGCGTCTCCGCCGTAACGTTCGATGCTGCCCTTGACCACACCAACGACGATGACGCCCAAAGCAGTCATCATGGACGCGGCGGCGATGACGGCCGCTGCCGCTACACCCGAGATGATCCAGGTGAGGCACGAGACAACGCGGGAGCAGGCGGTGAAGGCACCCACGACCAGCTCAAGGCCGAGAGCGATCATGGCGATGATGTAAACAACCTCAGTCCACTTGATGAGGGTCTTGAAGGTGTCGAGGGTATCGTTGATCTCGCTAGGCAGGGTCACGTTGCCGCCGAAGGTTCGGTTGAGCGCGCCGAGCCACTCCGTGCTGAGATCTTCCTCGGCCCAGTTGAACTTGCTACCCGTGCAGTTGGCGTTCTTGCCCGGCTCGGTGGAGCAGTAGTTCCACAGGGTGAAATCGTAGACGGCCGAGATGTTGAGCTGCTCAGCAGTGATGTTGCTTCCGTCGCCGGCGAGCGCACCGAGCAGGTTGGTGATGTCTTCCGGAGCAGGCGAGCGGGAGTTCAGTCCATTCTTAGCGTCGTTGACGGCATCTTGGACCTGGTCTCCGCCGTTGTTAATGGCGTTTTGGACCTCGTCTGGAAGGTTCTTGGCATCGGTAAGGTTGCCGGCTATCTCGAGAAGAGTCTGTCGATCGATGGATAGATGGGTGGTATCAATCTCGAAGAGATATAGACCGTTGTTGTATGTAACGCCGGCGAGACCGGCGATCAGGAAGCAGACGATGGCTGCCACCGTCATTATAAATGGCAGAGCCACGCAGAAATACCTCCGGACCGTCATGATGGGCGGATGTTAGGTGAGACTGGTAGTGACGTAGGTGATATAGTGGCACGCGCAACGGCGCAATAGCGAGATGGCTCGGACGAGTGCAGACGGTTAGTCCCTAAACGAAGGTAGGGCCGGCAAGGTGTTCTGCGTATGTTGATAAAGATGAAGTGTTACAGCACAACTCAGCAGGAGTCGAGTGCGGAAAGATAAATAAATAAAAACTTGGTAGCACGAG
The DNA here is from genome assembly GCA_022432365.1 of Hypoxylon sp. FL1284. Taxonomy (NCBI): domain Eukaryota; kingdom Fungi; phylum Ascomycota; class Sordariomycetes; order Xylariales; family Hypoxylaceae; genus Hypoxylon; species Hypoxylon sp. FL1284. Next base: position 1,011,492 of record JAJJXE010000003.1, on the reverse strand, counting down.
AAGAGAAGACGGAAAATCGGGGACGGCTGGTGGGTGTGAGATGGGTCGTATTTATTACGCATGAGGCGACGATCAGTATTGGTTTGTAGGACTCGATGTGAAGGAAAAGAGCGTAAAGCGTGGCGCAGTTTCAGGCAAATACCCAGCCCTGCGGTCCCCGTAGTGTCTGTGTAGTCCCCTGTGTAGTCCCCTGTACGCAGTCCCTGTACTGCGTAGTAGTCGTCCCCTGCCAGCCTGCCAGGGCCTGCCAGGGCCTGCCAGGCGAGCGCAGCTCCCTCTTCTGGCTCTGTCTCGCGTGCCATTGCCCCCCAGCCGTGCCGTCAACGCCCTTCCTGGACCCGGTCGACGTCAGCTACGGTTTGTTTAGACCGTGCTCAGCCCCCCTGTGCTAAGCCTGTGCTAAGTGAAGAAAAACCCACTAATAGGTGCAAATCCACTAATAATACTGGAGGGGCCAAGCCGGCTCCACCAACGAGATCACTTTTACGACGGCCGGACGGGAACAACCCTCATGTGCTTGCGTGTTGCGTGCCGTGCCAAGTGAGACATGTATCAATATCTGTCCATGTACCCAGGTACCCAAGGTGGAAATCAGAACATTTCACCTCTTTGTGTCGTGCTTCAGAGTCGAGATATCCGGATCAATTTTAGCTGCCCAAACTCTGTGGAAACATAAGAAATCGCAGCTTCTGGTGGGCACGTTGATGCGAAGGTGCATGAGCTGAAAATGCCATCTGACATTTTCCTTACAAAAGTCCAGTAGAGCACATCGCAATTCCGGGTTAGGCAGTGCGACCAGGATGGGCAGCGTAGGTCGCATAAGGGTCGAGGGGGATCTGGCAGGCCTTGGGAGGGGGGGTTTTAGCACCCTAGCAGCCTAGCATGCTAACTTTACAGGCGGTAACTGTGCTGTCTGTGCCGTCTGTGCCCATCTGCACCATCAAGCTACCCTGCAGACAGGCTCGACGGGTGCCTGACAGCCTCGCAAGCCTAGAGCGTTTGCGGAGAGCGGAAACAAATGTTTCGTACGTCGGAGCAATCAAACACTCTTGACGGGCGTCGACGTAGCACCGAAGGATGCGGAAAGGAAATAAGGGGGTCAAACAGAGTTTAAAAAATATCTTGGGTACATATTTGACAGCCTGATACTACATAGTACACATCCAGATCTCTACCAGCGAGCTGGCTGGTAAAGGGATGGTCTGTCGACTGGCCCCGTCCACTCTCCGGCCCGGCCGGTCGTAATCATGGTCGAATTGAAAGTGTAGATCGGGCCTGCTCAGGTACGGGAACCGGTCTTGGGTCAATTTTAGTCTGCTCCCCTTCTGGAATTTTCCTGCGGCCTCTCGCCAGGCTCGGCGTACAGGGCATGGCCTGCGTGGATGGGCAACGTGAGCAGCACAAGCAAAATCCGCGTCAGCATAAAAAGCCGTACATAAGGGGCGGTGCCCTTTGACGCGTCTTTTTGCGCTCCATCTTTCGTCGAGGCTCTCTTCCCGGCCGGTGGCTGCGGAATCCACGTTGCCGTGTACCAGAGACCATCTATGAGGAATTCACAAGTGTTTTGGAACTGGGTTTGTTTGGCCGACGTGGTGTGATAGCATGGCAGCCTGACATTGCTAGGTTAGATATCTATCGCATGAGGAAGGACCAAGAAACAAGGAGGATCAGAGGATTCGGAAGAGCCAAGAATAACGGCACGAGACCGCCTGTTAACCAGTGGCACGGCTCAGCTCTATCGGTGTGGCTGGATTGGAAAGCCTGGGTCTTTCCGCGGACTTGCGGACTTGCGGACTTGCCACAGGTTCGCTAACCACTAACCAGGTTCGCTAACCACTAACCAGGTTCGCTAAATGCGCTGGCTTGGCTCGGCAGCGGGGCAAGACCTCTCTCACCTCTTTACGCTTTACGCTGTACGCTGTACGCCGTACAAACTGGCTGGCCTAAAAATAGGAAAAGCCGTGCCAAGTTACACGACTGTGGCTTGCAGACGTGACTTGTGTAACTAACCACCTAACCTACAGGTAGGTACTTAGCACACAAGATAAGGCAAGGTCGAGAACAGGAGGTCGAGCATGGAAATTCTCCGCAACGCCTGTCTTCCCATCATATATAAATCCGTCATCACGTATGCCTATTTTACCTTCAAGTTAGCAGCTACACCCTCTACACCCCCCCACAAGGTGTCTACCAGGTAGGCAGGCAGCTCTCGTGCCGCGGACCAATACTAGTAAGACGGAAACTGATGCTCCAGCCCTCACAGAATGTCAAGTTTGGCCGATCCGGAACGCACCGAAGACACCGGATTAGTCCGGAGCCATTCCCGAGATCTGACGGGTGTTGGTGATAGCATCAACCAGCCAAAGCTACCCCTGGTCTCTCTTAGCTTGCCCATCTGCTGTGGCCTTCGGATGAGCTTCTTGATCAAGGAGTTGTATGTATCCGACGCCATTGTCGTGATAATACGTCGTCCTACCTGCGGATCCAATCACCGTGCCACCAGGGACGTTTGTCTAATTGCCATTGCAACCCTTCGGTGACAAGAGAGACGAAAGTGTAGATATATCATGATCTTGGCTCTTGAGCATCGGGAGGCTACCTGGGCCATTGATGCTGTCAAACCTAACCTAGTGCTACCTCATGAACATGCTCATGTACCGTCAACGCCCGAAGACTAGGCTAGGTAAGTAATGTTCCTTTTTCTGCCTGTATGCTCCGTAGCCGAGGCACGACGAGCTGGCCGATCACTCGGTGGGTAAACCGCCTGGAGCTTATTGATGACGCTCTCGTCTCACAGCACCATAGACCCGGGAACAGCAGAAGTTGAGCAAACCGACGAAGCGAAAATGTGCTGGAGACAGCTTACGCTACCTGCCGATGATAGGCACGGCGCTTTGAATGGCTTGAAAGCGACGGATAGGGCCCCGATGCAACGATTTCCTATTGGGCGTTCCGCTCTGCTCACCTCGAAAGCTGCCTGTCAGCGTCTCCTTATCTAGAACGTGTTCTTGGCTAACACAATCTAGACTTGCCGGAGAGCTGGCGTGTTATGCAGCTGCCACGATTCCGGTATTAATTGCAGCGTCAAGCTTTTGTCAAGGCTCCAATGGAAATAATAGCCGACGATGGAAGGACAAATGCCAAGTGACGAGGCCTCACAAGCCTAAAGCCAAGATGGCGGAGAGTGCCTCGATGCGAGCCCGTAATGCTACCGAGCGCACGTAGTTGCCACCCGCCAAGCATCACGGTATCGAGATCCGTTCTCTCGACCTTCTATGGATTTTTGGAGTACTGGAAAAGACGCGGGCGTTCATACGCAGGATAAAAAGCGTCAGCAACCTGAAACCAGGCATGGATGATGAGGTGCCCGTACCTATCGGACGGCCAGAATCTACTGCTACTGTCCGCTTTAGGCAATAGATATTAAGGGGACGAACAAAAGCCGGGCTTCAGGTCAAGCTTTTTGCAGCAGGTGGCATCTAGCGGGCCATCTAGGTAGGATCGAGTTGCCCTGATCGACGGGTTGGAGGGACTCTCATTGGGAAGTTTGGGGGCTTAGAGTCTGACCTAGCAGGTTGTTCCCGTCTGCATGTCACCTTGATCTACTCGAAATGCCCGTTCCGTGGTCGACTCGGCTGTCATCTATCACCTACGTAGCAGTGGTCCTAACTGCGTCGGCGCTATGATACGTAAGGTGGTATAGTAGTAAGGGGGCGGCCCGGACGGGGGAGGACAACCTCCTACCGTACCTGGCATCAAGATATTAATAACCATTTTGATGATTTTTAATGAAAATCGAAAACAATCTTGTTCCGAAGCTTCCTTTGTCATCTAGGTGAACAGCCAGCCAGGGCAGCCAGGCCAGCACGGCGATAAAATCAACCGTACCGTTGGAGATCTTGGAGATATGGGAGTTAAGACGGTCTGACTCGAGTGAGAGACCTAAAGCTCCCCCGCTAACCGCTAACCGCTAACCGCTAACCGGCCAGCCCGTTTCAACTTAGCGGTCTGACCTGATAGCTACAATACCCCGTTGGTGCTGATTGCTACTCCACTATAGCTGGCAAGCTTCGCTGCAACTTTCCGACAAGACCAACGACGCCCGAAGATACACCCGCATCGCGCGCCAGTCTCGACGGCGACACGGGCAGTCAGACGTCCAGTCATCTGAGAAACCCAGTCATACACTCAAGTCACCAATAGCCAGTCAGAAAGTCGGCGAAGGTGGAAGCGGCGGCGGCTGCGGCAACAGCAGTTGCACCGATATCATCTCCGTTGGGTAGCTCACAAACTCGGATCGCCTATCGCCTAAGAGAAAATTCAGGCCATTTCAGGTCAGGTCAGGTATATCGTCAGATATATCTTGTACGTCTAGTCTCTCGAGAAACCCAACTCTCCCGTCCGTTCCATATATCGAAGCCCAAGCTTGCAACGGAACGTATTCCTCGTTTATGCAGTACCTACGCGGACCCGACTAGCCGACACAGCCCGCTATTGCTATCAAAGAGCAGAGAAGAAGGAAGAGAAAAAAGAAAAGAAAATAGAGAGCCGTCAACCCAATTAGAGGCTCTCCAGCCTTTCCCGTCTCATACCCGGTAACAAAGCTGTCTACCGCATCTGTATGCTGTATGTTACTAGCACCTTTTCGTCATACCCGTACCCATTACATATACCCATATAGCCATACCCATACACGTACATAGACAGACACATATACCTACACATATACATATACACACATACGCACGATATACATGCACGTACACGTACATGCACGCACACCATTTATTTTTATTTTTATTTTTATTTTTATTATTTTTATTTATGTTTTCTTTCAATTTTTATTTCTTTCGTCCTTATTTACTTTTTTATATTCAAATTCATATACGTACATACAAAAATAAGCTGGCCCGTATCCTGTCGTGCTACACCCCCCCCCCCCCCATATCAATTGTATCCGATCACACTAAGCTGCTAGGCACTTACCTTGCGCATACCTGCTAGGCACATGTGCTTGGCAGCCGCTACAGCAAGGCGTAGATCGGAGTCTAGCACGTTCTACTTGGTCTCCCGCCAAGGCTGCGTATGTATTCGATGTCTTTCCCCCATGGCCATCCTCGTCTTTGCACAATGTCTTATCTTCCCTCTTTTATTATTATTTTTTTTATTCTTCCTTTTTTTTTTTACTACCACTAACACTTACTCATCAAAGGAAGCAGAGTAACTCCCCCGCATTACTTCGACTCTGGAGGAAGCAGCCGAAAAGTTTAGGAACAGACCCAAACCTTGGTGATCGTCATTATTATCAACTTGCCGCTTTCCGCTTTCCCTCCATCCCTCCCAACTCCCAACTCGCAAACCCGGCCAGGCCTTCGCCCTCCAACGGCCCAACCGTGCAGACCGTGGCCATATCCTTGAACCCTCCAGACCCTCTCCCCCCCCCCAGCCCTTGACGCCTATCTCGCCCATCTCGCCCATCTTTGCCCGTCGCTCGACGCATCTCGGACGCACATCTCTTACCTCATCCCTCCTCCCTCCCTCTCCTCCGCAGCCGTCCGCCGATGCTCATGTCACCTGGTTGCATCCTGCTTCCCCCCCACCGGATTGACTGGACAACTGCCGACCCTTATACACGTACCTAGGTACGACCTCGAGACGAATAGCCCCGAAGCTGATTCTTCCGACATATACCTAATAGATTAATTGCATTGCCTGCAGCCTCGATCTCACCACCACAGCCTCTTACGCAACCCTCAATAACGACGTCTCCCCCTCCGCTGCCTCCGTCTGCTTGCGACGCGAGTCTACTCCAACTCTCCAGCTCCCTCATCCTCCCGACCTGTGCAGACGCTGGCGCTCGTATTGCTCTCCAGCTGCGAAGACGGACATCAAAACGGCTCCCACCTCTTCCTCCGCCGCCCTCCTCCTCTCTGTCCTTGACCGACTATTCCACCCTCCCTAGTAGTGGGACGTACAAACAAGAACGACGGATACCCTTCCCATCATCGGGTGTCGAGCGACAGAGCGGTGGGCGCCTGGTTATTTCTACCAGATTTAGAAGAGAAAAAAAAAAGAAATTTGAATCACCAAGCGGGACCAGGTAGCTCATAACACAGCTCTTGTTGGCTTCTGACACGGAAGCCCGCAGAGAGACGATGGGAAACCAAACGTCTAAAGAAGGAGGAAGCTCCAAGGGCGCGTCCGGCGGCGACAACCTGCAGGCGTACCCTTCTTTCAGCAAGTCGGATACGAAGGAATCGGTCCGCTCCTTCAAGGCGCTCCGATCTAAGATACCCGGCGCGAAAACGGATAGCCCCCGAAACTCGACCGTTATCTCTAACGGGGACGGAATTCCCGACAAGTCGGACGCGGCGTCTGTAAAGTCGGGGAGGAGCAGCAGGTCGAGAACGAGCCGTGCCGAGTCCCTCACTTCCCCGACGTCACCAAGATCACCGGACGTGGTAAACGCACAACTAGACGATGTCCAGCCACCTCCTTCTCCTGTCCAGTCTGCTTCTATCCGAGCTGGACATGGCGATTTACACGCCGCCCAAGCATCCGGCGAGGTTGACCACGTGTCGGACCAACCGCCCACGGGGGTCGTCAACCCGAACCCGCATCTGCAGCAGCAGCCCGGGGCTCCTATATTAGTCAAGAAGGAAAACACAATCAACCCCATCCTATCGGTCCCGGCGTCGCCAAACGAGCTGTCCCCCGGCGGCGTTGCGATGAGTGACATCAAGGATATCGACCTTGACGACTTCATCAAACGCCTGTTGGACGCTGCATACGCCGGCAAGGTAACCAAGAGCGTCTGCTTGAAGAACGCCGAGATAGTGGCCATCTGCCAGAGGGCTCGCGAATGTTTCCTCTCGCAACCCGCTCTGCTGGAACTCGATGCACCGGTCAAGATAGTGGGCGACGTCCACGGCCAGTACACGGACCTGATTCGCATGTTTGAGATGTGTGGCTTCCCTCCGAGTGCCAACTACCTCTTCCTCGGCGACTATGTCGATCGAGGCAAGCAGTCTCTGGAGACCATCCTGCTCTTGCTGTGTTACAAGCTCAAGTATCCCGAGAACTTCTTCCTACTGCGAGGTAACCACGAGTGCGCCAATGTGACGAGAGTGTATGGGTTCTACGACGAGTGCAAACGAAGATGCAATGTCAAGATCTGGAAGACGTTCATCGACTGTTTCAACACGCTTCCCATTGCTGCTATAGTCGCCGGCAAGATCTTCTGCGTCCACGGCGGGCTGTCCCCGGCCCTCAGCCACATGGACGATATTCGAAACATAGCCCGCCCGACTGATGTGCCCGATTACGGCCTGCTAAACGACCTGCTCTGGTCAGACCCTGCTGATATGGAATCCGACTGGGAAGCCAATGAGAGAGGTGTTAGTTACTGTTTTGGCAAGAAGGTAATCACCGAGTTCCTCGCGACGCATGATTTTGACCTCGTATGTCGCGCGCACATGGTCGTCGAGGACGGATACGAGTTCTTCAACGACAGGGTTTTAGTTACTGTTTTCAGTGCACCAAATGTAAGAGCACCCGATCAAACCATACCATGCATAGTATTCCGTACTGACAACACGCTGTGTAGTATTGCGGCGAATTCGACAACTGGGGTGCTGTTATGTCAGTCTCTTCGGAGCTCTTATGCAGTTTCGAACTACTCAAGCCGCTTGACTCTTCGGCACTCAAGAGCCACATCAAAAAGGGGCGGAACAGACGTAACAACATGTTAAACAGTCCGGTACGTGCGAAGCATGCCAAGGAAGAAGCTCGGTGTATGTCTCAATGCTGACTCAAGTCTCAATAGCCCGCCAGCGTATACCCACAGAGTGTGTAGTCGTACACCATTCACCGATAAGTACGCAGAAGAAAATCCTCGCCAAATAATATGGACGAATTCATCTCGCGTGGAAACGACTTGACCAGCCCAGGGGATCAGAGTAAAACAGGGAACGTAGCGGTCGTGCCTACGACCCTGCTACCAGCGCATGCGGATATCACCGCTGCTCGAACATCGTCAAGTTGCGGTGGCAGCGACAGTTAGGACGAAATTTAATAGCAAAGTCCTGGAGTAAAAGGTTCGACTTTGGCCTAGCCCATCCATCTCCGTGGGGGCAATACGGTATGCCGTGGGCACGAGAGCAGGCGAGGGTGTAGCAATCCTCGCGGAAAGAGGCGGGAGACAGGCAGCCAGAAACGGCTCTTGTGTTCGGTTCACAGAATCAGTCGGTCGAAAAGAAGCCGACTTCGGGCGCTGAGAATCCACTCATTTCGTTTCTTCATGCCAGGCGAGTGTTGATAGCCAGCCAGGCCCTTTTTTTTCTTAGTGAACCTCACTTTACGGATTCTTATTTTTAGACAGGAGGAAACCACCAAACCAAAATACCACAAGTTCTTCTACTGCTTTTGTTCTGTCCTTAGGAAGGGGGCAAATGAGCAGCCCCAAGAAAGGGAAAGAAAGAGGGACGGGAAGTGAATTGAGATTTCCAGTTAGCCAACGGTTTTTTTGGGATACTCAAGTGGCCATTGTACATTATGAAAAGAGGACGAGAAAAAGAGTGTTTTTACCCCATTTCTTTTCACTTCACGAGAGTGCGTCTACTTGCTGAACCAGAGACTGCGGCGCCGGCGATGATCAGAATATTACACTAGGTACCTAACATAGAGTGAGCAGCCTCACAACTAATGATGAAAAACACGAAGAAAAAAGAGATCTAGTGGAAGTCTTAATCGTTTCACTGTTACTATTGCTAGCCACGTCTCTATACAGGCAATGATTGAATGAGTTGATAGCCCGTGTGTCCGTCGTGGTCGTTCGTCCGACGGCAGCGTCGGATATATCTTGCCAAGGTTGAATTTTCCTTGGGAGGATAGATCTCTTCCATAGATCCGAGCTCGCTCGGTATCAGGACATAGTTGATAACATACAGAACCACGCTACCTTTTCTTACTCGAAGGAGTAGTGCCCAGGTGAGAACAAGGAGACATTGGATACAGTAATGAAAATACCATTTGGTACCAAGCTTGGCCTCCATGCCAAAGCGTATAAAGATCTGGACGACCGCTGAACCGGCGGGATCGGGACACATAGTCTCATGACCTCCCTCAGGCATACAATTTTATTCTTTTACTCTCATTCGCTTTTGCTAACAATAGGAGGTAATCACACATCCCGAAATCCCTACCTGTATTTGTTTTCACGAAGAGACTAATGAGCACACAAGGAATGAAGAGAAAATTAATGGATTATTATAATCTCTACGCAGCTAAATTTAATTACATCGCCCAGCAGCCGACTTCGTCGCGTTGGCCAGTTGGGACGATACTAACAATGTACAGCTAGCTCCCTTTAAGTGCTATGGTAAAGCGTTATGGCCGCTGATTTTCAAGGCAGCAGGTTGTTCTCGACCGTAGGGACTTTGGAAGCGCAATGCTAAATGTACAAGTCAGGTCCTGGGCCTGACTCAACCGGCCCCGATCCCGCCACCAGAGATGCAGAGCGAAGGCACCTGGCCTAGTCGTCATAGCGAGCAGGCCGACGTCTGTTTCTCGAGCGATCGATTGCCCGGATATCGTCGTCATCTTCGTCGTAGTCCTCGCTGAACTCGCCGCCGCCATCGTGTCTGGCGCCGTCGCTATCGTTCCAGCTGGTCCCGTTGTACTCGTCGTCGCCGCTCGGCCCCTTCTTGGAGCGCGGCCTCCTCGACGGCGGCAGCATTTCCGAGTCTGACATCTCGAGGCCGTCAGGGTACTCGATGTCCGAGTCGGGGGTCGAGAGCGGGCTAGACTCGACGACCTCCTTGACCTGCCGCCGCACACTTCGCACGCGCGACGGCGTGTCCTCCTCCTCGGCCGAGTCTACCCCGGGCTCTAGCTCCAGCCGGGCTTCCGTGTGCCTGAAACGGCTGCCGCTGCCCGGCGCACTACCCGGGGCGCTGGGAAGCGCCGTGCTCGGGCCGGCAGCGCCTCCTATGACCACCGTGTCCCCTTGGGTTCCCCTGGCCTCGATGCTCGCGCTCTCCTTCAGATGCTTCGGCTTCCTACCGCGACGTTTCGGTGTAACCACGGGCTTGCTTTCCACTATCAGCGCCTCGTCGATTTCATCAATCGTCGCATCATCGAGGAGTCTACGAGGCTTCTTTCGCTGGCGTTTCGGGGTCAGCTTGGACTCGTTGCTCTCGTCCGCCACCTCTTCCGTCTCGCGGCGTCTAGACGCCGCAGCGGGGAAGCCTTTCCTCGCCCTAGGAGCCCCTAGCCGCTTCCTGAGCCGCGATGCCTTTCGAGGATGAGAGCCCTCGCCGACGTCAACCATTATATCGTCTGTGTCGGTTCCGGGACGATACTCTCCTGAGCCAGAATCCTCGTTGTCAAGTCCACGCTTGCGCTTACGAGGTTTACCGACATCAATGTCAGGAAACGGCTCCTCCGAGGGCTCCATGACGTCCTCGTCGTCTTCCGGATCAGACTCGACCTTGGCGAAAGTCTTCTTCTTTGGCTTTCGACCCGGCCTTCCAGGTTTTCGCCCCGGTTTCCTGCCCGGTTTTCGGCCAGGCTTTTTCCTTTGCTTTTCCCCATTTTCATCTGTTTTGCTCGCCTGCTCCTTAGCCTTGCGTCGCTTCTTCTCGGCCTTCTCTTCCTGTAGAAGCTTCTTGGTTAAGTTCGGGAAATTCTCGCCGTAATGAAAGAACAACTCCTCTCCGGCCCTGATGTCCCGCAGAGAGCTAAATTTAATACGGTACTCTCCATTCACGTACAGGATCCTAGGGGTAACGTTACAGTCTTTCTCCTGATGGTTGATATAACGACTTAAGTTGCCGTATATGGCCGCATCGACCCAGATACCCTCCTGCTCTAGGAGGGTAAAAAGGTAGGACGAATTAGATGTCTCGTCGAATACGTCTCCGCGGCGTGCTTCGCGGCGGACCCCCTCGTCTTGGCTGATAAGCTCCCCAACATACTCGATAACGAATTCATCTTGGGCGATGTCCTCAGTAGCAAAGAGCCCGTAGCCGGCGATCCGAGATTTACCGAGTATGAGAGACTTTGATTTGCCTCGCTGCAACGCGCAGTTTTGGCATCCGGTGGCATACAGAGCCTCGTTGTCCGCGTTTGCTGGGTTGGCTCTTGCTGAGGCACCGCAGCTTCCACAGAGAGCAGGATCGCACTCGCGGTTCAGCTGGACACAAATGCAGGGCCGGTCCTTTTGCCTCGAGATGCACGTCTTTCCGTGCGAGTGACAGGCACAACCCGTGAACTTGTTGGGGCAGATCGCTGCCGTACATCGGCAGAAACGCTCGCACATAATATGATTCTGGACGCATCCACAATTCTTAGATGTGCAGGGCCCTTCATGATTGCAGGGGTCGAAGTAGTCTTTCCTCTGGTGCTCGTGGGTATTGGTCTCCCCTTGCCAGTCTCCTATGAGCATCTTCCTTTTCCTATCATACCAGGGCAGGGGCTTGACCTGAACAGGGGGTGCTGGAGAAGAGCTGGGCACCGGCAGGTACAGTTTATCAAGCTGGCGATTTACGTCCCAGCAGGGTCTTCCGGTAGCCACGGCCGTAGCGCATTGTACCGGAATGCTCGTGTTGCTAAGCGTAGAGAAGAATGATCTAAGAAGCATTATCTCGTTTTCGCTCCACGCGCGTGCTCGTGTGCCGGGCCGTCCATTCAGGTAGCAGTCATCACCGCACGGCTTCGGCTTGCGAGAGTTGGGGCTCTCGCTGTATTTGTCCTTCGGTTTATGCATAAGCTGCTGACGGATCATTGGCGGCAATCCACCAACGACCTCGATCGAGAATCGTTTCCGCTCGTTGTCCACGCCGTATTCCCCATGCTCGCAGGAGTGACTGGTGCAGATTAAGCAGCCAAGTAATGCATACGTTTCGAGAAAAGCTTCGACCGTGGTCTGCTCTTCCGCGATCTTAGACTGACTCGGGGTTTCCTTCATCCATTTCTTAGAATCGACGATGGTGTCCACGGACTTATCTAAGAGCAGAACGTCGCGAAGGGTCACAGCACGCTCTCGCAAGGCCGAATTATTGAAGACTCGGTCGAACGCCTCGGTGAAGATCCTTACAGCCTTGGCTGACCGCGGGGACCCGGCCTCTTCGCTATACGAGTTCAAAATGCTCGACTTCTGCTGCGGGGTCACGCTGTCGCTCTGGCTCGCCATATAGCGAATCAGCGTAGTTTTGGTGCAGTTTTCGATGGCAAGCCGGTCGAGCCAGGAGTCGAGATACAGCAGGAGAGTAGTGGCGCGCTCCTTTTGAATAGTTTTGGACACCTTCTGATGCCTACTCAGTGTGGCAAATCCGGATGTCTTATCCATGTTCTCCAGGTTTTCGAGCCATCGCCGGTAGACGCCCTCTTCGTTGTCTGCCAGGTCTCGCAGGTGAGGAACATAGGTAAGCATGGTGTTTGGAGAGAGGATGTTCTTCTTAATCTCCACATGATGGAAGCTATAGGAAGGGACCGTCTCTACATTAGTCTTGATGCAGATGACTTGATAGTGCTCTCGCTTTTCTTGCTTTCCAGACCTGCCTTGGCCGACTTGCTACGCGCCCGTCAGCTCATACTCTTCTTCCCGGCTATAGCCAGGATCCACGGCTTGGAGTAGGCTGGACTGTAAGTTACGGTGGTACTAACCTTGGTTCGTATCCTCATCGTGTCAGCCGATTTTCCACCGCCCTCGACGGGAGTGCGCAGCATATTGGCAAACCAGTCCTTCTTGCTAACAAACCGCCGCTCGGGGGCATCCTTCTTCCAAGACATGCGAATCAGGCGACCCGTCAGCTTGGCGCCGTCCGTACCGATCTCAGCGGAATATTTTCGCAAGGCTTCTTCCATCTTGTCGGCAGTCCATTCTGACTTCTTAGGAGTCTGATTTTTAGGAGTTCTGTGACTTGGGGGAGGATGGTGATGATTCGACGAAGGCGTTGCGTCGAACCCATGTCTGGAGTTACCAGATGATCTTACCGGTATAGAAGCAAACTTTCCATCAAAGCTGGCATGGCTAGCATGGCTAGCAGGTTTTGATGTCGACCCTTTCCCGGATCGGGGGGGCGTCGCAGCGCGGATCGATGTAGAGTCCTCTTGTATAGAGGATGTGGCCTGCCCGTCTAAAGGCAATGAACTACCTGTAGTAGGCTTATAGGTGTGAGATGCCGGCTGAGAATAGGAATGTGACAGCGACTGTCTACTTGTTCGTGGCGTCTGCTCTTTGGCCTCCACGACACCAGAGTCCTCAGAGTCGGACACGACGCCCGTTAGATCAATCTGTACCGTCATCTTGGGAATGGCCCCGTGGTTAGGGCAAACGCCCCAGAGGTGAGAGCAGCTCTACCTAGAGCGTCGCGAGGTGTTTGGAAGGCCCAGACAACATCACACCTCGCTGTCTACCATATCACCATAGCTAGGCAAAGACGGGGGTAGAGATAGTGACTGTGGCTGACGCGACGCAAGGGATGCGACCGTGTTTCAAGCAAAGTCACAAAGCGCGGTGCGATCACCTCGTTTGGAGTCGCAGAGAGTAGGTACGTATGTAAGTTATCAGTAAGAGATTGCGTGACGGGCCAATGAGGTGGGGAGAAACCGTCACGCGAAGGAAACCAGTCGGTTGATAGTTACGAATGAAGGAAAAGCTTCACTTTTGGTTGACGCGTCGATGAGAGATGGACACGAGACGGCGCCAATTTACACTTCAAAGTTCTTATCTAATCGCTGGAGTGATGGGTGTGGCTAGTCCTACTGATGCGGCTAGTGTTCTTGGCAGCTCAGGTAGTCTGGTAATACAGTTCCGAATACACGGCAGGGGTATGAAGATGAACGAGAGAGAAGTGAGAAAGCTCTGTTGTGCTTGTATTTATTGAAAAGAGGAATATCTATATCTGCTAGGGTAGCATTGGAAGCTTACCTGAGAAGAATTCTTGCTCAAATGTGTGAATCTTGCTGCGGCCATGCGGTGCTACGGCGCTGTCGTGTTGCTTTTGCTATGGCAATCGTTGATAGAGCCAAGCATCGACAAACATATCCGCTCCAAGAGAGGTGCTAATTCGTGCGCACTCAACCCGTAATATATATCTGTCTAGCGTACATTCTACTACCGAGGCATATTACAGTATACGTCAGGTACGGAACTACACGCAAAGAGAACGAGGTGTTCAGACGTGAAAGAGACACAGGATCGACGCTAGACGCTGCTACATGTCGGCTAATGAAAGACGAACTGACAGTTTAAGGACTAGCGCCCTATCTTAGACCATTTTAGAAAACAAAGGACGCCATCAGACTGCGATGACGTAGCAGTTAAGGGAGCTCCCAATTACCTAGCCCCCAAGGGCCCAGCACAACAGAGCCCAGCCAGCCCAGCCAGCCAGCCAGAGAGAGTCTGCAGCGGACACCTACCAGCCTACAGCCCTGCCAGCCAATGCCTAATGCCCCCCCAATCGGCCATCGCACATCAAATCCATAGAGCCCGTCACCCGCCATCGTCTCCATCATCTGTTCATAAATTGGTAGAAGAAAAAAGACAGAGAAGTCTACCTTACGTAGGCCATCATCCCAAATCCGTCCAACGTCCCATTCCGCCCCCCCTTAAAAAGCCGGGTGCGCGAGACTAAAATCCATCCTTCTCTTTATTTTGTTATTGCATTGCCATACCCTGTCTCCGTTTCCCAGCTCTTCTTCTACTTGGCCTAGAGCGAATCACACCATCCTCCCTCCACTCAAGTCGATCCATTGTGCGCCTCCAAGTCAACGAAATATCATCTTTCCCACCTTTGTCTGCTTGACCTCACCACAACTTCGTTCAACTGCATAGCAACTAGGTAGTTCAAGATGCACCGGACATACTCTATGCGCCAGTCGAGGGCGCCTACTGCCTCTCAGATCCAGGTGAGTCTCGCGGTTTGGTTGATTTCACTGCGCTTTGACGCATCCGACTGACACGATCGTCCACAGAACCCCCCACCCCCGCCATCGTCCACCAAGTCCGGCAGAATATTTGGAAAGGGTGGTTTTGGTAAGTTGCTTCGGATCTCTCGAGAGGCGCTGCGATGCGATGCGACGCGATACGATGCAATGCAATCCCATTCTCAGCAGCTCACCGTTTGAAAGAAGTGTATAAGCTGACTAACCACTCGTCCAGGACATGCCCTCCGTCGGAATGCAGCTGGAGCCTTCGGCCCCGATCTTGCTAAGAAGTTGACACAGCTCGTCAAGATGGAGAAGAACGTGATGCGGAGCTTAGAGCTTGTCGCCAAGGAGCGCATGGAGGTGGCCCAGCAGCTCTCTCTTTGGGGCGAAGCCGCCGACGAGGACGTCTCTGATGTCACCGACAAGCTCGGTGTCCTGCTCTACGAGATCGGCGAACTCGAGGACCAATATGTCGACCGCTACGACCAGTACCGCGTTACCATGAAGAGCATCCGAAATATCGAGGCATCTGTCCAGCCCAGTCGGGACCGTGAGTCATGCTCGGACAATGTATATCTACCGTTCCAGCTAACATCGGAAAAGGCAAGCAAAAGATCGCCGACCAGATTGCGCAGCTCAAGTACAAGGAGCCCAACTCGCCCAAGATCGTCGTCCTCGAGCAGGAGCTTGTCCGGGCCGAGGCCGAGTCGCTCGTTGCCGAGGCGCAACTGTCCAACATCACACGCGAGAAGCTCAAGTCGGCCTACGCCTACCAGTTCGACGCCCTGCAGGAGCACTGCGAGAAGGTAGCCATCATCGCCGGCTACGGCAAGCACCTTCTGGAGCTCATCGACGACACGCCCGTGACGCCCGGCGAGACGCGCGCCGCATACGACGGCTACGAGGCCAGCAAGGCCATCATCCAGGACTGCGAGGACGCGCTGACTAATTGGGTGTCGTCCACGGCGTCCGTGAACCCGAAGCTGTCGACCCGCGCCCGCACCCTCTCCCAGCGCCGCCGCAACAACATCAAGGCACGGTCCGAGGGCGGCCTCGACCTGTCGGGCCAGGACGCCCCTCTCAACGACCGCGAGTCTTGGGTAGCCGCCGGCGACAGGACCCAGGAGTACGAGGACGAAGAGGAGGACGAGGACCGCCCCCACTCGGTCCTCGACTCGGACGGCGGCATGAACGGCGAGCGTCGGGGAAGGGCTCCTGAGATGACGGCCTAGGCGGCTTAATTTTTATTCTTCTTTCCGTCGACGTCGTTGCCATGACAGTGGTTCACTGGTAATAATGTCTAATTCAATAGAGGAAAGGTCATGATGGTTTGACGAGGACGTAATGTTAAACTACGTACTTGGTTTCAGCTCTTCGGAGCAACGTCTTTACGTATTTGGACTCCAGGGAGAGAGAGAGAGAATGGGGGAAGAGGACTGCCACTTGATGGTAGCTCTGGGATCTGGATTCGGAAACGAACTGGATCGAGGAAAGGGGAGGTGGATGCGCGATATTGTACACCAACGCGCAGGACACTGTTGTAGTTTGGTAAGAGCTCGATAAACCGGATGAGCTCTTGCGCTGTCTTTTTCCTGGAAAAAAAGAGAAACCCGAGTAACAGGGTTTCATCTTTTTCTTCGTGTATTTATAGGGCCAAAAGGCGGGAGGAGGGAAAAAAGGAATTCCTACGTCTTCATAGGGGTGTTATACAAGATGTGTTCCTCGGAATACGAGTTTGCTATGTTTTTTTTGCATGTGCATACACCAGCTGCTTTGTGGACGACTGCAATAATAATCTCTCAGTATCTTCCTCCTGAAGAGGTAGGAGGTAAGCAAAGCAACATGAGGTCTTTCCATCATATTCTTACCAAGTTAATTTCTTTCATGTAGGGAGAGCCCGACCAGACACGCACAAACACAGATTTCATTCTTCACCTTACGTAGTAACATGCTTTGTTATGAGTCGCCAAGTATGCGAGAAGTCGTAGAACAGGCGAATAGACTGTAAAAGAGATTCATTACCTTAGGTACTTGGTACATTCTCTTGGCCAAGAAAAACAAATTCCCATCGCAATCCCGTTTGGTTTTCGGTATCTCCTCTCTCCAGTCAACCAACCACACATAAATCCTCACGTCGCCTAGCTAAGCCCTCAAATTACAACCCCGCCGCCGCCTGCCTCTGCGGTCCCAGCAGCTCCCTCAGGCTCTTCTGGCCCGGCGGCTCCGCCTCGTTTCTGCTGCCGCGGCGCGCGTGCTGGACGATCTTGTGCTTGATCCTCTTGACGAGGCCGCCGCCGCCGCCCGGGCCGTTCCCGGACGGCGAGGTCTGGTCGGTGATGCCGGCGTGTCCGCCGGCGCCGCCGCCGAACGACTGCCCCATGTAGGGCCCGTCGTCGGTGAAGGCGACGAGCTGGGCGCGGGCGCGGCGGTTCTCCCAGCCGTCGGTGGGCGCGTCGGTGGCGTGGTAGACGGCGAGGACGAACTCGTCGTTGCCGGCGCCGGGGATCTGCAGGAAGGAGCCGTGGCCGGGGCCGAAGAGCGGCGGCGACTCGCCGTCACGCGTCGTCGTCGTCGTCGTCGTCGTCTGCTGCACGAGCGGCTCGCGCGCCTTGCGCCAGCTGTCGGGGCGCAGCGGGTCGCCGCCCAGGTAGCGCAGCACGGCCATCTTGTAGTCGCGGGTCCAGGAGCCGGCGCACGAGTAGGCGAGGCCCTGCCAGGCGCCGTCGGGGCTGCGCAGGAACTGCGGGCCCTCGTTGATGCCGTGGACGACGCCGTTGGGGTCGCGGGTGACCTCCCAGGGGTGCTCGGGGCGCGAGATGACGACGACGGGCGGGGCATCGCCTCCTCCAGTCGTCGCGGCTACCGCGATCGGGCTCTCGAGCTTGGCGACCATGAGCTGCTGCACGAGGTCCGAGTGGTCGTTCGGATCGCGGTCAAGCGGCCAGCCCGAGTACGCGAGGTAGAGGTGCCCGCCGACGGCGAAGACGGTGCCGTCGATGGCCCAGCGGTCGGGCAGCCCGCGCACGCGGCCCAGGAACTCCCACCGGCCCAGGCACGGGTCCTCGCTCGCGGCCGGCCCGCCCAGCACGTACATGCGGTGGCTGCGGTTGCCACGCGCGGCGTGCGCCGCCGCGTAGTACACGTACCACCGGCCCTCGAGCGCGTGCAGCTCGGGCGCCCACAGGTCCGCCGAGTGCTCTGTGCCCGGCGGCGGCGTCCTGCAGGTGCGAAAACGAAAACGCATACGTCAGCCCGGGCTCGCATATGTTAGACCGCCGAGGCGCGCGTGCGCCTAGGAGGTAGCTAGATGCGCCTAGGAAACTAAAAGCCGAGAGGGTTCGGGACGTACCATATCACATGCCGCGAGGCCGAGACCTCGATGTCGGCTAGGCTATCCGAGCTCCATATCTCGACCCTGTTTCCCGCGGTGAAGGTCTGCCGAGATGGTCAGTCTGGAACGAGGCTGAAAAGAACGAGGCCTGTGGTATGGGCTTACGAGATAATAGCGACCCCTACACAGGTTCACAAACGGGTCCGGGGTGCTGATAGAGGTGAGCGTCAGGGTCGAGTTATCGTACTGCATGGCCGCGGCGCCTTCCAGAGACAATATCGACGCCAACGCACGAGTCGCATACGTTAGGACATCCTTCAATAAGATATAAAGCATGGTTTTCTTTCCGCCTTTCTTCTTCTTCCTCTGCTCAACGGTCGGACCGAGACTCGTGACGTGTGTGCTTCCCCCCTCTCTTTCCAGACAAGGAGGGGCCTGTTTCACTATGTGCCGATCTGAGCGACGACGCAAGATAATACTAGGTTTGACCCCCGAGACGACAAAAGCTAAAAAGGAGCGGGTTCTGCAAGCGAAGAAGTCTAGAAGAGAGCGGAAAAGCAATTATATGGAATTATATGGGCGAGAAGGGACCAGGAGAGTCAGGAGAGCCAAGGATCCGACGTCTTTTGCGGGCGCCCGTAAGGCTGTGGATACCTTGGCAGGCGATGGATCTAGCTATTTCCTTGACGGCGGCGGCGAGGACGAAGATCAATGGATCAGACGATTGGCATTTCGCGACTGTGCCACTACCGCATGAGGTAGTCCCTGTGTGTCAGTGCTGCAGGCGGTGCTACATAGTACGTCCTCAGAAGCGATCGACATGTTTAGAGGGCACATCAATATTTAACCAAAAGTTCCATTTCATAGAGTTAACTCTATATATATCAAGGTCCGGATGACGGCATCTACCCGGCCGTGACCGCGTCAGTCCCCGTTCTCGCCCCTTCCTCTGACATGTTAGCCGACATCAGACCTGACCCAATTACAATCCAGCAATCATAAATAATTGTAAAAGGGTTAGGTACGGCGTCGCCTTTGCCATCTCCGCGCTCCGACCTTCGATATAATGAATTCCCCCGTGCCTTTCCCAGCATCGCCATTCATATCCCATATATTCCATATATCCCATAAATTCTAAACACGTAACGTCTGGCACTGAGTACCTTACCTGTAGTAAGGTAGTCTTTTATACAGAGCGCATGCCTTCCAACGCCCGCAGAATGAGTGGTATAATGTTTGAACGAAAAAAAAAAAAAACAGACAAAGAGCCAACCCAATAATCCCCTTTCCAACCAGAAATATACCCAAGATATCTTGACTCGCAGATAGTCGAAGCCAAGTACTTCCCAATATGCACCTTGCTCGATGAGAAATGAAAATTCAAAACAGTCAGGTTAAGTCGAGAAGTCGCCAGCATAAGCGTGCTCGGCCTCCCACTTTAGGAAGTCCCCTAGGTCGTGGCCCAGGTTGTAGCCCATAGGGACGACGTCCATGTCGTCGCCGTCTGGAGTGCGGACGACTCTTAGATCCAGCATGGGGCTCTGCGGGAGGCTCGCGTAGCTCTCGCGTGAGCCGTACTCCTTGCCCTGGCCGTCCAGGAGTATCTTGGAAGTGTCCAGCTCCAGCGCGGACATGTCCAGGTCTAGCCTCCGGCCCTCAGCCGCCGCCTTGCGCCGAAGCCGCTGCCAGTGGTGGTGCGCGCTGTACGGGTTGTCCTTCTCGATCTCTGTGTACGACACGTCCGAGTAGTCCTCGCCCGACGTCGTGCTCGTTGGGCTGGGAGGCTCGAGGTCCTGTGTCACGAGCCCTCCGGAGCCTCGGAAGTTCAGCGTTCCGAACCAATCGACGAGCTCGTCGACCTCTTCTGCTTCCCTACGCCGGACCGTGTCGTCGCTCTCCGAGAGCCAGTCGCCCGCGCCGCCCGAGATGGCCATCTGGAACGCCGTCCAGTCCAGGCCTTCGTCCATCCCAACTTTCATGTCCGGGATCAGATCTGACTTTGCTAGCCGGATCGGTCCGTGTCGGAATTTGGGGTTGGTGACAGAGCACGGCGACGACTGCAGGAAGACGTAATTGGAGTTCGCGACGATGTTCCGCGAGCCTTCAAAGTTCTGTCCCGGTAGGTCGACCTTTGGCGCCGAGACCACCGACGACTCTGGGATGCTAGGAAGCGCGGTCCTTTGGCTCTTCGCTGCGAACCGGGCCGCGTGCCTCAACGGCGGCGTGGGAAACGTGGCGTTTTGGTATTGCATCGGCCCATCTCCGATATCCATCTGCGATACCTCCTTCTCTTCTTCCAACGCGAAGTCTCGTCGTACAACGGGCTCGAATGTCGATGCGACAGGCGTCTTTTCGGCCGGCGCGTCCTCATTCACATCTACGCCAGCTGATCCGATTCGGGAAGGCAAGTCGTCGAGATGAAAAGGTTCTATAGGTGTGTCGCTTGCCTCGGTGCTCAGAGTCTCGGTCGACTTTTCCGACTGCATGATGGACATTCTACGTTGTCTACACGCCTCCAGCTGACTGGGCGTGAGCATCTCATCCACCTCGACCCTGTGAAAGAATTTTCCGCTGAAGAGTTCCGTCACGTTATCGGACAATGTCCATCTTGGCCCGCTCTTCGTCGCCGGCTTGGGCGAAGCGGGTTTACGGTGCGGCTTCATCGACTTGACTGACTTGGCCTTCTTTGATTTTTTCGACTTCTTCCTCTTGACCGCACTCGTCACCGATATACCTCGTCTAGGCGGCTGAATAGGAGAAGAGATGACGGGAGGTTTTGGGGTAGGCATTTGGCTTGGAGAGACCAGCGATACTGGCTTTAGAACGGGCGAGGAGTCGGGTGTTGGAAGTTTGGGTAATTCCTTGAATTGACTCTCTTTGGATGAAGTCTCTCTAGATGGAGTCTCCTTGAATGGAGTCTCCTTGAATGGAGTCTCCTTGGATGGAGTCTCTTTGGTTTGAATTTCTTTGGATTGAATCTCTTTGGGTTGAGCCTCTTGGGATTGGGACTCATCGAGTTGGGTTTCCGTAAGATGATTCTCCTGGGGTTGGTTTTCCTCGAATTGTTGCTCCTGCGATTGATTCTCCTGAACTTGGTTCTCCTGGAAATGGCTGTCTGCGGTGTGTGCGTCGGCAAGGGCGCCACCGACCGCTCTGAATGCTTCATCTATGAGTTGCTGGATATTGTCTGTTAAGCTGGATAATGAATCTTGACGTCGTAAATGAGGCTTTGTGGGTGTCTCTTTGTTAAAGGATAAAGCGTCTATCAGATCGAAATTCGAACCCGAGAACTCCACTTGATGACCCAGGGACTGCGATGACCTCGTGTGGCCCTTTGGGGGAGGCTTAGGTGGGGAGTCGTCGTCGCCGTAGCTCGTGGCGCTTGACAGCTGGAGCGATTCCTGGCTCATGTCCTCCTTTGACGAAATCGAACAAAGAGGCGACTTCGACCTCTTTGACCTTACATCCTGGCGAGACTCGTGGTGGCGTTCATAACTATTCAGCGAGCTGTCTGAGGACCTCGGCGTCTCGTACGCTGGCAGTGGGGGCAGGGGGTTTAGGATGTCGTGGATGCTTTGTTCGCGGCTCACTATGATGGGTGGCGCCTGTCGCTTCTTGTTGGTATACGGCCTCCTCTTAGTGCCGAAATTTTTCGGCACGTCTTTGTGTTCCGTCCTGTCGGTAACAGTTATAACACCATCCCCATACTGACTCTGAACCCGCCGTTGTGAGATAAGCCTTCGTATGCCGCTGCCGGAGAGCATCGTGGGTGGAGGCAGACGCAAGGGAGGTTCAGGCTAGCAGAAGAGGAAGGATACTTTTGGGGGGGACGGGACTCGACATATATGAGGTTGGGATCTACGCCGGGTGTGTGACACAAGGCTCTGCAACCAAGCAAAAGGGCCAGCTGCAGGCTCCATGGGAATTCTTACTGAGCACTGTCATTCGACTTGACGCAGTGACACATATACCACATATACTTGCGAGCGGAAGGCAGACTGACGGCATGAGGCGGCCGACCCTGGTCGATCGGTATCAAGACCAAAGCCATGTACCGTAAAGTACGGAGTACACGAGTGTGGCTCTGTGAAGGGGGTCGAGGGAGCCCTGCCGGCCTGGGAGCCTGCGAAGCGGGAAGAAATGGGGGGGCCCTGCAGAAACAGATACCTACTTGGCTGGGGGCCTTGAGCAGCCCAGTTGGAGCAGAGAGAGGGCACGCCTGAGGAGGGGGGGATTATTTTTATCGCCTTATTGGCCTAGCCGACGAATTACTGTTCGCATGTACTCGTCCGCAGAGTGTCTGATGAGCCCAGGCGGCCAGGGTGAGACAGGCAGGACAGGATACAGGATGCTATTACAGGATATCTGGCGACGATACGTACCCCAGCACCGTCCCCCGTCGGCGGATCTTGATCACGTCTACCTACCTTGCTGCCGTACGACTGAGCATGGCACCATGATCGAGTATCAGAAGCGCAAGTCGAATTGCCATGCTATTGCGAGGTTACATGCGCATACCTGGGCCAGGTAGTTATTGCTTCAATCAGGAGCTTGTCGTGCGAACCAACAGGATACCGTAGTCGCACCTTGGCCTAACGCTGGTCCCAGCTAATTTCGCTGCCGTGCCTCGGTGTCCCGTGAGCCCTCGATTGGACAGTATGCGGTGTTTTGTGCCCTCATCGCGGCCGTATGTCACCGGCCGTCATCTCGGCTTCGCATCTGTGTCGCAGGTAGGCAGGTAGAGCAGTCGTGGCGGGGACAGCGCGAGATCCAGCGGTGTACGGTGCGAGTAAGATATGCGGTGATCTTATTTAGCAGCGCAACCCTCGACATTGGTGCATTGAAGACGTATCCGAGAAAGATAGCTCACTAGAAGCTAGGCTGTACTATCGACTGGGCGATGCAACGAAACATTGCTGACGATTTGCGAAAGTACCGGGGACTGGCAGTACTACTACATACCTAGGTAGTATGTAGCACCGCCCACCTCACCAGCCCACCAGCCCGCCAGCCTGCCCCCTTCCCGCTTCCCGCTTCCCGTTGCCCGTTTGCCCATCTTTTACTCTGCACGCAGCCCACGTTGGTAGGCTGTTGGTAGGCTGTTGGTAGGCTGGTAGACTCGCAGACTCGTTGGCTTCGGTAGATAGCGGGCGCAACCGTCAAAAGCAACCTGATCCTCATACATGAGTAAGGACATTCGGCAGGCTCGAGGTACAGCAGAGACCGGGGGACGAAACAAGAGGTTCACGCACAAGACAAGAGGAAAATGCGACGTGGGATGGACGAGTTAGGAGTCGAGGCCTTGGAGTACCGACGATAGCAGTCCCTACCCTACTACCTATGTACCTACCTACTTGGTACATATCCCAGATGATGTATGCAGCCTGCCTCACAAGGTACTGGAAGTACGAATCGGGCAATATTCTTATCCTGCCGAGCCACTGTTTGACGAGAGCAAGCGAAAAAGACGAGTGGGAGAGACACTCGGAATTTCGAGTCCTTGCTGGCGCTAGCCCGGAAACCGTTCAGCTAGGCCAGGATGGCGAGGCCAGATCATCAGGCCGGGCTCGGTCGGGGCAGCTATTGAGGAAAACGAGCCAACGACATAAGGCCGATGGCACAGCAGTTGGTGGTAGGACGAGGTGCAACGTATCGAACGGACGTAAGACGCATCTACGCATCGGCGCATCGGCGTGTCGGCGTGTCGGCGCGTTTGGGAAATCTAAAGCGTAGGATTAGAGAAACGAAAAACGAGAAGATAAACCCCTCCTCCTCACTCCGCCCATTCTGCCCATTCTGCCCATTCTGCTAAGCACACCTGGGTACCTTAGGTACTTGAGGTACCTAGAGGTATGTTCCTCTTCTGTCTGTCCCTTGTCAGAAAAGATTGGAGCGATGATGGTTTGTTTTACATTTACGGTTAGATCAAATCGGGAAGCTAGACCAGCCGGACCAGGTACTTGCCTAGGCTGTCCACTAGCGCATCCTAATCGGCAGTCGCACGTGATTCCTACGACTTGGAAGAGGATCAAGTCTAAACCAGCCCAGCCAGCCAAGCCAGCCTGCCTGCCACTGCGCACTTCGCATGTACAGAGTACCAAGCTTACCATCTGGGCAGCCTGCCAGCGCCAGCCTACCACATCGTCAGGCTCGCCAGCCCTACCCATGCAGCCACTTACAGTAAGCCTTGGGTATATTAGGGGGGAGCTGGGGGAGCTGGGGGAGCCGACAGTGCTAACAGGTACATTCCTCAGACCTGCCTGAGCCTGCCAACTTGTCGCTCACTTCACGTACCTCGACATCGCAAAACGGTATATGGATGACATCTCGCATTCGAGACACCATGCGTTTGCCGCATGCCCTGCGCACGTTTTAGGAGCAGAAGGGCTAGCAGGCAGGCTGCAGCGGGCTGCTGCATATCCCAACTAAGCCACCACCATCATGTTCGGTAACTCACCGCGCTCCCGGCCGACAAAGCTGGCCCAGGTTGGACGGGAATTCGACTTCATTGGCCTCGTCTTTGCCACTTGCAGAATTACTTACGTGGCTCACTGTTCCCCAAGTCTTATCCATATTGCGCCCTGCTGCCTATTCGCCTATTCGACCGCTCGTCTGTTCCCTTCCAGCTTCCCTCACGTCGCTCACGGCCAAGGCTAAGCGCCGAAGGAGAAGCCTCCCAGCGGCCCATCGCATCTTGCGGCCCCCAACTACCATCCATATATCCTACCTGTACGGGATGGCGATGGGGAAGCAACGGTAACCTCCCGTGTTGTGACCAACTTGCGATGTGACTGGTGCGAACAAACGCGGCCGGGCCAATCGACTTGACGAGCTCGTCGTTTGCCCGGGTCGGCCTCCAATTCTGCCATCTCGGCATCGCAGAGGTGGCAACCCCCCCCCCCCCCCCCCCCCCACAGCGAACGGCGTCCTGAGGAACCGCCTATCAGATCATATTTCCTCCCGTTAGACGCGTAAGGAAGATCACCTATCACGTCTTTCATGATTTCATCTCACGCCCCTTTCGTATATCCCCCGATGAATAAACGGTGGGCTTACCGGCAGCGACGGAAGGGTTTTCCCACGCTCGCTTTTGAGTCACGTAACCAACCCCATCTCACCCAGCTCACCTCACCAATACCCGCCGCGCTGGTAAGCTTACCTGCTACCCTTTGAACACCGCCCTCCTCATGCATGGAGATTCGTATACGGGCCACGTAAGGTACATTGTACGTAGAGATACATGTAAAATTCGCCTACTCATCACTTGTATTGCTTTGAGCCGCTGAGCCCTTCCATCTAGGCAGATATCCCGGTGATATTCCGGTGATATCACATCGAGGTTCCCTCCCCCCTCCTAATCTGAAGGCACATCTCAACATTTGGGACATCCTAAGTATCGAATCGACTATTATCTCGGAAAATGAAATACGCCCATCTTGAAATCGACTCTGATCAAGTATTCCGATCGTTTGTAAACCGGTCCCGAGACTTTCAAAGGATCGACGATAGGTATAATACCTTGTTAAAAACCCCATGTCACCGGCGATAAGAGCTTCAAGACATGGGTCACTGGGGCCGTAGTCCCACTATCACTGCGCATTGCATTGGGTAGAGGTGAGAGTTGGAAATGCTGAATAGCTTTATTATCAATTATTTGTAGGTTTCCTTCCTTCTGCCAAAAAAATGCTTTGGTCTTCTTCCCGGTCCTAGCTAACCCCCCCCTGATCGAAAAGCTGCGACAAAAGTGTGCATAAGACGGCTCAAGATGCCATACTCCTCCTCCTCGGTAGCATCCATCGCAAGACTTCTTCAGTGACTTTAAAAGGTCACGTTGAACGTGTCGCTGGTCGTGCTAACCGTGCCCTGGGTCGATATATGGTCGATGCGGAACTGCACTGGGCCGTCGTCTATGACGCAAACCCAGAACTGGCTTGATGCCGTAGTTCCTGGCGAATAGGTCTTAAGCGTAGCCCGCTGCGTGCAGGAGACAGGCACAATTTCCATGACCTTTACGGTCGAGTTAGGGTCCGCGGTGAGTATGTTCTGGTCGAGCGTGACTTCAACGATGAACTTGCTGATCTGTCTCTGAGTGACCGAGACTATTGGGCCCCACATGTTGACGTTCGTGGTCGCGAGTAAGATGTATTGTTTGGCGATAGTTCTCTGCGAAGTAGGCTGTGGATTGGAAATATCTTAGAATTCTTCGTAGTTTGATGGTTCTGTAGATCGAGACGAACAGCATCGACACCTACTCTCGGTGCCTTATATATATGTTGAAGCTTGCCGCCATGGCCAAGGGAAGCTGCTTCTAGGAGTCTCATTGCCGACTCTGCACTCGCTTTCGGCGTGTTTAGACAGAAGGAGTGCGTTACGCAGTAAGTGCTTGTCACCTTCGAAGTCGCAAAAAACCCTCAAAAATCTATTACTTGGACAGCTACGTCGAATTCTTGTGCGCCATGGGCATGATATGGGCCGGCCGGTCCTTCACTACCAAGCTGCAAATCGACGGTCAGTTTTGATGATCGGATGAACAACCACCCTATTACCTACACGAAGATATCTTGAATAGGTGACATCCATGACTCTCTCAGCGAGTGGGTGACGTGGAATTCTTATTCAGAGCTAGAGCCAGGCAAAATGACAAGCTGCTACACACGTCTGCTTCCATCACACAAGGTGATTGCTGCACTTTTCAGCCGAACGTGGACTTTGCACGACAACACGACACTTGAGGCCGAGTAACGAATCTAACGACCAAAATAAAGGGGTGCGACGTTTGTCTTGCTATGTAACTCGTGGCTTCGACGCCCAAGTTTTTTGTGTAAGCCAGCGCCACGTTTCAGTCTGACATTTCCTCCTAGGCAGGTATGTCTTCTGCAAACTCGACCAGGTGCAAGACGTGAAGAGGCTGTCATGTTCGCCCACTGATACGGTTCGTCCCTATGTCATTCCTCGTCTACCGTTTTCCTCGCCGCCAACGGTTAACGTCGTGGAGATGAAAAGGAAAGGTGGAGGACAAGAGTAGGGGGTTACATCCGACCCCCAAAGGTACCTACTTACGAGCTGCACCAACACATGAAACAAACAAATTAAAAACGGTGTCCCGCAGGTACCTAGTTCTGAGATCTAGATGGTGATCGAATCCAAGTACGACGAGGTACATGCTGCAAGTCGAGTCGAGATATAGGACTTGATACGTCGTGTTATTATGTACATAGCTCCCCCCTCCCCAAAATCCTCAAAATCCATCCATCCCCTGATCGAGGAACTTTAGATACGTACCCTTGTCTATATGGATCGCTGATCCGGGGTTGGCATTCCTGTCGAGGACCCCCATATGGTAAGCCGACCTGGCCGCTCCCCCCAGCATTTCTAGCCGGGCCACGTGAGAGAGACGCCCGGATGCTGGTTACGCATCGGTCTGTGCGGACTTTAAATCCTACGAGCTTGAACTTAGTCCCGAAGCCATATAGCAGAGCCGAGTTATCCTAGCTAAGATAGGGAATGTCTCGTTCGTAATCTAGAACCGCCTAAGCTAAGTACATATACCTAGGTGTGCCGGCGAAGCCGTGTGGTGGTTCTGCTGGTGGTGGCTTGCGTATAGATCCGAAGCACGTAGACTCTTAGCGAGAAGATCCTCCTTTGTGTGACCTCGGACGCATCTAACGAGTCCGAGTTGGGCAGGTTCGGGACATTTGCCTCGAACAGCCTGTCACTCGTCACCCCCCTTTCCCGCCATTGACAGGACAAGCCAAGATTGACAAGAACAAATGGAGGGGAAAGGACATCAACAAAAGGTCCTGAGTTCCATTCGTCCTCTAGCGGTTTAAGCGCGTGGCGTTGAAGAAGACGGAGAGACGATTCAGGGTCCTGCCAATCTGAATCTAGACGATATGCCGACGGATACCGCATGACTTGCAGTTCGGGGTGTTAGATCGACCAGCTTTCAAGGCAGACCGAGCTGTAACTATGCCCCATAGCATTGACGTCCCGGGGTCTTGCCATCTTCGGTCTGAGGACGGTGATCGGCGCTCGACCTTTTCTGCGTTGCGACGCTTCCGTGCCTCCCTCTTTTTCTTTCTGTCACGAGGACTTCTACGATCCTCAAGAAGGGTCTGCCGCGTGGGCTACCCAGAGCTAGAGCTAGAGCTAGGTAGCTGCCTGGCAGGGTAGCTAAGCTGTGCCTGGTCGACGCCTTACTATCTGAAAGGGGGATCCTAGATACTCAGCCTCCAAAGATACAGCGCAGCAGAGGAAAAGCCCACGAGGTTGTGAGACAGCCCTGGGAGGGGGAGCAGGAGGAGGAGGAGGGGTCCTCGCTACCAAGGCGGCGCAAGGCAAGACACGGCAAGACAAGGCGAGATAGCTGCTGCGCCGAGAGCCCCAAGGTGCCCGCGAAAGCCACGCTGAGGGTTGAAACGGGGACGGCGATTTCTGGTTTCATCGGAGCTTGATCTGCTCTGAACCCTTAGAGAGAGAAACCCCCGTCAGGCGAAGCACGGGTGCGTCGGGCAACCCCAGGTTCGTCCATCTTTTTGGGGGGAGAAGGATTCAATACAACATGTAAATATGTACGTACGCACGTACCAGAGCGCACCACCTGCCTAAAGGGATCGGCAGTACAGTGCTCAAACGTTTGAATAGAGTTATTTTAAAGTTGCCCGGCTTATCTGGGATTGTGTCGGGGATGTTGAGGATGTCAGTATGTACGTTGGGGGGAGGGCGAGGGGGTGACGAGGAACGGGGGGACATGGAGATGGGGAACCGAGATATGGCCCATGTACTACACGTTATTCACGAGTACCTCTCCTCGTAAACTGTACCTCGTCGTACATATGCACAATCCAGCCCCCTCAATCCATTCTACCTCGTCTCCCCCCCTGCAGCAGTTCCGTTCCTTCACTGAATCTGGCTGCTCTGGCCCGGGTTGCACAATTATCCCCTGTCTGTGCCAGGCTGCCAATCAACCTGATGCCAGACAATGACAAAGTTCCAATCAGAATCGCTCGCGAGAAAACGAAACCCGTCCGCCACGAGGTCCGCCGTGCCGGATCAAGAGAGCTTTCGTCGCAGCATCTCACCCAGCTTAGGACTCTGTAGCAACCAATTCTAGACCAGACAGCGTGCTGCTCCTATAAATAATCTCGTGCAGGTGAATTTGAAAAAGCATAAAAAAAGAAAAGAAGAAGAAGAAGAAGAAGAAGAAGAAGAAGAAAGGGGCAAGACAAAAGAAGAAAAGCATGTCAATATTCAAGTATGATCATCAGTTGGCCATCTCCAGCATACATCCCTAGGGTAGGTTAAGTTGGTACTCGTATGCTGCCGCTCTCTCTCGGCCGGGGAAACAAAGGATTTGTTTCGTGAGAGCGGAGATGAGGAGGGAAGATTAGGCAGTGAAGCGAAAAACGGGAAAACTCGCGTGCTTAGGAAGAGGGTGTAGTAATTTCATGTCCAAAGAGGAAAACCATGGCGACGTCCGACATCCTACTGCACGGCCCGAGTCGGTGCCTACTGGGTGCATGTCTCTATTAAGTTCTTTTCTCTCTAATCTAAGGGGGGGACGAAGCCTTGCGGCTCTCTCTCCAAGACAGGAGGATGCAGAAGGAAGACGGACTAGACAAACGCTTACCAGCTAGCTGGGTACGTAAGCATAAGCTGACCAATGAGTAACGAACGAATAGGGTGCTTGCGTTGCTCATATCGCCGGCCTGAGCAAGGCAAAGCTACCTCGCCCCTATCTAACCCCCAAATCCTTGGCCTCATTTCTTGTCGTCGCAACTCTTCTCCTCGCACGCTCCTATGTTGGTCCAGCGTTGGATGCGGATGTCGTAGTTGAACGTCGTAGTTGTGTAGCGAGCAGTGGGGGCTGAAAGCATGCGAGCAGTAAGGATGAAGGGAGAAGCTTGCGGGAAGGGCGTTGAGCATATGGTTGGCCACCTCCGTCCAGAGCGGCGTGGAGGTCTTGAGAAAGGTCGCCTTGGCGTGCAGCGGTATGACGAGCAGACGGACTCTCCGAGGACCGCGTAAAGACGAGGATCGGCCTCGGAGGCTTGGTGGGCTTGCGGCCGGGCCTCTTGTTCCACGAGTAGTCGAAGCAAGTTAGGACAGTTGTGTGGCGCAATCCGCTGACGATCCCCGTGTTAAACACGACTGTGAGTTCCGTCGGCGCTGCCATGGTGAGCACGGTGTGCTCTGTACTATCTTGTAACCTACGGCCTAGAGGTGGAAATGGTGGCTGTCTGATAGCTCTCGTGGTACGGCGCTCGCCCCCTTTTCTTATGATCGGCCGATTATTGATGGCCGGGTCGAAGTAGGAAGGCAAATGGTCTTCTAGTTTCTTGAAATGAGGTTTTTGATAGCCACGTTAACTGCCCTGGGTTGGATGTGAGGAGGCTTTTTCCTCGTTGATTAGCTTTCAACAGATCCTAAGCGAGTCCTCGTTCAATACGGACATCCGAAACTCTATGGCTATCTCAAGCAAAGGTAATCGCCTAAAGGGCGGAGCAAATTAACCAGTGGCCTACGTAGACTGCATAGTACCCGGACCTTGCTCGAGGCATCAGCTATCACACAAATTGGATACATGGCACAGCATGAGTGTAGTTAGAATGACTAGCTCGAGAAGAGGGTGTAGTTGATTAATCGTCATCGTCTTCTAACCCCGTGTCTTCGTCTTCCTGCGTAATGTAAGGCACAAATCGAAAGTCGAGAAAGCTTACAGAGCCACCTTCAAGCTCTACCATGAACTGCAGGCTCAGCACACCTTGACCGTCGCCACGGAAGCTGACTTTGTTCGCCACGCGCATCGCCTCGCTTGCCGACTTGACAAAGTCAAACTTGTAGCTCTGGACCCAGCGATCAGTCACCGAGAGGGTCTCGAGGAGGTCACGACCGCTTGAAAAGTCGACACTGGCACTGCCCAAGCCTCCCCCACTCGACAGGCTCAGATACGGCACGCTTGGTGACGCCACAACGGTTACGCGGGCCGGTGCCATGGGGGCTAGTTCGGAGAGGGCGTCGAGGAGCCACCGAGCCTGTGTGATGATCTTGAAGGATAAATCCATACGGTCGAAAGGGATTTCCTCGGGAGACTCAGGGGTATAGGTGGACATCTTGCACTGAGTCTTGACACCAGTCTCCTCGATGATGATGTCTAGCGTCGAGCCGTCCTCCTCGTACATAATACAGCACGTTCCTGGCATGCCCAGAGCCTGGTGGTGAAAGGCATCTGGGCGATAGTTGCGGAGATTGCTGCGATAGGGTTCTGCTTCGGCCCTGGCAGCTTTTGCAGCTACATCGGTTGCCCCAAATATCTGTAAGGCCTCCAACAACGCGGCCAGGTTCATTTGGAATTGTGGTAGTTGGACCCCTTCCTCATCTGGCATGTTCAAAGCGAATGACGAGAACAGGCCCTTGTCTAGGAAGACTACGCCTGGATATACGGTTAGATGCCTCGGGTTTCGATATGAGAGCAGAGCAAACGACTCACCTTGCATTACGCGTGAGTGGTCGGCAGCAAACCGAATGCCCTCGTGAGTCAACTGCACATGGACCTTGGGGGTAAAGCTGATACATTTCAGCAGCTGATATATCTGCCTCGTCGAGCTTGCCACAGCACGAAACAGTGGTTGTTGCGGAGGGTCTGAATGGCCAGGTGAGGCCATGGTGAAGATGCTCTCCCAATCTCTCGTCGCGACTCTCGCATATACAGGAGTAGCTTAGGTATCTTCGGTAGGTTAGGTTAGGTAGGTATAGCTGCTGAACCTGTCTCCAATCACTTTCACGTAACACGTTCGAAACCCGGACGATCTTGTCGAGAACCTCGACCTCAAATTATCTATGGATATACACCAACTCTCTCGTGTCTTCGGGGGTAGCTTTTCTCGGGTATCTTCCTAGACGTAAACTCCAACTGCACAGAACATGTAAACGGTGCCGACTCTGCAAACGCATTAGATGACGAGGAGTATCGTGGAGAGAGGGTGGCATACGCGACGGCTAACGAGGCTGGAACGCCGTAGATAGGAAGGTTGACGAGAGATCGGTCTTGACGCAGCGAATTAGCATAAAATGTACATATGACAATATTGACGCAGAGGAATAACACTCACTCAAGGCAAAGGCACCAGTCAGAGAGAGACCGAGCAGGAGGAGGACGAATCCGACGAGGAATTGGCTACCCTTTCCCACGGTAGGGAGGAACGGACTGCCTGCAGCAGTTTGCCAGGTCTCATGTAACGAGGAATCCATGGAAGACGAGATGTGGCCACGGAGCGGACAGCGTGGAATAGGTGTCTGTTGACTTCTGTCTGGCTGAGCGGGTTTGCGTGTTTTACGAATTCATTTCTTGGAGAGGTACGTGTACTGTAGATACCAAGGTATGTAGATTCGTGAATGTGAAGGGTTCGAGACGGGAGACTGCGATAACTTGCAAACAGGTGGCCTATCCTATGATGGTTTAGCGCATACCTTGGAGCTGTGCTTGTGCATATTTCCTTATCTTCTTATCCGCGACTGATAGCTTTAGCTTTAGCGCGGCTGCATGTCCACTTTATTCCTCCCCACAGCCATAAAACTACCGGACCGCAAGACTCGAATCTTTCACCTAGCAACATTGATCTACGGGCTGCAGTTCACCTAGAGCCTAGAGAGCCCGACCCATTCTTACCAGGTAGGCACTTTAGCGCCTCGCTCAGCTGTCAGCCTTGTCCCCGCGTCACTTCCAGACTCTACGCGTTTGTCGACTTGCAAATCATCAGTATTGTCGTCGCTGTCAACCTCAGCATCTGGCTTCAACCTCAAGCTTCAGGATCTAACGCTTGGCGGCGTATCCTTTACTTTACTTGGCTGCCCATCTCGCGCTATCGATTCTGGGATTTCCCCATCCATCTCCGCGTTCTCGCCTGCTGCTTATTGCCACCATGGCTACTAAGAACGACAGTAAGTAATCACCTCATTCCGCAGAACCCCAACCGTTAAGACTACTTGCATCTCTAACTCGATTGCTTACTTGATTAGATGGCAAGCGCGAGGCCAGCGACGAGCCCACATCGCCTTCCGTTATTAAGCGAGCGAAACGTGATGAGGACGAGTCGGCCGACGCAGAACAGAAGGCTGCCATGAAGCCCATTCCCTTTCCCGAGAAGGTTGGTATATCTCCTAGTCCTCATAGACACTTTCCCCAACACCATACTACTATTAAATCGTTATATACACACCTCCCAACTCTTTTACACTTGCACATCCATACACCCCTTCCATCCCCCGCGTCGCGAAAGATGCAATGTCGGTTCTGAATGTTGCTAATGCAACTATCTAGCCTGCTGTCATCGAGGAACGTAACGGAGAAATCGAGTTTCGCACGGTGAACAACGACAACGAGCGCGAATCCCTCATCATCCTGACCGGCCTGAAGTGCATCTTTCAGAAGCAGCTCCCCAAGATGCCCAAGGACTACATCGCGCGTCTAGTCTACGACCGCACCCACATCTCCATCGCCATCGTCAAGAAGCCACTTGAAGTCGTCGGCGGCATCACCTACAGGCCCTTCAAAGGTCGCCAGTTTGCTGAGATCGTTTTCTGTGCTATTAGCAGCGACCAGCAGGTGAAGGGTTACGGCGCGCACATGATGTCGCATCTGAAGGACTACGTCAAGGCCACCAGCGACGTGATGCACTTTCTCACCTATGCCGACAACTACGCCATCGGCTACTTCAAGAAGCAGGGCTTCACCAAGGAGATCACGCTTCCCAAGTCTGTGTGGATGGGCTATATCAAGGACTATGAGGGAGGCACTATAATGCAGTGCTCTATGCTCCCACGTGTCCGATATCTCGAGCAGGGTCGCATGCTGCTGAAGCAGAAGGAGTGCGTGCTGGCTAAGGTTCGCGCCTTTTCCAAGTCGCACATGATACATCAACCACCTAAGCAGTGGAAGAATGGCGTTAGCCCTATCGACCCTTTGTCCATCCCCGCCATCCGGGCCTCGGGTTGGTCGCCCGACATGGACGAGCTGGCCCGCCAGCCCCGACACGGTCCCAACTACGCCCAGCTGCTCCATCTGCTCAGCAACATGTCTAATCACGCGTCGGCCTGGCCCTTCCAGCATCCTGTCAACAAAGACGACGTGGCCGACTACTACGACGTGATCAAGGAGCCCATGGACCTTAGCACGATGGAGAGCAAGCTGGAAGCCGACCAGTACGCCACGCCCGAGGAGTTCATCAAGGATGCCAAGCTCATCTTCGACAACTGCCGCAAGTACAACAACGAGACCACACCGTACGCCAAGTCAGCCAACAAACTGGAAAAGTACATGTGGTCCCAGATCAAGGCAATTCCCGAGTGGTCTCACTTAGAGCCTTAGAATGACCTTCAAAGAGGCCCACTCACGGTTTTGGAAATGCCTAAGGCACGTCTTGCCCCTAAGTTTACCAAGACGCGCTCTACTCAGAAGAGACGCTCTACTCAGAAGAGATGCAAGTCTCGTAAATAATGGCCCGGAAGCAGACCTCGGACATCGGCCTGTCACTTCAGTCAATGACGAGACCGAAGATGACAGGACATGTTCATGATCTTCGAGCACTTGGAAGTCCTACCTACGCAGGACTATTCTTACGAAGCAGCACCTGGCTTACACTAGTGGTCCCGAAGCCATTAGGGCTCACACGGGGCGCCTAATTCCCCGGTCTACTTGCCAGCTTCCCGAGAATGCAACCAGCTTCCGCGTCTATTGGAACTCACCACATTCTGTATGGAAATTATACGACAGCTCAATCCATGTGACGTTTTTCACACTGAAAAAGGAAAGAAAAAATATGTTCGGCGGGATTAGTAGACAGGTAAGGATTTGGCCATTTCTTCTATGTGACCGACTTTGCTCACTATTTCAGCAGGTGGATGAAAAGAGTATCGTGTCCCATTTCAGAGGGAGTCTCATGGCCGAATCGACGTGTTGCGAATAAGTTAGTGTCACAATAAGATGAAGTGGTCGCAGAGGATAGAGGATGGTGTATGTGAATACACCCAAAAGAAAAAAAAAAAGGGGGGGGGGGGGGGGGAGGGGTATGTGTGTGAATACAAGCTGGCGTTCCATGTTCAGAGGTTCTGATCCAAAAGGATCAGCTTCCACGTAGTACTATGGCACGATGATGTACCTAGGGACATCTGCAGGTTGTTGTTGAACGCAAGGGCGTTGATATTTGTGCCGGTTCTTCAGTTATGACTCTTCAGCGTGATGACTCTTGCCTGTGAAATGGTGCTTGGTTTTTGAAGATATCTTGCTAGTCCAGAGCTCCGACTGCCTCGCACATAAGCCCTCTATTTACGTACTACTAATGAGGTTCAAATCAGCACATGCCCTATTTCTTACCTTGATACGTCCCTCCAGCTTGATCTAGCACTGGTCAGCTCATCATCGTCAGGAGGTAACTGTAGATGACTTGCGAAATGCTTATAGATTAGAGTATCTGGGAAAGCTTCCTAGCATCGAGCCTCGTAGGCAGCCCGCTTCTCGACCGAGTACCCAGTATCATAAGACTCCTCACTATGTGATAGGCAAGTAGTAGCCTGTTGAATACACGATAGACAACCCAGTCCGTTTGAAACATTGGTTGCTATCTATGTCGCGAGCCCATCTCACAACCCCCTCTTCAGAAGACAAGAAGAGTAAAAAAACACAATCTGGCCCCGTTGGATACCGTCTTTTATTATTACCATACTAATCTAGGGGGTAAAGAATAAAAAGAACCGAGGAGCGCTTATGTGTATCATGCTCGTGGACCCCTTTTTCTTCATCAGTCGTCTTCTTAAGTCTTCGTTGAAACAAAAGAGGTCGATGAAGTAAACTCATCCATATACTACGACCCGCTGAAGAAAAATAGAGAAGAAAATCTTCATCAAAAAACGTCGCTTAATGCAGCCTCTCCATCAAGTCGTCTAAAGTAAACGCAGGTGACAAAACGCCGACCGTCAAGGCCAGCAACATAAGCAGTCGAATGCAGCCGTCGAAAAATCCGTGTAGACCATGCACCTGGAGCTAAGGAAAATAAAAATTGGAGTGTTCCGCGGGAAAAGGGGGGTATCGAATTATTTTACGCCTCTCCTCTCCTTGTATCTGTTTCGAAAACCGATACCAAGGTCTCGACGGCGAAGCTCTCGCGGGGAAGGCATACGAGCTGTTATGCGCCGGGCTGAGCTGTTCGTTGCAGACGAACCCCAGACGAGCCAGCGGTATT
The DNA here is from genome assembly GCA_022432365.1 of Hypoxylon sp. FL1284. Taxonomy (NCBI): domain Eukaryota; kingdom Fungi; phylum Ascomycota; class Sordariomycetes; order Xylariales; family Hypoxylaceae; genus Hypoxylon; species Hypoxylon sp. FL1284. The sequence goes on along the minus strand of JAJJXE010000003.1, from coordinate 974,991 downwards.
AGCTTCGCTGGTAGGAAGCCGTAAGGTCGAATATTCGCGGCGTCGGGTTGCGCTCGAGCCGCTCGCATGCGAGCGAGAATTCCACTGGTCCACGCTTGTCACCGTACTATCGCTTTCGTGATCGACTCGACGCCGGGCTGAAGACGCGACTGTGGCCGTAGCCGTACCCATGGTAGGAACCGTTGTTGAAGCACCACCGCTCCTCGTCGGCGTCTCTCGTTCTAGCGCATATCGGACTACATCGTGGAGGAAGTCTGGGACGTCGTCCCAATGGCCGGCACGTGCAGCCACAAGCATCCGTGGCGGAAGGACCATGCGACGGTCTGATAATTGGCTGCCGCCCGACTCGGCTGCGAGTTGCTCTGGGAGAGGAGAGAGCTCACCCGACTCGAGTGCATTCTTAAGCCACTGTTCCCACTCTTCATCCAGCGGCAACGAGGTATCGCCAGCCTCGTGTTGCGCAGCCCGTTCGCGGAGCTGCTGGTTAAGCGCAAGCCCAACGCTCGTCAACTCTCCGTCGCTGTCCTCCCCTTCCATATTCTCGTCGGCCATTTCTTCCATGCATAGGGCCGGCTCATTCGACGCTGAGCTCTCTGCCTTGGGCCTATTCTCGGGCTCGACCCACTTCCCGATCTCATCAAACGCAGTATCTCGGATGACAATGCCAGAATCGCGCTCGAACCGGTCCTTGGCCCATTTTGTCCCTTCCCACTTGGTTAAGGTTCCTATTTCGCTGTCGGTGAGGCGCAGGCTGTCGAAGGCGCGGAATAAGCGACGATGCCATTGAAAGCGGCTGAGTCGTATGCGGTGGACGCGGTGGGTGTAGTCGAGACCCGGATATTTAGCCTCTTGGGTATCGAGATGACCGTAGAAGTGATTTACCTCTTGACGGACTTCTGGGATCAGGTGTCGGTGGAGGAGAGTATGGAAGTTTTGCGGGTCGTTATTCCGCGGCTTTGGGAACATTTGCTCGTAGACGAGCTGGTCGACTGGGCGGCCTTTCATATTGACAGAGGCGAGCTCGTGGTGCTACGACGAAAGAGATGGGATCGAGGTCGTACGCTTCCGAGGTTGGCGTCTAGTATGAGATGGCAAAAAGTGAAGGTTGAGATTCGGTATGATAGCGAATATCGTACACCCGTAAGGCAACAGACTATGTCGAGCAGGTGGGCTAGCCCGACGCCTCCACCGGCGAGGCCGACAGAACTAAGTGATAGGTTGTCGCTTGCGACGCACTAGAGGATCTGGATCAGACAGAAGGGCTCTCTCGTCACTGCAGGATCTTGCTGGTTATGTTCGCGGGCGTTGTGTTGGAAAGTATGCTGGCGTGTGCGAATATTTGTGTTTAGTGCTTGTGGGCGTGGGCGTGGACGTCTGGGCGTGGTGCGATAAAACCGTGACAGACTCGGAGAAATGGAAAAACGAGGGGAAAGATTGCCCCGGGATCTGAATGTACGCTTCGATAGATAGAAGGCAAGGGAGGTGTTGAAGGTATCTGGACAACGAACGGCGACACGAGCAGATTTCCGGTTCTGACAGAGAAATGGATTACGAATGGTTAAGGGAAGGTGTTGAACACATGCGGATGCGATGTGCGAAAGTAGGGTAGGAGAGAAGGCGGAAGAGCATGGCAGATGGGACGCAGTAGGGAATATGAATGGGCGCTCAGTGCCTGCAGGGCGTGCCGTCCAGTTCGGTCCGGTAGCGCATGCGAGGCCTGTATGCACTGTAGTTGCATTGCCTGCGCTTGCATTGCCCTGCCTGTAGGAGTTGCAAATATTGGAAGGCCACGAATCAGGTCTCGATCGTTCTACGCACAGGGGGCAGCTAGCAGCAAGTCTTGTGCTGTTACAGTGCAGTCTCCAGAGAGCTGAGACCCAGAAGGGCAGGCCTAAGACCCAGCATGGCCCACTAACGATATGCCCCGGCCCGAGCTAGCAGCCCAGCCGCCCAAGCAGCCGCCCAAGCAGCCGCCTGCAGGACCCCAGGTACCTACCTCAGGTATCGTATAAGTCCGGCCCGCTGGCCTCCGACCAGCTTATATGCTACCTATCTCCCGTCCTATCATCTGAATCTGAATCTGCATCTTACGTCCGCAACTACTATAACCTTCGGTATCTGCCTCGCAGCGTGCATAAGATATCTTACTACTAACATCGCTTCAGTGCTATAAGACATACAGGTCAAGCAGTTCGCTTCGACGTCTTAACAGAGCGAGCTGCATACTGGTTGGCAATGCTAACATACTGTTCGACCGGTGCTGGTGCATTCTGTCATGAGACTGGCGCTTTGCGAATAGAAGCTGTCCGGGATCCCCCGATGTAACGGTCCCTGAATTCGTTCGATGTCAACTCACGGCTCTCGATGCGTCCGGCATCAGAATATTCGAAAAGCGTCTAATCACATTCATTCAACGCACATAGCATTGGGGGTTTCAGCGAAGCCCGACAAGGCCGAGTGAATCAAACCTTGCCTAATAACGTCCGTTTCCGATTGTATCCGTCCGAGCGTGCCACAAAACTCAAGTGCTTAGGTGAGTGAAAAGCATTGCGTGCCGCACTATACCCGAATTTCAGACCGAAATCTACTCATCTTGCCACCTAGAAAGCACGCCTTGACCTACCTAGGTAGCGAATAATCGTTTCCCGCTGTAGCCTCATGGCGCAGCCACCGAAGCCCACCCCGAACCCGGGGTCCAAGGCAGTAACGGCAAGTCTTGAGAAGCTCCTATGTACGTGTAGGTGCGCAGCTATCGACGTTGGCTGAACATAGAAACTTACGTGTACCGAATCTGTATAGTAATATGTGTAACTGAGGCCTTAGTCACGCAACGTAGAGAGGCCGGCTTAGCGACCGGATCTGAAGCCGATCTGCCGGAAATTACATTAGGCAAGGCACTTAGACGTGACAGATGCCTGACTTTTGTCCGCCGACAGCGTATCTACGCCGTTGGACACACTCGGCTGGGGCTGAAATTATTTGCAATAGGTAGTACCATCATAATGTCAGAGTGAGAATGTAGGACGATAGACACGTGGACGGTACTGTCTATTGCAAATAAGCAACGAAAGGAAACCTACGAGCATAAACGTGCGGACAGCTGCGGCGATTCCTAAAGGTAGCGAAGTAGTTGTCATCACTGTTCGCGGCGTCCGCGTCTAGTATCCCTGCCTATCTGGATAATAGACAGACAACTAGCATCCCTTAAAAATTTAGGTACCATCTTGTTCGAGCAAGAAATAAGGGCGCGTTGTACCTGTTCTCTGTCTGTGAAATGTTTCAGTCGGCTCGGCTATCCGGTTATTGTGAAGCTTTAAGCAGCTACATAGCACCGGTATGTCTACGGTATACACCAACTAAAACAACAATTACCGAGGTTTATTGTCTAGACGGAGATAGATCGTCTATTTATCAAGGGTTCTCTCAATCCCACCAAGCGTATATATACCTACCATTCTTACCTCGCCTGAACCATATAGGTGTCCTCCTTGCCCCGTCAAGCTGGGATACAATGGCCGCCGACGAGAAGCAAGTGAGAAGCATTGGGTGCCAAGACTTGAGATGTGGTTATAACGTATATGGAGTTGTACTTTGGAAGGCTATCAAAAAGTCAATACAATCCGCCCACAAGGGCTGGGTTTGACCAATAGTGGTTCAGTTGCTTGTGCTAAAGCAGTTTTATCTATAGTACGACGGCATTAGATCGGGGTTCAATAAGTATTATATATTAAAGGGGGTGTGGATCGAATTTACGGGCTGCTGTCTCGCCTACCTAGTCTCCCGTTGGTCTGCCCTAAGTATTATTTAATATTCGTCGACAATGTGTTTCTTTACCATTAGTCTCACTACCATCACTACTAGGATCTGCTAGACACTGCTAGCAGCTGTAGGAATAAGGTGAAAAGGGGGCTATCGGATCTGCGAACTCTAGTAGAAGCTTCGGTAATGCTTCTATAACCATGGTTGCTGTATCTGGATTGCTACCAATACAATTTGCAAGGTCTGTGTTGAGCGTCTCGACTAGCTGTCTTGAACCCAACCGGCATAACGGTCCTAGGGGTTTCTTATCTAGGGTACGCGGTATATATGAATAATACTCACATTTAGTCCCTTTCCCTTTGACAGTATCGGACTGTGAGATTTCTACCTAGTAGAGAGAGAAAGTCCCATTGCTTCAGGGGACGCGAGAAGCCTAGAATTGAGCCTCATTTGGTTCCTTGCATTAGGGTACAACCTGGATGTACCCAGATACCGTGGTAGCACAGATTCTGACATGGGTAGCCCTGCTAGTGGTGCCCGACGTACAGTTTAGCTAGGACCCTGATCGATTGCTACTGCCTGCTAGCAAGTATTTAGCCGCGCTTAGAAAAGGCCCAAAATCTTATTGGAAACACACTGTCCACTTCTATACGTACCAAGCTTAGCAGCTTCGTCAACATTCATCTGCTCTATCGTCGGCGCCCCGATGTCTCTCCATTGCGCCTAGATGTCATGATGAGAGATATGAGCGCATCTGTACAGTGGATGCGTATCGGGTATATTGCTCTGCTAGTATTCCTCCTCTCGGCCACCGTCTTCGCCTACGACGAGCTGTCCGACGATGCGCTCCGCAGTATTCCGAGCGGCGCGGACGACTTCGACGTCAAGAACGGGTCTCTATTGTCTCCCATCCTGATCCCTCGAGTGCCCGGCACCCCGGGGTCCGTCGCTACACAACGCCATTTCGCCGACTTCTTTTCGCGACACCTGCCCAAGTGGAAGCTCGACCGGCACCACACCACCGCTAAGACGCCTGCTACAGGCGACACCGACGTCCCCTTTGTGAATCTTATATTCAGTCGCGATCCGCCATGGGCGCAGGCTGGCGATGTTCGCCGCTTGACGTTGGTCGCGCACTACGATAGCCTATACCGACCGGAGGGATTTATCGGGGCCACCGACAGCGCCGCGCCTTGCGCTGTGCTTATGCACGTTGCGCGCAGCATCGACGATGCTCTAACGAGGAAGTGGAAGGCCATGGAAGCCTCAGGAGATGCTGGCATGGGGCTGGAAGAAGAGACGGGTGTTCAGATTGTGTTCCTGGATGGGGAAGAGGCCTGGGTTAGCTGGACTGCCACGGACTCGCTTTACGGCGCAAGAGCGCTTGCGGAGAGTTGGGATTCCGAGCTACATCCAGCCGCTTCGGCATATCGTACCCCCTTGGATTCGATCAGTCTCTTCCTGCTCCTCGATCTTCTCGGAGATACCAACCCCCACGTCCCCTCCTACTTCCTACGGTCACACTGGGCCTACCAAGGCATGGCCAAGATAGAAGGCAGGATGCGGAAATTGGGGCTGCTGAAGTCCAAACCCCAGAATCCCTTTCTCCCCGAATCAGAAAAGCAGGTGTCGAAATTCAGCCAAGCTTACATCCAGGACGACCATGTACCTTTTATGGTACGCGGAGTCAATGTGCTCCATATTATCCCTACCCCGTTTCCGGATACGTGGCACACTATGGACGACGACGGCGAGCACTTGGATATAGAAACGCTAGACGATTGGGCCAAGATTGTTACGGCATTCGCGGCAGAGTGGTTGGGACTGGATGCGTTCATGAGTCAGCCATCCACGGAGGGGAAGCGGGATGCTGTTAGAGACAGGTCAGAGCTGTGATATGACTTGGCTCTGTCAAGCCTCCTAGTTCAGAAAATAAACGACTTTCTCCTAGTTGTATTTCCCTTCGCACGTTGAATTAAGCATGTTTGTATCATTCTCGATGTATGTGAATGATGAGATAGGCACGGTATAAGGTAAAAGGGGAGTTGGGAGAGGTTAGGTAAGCGAATGCTGTTTGTCAACATAGTCCAAACAGTGTAATGAATTATCCGTGTTCGCACTGTCGGATATAGACCCCAGTCTGTCTTTTGAACCACGTCAGCCACAACGAAACGAACAGTTCAGAAAAAAAAGTGGAATGCGTGTTCTGTTCAATTGACGAAGCTCCAGCTCTGAATGTCGTAGCTTTGCCATTTGCACACAGCACAACGGCCACCATCAACAAATCACAATGCGCTTCCTACAATCGGTCCTTGCTCCGCTCCTCCTGGCTGCCGGCGCCGCCCAGGCTGCTTCGTCGTGGGGCTTTGACGACGCGAAGCTCTCCGTGATACCCAAGAAGGCCGCCGGCGGCAAGGACAAGGACGTTCGACAGTAAGTCTAAGGAATAAACAACTGTGGGATATGATTGCTTACGGCTGTCCTTCTCTACTACAGGTTCAACGACAAGTCTCCCCTGGCCGCGACGCCCGTCACCTTCGACAGCTCCGACAGCCTCAAGCTCCTGCTCACCATCAAGGAGGGCGGCAAGGGCAAGCGTCCGCACCAGGCCTTCCTGGTCCTGCGCCAGCCCAGCACCGACCTCGAGGCCCCGTTCCCACTGACCGTCAAGGAAAGCGGCAAGGCAACCGTCGAGATTGTACGAGCTCTCCCTTTGCCTCTCTTCTGCTTTTCCCTTCTCCGTCCCTTCGAGATGCAGACCATTATTAAGCTACGCAGCTACAAGGCTAACACGCTTAACCGTACCCTCGACACAGAAGCACGGCGATCTCCCTGTACAGTTCGTCGCTAGCCAGGAGCCGCTTCAGGCGTCCGTGGTGCTGGCCAGCTTCGGGTCGTCTGAGGGCCTCCAGAAGCCCCTGTTCAACGTCGAGGTGACGCGCGACCCGGCCGCCGCCCCCCTCGTCTACGAGCGGCCCCTGCGCTACGGCAAGCAGCCCGAGATCCACCACACCTTCCGCGCCGACCCCAAGAGCCCCCCGAAGCTCATCTCCCTCGTCTTCGTGCTCGCCGTCCTGGCCACGCTGCCCGTCCTCTTCGTCAGCGTACGTACAACTCACACATACCCTCTAGCTCCTACATATACCATAGCGTTCGTATGATCAACAGAAAGAAGAAAGCTAACGAGAGAATACGTCGAAACCCCAACAGTGGCTCGTCCTCGGTGCCAACGTCTCGCACGTGTCCTCGGCGCTGGGCGCCGCCCCCGTCGCCCACGGCGTCTTCTTCGGCTCCATCGTCGCCATGGAGGGCGTCTTCTACATGTACTACCTCAGCTGGAACCTGTTCCAGACCCTGCCCGTCATCGGCGTCGTCGGCACCGCCGCCTTCCTGAGCGGCGCCAAGGCCCTCGGCGAGGTCCAGAGCCGCCGCCTCGCCGGCCAGAGGTGAAGAGGAAGGATAGCGCTACGCAGATTTTCCGGACTTGTGGGATGGGAGTGCCGTTCCTGCTAGCTAGGGTACCTGTACATGTGCTCGTACGAGAACGAGCTGATAATGAGATGACAGCAAGCTGTCGGCATTCGGATTAGACCTAGGCAACTGCCGAAGACAGGTCAAAAAGGGGGCATGGTAGATAAAAATAAAGTGTACCCAAGCTTATCATAATGTTCTAAGTCTTGGTTTATACTCTTCGTTAAAAGCTCCTATTCTCTAAATAAGGGGGACTTGGACTCTAGTAAGACTGACATCTTGACAACATGATTAAAGGACGGGCGTGATACGGTTTTGATGTCACGATAGAACCAAGAGTTAAATCGCTGCAGTCTATGCCAGTAGTGGGAATCACATTCATGCCTCATCTTTATTCGAAGAACGCTTGAACCATCGCGATGCGAGAAAATGCAGCAATGACGCGCTACACAGATACCTAGAACCTCGTCAAATGCGTTCGATCCCGCTAGCCGGCGAGCCTAGGGAGGAAACCCCTTCTTGCCTTTCAGACCTCCAATGAGTCTATCTGATTACCTCCTAATCATCAAGTACCTAGTTATAGCCGCCTCTTTTAGGTATCTCAGGTTCGAGATATCAAGACAGCGGCCAAAAGCAGCGTATCCCGTGGTCTCTCCCTTGTCGTTTAGTCTATTACAAGAAGCATATACTGAACTGGACTGCCTGTGCGCTACGGGCGCCACTCTTTGTCTCTCTATCGAGTGACAAGAGCATTCCCAAGAAAAAAGAACAATAACGCCCATACGCAACCGCGGGTTTCCCCTCCCGTCTATTAGAATCTCTACTCGCTCCCAATTCTCACCCCCCTCTCCTTGACCTCGGCACTCCATAGCGACTGGAAGTCTAGGTTTGTTCTTTTGCCTGACGTGACCATTACTGCGACTTCTTCCCGTTGGTCAACAGCTCCTGCTTCCGCTTGTTCTCCAGCTGCTTCTCGTGGGGGATGGTGAGGCAGTTGATACCGAGGAAGTTGCAGATGCTGGTGGTGACGAGGTAGGCCCAGCGGAAGTAGACGACACAGGCGAAGGCGAAGTAGGCCCAGAGGTAGAGGTGCTCGGCGCGGGCGGTGACGACGGGGAGCCCGAAGCGCGGGAGGTTGCCGAGGACGGCGCCGCCGACTAGCGGGACGAGCATAACGGTCCAGTAGGGGAAGGGCTGGCGCGTGAGGTGGGCGAGGATCATCTTGGTGGTCATGCGGCCGAAGACGAAGGACATGGTGAGGCAGAAGAGCACCAGGTGGTTCTCGCGCATCAGCGTCGAGTGCGGCGAGTACAGCCAGGCGCCGATGCAGAACGTGTACACGGCCATCGGGATCCACTCGAAGAAGACGGGCAGAACGGGCAGGCCGTTCCGCCGCCGCGCCCGCACCACGTTCAGCACGCAGAAGGGCATGTGGCCGAAGAGGAGCGAGCCCGCGATCATGGCGATCCATATGTCGCGGATCGAATGGTCGCCCACCAGGTGGTCGTAGCCCAGAAGCTTGTCCTTGCCCACGATGTCGATGATGCGCTCCGTCCATATGCCCGGCCCGCAGATTCCCGAGATGGCCATGACGCTGCATGCGATGAGGATACCTTCGGTGGGACCGTTGACGTAGCCCAGGTACAGAGTGTGCGTGTGATACGTCTCCCAGGTCGAGAAGAACATGGGAAGGCAAGGACACAGGGCCGTGAATACGCCCGACTTGGATGTTCCCAAAGCCATCGCGGCTGTTTCCAGCAAGCTACCGAGAGTGCAGTTCAGGGAGTCGATTCCGTGGTCGAAGAGCTCGCCTAGGCCGCTCGACGTGCCCGTTCGTCTCGCCTGCTTCCCGTCGATGTTGTCCATGGTCTGGTACATGAAGAGGCCGAAGGCAAAGCTGAGGTAAAGCCATGACGGGCCCTGCGGTTTTGTTAGCCTACGAGTCCCAGCTCGGGTGAGGTGGCCAAGTCTCGTACCGGTCCTATTAAATCAGGCATGATTATAACTAGTAATGCGATGTTTGCTAGGATGAAGAAGAACCCTATTAGGGTGACCATGTTCGGTGCCAGCCATAGCGGCATGAGCTCGACGAAGGCATTCCACTAACTCGACACTTAGCACGGGCCGGTACCAACGGCGGTCAAGAAGTTGCTAGACGCGGGACGTTGGACGTACGTAGGGACGGAGGATATAGTAGGATACGGGGGACTTGTCGACGGCCGAGTACTGGTAGGACTTGAGGTGGATGAGGGCATCGTCGGATATGCATTCGGCAGCGGCTTTCTCTACACAGCGCACCTCGGTTAGAATCGGACGGAATGCCTCCAAGTCTAGAGAAGCATGGGGGTCCCACGTACTGCTATTATTCGGAGCCATCGTGACGGATAGCTCTGTATTCTCTCTCTTGTTTGAAAACCGCGGTCTCGCGATAAGTCGGGGCGCGTAAGAGGGGGGACTGGCAATCTCGGTAGACGCTGCGAGGACCTGGGTGCTTCGGGATTATATTGGCGAAGGGGGTTATCGGTGAAGCAAGCTCTCGGCGTTAGGAGAACTCGGATGCTCTAACTCTAAAAGTTACCTGCCCGTCGCCATCAGGAAGTCATTTAGGTAAGTAGCATAGAGGTGTGACGAGAGGAGGTTGTAGGGGCGTACGTGTATGTGTATCGGTACGGGTATCGGTGTAAGTGGAAGAGTTGAAGTTCACAAGGAAAAGTTGCATCCAACAGAGGTAACGGGTCTTGGTGGGGCGTCCGGCGTCCCACATGCAAATAGGGTGTATCCGAGAACTTGGATTCTTTTTAGTCTATTAGGGATCACCAACCAGGTGCAGCTGCCCTTTTTTTATTTCTTGATTGGCAGCTCGGCAAGCTAGGTGTTGCCAAGCTCGCAGGTTAACTCGGCAAGTTCGTTCAGCTGCCTCCTCAGCCACTTATTCAATATTCAAACTTGAATTTGAACACCACCAGATCACCAGGAACAAGATCCTACAAATCCCCAGATCTCATCGAAGTATTCAACATTCAGGCCTGACATGTGAATGAAGCTAGGCACGGTACTTGAGTAACCTGATATGTCAAGTTTAAAGGTGACGCAACACTCAGCCACTCAACACATTAACTGCTTACAGCCTCTCATCACGTTTCTGACACCGGCAGAGCTCCGACATATTTTATGCAAGGGACTCGAGACATAAAGACGTGTGTAAGTCGAGATTCGGAAGAGGCCAAGCCTCACGTCAATTATTAGTTCAGAGCATACGCTCTAGGATAATCCGGCGGGATTATCAGATGTTGAGTAGGTAGTTTGCCGTATAGCAGGTGAGTATGTACCTGAAATCTTCCTCTACCCTTCCATTAAGAGTTGCAAAGACTTCTAGGGCTTCTTTTTCCAAGGCCTAAGCTCCCCTAAACACCACATTATATCACCGTATAATAAATATCAAACGCAACATATCTTCAATGAGGTAATCCGAGTCAGCCTCTAGGAATGAGGACGAAGTTCATAGAGCATGGTATGGTCGCCCCAAGAGGTAAGCTTGCTGTTCCAGCGAGCGTAAATCAATGGCCACCAGAGCAGTCGGACTCCATTCGTCCCATGTCAAATGCCATGCCGCAGGGTAGCCAACGAAGAAATTCATCTCTATCTCTAGAGGATGAATACTCCCAAGCAGACGCTAGCAGCGAGAATGACGAATCCAAACAAGCCATCGCTCTCGGCAACACGGAAAGCACCGCTCCCAGGGGTCGACGATCCTGAGTCGCCGTCATCGCTACCGGCCAGACCAGTGTAGATAGCGTTGGAATCGGTAGCTTGGGCGCTGCTCGACGTGGGCGACGCCATCGAGGTCGACGAAGTCGCGTTGACCCTCGTGGGGTTTTGGGCACCGCACGGGTGGTCATCCCGGCACGCGCTGGCGCAGGTGTTGTCCTGTCCGCACGCGGTGACGCACTGTTCTCCCCATTTCTGGCAGACGAAGTACGGCAGGGTCAGGGAGTACTCGGACACGTTGGGTTGCTTGTTGTCTCCGCACACGCAGCCGTAGGTCAGGGTTTTCTATTCAAGCCAGCAGTCAGCACCGTGAAGGACTATAATCTTGGCTGCTCCGCGTGGAGGACTTACCGGATCGCAGTCGTTGACCAACGTGGTCCCCGGGTCCGTCTGTTGGCAGATCAATGGGCAAGTGCTCTTCTCAGACTGGCACCAGTTTGCTATGCCGTGTTAGTCTTATAAGATGGTGAAAGACTTTGCCAGCAAGTGGAACATACTCCTGTCAGTCAATGACACTGAGCTGGGGTCAATGACATAGTCGGCTCGAACAGACGAGACAAACACGACGGCCGCAGCCAAGATGCTTCTTATCGACGGCATTGTGGACTTGGGATAGCGATTAGGTATACGTTATATGGCGAGGTTCGATCGTGAGAGGTAGATGGTGCTTTTGCTCTTCTTTCGATTTAGAACGAACGTGCAAGCAGGAGGTAGGTAGGTGTATGCAGACGTATGTAGGTAAATTAGGGGGTATTAGAGACAATATACAGCAAGATATAATTAAGTCCAGATCAAATATTAGAAAGATGTAAGTGCTGCCCGTCGAACTGACCAACGATGGTATTTATGAACGAGAGTAACGTCTCTAGGATACGAAGGGGAAACGAGAGAGGAATGTCGAGAGAAGGGAAGTCTCCGAGAAGGAGGTCGGGCGTCTGCTACATTATGTATTGTACTCACCATGTGTTGCACTCGTACTGTACGGACATGGAGAATGTACACAAACACAGGCGGAAATAAAAAAAAATAAAAAAAATAGGGAGATAGTCCCCTGCTCGGTCCCCGGATCGTTGGGATTAGCGCCTATCTTAACGACCCCAAGGCTCTGATTAGTGGCTGTCGAGCTCATCTGCTAGACAAGGATCGCTGACAGCTACTGACAGCTATCGACCTACCTATTTGTACTGTGTCGGGCTGGTCGAGGTTCGAGTACCAAGGTAGCATTGCAGAACTCCAAGCGAGCTGGTAGAATTCATATGCTGTTGTGTTATCATCGATTTCATCTTTACATATGAACCACTCCCGTTTCAACCTAAAGAACGGAAGAGCCTACGCCATTGGTTTACTTGCATCGAGAGAGGAGGTGACCTCGATGAATCGGATCTCGTATGTGGTAGCATGTGGCTAATCTATGTAATACTAAATATGTAGCTTGGGAGACTAGCAGATGCTTGGCTTCGTAATTTTGGGTCGAGTTCGAGAGCCGCCGATCTCTCGTTCGGTTCCAACTCGCGCCCCTTGCTCCTTGTCTTGTCTGACAGTCGAGCTGTGGTTTTTTCCCTCCTGCACATCTGCCCATCTTGCGCATCCCAGACGGGTTACACCGGCCTGACCGGCGAGCCCCCTTGTCTCGTCTAGCTCGTCCAGTTCGTCTCAGAGCCTCCTCAGATGGCCTGACTTGGCCTGCCTGGCTGTCGACTGTTTGGAAGAGGACTTCGTTTGTATGCTATGTTTTACTATGTGTGTATTTGAAAAATGGTCTACGATACTTGACGTCGGACGAGTATTACATGCATACCCAAGTACGGATGACTACCTGTACCTGCAAAGCAAAAGCTCCAGAGGAGCGGATCTTGCCTCTCCCTTCCAAAGTCAGAAACTCGAGTGTCGCTGGCAGGATCCGTATAAACTGTGCCCCGTACATGATGCGTATGCACGAATCTACCTAACGCCTACGGCACCGCACCTCAGGACGGAGTTTAGCATCCTATAAGAAGACTCATAAGAACACACACCCTCTCTTCCCATTGGGTGAGAGATGGATCATATGCCGATTGTGGAAAGCGACTTTTGCCATCCTGCTCGGTTTGCCGCGTCTCCAGCCTCCGGCTCTGCTAGCAATTCTCGTATTGCGGGTGGAAAGGGTCGGACTGCAGCGCCCGAAACGTGCCAGTGCATGCGATACGTTGGTCGGTCAAGGTTAGGACACTTCTGGATGCCATGCTCCACGGATCACACACTGTACGGATAGAGGCAGACAGCCTCTCCACTTGTTAAGCATGCCAGGCATGAGAAAAAGCTCAACCTGCGCAGCCACAGTACTAACGCACGAAGCCGACGGCATGTTGGTCGGACCACCCCGCAACGAGCTGCGTGTGTCACGAGCTGTCAGTAAGACATGCTGATGGTCTGAGTCTCTACAACAACAACATCGTCGCTGTATATCTTCTTAGTCCGTTGCTATTAAGCAACCAGGTCTGATAAGCATCAGCCTGTGTATGTCTAAGCTAAGATACGAACATGAACCAGCCGAACTAGTTTCCTTTATTTTCCGAGCATCACCCGTCTAGGCACTGTGCGTTCCTCTTCATCGTGATAATCTTCGGCTGTAAGTATCGGCAAGGGAAGTTATCTCACGTCATTTGTTAGACGCTGGTTAAAATAGAAACATAAAACAAGTACATACCATACCTACTTCAGATGTACATCTAGACACAGGGAGGTATGGTATCAGGTATATATACAGACCTTCCTATTGTTGGTGGTACGAGACCCAGCGCTGAGGCGCAACTCATAACATCTCCTCGGTGAATATCGTATCCTCGGATCCTTAATCAGGACAACCAGAATTGCAAGAACTGCCAGACAAGGGATGAAGCACAGAACATCATATAGCTAGACTTGTAAACTCTTTGCGTTGTCCAATGTTGGCTGTGTGTAGATGAAATGAATTCCATACGGGTAATTCAAGCACGATTCTACTGTATTGATAGCTTGCAGTCGGGTGCTCCCAGTCATGAAGTAAAAAATCAACGAGATGAAAGCGGAGCTGTCAAGATGAAGATAAGCAGCAAGAGAAGAATATATGCAGATATGACAGTCACGGGTTGCTGCGTTCGGTATAGTGCCGAGTCCCGAACGCTTGCGCCCGCCCCCGGCCGCCCCCGCGACGGCTGGACGGGAGATCCCTGTGGCGCCAATGGAGAGCCTGCAAGAATACAGGGATACATGCTCTTTACTGTCCCTGTCTTCGATGCTCTGTTTGTTTTTCAACTTTCGCTCGTGCGCATTCAATGACAACTACAATTGAAACATACTATCTCGACCGATTCACAGCGTCGGAAACTCCCTCGGTCAAGCTTGGCTGTCCTGGTATCGCAAACGAGACGGTTCTTGGAAGCGTACCGGCCTTTCGCATCTCGTGCGACGTGTCCTAACTCGTGTGCGACCGATCGCATCTGCTGCACCCCCGATATCCCATCCGATTCGACGACCGCCTGAAAAGACACCCGCAGCGCGCACATACATGAATGGCGTCTGTAGTAGAGACCCGTATCTCAACCGTCAATGGAGACGGCAGCGGTGGACACGTCCATAAGAACCTGTCGCAAACCACACTGCGCCCCCACCCGCCTCCCTCGCCGCCTGCGACTGAGACAGATACGGAGACTGAGTCGGATGCGCCGAGTGCGCCACGGCTTACAGTTGGAAGGGACGTCACTGCGAATGAGAGCCTAGTGGAGGACACATCCTACCGTGTTGAGGACGCTTCACCCGTAACTTCGCCCATCACGTCGCCGCCCTACTGGATAAATAGCCACTCGGGCCACACGAGGAACGTATCATCCACATCGATCGAGTCCATACCCGTAGGGGGCATAACACTGCGTGACAATGAGAACAGCAGCCTCGACGAACGGGGAAGCGCATGCTGGGCCAAGAGTGTCGAGATCACAGACCACGTCACCGTCAACGGGAGCGCGACCAACGTTGGAGCCTTTGTGGTTTGGAACATTAGAGTCGAGACCCTGACTGTGAGATCCTCTTTCCAGCACATATGGCAAAGCCCGGACTAATGCTGGCAACTACAGGGAAGCTATATGAACATACGGAAGCGATACTCGGAATTCGACGATTTTCGATGGCGGCTAATACGCACGTTTCCGAATTTCGAGGCTGCCGTGCCCGAGTTGCCTCCCAAGAGTATCATATCCAAGTTCAGGCCTAAGTTCTTGGAAAAACGACGAGCGGGCCTACAGTACTTTCTAAAGTGAGTATCCTCTCGCTTGTAAGCATTACGTCGATGCCTAGTATTATTGTACTAACGAGATGATGGCACAGTTGTATACTATTGAACCCCGAATTCTCTGGTTCTCCAGTCCTCAAGGAATTCCTTTTCTCATGACCGACACGTCAACCTGATGCCTAATGGAAGGCATTGTACAATCTTGACGCACGTAACGAAGTAATGCTAATCACTGTATGACCACATCGCTGGATACCCGGGGGAACAAAATGACCATCTGGAGACGTGGAAGGGGTCTGGTAAAAAGGGGCCTCTCCGACTGGTAAATTACGAGCCTCATTCCTGGTACATATCAAAATTCAATGTAAATTCTTTTCTCGTGTATCGAGGACCCCAAGTTGCCCGTCTCTATACAGAGGTCAGGCCCATTGGAGTCTTTTGCCTGGCAAAAATGAAAATTCGAAGGATGGAGTCCCGTCCAGTTGGTTCGAGAACATGGCTCACATGATCGAACAGAGATCTTCCTTGTATGACCAAAATATACCATTCTATAACAGGCCGCAAAGGACGTTCGTCACGAAACGCCTTCAACCACGGCGATTTTCCCCGCCTCTATCTTATGACATTATACCATGAACCGCTCAGAAACCTTGACAAGTGGTATCGAAGTGCCACGGCTTAACTATGTCGCCGATTTTGCTAACCCGGCCCAGCTCTATCCTTGCAACGACATAACGAAACCCAAAATCATCAAGGACCCCGTCCCCGCTGCCCCGACAGAGAGAAGGGTAGGGGTGGCGTCAACTCTTTCGTCGACAACGAGAGAATCTGGCTGAAACCAGACTACTTCTGGCTGTTGATCATACTGAGGTAGCAGTTCCAGCCGATGCTAACGAGGTTGACGACGAGCACGCGGTGCTCGAGGGGCACGAGGGTGAAGTTGGCGCCCTGGACGAAGGGCCAGATGAGGTAGTTGGTCTTGAGGGCGGGGGCGTAGCTCTTGTCGAGCTTCTCCTTGGGGCTGCCGCCCTCCATGATGGCCATGCTGGACAGGAAGACGCCGATGAAGGTGGGCGCGAAGATGAGCTGGTCGGCGGCCACGCGCGCCACCATCTCGGCCTTCTTGTTGCGCAGCTGTATGGACCGCTGCAGGATGCCGTACCACGTCGTCGCGGCCGGTCCGAAGATTGCTGCCCGCGCGTGTTAGCTCAGATGGCTCTTCACATCGGTGTAGGTACCCAGGCAGAGAAAGGGGGGGCTGATAGGGGGAATCTCCAAGGGCGTGGGGGTAAAGAGTGGGGTGAGGGAAGGGTGAGGCAATTGGACGTTGAGCCCCATTTGGGGGTGATGTGGGGTAAACCAGAGAAAGAGCTTTGAAGGTGAGGTAAGAACAGAGAGAAAAAGAGAGGTGAGCGATTGAGAGAAATTCTGTCGATTTGGTGAGGGCATTGACTAGCCCAGAGACTCGCTATACAAAGTAGGAGAGACGTACCGCCACCGTAGAGGAACATGCGACCAGTACGGGCATATTCGTGCTTGTCTAGACCCTTCTTCTCGACGGCCTGCTGTGCGGTGATGTCGCCCACGGCGAAGAGCACAGCCGTGGTGACGCTCTGCGTCAGTAGCGGGCTCGAGGCGAGCTTTCGTTGGTACCTGCGAGCTCCAGGTCAGTCATACGGCTACCACTAACAACCACGTATATATATATAGATATATATATACGTCTTCGTGCTGCCCGAATGAGCACACGGCTTAAGGTGGTAATGCGTGCGTACGTACCAGCGAAGCATGGTTGCGTTGGAGGTGCCTGTCTATTCGGAAGGGCCGATACGAATTTGGAGACGGGAGGGTTTGTTTTGAGTGGTAGTTATTTTGGCTGTAATTTTCTTTTTTTTTCTTTTTTCGTTTGCCGGTGTTGGCCTTTCTGGAACCCCCAAAAGTGTGAAATTGGAAAAATTGCTTATTTTGTTGCTTGGTATTCTTATAAGCCGTAACCAAAAGGCGGTACTGCCTTAACGGGAAATCACATCGAAGATCAGCTTTCTGCTCGAACAACTTGCCAACGCAGATACCTAATCGTTCGTTTTCTGTGATTGATGATATCAAGGGAGGACGTCAGTCGCCAGGATGAGTGGGAGTATTGGGTACAAGTCATTCGGTACCAACCAGGCTGGGCTGAGAGGTACCTCGCTTTTCTTCCTGGTCAGCGTACTTTACGGATGTAGGTGCTATACCTTATTAGTCACCGCCTCAGGCTGGCACCGCTTCACCCAATCTTCATTTTCTATTAGTCAGGAGAGGTGCGAGCGAACTTATGAGCGAAATTGTAATACAGGTTGCCAAGCCGGACCGTCTGTTCGACTTATGTTTTACTCTTGGACGATGCTTTGACTCTCTAGACGTTGCCTTTAGATATGCCTCGAGGCAGACCTAAAATCATCGTGCCGCCATGCCGGTACTGCAGTAAACAGTTCAAACGATTGGAGCATCTGGCGCGCCATGAGCGAACACACACGCAAGAAAAGCCCTTTTCTTGCGAGTGCGGCCAGAGCTTCACGAGAAAAGACCTTTTAGCTCGTCACAGCAGGACGGCCCATCCGACTCGTCCGGGCATCATACAGCCGGCAGCAATATCGCCTGAGGTGGATGTGGCTGGTCTTGACTTCTCGTGGGATACCAACTTCGCATCGCAAGATATCTTGCCGGCTACATTGTTCGACGTCAACCCTTCCCTCGTCGGCGGCTTACCTCCCAGCATCACGCCTGGTGACAGCTGTTTCAATGCTTTCGCCTCTCACCTGCCCTCCTTGAACGAGACCGAGGATGATGTAGAGAGTGAGCCAGGAGACCAAGCTGAAGACAAAGCGGAGGATGAAGTCGGAGATAGTGCCGCGTCAGATGACCCTTTCGAAAGTGTGGCAAGTGGCGATGCTGTCAGGATCAGTGCTGCCTCATGGTTCGTTTCCGTCCCCGTCTATAAGAAGCTCTGCACTGAGGTTCAGTCTTATTCGAACGTGCTTCCGGTAGGGTGCTCGGTGCCGTCTGCAGACACCTTGACCCGGTACCTGGAAACGTATTTACGATCTACCCAAAGGTTTCTCCCCTTTATCCACCCGGCGACATTCTCAGCCGAGAGGGGGGATGTTGAGCTGGTCCTTGCTGCGGCTGCCACTGGTTCACAATACAGATATGACTCGCCAAAGGCTTACGAGCTCTACTTCATAGCCAAGGCAATCCTTCTGGAGAAGCTCCGTCTTAAAGATCTCCAGGTAACGTCCGACTTACTGTCGGGCCAAGACGGCCCAATCCGAAATAGGGGGAACGATCTAGGAATGATACAGACATTCATCTTGCTCATAGCCTTCGCATCATGGGCGGACAAGAGAATCTTACCAGACGCTGCATCCCTGAATAGTCGATTAGCCTTGCTCGTGCGGGAGAACGGGTTCTCAATGGCTGATGAGATGCCACAAAACGTCAACTGGTCAACATGGATTGCTACTGAAGAAAGGCGAAGAACGCTGTTCGCCGCTTACGTGCTGTTCAATCTACACAGCATCGCATTTGACATTCCTCCGCTAATAATGAACCATGAGATTGGTATTTTCTTGCCAGGCTATGTCGAGCGGTGGGAATCCAAGAACGCATTTCAGTGGCGTCGGGCACCCCGCCAGGTCGAACGTCGGTTCCAAGATGAGCTTCAAGGCCTCTTCACTAATACTGATGTCTCTGGAAATGCACGAGTGTCCTCGTTTTCAAACTATCTACTCATTCATGGTCTGCTCCAGCAAATCTACCTTGATCGTCGCGCGTCTACCGGGTCGCTAGAGCCAGGCATGATCAAATCCTTTGAAACGGCTCTGCGCGCTTGGCAAAGATCTTGGGAGCGTAGCAAAGAGTCCACGCTTGATCCCTCATCAGCCAAGGGCCCGCTGGGGCTGAGTGCAACGGCGCTGCTTCGACTTGCCTATATCCGTCTGAATTCGGACCTCGCCCCGTATCTGGCAGGAGAGTTTCAAGGTATTTTCAGTCAGGGCTCTGACCTGAATAGGTCTCCACAGGGCGACAAAGCCGTTCTTCACGCCTCACATGCTCTAGCCCTCCCCGTCCATCACGGAATTCCGTTCATGGCCAGCAGTCAGACAGCAATGTGGACCATCGAGCACTCCCTATGCAGCCTTGCATGCGCACTGTTACTCAAAAATTGGCTCGAAGAGATTTCCAGGATCGTCCGAAACGGTGGTATCGAGTCACTACGCAAGATCGAGAAAACGCTTCTGCGCATCATCATCGGCACCATCAGAGAAACATGTTTGGTCGACACGCTGAGCATGTTCGAAGATGACGCATCTCGCATTCAGCGAATGGCTTCGACTGTAATCAAACTATGGGCAGCTATGTTCCAAGGGGTTCACATCCTCGAGATCGACAATACCATCCGAGATGGGCTTGGACTCGTCGCGGACACTACGCTACATTGATGCACACCTTTCCGATGTGCTGTCCAGACTCGACGTATTTCAGGGCCGCGACGATATCAGCCCTGTTGAAGCCGAACGTTTTGCCTATAGGGACCGTCACACCTCGACTCGCCACGAAGTTAACAGCCTCTTCGAGCTGCTGCTTCGACCCGACCTGAATGCCGTGAAGTATAACGCCCTTCGAAAGTACCAACAAAGCCACGTCAGGCATCTTCGCCTGATCAATATTTTTCAAGAACCCGATGGCGGAGATGATCCCTCCGGGTGCGACGGATGCGATGCTCTGTTCGATAGTGCCCGCGCCGCCATTTTCAATGACGTGGTCCACGCCTTGGCCGTTGGTGATGCGCTGCACCTCGGCAGCCCAGTTGGGCTGCGTCTTATAGTTGATAGTGTAGTCAGCACCAAACTGAGACTTCATAAGTGCGAGTTTGTCGTCGCTAGAAGACGTGATGATAGTTGTCGCACCCGCGGCCTTGGCAAAAGCGAGAGCCGTCAGGGAGACACCTCCAGTGCCTACAGAAACCACGTTAAAATCGCCCTTTCTGGTTACCCGAGGGTGGTAGAGAGGGTCGTCACAGATAGACATACCTTGAATCAACACGGATTGACCCGGCTTCAACGAGCCGCAGCCGTAGAAAGAATTCCACACCGTCGTGCCCGTTGCCGGCAGCGCAGCCCACTGGGTGAAGCTGTGGGACGATTTGGGCAGCTTGATGACGGTATGCGCCGGCAGGACCATATATTCGCGTAGCACGCCGTCAATGTGTCCGCCGAGGGTAACCTCAGGGTCCTTGAGCGCACCGTACAGGGCCCCCAAGTTGGTAGGGATCACGACGGGGTCGCCAACGGAGAACCCTTCAACGTGCTCGCCCACCTGGACGACCTCGCCGGCTCCGTCCGAGCAAGGGACCACGCGGTCCTTGACGCCGAACGGAGGCGGATACGTGAGGTTGCCGATGGCCACATCCCGGTAGTTGAGAGATACGCCGCGCAGCTTAATCAGCACTTCGTAGCTGCTGGCGCTCGGAATCGGCTCCTTGAACTCTTCGAGCCCGTCATAGCTGCCTCGCTTGATCCAGCGGAACACGGTCTGAGTTGCCATTGTAAGAGAGGTGGTGTAAAAAGTTGTTGCTGAGCTTAGAAGATGATAGGTGAGCTTGATAAGTATTTCTTGTCAAGGGATCAAGTTTGGACAGAAGACACGAGAGAAAACCGGTATCAAGAAAATCCTAGTCTGCAAATTTGAGCTGATGAGAGAGGATGCCGAACTCAAACAGACTGAGGAAGGTCGACGGCCATTATATAGGTTTCTTCGAGCCATATCTTTTGCGAACTTGAGGCTGTATTTCTAAGGCAGACTCTATCCTCATTGGTCAATGGGTGGACGATTGGGGTTGATATTGGAGTAACAAGTCTCTCTCGGGCAGATTCCACTTATTCGGGGCTGATTAGTTGGGGTAGAAATTACCAATCCTCAAAGCTCCTGAGTTTTCTTTACTATGTCATCATCCAGCTCTTACAAGATGGACAAGATGAGCCATTCAAAGGAATACTGTGCGGGTTTGCGCGTGGGTTCTATACACCTACCGTGAGGTAAAGGGGAAGAAGGTCGTGCAGGTTCTCTCCGTTGAAGCAGCTCCGCGCAGGGAAGGTTGGAGTAAGACGAAGACCGTGGAACGCCCAGCTACTGTAAGTCCGACAACTTCATTAGACTATTCGCAGTATCACTTTACAGCTAACGATACTACACAGCTGTCCATAGCTCCGTCTTTCTCTCGGCATGCACCTTACTCATGGCCCATGGAGCATGATATGTTGGGTCCTTTTGACGTTGGTAACGGCTAGCGTACCAAAATGGATGGTGACACAGTCGTATATATGACCAATACGTGTGTCTCCCGAGCCCTGGTATGTTTCATTCGGTCGTTAGCTGGCACCGACGCCGACGCCGTCCCGTGTGAGACATGAGACATCATGACCCCTTTCCTTTACTGATAGAACGGCGTGCTGGGCTTTTGGCCGCACTTGAATACGCATACATTAGATGGACATTGCCATGCGTTCTGATTCTCAGATGTCTCTATCAACGATATCTAGGTGCCTACTCGAACTACGACCTTACCTAGCCGGATATGCCTGAAACCCGCTTGCAGGCGCCTTCTTCTCTCCACTTGCAGTCCCGAGCCACCATGGCGCCTCTGCGGATCGCCATCGTGGGCGCGGGCGTGGGCGGGCCGGCGGCGGGCGTCGGGCTGGCGCGCAGCGGCCACGACGTGGCGCTGTACGAGCGCGCGGCGGGCGTCGGCGGCGTCGGCTTCGCATTCCGCATCGCGCCCAGCTCCGACCGCTGCCTGCGCTTCCTCGGCGTCGACGTCTTCGCCCCCGGCGCCGGCGCCGTCCTCGGCGGCGCGTCCCGCTTCCTGCGCCCCGACGGCTCCCTCATCCTCGAGGTGCAAGAGAACGCCAGGGCCGAGGATCGCGAGGAGAAGGGGCTGGCGGCTTTTGCTTATAGGGTATGTCCGTGTACCTCGCTTGCGCCTGTATGTTGTATTTCTTGACAATAGTAGACGCTGACCTGGGAAATATCTATCTAGCTCGGCCTGCAAAAGCAACTCATCGACGAGGCTTTGAAGCAGGGCGCCCGGGTCGAGATGGGCGTCGAGGTGACCTCTGTCGACGTGGATAGCTGCACGATCAGCTTCGCCGACGGATCTACGTCCTCCGTGGACCTAATTATTGGGGCGGATGGAGTACATGTGAGTGAGGTCACTCCCGTGGCAAGACACATTGACTGAGAAGCCTCGATATTATCAGTCTTGTATCAGGCCATACGTTGTCGACAGCAGTATCTATTTTCCCAAGGCGTCTACGGGAGATAGCTGTCTGAGGACCATGATTTCGTGCCAGGCCATCCGGGACGACCCCATTACCTCGAACGTCATCAACGACAAGTGTGGCCTGGTTGCTTGGAGGGCGGAGGACAGACTCGCCGTCGGGTACGTGACCGACGAGGGCAAACAGTTCAACCTGGTCTGCACGCACCCCGAAGCGTTGTCTAGCAGCGAAACGTCGTCCGGAGACGACGCTGAGAAGACAGGTAAGAATAACACAAACTGGCTACATATGTCCATAGGCTGATCATGAGGATGGAAAGAATACAACCAGAAGATCTCTCTCGAAGCCGCAAAGGAAATGTACAAGAATTTCGACAAGGCCCTCATTCGGCTGCTGGAGCTGGCAGACCCAGGCGGCTTCCGCGTGTGGAAACTCATGGACATGGACGACATCCCAAACTGGAGCCGGGGCCGCGTCGTGCTGCTCGGCGACGCGAGCCACCCCGTGTTGCCGTTCGGGTACGCGGGGGCCTCCATGGCGATCGAGGACGCCGTTACCTTGGCGGTGCTGCTGCCATTGGGCGTCCAGCCGGCGCAGATCCCGGACCGGCTGCGGCTGTTCGAGCACTTACGCAGGGCGCGGGCTTACAAAGTGCGGGATGAGAGCCGCAAGAGAGCCGCCGGTGTTCAGAATGCCGAGGTCTTCAATGAATACAGAGACTTCCTGAATATGCACGATGCCGTGGCGTATGCTGAGCAGGCGTTGAAGGAACACGAGGAGTCGGCGTCTATATAGGGGTTTCTGAGGATGGTGCTTGAGCTAAGGTGATAAGGGGGGGGGGGGGGGGGGGGGGCGTACGAGAGGATGCGAATTCCTTTCAGACTGTATCACCAAATAGCTGAACTCTGGAATTGGGCTTATCGACATGCCTGTCGCTATGTTGAGACCTCAGTATAATCCATGGTGCTCAGGGGTAAACGGCTTTTCATATAAGAGGTGTATCTTCCTTCGCACAGCTAGTATATATACTACTACTCACTCTACCGTAGAGCGCCGCATTATTATACCGCTCTGGTACTTGCCAGCAGTACTTTGTTTGCTGCCCGTTGCTTCAGCTGCAACACCACGGCCTCCAGCTGTATCCGAAGCCTTGCCGGCGCCGACGTTGAACCGGTATCCCAGGGCGCCAGCCAACCCCACCGCCAACGATAGGGGTTATGTACCAAAATTGCAGTACTGGTTTTCACCCAACAAAGCCGCGGTGGTCTAGTGGTATGATTCCGGGAGAGCGACTTCGAGGTCCCTAAAAACGCGGTTGTCAGGCACCACAATAGCTGCGGATGCTAGCCACAGCGAGGGGATCTAGCGAGTGCTACAGGCCCTGCATGCAAGGTGACACCTCTACCGGAGACTCCAGTTCGATTCTGGCCCGCGGCAATCAATTCTTTTTTCATTTCCTTGACCCCTTTACTAAATCCTCTCAATATTTTCTCAGCCTGACCCCTATTGCATTTTTACTATGATCATTTCATCATGACAACACATTTTTAATCATTCTTTCATTTCTTCTTGGAGATTTTCCTTAATCTATACGAGTGCGTAAGGTAGTGATTCTTCGCTTAGTAGCTGTTCATCTGTGTAAGAGCTATCCGTGACCATGGTAGAGTATTATTACGAGAGTATGTGTAAGGGCTACATAGTAGCCAATTCTATCCCTAGTAGATACAAGCATGTTGTCTCTATCATAACATTCCCCGTTTGGAGGCACAAGTATCTAAGTTGTTCTACTAGCTACCTCCTGACTGGCAATAATGAGCGCCTCCTATGGCAATACCCAACTAACACTCTGATATTAAACTCACAACACACACGAGTCATCCAGCGGCCGGGTCTTGAATGTCAAGGGTTACTAAAATACACTTATACTCTCAACTGCCACCATACGAGTCCAGCACGACGTGGTCTCGCTGTATACCTTAGGTAAGGTCAAAATAGATGCTGTCTGTTCCTATGCGCCCAAACTGCCGGTACTACAGTTTATACGAGCGAACAATGGGTCCTTTAACTTGGAGAGGGTAAAGAAGACGTCGGCACCAGAAATTCAAAGACCGAAGATTGACTTCGCGACGCGTCCGCATAATTATAGCCCGTGGAATTCCGATCTGAAATTACTTGTGTCATGCGAAGTGGGAAACGGATACGATTTATTTATAGACGGATACTAGGGTATGGCTTTAACGAGGTCTTACGGACATATACAGAAACAGAAAAATGCACCGAACGGGGACTTGTCCGTAAGTAATACGTCATCATCACGGAGCTCAACCCTGCTCAAACATCAACAACGCGACGGCATTCCAACTTCCTTCTTCTCAACAACGCGGGGTAAACTCGACTCTGCGAAGCTCACTTTCTCCATGTTGAATTCATATTTTTCGACCTTCGTATCTTAAACCCGTCCATCAGCCATCGAAACGGAATACCTGCGCTGTTCTGTTCGAAATGGCTACCCAAGGCTACGTGCAGGCATCCCTGATTTGGGTGGCTTATGCCGTCGCAGTGGTTTTGGCCTTCGTTGCTGCTACAATCACCACGTTTGTCTGGCAGACCCCTCGAGATCGATCGGCCGTCGTTAGTACTGTCACTATTATCAGCTTCACGGCCCTCCTCGCTACCGTTTTCCTCCTGCCCGTCGACATCGCGCTCGTATCGTCGACGACTTCTACGGCCCTCGGTATCAAGAAAGACTGGGCGACGCCCGGACGCATCCGAAGCATCCTCCTCACGCTCAAAATCGTATACTATTCCCTCTACAGCCTCGACGCCTTGCTATGCTTGCTGGTCATTCCCTTCACGTATTTCTGGTACGAAGAGTACGATGAGGTAGAGGAGCAGGAGGGCAACCAGACGGTCGGCAGCCGGCTCTGGGGTGCCTTCAAGTACACCATCGCCTTCGTGCTGCTCGTCGTCATTCTCTTCCTCGTCGGCTTCTTCGTGCCGGCCGCGGGCACCCGCGACGGGGGCGGCCACCTCGACCTCGACTTCTTCAAGCGCCTGCTCGAGCAGAACCATGGCGAGAAGGCGCTAACGTTTGGCGTCGGCCTCCTGATCACTTTGGGCACCCTGCTCTACGTGCTCTACACCGGTGCTGGCCTCGCCCTCTTCCCCGTATCCTTCATCAAGTCGGCCCCCTCCGTGTCGGCGCCCCAGCTATCGGAGAACACGGCGTCGCAGCTCGAGCAGAACAGGGAGCGCCAGAGGCAGCTGGAGATGCGCAACGCCGGCCGGCCCGACGGCATGCCGGCTAAGGACAGGCGCGAGCTCGAGGCGCTCGCCCGCGAAGAGCGCACGCTGGTACGGCGGGAGCGGCTCGCAGCGGAGGCACAGGGCGAAGGCAAGAGCTTCATTGTGAGGGCCTGGTCCAAAGTGTGCGCTGTATTCCGGCCCGTCAAGCTCATCGGTGGCATCCTCCTGATCCTGTTGGCGGTGCTGGTCTGGGTCTCGATGCTGATCACGGGCATCGACAAGGCGGCCAACTCGGTGTGCAAGCAGCACTGCGGCTACATCCTGGCGCACATCAACGTGTTCCAGCCCATCAACTGGATCTTCGTGCAGAGCGCGCGGGCGTTCCCGGTCGACTATGTGCTCATGGCGCTGCTAATCCTGCTCTTCTTCAGCGCGTCCATCTCGGGGGTGGCGGCCATCGGCATCCGCTTCCTCTGGCTGCGCATCTTCCAGATCCGCCGCGGCCGCACGGCGCCGCAGGCGCTGCTCGTAGCCACGGTGATGCTGGCGCTCATGGTCCTGGGCATCAACTACGCGGCGGCCATGATGGTGGCGCCGCAGTACGCCAGCTACGGCACGCAGACCTTCTGCGACCTGCCGCCGCACTTCGCGGATTCGCAGCCCGACTGCAGTTCCACGCCTGAGGCCGTCAAGCCGTGCTCCGAGTGGGCAAACTCGTCGGCGCGGTCGTTGCAGGCGTGCACGCCTACCGTCATGTCGACCTTCCTCAACCGCGTCGGCCTCAACTGGCCTGTCTTCGGCGCCGTCAACTTCTGGGCCCAGTTCGCCTTCCTCGCCGTCTTCCTCATTGTCTTCCTCACATCCCTCTTCCGCGCTCCCCGCCTCAGCCTCAGCGACCTCGACGAGGAGGCCGAGGTCGACGAAGAGGAGGGCCTCCTCGCCAGCACCTCTAGGCGCTTCGGTGCCACCTGGCAGGACATTACCGGCCGCGCTAACAAGCGCTCCTATGGTACTGACGGCGCCGAGGCTGATCGCAACGGCTCTGGATCTGGGACGTAATTATATCATCCGTGACGAGTGCGTTTTCCTTTAGTCACTTTTTTTTTTTTTTTTTTTTTTTGTTTAGGGGGCAGGACATTGAAATGGCACAGAACACGAAAGGGGCTTGGTATACGTTGGCATAAAACTCTTTTTGGTCCTGACCAGCTGTTATACCTGGGGGAGTTCTTCCTGAGCCCGCGTACGATGGTAGGTACCTAACACGGGCGGCTTCTTCACTCGTATGCATCTCAGTAGCAGGGCGACGAAGGTATCGCACGGGAACGTATTGGGGTAAAAGGGGTTGGGCTGCTAGGCATCATATACGGGGACACAATGGACAGGCGTTGCATCTCAAATTGTACTACTGATCAGGACGTGGAATAGGCTAGGCTGGGGAAAAAAGAAAATCAAGGTATACCGTATCCCTTACTTTTTGTTACAATCTTGTGGGCGTGCGTTTGCGTATCATTATGCTTTGTGACGTGTAAGAAGGTATTTGCCTTCTCGTACACTCGCTGTGTTTCATCAAATTCGTAGGCCTATGCTTCTCCTTCCCTTACTTACTACATACCTCCCTGCCTCCTAGGGAGCGAATCAATTATGAGGCCCTGCCTGTTCCCTTCGAAAACATTGATGCGTAAGGAGTTTGCTAATCCCAACGACGATGAGTACGCCTAACACACAGCTCACAAACACGGCGTATTTATTATTTGTAATCCCTCGGGTAATATTAAAGGTAGTCAGAGTGGATCTATTCTCTGTCAAGGCGTAGCTTTCAGTAAAATAGCTGAGCTGACAGGTCGGTTCATGTTCTTCAGCTGAGTTCTTAAGGACCCATTAGGAAGGTCACAGAGAAGGTTCTTACATATGTCGCCAAAGTGGCTATGCGACAATCCTTTCTATGAAGATCTGCTGTAGACTATATTACAACCGGGTATCTAAACAGTCATGCAAAATCTCACCTCACTCTCGTGGCATCTATCCTCGTTTCCGCGTTATCGTGAATTCGCCAATCACACAAGAGCCATCCGCCGTATACTCTCATTCATGTCCACCGTGGTATCGTAATATCGTTGTATCGTGGGGGGTGGCCCTTCTGGCCTTCACCGCCCCCTCACAAACTTCTCCCACCGATGCCCCCGCTCGACGTAGCCGGCGCTGGGGCCGACGTGCATCTCGCGCCAGCAGCGGGCGCAGTAGACGTCGTCGCCGCGGTCGCAGTCGCGGCAGCGGACGGTGCCGTCCTCGAGACACACGACGCACCACGTCTTCTGGTCCTCGTCCGTGTAGCCGACGCGCTTGACGAGGCCCGGCGCCGGCCGGTCCGCGGGCGCGAAGCTGGGCACTTCGGGTAGCCCGAACGCGTCGACGGCCGTGTCGGGCGCCGAGGGCAGAGTGCGCGTGCTGTCGACTTTCAGCGCCGCCATGCGCGAAGCGATGGACGCGGCGAACTCGGCGTCCTCCTGCGACAGGTCGACGGGGTCGGTTGGTTGGTCCTGGAGGTCGGACGGGACGGTGGGTAAGTCGAAGGGGTCATTCTTGCTGGGGCTATGTGCTGCCGTAGACGTATCTGCTGCGTGATCTTGACTGCCTGTCCCCCTACTGTGAACTGGGGAGTCGGGCCGAGTTTGCTGTCGGGGAGGCTCGTTCGCTTTCTCCCATTCTGCTTCGTCGACGGCTTTCGCGAGGATGTCTTCGGCCTCGCGAGTCATATGCTTGCCCTCCGAATCATCGTCACTGCTGTCCTCATCGCCGTTGCCATCTTTGGTATTGCTAGTCTCGGCGTGATCTGGACCTGGGCTGGTGCTAGACGCCTTGCCGAGCTCTTCGAGAAGAGCAGTGACTCTGCGGTGCTCCTCCTCCTCCGCTGCTACCTCGTCGAGCCACTGCTGGTCAGATTCTAGGTCTGCCAAGAGCTCTTCGAGCGTCTGGTCATCTGAGATGAAAAGCGCATCTGCACTGTCAGTGGTCTCGTCCACCGAGACTGGCGGCGCGGCTCCTTTCGTCCCACTCGCAACTGGACTATCGGATGCAGGCGGAGGCTGCGAATGCGATGTTTGATCGGGAGATGATGGGTCGACAGTAACGCTCTCCTTACGAGTGAGCTCCGGTGTAGAAGTACGAGGCTTACTCTCGGATTGATTGCGGAGGCTCTTCAGCCTCTCGGCGAGAGAATCTTCCCTCGATGTAGGCTTGGTAGGCTCTATACCGGACGCATGACCGGACCTGACGGCGCACTTAGCACAGGTGAACTGTAAAATCGAACCTCATGGATGCAACCAAGCTACAAGCAGGCCAAGCAGGCAGACCGATGGCTATGGGACTACCTTACTTTGATGAGGGATCCAAGGTCACGGTGCTAGGCTTAAGAGCATTCAGCCTTTCCAGCAAGGAATCATCTGATCCTGGCATGTCGGCCATGATGTCCAGGCGGCTCCGATGGCGAATCTGAGATAAGACTCGGGGTGGTGAGGCGATGAGATACCGGGTCGTGGCTTGACAAGGCTGGGCCTTAGTGGGGTGGCGTCCCACCGTTTAGTAAAAAAATGACTTCTAGAAGACCGGCCGCGGGGCTGAGCAATACCGAATCACCCGTATCAGGGAAGCGCAAGCCACCAGTGCTTCCTTTAGGGGTAACAGATCTGCCAAATCTGCCTGATCTGTCAGTCAAGCCAGAGTCAATCGGTGATTGTCCGAGGTTATTTGAGATTACCTACAGATCAGCTAGAGCCTGTACCGAGTGATGTCACTTTTCTGCGTCGATCTGACCATGTGGTGACACAGCCGAAGGCCTCTAGCTTTTGACATCTACGCTAAGCCAAACGAAGCAGGGATATCGTCTCTCTTCTTGGCTTACTACATAATAGGCCGAAAGAAATTTGTTGCATACAGCAGTTGGCCTGGCTGCCTGGCTGTTTGGCGAGATTGATAAGCATGAAAGTCGAATTCGATCAAAGTATTATCCTATCTCAATTTACCTTATCCTGTCTTATTTCTCTCTAATCTGATAAATTGATCGATTGATGTTGTGATATGCAAAACCGGGGCTGATTGGTGCCTGTTAACCGAATTAGAATTAGATAATCAAAGCTGCTGTCGCCATGCCGTCGAGCAACACGACAGAATCACCTTTGTCCTCTGCATACAGACGGATCGCATACAGCTGTAGCATGACGACACGAAGACAAAGATGTGGTAAAAGCAACCATTTGGCAATGGAAGAGACTTGGCAGTACCAAATCCTGGAAAGTCGAGCTAACATGAACCCATTACCTATGAGCAGCTACCCGGGATAGTCATTCCACTAGACTGACTAGGCGCCGAGTCTGTGAGTCCTACATTCCTCCCCTGATCCCTCCGCCAAACCATCTCGGAGTTGATGGTCGGTCTTGGCACTTGAATCATTAACCTTACTTAGTACCGGGGTCCATCACATCACGACACCAGCTGCGCCTTGCTCTCGCTTCTCTCAATCACACCTTGACCTTCCCCTGCTAGCACATCACCTACAAATATTCCGCGCCTCCCCACCTCTCTTCACCTATTAGGTGGATTATTAGTTCACACGCAACTTCATCGTCCTACATCACACTCGGACACAGCGATTGTCCTCGTGCGTACTGTCAATACTCATTACGAACCCGCAAACCTCTCCATGAAGTCCCAATATATCATTCTTGCTCTGACCGCTCTCGGTCAGAGCGTCACCGCCGTTGCCGTCCCCGACGCTGCTGGCGATGTCGCGTTAGATACACGCTCACAACCAGAGTCGCAATACTCGGACCGATCAACGTCGGCAAGCGAAGAGCTATGGAAGCGCAAAGGTGGCGGCGGGGGTGGTGGCAGAGGTGGTAGCGGAGGTTCCAGCGGTGGTTCCAGCGGTGGTTCTTCAGGTTCGTCAGGTTCTTCTGGTGGTTCTTCTGGTGGTTCATCTGGTTCTGGCTCTTCTGGCTCTGGTTCTTCTGGTTCATCGGGTTCTTCTGGTGGCCGGGGCGGTTCATCTGGTTCTAGTTCTGGTTCTGGCTCTGGCTCTTCTGGTATTTACACAAAGCAGCGTTCACAGCACCATACGAGCACTAGCTAACCAACAACAGGCGGCTCAGGAGGCTCCAGCAGCTCCGGTGGTCGAGGATCGCCATCATCCAACGGGGGCGGCTCAACAACAACAGGCAGCGGACCTCGGCCCAACTTTGGAGGCGGAAGCTTCTACGGCGGCGGCGCGAGACAACCCTATAGAGCTGGCTCGCCCAGCCCCAGCGGCATCCTACCTTTCGTCGTCGGCGGCGCTGCACTCGGATCCGTAGCCTTCCTAGGCACTCACTTCGCTTACGGTGCATACGTATACCCCTACACGCATCCCTACCCGTACTATAACTCGACCACCGAGAAGAACGAGACGAAGCCCGTCACCTGCCTTTGCGACCAGTACGAAACGTGCGGCTGCGACGACAATGGCAACCAGACCTACTTCAAGGAGGTGATTGGGGACGGCAGCTACCAGAACCTGAACAAGTCGCTCGTTACCGTGGCCGACAATACCACCAACAACGAGTCTACCATTTACATCCTAGGCACGCTCCCCAACGGCACAACATCTTCTGGAGGCACTGAAGACCCTGAAGGCGCCGCCGGCAGTATGTATGCTCTCGCCCGAGCTGCCGGCTGGTTGCCGTTCGTCACGACCGCGGTGGCCATCGTATGCTTGTCGTAACCAAGCAACATCGAACTAGGAGATAATTAGTTGTTAACGGGTTTGCTTTATATTCTCTTTTCTTACAAACAAAACTTGTACATACGCTTTCGTCGACGATTCTTTTCACGAAACGAAGCAACGCTACGCCTGTCTATGATGGTCATTATACCCTTGGCGTTTTGGTTTCGTCTTAAGGAACGGAGGAAGACAGGAGAGTTGAAAAATAATCAAAAACTTTAAATAAAAATGCTGATAAAAAATTTTTCATGTCCAAAGACGTGTATCACATACGAGGCCAAGTTTTATACCATTGAACATACTTGGGATGCCTCATGAAAGCTGGCTGCTTACTGGTTCACGCCAACGAAGCAAGAAAAAAATAGTTATTTATAAAATGCTAAAGTGTGTTTATAGTCTCACATTTATATAGAACGTCAAAGCTTCTCTTTGCAATACTTAGTGTAATCGAGTTCTGAATTAAGATCATTGGGTATCATAAGCCATGCTAATTGGTAGCAAGCATATAACAGAGCTCTATACGTACATGAAGGACCACGATTAGGTGGTTTTTTTACGCCTCCTGAGCCGACGCGGCCTTGGCGGCATCTTCCCTTTCTTTACGCCTCTTGACGCACCAGTCCCCCAGTATCTTCCATATCCTCTCCTTCTCCTCCGGCCTCACCGTAGCCGCGAGCCCGCTCGTGCTCGTAGCCACGAACACCCTAGTTCCCTCCCAAGGCTCGCCCCCCTCTTCCTCCTCCCCATCTCCCTCCCCTCCCTTTACCAGCCCCATCCGCTCGCCGTCCTGCCAGCCGTACGCAAACTCCTCTTTGGCCAGGGAGCGGCCGTGGCGGACGCGGAAGACGCTCTCCCAGATGCTCTTGCCGACGACGCAGGCGACCTCGGGGTGCCAGCGGCGGCACTTGGCGTCGAGGGCCGCGACGCCGGCGTCCATCTCGGCGCGGCCCAGCTCCGCGCCGTTGCGCGTCGGCCGCGACACCAGGTTCGTGTGGCCGATGCCGAAGCGTGCCGGCAGCGTCTGGTCCTCGTCCGGCCGGCAGGGCTTCGCCGTCGGCGTGATCCCCGACGAGTGCAGCAGCTTGTAGTACAGGTTCGACGGGTGCGCGTACGCGTGCCCCGTCGCCGCCGTCTGCAGCCCCGGGTTTAGCCCGATCGTGAGGATTAGCAGGTTCGGCGTGATCGCGTCCGGGAGCCCTGGTAGGTGCGCGTACGTGGAAGGTGGCGCGTACGAGGACGAGGGGCGCGAACGCTTCTTGGGCGAGGCGCTCTTGGATCTCTTGGTGCTGCTGCCGTCCGCGGCGCTGTCCGCTCCCTGTGCCTGGGTTTTGCGCTTCGTGGACTTGGAGGGTGAGGGTGATGCTACCACAGCCAAGGCCGGACGCTGAAGGGAGGACGTCGCCGAATGAGGCGTGGAAAGCCGGTGGCTACGCCGCGGCCCCGTCGACGGTGCGGCGTGGCTGGCTCCGGCGAACATGAAGTTGCTTAGCTGGAGACGACCGTCGAAGCTGGACTCCTTGTCCCCCAGCATGACTCGTCCTTCCTCATCCATGGTCACCAAGTATGGCATACGCTTGTATGGCTTATATCAAACTGACATGACAGGTACCCCTGATGAGTAATCCGTAAGAAGTTGCGATGCCGTTCGTGCTGTGCAATGAATATAATCGACGGACAGCTGTAGCAATTGATCGGTGGCTTGAGGTTTCCCACTTGGCGCACGAGGATAAGGAGGATAAGAGCTAGCAGTAAACCTAATGTGTAAGTGACGATCTGATGCATGCTGTCGCCATATTCGTCGCCACTGCTAGGAGGTACGGAGGGTACTTAGGTACCCTGAAGGTCAGAACTGTGGCATGAGTGGGTCTCCCGCATAGCTGGATCTGTTCCAGGGTCTAATGGAATTACCCGTTTATCGGACAAAGCACTCGCCTCTTCGTATTCACGTCCTATCACCTTGGTAGCACCGCCTCGTCGTATCTTTTAGATGGCAATAACTCAATTCGTGTTGGTCTAGGTCTAGAATATGTCCGATCAGGCTGCTCGTGTTAAGTGCCGGATCAATGGACGGTTCAGGGATATACGCATGGATATATGTTGCGAATGCGGGAACCGATGCAATGCAGCAATGCAAGAGGCCTGCAGGTCGGGTGTGGAGAGAGGTTTTGTACCGTACCGTACCGTACCACACTGCCATGTACCTGCGTGCCTGTATTCAAATTACGTATTTCTTTGCTTGGGAAAATCTCAAGATGCGGTTGAATTGAAACATAGAATATCCCATATTGCACGTCGTCAGCTCGTGCCAAATGTTGTTTACCACGCAACTCAATGGTTGAAGTGATACAAGTGTATACTTAGATACGAGGTCCGTCCTAGAATGTCTCAACGAATAGGATGCCTCAGCTTCACCGCATGGCCAGATGATAACTTGTTCGAAGCGGTGAGGTGTGAGATGCGATTCGTTCCCAGCCCGCTTGTGAGAAGCAACTTTTATCGTCTCGACTAAAATACTGTGGTACAGTGCTACAATCAAGGTACCTAGGAGGGGCTGAGGGGCATGAAGCTGAAGCTGGAGCTGCTACGGTGCTGCTACTAGAGCGCCTAGAGGCCACTGACTAGGGGTCTTTAGGGGGGTCACATCCCCTCCAGCTTTCTCGTTCTATTTCTAGCTCTCTTTCCCTTGACAGTCCCTCGTCTAGACCATATATATTCCCATGGTCAGCACTAATCTCTGATCTCGAGGTAATTTTCTCCTTCAGACTACAGAAAGCTGTCCTACTTTCTTTCAACCGTTGTAGTCAAATCCGTAGACGTCTTCGTTCGCCGTATACATCATGCCCAGCTTCACTTCCGCAGCAGTACAGAACCTCAAGGGTGTGTACGAGAAGGCTGGCCAGGGCCATGTATTCACTTACTATGATTCCCTCCCCGAGCCTGAGCAAAAGGCTTTCTTCGAGCAGCTCCAGAAGATCGACCCCGCCAGAGTTCACAAGCTGCGAGACCTCGCCCTAAACCCACCCAAAGAACAGGGCCAAGCCGTCGTCGAGCCCCTCCCTGACTCTGCCACCGCTAGCATCATCGACTCGAAGCCCGAGGACATACAACGATGGTACGATCTAGGGCTGGATCTAATTGGGAAAGGAGAGGTGGCCGTGGTGCTCCTAGCTGGTGGCCAAGGCACTCGCCTAGGAAGCAAGGCCCCCAAGGGATGCTTTGACATCAAGCTGCCCTCTCACAAGACTCTCTTCCAGATCCAAGCCGAACGAATCTTGAAAGTCCAGGAGCTGGCTGCGAAACGTGCTGCCGATCCCAGCAAGGCCGTGATCCCGTGGTTTATCATGACCAGCGGCCCCACGCGCGGACCGACCGAGAAGTTCTTTAACAAGGAGAAGTTAGACGAGCTGAGCGAGGAGGAGAATGCTAGCAGGGCCAAGGGTGTGCCATACTTTGGCTTAGACCCGAAGAATGTGACAATCTTCGAGCAAGGTGTGCTACCCTGCATCACGAACGACGGAAAGTTCATGCTCGCGAGCAAGGAGAAGCTCGCAGTGGCACCGGATGGCAACGGCGGTCTATACAAGGCTCTGCAGGATGAAGGGGTCCTTGAGAAGATGCGCCCGAATGTCAAGCATATCCACGCATACTGTGTCGACAACTGTCTGGCCAAGGTGGCCGACCCCGTTTTCATTGGTTTCGCCGCCGAGAAGAAAGTCAAGATTGCGACCAAGGTTGTGAGGAAGCGTGATGCCAAGGAATCAGTCGGTCTTATTCTCCAGAAGAACGGAAAGCCCGACGTGGTGGAATACTCGGAAATCGACGATGCCACCCGCCAAGCTACGGACGCCAAGCAGCCGGACCTTCTCAAGTTCCGTGCCGCCAACATTGTCAACCACTACTACTCGTTCGACTATCTAGACGGCATGGGAGACGCTGTTAACAGCCTGCCGCCTCACGTCGCCAAGAAGAAGATCCCGTTCTTCGACACCGAGAAGGGCGAAGCCGTGAACCCCACGTCGCCGAACGGCATCAAGCTCGAGCAGTTCGTATTCGATAACTTCAAGTGGTTGAACCTGAACGAGTTTGCCTGCTTCGAGGTCAAGCGCGAAGAGGAGTTCTCCCCGCTGAAGAACGCAGACCCGGCCCAGAAGGCGGATGGTTCGTTCGAGAAGCAGCCCGAAGACAGCCCGACGACCAGCCGTAGACATATCAAGGAGCAGGGTATGCGGTGGGTGGAGGCTGTCGGCGCGACCGTCAGTAACGGCGATGCTGACAAGGGCCTCGAGGTATCACCACTCACGAGCTACGTAAGTTTATATACCTCTGTTCCTATCCATGTATCATTACTAACCGAGATGCGTAGGGTGGCGAGGGACTGGAGAGCTTCAAAGGGCAGACGGTTGACAAACTTACGATTTAAGTCGAGGACGACATGGTATAGAAAAAAAAGGCGTGTATATTCTTAACACTTAGAAACGCTCCAGGAGCGATAGGTACAGAAAATACTGATTTTACGAATCTTCTATTCATCTCTAGATGCGAAATGGAGAGGTAATGAAGAGGTAAACAAAAATATACACAGCGTAACAATCAGGGGGAAAATACTCGTAGATGGTTCAGATTCCCCCTTGGAGACACTTTAATGCCTTTACCTGGTTAGCCTGGGGTATGAAAGGTGTCTCTCGCCTGAGCTATATCTTATGTTACACCTAATCTCTCCACACCTTCGATTTAACTTCGAGTACACATTAAGAAAGTTGAGGATATCAGGATCAGAGGGGGGGTTTCCAATTGTACAGCCACGGCCGTACGTTGTGTCCTCGGACTGGCAGGTGTTTGAAAATGTGTCAGAAGACACATCATCACGCAAGACAACCAGATCGTGGCCAATATGGCAGTATCATACTCCCAAATTGAGTTCTCTGATCAAAATGTAATTAAATTTTTTCGTCTCGGGGATTCCCGAGCTCTTCGCAGCCGAAGAAAAACAGCCGCACAATCAAGGAGAAGCACCTCCGCACCAAGGTCCCCACACCGGCATCGGGTCCGTGCCGAGCTCAGCTTATGTAGAGTTGGAGGCGGGGAGGAGTATCTATAAATTGACACTGCCGATTCTTGCAAACCTGATCCATTCCAAACTTCTCGGACGACCGCAGGATAGTATCTCGCTACGGATAGAAACATTTATACATTAAATTTCTAATTTGGAAAGGAAGAAAGGGAAAATGGACGAGAGCTCGGCTGCCGACACCAAGCTCTACGTAGACGCCGCCGAGGCACGCCGCTTCGTCGAGGGGGTGCTGGAGGGTAATGGGACGCCGGCCGAGAACGCGGCGCTGGTGGCGCGGTGCCTGGTAGCCGCGGACCTGCGGGGCGTCGACACGCACGGCATGAACCGGATACCGTCGTACATGGCGCGGGTGCGCGCGGGCGTGCTGGACGCGGCCGCATCGTCGGACGTCGAGCGCGTGACGCCGGCCGTGGCCCGCGTCGACGGCCGCAACGGCTTCGGGTTCCTGGCGGGCGCCGCGGCGGTGCGTGAGGCCTGCGACATGGCCGCTGTCCTCGGCATCGGGCTCGCGTCGGTGCACCGCTCCAACCACTGGGGCATGAGCGCGTGGGTCGTGCGCGAGGCCCTCGACCGCGGCTTCATGAGCCTCGTCTTCACGAATTCGAGCCCGGCCCTGCCGGCCTTCGGCGCCCGCGAGCGCCTCCTCGGCGTCTCGCCCCTGGCTTGCGGCGCCCCCGGCGGCGGCGGTTCTGGCGGTGAGAAGCCGTTTATCCTCGACATGGCGCCCTCCGTCGCCGCCCGCGGCAAGATCTACAAGGCCAAGAGGCGCGGCGAGAAGATCCCGCTCGACTGGGCGCTCGACGCCGAGGGCCGCCCTACCGACGACCCGGCGGCCGCCCTCGAAGGCGTCATGCTGCCCATGGGCGGGCCCAAGGGCTCGGCTCTCGCGATCATGATGGACGTCTTCTCGGGCGTCTTCTCAGGTTCCGCTTTCGCGGGCCGAGTCACGGGGCCGTACGATACCAGCAGGGAGGCGGACGTGGGCCACTTCGTGGTGGTCATCAAGCCCGACCTGTTCGTCAGCCTGGACGAGTTCCGCGAGCACATGGACGTGCTGTACCAGCGCGTCGTCGGCTCCGAACCGGCCGCTGGCGTCGACCGCGTCTACTTCCCCGGCGAGATCGAGCAGCTGACCGAGGAGGAGAGGAAGAAGACCGGCATCCCGCTCGTCCAGGCTGAGGTGGATGCGTTGAACGAGGAGGCAAGGAAGGTTGGTAAGCCTTCTCTCGTCATAAAGAGCTAGTGAAGGGAGCAGTGTTTACGTACAATCAACGGGGGTCTCGTATTTATAATATTCCAAGTTCTTCAATCAATACAAACATTCCAAGCCATGAACCCGACTTATAACCTAACCCAGATTCCTCGGCTCAGCGCGAAGAAAGTCGAAGTCGGCTCCCTGGTCAGCCTGGTTGACGGACCGCATGTAAAGACCCCTATAGCCCCTCATCTTCTTCCTAGCTATCCACGGGTGCTGCTTCTTCCCCTCTTCGCCCTCACCCTCGCCCTCACCCTCCATCCGAGCGCGGCGAGCCTGCTGCCTGGCGCGGATCTCGTCGTCGGACAGCTCGACGCGCAGACTGCGTGCGTCGACGTCGCAGGTGACGAGATCGCCGTCTTGAAGAATACCAAGGACGGACTCCGGGTCAGCGGCCTCAGGCGCGACGTGCAGGACGACGGTGCCACCGGCAGTGCCGCTCATGCGGCCGTCGGAAACGCGCAGCACGTCTGCGACACCGGCGGCCGCTAGCGAGCGCGGAATCGGCACGAGCGCGGCCTCGGGCATCCCCGGGTTACCAACAGGCCCGATATTCTGCAGCACGAGCACGCAGTCCGCATCAGCGCCGAGATCCGCAGCGTCGATACGCCGCGCCAGATCCGCGGGGCCCGCGAACACCACCGCGCGCCCGGTGTGCTTCAGCAGCCGCCGGTCCTTGGACGCGCTGGCCTTGACGACGGCGCCGCCGGGCGCCAGGTTGCCGCGCAGCACGACGAGCGACGAGGCCGGGTACAGGGGTTCGGCGAGCGGCTGGATGCAGGACAGGGACCGGGGCACGGGCGGGACGGTCTCGGCGTCGAGGGCCTCGCCGAGGGTGCGGCCGGAGACCGTGAGGGCGCCGAGGTGTAGAAGCGGGCGCAGCTTGCGCAGGAGCGCGGCCATGCCGCCCGAGGCGTGGAAGTCGGTCATGTAATTCGCGCCGCTGGGCTTGAGGTCGACGAGCAGCGGGGTGGCGCGGCCGACGGCGTCGACGGTGTCGAGCGTGATGGCGCCCGCGACGGCCGGGTGCCGGTTCGCGATGGCTAGAAGGTGCACGATGGCGTTGGTCGAGCCACCAATCGCTTGCAGCACTGTGATGGCGTTGAGGAACGATTCGCGGGTCAGCAGCGCCTGGGGGCGCAGCTGCTCGCCCGCCGCGATCATCCGCACCGCCGTCGTCCCCGTCTCCTCGGCCACCCGCAGTCGCGCCGCCGACACGGCTGGCGCTGTCGCGCCTTTGAAGGGCATGAGGCCGAGTGCCACGAGGATGCATGCCACTGCGAAATATAATCAGCAGCAGGTTTCCTTTACTCGATAAAGATGAGGGTCATTCTTAAGAACGAGTCCTGTATTGCAAGCCTCTGGTTTACAAGTAAACCCTCAGGGAAGTCGAAAAAAAAGGGGCATGGTCTTACT
Source organism: Hypoxylon sp. FL1284 (assembly GCA_022432365.1). Lineage (NCBI taxonomy): Eukaryota > Fungi > Ascomycota > Sordariomycetes > Xylariales > Hypoxylaceae > Hypoxylon > Hypoxylon sp. FL1284. Next base: position 935,688 of record JAJJXE010000003.1, on the reverse strand, counting down.
TGTGCTCGCAGTGCCCATCACACCGCAGGTCCCTGCCTGTAGACATTTCACTCTTAGCACAACACTACCCTACCATACCGAGTCTCCTCCGCCCAGTAACGTCGCCAATGCTTACCGTGGGAGCCAGCTCGTCGTTAACAGCGGCGATCTCCTCGATGTCGATGGCGCCGGCGCGGTAACTGGCCCAGTTATTACGGCAGTCGGTGCAGGCGCCGATGCGGGCGCCGCGGTGGGTGCCGGGCATCATGGGGCCGGTGACGAGGTGCACGACGGGCTTGTTAGCCGAGATGCCGCCCATGAGCTGCGCCGGCGTCGTCTTGTCGCATCCTTTCGGCGGCGGCCGTGCGTCAGCGGCGCTCGCCTCAAGACGGAAAAACGGCATACATACCTCCGACGAGGATCACCGCGTCCACCGGCTGCGCCCGGATCATCTCCTCGGTGTCCATGCTCATCAGGTTGCGGAACAGCATGCTCGTGGGAGAGGCGAAGGACTCGTGCAAGCTGACCGTTGGGAACGTGACGGGGATGCCGCCGGCGAGCAGGACGCCGCGCGAGGCCGCGTCGATGAGCTGCGCCGCGTTGCCGTGGCACGGGTTGAAGCCGGACCGGGTGTCGGCGATGCCCACGACCGGCCGGGCCAGCGCCGCGTCCGAGTACCCCATCGCCTTGATGAAGGCCTTGCGCAGGAACAGCGAGAAGTGCGCGTCCCCGTACGACGTCAGCCCCTGCCGCATCCCTCCCGCCTCGGTGTCTATCGGTCGCTCCAAGTCGTAGTCGCTGTAGTTGATTCCTGTGCTTGTTCCTGTCTCTGTGCCCATCACCGTATCTGTCTCTGTTGTCTTCCCGGCTTCCGCCCCCATCTGAGCCCCCTCGGCTTTATCCCCAGGTTTGACGGCATCTTCAGAGGTTGATGACATGATGTGGACGAGACAGCTTCGGTGATTGTTTCAAGTACGTAGTAAGACCCTTTAAGTTAGATACGCATGTTTAAATGATCAGATATCTCCGCTATGGCAGGTTCATAACGATGGCCCGATTTCCGGAAGCGGGCCCCGAATTTGGAGTATCGCGTTAAATGATGCCGATAGTGGCGGGGGATTTACCGTCGCGACACATTGGACCCAGGCATTCATACCTACAATGGCTTACCTAACAAATATGATAGCGATGACTTGCTATGGTCTGTATAGCTCGTCGTCTACTACCAACTGCCAGTACGTAGACGAGACAAGAGGGAATCCGGTCAAGACATTCATCATAACGTGAAAAGCATTATATTCGTGTAACGTCCATCCCGAATTGGGTCATTTTGCCCTAGTCTACATGCAGATGCGCCGTCAACCGGTAGTCGGTTGTTTTCGTGTCGTGAGGGTGACGAGGGAAGAGAGATAATGTGAGTTCGGAAATGTAGAAACCACCCAGACGACTTTTTGTGATTTCCTCATGCGACGCCCCGTGAGGCGAGACTCGGAAACCTATACCCCAAACCCCCTATGAGATGCCAATGCAGATATCCACCACGCGGATGAGTACCACGTTCATCCACGAGACTGGAGAATCCAGCTAGCAACCCATCTATCCCCTGCCCTGAGTTTTCGCGCCGAAACAATGAGAGAGATAGAGATGCTTATCGGGAGGACATGGCCTTGGTCACCAGTCTCTTCAGAGCAAGCTCCTTCTTCTTCAGGTCATCGGCCGAGGACTCCTCAATCTCAAGCTGGCCCATGGCGTCGCTGAGAGACTGTTCAATCTTGTCCTTCTGGCCACGCTTGAACTTGAGAGACATGGTCGGGTCCGAGATGATCTCTTCGACGCGGCTGATGTACGACTCGAGCTGCTGCTTAGCCTCGAATCGCTTGCTGAAAGCCTCGTCGCTGTTCTTGAACTTCTCTGCGTCGTTGATCATGCTCTCGATCTCGGTCGACGACAGCTTGCCAACCGAGTTGGAGATGGTAATGTTGGCGCTACGACCAGACGTCTTCTCCGTCGCCGTCACCTTGAGGATACCGTTGACGTCGACCTCGAAGACAACCTCCAGCACGGCCTCGCCAGCACGCATGGGCGGGATAGGCGCTAGGGTGAACTCACCCAGCGAGGTGTTGTCCTCGCAGTTGACACGCTCGCCCTGGTAGACAGGGAACTGCACAGTCTGTTGGTTGTCGGCAACAGTTGTGAAAGTCCGCTTCTTGATCGTCGGGACAGTCTGTCCACGAGTCACGACAGGAGCGAAGATGTTGCCCTCCATGGCGACACCAAGGGACAGAGGGACGACGTCCAGCAGCAGGAGGTCCGAGGTGTCGGCAGAGGTGGCCTTGCCAGAGAGGATACCCGCCTGGACGGCAGCACCGTACGCAACAGCCTCGTCGGGGTTGATGCTCTTCTCGAGCTTCTTGCCATCGAAGAAGTCGCTGAGAAGCTTCTGGATCTTGGGGATACGGGTGGAACCGCCAACAAGGACAATCTCGTCAACGGCGCTCTTCTCAACGCTGGCATCCTTAAGAACCTGGGCAACGGGTTCCAGGGTGCCGTTGAAGGCCTTGGCGTTCAGATCCTCGAAACGAGCACGGGTGATCTGCAGGAAGAAATCCTCACCGTCGAACAGCGAGTCGATTTCGATCGTGGTCTGAGCTCCGTTGGAGAGGGTTCGCTTGGCACGCTCGCAAGCAGTTCGGAGTCTTCGGAGAGCCCGCGGGTCGCCGGAGATGTCTACATTGCATGTAAGTAAGACTTGCTGCTGATACATAGAAGCAGAATGGTCCGAGAAGAAAGAGAAACGCTCATAGATGTAGACAGGAAGGGACGGTAGAAGAGAAGGGAGAATAGAAGCATGCATGAAAAAACTAACCCTTCTTGGTCTTTCGCTGGAACTCCTTCTTGCAGTGGTCAAGAAGGTTGGTGTCGAAGTCCTGACCACCAAGATGGGTGTCACCGGCAGTGGCCTTCACGGTGAAGACACCACCCTGGATGTTCAGGAGCGACACATCGAAAGTACCACCACCAAGATCGTAGATCAGGACGTTACGCTCCTTGTTCGACTTGTTGGCACCGAGACCGTAGGCGATGGCGGCAGCAGTGGGCTCGTTGATGATACGGAGGACGTTGAGACCCGAGATGGAACCGGCGTCCTTGGTGGCCTGACGCTGGTTGTCGTTGAAATAGGCAGGCACCGTAATGACAGCCTTCTCAACCTTCTTTCCGAGCTTGGTCTCGGCAATCTCCTTCATCTGTAGGCGTCGAGTTAGCGAAAGCTCGCCGTTATCAGCAGGTCGGATTAGGCGGGTTGTTTGCTTACCTTGACGAGGACCATGGCAGAGATCTCCTGAGGGGAGAAAGTCTTGGTCTCGCCCAGGTACTCGACCTGGACGACGGGATTGGTGCCCTGCTCGACGACCTTGAAGGGCCACGACTCGATATCCTTCTTGACGATGGGGTCGTTGTAAGGTCGACCAATCAGACGCCTGTCGCAAACAAGAGTCGGGTCAGCATCTCAGACGCATGCGCGCAAATGGAGGGAGTCCGTTTCAATGGGGTGAACTCAGGTAGTAGGCACATACTTGACATCGAAGATGGTGTTGCGCGGGTTCATGGCGGCCTGGTTCTTGGCAGCCTCACCAATCAAACGCTCCTTCTCGTTGAAGGAGACGTAGGAAGGGGTAGTAAAACTACCCTGCTCGTTGGCGATGATCTCGACATTGTTACCCTCATAGACGGCGACGCAGGAGTAAGTGGTGCCTGTTATCGGTGGTCGTCAGCCCAAGTCCATTCATGGCAGCGCCAGATGCCCAACAAGTCGCGATGCGACAACTTGCGGACAGGACGAAATGTCGCAGCTTACCCAAATCAATGCCAATGGCACCGTCGTAGACTTCTTCCGCCATTGTGAATGGTGTTAGATGCTGCTGATTGAGTGACAAGAGGTTGTTCAGCAGTAGGCGAGAATTTGCACGAGGGAAAAGGAAGTTGAGTGCAAGGTGGGATGCAGGTAATGGAGGGGGTTTTCAACCGAATTTTTTTTTTTTCTGCGGGCGGTGTAAATTATTTTTTTTTTTTTTTCTTTTGGCAGCCCACCTTGGTCCTCGGAACTAATGAAATCCCGGTAGAGTTCGCTAGGGTAGGGGTACGTACCTCGGCTAGGTACCCACGTCCCTTAGGCGTGCGCGGGCGCGTTCTCAGGGTCCAGCTGGATTAGCTAAGGCACCGACTTTCACGGAGACTTCATATAAAATAGATACCTTAGGCATCTTAGGCATCTCATGTAAGTAAGCGATAAACACTCGAATTCAAAGGATATTTAGGTATCATATCTATACGAAGAGACATGGAGATTCTCTGATCCTCTCTTAGCATACGTACCTTGTCCATTCTTTGATCTCGCTATTTCATTAGCCAGGAAGACAAGGCAAGGCAACTCAATCTACCCCCTTACGCAGAGAAGAGTCCCGGTAGAAACGCACACTAGAATGCTATACTGTATTTTTTCATTTGCCCTTCTCCATTCCCCCTAATCATCCTTCTCTCAGTACTCATACAGATATGTGAATTGTCTTCTCTTGTGGGAGACTAGTGTGAAACAATTCATGCTGAATTCACGCAGCTACCTCTAACCCACTGCTGGCTAACAGCCAAGCAAACCTTGGATATGACACAGCCCCTCGACTATGCGATTGGAGTACCATAGAAATGCAGTTGACGGCACGCGGTTGATCGACTACGTATGCCGAAGCAGGTTGAAGTGGATCACGAATTTCTCCAACTCCATATTCAGTCCGTTGGGTGCCCTCTCGCCCTTAGGGAGAGCTGCCACTATGCTCACTTCTATACGATTGCTTCCGTAGCGGAGCGTGGCATCAAAGGCCGGTTCGTTCCGCTTGTCGAACGGCGTTGCCGACGAAGGATACAACCGTATAGAATCGTGTATCACGTTCAATTTCCATTCGCGCTGTTGAGCTTCCAGGAATGGCGCTACCTGCGGCCTAAGCTGAAGGCGGAAATGGCTCGAAGGCGCGCTAAACACTAACTCCTGTTGAGACTCCGTCGGGCTCGCAGGTATCGTGATAGATAGGCGACTATCGAGCTGAAGGTTCGGGTGAGACGTGATGACGAGCTTAGGGATAAGAGCATCTGACTCCTCTGTGTAGTGGGTTAACTTTGCTTGTCATCTACTAAAATTGAAAGATATCAGAGACGGGAATACATACTAATTGGGTGCGGTCTGTATTTCTGAGCCTCGAGGATTTCTCCAGCCGACAGCTTCGGAGGCGGCAACGGCGGAGGAGCTGCACCGTTGGGCACGCCCGTTGAAGGCGGCATCATGGGGGGTGCAAACGGTTGGTGATTTACCACTGCGGGCGAGGGCCGCGAATGCTGCTCGGGCTTTGCCAACGCGGCTGTTGACGGGCTGGGAGGGCCAGCGGAGGCCGACAAGCTCCTAGCTTTCTGAAGCTGGCTTACACTAATGGAAGCCGTCGCTGAGCCGCCGAACGGATTCCGGCCCACGGGTGTGCTGTTACGAGCAGAGTCTCCTTCTCCCGACTGGCCCGTCACGGGAGCCGGCGATGCCGCAGCGCTCGTCTTGCCGCCGACATGGATGGTGATCTTCTTAGGATGCGCCACCGTCTCAGAGCTAGTCGGTACCTTGAGCTTTATCTTTGGCTGAGGAGGCTCCGGAACGTGCAGCTTGGCCTCTTTCACCTCGCTGCGGAAGAATTGCTACAACAGTTAGACGCTTAACTCGACAGACAGTTCCAGGGTCGTTCAGCCTACCTCGAGCTCCTGGGCCATGAGCGAAATCTCGCTGCCATCTTCGTTGTAGTGGTAGGCATTTTTCCAAATCAGACTGGCTTGGTCCTCAAAGGCAGCCCAGTTTTTGAAATCGCTGACGTAGGTAGCACCCCCTCTGCCACGTTGACCGCGAACTTGCTTCTGCAGCTTCTTAAGCGACAGAGGTTCTGCGATGATCTCATAATAGTCTTTGAGCGATCGCGGCGGAAGATAGATGAAGGGTTCAAAGTAGGGGGATTCGTCACTGCATGCACGAATCAGTGAAATATTATGCCAAGTGTAGAGGGTATACTCACGAGTCATCCTTCTTTCGCAGCAGTTCTTCCACAACCTTCTCTTGTGCCTGTTGGAACGTCAGGCCCTTGTAAGGCACCTTCTCGTATTGAGTATCAGCCTTGCTGGGAGTTGGACCACGGGTTGCGACTTTGCGAACGCGACCGACAACCTTCTTCGGCGGTCGACCAGGTCCTCTTCTCCCTCTGACGGCTGGGCTTGGTTCACCATCCTCCTCTTCTTCCTCGTCGTCCTCGTCACCCTCGTTGTCGCTGTTGTTGTCTTCCTCGTCCTCGTCCTCCTCTTGTTCTTGCTCTTCCTCTTCCTCCTCAACTTCATCCTCGCCGTTTTCTTGCACTTCGTCCTCGGCTTCTTCCTCTGCGGTTACTCCATCAACGTCATCTTTTGGCGACGCCTCAGAGTCTTGCGCACTTTCAGCCTTCTTCCCTTTCTCTTCCTCTTCACCATTGGCGTCCTCATCATCCTCGTCATCACCGGGTTCGGGAGTGGGCGGCAACGGGGTAGCAACTGCTTGATAGCTGCCAGACTTATACGCGGGGTTGTACTTGACCATCAGGTTGCTGACAGCTTTGCGCACCCGTTCTGCATCGCCGAAAGCAACAGAGGTGCGCTCGTTTATCTCCTTGGCGTTGGAGACAAGTCTCTTGAAGTCGCTCTCTAAGGTAGACAGTTTATTGTATTCATGGTTCTTCAGCTTCTGCTCAATGGATTCAAGGGACAGCGGCAGTCGAATCTTCTTGAAGTAATCTGGATTCTCGCTTCGAGTAGGGAGTTTCTCAAAGTAGGGGGAGACTGGGCGGCCACTGCAGTGCACGGAGGTGATTAGCTACTGTCTGCAAACGATGCGCTGGCTTCGGTGCCACACGAGCTGGGATTGCCGAGACGAAAAGCATTGCAGGGGATGAGCTAGAGACGACATGAGTAATAATAGTGATAAAGCTGGACATACTTCTTGTCGGTAGTAGCTCTAATCGACTCTAGAATATTCAATCCGTACGCGGTAGTTGACGCAGAGGATTCGCCGTGGGAGAGATCGCCAAATTCCTAAAGGTGGTAGGATTGGTTAGCAAATGGATTCGTGGATAGGTGAGTAGGAAACAAAATATGCGGATTGAGGTGTTTTCGCATGCACGAAGGATGGGGAAGGGAATGGGAATGGGAATGGGGATCTGTAGCGGACAGGCCGACAAGATATCGGCACTGAATTTTCCTTGGTAGCTTCGCCCCTACCCCGGCCGGCGGCTTTGCCTTGACAGCTTCAACTCCCATCTTCAAAATCTTTCCGGACGGCATCGCATCGCCGTCTCGACGCCCTGCAAGACTGCGCGCGACCCGGACGAGCTGCAGCGATGCCCGCGCAAATAGCGCAAGACACGTGGGGGATATTTGGGAGTGAATAGCTTACTTCTTGCAGCTTGCGACGCTTCGCGGCGCGGTCGTTAGCATCATTTCCTGTCGGGTCGACGCCATTTGAGCCACTCGCTTTCCTCTTACTCTCCATGGTGACAGGAGAGGACCGATCGCAGGTGCATTCAGGGACGGTTCGCAGGCCTGCAGCTTATTGTCGGGCGTGTAGTGCAGTGAGTAGAGGGCGCGGCACGGCAGATTCTCGCGACTGATGGGGTCGCAAGCTCAGACGCGATGCGATGCGATGGTGATGATTTTGTGGGTTGTCCGACGCGGCTGGTTGGTTAGCAAGCAGGTCGCTTGTCTTTTAATCCCCCCCCCTTTCGCTAGTGAGAGGCAAGCGGCTCGATCAGCAAGACAAATAAAGTCTTGCCAAACGAATCAGAATAGAGGGAGAGAGAAATACTGTAAATGTGCAGCGGGTCGTACTATTGATTTCTTCTTAACGGAAAAGTCTCTGGATGCACACAAGGGTATTTTGGGAAGAATTGAAGTTTTTCAGAGTTGGCGTCCAAGACTCATTGAATTGCGAAAATGCTGAGGCTTGGGCTTGAGCTTTGAACCAGCCAACCCGACTGCTTGCTAATTGCGGCTGCTACTGCTAGCGGTGCTCTTAGGTGCTTTAGGCGCCTTTAGGCTTGTACCATACCGCGCTGCACCGTGACTGGTCGCCTAGGCCGTACTGTACTGTACCGTAACCTCAGCAGCTCTGGTGGGTACTGCCCTGCCACTCGGGCCACCTGCACTGCTATCGGTATCGGCCTCAGTTGCCCCTCAGATACCAAAGGGAAACCAAACTGTAGGTACAGTATCCGTACCTGCCTAGGTGTGGCTTGTCAGCTGGCTGCCCCACTTCAGCACTTGTTTACTTTCCTTGCGACTAAAATTTGGGCGATAACGCAACTTCAACCGCTGAAAAAGAGACGCGCTCGTCTCGTCTTCTCAAGAGTCACGACTTCACTACCGACTCACCTTTTCACTTCTTTACCTCGTCACTTTGTGATTTTTACTTTTTTAAGGCTCTGCAAACATATCCTGGCCAGATCCACCCCCCTCGCATCCGAGCTGCAAGACCGCCCAGACGCCCATTCTAGAAGCCGACAGAACTATTTATACCTCCATCCTCGCCTCTTGCACCTCGCACCTCGCACCTCGCACCTCGTACCTCACGCGACAGCATCCACTCTCTACCCACCAGCGCCCTATCCTAATCTTTCTCTTCACTTCCTCACTTACCTCTTGTCAGCACATCGTAACGTCAATTGGCGTACTGCAGAAGCTACACGAGCACTTCTAAGACTCAACTAGTCGACCAGCCACGATGCCTATGGACATAGACGTCACTCGCCGCAACAAGGTGCCTCGTCCCCTTGGCGACGATGAGCGAGCGCGCCTTGAGGAGTTTATTGACTCGATCCATTATTCTGCTCGGTACGGCTGCGCAACTTCTACTTGATCCTCGTGTCCGTGGAAGGCTGCTGACTGGCTAGCTAGCTACTCGGACAGCGAATACGAATACCGACATGTTCAACTCCCGAAAGCGATGCTGAAGGCGATCCCCAAAGACTACCACGACCCCTCCAAGGGTACGCTGAAGCTGCTATGGGAGGACGAGTGGCGTGCTATCGGCATCACCCAGGTTCGTTGATCTGGCAATCTACTTGAGGGGTGACAGGGGACGACTAACCAACTACAGAGCTTGGGTTGGGAGCACTACGAGGTCCATGAGCCAGAGCCACATATCCTTCTATTCAAGTGAGTCTTCCTTGTGCTGCCTGCTGGACGCCCAAACAATGCTAACCAAACTTCTCAAGGCGACCTCTCAACTACCAACCGCCCCAGTAGTGATGCAAGAACAAACTTGCCATAGATCCCACTAACCTGTCGGTCCAACGGGCCTGCACTATCCTTGTAGATTATTCTTAATACGCCCTCCCTTCACTGCATAGCGACCTTTGCATTTATTAAGGAATGATGCTTCGCGACGAGTTATGGCCGTTCCTATTCGACACGACTCCTCACCCGCCTGGTTCGGCTGGTCTCTGTTGTTGGATCGCAGTTGCGGTGGCTCTCTCTCTCGCTCACTCTCGCCTTCAACGAGGCCAGGGTTATACAGCAGCCTTCGACCTGGGGCGTCAAGATATACGGAAAAAGACTGGTGACTATTTTCGTCTGCTTTAGAGCACAAATGGCACAAGGGGGGCAGCTTAATTGCAACGAGGACATGCTCTTACGGTAATGAGAAATAGGATGGACACCTCGCGAATCCACGCTCCATACACATGTTGTTGGGACATAGCCGGCCGCGTCTCAGTTACCCTTGGTCTAAGAGAGATCCGTAGGAATTTAAACGGAATAAAGCATCATGGTATCCGAAGCGTGTCCGGCAGCTTTACCTGGGTGTTTGTAAAATATTCCGCGTGCCTTAGATACCTATAGACCGGTAGACATGTAATTGTGTTACAGCAGTATCAGCGGCGCCGAACCTGATGATGGTTGCAAGGATCGATCCAGGCTACGAATGACAGAAAGGCATCTTACCGAATGTAGCAATTCGAAAGAAGACGGAGCCAGCTTGCCATTGCCAGTCCGCCTGCTTTGCAAGTCCGGCAGTCCAACCGACCAGCCAGTCCGGCTTGCTGTTAACCTCAAATAGTCTGGCAGCAGAGCGAGCCGGCTACTGCTGAACCCCAGATTGTATATTTTTATCTACTGGCATCTGGTTGGTCCATGCGAGATTCCAATGCCAAGGCTGGGGATTCTTGAAGATATAGTAATGCCACCCATAACACTGCTGTAAATACCTTCCCGAAACCATCAGGAACAAGATAGCGAACGGCTGTCCCCGACCCAAAGTACCACCAAGCATTATTTGAAGATGGTGAGAAAGGGCTTTAATATAATTCAGTCGTATGACTCTGTTCTCATCACACTGGCAAGCTATTATATTTATATGGAAACCGTCAAATGATGGGTACCGTTATGGTAGGTGTTGATGTGACAGTACAATGTACCTCGTGGAGAATCAATTCATCTCAGCTTTTCTAGAACTTCCCGTATCGAGCCTATCCAGGTTCCGAAAAGAGGAGCTGACGGACGCTTAAAATACATTCATCGTTCGATCGATGGACCCTTGGAGCGACGCAAGCTGGCAACATTCCATTATCCAGTACATGCGCAGTCTAGGCAGCATGTGGGAAAAGGCCCCAGGCGAAATACGGAAAACCTGCCAGGCCACAGTCGTATGACGATCAAGTTTTAGTCGTGTCTCTCAGAAGTTAACACGCTGGCAAATTCGTCGTCAACAGATATCAACGACGTGATTACCGATCCCATCCTGTGCGAACCGAAATGTGTCTGCGCGTTTCTTTGGACATCCGAGTTTTATTCATGTTCAAGAAAGAGAAATAAGAAAAGTACCAGCTCTTAATATAAAAGAGATCGGGTTCTTGCGGTTCTTGCGACCTTCCGACTGTTGCGACTCTTACAAGCAAGTACATGTACACGTCGTTCGGCATGAAACACTAGGACGCCCTATGTACATGTTCCTCTCGGTCCACACCTACGCCATCGGATTTTACCCGTAGCCACTCGCTCCGACGCTTCGACGATACAGCCGATTCCAACTTATCCTTACCTTATCCCTTCCTACCTACCTCATACGTATCCTATTCTCCTGCCGACTGGTCTAGCCTTGTCTCTCCCTCCTCTCAATATACCGAAACGAATTGGCCCTTCCCAGCCTGTATACCCCAAAGCCGATCCCATCACCCCGGCTATGAAATCCGCGAAGCCCTTCTTCCTCTCTGTCTTTGCGCTTTGGGGGACACCTGGCCAGTGCAAGAACAAAGAAGCTCACGATGATTCATGCGCAGTATGTCGCCTATATCGTATAACCTTGTCGTTTATCTCTGTCTTGCTGCCACCTCGCTGGCCTCGACTCCAGTCCCGTCGCAATCCCAGTCTGTCCTCTCTAACAAGAATGAAACGTTCCAGATCTCCCCACGCGCCATCGTGTCTGATGCGTGCGCTTCCTATTCCACCCTCGAGAAGCTGAACCGCAGAGTGAAGCCCGCCGTAGACGACCTAACAAAAGAGACTGATTTCTTTTCCTATTACCGCCTGAACCTATTTAATAAAGGATGCCCGTTCTGGAACGACGAAAATGCCATGTGTGGCAACATAGCCTGCGCTGTGAACACGATAGACAACGAAGAAGATATACCCAAGATATGGAGAGCGAGCGAGCTGAGTAAACTCGAGGGACCTTCAGCCCAGCATCCCGGGAAGAAAGTACAGAAAGAGAGGCCGAAGAAGCCATTACAAGGCTTGCTAGGCGAGGATGTCGGCGAGAGCTGCGTTGTCGAGTACGACGATGAATGCGACGAGCGAGATTACTGCGTGCCGGAGGACGAGAGCGCAGGCGGCAAAGGCGACTATGTCAGCTTGGTTCACAATCCAGAGCGCTTCACGGGCTACGCTGGTGACGGTGCTAAGATGGTATGGGATGCCATTTACAGGGAGAACTGCTTCCAGAGATCTTCCTTCCCGCACTCGGCCTCCCTTGGGACAAGCCCTATGGCCAAGGGACCGGCAGCGCAAGACTTCCGAAACGTGCTCCAAAGTGCAGAGCGGCAGCAGATAGTGCAGCAGCATGCACAGAGCCCAAGCACTGTGTCTACCCAGACTGGATTAGAAAACGAGGGCGAATGTCTCGAGAAACGCGTCTTCTACCGCGTCATCTCGGGTATGCACGCCAGCATCAGCACCCACCTGTGCTGGGACTTCTTGAACCAGACGACCGGCCAGTGGCAGCCCAACGTGGGTTGTTACAAGGCCCGATTACACAATTTCCCTGAGCGCATTTCCAACCTGTACTTCAACTACGCGCTTCTCACCCGTGCCGTCACAAAGCTCGGCCCGCACCTGCAGAGCTACACCTTCTGTACGGGCGACCCGGACCAGGATGCCGCCACCAAGGCCAAGGTGCTCGCCGTAACGCAAGGCGCGGCCTCGGTTCCCCAGATATTCGACGAGTCCCTCATGTTCAAGAACGGGGAGGGCCCGTCGCTGAAGGAGGACTTCAAGAACCGATTCCGGAACGTCAGCCGCGTCATGGACTGCGTGGGCTGCGACAAGTGCAGGCTTTGGGGCAAGCTGCAGACCGCCGGGTACGGCGCCGCGCTGAAGGTGCTGTTCGAGTTCGACAACGACAGTGAGGAGATCCCGATACTGCAACGGACAGAGCTTGTTGCTCTGTTCAACACATACGCGCGGCTGAGCAGTTCCATGAATGCCCTCATCGGGTTCAGAGCCCTGGTCGAAGCCGAAGAAAAGCCAGAAGCAAAGACCGCAATCCCTGACCGGGCCAAGAAGCCACACGCGGTCAACCTTTCACAAAGTCCATCGGAAACAAAAACAGCAGATACCGACCCTGAATACGAAGACGACGACTTGGATAAGGAAGAAGGCGATGTGCCGCCCAGAAGGGAACGTCGCGAGCCCGAGACAGCACAGGAGATCTTCAACGACGAGATCACCAAGGTAGTCAAGGTCGTCAAGATTGTCCTGACATCCTGGGTCACGTTCCCGAAGACACTGTAAGTTGAAAGCAGCCGCTGTTATATGATTTGGAGAGAGATTGCTAATTCTTGACGCAAAGGTTCTTCATCGCCGTCTCAGAGCTCAACCGTCTCTGGGAATACTACATTGGTCTGCCCGTCACGCCCCGGAACTGGAGGTTCCAGCGGCCCAGCTTAGACGAGCTGTAGATTTCATGATAAAAATGCATATTTCCGGGTTGCTGCATTGGACTTTACGATAAAAAATCGAAGGCGTTCTGTCATACCCCCTGTCTCAGGAACATTCGAATGAAAGAATGAAAGAGTATCAGATTTGCATACAAGAATGGAGTTATCGGCTTTTTCCCCCTTCCCATCCTATTCTGGGGATCACCGAGCAATGGATAGGCATGTTACATAGCGACATAGCGAGCTAGTAGGTAGGCAAGAACTGCCCTGTCTCTGCTCTTGGTGAAATTTTATATCAGTACAGATATTGCTCTTTCCAAGAGTTGTGCTCGTCGACTCGTAACCTCGTCAAATGTTTTATGTGATGTATTATGCTATGTGTGCGCCTGTTCAAATTAGAATACCTGCGTGCTGTAAACGCGTGGCTCATCAGACTAGTATCACTCCTCGCGGCCTCTCTTGCCGCGGACGGGCAGGGATATATGCGTAACGGCGTTCCCGATCTTGGCCTTGACGCCGTCGACGGGGACGCGCATGGTTAGGACCTCGTCGCGCACGCCGCCGCCATCACCACAGAAGACGCGCTCGGTGCGCTGCCTCACCTCGGCCGTCGGCTCCGCGAAGGTCCACGCGATGGAGATGTGAAACGCGTCGTCCACACCACCACCTCCGCCGTTCTGGTTCTGGTCGTCGTTATCGTTGCTGCCATCAAGATACGCGTACAGCGCCGGCTGCCCCTCCTCCTCGACGGCCGCGTTGCACTGCGCCAGCAGCTTCGACAGCTCCGGGTTGCGGCCGCCGCGGGGAGCAGCTCGACGGCTGGCGGACGACTTTGAGGAGGCAGTAATGGCCGTAGTGCCTGCCTCTTCCCCTGCGCTGCAGACGCGCAGCACGAGGAAGGACCGGGCGGACTCGGACGAGCGGTGCCAGGCGAGGGCGCGGGGCGCGAGGGCGAAGGAACTGACACTGGCGCGCGCAATGCAGCCGCCGAGCTTCTTGAGGAAGCTGTCGCGCTGCGCCGTACCTAGCACCACCGGCCGCGACAGGCTTACGTGCAGCGGCTGCGGCGCGCCAAGGTCCGACGTCAGGAACGAGTCGAGGGGTGAGGGTAAGGATAGCTCCGCCCGCAGAGCCGCGACCAGCTTGCTGAGGGTGGCGTGCTCGGCGGCCGTCGGGTGCCCTGGAGAGCGGTTAGACTGGAAGAAACATGTACAATATTTCTATGATTGGCAAGACAGAGAGAGAAACAGAGAGATGGAATAGGCTGAAAGGGTGGTGGGAAAAGGAGACCAAAAGAATACTCACACTCAATGTATAGATGGCTGGGCCAAGAGCCGACCTTGTGCGGGTTCACACGCTTGCGGCCCTGGTGCAGCGCCGGGTCGTCGGCGGTGCTCACGCGCACGGTGGACGCGTACAGGTTGTGGAAGGCGGCAGGAAGTGGTGGCAATATCGACTCACTCGCGGGCGGCGGCGTACCATGCGAGGACGTCTTCCGCCGCTTCGCTGCTGCTGCGGGCTCGGGCTCGTCAGAGTCCGAGGATGAGTAGTCTACCAGCGCCATCTATCCCCTCATCATTCCGGGACTGCACTAAATGTGAGCTCATGTGTCAAGCCCTGTTTCCAAAACGGTGGGTTTCCATGGACATATCGTGAACATGCGGTAAGAGAAGTCAAGGGGCAGCTCCAGACCTATTGCTCGGCATTAGATAGACCCTGCCGCTGGCCCCACTCACTAATGCACTGATGTGCGCTGTAGGGCTGAAGGGCAGATGCAATATACTGGATACGTTTTCCTCTACCTTTACTATGGACAGATCACGAAGAAATCAGAATTCAAACAAATAAAAAGTATGTGATATTTTGATAGATCCTATCCGGGGGTAATCCTTTTTAAAGTAACTTCTAGGGCACTTGAAGAGATATCCACGTTAAATCAGTCGGCCATCACCATGACTTGAATCCCATGTTAAATATATCAAATAGCTCCTAGCCTTATGCAGTAGAATATCTACCCAGGGCGACACTAACAGGAGTGGAGGGTTCATTTGTTTCTAGGCTGATTCGTGTCCTTATACAGCCCTTTGCGTTGTGCTATGATCAATATATGAGCTGATATTTGTCCACCAGGCAAAAGAGAAAAACCTGGACAAGGAGATAACAAATCCTATTGTTTGCTGTCACATTTTCCGTGGTAGAGATTCTGTCATTTATCATGTTATCGAGGTGAAATAGTACAGAATTTAATGCGTAGTAACCACCAATCTCGTGGAGTGTCAGGTAAGTAGAGTAGGGTAGGGGGGGGGAGATCTATGGGCGTCGATTTTATTTTTTATAATCATCAGAGGAATCTCGAGTCAATGTACAGGAGTCTGGGTAGATTTGGAAAATCTGTGTAATTTCTAAGCAACATAATAATTCCATACATGAAAAAAAGACAATAAGGTAGATACACGCGGCACGGCAAGAACACCGAGATGTTCACGATCTAATAGTAAGTAGATCTTGTGAGGATGCTCGCATGTTTGATCGATTCAGACTTGAAGGTACCGACAAATACAGCTGGGGAGTATCAAACATTCTATAACGATGTGGAAGTACTCAATATTTGTAAGTGAATGTGATCCTAGCTAGACTCATGTATATAGAACCGCCTCCATTGAATACCAGTACTACAGCTAAAATCCACCAGACCGACTAGAGTAAATATATCTAATATGTAGTTCTTCTTGCATGATTGATGATTCCCCTCCCGCCAAGGGAGCTCGGAAGGCTTGTCGTGCCCCAGATAGAAAGGGGCCCATGCAGAGATCGGGCATCTCTTGCATAGAAAGTCCAGCTATGAATTAGGTGCCGAAGGAGAATAGAAAGATAGTGGCCAAGTCACAGCAAGAAAGCAATAGCCGAAACTGGTCTTCGGACTACGAGGCATTCGTAAATACTGGGATAGCAAAGCAGTTTTCGTTGTAGCGTACCTGGAAAATTGTTGGTTACCTAGTAAACCTCGCTACCCACTCACCTCGCCTAAAAAAAAAAATATCACCTACCTCGCTACCGCCGACAACTTGCCCAGCACCGCGTCGAATTTTAACCCATCCTCATCTCTCCCCGCACAGCTCTTCCTCAATACCTTCCCGGCTGCCTAGCTGATTCCACACGCCCTTTCTATCGCGAATCATCAATACGCCGCCCGCTCTCTTTCGCCTCATCAATTCTCAACCTCTCTGACAAGCAATACCATCAACTACTGTACCTGGATAGCCAGGTACACCATCGCGAGACCATGTCATCCAAATATTGGGTAAGCTTGATACTCATCCCCTTCCTACTGCTTGAACTGGTTGGTTCCCTGGTTCACGCGCTTCTTTGGCCTTTCCCTTTTTTCTCTTTTTATCATGGCCGGTCGCTGTGATGCTTTACTTGCGACAGCGTTGTATCGCATCCACCGCCGTGCTGGCTGCGATAGTCTATTATCTCTGTATCGACGAGAAGGCTTGCGCGGGCTTACCGGCATCTGTCCATTGATGGCAAGGCATTTCATTCTCCCGTTCCTTTTCCCTGCACAAATCAGCACCTTTTTCACGGTTGGGAATTTCGGTATACATGCTAGAGCATTCACTCACTTATTCGTTCATGGCGAATATATATGATGAAAAGAGCAAAAGAATATCATGTACTAGACCTTTTCTGCAAAAGGATCTATCTAACCTGTTCCTGTCGATCTTGCTGGTTGCGGCGCATTGTTCCCGACAAGGTCTTAGTTTCTTTCCGAAGCCACGGAGTATCCCTGTTGCATCCTACGTCATGTTTGGCTGGAGTGCCGAAGAAGCGGAGGGAAGGAGCGGGTCCGACAAGGGAGCTGTTCCCTGCCAAGATGAGAAGAATAAGCTTTGGAACAGCCGGATCGGTTCGCCGGTTACATCATCGCTACATCGCCAGCGGCCAACCAGCGGACAGCCAGCGGGAGACCATTGCGCGTCACGGCTGGGTTGGGGGCTGGTCAGGAACTAGTCAGGGCTGGTCGGGACTGGTCGGGACTGGTCGGAGGGCTGATCGGGCTGGAATTGGCAGGTTTAGCTGACTTCTCACAGGCCCATGACGAAATTATTGGCCCGCTACACGAACCCGAACCATACCAGACTTTTCGTATGGTCGCTAGAAAAGAAAGCGCTGCCTCGTCAAAGACCAAGCCGACGAACCCAGTTTCCCACCAACCTTCGCTCCCGACTACATCTGCCACTCTTACACCCATCGTCACACCAGATTCGCAGGTATCACCAGTTACCACAGCCGGAAGACGCTCAGCTGAAGAATTCGAACGAGGTCAGGATCACACTGAGCCTGCCAATCTAGCAACAGCCCAAGGACCCGCTCAAGTACCTGCCCGAGCGTCAACTCCGTTCCCCCTTCAACGCCGACGTACTACATCGCTCGGAGGTGTCAAGACCAGTGTTCAATCAGCTTGGACTCGCACTCGTCGACGACTGACCACCATGTCTGAACGACCTCTCGAAGCTATCAAGCGAGCCAGCAAGGCTGCCGACCGTGCACCCCACCTACGCAAGAAGAACATCACGCCCAGAGATCCTATTGATGTCCTCGACACCACAGGAATCGGAGGTGCCTACCACCACGACGGTCCGTTCGATGCCACGCTCGCTTCTAGGAACAGAGATAAGAGATATGCGCCCGTCGAAGCAGTCAAGTATGGCAACTCGGAAGCCCTGAAGGCCACGCCGCGCGAGCACGTCATGGACTCGTTGCAGCGACACGTGCCTCTCCAAGGCACTGCTACTATCCCTCCTGGCCATAGCGATATGAGCGGCAGCATCATGCAGTACGAAGAAGGCGCCGACTTGATGCGTGAGGCAGATGCTCCTGGTGGCGCTTACAAGCGATGGGACCACGTCGTAAGTATATATTCCATCCGTTGTGGTTATTTTACTTTCACTAGCATAATTTTTCTTTCGAGAGTAGCATAAGACATCATCTAACACTATCATCTACAGAACTACCACCCCAACGACCTCAAGGGAAAGGGTGAGCCGTCGTACACGCTCGAAGAGAAGCTGAAGGAGCAAGGCCGCCTTCGACGATCTACCGATCGCGCTGGTGTCTACGAGATGCAGCCTACTGCTCGCACCACGGGTGTTAGCGATAAGAACAACAATGTCCATGTTCGTGAGCGAAGCGGAAGCCTCGACTCCGCCGGCCCTTCCAACGCCAAGACTAAGCGCCTGAGCGACGGAATCAAGCGCCGCATCGGCAGCATCCGCCGAAAGCACGACGACATTTGAACGTGTGCATTCTCTTGATATGATGATTCAAACATTTCATCATGCTAATCGCTGCTGGAATCATTGACATCGACTCCAGATGATACCCACCAAAAGGTTTCTTATGTCTTCGGTTTTTCTTTCCTTTTTTTTTCCGGACCCAATACCCAAGGAAGGCTTGCACGAGACGGCTGATTCTCTACGCTGGCATGGAAATTCAAAAAAAAAAAAAAAAAGGTTTTTGTTTTTATTTTCACGGCGAGCATCGCGTTTTTCGCTCCGCTTCGGCTTTTACTACTCTCACGCGTTGAAGCAATCTACACCTTCACGACCTCACGGCTAATAATGCGACGTAAGCCCATTTCACTTCGACAGCTAAAAGGCAGAAGCTCTGAGCTACGGCTAGGCGATCACCAAAGCAAGAGGCTACTACTTCATTCCGAGAACGAGACACAGGCCTCAGGCTTTCAGGGACATTCGGACGGTGCATGAATGTCGGCGGTGGATAGGCGGCACAGCTTCGCGGTTCCCGAGTACAACCCTTCTAGGGGAGGACGAGCATGGTTGAGCCGGATGGTGAGTGCCCGGTGCCGAGGTGTCTATGGAAAGACACATTCACACATTTCTCTCTATGCGAATACGATTCCTCTTCACACAGCATGCAAAAGTGTCTCTACGAGCACTGCATTGACTAGGGAGAGGTCTGCTCAGGTCTCACCTCACGGACACGACCATACGAGCTGGATTGGTTGGGGGATAGCACCAATCGTAGCAGGACGAGCTTGTGGAAGCCGAAGCAAAATCCCGGCAGTTTTTTTGGCACTTCCGAAGGGGCTGAGGTTACTCAAGTTGATGGCGATAGCTGAGACCGCCCATCCAAGACAATTCAACGGTCAGCTCACACATATTTCTGGTCTTTCTGTGACTTTATAACTTGTGAATGTGAATCCTTTGTGAAAAGAAAAAGAAGCCTCGTTAAAATAACGAGCCTAATCCCATTCGTACACGGGTATAGAAGAACCCTTGCCTCCTCCCTTCCTTTCTGCAAAGAGTCCCAATGGAATGAGTGCATTTATCTCTGCTCCTCGAGCATACATGACAAATGTATCTCCTCTGGATGACTGGCGCTTTCCCCAGCTCTGACATCCTTCTCTCTTTCATTCATATTTTTTTCCTGCGCCCGTGCCGTAAGATCCTTTTCCGCTCTTGCCTCTCCTCTTCTCCTTCCTCTCCACCCCTCTCCGTGTCTTCCCGTCCGAATCCCGAGCCTCCGCCTACCCTACAAGTAAGCAAGTCCGGCAGGCCCCAGGATCTCGCGGAGGACGTCGCGGACCTCGTCGACGCCTGCGAAGCCGGCGCGGCCGGCGACCTCGGCGCGGCGGCCGGCGGGGAGCTCGTTCCAGCGGGCGAGCAGGGCGCCGTCGACGAGGCTGCGGCCCATGCCGGCGTCGACGCCGGGCGGGAGGCGGCCGACGGCGCCGCCCGACGACGCGAAGGACGAGGGCGGGGCCCGGTACGTGCGGGGGTTGAGCCCCGCGTGGTGCGGCAGCGACGACACCAGCTGGTTCGTCAGGATCGAGAGCCGCCGGTACTGCGGCTCCGACAGCGGTGCCAGCGTCGCCAGCGCGCCCGTCGCCGACGACAGCAGGATGAGGGATGGCGGCGCAGGCGGCGGCGACGACTCCCCGTCGCCCGTCGTCGCTGCTGCTGCTTGCTGAAGCTGGTAGTCGGAGTCCTCGGGTAGCGTTCGCGGGAGGAGCATGCTGCGCGTTGGGGGGTGCGCGCCGGTGGAGAAGGTAGTCCGGTGAAGGAGTAGGTGGCCTTGTAAGGACTTGGGGTCTGTAAATGTCTTGTTAGCAATGTTCCTTACGCAAAGGATGTTCGAAAAGGAGGAAAAGGGAGAGGGGTGTTTACGGTCTGGATCGAATTGTAAGATGTGAATACCGCCGTCCGAGTCGCAGGCCACTATGAGCAGCTCGTCGCTGTCTGGTAGAAAGTCGACCGTCAAGACCTCCAACCTCGTAGAACTCTTCCCGAAAAGGACCATCTTATATGGTTCTTCCGTGTAGCCAGTGAACCACACACCCTTGACGGCATCAGCCATGAGGCAGAGCCCCGTTCCTTTCAGCTCGCGGACCGCGGTCACATAGCAGCTCATGTCCATGAAGGCGACGGGGAGGAGAGTCCCGTCTTCTTTGAGACCTCGAACCATACACTTCTGCCCCTGAGCCACCAGCATCAGGCCCTGCGTTCCGATTTCCGAGATAGCTGTCACTGCGCCGCGCGGGATATCTTCGTTAGCCACGAGCTTCAATTTCTTGTTGGTTTCTGGCCTCCCCGGCTCAGGTATAACGGTGACGACGTCATAGACGAGGACCCTGCCCCTAACTGGAAGGTCTTCGCCGCGAGAAACTGCGGTGCCGACAGTGATCAGATGCTTTCGCTCATTGGTCGACTCGGATACTTCTAGGTTCAGCGTCTCTATGCACATAATCGTCTCGCAAGGCTCCATCTCGACCGTGTCGATGACGGACCAGTTGCTGGGATTAACTAGCTTGATTAGGCCACGTTCGACCATGGGCTTAAAGACCAGGTCCTTCTCTTGCAGCCACTCCTTGTGGTAGTCGTCTTCCTTCGGCAGCTCGAATGGCTCCAGGGTATCACAGCCGACGACAAAGGTACCCGACGGCGGATGGTGGGAGACGGATTGCACGTCGATATTTAAAGGTATCTTCTTCAAAGACATGCCGATTTCAGCATACGTCGTGTTGCGGATTGGAATCTGAGAAACCCGCGCGATACCTTTGCGGTCTGCGTAGATAAAACCGCGCTCGCAGCCTTCGGTATGGAACGAACTCATGCCTCGGACTCCGTTTCCTTGTAGACTAATGATTTTAGGCAATGTCTTTGATGATTTGATGATATAACCTGGTGATGTTCCCGGGAGGAAGACTGTCTTGTATCCGGCAACATTCTCGCATCGACGCATCGGAGGCGCCTTTAACACTTCGTCTTCGTCGTCTACCAGCGCGACTAAATCATCTGCTAAGACAGGGTTGACTAATTTCTGGAAATGAAGCGCTGCCGAAAGCTCCTGCGTAGTAGTCGAAGGTATGCGGAATGGTTCATATATCGTCACATCATCATTGCCATGTCGGGCCTATGCATGGTGAGCAACGTACAGAATATGAAAGGACTGGATCTACTCACAATCAAGTATGGATATGAAGATGTCATATCCCCCAAGTCGGCCACCAGTATCTCCTTGATGGACTCCTTGGCTGTCCCTCGTCTTGCTGCATAATTGGCCGAAAGGATTGCCGGCACGAAAGGCAACCCTTCGGCCACATACACAGGCTTGGAGAGGTCAGGCAGCGCATATATCTACGAGATATTAGTATGGCAACAATGCCACGAGTGTTAGATAAAGCACCTACATGGAGAGCTCCTGTTTTGCTAAGTAGGAACATTATGATGTTTTCACCGGCTTCAGCGCCCTTGTCGCTCTGGGTTTTGGCAAAAATACCAGATTTGTCTTCGTACAAACAGCCGGTAGCCCACTTGTTCGAAGAAAGAGCAGGATCTTTATTCTCGAGTTCCTCGAGTTCCAGGTTCTCGAGCTTAGCAATAGAAACACTGGCATCATCTCGCACAAGAAGAAGGTAGGGGTCTGCTATGCTAGCAGAATCTACCCTAGGCTCTGCCCCTGTCTCCTCATTGAGCATCGGGAGAATCTGGGTGAGCCCGAAGCCTACGCCAGCGTATTAGCATATGATCAGAGAGAGTCATCCAGATAATGCTTTACCTCCGTCGTAACAGTGGATGGCAGTCTTGAGAACTTGGATGATTCTCATATGGTTCCCCATGGTGCCAGCTTCGATGGTTAAGCCAGCAGCCGGGTCAAACTCGGTTCCAGTCAATGCCTCAAATCCAGCTCCCGTCAGAGCATAGACGTCTGACGTCTCGTAGCCGTCCAGATCAACCTTGGATACGATCATAAACCGGTCGTACTGCGCGGCTATTTCGTAGTCGGTGCCCATGGAACTGGCGCCTTTGTCGCCTTGTAACGATTTTGGTATCGGTTTATGGACGGCCATGGTCCAGAAGCCCCGTGCTTCTGGAAACTCGAACTTGCCAATAACCTTTGGCTGTATCCCTCGATTGATTATGGCAAGAGAGCCACCATTACCTTGGCCACAGGCGCAGACAAGGCTGAGGTCGCTCGTGACATCGGATTGACTCGTCTGCTCTTGCTGTTCAGGAGAGGCGATTTGCCCTATGGCAAAGTCCCTTATAGGTGCGATGCTGATAAGGCGGTCATGTACGCGGAAGCTCAGCTCCGTCGATCTGCTGCCTGCCATGGTTGTAGAATTTGACGACTCCTTACCGAGCCCCTGGCCATCACCGTAAAGGTCATCGTCGTCCTCCATGTCCTCCATATCTTCGTCGTCTATGTCGAAGTCTAGAGAGGGGTCTTGCAGGCGAGACTTTTTCCTTCCTAGCTGGCCCTGCTTGCGTGACCAGCCGATGACTAGCGAATCGGCGCACTGACTCCCTGCAAATAGGCACGTCTTACTTAACTTGCTTAATGTCGTAATGCGGGTTGGTATTATAGCTCCGCCGTTTTCTGGTGCAATCAATCGAAGACTAAACCCAGATACTATCTTGCCGTCGACTTGAAACGTGATAAGCGCGAGGCGACCATCGCTCAGAACCATCAAGAATTCGCCGC
Source organism: Hypoxylon sp. FL1284 (assembly GCA_022432365.1). Classification (NCBI taxonomy): domain Eukaryota; kingdom Fungi; phylum Ascomycota; class Sordariomycetes; order Xylariales; family Hypoxylaceae; genus Hypoxylon; species Hypoxylon sp. FL1284. The sequence goes on along the minus strand of JAJJXE010000003.1, from coordinate 912,448 downwards.
TGTCAGCAGATAACGTGTCGATATGACAGCCCTCGAGTCGCAGCTCAAGGTCGGATTGGTCAACCAGGCTGAACGACGTAGCTTTCTTTGCAAAGTTGTTCACACCGACGCCATGGGACTTGCCAGACTGGTCGATGTGTATCAGCTCGTTGGTACCAACTAAGAGTGCTCCCCCTATGGGGGCAGGAACCGCGATGACCCGAAACAGATCTTGCGGGAGACCAGTCACTGACAGGATCGGCGTCGAGGCTCTTTGCTGAATGTCGAGGGTGAAGACCATGTAGGTTAGGTGGTCTCTTCGACCGAGAACTAGAGAAGGCGAGGTGGTGGAGGAGAGTATACCAAAGGTCGGCTCCCTGTACTCGTGGAGAAAGGCAAGGTGCACGGGATGGATGAGCTTAGAGTCAAGATTGGGCAATCGAAGGACGAATGATGTTGCAAACGATGTCTCTTCACTGCTGCTAGTTCCATTTGGGAGCGTAGTAGAGAGCTCCTTCACCGGCCGCGGCCCATCCAACTCCTCGTCCCAGTCGTTCATGTCTATGTCTTCCTCTGCCACCTTGAACTGGACGATAGCAAGACTCCGCGCCCCGAACTTCAGCGCAGCGCATCGGCTACCGGGGTCTGCTGCGAGGAAGTTAACATAATGGCTTAGAGGGAGGGCCCATGGGCTGCCCTGCAGCTCGTCCTGTTCGTAGTAGTGTATCGATGTCGTATTTATGGAGTGTTTCTCGGGATCCCACTCGAGCATGCTCATCTTAGCGTCCCTGAACGCCACCAAGAGGGCATCTCCACCAGAGGCGGTTGGCTTCGATCCGATGCGCACGAGTCCTATAATAGTACCAGCTAGTGCATACTCGGCAACAAGGACAAGCTTCGTGTAGCTAGAACGGTCTGATCTAACGAGGACGGAATCACCGCCGAGGAATGAGGCTTCGAGGCCATCGTCGTCGTTGACGCGCGAGTCGTAGTGCTCGGTCGTTCGGGAGGATTCTAGTTGGGCGTTCTGGGCCTTGTCGAGCTCGGCAGACACTGATTTAGTCGCGAAGATCTGTAAGAAGGATGCTCTGGCGACGACGAGATTATTGCTTTGCGCCGAGAGAAAAGGCAAGGAGACGGAATGTGTGACAGCCGTCGGCGGCGTCAGCTCCGAATAACACTGCATCGTGGGATCGGTATATTCATTTCCAGAAGGAGCTCGGAAGCAGGAAAGTCAGAAGGAATACGACTGCAAAGTCGAAGTCTATTCTCAAGCTCAAGACCTCAATTGCAATTCAATAGGAAGCTACAAAGCGCGTCAGAGGCCAGAGCTTGCCGCGGCGTGCAGCTACGCTACTCCACGCAGATAAGATAACGACTTAAACATAGCTTGCATATTCATATTCATGAGCTTATGCCTCGTTACCTAAATATGTACGTGGCGAATCATCTCCGAGTCCGAATCGAAAGCGTCTTCGTTAATTCGTTGCTACCTAACCTCGAGTTACCTGAACAGTTACGAATAGCTTCACTCAGACATGTTGATATGAATCCAAATTTATACATGGTATTACACCTGAGGCCTTAACCAAGGCCCAGCCTGTCTCCGAACCCTAGACATAACATCTCGGGAATCTTCATAATCTTGCGGTGACGGCCACAATACCTCACCTGAGGCTTACAGTCATCTCTGTTGTTACCTAACTGTCAACTTCGTTCAATAATTTGGAAGCGGCTCATTTCATTCAGCATAATATACCCACGGAAGTTGGGGACTTGCCCGGAGCTTCTTCTCCTTATCTGAGCGAGTCAAGATACCATACAGCATCTCCCCATTGTATTTAAAGAAAAATCATTAAGATCGGACTCATCTCCGTCCGGACCTATCTCCGGAGATATACTTGTGCGGGCAATGGCAAACAGCAACGTCTTCCGGTTCTTCGACCTGCCGCCGGAGCTGAGGAACGCGATCCTCACGCAGCTCCTGGTGTCGGACTACTCGACGGTCGTGCTCCACAACGCGACCCTCTTCAGCCCGCCGCTCTCGGACCTCACCGGCATCCTGAGCGTCTTCCTCGTCAGCTGGCAGATGTACCACGAGGCCTCGGCCATATTCTACTCGGAGAGCTGCTTCATCCTGAACGCGCAGAGCCACCGGCTGCCGGTGCACCTGACCAGCCAGGGGGGCTTCCTCAGCGACGAGGGCCGCGACGCCCGCCGCCGCGTCCGCAAGCTGACCGTCCACCTCACGCGGGTCGGCGGCGAGTTCGAGCGCATCCTCGGCCCGTCCCTCACCGACATGGTCCTCAACGGCAGCCTGCGAGACCTTCGGCTGCGGCTCGGCCCTCCGAGCTGGCGCAGTCGCGCGACCCAGTCGCTCGACCCGGACATGGTCCAGCGGCCCCCCTTTCAGGCGCTCTTGAGGCTGCTGTCCGACCCGTACCTGGAGAAGGTCGAGTTCCTGGCCTGGAGGGTGCACCTAGCCGTCTTCTGCCCGTTTCACCAGGTTAAGCACAAGTCGATCAAGACGGACAGCGAGTCGATCGACGACCAGGGACTGGCCATTCTACGCAACGGGCCTGATTGGGTTGAACTAGATTGGAGGGCTCTCGTCGATGTCTACGGGACGGGGCAGCCGATTTTGAGGATCGGCGAACGGAGCTATTGAGTTGTAACACTGGGAGGGCGTCTCGATGAGTTATGTCCTGGGTTGTGTCCTGTCACTATCTAACTTGGGGGTTTAAGAACGTCTCCCTCCACCAGATGCGGCACATTGGTGGTCCTGCTACGAAGCTAGGCAAGATACAACTAGGCTAGCTGACTAGATGGTGTGCTAGTTGAGGTCTCCAGACCAAAGACATTGTCCGCAGCAGTCTGTCATGCACAAGATCGATGCAGGATATCGGGGGGAAACACTTAACGCCACAACTTCCGAGCAGTACCCGGCTCTCAACGGGTTTGCCGCCTACTAAGTCCGCCATCGACCGTCGGTCGCACGATGCAAGCTACGCGTCAGCAGCCTTTCCTTTCTCACGTCTCATATCGGACTTTCCGTAACCCACATTTCTCATCCCTTCGGCATGGTTCTGCTGCGTCTTCAGAATACTAGATAACCCTCGAGATAGCCAAGAGAGTCGGGCATACATTGTCTGATAGCGTATGCAGCCAAGCTTGCCAAGTCGTGGTGTAGCGCCGGCACTGCCTAGTCAGAGGCTAGAGTAAGGGTCCTGTCGATCACCCGCAATCAAGTTATATATGAGCCACCCGTGAAACGACCGGCTCCAGCTTTCTCCGGCACATCGCAGCATCGCGTCTCACCCGGGCGGGCTGGCTATAGATAGCTTCACGGCGGCCGAAGCTAACGAAGAGGCTGCATTCTCCTATCTAGATTCGGTTCCTATCCGGTTCCTTGGAAGCGAGGACTTGAACGGGACAGAAGGACGCCGTCAAGGAAAACATTGGGCACTCGGAACGGACGAAACAACCCGCGGCAGTCCACATTTCAAGACCTCGCAGACCGATTGGCTGCATGGGGCGTCCGTCTCGTGCAGTCTTGGTGCTCTTGGTATGGGCTTGGCGCATGGTATCTCTGGCGAGCGGTGTACCGCGAAGTCCGCTCCGCTCGCGAGTAGGGAGAGATAGAGGGAAGAAAAGGGGGGAAGGCTGCAAGTCTATCCTTCCCGCCTCAGCATAGCTTGTGTAAATCCTATCTATTCGCAGCTGTCTGTCCACCTTGCCAACGCAGCGCGGCGCTGTCTAGACCCGCGGCCTCGTACATTAGGGGAAGTATGTAAGGCGTCGGCGGGCATAATGCAGAGTAGCGGGCTGGCCGCGTTCCCGCACAACACAAAGAATCTCCGAGCACAGTAATACAATGTACGCTCTTCGACTCCTGGCCCCATGCCCTTCGTATCGCAATCCTAGCTGCCGGCTGTAGATGATATGTTAAGATAATTTGCGTGAGCCAAGAAAGGGCTTTCGCATTACGTGTAAAGATCGGTCAGGGGGTATACGCAGACATGATATCCCATCATCTGCGCCCATAGGATTTCGGTACAGCTGCTTGGTAATTTCCCCTTTGCCGATACTCGCTCGAATCTAGATGCGGTAGCGTACCCCGGCCCATGGGCAAAAACAGGGAGAGCCGGCAGGCTGACAGGCTGACAGGCTGACGGGCTTACAAGGCTCCAGGACAGGGAGGATTTTTGGAGATCCAGGGTCCTTCTGGGGGCAGTTGGGGAAGGCCTGTCCATAATTAAAAATAATAATAAGAATAAGACGGATAATAATACAAAAAAAAGCCGCGACGTCATGCTCGTCATCTCCCCCGTTGGTTACCATATTCTTGGGATTCCCCCAAACAATCCCTCTGCCGCGCTAAGCCACCACATCCTCGTTCATTATCTTTCGCAACTTGGACTGAGCTCACGAGCTCAACAGCTCAAAGGCTGGAAGGGATAGCCTGATAGCATCAGATGACGTTTTGCCTCATCCCTTTGTTCCTTGCCGTTCGATCGTGCGACCAAGGGAGAGAGGGAGGCGAGCTGGCAGGCTGGGCGAGTGAGGGATCTGAATACCCCGGAATCCAAAGCTTTCCCCAAGCTTTAATCTCCTTTTTCTGTCCTCTACATATTTTGTATGGCTCAGAGTTCCGTGTCTCTGAGGTGAGATGCACGGACAGGGTAGACGTCAGAATTATGCATAGGGTCGCGTCGGCTCGTTGGATGAAGGGCAGGTTGGGTTGCTCTCTCGCTCGGCTACTGTATCTAGGCTGCAGACCATCTTACATGGCTCAGCCAGCTTTTCCTAAAATCCCGCAGCGTTTCAGCGGAACAGATGAGCAGATCTTATCTTTTTCATCGCCAAGGGCGCCCCAAGCTGGCTCGGCTCGCACTTCTAAACTGTAGTTCCTAGTAAACTCGGACCCGATGGAGTTGCGCAGCAGGTAATAGGTGGCAGATCTCTATCACACGAGAAGTAAATTAGAAACTTGAGGGTAGGAGTACAACACGAGCGAGACGAGGAAAGGTAGGCAGGTCGTCAGGCCGCGAAGCTGTGTAGGGGCGTAGCTAGGGTCGCTAGGGTCCCGGATGGTCTGACGTATGTAGGTGTCAAGAGGATGGATGGGCTGGTCCGAATCTATCGTAAGATGGTGTTGTCAAGGACCTCGCCGAGATCCAACCTTTCCGTCTCCCTCTCGCGTCGCGTCCATCCATCACGTGCATATCCCGTATGTGTTGGAGAGCAGAACCCCATGTGCTTCCCCCCCAGGTGGCGTTCGGCTGGGTACCGAAAGGTGTCCATTTTGAGCCTCCATTGGACACATGGTGCATTCTTGCCTGCGACTCGCCGAGGTACATAGCCTCGCAATTGGGCCGGACATTGTTCGGTTTCCTCTCATTCCTTCACTCGTCACATCTCTCTTTGCCTCAGCGAGCGCCGGTGCACGCAGACATGCGTCATCAATAAAACCCTAATTTGCATCACGGACGGTATGTGTCGGCAATGGTAGGTTGACCGAAACGAAGGAGGGTTGGAATTGGAGGGCTAGATGGGAAGCTAAGTTAGATGGGATGGGATAAGACGGGACAGGATGGATGGGCAGATGAGATTGGCAGATTGGGTGGGAGCGCCATGGTTTACCAAGACCGTGGATGAGGTAGCGAGCATAAGACACATGCCTATACCTTCACAATACTGTCAATAAAACACGAGCAGTTGTATGTACCTCCTATGCATGCACACATATCACACCCCCTCGTGCTCTCACCTCTCACACCTCTCTGCCTGTCTGCCTGTCTGCCTGTCTGCCTGTCTGCCCCTCTGCCCTCCCTTTATGATGCCAGATGCCCAGTTTATGCACCTCGATTGATAAGCCGTACAGCTTAGAATGTCGGTGGGCTTTACATACATAGTACATACATAGCAGCTATGACGATCGTGCACGCATACCTTGTATTAATATCTTGTATTAATAATGGGGTTTATCTCTTGGACTGTTGAAACGCCCAGAGCGCCGCAGTCTAAAAAAGAAATGAAGACGTCGTATGTACCTGGCCGTGGATGCCTAGGTCAGAACAAAACAATACGTACCTGTACTGGCATATCAGCCCTTTTTGCCACCTCCCGGCAAGCTTGGGGCTTCTAGACTTGCCAAGTCAGCCCCAAGCCCAGTTTCATAACCTTTGATAGGCATTCATCGACAGGGCGGCCTTTTGCCAACTGCCAGAGCCCTTGAAGCCAGGCTATACCGCGATCGTATTAGCCGGCTTCTTTTCTGTATTCGGTGGCGGTCGAACGCGGCGCCGACTAAAGCAAGCCAGAGGAAAGCCTGGCCAGCCGGAAGGCCCACGATAGAGGCCACCTGAGGAGAGATATATGCACCTTGGAACTCAGAGCTGCCTCGGCTTGCCTGCCCTTCGCAACTCATACCTCGACAGCTCACAGCCCGCAGCTCGCAGGTCGGAGCTGTTCAGTAAGCTACGAGCTACATAAACTGTACCCTATCTTGATCGGCGGGGTCCTTGTCCCATCCCGTGCTTGCGGATAAGGGCTCTCGTCCATCCCTGTCACCTGAGCACGCGTACAATACATCCCGGGGGAGGTGATGGATTACCAAACTCCGATCCATTACCATACGTAGCACTTATGTCTCGTAGGGTCAGATGTACCCATGTAGATAGCTCGCCTACAGCAGGTCGTGATAAAAACAATTATAGTAACTTATGACACAATCTCGTTTCTTTACCTGTTCTGTCTGGCCTTGCTTCATCCCTCGTTCTGCTGGACTTACTGTCTGGCTTGGCTATATGCTTGGCTCGGCTTGCTATGCCTATGGTAATTTGGCGACGCGAAAAGGAGGGGAGACAGGTGTGTGTGTGTGGCTGGCGGAGATGCGGTCATCAACGACGGCCTGGTGGTTGCCTGCCTACCTGCATACGGCGAACGGGACGTTGTAGGTTATCTCAGACAGAATCTCATAGGGCAATCCTGCATCTGGCCGAGCCCATGTGCGCTCTGATCTATGTGCGAAAGGGCTCAGCGAGTGTTTCGAAAAGCAAGGGCGGTATGCGGGTAGGCTACCGGGCTACCTTGGCTATCCCCACGCTCGAGCCAATCACGCTTCCCTCTCGCGACCATTTTCCAAATAATGCCCACGGCGAGCCTGCTAGTCTGTACAAGGGCAGCAGAGAGGACATGCTTACTCTCTTTACTGCTTGCGGATGTTGTATGCGGGACCAGATCCGCTACGCTCTACGCAGATGCATAGGTAGCTCGAGAATCTCGAACACGTCGAAAGGGACAATGTGACGGATACCCTCCTGCGTGCTCTAGCGCCCGTAGCTGACTGGTCCGGCGTGCTTCGATACCACATATTCGCGCAAAGTGAGCAGGGGCATAGGCTGTGGAACATAGCATGTTATTACTCTTCCACATGTGAGCATTGCACTATTGCAGTATAGCTGAGTCTGTGAGATCCAAAGATCTTTGCATTTTTTCATTGGTGTCGTTATTCTCTTACTGTAGAAGCTAAGAGACCATGATCATGTCCAATATCCCGCAGGTAGCCGCCAAGATGCCTAGGTATGTCTCCGTTTCCCCCCTCCCCAATAGCTCGTGTCACCCATCGAGGTGTGAGCACGGCTATGTGATGTAGTACCAATAGATCTCTCTGTATCTACTCCAGATTTCCAGTCCATAGCTATCCGTCCATCCCGTCAGTTTGCCAGTTCACCCCCCTCCAAAACGCCACATAAGGAAAGAAGAGAAGAAAAAAAAAAAAAAAAAAGCAAGGGAACTAGAGCCGGATGGACCCTTCGGAAAAAGAACAGTCAGGTGAGCTTTTCCCTTCCCCAAGATTTTGCGGGTGCATAGGGGGCCAGATGTGAAATCAATCGCTTTTGGGTCATATGTCGTAAGCTGGTGCCGTGCGATGGCGCCATGTTTTGTTGCATGTATGTGTAAGAGAAAATAAGCGTCAATTACTTCTGCTCCGAGCACTTAGTCGATGAAGACCTCGTGGTAGTCCTCCTTGTGCTCGTCGGGGTGCTCGCCGAAGTGGACGGGGCCGAGCTTCAGGAATCGCTGGCTGGACTTGCTGGACTGGCTGCCCAAGCTGCTGGCGCTGGAGCTGCGGCGGGCGTGAGGGGCCGGCTTGATGCTCTGGGCAGTAGGGTACGACTCCGACGTGGTGGGAGCAAGAGACAGGAAGCTCTGGGGCTGAGCCTTGCGGACGTGCTCGCCGATGTTCTGGGTGGAAGAAGACATTTTGTTGTGGTGGGTGTTGAAGTTGTTGTTGAGACTGTAAAGACTCGAGGTGGTCTGGATGTCTTGATATAAAGGAAGTTCTTTGAAAACTGTCGAAGTTGACTCAAAGAAGAATTGGACTTTGTCTGATGGCGTTGCTGTTCTCTGTAGGATAAAGAGTAGTCCCAGAAGGAGAACAGAGGAATGGGACGGGGCCTTTATAGTCGGCAATGGTCCTGACGGAGTAGAGGAGGGAAGGCTGCCAAGGTTTGTCCCCCCACACTCAAAACACACACCAACAGAGCTTAAGAGCACAGATACTAGTGTAGGTAGTCGGCTACCTAGTCCAATGGCCACCGGAGGGGTGTATCTTGGGGGGGGGGGGGGGGGGGGGGGGGCCTGATGGCGTTTCTGGTAATGAATCGCCAAGACCTGCCAGAATAGTTTGCCGTGTGCGTACGGTTTCAGTCAGCATCCAGCTTCCGCCCGCCGCCCCCCAGACTCGCCAGAATCCTGACAGGCCTGAGGATACGTATCCCGGCTCGACGGAGGGGTGGCCGGGACCAGGGCAGGGCTAGGTGAGTTGTACGTCGTAGTTTAGACCCCTACAATCTATCTCCTCCGTGATGCCCTGATTGGGCGTCCGCGCTCATCACCCACGGACATAGTGGCGCACCTCCGGACTCTGAGTGTATTTCACACCTGAAGCAAGAGGGAGGAGAAGGGGAGGAAGAAAAGAGCGCAACAGGGCACGCGCGCCCACACACACACGCACACACGTGGGGTGCGCACTTGGGCAGCACAACTAGCGATGCGCAAGCATAACTAGGAGGGCCGGCACAAAAGTACATGTGCTATCTTATGTCCGAGGTCTAATGCAGCAACATTATGCAATCGGGAACGGGGTCGTCACTTTGGATATCCTATCCTTGGTCGGTCGGGCGGATGGGCGTGCATCGTCGAGGTATCATCGGCCGCGGTCCAAATTTTTCCTTCTTTTTCTCGTTTTCCTTTGACAAGAAAAAAAACGTATGATGCGAGAATGGAAGAAAGGATGTGGAGTAAAAGAATGCGGCTCTCTCAGACTTTAAATAAACAGCAACGACACCCGATGCTACGGGCCTTCACGGCGACAAGGACGCTGAGTTCGGCGGTTGCGCTCGCTGCCATTGGGTGGGCCAAGCCGCTAACGGGATTGTTCGGGTGAGGCCCTAACCACGACTTCTCAGCAGTCGCAACCTCTATCCTCTACAGTCCGGATATATCGGTCTTTCCTAAATCAGAACTATCAAGAGCTTCTCTTTCCTCAGGCCTTCGCCATCTAAATGCGTGGTTCGAATGATTGGAGGGGAAGCCGGGGAGTCTATTGATGGCTTGTCGAGGCTCCCAGATGAAGCACAGGTGCTCTAGGACCAAATTTACAGGCACTTACAGTTCGAGAGGCCACTATAATCTGCATACTGCCCACCGCCAAGTTCACTAAGACATATATCAACTTGAGAACACGTCCATTCATGGTTTTTAAACAGGTTTCATAAACCAAATCACATTCATACCGAGTTTAAAGGTAGCCAACTGAAGAATACCTTTTGGTAGATTTGATCTAGATAGATAAATTGCTACGTCCACAGTTTACAGGTCCGCGACTAGACGACAACTTCGAAGCATTCACTCTAAACTTATGCAATAGGTATAATGCAGCCCCATTGAATCTATGCAATTCATCAGAGTTATGCCAGTAATCTTTCATCTGCTTACGACTGTGTTCTCACCGTCTTCGTCTCGGGATACCTTCGTACTGCCAAGATTATCGCTAACTTCTATAGACGCCAAGGTCTAAATATAATTCCTCGCTTGCTTCTTATCTCAAATATGGCTTGGCCTGTCTCGAAGTGCGGCCTGCAGACTCCATAGGATGCAGGGTCTGTATGTCTAATATTAATGCCGCGTATCATAACGGTCTGCGGCTATCAGCCAGGGACCTAGATACTGTGGGCAATATTCATTCACCTAACCGCCCCTTAGAGCAGTCGACGACATGTTTATAAAACACGTCCCCGAGATCAGGCTCGAGCCTAGCTCGCCCAGGTGCAAGAGTGGGAACTTGGCAGCGATCGTTCAGTGCGTACTCTGCTTCATGTGCAAATGGGTCCGGGTACTACGTCTCAAACATGAACTGTGAGGTTTCGTTGCCTTGCACGAGCCAGCCATCGACCATATCGCTATCCAAACAACCCCACTGCCACACAGCAAGATAACACAACTCACTGCTATACATAGTAGCAAGTGGGCTCAAGGAATAAATGGCTTTGCTCGGTGGACTCTGCCTGGTAGCCAAGTTGAGTCCTCACGCATCTACATCAGCCCCCTACCATCTCATGTTCACCTTTTCCTGTTAGGGAACTGGTCGTTCTAACCTAGAAGGGGGATTGTCTACCATATACCCAAGGTAGACAGTAGAGTCGAGACGGAGGACAAGACAATAGCAGTATTGTACCCGGATGGCCTAGGCTCACGGAATAAGACCCGTATCAAGAGGTCCACGAGGCAATAGTGTCGCTTCTTCAGCATCACTTGCCTTGTGCGGCGGAGTTCTACAGTCCGGGACCTCAGCGTCCACTCCACCTAGAGGCTCTCGGAGCCAGTTAGTGACCTTAGGTAGGGGATTTGATCGGAAGCACTGCAACGGAGGCAGACGAGGTAGGCGAGCGAAGAGAGGAACATCCTTAACAGCTACGTGCTAGGAGAATGCGGGCTGGCGAACGACCGTAGACGCGTCGAAAACCCGGTACCTCTACTCCGCGCGGCGACGCCTAGAACAATCGACGAGTGGTGCCAAGCTTCTATACATGGCCCTCCTGGCCTGTGAGTGTGGGACGAAGCATAGGCGTGAGTGTTTCGGAGCTGCTGTGGAGTGGTGTTCTCTTCGTATCAGCCTAGACAGCCCTACGACGAACGTTGGTTAGGATATCCCGATAGCTGTCCAAGGATGAATAGTTCGGGTCGGGGGACCTGAATTCTTAACAAACCGTTGCCCATTGTAACTATATGCCGTCCTAAGGATGAAGTACATGATCATAAGGCCGACCATATGGCGAGGGAAGCAACTTGAATGTTACGCGATGCACTGTAATCCAGCGGCTAAGAAGCTTTATGTACATACGCAGGATATGAGGAGAGAGGCCCCTCCCCATATGCCTAGCCCCTATAATCTGTCACCCTTCCTGCCCATCACGGCTAAAGTCCTCTCATGGTTAGGGACGAAATCTTGACATATATGATACATGAGGTCGGTCGGCCGTTGATAGGTCCTTCTCATTAGACCCAGTACGCTCCTAGTTAAGTAATAGGGGCGAGGGCCGAAGATGCCAAAGGCATACCTGGTCATGTATAACAGCCATTAGCAGTCATCGGTCAAGTTTAGCTTGTTTAATGAAAAGGTTAACTTAGAATTGATTGCACAAGCATACGACGTCCTCGCCAGGCCTGATTATGCCGTGTCGACGACCACTGCTCGTTGTATTGCTTCAGGGGCACCCTCCTAAAAAGAACCGGATGAGAATTCTTGTGGATCAAGTTCGTAGAGGTATCGCATAGGACTAGTAGGTAAAGAGCACGTACCGTAGCGAGTTGGTGTCTTCGAGGGGCACAACTTCGATCGCTTGTGCGAGTCCTGAGCCGACGATGTTCAAGAGCTTTCGTGGTGAGTCTATTATTTGAAGAATGTACGACGGGAGACGGAGTAGGGGTGGATCGTCCAGGTGTGCTGTCGCAAGCGACGTTCTAGGACTCTAAGTTGGCTTAGTCCCTTTGAGCTTCTCCCCTATTACAGTGTGTCCTTCGAAGTGAAGCAGTACTAGCGAAATCTAAGAACTCACGTATATAGCACCATGCATCCGTCTTCTCTCAAGATGAGCAAGAACGAGCTACTATCTGTCTAGTAGCAGTAACTTGTTTGCCACACCCCTATGATGTATGCTGCCCATCTACTATGCCCTCAGTCGTTCGCTTGCAACTGTTGGATCTCGATTCGCAAACCGGTTATTGTGGTGTACCATACATGGTTACATCGGCGACGTCCTCATGGACAAGACTGAAAGCTGCACACAGTACTGCCCGGATGCTGACGCCTCGAGCGGGTGAAACGGCTTAGACAACTGAGGTAGGTACGTAATCGTTTCCGTATGTCATGGGACAAGAGTTTCCGGATAGGGAACTCGGATCGTGAAACCGGACAGACAACGGTCATTGTCGATATCTGCGACTTGATTTTTGGGAACTCATGATTGTCATGATGGCTTCTGGCCATCTCGATCGCCCGTCAGGAGGGTGGAGGATTCGCGAAATACCACCGAGACGCCCTGTGCTACATGTGGCAGCAGCTCGTGTCCACTGATTCAGGTGCGTATGCGGGCTCGTCACCTTGTAAGGATTCAGTCGTGGTAGACCTAGCAGGGTTCGCTAGAGCAGCTTGAAGCTTCGGCCCATAGATAACGGTGGCTTGGTTCTCGGGAGAGCTCTAGTTGTCTCATTTGGACTCGGCGACGAGCTGCTTTCCAGTCTAGAAAGAGTCGTGACGAGATATGGCATGCCACTCACACAGCCCGTTGGCAACCCCTGAGGTGGAATAGTTCGCCTATGTAACATACAACGTAGATGCTACTTGGACTGTGATCTCGCAGAGCCGAAGCCACCACCACCATCCTCCCTACAGGAGGTGGTGGTATATAACAGGGTAAGCATGGGGGTGCCCCAAGGAATGGCGAATGCACCCGTCACACGCAAGTTGCCTGTGTGCTTGCAGATGAAGGTAGCAGTCGTGATCCATCCAAGAGCAGAACCATGACATGAAAATGTGTACGGTGTTGGCACTAAGGAAAAGCTGCAGAGTCGTAGCATGACTCTGCTCCCGGTCTTGCCATTTCCATCATTCTACGACTCGTAGGAATCTCGGGTTGGGGAGGGGGCCGTGGCTCGATCCTAGCATCAACCTTAACCGGTGAGCTTCGGCATGGATTAAAAGTGTTCCAAAGTCGCCTGATGAGGAAGCTCCCCACGAACTTCAACCCATTGGCCTATGACGCCGTGCTCTATGCTCAACATACCAACGTGTATAACCGGACAGAACGACAGCCGACCTCACCAAGTGGTGTTGCAGGTTATCACACGTACGCGTCAACTGACTTGAGATGTGTCCACGTCGTTTTCATATGCCGTCCGCCCGGCTCACTAACCTGTTTTCAGCACGGGAACTAGTACCCCCTGAACGCCTATGTTCGTGCCGCAGTCTTGTTAGTAGAGCGATGTAGATAGGCATATGGAAGGGCCGGGCCGAGGTCGGTACCTACATCGAGACGGGTCTAGTACCCCCAAATCGCAGTGCGTGAGAGCATGTTGGTTGCCAGTGGACATGGTGAATTTGATCGCTCTCCTTTAGGACAGCAAACCTCGCGAGTGACTTGAGCAAGCCGCCCTGGCGCCTCGCGATATTCACATTCACACCATGGTAGTCGTTAGCCCATGGCTGTTAGTGCACGGATACTACGATGATGCATCACACCTGTCGATATTCGGAATGGCCGACGATCGCGTTTGTTTCGTCTGTTTCTATGCGCTCGAGGAGGATGAGACCTCTCGGGCATGGGCGTGGGGGGAGGCACACCAACATCTATAAGGCGTCAATCAACTCCGAGACAGACGGACATGACTGCATACATTATTCTGGTTCGTATTCGAGTCCATTGCGCGCAGCTGTGAGCGGTGAAGTTGACAGACGCAGCCCAACCCGACAATCTGGTAACGCACCAGGCAGGCGCTTATTCGGCTGCATGGGGCGAGGCGATTGGTGGGTTTCCCGACGTTTGACGCGCACTAACGCGACGAACCTGAGCTGTCAATGTTACTAGCCCAAATTCTCCGAGAAACTTGAAGAGGCCGGACGATTTGCTAGCTTCTATTCCTTGCTTGACGGGCGGCCGTGCTCTGCATCGTTTAGACTCGCCTTGTCCCGTTCGGTTTCGGTGTGACGAGTGATATAGGGGGGCGAGTATACGTATGCCGGTGAGATCTGGTGACTGAATCTTTGCCATCTCTATCGATGACGGCAAATTTTTCTCAAAGCTATCTCATCCTGGACGACGACGTAGAGACTTACTGCTATCCCCTGGCTATCTCCCGAATTCGAAACAGTGTCAAGTCACGATAGAAGTACGGTCGTGGCACCAGATGCGAGGAGACCGGAGAAGATGGTCACATTCGTCTTGGGTAAAGCCGGCAAGTATACTTGGCAGTTGGTTATACCGTGAGCCATGTAGTAAGTTTGGCATTAAGAACAGATCATCGTAGTCCTAGTTGGTTGAACCAAGCACTTACCTCGACTGTTTAGGTTATCGGCTCCGAGATCAGCGTGCTCGTCCACTCCGAAGTAATACTCAATACTTGCCAGTTTGGATGTGTACGAGAGTGAAGCATGTCTCGCTTCGAGGGAGGCTGAGAGTAATACTCGCCCCGTTAAGTCGCGTCCGAGGCGTTTTGCTCTGTCTAAGAGTGTGTTGTCACGTCCACGGCTGTACTTGAGGCCGTAGGCTGCGGACCGACTCAGCATGAGAATTTTCTGGAATAGACGACTAAATTTAAAGATGGTTCTAAGCCAGAAGATCCACGGTCTCGGAAGCGAGATGCCCAAGTTGCTGGTTGAAACAGGTCGCCGTTTTGGCCGCATCGCTCGAGGCAGCCTAATACTTCCCCCCTTTTTGAGAGGATGGTCGCAGCGACGGCAGCCTACGATCGATCATAAGGCTGATACGTCAACGTTGGTTGACAGGCTAGATATACGTATTAGTTCTTATTCGAAGTTCGCTTCTTTGATCCCTCTTCAGATAGGGGGGAGGGGGGATCATCAGCGTGACAACCATTATACCATCTAATTTCGCCCTCCGTAGTGTTACGCATACAGTGCCCTGGTCTATCACGGCGTCGCTCCGTTAGAATCTCTTTTCATCTTCTTACCGGGCAAAGGCAACACGTCTTCCCCAATACGAAGCAGATACAGGCGCAGTACCGGCGTGAAATTAAGGAGAGATGTTCAAATAAAGGCATGCCCATGTGCCGTAATTTGCCGTTCGAATCGACGTCCTCATCTACCTTGCTCCGTGCAGCAGAGACGGGATCTGCATGATTTCCAGGATAAGCTGGCGCAACGAGTGCCAACATGTCGACTGAGCTGTTGCCCCTGGGCCTGATCGTTCGTGCGGCAAAATCTTAGTTGATGGAGATTCACGGCAGCCGGCCCGACCCATTCGACTAGCCAACCTAGTTATGATCATGTTGGCGAGCATCGATGCGGATACGCGTAGAGCAAGGTGTCGGTGACATGACTAGTAGCAGGCTACAATGAGAGTCGACTTGATGGGCGCTTTGATTGGCGGCGGGAATATTAAGGAATATCAAGCCGTCGAATGGGGGAAATGGAGAGGTGAGGGTACGTTATAACAGTGCAGCATCTAGGTGGCCGGTTTTCTAGAATTGTCCTATTGTAACGGGTTCTGTAACATTGAGCAGGCGATTGTTCTCTGCATGATGCGCCGCAGCAGAGTCGAGTATGCTACTCTCCGGGTTACACACCGAGCGAATTTTTTTTTTATTATACCTTGCCATTTCCTGCCCGCATGTAGATAGCTGGGTAGTGGATAGGTCGTGTCGTGGTGTGGCACAAAGCGTGGGAACCATTTCAGGTGTTTGCATCAGCAGTGCGAAGCGATGCCATGCTATGCCATGCTATGCCAGGTCATGACATGGCATGCCATGCAGGCCTGACGCTTGGACACTGGGTACTGGAAGCCGGGTCAGAGTACTGGATGCTTGGATACCACATTTGGTGGTTTGACGGTTGTTGGAGGAAGCGTTTCTTGCTCGAGATCTCCAATTTCGCCCACAGCCATTCGCAGTCCGTAAGTAGCCCATATACGCACTCTTACCTGCATGTGGGATGCGGGTTAAGCACATATAAGGCAACATGCCTTGGGTACATCTGTATTATGTGTATACGTACATACCTTAGGTAGGTATGTATGTACATATGCATGTATGCACGTACATGCATGTAGGAGCACCGCCCCCTTGCCGCCCCCCCCCCCCCCCCCCCCCCCCGGACTTCTCACGCCCTCTCGACTCTCTCTCGACTCTTCTCTTGCCTGAGCGCCATCTCAGCACCCTCGTGATTGATACAGCCACCCTGCCACCCCAACCGCGAGAGTGGCAGAAGCAGGCCTATGCAGGACATGGATGCTCACCCCTACCTTGGTGTACCTCATGTACACGATGCCAGGGGCTCCTTGGGGCTCCTCCGCTCGTCGTCTTTTTGACATAATGGCATATGCGGCACACGCATGCTCGGTACTGTACCTACAGCTGAGCCCATGCAGCCTGTCCCAACGGGAAGGATTATGGGTACATCCGTCCGGCCAAAACTTTTTCTCGTTTTCCCCTGCCGCGACATAATTTTTGCGGCTTTCCCAGAGCGCTCTTGTATCTACATAGTAGACAGATCCCGCGTCGCTGATCTTCAGATGGCCCACCGGGGGGTCCTTGGGAGTTAGTCCAGACGCGTGAAGCAATCGGAGCAGATGTGCGATTAGGTACGTAAGGCCTCCTCAACCCCAAGCACAGTACGCTGCTGTACAGTGCACCACAGCGTCGGGGCCGGCACGGGTAACCTGGGCACTTGACCACGACCGTATACACTTCGCTTCTGCCCTGTGTGGCGCCTCCGTCCGAGACTAACACCCTCTCTGCCTAGCACGCCTCGCGGGGGGCCGTCCAGATTCGACTCGTCGACTGCTTTACGGGATTCGTTGCTGTCATCATTAGACATCTGCCTGTCGCGAGTGGTGGTATAGCTCGGTGCTTAGCGGCCGTGTGTGGTAGCACACAACAGCGACCCGGTATAATTAGGCATGAAATCAACGCAGAGACGCAGCCAACGGGGTTTAAGAGCAAGCAAACGCCAGTAGACCCCATCCCGAACCACTCGCATGCCCTGGTCCCACTGGCTCTCCCGGGGCACGGTCGTCAGACGCCTATTTCTACCAGCTAGGGCCAAGAGTTCCCGTTTGGACGTCAACCCCCAAGCCGCATCTGACTCCACCGGGTTGCTATATTGTACTTGATCGGACGCCGCAGCAGTGACCCCTGCCCTGTACGCGGGTAGCGGAGGACCCCTGGTGCCCCAGGTACCTGCCTAGGTACATACCTAGGTACATATAGGTAGTTTGGTGGGATTTATCCAGTCGCAGTCGGCCTTGGTGAAGGCGCCCGAGGTGGCCCGCGTTGCCCGCGTTGCCCGTGTTGCCCGCGTTGCCCAGGGAGAGCAAAGCGACTGTAGCAACTGCAGCAGACGACAGATTCAGGGCCGCGACCAATAATTCCATTCAGCTTTATTTCTAATTCGGGTCTCCACCCTCCTCGGACGTGTCTACAGCTGCCACACCATTGTGCACGCTATACCACCAACAACGATTCCATAAAACTTCCCCCAAACCATCACAGACTCTCAATACCGGCCAAGGTTAGCACCCTCACCAGGAATATCAAATCCCGTCTTATCACAGGTACTTTTCACACACCACTCTCGGCCAAGAGATTCTTTCCCTAACAAGGAAACCTTCACGCAGTTCCAAAACTGTCTCCCAACATACCTAGGTAAGCAACCAGTCTTCAGCAAACAAGGGGAGACGGAAGCCCTCGAGTCTCTGCATATAAATTCAATACCATCCCCTCCCATCGACACTCAAACTTCCTTCATCACCATCGCGCACTTCAGTCTCGACCTTTATCCAGAACCCCTTAGCAAAGATTCATACACAGCTGTACCAGCTCTTCACCTGAATACTCGAGCCCATCGCGCCCATCGCGCCCACGATTGAAGTACTAGTTCATCTTATCTCCAGCAGACCAGTATATTTTCCACCCTTGAGACTCGTTGACCACAGACCACTTACGAATTAGCAGATACCACTTCCTTCATTCCATCCTCGACAACATGTGCACCATATACTACGTAAAATATACGTGCGGCTGCACGGATGACGAGGGTAAGGAGGTCCCTTGCGCCTCCCTCCCGAGCGTCCTCGGGGACTGCGAGCGTGGTCTCGCCAGAGAGACCATACTGAGCGACGGCCCTTGTGACAAACACGCCTGATCCGAGGTATGAGCGACGCGCCCCAGCTCAATATCGATTCCAAAGGAGCACAATTTGCTAACTTCCCTAATCTTCCTCTCTAGCCCCGTCGCCTGCTTATTACCAAACGACGGGAGGATGGGTTGGTGGAATTGGGGGGATGGAAGAGTGTTCTGCGAGCGATCGCGATGATACCTCAGTTTTTTTTCCTGTGTCTAAGCCTGACCAGGCGTCAGTAGTGAGTGGTGAGTAGTGCTACGCGCTCTCACGGACTCTCGGATCGGTGGACCTGTCCCATTACTTTTTTCTTCTTTGCCCGGAATAATTCTTTTTTTTTCTTCGAAAACTCACGACGATGTGGTCAGGCTCTTGGTGTTCAAGACTTCCAAGGTTCTAGGCGTGCCCGGTTAACGGGACAAGTTTAGATAGCTCTTGTACCTCTCTGAATCACACCTCGTTTTTTCTCCTTTTTCCAATCCATCTCGTACTTTGGCAGAGGCTTCACCGAAATGGCGCGAACATGGCAGTAGACGGCTAGCGACATGCCGTCAAGTCGCGGCCGTATAACGTGACACGAGTCAACCTGGCATACGGGAAGTATAGCGGACACTTCCGCGGTCAAGAAGCATCTACCCGAAGGCACAGGTAATCAATGCAAGGCAGAGGACGTGTCATCGGTCATGCGCCTGGAGAAGAAGAGAAGACCTGTCCCGCTCGGGTTGGGTTGCAATCAGCAGAACCGCACTTAACCAACAGAAAAACGCCGTGGCCGCCAACAGCAAGAAGGACGAGAAGCTGACGTCGCGTGAGGGAGGATGCGCCGCATTAGAGAATCCTACGGTCGCTGCAGGACGCGATTAGGTGCTACTCGCATCCGGCTTCTATCATGTGATTGAAGAGATGCGAGGAGAGCGATCGAAGGGATGAAAAAAGCAAAAAAAAAAAAAAAAAAAAAAAAAGAAAAGAAAGAAAAACCCCCAGATGGAAAAGTAGTCTAGCTAGAGTCCGCATAGTAGACGTCCATCGTTGAAGGACGAATGAAGTCGCAAGTCGGCGCCGGATAATTGATTACCTAACCCTAGCTTGGATCAGGTAAGTGGTACTGTACAAAGTACCTGCTCAGACCCAACGCTGCTGGTCCTGGCATCTATCTCGCGTACCTGGCGTAGCATCGATGCAACATAATCGGGAGTGGTATGGAGCAGGATCGCCTCCCACATCTTTCTGATTATCAGGCTTTTCATGCACCAGCACCGTAGGCTAGGTGCCTCTCTCCCTTATACGTCCCGTCCCTTATACCTCCCGCGCAGCCCGTGCCGAAGCTCACAGTTAGGCGAGTAGCGAAAGGCGGTAGATTCGATATGCACCTAGCCCGTAAAGTCAGTAGGAAGCATGACGCACAAGTGCGAGGTATGCATATAGCAAGAATTCTCGCAGTGGCCTTTCATCCTTCGATGAGGTTCGGCAATGCGATTAAGCGAAAATTATCTGTCACATTTTCCCATGTCCTTTTTCTTTCCACAATCTTTTCTATTCTTCTCAGTAGTTGGCGCACACACCCACCCCCCCCCCCCGCAGGTCCCATGTTCAATGTACGTACAGCGCATCTTTCATCCCCTTGCTGCAACTCTCTACCTCCTAAGGTAGTCCCTCCTACATAGTAAGGCATCGCATTGGCAGACGCCCGGATATCTACACATCGACGGTCTCATTTCCCTTACGCTGGTCTCACCCTTGCTCGTCGCGTTTCGCCGTCCAATCGCACCTCGACTCCCGCGCCTGTTTCGTCACACCGCGCCTAAGCAGCATGGCTTCACCTACATACAAGGCATCCATTTCGGGCCGACGACCACCGCATCTTGACTCTTACTCGTGCTGATATATCTATATTGCTCATTCGTCTACATGCGCGTCTCATAGGCCGGAGGCTTCAGAGCTAACGACGGCCGTTCGCGCGCCCTAAGGCTCTAAGCCGCACGTTTTGCCAAATGCGTGCTGGCCCGTTGGCCCGTTGGGGCGGCCCGGTCCCGGCAGATACGACGTCAGCTCTCTGAGCCCATTACACGACATTTTACGAGCTCCTAGTCCGCCCCGAGGCAACCTACCTGTCCTCTGCCCCCTTATTCTGTCCTGTCTTGTTTCCAACCCCGTGCCACCCGAATAAGCCCTTGCTACTCCCATGCAACCTGCCATTGCTACCCTATTCGACTGCTTTGGGCCCAAGACTCGGATCAAAATGGAAAGCTGCGTCTGTGAGCCGAACGGGCGCAAAGCCTTTACCGAGCATGGCGAAAACATCCAACCAACAGCCTACCCGCCTCGGTCCCTATCTGCCTAGCCTGAGCCGTCCTTGGAATGCTACGAAGCGCACTGGCAAATCAGCAGCTGACAAGTAGTGGCAGCCTGGTTCTCTCCGACTTGCTAGGATGATCGACACATGGCTCACACGAGGGCGCTGTGTTCCCGACAGGGAGCATCCTCTTGAGTTTGGCCTGCCAGCCTCGGAAGCGACCAAGGTGAGTGCCATCGCCGAGCGGTACTGCGCCGTCAAGCAAGGGTCTTTGTGATATATTTTGCACGACGCACCCCTCGGAGCGAGCCTAATAGCCCTACGTACCAAAGTTTCTTAGCAGTGCGAGCGGCGTTGCGCGGCGCTGCCGTCATAGAGCGGCCAAAGCGGATTCCTTCCCGTCAAACCTGGTTACCGATCCCGAAGAAAATGTTATTATTCCTCTGTATCTGCCATTGCCCCCATGCAAGACCCTTGCAGCTCCAGGGTAATCTAACGTACGGCGGCTACGGCGGGAGGGCCGCCAATGAAAAGCTTTGAAGGCATCCGAAGCCGTTTGCACTAGGGCCAACATCAAACAAAGAACAACGAGGTGCAGCTTTGGCCCCCCCAACCCTGTATGGCATACCGACAGTATCGAAATATAGCCATCTACTCCTGAGTCATCTTACTTTCCACGAGGCATCATCGTATAGTCGCCGATTGGTCGTGCCGTACCGCGCCAAATCTCACTTGGTTTCCTCTATTCCTTTCACGCTACCGAGTTCGCCTTACGAGCCTCGGGCAAGGTTAGCAGTGAGCCCAGCCGAAAGGCTTATGTATCTATCCTTAGGGGAGTCAGCCCCGGCCAGAGACCACGTTTCTTCCTCCGGCAACCTCGCTGTCCCTTAGGGAACAAGGGGAAGTTTCATGATAGCACGAATTATCGCCCCCAACAGCAATAGCCGATACAGATCGGCTGTGGTTTACGGAAGTGCACGAGAACAATGGCCATCGACCTTGGTATGATAATAGTCTGGACTAGGCGAAACTGCGTAGGATGTATGAGATACACCACATGCTGTAGTAGTCTCCAGAGATCCTGCTAGGCTCGTGGTACACAAGACGCCTTCACTTTGTAGAGGTCTTCGCCGTCTGCTCTACAACATCCGAGAATCCACCGCTGGGAACATCATTGCATCGATCGTCGATGATATCTTTACGCATGACTCGCGGAAACGAAGCGAATCGCCTCGACGCACAATCGAATATGGAAGGATCTCTCATGGTCACATAAGCCGACCTGAAAACGCGCTAGATATCCTTCCCACGCCTATCTTACCACGAAGAGGCATGATGCGCCCAAGCTAGACCTTACGTTGACGTTTGTCCCCGGACCAAGTTCAAGTTTCTGCTAGGCCTGACGGACAAGCTATATGGGCGAACTTGCTACCCTCCATCATCAAGCCATTGTGAGTTACCAGTAAAGAAAATATTCTTTGCAGTGTGTGGATGATCGATCTAGGTTGTCCTGGTAATTCCACCTTACCTCCACCCTATATGATAGCTTAGTTTCCTATTCAAACAGGTCTGGATCAAGTCCAAGGGCAGCATCAAGCAAGGTCAACGAATTTAATACATTCGCCTTATTACCTTTGTTACCTAAGTACACACCTACCTACAATTACTTTGCAATGCAATTTGGAGTGTCACTCTCGAAACAGGCTAGCGATACTCGCACTTACACGACAGAGGTCATCCAGACATCCATACATGACCTGTGCCAGAGCATTCCGCCCATCCTTGATACCCCAATTCTGCCTCAACTGGACGACTGAAGCAGCACTACAGGTCCTATTCTGGTTTTGAAGACATCAATCCCTTTCGTGTTAACGCAGCATGGTGAGTAATCTCGAGCATGTTCCTACGGCGCTGAGTATACACCGACTTATCGCCTGTTAGGTGCAATTGTAACTGGCGATGAGTCTGCTTACCGAACTCATAATCACGACAATATACCTATTAGACAGACAGGGGCCATCTTCTATAGCAGAATCCTGCCCGGCCATTCACAATCTATCAGTCAACCCTATCCCCAGCCGGGACTTTCCTACGAGAAGGGGACCATCGAAACCCGCCGACTAAGTCAAAGCCGCGTCAGTGAATGCGTGTTTCACAGCAGTGCTCAAAGTTCAGATCATCACTGAGTTCACGAGTCGTGTATGCAATTCACTTGGTGCTATGCCGCACCATGTGGCCGAAGGATTCAAAAGGAAGAAGCAGCAGACTTCATTCTCGTCAGCTTCTCCCCTACCTTGTAAGCGGTTTACCAACGATATACGCTTCAGGTAGCTGAAACATGCTGTCGGATATAGTTCTTTCGACATAACCCGAACCCCAATAGCACATTCGCGAAGGCTTATTTCCCGAATGTCTAACCAGCTCTGCCAAGTTTTCTACAGAATGGGCCCTGTTCAAATTGGGACGGACGTTGTGATTCCGACCCAAAGCTCCTAGTGGTTAGTCTTCCATAGGTCATGGAGCCAATTCTTGATTCGGAACATGGGTCAATGGCAGGACAGCCGTGGATTTCGCCGCAAGATCTATTATTGATTATTGTATTGACCTGGAAGTCGAACCAGATATTCGCGATACTCTGCCCACACCCCTTAATCCGGCCCCCAACGCGCGGCTTGTGAAACAGAGACACGAACCCGCGGCCGAGCTCAGCCTTACGGCTCCAGATTGCAGATGAATTTGCCCAAATACTACTGTTTCAGCAATCTGACGTGGGTGTTCCCTCGATAGATCCCACCCTTTCTCGGCCCCCAAATCGGACCATGCCAATGCCGGAACGAAGAAACCAGCGGAATTCGTGTACCTTCCAGGCTTCGTGTGATCGCCACGAAACGGAGCGACACATTCTCACGTGGCCTTGACATGCATGCGGATCTTGGGAGCATGATTTTGGGTTACACGCCAACCGCTACCCCTTTTTCCGCCCCTTTCTTTTTATATCTTTTCTTTTCCCGGTAGCGAAGATCTAATTGAAACATGTACACCCATGGCACGAGCAACGTTGTCCAGCCTTGCTCTTCTACCCGGCCTATATGGCATTGCGACCAAATTTGCTTCTCGTGTTTTTGGAAACCTTTTTACGGTGTCTCCGTAGTCGTCGCCACCAATCATGGCAATGACGACGACGAATATTTTTCAGCGAAGCTGCGTGCACGAGGCGCGACAAGATTAGCTAGTCTTCTTCCCACCCTTGTTTTCCTTTTCTCTTCTTCTGTTTCACCTCCATCTTCGGCCAATAAGAAACCGTATACTGTCCTAAGGGTATCGCGGAAAGGCGGGAAAGGAAGGAAAAAGGAAGGGAGCCAGGGGGGATTCCCTGGGGATCATGCTCTAGGGAGAAGTCAAAGGGGATTGGGGTACATGTATCAACTTGACCGTGGCAAAAAAAAAAAAAAAAAACCTTTACTTCGAGCCCCAGCTGTGACTCGCGCGACCTTGCTAAACGAGAGGACTGACTGTGTACCATGGTTCAGGATGACATAGTAGATACGTTTCTCTCTAGTATATCACTTTTAGAGGATAGACCTGCTGGAGGAATAATCCCAAGACGGGGTACATACGCATACAATACCTTAGGTAGGTGCGCAACACTACTAGACAATGCCCGACTTGATTAGCCCATAGGAATGTAAGCCTATCACACTGTTTACTGATTCAGGGGAACACGCCATATACCCGACAGTCAGTCATACGTGTTAAGGAGAATACGAATATCAAGTGCTTATGTGGAAAGGCGCTGTTGCATTCGGTATCTCTGAGTAACTACCTAGCCTAAGGTAGCACTTATAGTGTACGAATGAACAGCGGTCCATCTGCCGATGCGGGTTTGGGTCTTGTTGTTGACTGTTCAGCCCCTCCTGTCATCAGCATCTCTTCTTCCGTCTTCGTTCGTGTCAAGTCATCCTCGTGCTGCTTTTCCCCCTCGAAATATGACTCGGAAACTTGCTTCTCCGTTCGTGCGGCGGAATGTCAATCTTGCCCGCCCCTCCTGCCTCTCGCGGAGTACGTGTCAAGTGAATCTTCCTCCTCGTTTCCGATCTCTTCGTGCTGGTGTAGTGTACAACGCAAAACTCGAAAAATCCGGTTGTATTCCTTTTTTTTTGTCCCCTTTAAAGAAAAAATACGATCTTGCTCGCTTCTCTCTTTTTTTTTTTCTTTTTGGGTCTTTAGGATGCGTACGCAGACGCGCCCTCTCTTCTTGATGCATTAGGTTGTTCTAGTAGGGATTACTAGAAGTGTTTGGCGAAAACGTTTAGTAAAAAAGAAAAACAAGAACGAAAGAAACCAACAACCCCTTGATTTATGCCGAAACCGTGAAAAACGCCGCCGATGTGCTATGCAAGACGGAACTAATCGTTCTTCGGGGAGGTCGGAGAGCTGTTGATCTTGGTTAGCACTATTGCCAAGCTGGGAGGGATCATGGGGGTGGAACGTACAACTTCGGAGTAGTGCTACCGCCAGGGCCGGGAGTCCTGGGAGAATACACGTTTGACGGAGACTGCGCAGACGTTAGCATGGGATTTTGGATTGGGACTGGACCAGAACGAACCGTTGGCGAGTATTGAGGACTCGTGGGGGATTGCTGCGCTCCAGCAGGTCTGAAGGCATGCGGACTCGTTGGCGAGTAAGAGTAGGGAAGAGGAGACGTCGGCGAGTACGACGGTGAGACTGGGGAATAGTTGGGCGAGACAGCGCCAACATTGTATGACGGAGACGTCGGGCTGTAGGACGCCGGACTGGTCGGCGAATAGCTCGGCGACGTGGGGGACGCCTGGGTGGGCGACGTGGGAGAATAATGTCTCGGGGACGTGGGAGACGTCGGCGAATAGCTTGGTGACGTGGGGCTGTAGTTGGGACTAGACGGGCTGCCCCTGAACTGAGGCGAGCTCGGCGAGAATGACGGCGACGAAGGACTGAACCGTGGCGAACTGTCATAACGGCCACCCGCCATCGGAGATGTGGGCGAGTAGCTGTTCGGCGAGGTAGGCGAATAGCTACCATAGCTGCTAAAGGGAGACGACGGAGATGTGCCACCCGAGAACGGACTCGTCGCTCCGGGGCTTCGTCCTCCATACGGACTGGCACTACCGAATCCGCCGTATTCTGTTCCGAAGCCCGAGGGCGAGTCGGAGCCAGCCCCGACAATCGGGGAGAAGTTGCCCATACCCATGGTGGGAGATGCCAACGACATTCCGTAGCCCGTATCTGCCATGGGCGATCCAGAATCGTACGGAGTTGCCGCCCCTTCCATTGGACTGCCCTTCATCGTCATGCCTGGCATCAGACCCATGCGCGAGTTGTCCGAGATGACGGTCTCGAGCATCTTCGGATCCAGGTAGACGTGCATATGGCCCGTACCCATAGGAGCAAGCTGACCGAGCATAACGTTCTGCGAGATTCCCCTACAGTCGTCAATCTCTCCAATCGCGGCAGCCTCCAAGAGAATCTCAACCGTTTCCTCGAATGAGCATCGCATCAGGGCACCCGTGTCGGCTCGGTTGATACCGTGACGGGTGACGGCAGCGATACTGCCTCTGTACGTCATCACCTCGACGAGGAGTACGAGATGACGTTCGTTGACGTATGATCCGTCAAAGGCCAACACTCGTCGCAGTTCGTTCAGGAGTGCAGCTCTAGCAGCCTCGATACCAAAGACATCGACAGTCTGCCACAAGTCGTTTGTGATGGTGCGCTTGGCGTCTACTCCGGGCACCGACAGGACTTCCCGCAGGGCCGTACCTTGAGTATCGAGATACCACTCCTCGCAGATCGGGTTGTCCTTGAGCTGCACCATGGCACCGCTCTTATCCACCGTAACCCTGGTCCCCTTATTCAAAAATGCTCGCTCGATACCATTGACACCCCGCAAGGTTAGGTTCTCCAGTAGATGGTCAGCAAGTTGCTTAAGCATAACGTCATCTTCGATTGTCTTGTCGGAGTCATCCTTGTCTTCGGGCATAGCGCGGATGCGGATCACCTGATGGTCTGCGTTGTTGTCACTGCAGATAACTGCCAGATCAGTAGGATATTCCTCCTTGAGTCGGATGGCGACATCATCGACCGTAAGCCCTTTGTCAAGCATCTTCTGTCGGTCCAAAGTGAAGCGAAGCAGCCATCGCGATTGTCTCTCGACGGGAGGGTGACTGTCGTCGGGGATCAGGAAATACGAAGAGATGAAGTCCTCGTCCTCGGCGATGGTCGTCGTTTCGATATCCGGGTCGTAGTAGACCTCAGTCACAGCCGCGACGGAGCGGAGATTAGTATGCTCAACCGCGCTCCGCAGTAACTTTGCATGATCTTGTGACGTAGAACCATCCAGGTATACCATCATCGACGGAGTCTTGATATTTTTAGCAACATTTAGAATCTCCTTGAGACGGGGTACACCGAGGGTCACGTTCTTGGACGAGATACCGGTGAAGTGGAACGTGTTCAAGGTCATCTGTGTTGCCGGCTCGCCAATCGACTGTGCGGCCAGCACACCAACCATCTCGCCAGGGTTCACCATAGATCTCGACCACTGGTTCTCCAGCTCGCCCATGACGTGTCGGAAAGCCAACTTGTCAAGGCGGTGGAAGACGGCAATGCGCTTGAAAGCCAACCGCGAACGGAGCAGAGCTTTGAAAAGCAAAGTAGCGTTCTCGTTCGCCTCTCTTGACATGTCATCCGAGCCGCGAACGACAACCATCCTGTCCAGGAGGTCTCTCACAACAGGAATGACGTCCTGAGGCGAAAGGTTGCTGCGCTTCGCATCGTCGACTTTGAGAAGCCGTTTGGAGGACTCGATAAGTCGGCCAATGTTGAGCGGGAGCTGGAACGAGTCTTCCAGCTTCTCCGAGTTCATCTTGATCTCTCGCATGGAGTCGCGGTCCCTGCAGAGAGCTTCCCACTCAAAGTCTAGCAGTTCCTGAATTTGCGGGTCGCCGACCATATCCTGGCCGTATTCGAGGGCGTCGATCGTGCGCGACCCGAGGCCTTCCATCACATCAACACGATATCGGTTTTCGAAATCGACATCTCTCAGCACCCAGTGATCCATAGACTGTTTCTCGATGTGCATAGCATCTTGACCGTCTTCGCCGTACAGGAACTGGATAATATCACCAAGAGAGTTGCGAACCGTACCATCGTACCGAGCGCTAACGTCCTCGAGGGCTTTGACAAGACGTCGCTGGATGTAACCAGTCTCAGCGGTCTTGACAGCAGTGTCGATAAGACCCTCGCGACCGGCCATAGCGTGAAAGAAGAACTCCGAAGGTGTCAAACCTCGCAGGTAAGAGTTCTCCACGAAACCGCGGGCCTCGGGAGAGTAGTCATCCTTGGTGAAGTGAGGCAAGGTCCGGTATTTGAAACCAAAGGGGATACGCTTGCCTTCGACAATCTGCTGACCGACAAGGGCAGACATCTGGGAGATGTTGATAGAAGAACCCTTGGAGCCAGAACGAGCCATGACCACAGCGTTGTTAAGGTCCTTCAAGCTGTTCTCCGCCGATGTACCGGCCTTGTCTCGGGCCGAGTTAAGTGCCTTGGAGACCTTGCTCTCGAAAGTTTCTCGCACGTTCATACCCGGGAGGGGCTCCAACTCGTTGGCCGTTGCTTGGGCCGTGAGGTGAGCAACCTCCTGCTTCTGGTCGTTGATGTGCACTTGAACTTTCTCGATCGTTGCCTTGTCCGGGATCGTGTCGCCAATACCGATGCTGTGCCCATTGTGGAAGAGCCAGTAGTTAATAACGCGCTGGCACCCATTAAGAAAAGCCATTGCGCCATCAGGACCGAGCTCGTTGTAACAAAGATGTACGATGCCACCACTAGCGGCACCGACGTTCTTCTTCGTGAGAAGTCCGAACAGCAGCTCGCCAGATTGAACTAGTAAGCCGTCGTCCTTGAGGGGGCACCAAGGGCCACTCTCGGGCTTCGTGTAGAGACTGATCTCCTTGGGAATGATCATGCTGACAATCTGCTTTCCCGTCCAACGAGGTCGAGGTCGAAGAATGGCGGGTTGAGGGATTACACCGTCCCAGTCGGGAACCCAGAGCATGATGTTATACACCTGTTCTCTAGTCATGAAGACGTCGCGACGACACATCTTGTATACACCAGCGAGGGTGTCTTGCACGATGCCCATCAACGGGCCATTGCGTTGAGGAGAGACAATGTTCAAAGGCACCATGCAGAGCTCACGAATCTCAGCTCGGGTCTCTTCGGTTTGCGGAACGTGGAGGTTCATCTCGTCGCCGTCGAAATCAGCGTTGTACGGCGAGGTAACCGACAGGTTCAGTCGGAAGGTAGAGTAGGGCATGACCTTGACTCGATGACCCATCATGGACTCTTTGTGCAGAGAGGGCTGACGGTTGAAGATGATGTAGTCTCCATCTTGCAGATGCCTCTCGACCTTCCAACCGTATTCGAGATTGATGGAACCGGCACGCTTATGATGGCGGAGATCGATTCTCGAGCCGTCCGTTCGGACGACATACTTGGCGCCAGGATGCTCATTGGGACCATTCTGTACAAGCTGGTGAAGACGCTCGATGTTGTACGGCGTGACAGTCTCAGGATAGGTCAAGATTCTTGCGATACTCTTAGGAACGCCGACTTGGTCCAGAGAAATGTTGGCATCACCTGTGATAACGGTACGAGCGGAGAAGTCCACTCGCTTTCCCATCAGGTTGCCTCGTAGTCTTCCTTCCTTCCCCTTTAGACGAGCACGGATGGACTTGACGGGACGGCCGCTCTTCTGCAATGCCTGGGGCTGGCCGGCAATGTCGTTGTCCATGAGGGTGGCGACGTGATACTGAAGAAGCTGCTCGAATTCCTCGGTGATATGGGTGGCCGCGCCCGTTTGGATAGCTTGACGAACATTGCCGTTGGCACGAATAATGTCACCCAGCTTGTACGTCAAGTCATCTTCGTTCCTCATACCTTGGCCAGTGCCGTCCATGGAGATACTGGGACGGACAGGAGGCGGGGGCACAGGAAGAACCGTGAGGATCATCCACTCGGGTCTCGCATAATCTGTGTTGAGGCCCATGTCGTGAAGCTGGTCTTCGGGGATGTTCTTGAGGATGTTCAGAACCATTTCTGGGGTAAGACGTCGCTTCTCCGTATTGGCCTTGCCGCCCTCTTCGCCTGCCACCTTGTAGGATGCAGTCAGCTCAAGGGCCTTCATTCGAATCTGAGGCTGAAGGTTGCCGCAACCGTCATGGGCTACGGCAGGCGGCTTGTTGCCAGGTTCGTACTCGGTATTCTTGTCGTCCTTGGGTGGTGTCATGCTGCAGACAGTCTTGCCCTTGCAGCATTCCCAAACACGCTGAAAGCGAGTCTTGGGGCTTCTCGCGCTGACAGCAGCCAAGAATTCGGGATTGCTCTAAAAGCCAGCCAGTCAGTATCAAGAAGCTTCAACAAATCAGACGGGCAAAAGCAATGAGACTGACTCTGTCGTCCAGAACCTTGCTACAGTTGTGGCAGACCATCTCCAGAATCTTCTTGACTTTCTTGACAAAACCTGGATGGAAGACAGGCTTCGCCAGCTCGATATGACCGAAATGTCCAGGACACTCGGACATGTTCTCCAAGCATGTGGCGCACTTGAACTGACGATCGACGGAGCCGAGACGAGGATCGTTGAGACCATTCTGTCTCGGTCGCGTGCGCGTCTCATCCATCGTCTCGGGATGCTGAATGTGTGCCACGCTCATGTTCTTGATCTCCTCTGGGGAGAGGAGACCGAACTGGATCTCCTCAATAGTCTTGATCGGCGCATCCGAGTGCGCAAAGTGAAGGTTCGCCATCTTGACGAAGGCGCGGAATCAAGGTTAATCGGAAGTCGATGGAAGTATTGGTAGTTCGGAGGATGGATGGGTAAAGTGACGTTTAGGCGGGTCGAAGCCTGAGGACGAAGGCAGGATTAGGTCGCGTATGGCGCTTCGTCAAATCGTGCACAGGAAAAGTGGGCTGGGCGGTGTCGCGTCGGTTGAGAAAGTGATTGGCAATCAATCAACAGCGCGATCGATGATGGAAGTTGGTTACAGACGGATGCTGTAGATGCTGGAAAGGCGGCGCTGGAGGGCGGTGCCAACCAGGCCAGCGGCCCTCGGAGGATGATTAGTATTGCTCCAGGCCGCGCGCAAGTAAAAGGAGCGATGGCGACGATGAAAAGTCTGCTGCGTTGGCTTAGTACACGAGAGAGGATGATCGCAGGATTGAGCCTGATGCGATATCCTCGGCGCGTTGAAAGGCTGGGTCGGTTGTAAGAATGTTGTTGTGGAGAGAAGGCTATTTTCTCGCGAAGGTCAAGGAGTTGCCTTGGGAAGGTTCTAAAGAAAGAAGGGCCACAACGCTAAACCCTTTTCGGCTGAATGACTCTTCGGATGTAAATTTTTCCATGCGGCTGATTTTTTTGTTTGACGGGTTCCACCGCGTAGACGTGCTGAGCGCGCACCACTTTAGATACCTTAGGTAAGTACCTGAGGTACACCCCCAAGCGACTTAGCGTCAATTGACTGATAGGCGCGTACAGGCAGGTACCTTCCCACCCGTCAGCTAGGTGCCTTGGGTGCGGTCAATGTGCTTAGGATGCCTGAATCTTGGACGTAACTCACTGGAATGTGCACCTGCTTGATGCCTTGCTTAGGAGAAGGAGAGGTAATGGATTGAATGAATGATGTTGGTGTAGAGATTTAAAAGATTTTGCAGAACAAGAAAAAAGAAGTCAAGTATCTGTTTTCACGGTGCTGGCTGCACTTTCCTTCTTAGCGCCCCACCTAGATACCTTCATACGTACATATGTACATGTACGTGCCCAGTATGCACTAATGCGTGTCTTGGATCACTATGATTTATTTCCCGAGTCGTGACAGGGACGTAATATTGAATCTTAACCATTTTTTTCTCCGCAGTACTTGGCTAGAGTCTAGCTACACGATCACACGCTGGTACACATGTAGGTATCTAATAGTGACTTGACGGTCACGACGCGGTAATCCCGTTTACTTCTTCCTCCCCTTTGTGCCCTTTGCGGCCGCCGTCTTTTTGCCTGCGACTCCTTTATCCTCCTCGGGAGCTTCGCCCTCTTGGCCCTCGCCCAGACTGCGGCGCCTAACCGTTCCGGTCGACACCGCGACGAACTCCTCCTCGCTGTCGCTCTCTCCCAGGTTGAACAGCACCGGCATCCGGAACCCTTCCCCGTCCGCCTCGTCGTTGTACCCCTTGCTTGGATCCAGCGTCAGCACGTCAATGTCCTCGTCCTCTCTGTCCAATCTCCGCTTATTGATCTCTTCCTGCGGGTGGATATCGAACTCGTCCTCCTGCTCAATGTACTCCACGTTCTCCTCTACCTCGACGAAATCCGGCGCCAGGGCCGACCAGCGCTGCGGCGTCGTCACCGACCAGATGTAAATGCGGCCGGTTTCCAGACCACACGCGGCCAGCATCGCCCTGTGCGGGTGCCACTCGATGACACCTTGCTCCTCCTTGGGCCCCTCCAGCATGCGCACCAGGCTACCATGATTTCGCTCCCATATATATAGCTCGTGATTGTTATACGTAGACGCCGCCACGTATTCTCCTGTGGCGCTGAAGGTGACGTGGTTCCAAGACAGTCGGTTCACGACATCTTGGAACTTGTGTTCGAGCGGCATCTGTATCGTATCGGGGTCGAGGTTCTCGGCGGAGAGATTCGGCAGGTGGAATGTTCTTATGATCCGATCCTGCGAATTCACTAGCAATACGCGGCCTGACCCCGTCAGCCGTAGCGTGGTCACTACAGAGCTGCATATCTTCTCAGACCATATGATCTCGTGGGTGTTTGCGTCTATGATGTTGAAACGGCCCTTGTTTGTGCCTGCGAGGATATGATCGCCAGTTGCTGTCCACACCGTAGCAGTCGTCATCTGTTTTGCGTCGTCTTTCGCCTGCTTCTCTTTAGTCGCTGCATCGACATCGGTGTTGGTCCGTTTCGGCGCGGAGGGAAGTGTGTGTTTGATATCGCTCGGGCTGGTCATGTCGACCAGAGATGGGGCTTCGTCGAAGATGGATGCGACAAATTTGTTGCTGGATTTGGCCTCTTGTTAGCCATGTAGCGAATCGAGCCAATTCTCAGCTAAAGAAATGCTTACTGGTCCCATGGGTTCAAATCAGCCGTGTAGATGGGCGCGCGAAAGCGCACTTCTCTATACCTCGTACCGTCCTGTAGATCCCATAGTACGGCCCTCCAGCCTTGACAGGCAGAGAGGAGGTAGCGGCCACATCTGGACCAGCTCAACGAAGTGATAGCCGCTCTATGGCCTCTTAACTTGCGTGCCACGCCCATGGTGTCGAGATCCCAAACCACGACGGTGCCATCGACGCGACCGGAGGCCAGGTAGTCGCCTTTGCGATTGAACCGTAGACATGTCGTATGGCCGGATCGGATCGTGTTGGTGATGTTCTCAGGATAATCCTGGAGCAGGTAGTCGTCGGAAAGGAGGAGGTTCATGATGGCGCATTCATGTCGGTGTCAGGGAGGTATGCTTGGTACGGCAAGTCTGCTGTGAAGTAGGTCTTGGAGTGAGTCCAAGTCTATGTTGGCTCAGCTCATTGATTTCCTCGCGCCCAGCTCCGACCTGCCCTTTACACTCGCGCCTGTAGGCCAGTAAGGAATTAAAGCCTATTGCCTATGAGGTAGATGTAGGCAGGTAATATGTAGTCAAGCAGGGAATGTGAGGTAGGCAGCCTTGCGTTGAAGACGTGAAGCTACAGGGATTGGAGAGAGCTAGCAGCTTGCAGGGTAGGTGCGCACCTAGCAGTACCCGGTAATATGAATAACTTGAAGGTACTTGGGTACGTACATACATGTACGTAAAGAGGAGCTGGGAACTTCCCGCGGATCCCCCACTTCCAAGATCTCGGGTCGAACCTGGAATTATGCAAGACTCTTTACTCGTGTCCCTTTTTATTGTTGTATACAATTCAACTACGACCTGACAAGGCCCACGAGTAGGCCTTTTAAGAAAGAGAAAGAGAGAGAGAGAGAGAGAGAGAGAGAGAAATGGCAAATTCAAGGCACGTCTCCTCTATCTGAGCCTCCTATCTAACGACACGCACCTAACAAGGTGAACCCAGATTTGAATATGTCAAGCAATTCGAGCAGACCGATAATCTTCTACCGAATACGTGGATCGCAGTAAGGATAGACGGGAGAGGCTTCACCAAGTAATATCCTCAACCATGGAACTCCCTCGCTTGATCCCCTTCTGATGTTGTGCCGTAGATTGTGCGCCAAGTACAAGTTTGAGAAGCCTAATGATCGTAGAGCCCTTGACCTCATGAACGCCGCCGCCAAGGCTGTCGTAACTGAGCTTCCTGATATCATCATCGCCTATGGGGTCAGCGACGAGTATAGGTGTGCAGCTCTCGGTTATCATAGCCCCGGAACATCTGGAGAACATGCAAGCTAAATCATGCCAGCTTCGTGTTCCACAAGTCCTGTAACTTGTTCGAGAGGAGGTCTAGGTGAGTCACTTGCAGGGCCACAACCAACATTGGGCATATCTGATGAATGAGTCTACAGCAAAATAGTCTCTACAATCGTTTCGACGTTCACAGCGTACTACGTTCATCTATGGCCAACTTACTTCCAAGACCAACCCTTATCAGCCCCCTTTCCTAGTTTTGACGGCCGCGCCGTTTGCTACCCCAGCGTGCAGAACCTACGAGACTACATGAGCTGGCGCCAGGTCGACTGTACGTCCCTATATCATGTTCTGTGGCACGGGGGATGCTAATAAGCATACAGGTCACATCAACAATCTATACAACACCACCTTCTGGTCCCTTGTTCAGCTGGGAGGTGTGGACGCGAAGGAAGCCGAGAACCTCCTCAAGGTTAGCTACTTCTCTTGCCGAGACGAGTCAAGCTGACCAGCAACTAGGGCACTCTGGCTGCTGATAAGAACGAGATATTATTCTCAAAGTTTCACATCAACTATAATTACGAACCCGAGATCTTCAAGAAGGGAAGCGTCATATATCGAGATGTGGGTGTTGTCCTACTCTTCTCTCTCTTTCTCTTCTTTCTACTCCCCTAGTTTGCTCTTCCATTGACGATTACCAGTATGAACTCGTTGAGCCAGGTAGCCACGACGTGGAGAAGGCGGTCGATGAGCTGGCTGAGCCTGTGCAACAATCCAAGACTCAAACCGAGAACGACAAGAAGCGGCGGGCGAAGGCGCGCGTGTTGGTCGACCATGTCGACATTATAAAGGACGACTTCTGGGAGAGACGACCCTGGCTATTATCCAACAAGCCGGGGAAAATACCTAAGCTGATATGATAAAGTTGATCACGTCAATTCATTGATACTCTATTGATCCGAACTTCACCTCCAGCTCTGCTATTCCTGTAAACCGAGCAAGAGCCCACGCATCGTACATAGGCGAGCCGTATTTCAGAAGCTCTCTTGCTCGAGGGACTATACACGACCGAGATGGAGCAGACGGAGGAACTCCCCAACGAAGACGGCTTAGGTATCATAATAGGTCTAGTGATCGCCACTCCCTTCGTGCTGCTTGCGGTGATCATCGGTTTAGCGTATTGGCAAGCTAGACACCACAGTCGTACGCAAGCATTGGAGAATCCGTCCAACCAGTACGAGCTTCAGTAAGGGCCCATCCAGTATACCGGTTGGGGTGAATATGAAGCTGATGCGCTTCATAGACAGAGATCGTAGAGCGTGAGGGGGCACAAGTAGGTATGTTCGGCGATTGGGGGGTATCTTGGTGGAGGGATGGAGAAACGGAGAGCCGTAGCTGGTCGTGTCCAGTTGAGGTTCGTCATCGGCTAGATGTCTTCTTGGTCCGTCTCTTCTCCTCTTTCCGCTTACGCCTCGCGTCCCTCCTTGCACGTCGTTCCTCCCTGGTCTCCGTATCCTTGGTTCTTTGCCTTTCTGCCTTCTTCGCCTTCTTCTTTTCGACCTTCTTCGCAGCGCGTTCTTCTGCCTCTTTCTTCGCATGTTTTTCTGCCTTACGAAGCCTCTTCGCTTCCCGCCTCGCCTTCCTCTCCTCCTTCGTCTCCTCCCCGGCCTTCTCCTCGTCCCCGCTAGCGGCGGCCGCCGGTGTACCCGCGCTGCTGTCTGGGGGCGTCGGGAGCCCTGACACGATGTTCATCCCGACGGTGCTCTCCATGACGCCGCCGCGCACGAACGACGAGTACAGCCCCCGAGTACCCGTGTACTTAGATGCGGCACCTTTTGTCGTGATCTTCTCGAGGGCGCCGCCCTTCAGCGTCTGCTTCATGGAACCGCCCTTGGTGTCAATGCCCTTGAGGGCCTGGTCGAACGCATTTAGCCACCACGCCTCGGCCTTGTGCTCTGCCTTACGGTGGCCCAGCCCGCTCCCGTCATCGTTGCGCTTGATCAGCAGGTGGTGTGTCAATCCGTGCGTGTCACTCGTCGGGTGCAGCGTATGCCCGGTGCCCCGCCACCCTTGGGCAGTTAGAATGGCGTGCGCGTTCATGACGCGTGGCCAGGGATGATGGTCGGTCGAGCTGGTATTTCGTATATCTCCGTAACATGTCAATTTCTTAAAAGAGATTCTTGTTCGGGCAAGATCGGGGCACAGGGCTACGGCGGCTTGGATATTTGTCGGTTTCAAGTGCAGAATCGAAAATCTCGAATCGAAAATTATAGTGGGACTTCCAGGAACGAGAGTACATAACTGCATATTGCTTAGCTGAAAGCCTCGATAAATACATTTCTTCACCATATATTCTGTTCTCGGAATCCGAGACAAATTTGTCTTCCACGTACAGGTAGCCTTTTTCCTCTTTTATTCACATGAGAATTCTGATAGTAAAGAATTGAAGGTACTTGGGATGACATTTCAATCCTAACCATTTGGTCTAAGATTTCTACCTTTCATTTTCGGTTAACGACGAATACACGCACTCATGTATATGATACTCAGGGGCACACGCTCCTCTAAACTCGACTTCTCTGCTCTGCAAGAGGTTCCTCCAGTTCGATTCCCTTAGCATCAGCATCGATTTCTCCGATATGGTCTGTGGCAAGACTGCTGCCGAATAGTTCTGCAACTTGTTCGAGGGAGGTTTCCAGTAGGAAGAAGAAGTAGATGAGAGCGGCCGCAATATTAGTTGCGATAAAGAGGGAGTAGTACCTTGAAGCAGAGTCTGCAGCTGTGGTGGTATAGAACATCGATGATATTGACATACCTCCAGCTAACAGCTGCGATGGTCAGGGGAGTGATCTAGGATAGCACGATGGCGACGACAGCCTTGATGAAGACAGCCATGGCGACCCCTTTGGAGCGAAGGAAGAAGGGGAAAATCTCAAAGCTCAGAACCCATATCATGACGTTGAGAATGACTGCGTAGGCCATCGAGTAGACGAAGATGAACGCGATGGCCCCACGGGTTCCGACGAAGTCGTCTTCGCTCTGTCCGTAGACTGCACTCAATGCCAGCAGATGACAATCATGACACACAGAACCAGCGAGCCGATTCACATGGTGCGGGCTCGAGGCCACCTGTCCGCTACGAAGACTAGGTAGATGACTTGACCGATGACGCCCATCAACCCGTACACGCCCGATATCAGGAGAGCTTGCTGTCCCTTGAAGCCAGAGGTGGCGTAGAATATGTTCTGAATTCTGTGTGACCTAAGAGCCGCTGAGCTAGCTAATGGTGATAATATAGGATGCGGTCATGGTGCGGCGTAGATACTGCCGAGAGAAGAGCTGGACGATGGCTGAAAACCGCGAAGAGTTACTTAGCATCGTTTCGAAGTTGATTTGCGCCCGTATTTGGATCATCTCCTGGTTAGCAAGATCATGATCTTCCTCCGTTTCATGGAATCCCAAGAGTACTGCCGAATATCTATGTTAGTCCCTTTGAACAAGAAGCCTGTAGATAGGTTGCAGTGAGGAGGTACTTCGCCTCGGTTCTTCGTGTCGATCTTGCTGGATAATTTAGGTCGTTATTTAGATGTTAGCCCCCCGCCTACTCATACTGATTCGTAGACACGTCCACGTAAATGTTACTTACGAGAAAAGGGGACGAACAAGATCTCAACAGCCAGGCTGACAGCCACGGGGATCTGTATGGATAGAGTGACTAGCCATTGGGAATTCCCTGAAGCATACGATCCTTGTTGCCGATCCGTAACTGGTGCATACCACCGAAGTAGTTACAGAGACCTGCAAAGTATTGAAAAAGTTCGAGTTTGCTGAGAAGTATAGCTCACAGGCAAATAATCTCCGACAGAAGTTCCAACAGAAGTTCCAACAGAAGTTTATCGCGCCGGCTAGCAAGCTCATGTCGAACAAGCAGATGGGTATTGCCCTAGCTGTCAGTTTGGACTATACCGAAGCGCCGGGGATCAGCCCAGCTGAGCCCGGGTGGTGGAAAGAGGATCTCGTCGGTCCCGTACCTGATGGCAATATTACGCATGCCGATGTATCGTTTCGAGGGCCGTACGGCTTTATTAATGTCGCATCCTGTTTGCGTCTCTGGCCTTGGCTCTCTTCTATATTGGACTACCTGCAGGTAAATACTTCCTGAATGATGAATTAAACCTTCCTACCCGATCTGCATTACTGGGAACTGACGTTGCATCTCTAGATATTGCATGAATGGACCCTGACTGGCAGATTGGGTGACAGGTATGAGGTACCTGTAAGGCGTCTCGCCTGTCCCGCCTGTCAGCACCCAAGATACCCACCTATAGGGCTGAGCAAGGTACCTAGATGCACTAACACCCCCCAATCCTACAAGCCAACCTGCTACCCCGCAGTAAACCCTGCCATTTTTAAGCCGCGTCGCTTTGCCGTTAAAAAAAAGCACTACACCTTTCCCAGTCAAATTGTCCATACTTCTCTACATCCATCTTTGGATCTGCATCTTCTTTGGAGCCTCGGCTTGTACTTATCATCCGTCGTAAAAATCTACAGGTACATACTTGGTTTACTCGTCTAAGCCCAAACTTATCCACCCTAGAAACCCATTCAAAGAAAAACCCCCAGAGCAAATCCCGACACCCACTTCAAGCTTTAGTCCGAACAAACAAACGATCAAGCCATGCTTCGCCGCCCCCCGACCACTCTTACCCTCACCGCCGAGGACGTCGCGGCCTACGAAGACAGGCGCTTCTCGTCGCAAGCACAGACGCACTCTCCCGAACCCCACGCGACCCACCAGACGGCCATGGACACCTCATCATCCTCATCGTCATCGCCGCCGCAGCACGAGACGGGCGACGACGAGGACATGCGCGACGCCGGGGAAGAAGACGAAGACGAGAAACAGGAAGAAGAACTCGAAGCGACCGAACCGTTCGCTACAGGCGTGGCGGGCCCGCGGCGCTCCGCCCGCGAGCAGCTACACCAGCGGCCTCAGTCGCCCGGCCAAGCTCGCGCCGCCTACCTGCAGCAGGTACGCGCGACCCGGAGGCAGCAGCAGCAACAGCAACAACCGACCGCTACGGCAACAGGTCAGACGCGGATGCAGCGCATCACGGGAGCCGCCGCTCCCGGTGCATCGCGGACGGCGGGCCACGGCACCGCGACGCGGGCCGCGGGCGCCGCGAGCCGGCAGGGGAGCACTGAGCCCTCGGCTCCGGCGCAGACTCAGGGACGTATGATGACGCGTAGCAGAGAGGAGCGAATCGGCGTCGCGGGACCGAATACGGGCGCCCCGGCGAGGCGAAGATGAAGAAGCGGTCATCCTGTGCAGGCGAGGTCGTCAGTCCTTGCTTAGCTAGCCTCTACTATACCGGACACGGCGTCTACCTTCATGACAGTCTGCTTCCTGTCGCGAAACCTCGAAGACGGCGGGACCAATCATTCCAGTGAGTCAATGCAAGGTGCGAGTCCATAACGAGTGCTAAGATTCAAGCAGATGAAGAACGAGGAGTACTACCAGACGAGGGAGCAAGAGAAGGGAGGAGAATGGGGGTGTCAGTTGGGGTTCTAGCAGTAAGGTATGCAGTCGAAATTCCCCTCCTCCCTACGCCTCACGGCGAGACAAAATAGACAGATGGCGCGAACCAACCGATCACGCGACACCACACCCCTTCGGATCTCTTCCCCGCACACATGCCTCAAGAAGTACGGCGAAGCCAACCCCAGTTCAAGGTGAAGCCGGACCACACCCACGCACACCGAACAGCTTGCCAGAATCCCAGCGTCTCTTTCTCTCCGCCCCGCGGAAGAGGGAGAAAGAGGCTGCCAATGGGCTCTTCAGGCCGAGCGACTCCCAACCCCAAGGGCCTGTCAGTCAAGCGTTGTCGTCGCGTTGCCTGCCTGGGCACCGGCGACAGCTGCCTTATTTTGCATGGTCGGGGCGGTTTTACCCGTGCTGTGTGGCTACTGGTCCTCTTCCCTGGACTAAGGGGACGCGGAGACCAGGAAAATTGTTGAATGGTGCAGGAAGTGACGAGAGGGATGTCACGTGTTTGTCGTACGTCTATCTATCTGTCTGTCGTGCTAGGGCGTAGGTAGATGGGATGTTGCTGCTGTGTCGCCGAGGGCTTGGTGATCTTCGCGGGTCGAATCGGTTTTGCTCACGAAGGACGAAAGTAAGTGGCCAGGACATATTCTCCCAGCCTGACTCGGCGCTATGTAGTTAAGAAGCATGAAGCTTCCTCGAGACATGCACTGACTTTGACTCGTTTCAAGGAACAATTGCCAACTTCTCGCTCTATAAAACAGGACCGGCTCGGATGAAGATGGATGGAGATCTGGGTACCTACCTCAGGTATGGTTACGAAATACTACTCAGCCACGGAGCCAGTATATAAATCTTTATGACTTTCCTGTAACTAAGAAGATATGGGTGCTGGCAGAGAGAATAGAGTAATCTCGAGAGCCATCATGAGAATGTAACCCTATTTGTAGTAGCTCAGCTCTTTTGCATATGTGCTGCTATCATACATGGTATTGCAGAAAAACCACAGCGCTGCGTAGTGTTTTGTTACTATGTCAAGTCATACTGCCCCTACTAGACATCCACACAAGTCACAACCAAGGCTAGAAAGTCAGACGAACCGCCATTATGCATTCATTTTATTACTTTGCATGGAGAAGGTATACGACGTTGGAAACCGAAGTAATCAACGCATACTGGGCATTGCCCATACAGTCGCCCTCCAACCCTTGCCGATGGCCTCACGAAGAGACGTACAGCGGTCAACGGTGGTGGGGAGCGACGCCTTCTCTCGATTCAGCTGGCTACCAAACTTCCGCCCTTCCCCTTTCTTTCTTGTCGTCATTAGGTAGGTAGATACCCCTCAGGGTAAACAAATGGGAACGCGTGTGGATGTAAAACCGCGCACTCTGTCAAGGCCCTTTCGCCTGTTTTGTTTCTTTTCCTCCCGAAACCATCCGATCCAACGCCTATGCCGTGGCGTTAAATGCAAAACCGAACAAGGGGCGACAAGAAGGGAAATGGGATCATGTCTGTCATGTCCGCGTCGAGGTGCAAGTGGTATCAACTTTGTCCTATACACAAAAACATACAAGAAGAAAAATGGGTTAAAGGGGTAGGGTGATGTACGGGCTAGGCGTTGTGATGTGCAACATCAACCCTTGTAGGCCCCTTTGCTTCTATTATCTCAAGTTGGCGAGCCTGAAGTAGGAGGCTTGATCTTGATCTTGAATTTCTGCGGCGCGCTCTTCGACGGGGGAGGAGAAGATGCGGGCCCCGAAGGAGAGCGCTGTGACTGCGACTGAGGCTGTGATTTCGACGGTGTAGAGGTCGAAGACGGCATTCCTGTCGGCAACGGTTTGCGCATCTCGGGCAAAGGTTTTCGTGCCTTCCCAGCACTGCTGCTTATGCCCCCCTGCGACGACTGCTGGGACTTGCTCGAGGAACTAGGGGTATTGAGGGGCCTCTGAGACGCCGACAGTGCTGACGGTGAGGCTTTCTTCTGGGAGGAGCTCACGATCTTAGGGATAGACGAGTTGGGCTGAGCAGATGCCCGTGGACTGCTTATGCCCGACTTCCCCACCTTGCCGGATTTGTCGCCAGATTTGTCCTCGGATTTGTGATGCTTTAGTGTAGCTCGAATCGATCCGCCCTGCACCGCGTTGCCCTTTCGCATACGCAGCCTATCCCAAGCAGCGAACCGCACCGTTACCAGTAACTTGCGTTTCGGACGACCGTCGATCTTCTCAAGTCTCTGCCTAGGAATACTTGACGTGTTGAGCTTCACCATCTTGGTCGGCCTAGGACTATTGTTCTCGGTGCTTGCGCGCTTGGGTGGTCTCGGGGTCTTGGTCGACGATGCCAAGTTGCCATTACCGTTGACTTTGGGAGCCGCCGGCTTTGGCTCTGCCTGCGGGGCTTCGATCGTGGGCCGTACGGGAGCCTGGACAGAGATACTGTCCTTGTGCAAGCCGTTTGTTTTTGCCTTCTCTTGGGAGCCCGACGGAGTAGCCCCTCGAGATGCAGCAGTAGCTACCGACTGCTTCACCGATTTAGAGACAGCTTTATCCTTCGCTTCCTGCGTGCTTGGCTGCTTCGAAACAGGTGCGGCCGGCGTGGTCGGCTTCTCCTTTGGAGCTGCCGATTTGGGTGTAGCAGAGGGTTCTGATGGCTTGGGAGTGACACCAGATGGAGCTGGAAGTGGCGGAGGTTGGGCTGTGGATGGTGTAGAAGGCTTCGCACTGATACTCAAACTGCGATTCAAGTTAAGAGTAATGGTTCGCTTGGGCTCCGGCTTTGGAGGCAACGGCTGTGTAGCATAAGTCTTGCGTGACTTCGTCCTGAAATGACGCTTGAACGTCACCACGCATCTGTGTCGACCCTTTTCCACACGCTCAACGGTCCAGTAGGTGGGATACTTGAAGCTCATCAGGAGGGATTGATCCTCCTCGAACAAGATTGAACAGAGCTCGAGAATGTTGATGCGCTCTGCTACAGTCAGGACGGGGGAATCCATCGCTTCCCAAACCGCAGCCTGTAGGTCCTCGTCGTCCGTCGTTTCCTTCTTCAAGGCCGCGAGAGCTGCAGAGAGATTCTCCTTTCGAGCTTTTGCCTTCTTTCTGTCCTCCACTATGTCGTCGTCTTGCTCGACAATCAGTTCGTCCCCTGCTGGCCGGACCGGAGCTTGCTTCTCCAGCTGTTCTCGCTCTCCTATTGCGATGCTACCCAGGCCGCGACATAGGGCTTGAAAGATATGGTGCCGAGCGTACGGAGAAGGGTCCGTGCTGACCAGAAGCAGTAAGAAGCGCACGAAGGACGGGCGTGCCAGCATCCCCAGCTCGACTAGGCACTCGCATGCCTTGATTCGGACACGGTCGTACGTCTTGTCTTGAAGATACTGGACAAACATGACATAATTAATAGGGATAACATCGCCTTTCATCAGACGGCAATAGGCGGAAAGAGCGGAGGTGGTGTAGCAGTTCTGGTACGAAGGTAGATATTCGTCCATCCTACGGTACCGTTCGATCTCTTCTAGTGCGGATTCGCGAAACTCATCCGGTTCCGTGTCGACCGCATCTTCCATTATTTCGTCCTCATCACCATCGCCAAACGAGAAGGACATGTTTTTCTGCTGCTTGACTTTCTTATCCGGGATCTGGCACGTTGCTAGAGCCTCGATTAGACAGCAGATGTACATCTGGTCCGTATACATGTTACCCCTGTTGTCGTTGTGCTGGAGTTGTTCGAGGAGGAACCTTCTTGCCTCTTTGGGACATTTGCCATCGTCACCGCGGACCTTAGCCACGGCTTCTGGAATTGCGCGCTGAACAAGGTACTGACGCTTGTCCGAAAAGTCGTTGGGTCGGGGTAGATGCGTTCCTGGGCGGCAGAAGAAGTGATCAAACACCTTTAACAGGTGTCGGAGCCCGATCCAGTTCACATGTTCGCTAGCGGCGTGTCGAGGAAGCTCCTTGGCAGCCATGATACGTATACCGTAATAGTAACGAGGATCTAGCAGAGTCCGAGTAAGTATGGTGGACACCAAGGGGTGAGGTCCGGTCCTATGGAAACTGCGGTGAAGGAAAAGCATCGAATCTTGCTGAGCAACGATATCTCTGTCCTGCTGTAGCTGTGACGCATACATATAAGCAGGCAGGTTGGTTTCCATGTCGCAGATCCATTCGAAATCAGCATCCATACGAATCCACTCGTAAGACTCCTGATCCATCTTCTGCTCGGTCTCCTCGTCCCAGTCGCGGAAATCCCACTCCTCCATCTCATCTGGCTGCTGCATGACATCGCCCAGGTAGTAAAGAGTCTTTTGGCTATCTTCGTCACCCCTAGCATTGCTGCTGGCTACTGCCCTCTCGCGCTGTCTGCGATTTCTCTTAAGACGCTTGTATTTCGTGTTGTAGGGTATTTCAAACTTCACAGACTTGGCTGAGTCTTCCCGAATTTCTACGATGTGCTCATATGGAGTGCCATCAGCTTCGTGAATGCGGATCGTCATGGGGCCAGTAAAAGAATGCTGCGACTCGGTAGAAGATACGGCATAATTGTGTTCCATAACGTCCCTCCAGAAATCGGCTCT
This sequence comes from Hypoxylon sp. FL1284, assembly GCA_022432365.1. Taxonomy (NCBI): domain Eukaryota; kingdom Fungi; phylum Ascomycota; class Sordariomycetes; order Xylariales; family Hypoxylaceae; genus Hypoxylon; species Hypoxylon sp. FL1284. Next base: position 868,189 of record JAJJXE010000003.1, on the reverse strand, counting down.
GTTGAGCGGCCTGGGCTTGACGAAGGCAACGTCTTGCTTCTGAGAAATGGTCATTTCAACGCATAATCGCTTCTTGTTGAATCTTTGATGAACGACAAATCTTGGGCATCCAGACATGAGAACCCACTGATTCCAGAAATGCTCCAGCCTCGAGTTGCACGTCTTCTCGCAAGCCCTGCGAAAAGCATCCGAGCCCAAGATATCATCATTCGCCTGGGCCGAAGTATTGGCTTTGGTGACCATTCGAGAGATGATTCTAGAAATACCCGTGGTCGTGGTCGATTTCGAAAGACGTCGATCGAGGATAAACAAGACTAACGGTGCCTTGAGATTCATGAAATCAACCTCGAAGTCGCCCAGGTAGAGGTGCTCGCCGAGATCGTGTAAAGAAGGTCGTCTGATGTCAACCTGAACAAGCCTGTCTGCCATGGTCTTCATGTGAAACCGGAACTCGTTGTTGCCGCAGAGCGCTTTCATGAAGTGCTCAGTCAGAAACCATGCGAGACCCTTGATAAGCCAGATGTCCGCCTTGGTATTGGGTATAATGTTGATTCCAAACCACTGGCATGCCAACGAGTGCACCAAGACTCTCGTGGTGTCAACTTCGGTGTCTAATACATCCGGCGGGTAGAGAAGCCTCGTGGTGCAGAGAGAGAAGGCGCACAAGGGGACAGTATCTTCCACCATATCTTCAACGAAGCAGACCTTATAGCTTTCGAACGGAAAGGCCCCGAAGGTAAGGATCAAGTTGTCCATGGCAGTGACCAGGCTGCAACACGTGTTCCGAACCTCCTCGGCGCGGCCTGGGAGGCAGTATCCGTGTACCTTGACAACAGAGCGGTTAAGCTTGACGTCATCTTCTTCGCTGCGGAATTCCGACCATAGGTCGACGTGCTCGAAAGGTCCGACTGCGAAGCCAATATGCTTGGCGGCTTTGTTGCGGTCAACTTCAAAGCTCATGGTCTTCTTCGTTTCGTCGTCCTTGTTGATTACTTCGCCCGTCAAGTAGCCTGAGCAGACAACAGTCATGTCTAACTGCTTGTCCTCCTCCGTGAGTGCGATGTATCTTGGAAGCGGTTCGTCTTCGCCGAGCTTTCGCTTGCGACTCCCGTCGGCAAGCTGCTGTGCTCCAGATAGCTCGGGAAAGGCATCGCCGAGGGTACGAGGGCAGGTGATGGATATCTTCCAACTATTGCGACTGCCTGGGTCGTCGATACACGGAAAGATGGCTGAAGCAGTTCCAGGCTCGATAGAGTGGCGGGTATAGACGTGCGGATATCGGTTGTCGGCCTCGTTGACGCCAACGAACTGGAGACCGTCGCGGATGTTGGTGAGCTTGAACGGAATGCTGACTCGGTAGCCTCCTATGGTGCCGTCGGAGTGCAGGAGAAGAGCTTGCTGGTCAGCTTTCTGAGAATCGCGATTCTTCTGCAGCACTTCCTTGACGCTTGGAAGCTTGACCCTGATGGATCCGTTGAAGGGCGTGCAACATTTCAGATCGTGGTTCACCGCCGAGACTTCTTTGCGCCGACGATGCAGCAACGGCCCCATGCGGTGCTTACGAATCGTCCACTGAGAAGCAGACCACTGATAGTTTTTGGGCGTCTCGGCCAGTTCACAGGGATCGCGGTAGGAGGCTTCGACTTCGCAGTTGCTGACTCTGATCTGGGTTACATCGATTTCGCACTGACGGGCGTCGATGAAGACCTCGGAGACGGGATTGTCGTCATCAGTAGGAACGATCATGATATCGGTCCGGCCTTGGATGCGCTTTTGGGAGAAGTCGATGTCTATGTCAACGCTCTGGGCGAAGACGACGTAAAGGCGCGGAGGTGTATCATCGACGGGCAACTCGACGGGAGGGGTATCGCCTGCCGCAGCAGCTTTAGACTCCACAACACCGGGCATCTTGGAGTTCTGCTTAGCGGCTAAGCTTTCGAGCGGTATTCGGTCGCATGGGGCAGATTCGGAACGCGGTTTATCGACGGAGAAGCGTAGAAGGTGTGGTGTCGGGATAGCAATGACTAGCGCAAGGCGCAGAGATGAGAAGTCATGGAAGAGGGTTTGATGAAAGATGCTGATCAGACGTACACAGTACTGCCCTCACGGTTGTAGCTCGCGGACCTGAGGTTCGCGGCATTAACTCGCTAGGGTTCAGCTTGCTGCTATTAATGCGCCGCGGGCTGCGCAGCTGAGTTGAGGAGATGAAAGGGAAGGAAAAAAAAAATAAAGAGGTTTGTTTGGTGAGGTAAGGTAGATTAGATACCTTGGCTGCTTGGGTAGCGTTGGAGGAAGGCGCACTCGCAGAGCTCCCACCTGACAAGACGCGAATGCTCAGACAGTACCTAGGTACATAGCGTAGCGTAAGGCAGTCTGCCAGCCAATCAGGTCGCATCTTCAATGTTGCCCGACAGCTTACATAAGTTACGTACTGTACATGTAGATACCAATTAGAGGGAGAACAGCGCTTGGCAACGGCAAGAGTGCCGTGCTACACCCCAGCAACACCTCTTCGAAGGCAAGCTTGCTAAGACAGTTCAACGTCGCATAATCTCGACAGCGCGTCTTTACGACCCCAAGTTTTCCCCCAAGTCACTCTTTAAATCAACTGAGATAACTGAACTAGTTAGTGGGAGAGGCTTATGGGACTGTTGTGTGACCGCGGCATGGGGAATAAGATACAGCTGCATGAAAGCTTGCGCCAGCTGCTATTATAACCACAGATCGAATAGCTGTTCGTTTTATAATGGCCAGCCTACCTGCTTCTACACTACTATAACTACTAGAGTCTGCCATTGCAGAAAACCACGAAATGCTTGTCTAGGAAACGGGAAACTCGACCCACGGGTTCAACGTCGACTTGATATACAAAGTACCGGCTCTCGAAGAGCCCAAGAGCACCATATTCACATCCGTTATAAGGGAATTTTGTCGCTCAAACGTAGCAGTCAGACTAACAGCCGAAGAAATCTACGATATTACAGACAAGACAACGCAGGGAGATATGGAAATGTGTGAACTACCATCTCTACTTCCCACAGTCGAAACCATTCTCACTGCTGCTCTAGTGGCTCGTACACCTGCAGACGTAACCAACCAGTCAGAATTACCTACCTTGAGCTAATTCTTAGCTTTTGAACGGGACCTGGCCGTCGACCTCCTGAGTCCATTGTTTCTGACAGTATTCTTCCCACCGGAGGCTTCTTGACTAATCCGTAGAAAGCATGTCACCTCTGGTTCTCTCGGTATATATGTACCTAGGGAGGCGGTTGAGAGATCAAGATTCCTCTGTTCGAAATTTCGTCTAGTGTCAACTGTGGCACCGAATCTTGCGGTACGGTGCTTAGGGCGTTCCCGGTAAATTCGAGGTCTAGAGGCGATTTGATGTGTACAATACCTAATTTGATACATCTTTGCCAGATCATAGGACTGGAGTTTGTAACACAGCACCCGAGAAGGCGGTACGACCTGGGTGTTCACTTATCGTGTATAATACGTCTCATGGTGCTTCTTCAAGACTTGTCCTCGGCATGGACATTCGTGGTTTTACGTCTCAGAAGCAACGTCTCATCCAGTTGCATCTTACACCTAATGTCAATATTAATTATTTGCACTTGCGATGAACGGTTTAGACGTAACCCTTCCGCCGCGCCAGCTGGATTATACACAATCGTAGTAGGTGATGATGGCTTCTCATCGTCTAGATACAGGCAGGCCTTGACTCCCTAACGTATGTACCCCGTCCTTAGGCCACCGCGCATCCATCACACCAAAGCAAGCCTTTCCGCAGACCATGAGCGGTCGAGTAAGACGAAGAGGTGGGTAAGGTCAGTGCTTACGCTCGCGCCTCTCGCGCCTCTTCTGTCTCTCGTGCACCTTCAGAATCTCCGAGTCTCTGTATTCCTCGGGCAGATCAAAGTCGCACTCGGCCATGTCCGGAATAGCGTGACCCCACGCCATGACGGTTCTTCCCCGGCGCCGACCTTTGCTAAGGGCCGCGTCGCGCTGGTGTTTCTTTTCAAAAAACGAGGTGAACTCCTTCAACACGTACGGTTCCGGAGCGTTCGGGGGAGGCTCGCCCCGAGATCGCTTCGAACTGGACGCGGCGTACCTCGCTCGCGCCAGTGCCTCGTCGTGCAGCTGTCTTGCCGACGCATCAACGTCGCTGTAGTCAGGGGGATCGCCGTCACTTTCAGCTTCCGAGATGGCATCGTCGTCCGCTTCGACATCGGCCATCTCCTGGTCCTCGTCGGCATCATCTGCTTCGTGCTGCTGCTCGTCATTTTCCTCGTCGCTTCGCTCTTGCTCTTGCTCTTGCTCTTGCTCTTGCTCGTCGGCCTCTTCGGCTAGGGCGCGCTCCTTCATGAGCTTGCGTCTCTTCTCTTCCTGACTCCATATTCGGAACTTCTCCAAGATGGCCTGACAGCCCTTGATGAAGTGGTCCCGAGCAGGCTCGAAGGTCTTCTTGCGGCTTTCAGTGACGCCGCTGACGCCCATCGTTCTAAGCCAGTCATGGCCCTGTAGCTCGTTGAGCAGTCGGATGATCTGATCCTTCTCATGCTGGGCGCGACCTTTCTCGGTGTTGCGGATCGACTTCTCTAGCCTTTCGGCTTTCTTGTGCGCGAGATCATAGTATTCATCTGGCAGCGGGTCATGGATGATTTGATTTAGATATCTCGGCTCGAGAAAGGAGAAGTCGACGAGTTGAGAGTCGTGCAAGTCGGTAAACAGATCATCGCTGAAAGTTCGTACTACCGGGGGGTGGGGTGGTTGACCTGCGTCTGTCGCAGTGCGAGTGTTGGGTGCATGTATCGGGGGTTGAGAGTGAATAAGCGGGAGGTGATCGGTATCGATGAGGACAATTGGGGTATCGAGGTTAAGGAGGTCTGGATATTAATTGATCGTCAGCACTCGGAACGGGATAAAGAAATAAGAAGAAAAAAAGAGAAATGGCTCGTGGAACTGGACAAGTTGCACGTACGTTGTTCCTTGGGATCATTGCCGATTACTTCGTCATAGTCGGGGAAATATGCCGACAGCTCGCTCTTGAATCGAGTCGCCTCCTGCGACCGCAACTTGCGACCGGACCGTTCTGTCGCGGAGCTGGCATCGGCCGCGCTTGGCTGCAGCTTGTCCAACTCGTGTCTAATTCCATTTATAGCCTTTTCCTTGTGCTTTTTCAGCGGGGGTTCTGATGATACTTCCGCCACCGTCTTGGACTGTTGCCGCTGGGCAGGGGGGAGAGGGGGCCTCTGGGTCGTTGGTACGCCGGGCTGGCTCGTAGGCCGATGGGGTTGAGTTTGGGTTAAGTCGGTTTGGGTTTGTGCGTGAAATTGCGACTTGGCCGCGATAGACTTCGGGGGACTGGCGGGAGGAATAGGTCTCGCCAGAATCTCGACGGTGATTCTGGCTCTCTTGGATTTGGATGGCTCGTAGTTGTGCTGGATGGGATCAAGGGGTCGCTTCATTCGGGGGGAACTCGGCTGCAGGATATTCGAGTTGCGCGTCTTGACTCGTGTCGCGATAGCATGAGCATGCTTAGCAGCGACACTACCGGTGCTTAGACTAGGGTTTGCGGGCGCGGGACTCGTATTCGCAGCCGTCTTCGTCTTGTTGGTCGTTGTCGCGGTCGCAATCGCATTTGCAGTCGCATTTGCAGTCGCAGTCGCAGTCACAGCAGCAGGATTACTGCTCTTAGCAGTGATATCTTGCTGCTGGGCGCGTCGCTGGTAGTGCTTCGGTGGGCGCTGAAGCGCCTCAGCTCGTCGCGTAGAGGTGGCCATTGATGGAGAGTGCGATGAACATGGCGATTGCTTGCCGACTCTGGTTTGAATGCTGAAAAATGTTGAATAGGGACAGGTATGTTCCTTTTTTCCACTTTCCGACGGAACAACCCCAATGGCAGTGGGAAACCTTTTTTTGAATTTGTTATCCCCAAACCAACGTTGCTGGGCGCTGTCATCAATTGATCAATTGTTGGTATTTGCAGGCACATGCGCGGGTTACAACCTTAGCTGCCTTCTAGGTACCTTAGGTACCTTAGGTAGCTACAAGCTACGACACGCTACAGGCCTGGTCGTTGTTAGGCACCTAGCTTGGGTAGCACAGGTCACCAGCGCATGCACAATGCCTATCGGTGCTACCTGTGCGACCAAACTGGTGGCGCGCATTGCAGTTAACAGTTCGTACAGTGACACGGTTATGCGCATATCACGTACTGGGTTCGGTGCAGCACGTTACCGCACCTTAATTTTCATATGTCAGCACCGTCAGCACTTCTTTTTATTTAATTTAAGAATGAACAGCACGGCTCAACATATCTGTAAATCTGTGAATCATATCTGCGAATCATAATCTTGGCGTCCGTCACGCAGTAACTTAGAGGCCGCAATCATCGTCACATATGCTTCACACAGATTACCTAGAAACATGTCTGACTGTTGATCCCCTTACGATGACCCTGGGTTACACGAATGCTATGTGGCTTAGCATTTCCTTGCTGGAAACCGGAAAGCGATCTTGCCTCGATGCTGGTATTCCAATTAGGACTGAGCATTGCGCAGGCAGGCAGGTATATCCAATGGATGCGGCTTTGATCCGAGTCAGTTTTATAAACTCGATCCATGTGACCTTTTCCCTTTTCTCATATTTTCCTATCTGCCTACCTCCTATTTATGCCCCTCTGACTCTAATAAACAATCCCTTTCTTCTTTGAAACGAGGGCTGGCTGGACTACTAGTGAATCACGCGTATCGCACCGCTGTATGCCGCTTAACCGACCGACATACGTCATTCTAAACAAAGCCATCAAGCAAGATCGAGAGCTCGCTTTCGGAGCTCAGCTGCCTGAAAATATCACGTACAATTACTCTGCCATCTCTTTACCATAAAGCAATTTGGTCGCAATAACCTCTCCAGATACCTCTGTATTGTGACTGTTTTTGACTTGAATGTCGCAAGCGCCCGCCACCTCTTCTCCCTACGAACCGCTACTCGACACAATGCATCATGTCTATGCTGTGCCAAACGTTCGATAATATCCAGGTAATTCTCTATCCCTACGGCGACTAGGCGGCCAACCTTGTCATCCTAAGTGGCAAATATGGAAACAGAATTAGCCGACCACGAGCTTCCAATACAAATACCTGTGTCTGCGCATAGACGATCGTCGCCGTCTCCTCCTGTGTCTGCGCCAGTGTCGAAACCGGTGTCGAATCCCCCGCTAGATGCCGCCATAGCCCCGGCGTCTCTCCCGCTAACCCCACCATCATCTTCCGGCCTGCGCGCCAACTCTAAAACCTGTTCCGACTTTACCGCGTCCCGCGCCTCTCACCAGAGCCAAAAGGACTACCTAGACTCTCTACAGCCTCCATCCGAGGGGGGGTTCGAGCGATTGGCAAGATTACAACAAGACCGCGAGAAGGAGCACAAGCGTCGCAACCAGGAGCTGCGCCACCGAAGTGTGTCCCTCGCCCATCAGAGCATGGAGGCCAGACACGACTTTATGCAGACCAAGACTGAGGTGGAAGAAACACAACGGTCTAGTCTCGTGGCTTCTAGGCACAGTCTTGCCCATTCCAAGTCCAAGTCGTCATCTAGGCCAAGCAGCAACGAGGGTGTCATCCGATCCAAAGCGGCGACCGCAATTCAGCGGACCTACCGCGGATATCGTGTGCGTAGAGAGATACAGGGTCTCGGCCTGGACGCAAGTACAAGATGGACGCACGCAGTCCGAGATGCGCAGTGGAAGACCATGAACACGCCACGAGGACGGCAGGACAGCCTGTCGGCCACCGTGGATGAAGACGGGAGTGGCGAGAATGTGCCTAGCAGCAGCCGAATCGCTGCAAGAAGAAACTGGATGAAGGTTGCCAACATAGCCAGACGAGCAGGTGCCGATGAAGACTCGGATCACGCACTCGATGACTCTTCATCTTCGTCCGAAGACCAAGATTTACAAGGGATGAGCCCAGAAAAGAGAGCCCAGACGAGGAAAAAGAGGCTAAAGGCCCAGGCAAAGAGACGAGAGCATGCGCGCGTTATGGGTCTGCAATACTTCTTGGAAATGGTGGATCTCAAGCACCGCTACGGGTCGAACCTTCGGTCATACCACGAAGAATGGAAGCGTTCTAGCACTAACGAGAACTTCTTCTACTGGCTAGATTGCGGGGAGGGCAGACAGTTAGACCTGACGACCTGCCCGAGAGAAAGGCTTGATCGTGAACAGGTGCGGTATCTGAGTCGAGAGGAGAGACAATATTATTTGGTGAAAGTTGACAAAGAGGGCCGTCTGGTCTGGGCCAAAAATGGGAGTCGGATCGATACCACGGAGAATTGGAAGGACAGCATCCATGGAGTTGTACCAGTCGATGACCCCACGCCAGCTTTTGCTCCGAGCCTTGAGGCTCACGTCCAATCAAAGCCTGACGTGGACTCCCCTCCGCAGCCGCATGATCATCCTAGTACGTCGTCCTCCGAGCCACCCCCTTCGTCCTCGGCATCGTCGCGTGAATCCAAGTTAGAGGCCGCTATGGCAGCGAAATATGCCGATCCCAGCTTCGACGATGCGAAGGGCGTGAAGAAGATTCAACACGTCTCAGCTGCGACCATCTTCAACAGGCTCTTGAAGAAGACGGTGCGCAAGAACACGTGGATATTCGTCGCCGACACGTCGTTCCGGCTGTTTGTGGGCATCAAGAACAGCGGCGCGTTCCAGCATAGCTCGTTCCTCCAGGGCGCGCGCATCTCCGCTGCTGGACTGATTAAGATCAAGAACGGCCGGCTATCAAGCTTGTCCCCGCTATCGGGCCACTACCGGCCTCCCGCCTCCAACTTTCGCGCGTTCGTGCATAGCCTCGAAGAAGAGGGCGTCGACATGTCGCACGTCAGCATCAGCAAGAGCTACGCGGTGCTAGTGGGGCTCGAGGCGTACATCAAGACGAAGAAGAAGGGCAAGGAGACGATGCAGATGATGACGCACCAGAAGCTGAAGCTGCTGGACCCCGAGGAAGCGAGGAAGGTGGAGGAGGCCAAGCTCGACACCAGCCAGAGCGCGGCTAAGGAGCGCAAGATCCTCGAGAAGGAGAAGGAAAAGGAACAGATGCGACGAAACGAGAACAAGCCGACGTTCAAGCTCATGCAGTGGCTTGGTTTTCACTCGAGGTCGCCGGCTGGTCAGGGGAGCGGGACGAATAGTACAGCACATGAGCCAGAGGCACATGAGCATCATAATGACGGGCAGCATGGGGTTAGGTAGCACATTATAGGCTTGCATTGGCGGTCCTTCGGTGGCGGTCTCGGTTTGTTGGCGTTTGTCGTCCTCGTCGTGTAATACGATATCCCTCCCCGTTCGCAAGAGCGGTAGTGGTCTATTTAGAAACTTACAATGAATCTTACGAATTACGAATTACGAAAAGTCACCAGTCTCATTTTGTAGGCTGAACTCACATATGAGCCAAAGCCTGCTGCCGTACCTGCGTACACTCCTAGGGGTTCACGATATGGTAAACGACTGCGTCTCATAGGTACAATTCGCTCTGTATTCGTTACCCCTTCCCGACAAACTTGGATACGAAGCCGAGTAGTCGGCACAAGAGAAGGTTTTCATCTATTTGATAGCGGCAACATGGTTCGTGACCAAGCAGGTCCACTCCGACGAGCCGGTGTAGATGGTAAAGCCGTCATTATGCGTCAGGCCCGTGCTGAGCGTGGTGCCGAGCTGCCAGAACAGGTCGCCGGCCACGCCTTCGGTCGAGAGGGCCGTGGTCTGCCACTTGCTCTCGATGCCGCAGTGGTCCCTCTCCGAGCCGTCTTTTATTGTCGTCCCGTACAGTCAGTTTTGCTCGACGAACAAAAAAGAGAGGAAGTGAGGAAAGAGAAAACAACTCACATTCCTCAAACAGACAGGGCTTGCCGGCAGCCGCACAGGCCTTGCCGTGAGCTTCGATCCAGCTGTTGCCCCAGTCGTACTCGGTGCCCCAGGAGCTGGGGTAGAGGTGGAAGGTGGCGAAGTCAAGGGAGTCGACAGCGAGGTTGGCCGCGAAGTCGAGGCCCTCGGCGCGCTGGTATGGGTAGCCGCCGTCGCCGCCGCCGAGCCCAAAGCCTTCATCGCCAAGTGTTACCATGTGCGCCGGGTCAAGGCTCTTGACGTAGGCCGATGTGTCCGCGGCCCAGTCCGTCACCACGCTCGTCGCGCACCCGTTGCACCGCGGCTCGTTGGCCAGCTCCCACGCGAACACGGCCGGCGAGTCGGCGTACCGCGATACCACCGCCTTGATGTACGCCCGGTACTGCGACTGTGCGGCCGTGTTCGTGTACCACGTCTGCTGCGTCCCGCCGAACGCGGTTACGTACTGGGAGTGCTTGGGTTAGCTGCCGTTTCGTGATATATATACACACGGCAGGTATCAGAGAAAAAGGGGGATAAAAAAACCCGAAACTCACAGCAGCCATACCGCCGTAGTCGCCCCAGTTATTAACAAAGTTAATAATAAGCTTGAGCCCGCGCTTCTCGGCGGCGGCGACGACGTAGTCGAGGCGCTGGAGGCCGTCGGCGCCCGTGTTGATCGTGGAGCCGGCGCGCGACAGCAGCTGGAAGTAGACGGTGCCGGCGCCGGGCCGCGCCGTCACGTCGTTGAAGCCCCAGACGCGCAGGATGCGGTGGCCCGCCGCCGCCAGCTCGTCCAGCGCCAGGTCCACGTCCGCGTCGTTGGTCAGGAAGCTGATCCAGTACGAGTTGGTGCCCGCGTAGTACCCCGTCGAGCCGTCGATGTTGAATAGCAGCCCGTCCGCCCGCGCGAAGTCGGCGGCCGACGAGGCGACGCTGGTGTTCGTCGACTCGCTGCTGCTGGGACGCGCGGTCGCGGGTACCGCTGCCGCGGCGCCGATGAGGGAGAGGAGTGCTGCTCCGAGGATCTTCATCTTGGTCGTGTAAAGGGGGAATTCGAAATGCCTCTAGAGTTGATGGATGAGGAATTAAAAAGGTTCATAAAGGGAGGCAGGTCGGGCTACATATTCCAGTCTTAAAGGCTTCGCAAGATATCCATGTGTGACCGGCCGGCCGGCGCCTAGGCTGTTGGTAAGCTACACGGTCAAGACGGATCATGGTCCTCCATCGGTGTGCTTGGACGGCAGTGACCCTGATCCTATCGAAGGAAATGTTCCGATCTCCCATCCACATTCACACCCTGGAGCAAGATGTAAGTACATTTGCGTGTGAAATGCAACTATAGATCGAGCGACCACGACCGCCAACCACTCTGTAGACCCCCCTCACGGTAAAGCGTACGAAAGAGATCATATAAAGTCGAATATATAGGCACGCTTGCTCCAGTACCATCGTTGGATTGAGCGCCTTAGCTGGTCTTGGGTAGTATCTACGCCTGTATCCTTGCTATAAGAGACCTCATTACGGCCCAAGTTCCCCGAAAAAGAGCGATTGTAGCTTGAACGCGGGGCTAAGTACGGCTGTCCCTCGTGAACATGGGAGGCTCTCGGGAGATTTCTCGAAAGGGGCAATGTTGAAGTCGGCGTGACGCTCTCCGAAATAGCCAAATCCAGTAATCTCTGAAACCTAAGACCGGTAGCTTGCGGTACCTGTCGGGTCGGATTATATGTGCATGAAATCATAATCTTGAACCATTGATGCCTCTAATCATTGAGGCTGCTAATGATGCAATCTGATGTTTATGTCTCTCATAGACTCGACTTCATTCTCAGAGCCGCAATCAAAGCATCATTGATAATATACTACGCTGAAACTCAGCCCTCGCTTTTCGTTCCTTTTGATAGGTCTTCTATTGTTGCACCTTATTTCTTTGCCTCTGGCCCGTTAACATCGTTAACCGGTGTATGTAGTTTCTCAATGACTCCCGTGTTATCTAGAGGAACTGAATCGTCGTGTATGTACAATCGCATCACCTTGGGTCCTGGGTAGTGACGAGACGCGTGCAGCAGCCACCATAGTGCTGAGAGAGTGATGGTTCCGACGAGGACGACGCTGTTGTAGTTCATTCCCTCGACGGTCGTAGGTAACTCGTAGGCTACAGGATAATTGAGTCAGCTACAAACCCAGCATGCGAATTAGAACTCACGTAAACTTACGAAAGCAGAAAAATATGTCAAATAGCACGATAAGCAGTACCGCCATTATGTTGACCGCATAGCCAAGCTTCCCCATGTGGAACGGGCCGGCTGGGAAGTATTTGCGGCCTGTTGCCAAGTTCGCGGCGAACGGGATAGCGTAGGACACTGTTGTCAGGACTATGAAGGACCCCGTAAGAGCCAAGAAGGCACTCGAGCTTCCGAGAGGGATGGCGCCAAGCCCAGTAGCAATGATTGAGACGAACAGAGTGGCGTAGATGGGGCAGCTGAGTCCTTCGTTGACCTGGCCAAATATGCCGGAAAACGGCACGGCGTTATCCCGAGCAAGGGCCCAGTAGGTGCGAGAGTTTGTCAGGACGGTGCCGACACAGCAGCACATGCTACTCATAAAGATGATGAATAGGAGACCGAAAGTTGCGCCCGGGCTGCCCGTCGCCTGCTGGTATATAACGGCAAGCGGGTAGGTATTGATCCCTCCTTGCAACGCCGAGAGATCTGTGATGGCATATCCTATCGCGATGGCAAAAACAAAGGCATATAAGAAGCCCATCCCTAGCTGAAGCCCGATGGCTTTCGGGAGGTCTTTTCTCGGGTTTGGGAGCTCTTCGGCGATATGAGTAATGGCATCAGGAGTACCGATGGTGAACGCGCCGTTCAGGACGCCCAGTAAGAAAGCAACTCCACCTTGCCAACCAGTCACTAAAGGGATAGTCAGCAGCTGCAAACCAGGATAGGGGATTCGATGATCGAAGAGGATTAGGGGATGCTCACAGTTGTTCTCCTCGAACGAACCCCATACAAAATGGTTGGAAGCATGAGAACCCGGGTTCATTGCCGAAATAACAATTATCGTGATGATTCCTCCTACAACGACAAAGAACATGCCGCAGTTCTGAGTATACGGGATGAGCTTGTTCGCAAAGATGACGAAGAATGTCGAAATCCACAGTACGCCGAGATAAGTGACGTAGACGTGCCAGGCGTCCGGGACATAGGTATCTTGATGGTACGTCGCGTACATCTGGACGAGGATGTTGGATGTGATCTGGATCAGGGCGGACAAGTCAAACATCCAGCCGTAGAAGTTGATCCATCCCGTGAAGAAGCCGACGGTCCGTCCCCACTTGGGACCGGCCGCGATGGTTGCCCAATGATAGACACCTCCAGCAGTAGGGACCGAAGAAGCAAGCTAGAAAGATGAGATTAGCGTCGTTTAGTCTATATAGTTAAGAGGCGTGGATATTTATTATGCATACCTCAGCCAGGCTCATGCCAACGAAAGAATACCAGAAGACTGCGACGATAAGTCCAAAGATGAGACCCGGAGGTCCTCCATTGACTGCCAACAGTTAGATCAGCCAGCGCTCACGTGTCGTGATGACATGGGACGTTCGTTTTGGAAGGGAACAGGACCACTACTTACGAATGGAGACTGATATAGAGGAGCCCAGAGCTGCCCAGGCATTGTCGACAGTGAGCGCAATGCCTACAATTCCGAGGAGGCCATATTGACGCCTCAGCTGATCCTTATATCCAGCTGCGTTCACCTCAACGCCTCGATCAACGGCGGCGACGGCCTCGTCGTCCAATCCTCCGTGCTCCGGATTCTTTTTCTCGTCGAGGGTAGTCGTGTTCTCCGGCATCCTCGCTCCCGGTGCCTATCTGACAAGGGGTCGTCGCGTATACCGAATAGGAGTTGTTCCTTGCCGCCTATTACAGCGTCCCTGTCATAAACGAGCTAATGATGGTCACGTCTTGACTTTCGCATGTCAGAGGAAAGGATACGATAGAAGGATGCATGGAACAATATATAAAAGGTGGCAAGAGATCAGATAAGCGACATCAACCCGTTATTTCCAGGGCGTATGCAGGTCCGATAGAGTGCAGGTGCGATTTACATAATGCAGATGACGGCGAACACGCTCATACTTCTAAAGCCGTCAGCTAATGAGAGGTCTCCAAGACGAACCCTGGCTGACGATAGGGGATCGAGAGATAAGTAAGATAAGGTAGAACCCCCTTCGATGATCGCTGGGCGTGGATGTCTGGGACACGGTCCAATGAGAAGTTGGAGTCGCGGCCGAATTTCCCTGTAATCGTCGCATCGCGGAGATGTACTGTTAAGGTACCGAGGCTACTCATGTCGCGACAAGTGCCCTGCGAGACATGAGGCTGGCTGGCTGGCTGGCAGCCTGCTAGCTAGTCATGTTCATCAGCAAAGATAAACATGAAATGCTAAAGTGGTTCTGCTGTAACGTGCGACAGGGTTCATCTCGGCCTTAATACGATAGTCGATCATGTTGCAGGGAGACGCTAAGACGACTTATCAGGAGCCTTTTGTAAATGCTATGTGTAAAATATCGAGACGCGAAACCAGGCAAAGATTGCGATCATAATATTATGATGAAATCTATATTTCAACCTGTTCGTCGCTGTGAGAATCGTCGTACGCCATAATGTTTACTGCTGTTAGGATAAAATTGTGGCCTGTCGAGGCTGCTTGTCAAGCCGTTATCCGGGCTGGTCATGATTCAGTTATCGAGGCCTATATTCGGAAGTTGGATCCCGGTTTATGCAATATCCAAAGTTGGGTAGACCCTCTTATCTTTGACGTTTTCAAGGGTTATTTTTTCAATTCTAAAGTGCTTGGAGAATAAAAAGGTCGAATGACGATCTATACCATCAAGTCTTGCGGCTTGCCGGTGGACCAGACCCTGCTATACTCATCCAATCTACCTAGGTAAACTGCTGACAGAAAATCAATCATGACGCTTGCGAATCTAGCCTCGTAACATCCGAAGAACAGACACTTCCTGGTGTGCCTATATGAGGTGTCAGTGACGAGGTAGAGATGCTGTTCTAATTATATTTAGCCCCTACCCTTTAGGCTCGGCTATCGAGATGCTAGGAATTGCTAGCTCCCGCTCATTAGTCTACCCAGATAGGAAGTGAGCTCTGAGATAAAATTAGGTAAAAGGTGGAAGAGAAGCTGACATAGACCGATTTATAATGGCATCAGGAATTCCGGTCTTTATATTGCTTAAGGTATACTCTAGGTACTATAAGCGCAACTTGTGTATCTTGGTTCACAAGCAAGATATACTCAGGTAAACGTTGCCTCTTTTTAATGGACACCAAATCGAAGGATGCTTTTTCTTTCTTCCTCCCTTTTCGTTATTTCTCCCTCTGCCAATTCCTATACCCAGAGTCACACGGAAGGCCTCCGCATTCTAACTGTTAAGCAGGTAGTAAACGTGATCTAAGTAACAGACCATTAATCACGCCATACCTTGCCTAATATTCATCTCTTCCATCCACATGCGATGCCTTGCCGGACGATGATGGGCCTGACGTGAAGAGGAAATAGAGACCGTGCTTATTAATCTACCCCAAATACTGGCTTACAAATCAGGGGTGGAATGTCAACGGCGCATCGATACCTGGATGGGTTACGGCACGTATGGATAGGCTATTATACGCGAGCTCCCGTATATAAAGAGGTGAGTATGGATAACTAGGCATGTAGGTTATATTATAATCAAGCCAGAAGCTACTGCTGGGTAGACGTCGTTGCGTATTCGTGTTACGACCATGGCTTATACGACTCCAAAGACCGCAAGACAGTGGAACGTCACCGGGCACGATGGCTCTGGTCTCAAGTTCTCAGAGCAGCCGGTACCCGATATCGGTGATGATGAGGTTCTAGTCAAGCGTGAGTTTCCGGTGTCAAAACGCTGAATGGTCTTATTAACATCGAATCATCAGTGCATGGAGCTTCGCTTAACGTATGCCGCTCCGGCTATCCCTTAGATTCTAAACATAGCTAAATGGTCGACACAGTATCGTGACCTCATGGTTCCCCGTGGCCAGTATCCTTGGGGAGTCAAGGCTGGCGTCGTCCCCGGCTCCGACGGGGCAGGCGTCGTCATAGCCGTCGGCAAGCACGTCACGCGGTTCCAGTCGGGAGACAAGGTGGTCACGATGCTCCTGCCGCAGCACATCGCAGGCCCCGTCGTCGGCAACATGGTGGACTTCGGGCTCGGTGCCTCCGTGGACGGCACGTTCCGCTCCGTCGGCGCGTTCAGCGAGCACGGGCTCGTGGCGATGCCCGAGGGCCTGACCTTCACCGAGGCGGCGACGCTCAGCTGCGCCGGGCTGACGGCGTGGAACGCGCTCTTCGGGCTCGCCGGCAGGCAGGTCTCCGCCGGGCAGTGGGTCCTGACGCAGGGGACCGGCGGCGTGAGTATCTTCGCCGTCCAGTTCGCTAAGGCGGTCGGTGCCAGAGTCATCGCGACGACGAGCTCGAGTGAGAAGGCGAAGCTTCTCGAGAAGCTGGGCGCGGACTATATCATCAACTACCGAGAGATCACCGAATGGGGTGCTGAGGCGAAAAGGCTGACTGGGGGAGCCGGGGTCGACCTCGTTCTAGAGGTCGCCGGTCCTCCTTCGATAAAGCAGAGCGCCGCAAGCGTGAAGCTTGATGGCACCATCAGCGTCGTTGGGTCTGTCGGTGGCGGCGGCAAGGCCAACGGCATGCCAAGCTTGATGGATTGTTGGATGAGTCTTTTCACGGCTCGTGGCGTCTGGGTCGGCAATCGACTTCAGATGGAGGATATGTGTCGAGCTATCGAGGGGAACATAGAAAAGCTGCGGCCTGTACTTGACCCCAAAGTCTTCTCGTTAGATCAGCTCCAAGAGGCGTACGAGTACTTGGAATCGGGCAAGCACCAAGGGAAGGTCGGCATCAAGATTGATTGAAATGGGTATATAGCAAGATATCTATAAGGGTATCAACGCGTATGTAATAAACAAAACAATTTGCTAGATTCTCGTGTCGAGTATGACTGCCCGGGTGGCTGTCATTTCGTCAGTCTTCCGAGATGGGAATTGGATGCCACGGTAGATCAGCCCGTAAAGCATCTCTTCGTGGCCTCGATCCAGCGTCCCAGGCCGAAGTATCGCTGGTCCCTCTCTTCTGCTAAAGATTTGGCGCGTTTCTCTGCCCACGCGAGCTGGTCTCGGAAGAGTCTCGCCTTTGCATTTGGATCGAAATATTCTGTCTCAAAGTCAGCTTGACGCCGTGTGAAGCAGACTAAATTTTCGAGGAGACGAGTAGCTTATATTGTGACGTACCTCGACAGCCAGGGCAGTAGAAATGCCACCTCTCAGCTTTTTCGACCCATCCTTGACCATCGACAAACATCGGATACAGACTAGACTCCGTCTCAGGTCGTTCGTCTATGCAGGAGCAGCATTTTCTAGACCTGACGGTGATGCGACACTTGCTCTCCGACCAGTGGCTGCACGGTGGCTGCTGCTCTTGGGCGCTATTGTCTTGGGCTAGATGGCTCTCTGCACTCCCGTCATCCTGGGTTGCTTCCTTATAAGAGGGCAAGTCATCCGATGTATCAACAGGGTGATAATCTAAAATGCTCTTGCTCTTGCTCTTTTCCTTTTTATCGGAACCCGTTTCCATGTCTTGGTTGAAAGATGAAATCCTCCAAACCGACGTCTTTGCAAACGCTTCATTTAAAGACGAATTCGATGCGAATTAAATACGAACCGTCAGAGGCGACTTTTGTCACGGGCTATGCTAACAAAAAGCCACATCCGAGCAGCCGAGCCACTCCACCCCCTCCGAGCGCTCGATTAATTAGTACGAGATCTGCGCCACCCCCCCCCGCCCCCGTTGGCCTGTGCGGCACAGTTGCGCCCCCTATTCTTCTTAGGAGCCGGCTGGCCGGCAGTAAAAGGATCATAATCATGTGCTTTAACCCTTGGCTTCCACCAAGACTGATTAACTTGATAGTTAAGTTTGCAATAAGATCAGACAGTAGGAATCAAAAGGGCTACGACGTTGAGCCGAGATTTAAGTGGTGATATCGAGACGAGTAAGACGGACTCGGAATGGCCTACCAATCATTGCTGTCTTCGTGACTGCTGCTGTCCTACGTCAGAGTAAGAGGCAATGCGCATGTCTGAGGGTGTGGCTATGCCGCCCGCAATCATATGTTATGAGAGACCTATCTTTCTTTCCTTCTCCTACCTATTATCCTTACTTCTCTGCCTAACTGACCCAATGCAATCACCAGCAACTCCTATAACCGTCTAGCATCAGGCACGTATGATTATGCACTTACAATCCTCGAATATTCAATACTTATAGCAGCCAACACATTCTGCGATGCAGACTACATGATGATGTCACGGAGCAACACGGCACAGGAGGAGCACAAAACAGGGGGTTGGACAACAGACAACAAATCCAAGATAGGAGAGGAGGATACAGACACCGACATAGATGACGAGATGAAGAAGTGGCTTTCGACCGTGTATGAGCGCGGCTCGAAAAAGCCCATGGCGGAGCCTCTCATAGCATCTTGGGGCCTGCCGATCAGCGATGCGGACGTGGAAAGGCTTAGAGTCGGGTTCAAATCCACAAGCATGGACGACAAATGGGACATGCTGATCGAGGACCCGGACGAGAATGGCAACATGTCTCTCCACATCGTTCGCAACTGGCTACAGGAGGAGTGCTACATACTCCATGTTGTTCCAAAGCCAAGCAACAATGACGGCGCGTGTGCAAAGATCCAAGGCATCACCTGGGAAGGTAACAAGGCAGGGCTACAATGTGATGCGGAGCGGGCCAAGAAGGAAGCCATAATTCTGACCCGAGGCCATCTCCACTGCGAGTTTGAGACGCTTCCTCGCTACCCGTCGTCCGTGTTTTGGGACCGCAATGCTTATAAGAAGCTAGATGGGGAATAGGCTACTCACCTGCTTTCCCAACTAAAGACCACACCGCAAAGCATAGAGGAGTTGTCTCATGCCGGACATTCTTTCTAGCAATTTGAGCTGGGACGATATTCAATGTCTCTTTTTGAGAATATGGCTTAGAATGCACATTGAGAAATCAAGTCTTTCTGTTCATACGTGATGGCCCGAGCTACTTGATATCTGGAGAAAGAGCTTAGTGTTGCGAGGCAGGCATCTTACACCAGGCAGCTCAGACAATTTGGTGCTGTGATCTGGTTGTAGTTGCTGTCCTCTTCCTTTGAGATACAAATCATGCTAAACGGTTTCTTTGAGAAAGAAGGGAGGATACCAAGGAGCCTCGCAGATATGGACGGCTTCAGTCGGCAGATAGGGACGACAACCCCTAATTTCTCACAATATCATTCATCTATCAATCAGTGGTTCGGAGTTGGCGAGCCGTATACTACACCTGTATAGAGCAGCGGTGGACGCGTCACCATGACCAGTCAGCGCATCGATCGTACCACAGGTTCGAGTACGTTGTGATTACCTAGGAAGCTATTGCTATAAACTATGGCATGTTCTTTTGACAAACCTGCCTATACTTACTGCCAAATAAGAGGTAAGCCGGGGAGGTATACGACATGCATATTTCTTACTGTCCTTTTGACTGTCCCTGTTGGGCTATTCCAACTTTGGCATGCTCTGTACTTGCATTGTCGACCGTTTATATCGCTGCCTAAATTGAATTCGAGAATTTCACTGCAATTCGGCGGTGCATCTCCCTCAGCCGCTCCTTGGCGTCGACAATTCGCACATTCCAAACCCTGGAAATCGTCCTCAGGGCCGTTGGTACGGATAATATGACTTTGGGATAAAGTAAGCAGTAGCAGGGCTCTAGTACGGATGATGTTGGAGCCGGTGGATGACTGCAAGATCGGAAAGCTTCAGTCCCGTGCACTTTTTGAGGACGAGGCCTTGGCCATTGAAAATTCTCCGGGACTTTTTAGAATCCTTTTCTTAACATCACGAATGCTGCGAGCATACCTGGTATAATGAAGATGGTGAGAGGTCCTAGACTGGCCCATCGTTCGATCAAGACGCTCTCCCCTAGGAGAACCCTCCGACATTGCAAACCACATGACGGTGCAGCGGAGGCGATGCTCGGTCCTAGTGGAACTCGATGATTTATCGCGTTATGCCAAAAGAACATCCCTAGGACTTTCAGACTTGGGAAAAGGTTAACAGTTAGGTCGTCCAGAGATGGGTAAAGATATATGGTCACCTGGGTGTATATAAATCGATATTGTGCCTTCACCGAAACTGATATTTCTGAACTACAGCCCTCGCAAACACACAGCTTCAAATCAAATTCTCAAGGTTAAACTCCCACGGAACGTCTACCCGGCACGATTACTCTCTCTAGCCCGCCTAGTATCAACGATCAACCAAGATGAAGGTCATTCCAGCAACTGTCATCGCTCTGGCCGCTCTACTACAGGTGGCACACGCCAACTTTGATGTCTACGCGGAAGGAATCGGAGGTAATGGAATCTCAGGCAACTCCTGGGGTTACCAGGTCTACGACGTCCCTCCGGAGTGCGGCGACGTCAACAATTGGATTTGGAGGAAGAGCGACGATGTCAGCGGAGGCAAATACGGCGTCCGGTGCAAGGGAACGGGCGATGGTTGCGACGCCTCGGGCGACCCTGCCGGTATCCAGGAGCTTGAAATGAACTTTAACAGCGGCGACTTCCACTGGAGTAAGCTTATATCTACATACCTTTCCCTGCCCCCCTGCCCCCCTATTCTGCTGGTGCGTCTGAGTACAAGACTAATGTTTATACGTGCTTTATAGCTATCTACGCAGAGCGCGACTGGGGACTGTTCGACATGGACGATAACCAGATCGGCACTTGCATGCCGTTCCCCGGAGACGACTTCTTTTGCGGCACGGGAGTCGGAAGGGCCGAAGGCTACCGCAAGGTTCGCTGCTTGATCGACAGCGTGACATCGGATGACATCAAGTCGCACAGGCCGTCGTAGTCTAACTGCTACCTGGAATGCGGCAAAGCCGGCAACTTCCCATGGGACTAGTGGCGAGAAGCAACGTACATATGCTACGGCATGATTCAGTAAAGGGGAGTCGAAGAGTGGACTGCAAGACCGAAGATATACGTAACCAGATCTACGTGCACGTAAATCAATACACTCCTTTCATCATAGTAATAGGAAAACATGGATCCTTTTAAAAAGGGGGCTGTTACACACGACTCGAACTAAGCTTGGCTCAACTGTGTAACTGCACCTCGAGTCCTAATTAGCTGAACTAAGAGAAATATCAAGTATGAAATTGACTCGTCTGTGTGATATTATCGTGTAGATCTCTGGCGCAGCTTCGTAGGGCTGGACATGTTCATCATTTTTATTTATTGTCGTAAAATTTGAGATCGAAATAAGATGTAGCTATGGCTTAAGTCAAGTCAAGAATAATATGAAGCACCTCGCCCTGATAATATTACTGGCTTATCTTATAGGCTTGTAATAAAAAACCATTGGGAGTAGTGTATATGGTATAATAACAGCCACCCAGTCTCTGAAACTTCACAAGATATGTCGTTAGCTGCATCGTCCTTGGACATTTCTCATGTTGGATCCCACGCCAAGCAAGAATGGCCGCACCAAGCATGACCTGCCGGCTTCCCAGGCCTGCCAGGATCTGAAGCTAATCTCGCAGCCCTGTGCATATAGGAATTTCTTATTGGAACCGACGATCCGATTGGCCGAATCCCGTGGGTGAAGCCGCAGACAGCTTGCCTAGTCGATGTGATGATCGGATGCATCACGCATAAATAGTGGGTTCTCTATAACATCTTGACGCCCTTCCGGCATACGTAGCGATGCTGGCGTCTGTGCCATCCAATAGTTCCAGTAATCAAGTCACGCCTTATCGTACGAACTGTACATCATACATGTTTCCTAGAATGCTTTATGCTACAGAGCTATGATGTGGTGATGACACAGGACGTGCTTGGATGTTTGGGGGAAGGGGAGAGGGGTTCCCTTCACTGAGCCTCTCCCTTTTCGGGCTCAGCGCTTTCGACGTAAGAGGGCGGGTCCAACGAGGCATCGCCCTCTACCCAAACCTGCGCCAATTCCCTTTCGATTTCCTCGCGACGCTGTTTCCACTCCTCAACCTGGGAGAGCCGCTCGTGAAGCTCCTGGAGTTCACGCTCTACTTGCATCTTCTCTCTTTCCGTCCCTATCCGTTCGAATTCCCATTCGTCGCCGTTTTCGCCCATGCCGAGTATGAGATTGAACGTGTGATATTTCTTCAGAGAAGCACGTGTCGAGACAGTTATCAAAGCTGTAGTTTGTTAGCTGCAAGTTCAGAGGCAATGGGGCTTGTCTGAACTTACTGATACCCCTTTCTTTACATGTCTCGTACAGTAAACCTTCCACGTCGCTTGACACGGCGCTCGTGCCTTCGTCAATGACAGCGTACTGAGGTTCGTGGTACAGCAGGCGGGCAAAACCCACCCTCTGCTTCTCGCCGCCACTCAGCACGTCTTTCCATTCCTTCCTCGTGTCCCAACCACCTTCTCGGTCAGGGAGATAACCGAGTTTGGCGGCGTCGAGCACCCGTTTCAACTCATCCTCGCTCTTGCGCTTTAGTCGCATGTCTAGTTCTCCATCTGGATAGATTACTTGGTCTCGCAAGGTTCCAACGCTCAAGTATGGTCTTTGAGGTAGGAACATAATTCCATCCTGGCCGATGCTCTTAGGCCGGCTCACCAGGCCACGGTAGACTGGCCAAAGCCCTGCAAGCACCCTCGAAATGGCACTCTTGCCAACACCATTAGGTCCGGAGATCAATAAATGTTCACCGCGGCGGACAATCATGGATAGAGACTCGAGCAACTCCTCGCCGCCTTGAGGCCATAATCCAGGTGCGACAATGGGCACGTGCTCGAGCCGAACGCCGTCGAAGCCTTTTTGGATGGTTCCCTGGACGTCAGATAGCGAATATAACTCATTACCACTTGGTCGCGGGAAATATGCGTTGGCGTGCACTCGATGTAGAGTTGAGATCAGGGTGTAGACACGACTTGTGTATCCGGCCAGCTCCGAAAGGTCCTTGATGGAGTACATCATGCGGCCACCCGCATCCGCAAGCGAAAGCATGAGCCGCTTGTTTGTGATGAAGTCCTTCATACGGTTACGCTCCCTGCCGCCCTTTTCAGCGCTGTCGATCATCTCAGACGCGCCTCCCAAGCCACCCCAGGCTGGTAGGAAGACTGGTAAGGACGATAGGAGGTAGCCGTATGCACTCCAGCTGTATTTCAAGATGAAGTCCTCGAGGATATTGTAGCGGATCTTTAGCAGGTAAATGCTCTCCATCCAGCTCCTAAGAGACTTGAACTCTTTGTTCAAGAAGGTCTTCTCCATGTCGGCTCCGCCGTAGAAGGCAACCTCCTCGGCGTTTGCTATCAAGCGGGCATGTAAACTTCTGAAATCTCCCTCTTTGCGACCCTCTACTGCCTTAAGCTTTCCAAAGGGCGGAGACATTCTTCGTAGAATACTCGCCGTCAGGAAATAGTTACTCAAGAGACCACTTAGAGCTAGAGGACCTAAAGAGCGGTATAGTTGGTAGTTAAATACGCAGAGGTCGACGAATGGCTTTCCTAGCGAAGAATAAAGGTTTGCGGCTGAAGCGCAAAATAGTGTTAGATCTTGCGTGATAAATTGGTCTGCTCCCTGACCGACCCCGCCGTCCGAATTCGACAGCTTATAATAATTGAGATTATCGTTGAGGTATAAATCGTGGATGTATCTCGTTAACCGGGTTCGGAAGGCGATGGACACCTTGGACTCGAGGAATTTGATCATCGAGTTAGTATAAGAGGCGAAGCCGCCGAGTCCACACCACTGTAAAATGCGTATTAGCGATCTGTCCAAGAATGCGTGAGTGGCAAAGTCAGGTTAGGCCTACCTTAGCTATACCCCAGAGGAACAATCTCCCGTTACCTGCGACCAGGTCACGAACGATTTCACCGTCCAGGCGCGCGACAACCAGTGAGAGGTAAGTGCGGAGCATCAGAAACATGCCGTGGCTGACCAACAGCCCCGCCTCTTTACTGGTCCATCGCGGTATCATGATGCTCATCAAGCTCAGGAACTGATGCAGGAAGGCGAGGTTGAGGCCCGGCTTCGTCTGCGCCGACGGAACGGTGCCGTCGCCGAGCCCCGACACCTTGGGCGGGTTGAGGAAGAGCCGGCGGTGGGCTTCGAAGGTCAGAGGCTTCGTCCTGTTGATGACCACCTTGGAGGTGCCATCTTTGTAGGGGACGTAGATGGTTCGCGACCCGTCCTTGTTGAAGACCCACGAGTTGGTGCGCAGAAGCTTGCGACCCTGCTCCTTCTCCTGCCTTCTTCGTTTCCACCACCTCCGGCCGCCCTCGGCGCCTAGTATTATCGATGCGGCGAGTGCGAGGGTCGCGAGGAGCTTCGTACGTCGAGAGGTCTTTCGTAAGCGATCCCGGATCAGATTCGTGTACTTGTCGAGGAAGGCTACGAGGATGTCTTCGGATGCCGAATGACGAAGCGTGGATTGCGCTGCCATCGTGATGTGGACATGGCACGCTAAGAATGCCGTAGGAATAGACTATGTAGGTTAGAGAGTGAGTCGTTAACCGACTGCGGGTGCCATTGGCGACGGATGACCGGTAGAGCAGCTATTCTACGCTATGGTGGAATAGGTAGATAAAGTAGGGTCGAATCTCTTAGACGTTGAGGGCAAAAGCAAATACACTATCAAGACATGTCTTTTGCTTCAAGTGCGAGATGAGACAAGAAGGAAGAGACGGATGGCCCGCAAACTCCGTCATTGGTGACGGTTGAAAGCGGCAGCTTGGCCGAGCTAAAGGCATGTGATAACCCGAGGTCGATCGTTACTACTGCTTACCTTCGCTTAAGAGCCAAGCTTAAGTGGCTGGGTGGCTTGTCTGCCTGTCTGCTCGTCAGCTTACCTCATCCAAGCCGGCCATGCAGCCATGGTACTTCTTGAAACAAGAAGCCACCGTCCACAGTCCACAGTCCACAGTCACAGTCAGACACGCCTCAGCCACATTTCCCCACGACGCACGTACAACCTTAGAGCGGAGTATCGCCTCTCAGCCGTCACTTTGGGCGGGCGCCAACGGAGCCAATCAGCAGTCGGCATCGATATCCTGCATGTCTTGTTCTACTTGGATATGCTCGCTTTCAACTCTAGTGGATAGTCTTGTTCTACGTTTGTATATGCCCTTCGATGCCTGTGATGGAGGGCATCTGTTGCCTACCCGTTCTGATACGACATCTTCCTACGACTGGGACTGGGGTTACGCATAGTACATTGTTGCGGTTGCGGAATACTCACTGTCTTAGGTCACCTTTCAAGATAGCCCGGGCGACAAAAGTATTATGCGATAGATGGTCCTTAGTCCTCCATTCGCCTTTGGAGATGCCTTGAATCACCGTGCATGACCAACTGCTTCTCACGATGCAGCAACCAGGGTACGACATGTCCGTCTACCGGCCCAGGTCTACCGGCCAAGGGATAAAGGGGAGCTGTACCAAATAGGACGGTGTGGGACCTCGAATCCGTGCCAATACCTGCCATCACTGAGTGCCAGGAGAGGAGCCCTAGTGTTGGAGTGACCCCGAATCTGCAGGCTAGATACTACTACATACATACACTGTACATAGTAGGCAATAAGTACCAGTATCTAGATCTTCCAGGGTCGAAGAAACGAAGTCTGTCCTGATTGAGCTAGGTAGGCCAAATTATCGATAGCATTGACCGCTGCTGGTGGAGGAGAGAGCCGCGAAATTGCAATGTTGAAGAATCTCTGGTAAGGGGCCAAGGCTAGTTGGCAGTAGACGGGGGCTATCACTTACCTCCTGTAGGGTACATGCTTGGGTACTGGTACCAAGGTAGTATAAAATACCCGAGCAGGATGCTTCGTGTTACTGGCAGAGTGAGCGTGCTCATACGCTCCTTAGCAAATCCTACTGTGCGAATGTCTCTCCCTGGCTCTGTTCCTAGTGGACATCGTGGACGTTGACGGTGGTAATCTTACCAAGGTACCTAAGTATCGAGTTACAAACTGGAATCAGTGAGGAACAACGCATCTTACTGGCTGGTGAAGCTATGAGAGACCCATCCGAAGCGCCCAGCCAGCTAGCCAGCCGGCTTCTGGCCGCTAATGGCCCATGGAACTACCTAGCAGGCGGGCAGGCTGGGTTGGCTGGGTGCTAGCAATCGACTTGGCTTGCTTGGAGGGATGCCGGGCCCTTTGCTGGCTGGAGCCGTTGGTTGCAGCGCGATACATCCTACAGTATATACACGTATGTACAGGCAGTACAGTAGTAGTCGTTGTCGTCCCATAGATATACATGTACGAACTGTACGCAGTATACCTAATGTATGATGTACATGATGTACCTGGTGTAGCTATCTAGGGGGGGGAAGAGACAAGACGAGCAAGCAAGCAAAAAAAAAAAAAAAAAAAGAGCTGACAAGGAACAACCCCCCCATGTCCCACCCCGTCCCATCCTTCAACTGTGATTTCCCTCGCTGTGATTTTAAGCAGAACCCGGAACCAACGCTAACGACTCTGCCCCTGCCCTGGCCCAAATT
Source organism: Hypoxylon sp. FL1284 (assembly GCA_022432365.1). Lineage (NCBI taxonomy): Eukaryota > Fungi > Ascomycota > Sordariomycetes > Xylariales > Hypoxylaceae > Hypoxylon > Hypoxylon sp. FL1284. The sequence continues at coordinate 841,647 of JAJJXE010000003.1, read as the reverse complement.
GGTCCGTGCTCTTCACCTCTTTCCGCCCTGGCGTCCCCCAATCTGCCAATCTGGTTCAGTTTTCTTTAGGAAATCATTTCGCTTGCGATTCCAGACTTCCTTCAGCCTCCGAAGAAACCAAGACACGACGAAAAAAAGAGTCCTCTTTTTATTTATTTTATTTTTTTCTTCTTCCTCTTCTTCTCTAACGCGGTACCCTGGGCAATACTCGTGGTAGCGTGGACAGCTACCAAGTCTAACCTGAGGTACCTCATCTTCTGTACTTCGTACTTTTGTTCAACTGGCAATCTTTCTCTTCTCTTTTAATCGCCTTTTCTTCGGTCACTGACGTCCAAGCTTTTTGGCAATCTGGGCCACTTTCTACGAACCCGTTAGGATTTGGAGTTATTAGTCGTTGATTGAAGATACCCGGCCGAAAACTAGCATCCCCCCCCCCCCCCCCCCCCCCCCCCCAAGCTCCCCTGGCTCTTCCCCCCCAAAGACACCTCTCTCTACCTCTCCAAAGCTCGTCATCCGCGTCCAGGCTTGACCCGTTTCTTCCTTCGCAAGTTCAACCGTCGACCCACTCCTCATCTACCACACGCTTTGCCTCTCCGCGAACGCGCCGATTTCCTCCTCAATCGCATCAGTTTCGCTCCTTCGTCCGACTTGTCGCCATCCAAACTCTGTCGATTATTTTGCCTTCCGGCTTAGCCGCACCAGCCCGCCCTCCCGTTTTTAGTCGCGGTCCGAACACGATCGCTGTAGCTGTACCGACTTGGCCACCCGAGGCCACCAATTGTTGCTTCAGGGGTTTGGGCAGCTATCCAAGGTGAATGGCTGTTGGATACCGAGGTGAGTGACAGGCAGACGCCATTTCTTTTCTCACGACTATTACCATTGTCATCATCGACTCCTTCGCATTGCGAGACGCCCCTCTTTCTCAATTAACCTGCCTGGTTGCTCATTGCAGTTTGCGGGCATGCGTATACATGCGTAAACCCGCGCGGATCAGCTTGCTGGTTGCCAAGGAGGTTGGTTTGATTGAGAACGTACCCGATCCTTAGACCAAACACATTTTCCTTTCTTGCAGTTTGCTTCGCCATCACCTTGATTGCGTCGCTCGTGTGTTAACTCGGCTTGATAGTGCAATAACGTGCCGTTCCCGACAATCCGCAGCCGCCCAATCACTTGCGGAAAATGTCCAGAGGTGCCGACGACAAGACGCGCACAGAGCACGAAGGCTCAAGAGAGAAAGAGACAGCTTCGCTCGAGGACGGGTCAGGGTCGCGAAAAGGCCGCGGCTTACTAAATGTGCCGTCAAGATCCTCATCGCAAAAGATCCAATCTTCCCCGGCGACGACGGGCCTAAGTGGCACCACTACAGACGATCCCAGAGATAGCATTGGTGGCAATTCTAAGGAGTCCAAGCACAGCATGCTCGGCCGGCGTCGGAATGGCAGTGCATCCAGTAATCACTCTGGTCCTGCCACGAATCCCACGACCACGCCAAACACGTCGCAGCCAAATTCTCCGGCTGGGGCTCCGCAACGGCGGAAAAAGGGTGGATTCCTAGCGCTCCTTGGCTGCTGTGGTGTTCCTAAGCACGCCAACACCGTCGATGGCGGTGACGAACCACTTCCCTCCCACAAGGTCGTCACGATCCCTCCGAGACCGACAACGTCCAGCCCGCAAACGCCGTCTGACCAGAATAACGGCAGCAAAACACAGCTCTACGAGAAGGAGAAAGAATCGCACCCTCAGGCAGGCAACGCAGGCCAGGACGTCTCCAAATCTGCAAAGCGAGCTTCGGGATCTACAGCGCCGGACCAGTCCACCGGTGGCGACCAGTCGAAACAGACTACTCTGGTTGGCGCGTCCGGCCCCAGCATCACGGTGAATCCTCCGGTCACGGAAGATAATGAAGGAGAGGCTGTCCCCGTCGAAGCATCAACTAGGGACGTCGACGGGGATGTTCACATGGCTGGTGACGAGCCTGCCACGAATGAACCAGGCGCGGACACTGACGAACAGTACTCGAAGCCAGTTCCTCCTCCCCCGCCAGGCCCGGTCCCGATTGCCCCTTCTGCTCCGCTTGCCGCAGATGAGAAGTCGATTGATATCGAAGAACAGCACAAATTCCTTTTGCCGCCGATTCAGCCTCAACTAAAGGGTCGCAAATGCCTCGTGCTAGATCTGGACGAAACATTAGTACACAGCTCCTTCAAGGTAAGTTAGGAAATAGTCCAGACCAAGACAGCCATACTCACCAGCTATAACAGATCCTCCATCAAGCTGATTTCACGATCCCCGTCGAAATCGAGGGCAACTTCCATAACGTCTATGTCATCAAGCGACCAGGAGTTGACCAGTTTATGAAACGTGTCGGTGAGCTTTACGAGGTGGTGGTTTTCACGGCCTCGGTCTCTAAGGTATGACGAACATTTGAATCCGCTGGCTTCTTCTGGTCTAACCTGATTCAACAGTACGGCGACCCCTTACTCGACCAGCTGGACATCCACAAGGTTGTCCACCATCGGCTGTTCCGCGAGAGCTGTTACAACCACCAGGGCAACTATGTCAAGGATCTTTCACAAGTCGGCAGGGACCTGAAGGACACGATAATCATCGACAACTCGCCTACCTCGTACATCTTCCACCCGCAGCACGCCGTGCCCATTAGCAGCTGGTTTTCGGACGCGCACGATAACGAACTGTTAGATTTGATACCCGTTCTCGAGGACCTGGCGGGACCTACCGTCCAGGACGTCAGCTTGGTTCTCGATGTCACTCTTTAAACTTCGGCAACTATTCCTTTCTACGAGAACGAAGAGTTCTACCGGAACATTAGCTATCATAGCGGCAGGCGTTCGGTAACAACACGTTCCATTTTGCTGTTGGTGTATATGTACTGTTTAATCTTATATACCGGATTGGGGTCGCAAGAGTTTGGCTCCGCTCATCACATTGTCTCTCCGATCGTCGATGGACCATATTGAGTTAATGCCAACGCATGGCTGCAGGCTCGTAAGGAAAGCCTATCATCAGAGGGGGAGCCATTGAGGGCTCGAACATCCCGAGATAGGAGGGAGAGGAATTGTAGGCAGCGCATACAAGTGGTCATCTGAATCGTACTCCATGATAAAGAGGAGATTGTGAAGCATTGCGCATTTGCTCCGGTAGCGCCAGAGAGTTGCTGCTGCCACTCTAATTAACGCAGCGCGTATTATTCTGTTTCTTTTGTTTAATTTTTATTTAATCTTCTCGGTCATACCACTTTTATTTGTGCCTTGGACACAACAGATGCGAGGAATAGCAAGGGCAGGCAGAGCCTGCGAGTAAACCGGCTGGGAGGGTCGAAGGAAAAGGAAATTCTGAGAAAAAAAAAAACAAAGAGACGAGAATAGCAGAGGATCAATCCACTCGACAGGCAGCCAATTCGTCCACCAGCGTTTAGTAAACCTCTTGTATTTTTCTGACGAGGCTCCCCTGATGTGTAATTCTCTGGAAGCTCGCTGTCACCCTTCCTCCCCCTTTTTGAGACTATCTCAGCCTTCAGGTCACTTCTCTGAGGAAAAGGGGGACGAGTTGATGATGGAAGCGAGTCTTGTCAGGACCAAGCAGTCAAGGCAAACCCCTAAATTGACGTATAAGAACCCTCCATATAACTGATCGTGGAAGACTGATCTCGACTACGTACCTGCGCAACGCGTCTCGTCCCGCACCCTGTTCACCGAGCTGATGTATCGGCATATCGTGTCCAGGACAGCGGTCACGATAGTATCCCAAACCGCGTTGCCGGCCGCCCATTATATGACCGCCCGTCGCCGTGCTCTAGGCCTAAATGAAATTTTGTTCGTCTTACCGGGCCGCAAGTCGGAACACCAGTCGGAAAGGCCCCCTTCCCGCGACCCCCGAACGTGCCCGAGCCGCTGTGTACATAGCGAGCGTTGCGTCCGAGACCATCAAAGGCATAGCCCGGTCTTGACTTTCGTATCCCACCTTAGAAGTACATAGTAACATGCCGCTAAGCCACCATGCTAAATTGTGGGAATATCTCGGAGTTCGGACTGGGTAGACCCTAGATTTCGTTCATCTCTCGCTCATTTTCCGCTCTGGCGTCTCCACCGCCGTATAGACTCCGCTCTGTTTCAGAAGCTTGGATGCCCCGTACGGGTGCGGGTTCTAGGTATGAGGCAGAGGAGACGAGTTTGAGATCTTGTCATGGACCGTTTATTTCAGTTAGAGGCCGTCTTTGCCATTCCACTGCCGGCTTGGTAGACCACCAGGTCCCGACAGCATTATACAACATGAGATCGACAGAGACTTTTATAATCACATTTCAAAATGGTGATCCTTCACACAGGCGCAGAACTCCTCAGGCATTGTGGGTCTAAAAGTTTACTCAACAGTGGCAGTAGTTCTCGATTATCTCCTTGCCTATAAACTCAGATAAGGTCCTTGTTCCGTTCCACCGTGAAGGCATCATCTCATCCGACTCGTGAACTAGGGGGGAAGTGGGTTCTACATCTGTATCTCTATATCTGTGTAGAGAACGATCCCAACAAACCAAGCTCCATGTAGGCCTTTTTTTCCCCCGCCAATTCGCCGTTGTTGGTATGAAGAATACCAAATGATGTATGCCTGTCTGCTTCTAGAAAAGGGAAGAAATTGGGAGAAAAGACGAAAAAGAAAAAACGAGAATGAAAAAAGAGTATTTCCCCTGAAATCCTATCAACAAACCCCCTTCTCCCCCAGAGCTTCTGGGCGTAAAGTACCCCCGATCTAGATACCGGCCAGACGTCACTCTTTCCGCTGAGCTTGAGGATCAAGCGTCTGCCGGGTCTTCGATTCTTGCCTCAACGCCTCTGTCGTTCAGCCTGTCTCTTCCCATTTCTGCCGTAACCGTGTGGCTGTTGGTCGTTGTAGGGACAGTTACGGATGAAGTGGCCCTGCTCGCCGCAGTTATGGCAACGGCGCGGGGAAGATTTTGGCTCCTCGTGGCAGTTTCTGGCGATGTGGCCCACCTTGCCGCAGTTGTAGCAGTGCGATCCGGTCTGTTTCTGCGCGGCACGATAGGGCTTGGCCTTCGCGTTGTGGTTCTCATCGTGAGCCGCGTTCTTGTGCTTCGGCTTGGGTACGGCGGTCGAGTCGCGTGCGGATCCTGGCTGCTTCAGCTCCCGCTTGGGTTCTGGCTTGGGTTCTGGCTCGGGCTCTGGCTCGGGTTCTGGCGCAGGTTCCTGCTCTGTCTCTGACTCTGTTACATACGTCCGTGCCGACGTGAACATGGGCGTCGGCTTTGGCTTGTGCGTAAGGTGCTCTGCGGTACGCCGGCGTGTCTGGATAAAGTCGAGCACGCACGTTAGGCAGAGAAACAGCCCGCAGTAAGGGCATTCGTATGCCGTCTTGCTCCTCTTCACGCTGCAGACCTGGCATTTGAACTTCCTTTGGTGCTGCGTCTTGCTGCAGAACTGGGAATGGAGGCAGGCTTCGACTCGTTCGTCTTTGGTCAGGGCGTTGAGTGCCTTCCAGCGCGCCTCTTGATTGGACTTCTCGACCACCTGCTGCTCGTTCCTCTCCTTTTCCTTGGCTTCCTCCTCCCGCTTCTTGGCTTCCTCTCTGTCCCTCTTGCGCGCGGCCTGGCACTTGGCTCTATTCTCTCTTTGTCGCTGCATTTGATGCAATTCGTCTACTCCTCGGCGTATGTCGTCCCACGAGTGGTTGCCACCGCAGAATGACCTGGATTGACGGCGCCAACCTCCGGCGGCATTGTAGCTAGCGAAAAAGTCATGCATGTGGACGTCAGCGAAACGGGACTCTTGGGCCTCGGCATAATTGCTAGAATACTGTGGCCAGAAATTGGGATAAGGATGAGGCGGTTGCCCAGATGCCTGAGATGAGACACGTGCATCGTATTGGGCGCGTCCCGCGGGATCGGAAAGAGTCTCGTAGGCGAGCTGGATCTATCAAGGATAAACAGGTAAGCATGCTGCCTAGCATGATGCCTCGTATGTCTATTATATGCGCACCTTTTGAAAAGCCGCAGTGGCTTCTTCAACGTTGTCGGGATTTTTGTCCGGATGATGGACACGGGCTAGCTGTCGATAGGCCGCAGTTATGTCTTTCTGGGCCGCCGTCTTCTCCACCCCGAGGGCGGAGTAGCAGTCGAAGGTGGGCGCGGGCGGCATCTTGGGTAAGTGCTAGTGATGCCGACGGCGGTAATGCGAGCAGGTATGGACCTACGGCGGTAATGCGAGCAGGTATGGACCTACGGCGGCCGAGACCGCAGTCAAGGTAGGGAAGTAAGGTTTAAGGTGTGAGGCAAAGACAAGAAAAGGGGCGAGGACGACGATCTGAGAAGGGACTCGGCATCCAGCATGAGAGATAAGTTGGGTAGAGGAACCAAGGGTAGCACATCAGTTTCCACAGTAGAGTGTTTGGAGCGGAATAGGAAAGTGTATGCTTATCCGGAGCAGATAGCTGTGAGCTGTGCAAGCTAGGTTTTGTGCGAGTACCAAGCGATGGAATCGAGCTGGAAAGGCAAAAAAGCAAGTAAAGATATCGCAGCGTTGCGGCGCTGCAGTATAGAGACAGTTAGGGTCAGCGGTGGGTTACCGTGGAAGTGATCTGGGGGGAAAGAGAAACACGGGAGAGGAAGGGGAGAGGAAGGGGAGAGGAAGGGGAGAGGAAGGGGAGAGGAAGGGGAGAGATTGGAGGGGTGGGAGAGACTGGAGGGAGACAGGAAGGAAAATTGAGAGAATCTTATAAGCTTTTATTAGAAAAGAAACGGCCCATAGACGCAATACAGGTTCAGCGTCGGAGGAAAGCCGCATGCACCTCACCTTAGGACGACACCTTATACCAGCAATCACATACCACGTGGGTGCCTTAAGGGTGTACGTTTCACGCATATAAGGAAGATGACAAAAGGGGCCGCATCAAATCAAACGCAGTGCATTGTTTTTCCTCGCGAGCAGATACGTAGAAATATCAACAGTCCTGGTCCAGCTACCACCTCGATCGAGCCGCCTCATATTCCAAGTCCCGTAGTGCCTCTTCGTACTTGGCCTTGTCTATCTTAGCGACTTCGCCGTCCGTGATAGATGCGCAGCCGCCGCAGCTGCACCGGAACCCCCACATTATATAGAGACTTCTCGGGCTTTGTGGCCCGTAGGATATGGTGAGCTCGGTGCCCGCTGCGACGTCTTTGATCATCTTCAGCTCGATGATATCGTCGTGCACCATACGATAATCTACGGACCTGATGGGGCGGCACGCGTGGTTGAACCTCGCCGCAATCATGTAAATGCAAGATCCGTGTTGAACGCCGAAACTAGCATAATACTATCAGTGCCTTGTTTTGCAGGACGCAGTGGTCTGCGTGATTTTCGGTGACAATCTACCAGCACTTACCTGTTTGTCATGAAGACGGCCATCGGGTGCTTCTGATCGTACGATCTCTTGTGCCCATGCATTCTACCGACTGCCGCCTGCAGCTCTGGTGCTAACTTGTCGAGTTCCTCCTCGAAGTTCCAGGTGGTGGCCTTGATCACAGGCCGCTCTACCAGGATCAGCTCCCCTTGCTTTAGGTCCCTTTTAGCAAAGGCTCCTATGCCTCCTAGACGAGACTTCTTTACTTCGAAGTACTCGTTGCTATACTTTTCGGGCTGGGTGAGGTCCTCGAACGGAACTTTTCCGTACTCGGCAGCTTCAGTCGCGCTCTCGCAGTTCGGTTCCTCTAATACGTGGTGAGAATGGTGTTCGTGTACGTCTTTTCCGTTGCATCCATTGCCTTTATCGGGCTCTTCCTCTTTGGCGTCCTCGCTATCACCACTCCAGAGCGTAGTAGGCTCGCTCGAATACGCACTATGAAAAGACACGTTTTGGGAGTATTCATTGTCGTGAGTTAAAGATGAGTGCGTGTCACTGTTGCTCGTCGATGCCTCTCCATTGGCCACCTCTTCGAGATATGGGACTGCGTACTGGATCTCATCCACTGAACGAATGAGCTTTGACCATTCCTCATTGATGGCTCGTTTGTCCTTTGCATCGCCTTGCATGTCTGCACCTTTGTCGGTTGCTCCGGTGCTTATACGCACGGGGGATGGACCGAAGGCGGGCGCCGAGATACGCATTTCTTGGACTTCAGGCATGGTGATGGGCTAAAGGCTTGGTCAGCTAAGAAATATACCCTCACCAGAACTAAGACAGTATGCCATTTTTATTAGTATGGGAGGGTATTAAGGGACGGCAGAGAAGACTGCATGTGGTGGAAGGAGATATCCTGGCGATTATACTTACAGGATTTTATGTGAGAATTGGCTGATGAGGAATAAAGAAAGTGTAGGATGGATTGGTGTAGAGGATTAGCGAATTGTGTTGAATTATTTTGAGATCCGGTGGTGGTTTGATAGTATTGTGTGCTGGGAGTGTGCTGGGGGAAAAGCTACTAGGCTTGCTAAGGGTAAATTTAGCCAGCCCACTATACTCTGCCGTTGAGGCTCCCTCGTAGAAAGGGGATGGCACGTCGGTAGTGACTGGATGACCCGTCCGTGTTGACGATTTCTTAAGGCCCGTTGATAGTTGAGTACAAGAAGAAACGTAGGGGGATGGGGGATCAGGTTGTACGATAATATCGGCTGCCTGGGTGGTCGAGGTAAGATATATATATATACCTGGTATGCGTGTTGCGTTTGGTCTCCGAGCAACACTTACGCATGATCCGAGCGCGAGGACGTTGTTTGTCACTCAGCACAATCGACCTGGGTTGTGTGGTATCGTTCGGTAGTTTGGGTCTTCCCGGAAGGCGATGCCATGTCAAAGACGCCGCTAGTATGAAGTGTGTGCTTCTCACTACGTTTCCTGCTGAATCTCTGCTCGCGAGAAGCATTTCGGTCGAGGTCATTTTGGTTGATGCGCCCGTATCGAGGCAGAGAACTGGTGAAGAAAAGAAAAGTGCGAAGGGGTGAAAATTAGCATCTATATAGCTGGTCAATGCACCGAAAATGATGAGGTGAAGGAGAACTATCTAGATTTGCGAGACTGAAATGCCATCTGGCAAGATGCAATTACGTTTTTTATGTCGCGTTGCCGTGACAAATACTGGCCTAAAAATCATTCGCGTCAAAATCTGTGTCATCCAAGAACGGCCGCTTCCTTTTCTCTTCTCTTCTTTTCCTTTCGCTTTCTTTAATTCCTTTCGTATTCAGGTATCTTTAAGAAGATAAAAACAACCAGGATGAAAAAGGATAATCCAACTTTCAATACGTTAATGATAGACACTCGCCCCTTATATTTTCAGTCACCAGTCAAACTTGCCCTTTCACCAGCCAAACATGATACGTTTCTTAGGAAGATACGCACAATTAGAAGCCCAAACGTGTTTGTAACGAGATATTGCCATCCCGTGATGCTTAGGATCATAATGGTAGTGAACCTCTGTAGGCTAAGCTTAACCTACACTGAAGATCGTCGGGATATCACCATCTAGGAGCGAGTCGACCCACAACACGACGCTTCTTGTTATGTCAAACAAACGTGAACCGTGATTGCATCTACTACTAGTTTTAAGCTATTTAAAAGGTGAACTGAAATAACAAAGACGTCGGCCCATAAATTTGCTCGCCGACGTGTGGTTGACTTCCCATGTATCCTACTAGATAGTCCCACAAGCCGTAGAGCCCCCCGTCCAGCTTCCATTTTCACTCTGCTCCTCTATCATCTAATAGGACTGAGCTTTCTAGAGGTCATCATTATCATAGAAGTCTCATTTCTTTGGTACAGTATGCCATCTGGCACAAGAGGAATACCTAGGGTAAAATGAGTCGGCTTAGATATGACATGATCCACTGAGCGTCCCTTTCATGCATGTCTGAGCCAGCAACCGCCTTATACTCCTTTTAGTGAACTGCGATGATAGAGTCATCTCCAAAAAGGCATATCATTCTGCAAAGGGGCTGTCCGTATGCCATGCCCAGACACTACTAAACCTGCCAGTCGCGTCATGGTACGGCACTGTGTTCTACCCCCTTTTTAATACTTATTTGGCTTGTATTTTTGTCCATACGCACTTTGCCTTCTATTTTTGTCGGCTGAGGCTGCGTCACTGCTGCTACTCTTTGGCAGCGGCTGATTGGTCCCGCTCCCCCAAATCAAATGGCTACGCCCTTCTCGAGTCAGCCAACCTGTCATACTGTTACCCAGGTGCCTTGTCTATGAATAAACCTTGTGTAGTGATGCTGAATGATGGCTGGAGAGTGCGAATGGCTTACGAGATTGCGTTAATTCAGGGACAAGATGGTATTTCTTCAGCGCTGCCCCTATTTCCAGTCTGACTTGGTAAGATGATACGCCGCCTCCAAACACGACTGGTATCAGCTCGTCTATGGGAAAATCTACGCAATTCATTATATTCATGTTGTCCTCAGGGGCTGGGTGATACCACTTGCCAAGCGTTCGTAGGACTCTAGTCATACAGGGAGAGTTGATGATATGACAAGAACGATATAGAGCCGTGCCACTTGCGTCAGCTAGCTCAGATGTATTTCCCGTTGCTATTGCATGTCGCTCGTCATGCTGTAGAACCCTGAGCCTCCGAGCCTGATCAGCTAATGATTTTGTAATCAGCCCTATTATTAACAAGAATTATTCCACATCGGAGGATTAGGGCTGCTTCCTCTGGAAGTATTTCCGCCAACTCCTAATCGGCACATCAGAGTGATCCAGGACAAATAGATGAGATCGATAAATAGTAGCGTTGAAGCATTGGGATTCTCGAGGAGCTAAATGCCTCATACCTTAGGTTAGGTACCTTTATATGGCAAGGCATACTGCTATAGATACGCTTCCAACCTCATCTCGGATTGCAGCCTGACACGTTAAGATTAATGGATCAGGAGCCGAGTTGATCATGATACTAAACCTGAGCCGGTCTGGAAGATACAATAACAATATGCCCTTATGGCACATCTACACACCTACCTGCCTAGAGTAGAGTACCTGGACAGACATCATTTTATGCCTGTACCTATATGGGGTAGATATGCGCAGCATTCATGCCTACCACTAGAGTAGAGAGAACTAATGAGTACCGCACCTATGAGGTAGGCAGTTGGTGTACACATCGCGCCTCCCCTGGCTCCCTGGCCTACAAAATGAGGCGAGATCATACAGTTGCCTTGCCCACGGTAGATCGACCGGTAGAGAGGTGATGAAAACCTGGGGCTGTTTTCAGCAGAGGGTACTCGCCTAGCCCTGTTTTGATAAATGCCGTTGGAACCGCAAGTCGAGACGTGGCAAGGTCAGGCTGAAGGGATCCTTCCGCAGATCTGATGAACCCGACCAGGTGCTGATATGGAATGATGCCCTGACCAGTAAGTGCCCAAGGCAAAGGGGGAACCCTCTGTATAGATCGAGGAGAACAGCGCTCCTTTTGGACGAGACCTGGTCGACGTATTGTTGAGAGGTCAAAGGCTTACATGATATGATATTTTCGGCGAGTTAGCTTCGACGGACCACGGCCCGTTGCGAGAGCAAAACTACCTGATGAAGGATCGATAAGCGTACGACGTTGATGATCCTTGGGAAAGTTCCCCAGAATATCAGGACAGGGCTGCTGAAATAAAAAAAATTTCCCTCTTCGGAACCGAGTTCGGGTCCGCCCGTATGGTTACCTACCTGCCTGGTACCTAGCCTGGTGGATATTTTGAGTCGAGCCTGAGAATATGCAAGGACCTATTGTTAAAAAGAAAGTCATAAGAAATCCTGGTCTTTTAGACCGCAGATATGATTTGTCTGTGACGTGGACCTGCTCGTGACGCCTCAAACTTGACCGCCGACGAGAAGGGTGATGCTCAACCCCCCACCTGCGGTACCCAAAGTGAGGGGGACGTTGGTCGAGGTACAATGTCTGGAACAAATCGAGAAGCGGACGTCGATGTAACCCTGCCGAGCTGCTAAAGGTGATGTCTGTACCTCGTACGTCGCATAGGTACCTGTAGGTAGGCTTCCAGATCGTCGGTTGAGCTTCCAATTGAGACGCGAACCTCAATGCCCCTTAAAAATGGATGGGGAGCCAGGTATAGCTGACACGGCAAGGTACATCAGGAACTTCCCAGATAGGACAGTCGTGGCGAAGTGAGGTAGCATTTAGGGCGGTCGAAGCGATGTTGCTGAGCTGCTGCAACGCTCGCAATCTGCCTACGACGTAGAGATATAAGTGCAGCATGTGGCTGGATTGGATAAAAGGAGAAGACCGAGCCTGGAAACATGGCTGGTATGGCAGCTGAAACGGCTTAGCAAAACTGCAACTTGGCCAGATGTATTATTAGATAGCAGATGCTGGGCCCTCGATTTGACCTGGGGTGCGCTGCATTCTGCTGGTTAGATCTTATGCACCGCCAGTCGAGCCTCGTCTCGCTTGTTCCCGCTTCCGGCAGTTCAGATTCCTCTCGTGGGATCAGTCGTTGGGGTGGTATGGTAGGCCTATGTAGTTGATCTTGTCGCAGCACCGAATGGCGCCATCTACCTGCCTGTACGGAGTATGCGCAGGTGACTCTCGGGAGACTGTCGAGGACAGGACGCGCATGACGTCGGCATAGGCGTGCATACTCCTTGCATAAGGCAGATCAAGGGTGGCTGAGGTGTAGGTGTAGACTGAATACAACCTAGCCTACCCTGCAGTTGCATCAAGGGCGATCTGCATGTAGGTTACTTTAGGCTTCACGACCTGGACCCGAGGAGCAGAGAACTGCAGCGGTGTAACGGATGGGCCGCTGTATCGGGACCGTGACACCTTGGAAGACGTTAATAAGCTGACGGTAAGGCGAGCATGGGATATCGCTGAGTTGGTGTCTTGCCGCAAGCACAGCATAAGGCAGAAGTTGTCGATCGTGAGGAAACCAATGGCGCTCGTTGGGTGTAACCGTGGCAGAGCAGGTATGAAATTGGCTATGCTCGCCCCCGAGATCAAGCACTAACTGCACCTATCTGGGTGGGAGATCGTTGGCATTGTCCAAGATCCCCGAGTTGGTACGAGGCGTCTCTGAGACATAATTGGCCGCCTCAGCCAGAAGTGCAGATTGCACGGCAACAACCCCTGAAGCGTAAACGGCTATCTCTGGACCTGTCCTGTTTCGTTTCCAGATAGGAGTAAGCGATGGCCGTGTCGTAGTCGCACGCTTGTTCGTCGTCGGTCTTTCACGTCTCCCATCGCTGTGGAATTACCCAAACCATGTCGCCCCGACTTGAACGGTGATACTGTTTCCTTGCCACATATGAGTTATATTTGGCCACAATGCGCGATGTATGCGTCCCTTGACAATTCCTATTATAGGACTAGAATGCGAAACGGTCATGTGGTTCGTCCCAAGGTCAGGAGGTGTATCCAAGCTCAGCCTTTCATCGTAGACGGCCAGACGCATTGGTTTTCGGTGTCTTCGTATAGACAAGAAACAATCAATAAGAAACGAGCAGTCGACTAAGACGAGAATAGCAGCTTGGATGGCGTTTGCCGTAGGTTTATGAGTGCAACGTAGCTCATCGTACCTCTGATCCGTTTCAAGGGGGCTGTTCTGGAAAGAAAATAGAAACCCGTCTGCCCTGTTTCGTGGCCAGCCGGCTTCTACTGCCGACGATCTTGCTCAGCAGCGTTTGGAAGCCTGCCAAACTGGAATCCTAACGACAGGTCTACCCCACGTGCCGTGACTCGGTCCTACTATGTAGACATGATCTGGCAGCAGTGGGATCAGAGCCATCAAGGGGCACTGAGATTCTACAGCTGATGGGGGGTTGCGGATGACGGATTTGGATGACCTATTCTAGTCGATTGGGACAGGGCCTGGTCTCTTTCGGTCTGCTCGGCAGCAGGGATGCTACTTATTTCGGACATGGACGGGGTGATGGCAGGCTCGTTTGAGGCGTCCGTGATTCCGCGCCGTGTGTGGTACGAGGGCTGTCGCTGTCTGGCGAGATGCGCAGGGCAGAGAGAGAGGAAGGATGGAGGATTTTTCTGAGGTTGATTCCTTTGGGAGACGGGCGCCCGAGCCCTGTAATGAAACACTACCGCCCCCACGGTACAAGCGAAGGCCAAGCGGCAGGCATCTGTATTACGGGCCTTGGCCTGAGCGTTCAGGTACCTCACGCGCCTAAGGGTGCCCTACCGCTTACAAGTTACAGGGCGCAAGTCGCTAAACGCTTAGCTTAGCGTATCAACGTCCACGTAAGACGATGACAATATCCCATTAAAAAAAGGTCGTACACGACGCGAAGGCCTTTTCATCCTTCACATCTCATCCAGGCATCGTTCATCCTTGACCCTTACCCAACAGCCGCTTCTAGTACACACTCTGGTGTATAGGCACGGCGACATGCAAGTCACTCGAAATCCAGTCTTCCTTCACGGGTCTATCCGCCGTGGTTAGGCTATGCCGGTACCCCTATAGTGCCCCTATAGTCGACACGGTCTGGAATAGTTTCCCAGTTTAGGGCGCCAGTTCCCTTCCTCCGTGTATCGAGAAATAGATTTCTATCGCGACGCACATCTACCTACCGTACCTATGTACGTATGTGCCTACCTAGGTAGGCTTGGCTTGGTACCTCCTGAGACTCTGGACATGTCCGAATTCAACGTGGGTAACACGATGCGGCAATGTAACATGCTGGGTCTGCTTCTCCCGCCTGCTTGACGCGTTTTTCTTCTGCCATCGCTCAGCTCGCATGATTCTGCCACGCCGTGCCTGACGTCGTACAGCAGCAGCGTCGTATCTACCCGCAGGCGATGAACCCGATGCTACGCTAACCATCATGGCTAGCGGCATCGCGTCTTGCGGCGTCGAGTCTGACTGAACTTACTCCATGCCCAGCTTTCGTACGATCTCTGCTCTTACCTTCTCCCTCGCCTGAGATGTAGCCCCCAGATTAGATGCTCACTGGATGCGGTCCCAGGTAGATCTTGGGTCTAACCAGATGAGAGAGCCGGGTCTTGTACGGATTACAAGGCGCAGCCCTCGAATACCGGACCCCAAACCAACTCCGCCAGTAATGATATTATCTATTTGAACCTTTTTCCATCGCACCCCGGGAATAAACTACATGTCGTCAGACATCCCAGCAGCCTCCCAAGGCACACTTGGATTTGTAGTCTGGGGGGGAGGTACGTAGTTGTGGCATGGGCGTGTGCCGCCGTCCTCCTGGGTCTCGCCCATGTATCTGGCCTGATGTACATGTTTATCACTGTCACGCCGGTATGAATCCCCATACCGGAAATATTCATCCTGGTGTACCGATGTGGATTCAGGGTGTGGCCCGAGGAATCCTGCCGTAGGGCTGAGGTAGAGTCTTCATCTCCCGCCGGCATCCTATTGCTACATGGCAAAACCGGCGGCGAGAGGTGAAGTTGCGGAGTTACACATAAATACACCACTCGAAAGTTAGGCTCCCAAAGGGTATATAAGACTCTTGTCATCTCCAGATTCGTTGACTGCTTCCCTTGATCCTATACCATATCAACCCAGCACACATCTCATTCGACATCTCAGTCCCCGAGCAAGCATTCGAGCTGTCAAGACGAACATCCAACCACCTCCTGTATGCCCCTCTCTATAAGGTTCCCATGATAACCTAACCTTTCGACGCATGCTGACACCTCACTTCCCCAGTGACACTAGAAAATAGGAACAGCGCGGCCGAGCTCGACCTTGAACAAACACGAAATCATCCGCAATATCAAGTCATATCACTACACCAGTATCAAGATGCCTGACTCTGGAAACGACATTCCTTCCAACGACACCGGCTCCGACAGCCCTGAGACCAACCCTGAGAGCACCTCCCGCGGGAGAAGCCGCAGTGGCTACAACTAAATTCCCTCTCTCTATGAATTAGCATGGGGCATGAAGCATCTCGGGACGGAGTTTTAGGGTTCATTGGGATTTCCTTTTCTACATTCTTTTTAGAGAGACATGCCGGGACAGAGTCACTCGAAGGGGTTTTGCGGGATTCAAGGACCTGGGCGACTACCCTCTTTCCCTGGTAGTCTGGACGCCAGCCTAGTCATTCCGGCCCATGCTCATTCTACCTTGTCCTGCTTGTCTCTCGCCTTTTCTTATTGGTCCTTTACACTGCTTTAGGAAGGAATATGCATTCGGGGGGTTTACACCTAGATAGACGACGGTCCCGGGCACGCCCGAGATCTGCCTGCGCAAGCGGCTACACACGCTGAACCCAGATTTCTGCGAATTATAGAATCAAAACTGTTTTCGCCTCCTGATATAACCTTCTCTATGTGCATGAAATTTGAAACTGGTGCCGTCGTAACCTCCCATGAGTTCACTGACTTCATGGCGTGTCTAACAGTGTTACAAGCCCCTCTTGCTCCCTCCTCAAGCCCCATCCTCCATGCTAGGTATCTACTTCCTAGCGAAGAAGAGTCACCTCGAACGAGTCGGTCAGCTGGCTATGCTTTTCTGCCTGGAGCCGATATAACATTTGTCATCGTACGGAGTCTGCCTTCTCGGAACGCGAGGGGGGGCCGGGGGGGTCTCGGAATCGAACGGTCGGACTGGCAGGCTGGCGAACGTTTGGGGGTCCAGAATTATCGGTAGGGGCATCGCCGGCGCTGTGCCGCCGACTAAGGCTAGTATGAACGAAGGATGCGTTCTAGAGGCTCGTCTACATCCTTTTTACTTACCGCACGGGACAGCGGGAGGGCCCGCCCCCATGACATCCCACGCAGCGGTTCAAGGTTATTTTGGACGTATGCATAACCTACCGATTATGGTAGTCAAGGTGTTTGCCTCAGGTAGATCCGTATACGCAATCGATCAGCTTACGGGGCGTCCGCGGGTTCTTATGGCCTAAAGTGGCAGGTGGCTTCCCGATAATCTGGCTTCATGTGCACTTTATACCCCTGGATCTACTGTAGTTCTGTAACATTATCTAAGCATGTAGTCTGCGGCTTACAAGTCTGCAACTAGGCGATGTTTATCCAGTTCTTGATATTCCTGCTAACGAGGAAGATCCTCGAGAGAATACCGAGAACTAGGTAGTCGCTCATCCTCCCGCCCGACTGAACTTCTCCTTTGGGCGATAACTACCTATCGTCGGCCGACTTCTTGGTGGACTTGACGGCAAGATGGTCATGGCAACTGCGCCTTGTTCACTTCTAATCTCGGGATGTTTACTTGCGACATTTCTATCCATCTCGCCGGAGCTTTTCGCCTTATCGTCAAGGCCAGACGACCATCGTCGTCATAATACACTCAGCTATGTCTGGGGCGGTGGACCAACGGATTCCTCTGTGATCCACCTAGTGGAATCGAGTCGAGAAAGTCTTCCAACCACCAGGCCACATTTGGGAGAGCTGAGAAGAGCTAGGCAAATGACACGATGTCGCTGTGTGGGTAACGTTTTCTTCGTTGCTCCTACGTGATGGCTCTGTTCACAGGACCCGTTGTGACGGAGTGTTCCAGAACCACGGGCGACGTCCGACGATCCCAAAATCCTTAGCGTCGAAACAAGCACCAGGATTCTTGTCGTATGTCGAGGGAACGGATGCTGGTCCCGCCGACCATGTCGGATTCAGGGAGATCATTCATTCTACCGTGGCCCGCAACAGCAATTCGAACCTCGCCCATCGTACTCTACTGTCGCGCTCTACATGACTTTTCCCCGGCTCCTCGGGCCCTCGAACCCTCAAGTTGAGAGATGGCGTGAGAATATCACGACCCCGGTATCTCGACAAGAAGTAAACGGACGAGGAGCCAAGCAAATTTTGAGAGCGATTGCCCTATCCCCCAGTTCCCCCTACCTTGATAGGCAGGTTTTCAAATGCCGTGCGTACGGAGGCTGTGCATATGCGCGAACCGTATATCTGGGGCTCCTGGGCCCCGGCGCCGCTAGCGCTCTCCCGGGGCCGGGACCCGCTCAGTGGAACGTCTGGTAGCGAATGTCTATGCCGGGGGTACGTTGGCGAGATTGACCAGCGCGTTATTTCATACCCCAGCTGTCCCAGTCGGAACTTTGCTGCTAGACTCCCGAGTCTCCCAATGCCAACCTCGCCAACTTCCTTGCCGCTCATCAACGTATGCGATACGCAAGAGTTGAGAGATGGGAACGAGTGCCGTGCAGCTACTGCGTAGGCAGTCCTCACTCCTCAGGGGCTCTCGTTCAAGGTTGTCCAGGGGCAAGTGGCGTAACATACGACGTTGGTTCTCGCGTATTACGTTAGTTACCTAGTTGACGATAGGCAGTAGATTCCGATCTAAGACCCCGGCTCGACCTAATTTGGAATTATTGGCGTCAACTTGCGGTCGTGAATGAGTTCAGAATATGTAGAGCCTGACCAGCTCGTATGGACATGTCCACAATGCCGATTACCCCTTAGGTACCTACTTAGACGCCGCTCGCAAGACGCTTTGACACGGTAATCTACCAAAATAGATAGATGTTCTCTGATCTCGGCCTATCAATCAAGCATGCTGACGAAAGAAAGGTAGGTGAAGACCAGGAGCGCACCCCTGAGAAAAGAAAAGATTACATAAATGCGACCTTAACTAGCACCCGGCCTCGTACCGAGGTAGATATAAGGAGGTTAGGTGGTGTCGTATGTAAGCAAGCTAGCGTCTCAAGCTAGGAAATGGGAAGGATTTCCGAAATTCACCAACCCAACTCGTCCAATATAGAACCACTGTTGACAGTCGAGTCTGACCGCCTTTGCAGAGCAATATGAGGTAGATAGACGTCTGGCGCAGACGAGAGCGTGTGGTTGGAAGAGAAGAGGGAAGGGGCAGGAGATTACGCAACTTGCATGTTCCCACTTACTCAAGTCCACCAGCCCTAATAGTCCTCTGAGCCCTGATAGGCTTAGGTGCAATACAGGTACCAAGCCAACGGACCGGCCCCCAATCTTGGCACGATAGCAGGGTCGATTCATCTTTTAATAGTGCCATATGCAGGAGTTGCAGTTACAGCGAAGCCCTGCCAGGTACGTACTATGAAGTACGCAGCGTAGCAGCAGAAGCGAGCTGAGCAAATCGGCAGACCAGCCATGATCCTCTAATTTGTCGTGCCTTGTTCGACTCAGCTGGTACGCTGTGTGATATAATGCGCCGTCGAGGTCAAAGCATAGGTCAAATCACACCCAAGACCTTACCAAGATTTTCTTGGCGGCCATCTTCTCAAAGGTTCTTGTGATCCTAGCAGAGATGATACTTGCAAATTATCTGTATCACGTCTTGGACGAGAACGCAACGAGACGGGAACGGATCGCACTGGGGTCTTCATATGTATCTAAAATCATCGACGATGCTAGCCTCTTAATAGTCATATTTTCAATGAGTAGGGCAGTGGTGATGTTGATAACGAGTGACAACCAAAATATCATCCATCACAATCATGCCAGGAATAACACACCATATACAAATATGATTTCTTAGATACGAGTTTATTCTGAATACTTAGGTAGGTACACACTGTCCACCTCCAATGAATAGTGATCTCTACTGCCAGCCAGACGTTTTACGATTTTGGTTTCAGTGTTTCATTCTATCCCATCCCGTTTCTCATGTTTTACAGGACAGAACACTCCCTCCAGCGTCGGAGCTGGGCCTGAGAGAGTTATGTCGTATGCGTATCTCAACTCACTGGCCGTAATGCAGCTCAAGTCCCATCACTCTTGACAGTCCTCTCCTTGCTCCGTAGCCTCTACTCTCTTGTTCCAGGCATCCCTTTTCACCTTCTTCTTGATCGTACTCCGTCGTTGGCTGCTCATGATCACGTCGCACCCGCACTCGTCGCAGCTGAAGACCCGCGTCGGGAGGATGTGAGAGCACTTGCAGACCCATTGCGCCCTGCCCCTCTCCATGGTCAAAGGCTTGCCGGGCTCGTGATAGCCCAGCCGGATGCCGCAGTGGACGCAGAAGCGGCGGAGGCCAAGGACGGCCGTCTTCGTCTTGACGAGCCGAGTCGTCTGCCCCTGCGCGAAGAGCTCCGGCCGCAGCACCCGGTAGCACGCGTAGCAGCCCATGTTCGGCGGGTCGACGTTGATGTTGGCACCGGCCGAGTGCTGCGCAAAGTCGCGCTCCGCCCGCAGCACGAACGCCACCTTCGTGTCGGTGGGTGCCAGCTGCGGGTCGATTGTCTCGTGTAGCGCCCGCGACTGCTGGTATAGCCGTAGTAGGTACTCGTACGGAACACGCTTGCATATCTCGTTGAGGACACCCTGCGGCAGGATATCGAGCCCGCCGCCGCCAACTGATAGTGGGAGGGGCACTCGGATGCGGTCGAGGTACTTTCGGGCGGTGCTGTCGGACAGCCAGGACGCGAACAGTCGAACTTTATTCTCGTGGTGAGCCGCGTACAGGATATTGTTTGGGGAATAGTTTGGTGTAACCGGCGGCCGCTGTTGCTCTGTGTAAGGTACAGTTATGTTTGGATAGATTTGTAGAACTGAGTTGGGGGTCAGGTGAAGCCGTTCTTGTAGGTAGAGCTGGTTCTGTCCGCGTCTGGGTTGCGGCATTAATATGCTATTTTGAGCTTGATTCGGCCGTATATCATATCATACTCAAAATCCATATCGTATGTCGTCGGTCTCGGAAGATTAGTATTTTTTGATAGAAATAATATGTTTTGTTTACCAAATAGGAACTTGGAATCATGAATTATTATAATGTCAGCCCAAAGGCAGTGGGTTAGGCATCCTCATATCAGTTATCACAATGCTTGACTCGATGGAAACAAATAGAAGAAGTACATACATCCTAAGTACCAAAGGTATTTTCTTCTGAACAGTGCAAATCGCAGGGCATCTTCAACTACTAAAGGCGGTATACTTGATTTGATCTCGATAAGGTACATAAAACATATATCATACAGCTTATAGGGCTTGACGCAGTGTAACTCAACCGCATTGCAGTAGGATTTATTAATGGGGACATATTTAATGGCTACGAGTGCTTCATACTGATACTATGTTGACTCATACACTTAGGAGGGTAGGAATCTGGGGGCTGACTACCACGATATCTCCGTATGCAAAACGCCATCGTACCAAAGTACAGTATCTTCGAGGCCAGTTTACTTGACACTAGTTGAACAGAAGTCAAACAGAATCCTTCGCTAAATAGTCTGAAATTTTTTCTCAGTGTCTCTCCACCAACGACTTCGTTCCCGAGTATTATCCATCTGCGAGGCTAAAGCTCCGGGTATTTTTCCTTTCAGACCCGCGTACATTGGGATACATAAGAACATGCAGCGGCCGGTCCAGACGAGTGTCTCACGCAGTATAATCAACCTGGGAGGGGTTGGTATGCATGTTACATAGATAAAGTACCTACCTAAGGTAAGCAAATGCATCGCAGAGGTAGCCAGGCACCCAGGTATCCAAACTCAAAATATCGAGGAATAAGTCACAGCAATTCGCAAACGACTTGTAGGCAACGTACATGCATTAGGTGTCACATAATATGATAGGCACTGATCATAGCATAGCACTGTCAGCTGAGATCGAAACAGTGACAGTTCATATAACTGATTCTCATGTTATAGGTATACCATATAGACATGTGTGTCGGATATATGTTGAATTTCTTGAGAAAGGCTAGACTCTAACTAGTACATTGAAGTACGCAATAGTTAAGGGTTGGTGTCCTCTCCGGCCGCAATTGCTGCTTCGTACTCTTGAAAGGTCTTGAACCGATCGGGTCTTCCCGTCGCGTTATTGAGGCCCTGACCCTGCATAAGACCGGTTCGTACGTCCATTATCCTCTTCCACGACGGCAGCGCAACCATACGCTCGTGCCACGCCTGGACATTTGGATATCCGGCGAACTTCTCCTCGGGGGCGCAAAGGATAGCGCTGTCGATACGATCGTTCCACGGCATGAATGACAGGTCGGCGTAAGTCATCTTGGTACCAACAAGCCACTGCTTCCCCTTGAGCCGGCCGTCTAGGACGCCGAGGACGCGTTTCAGCTGGTCGTTATATCGCTCTATTGCCGAGGGAACCTTCTCCTGATGTAAGACGTTGAACCTAATTAGGGGTAGCCAAGTATTAGTGCATGGACGCCAGGTGCTTAGATACCCCTGGCAGACATCCGCCAGACGCAAGTACTGACCAAGCGGCTACTCCAAAGTACGGGCCCTGACCGCTCATTTGGAATTGGAGCCATTGGTTCAACTGGTTCTTCTCCTTGAGGGTGTCGTATGTAAGAGTCCTCTTCACGTCATACTGTTCGACAATGTACTGTATGATTGCGCCCGACTCCCACAGCACCAGATCGGTGTTCGGGTCCTCGATAGCTGAGATGGTCAGCGGGTAAGTCAACCCCTGGCCTCAGAGTTTCCATACCTGGGACCCGACCGTTAGGGTTGAGGTCGGTGAAGGGCTTCTTCTTGACATCGGCAAAGTCAATGACCTTGAGTTCATATGGCACTCCCAGCTCTTCTAGAACCACAACCACCTAGACAGTATTAGTATAGGCCAGATCAAGTACCAACCGATTACTCTAGTCACCCACCTTCCATGAGTTAGGACCGGGTGCTAAGAACGTCAGCGCTGAGGTAGGGGGCGTTCTCGAAGCTTGCTGCTCGACTCACCGGTAATCCACACACGGATGGGCTTCACATCAGACATGTTTGGAGGAGTCTTTGGCACGACATGAGAATAAGTTTAGAATTCCATCTCGAATGTAATAAATCAGAACGGAGCGGGGTTTTTATGCTTAAGAGGCCGCCGGGGATTCTGAAGACAAAGACCCCTGGCCTTAAGCCTTAGCTGATTGGCACTACCGCACGGTAATGGGCGAGATAGGATATCATGATTCATGCCCTTGCATGCTTGGTAGTACATGCTAAGAAATGCGAGCTCTAAGAATATGAGGAAGCATTCAATCTGCCATCTTGATCATCACAGTTGGCTGGTGAGCAATATGTAAGATACCAAGATGAAGGCATGTATATGAGTAACAAAACAACGAGAAGCTCAGCGTTTGAAGGTTAGAGAGATCTCTCGGAGAGGAAATCCCTTGGGCGTCCTTGAAATCGTGGAACACACAAGGAATTCGGCGCAAAGGCCCGAGGGAGCTAGGTGACATAGCCGTTAGTTATCGCTGTAATTCAGGGGACTAGTACTGTACTACCTGTAGGCCATCACGTCCGAACTAGCCGTACCGTAACTCATATCTTCACAGTTGGATATTTACTTCATCCCATATGCGACTTGGTAGACATGATCAATGCGTACAAGAGCTTGTATAACCTCGTCGGTCGTTAAAGAGCTGATGGCTTAGCGGATCCTACCCTTACAGACCCCTCGTTCACCGAACCGCACCTCCGCACCAAACAAACCCCGCCAATCCAGCTCCGCCGCACCTGAATGGTCCCAGCAATGGTGTTATCAAAGGCTATCCGATCGGATGTACATACCGTACCTGCGCGATTGCAGAAGATGCCATCGCATGTTATCATAGCTCAGTAGAGGTATCGAAAGTCTTTATCAGTATCAGGAAGATAAAGCAAATGGATGGCTGATCAAATACCGAACGCATTCATCTACAGGTAGCATGGATCTGGAGTTTTTTACGCCTGTATCTAACCCTCCTAGCTCAAGAGTCGAAATCGAAACTCCGTACCCCGCCTCAATAAAAAGTCATGGACAAACGCGCTGCGATCCCGGTGACCCTGCCAAGGGACAATCCCACTCAGAGCTACTGGCAGACCGACCCGGATGAGATCGCCGACCTGCGCTCGACCGCCGTCCTGCCGGATACGGCAGACACTGTCATTATCGGCAGCGGAATCACGGGAGCCGCAGTGGCCTTTAATCTGCTGAGCAATGGTGCCCGCGACGTCGTCATGTTGGAGGCCCGGCAGGCGAGCTCCGGTGCGACGGGTCGGAACGGTACACACGCATCCTAGCCCCCTCCTTGATCCTTTAAATCCTACCCACCTGGGCAGCTGTCTAGCTGCGTGTAGCTCGTTACTCATTCTAGCATAGGCGGACACACGAAAGCGGCATCCTACCGTACTTTCCTCGATCATGAACGCGAGCATGGCACGGCCATGGCGGCCAAGATCGCGCGTCTGGAGCTAGCCAACGTCCGCGCGGTGCACACATTCGCGCGGGAGAACGGAATCGCATGCGACAGCAAGCCCGGCGACACCGTGGACGTGGTGTACGACGCGGCGCAGTGGGCGCGTGACCAGAGCGCCGTGGCCGCGATGCAAGCCGCGATGCCGGGCGACGACGCTGCCGTCTACGGGCTGCACAGCCCCGCAGAGGCGCGCGACAAGTTCTACTGCGGCCGTGGCGGCGACGAGGCCGTACACGGCGCCGTATCGTACGAGGCCGGAAGTCTGAGCGCGTACAAGTTCGCCATCGGCGTGCTCAAGCTGTGCCTGGCGAAAGGGCTCAACCTGCAGACTAGCACGCCCGCGCTCGGGCTGCAGAAGCTGGACGGTGGCGAGAGCGGCTGGAGGGTCGATACGGAAAGGGGCTCGATACGCGCTCGGAAGGTCGTGCTTGCCACGAACGGGTACACCGCACGCGTGTGGGAACGATTCCAGGGCGTCATCGTCCCGATGCGCGGACACATAGTCGCGGCACGCCCGGGCCAGAGCATGCCGCAAGAGGGCCTGCCCGCGACGTACAGCTTTATCTACGAGAAGGGATATGATTATATGATCCAGCGGCCTAAGGGCTCCAAGTTTGAGGGCGACATCGTGATCGGCGGCGCGCTGGTCAAGGCGCCCGGGGACGGTCTGGAGGAATACGGCACGACGGACGACACGGGGTTCAACGGCGTCACCATGCAGGCGCTCTACGATTGCCTGCCACAGTACTTCGGCGACAACTGGGGCGCGGACGACCCGGACGGCCGCATACGCAAGGCCTGGACCGGCATCATGGGGTTCAGCCCGGACGGCTTCCCGCTCGTCGGCGAGGTGCCCGGCGAGAAGGACCTCTGGGTGGCGTCGAGCTTCCAGGGCCACGGCATGGTCCTCTGCTGGATGTGCGCCCGCGCGCTCGTGACTATGATGCAAGACGGCGCCGGTGCCGACGACGAGCTGAGTTCTTGGTTCCCCGAAGTTTTCAGGATCACCGAGGAGAGGCTGCGCCTGGCTTTCAAGGGTCGTCGGAACTAGACAGAAAAATTCTGGCAGATTGTTCGCGCTCGAGCTGACGAGGGTCGATACTCATATCAGCGCTGGAATGGAGACTTAGCACGACTTTGCTCAAAGGCGGGTAACTTCCCAATGGTAAGATTGCCTTGGTGCCTGTATGGATTCTATATTAGACTTCAGGGGTAGCCGAGAATCAACGAACTGTTCAGCCCTTCGGAAGCTTACTAACCTTAGTACATCATGATTCACATCTCCCGAGAAGGATTGGCTGCGGCCTAGAAAAATAATAAGAATAGTGCTTTCTCCTGGCTGCTGTACCTCCTCCTATACTCTAACATCTCACCTCATGCAGTTCGCTTAGTGATTTGCCTAATACAGTGTTGGGCGTCAGCAGTCTGGATTAAGGATGTTGGCAATGTCGCATACCCCATAGTAGTAGAATAGGAGAATGGCAAGTGGCTGATGTCAAGTCTTTCGAATCTTGCATTGATCGCTGCCTACCTTCACTTCTAATCAAATATCATATCGGACTGAGAGACTATGAGGTATGATGTCCAATACACTACGCTATATATGCTCTGAAATAGTTAGATTATCTAACAAGCCCCCGAGCTTGTCGTGGTTCTGGCCAAAAGCTCGCGTGATCGAAGCCGGAGCAGCTTGCCGAACAGCACGAGTCATACTCCAGGGGGTCAGATATAAATTAAATTGAAGTTTCTATAACCAAATGGAGGAGGTTTACGCGTCGATTACCTTGCATGAACGGCTAGGCATCTACGTTTCTACTCGTTCTTGCTGCCTGGATATGAACAGGGCTGAGCTGGAACATGACCGTGGTCACGGTATCTATAGCAGGCGATTTCGTTGAAGGTTGTGTAGGACTCTTGGCTCGAGTCGGTGATGACAGTTACTAAGAATTGGCATTTCGGGGCCGACTCTCGTGAACTGGTGAGTAACTGCAGGACAGGTACATTGTGGAGAGAACATGTTCCCTTCGCTGTTCGCTAGTGTTGTACTCTGGTGCTACGCTGTAGTGATGGTATTTGGACATGTAGTCTTGTTCATAGTCCGGTACCGAAGCCCGATCTCTTCGGGAACGATGGACAGGGTCTTGGCAACGGGAAATCTGGATCTGGCCGGTCGACCCGATCGGAAGGAGTTACGAGTAACGTGGGTATATTCAATAGATCATGGCTGACGTGGTGGGGGGGGGTATCCTTCAGACGCGGACATGTATACACGTAGTAGCGTGTAACCCACAGGCGATGACACAGCATCCCTATAGCCATAGAATTGAGTGAAGTATCAAGTAAGTAGGTATCATCAAATAATCGGTTACAATAAATCTTGAATAACTCATCAGAAGTACTCTGTAGGTACGTTCATTAAGAGAGCCCTTATCCCCGAACAACCGTTATCACCCGTTGGCCGAATATATGTATTCGGAGATAGCTATGCCGAAGAACGTGGACATATCTCTCGTAAGGGCACTGCCCAGCAGGGGCAAAAATCGTCAGGGGTTTGATAGCGAATCGACTCACAAGCTAAATCAGCCTCACCAGCAGCCGACTGCTCGCGAATTGTTCGAACGGCCTGCGGATGCGGAGTAGGCAGGTGGGTATTGTAGGGCATACCGACAATCACCTTTTAGTACTTAAGATGTAGAGCCTGAGGTGGCCATTACGATGGGACATGGGTCAAACTTCCTTTGCACGTAGGACTGTTGATACGTTCAGCTCCAGAACATCTATATATCTCAGCAGCGGCAGCATCCAGTCTGATCCTGAAAGCTTGCCTTCTTACTCCTCAACACAACACAACGTTCCCTTCGTATAATTCCATCACCATTTACTACCCAAAAAAAAGAAAGGAAGCTTGAGCCGACTAGTTAACTAACATTGAACTTCGCGTAACCCTCCCAACTGCCAGACCAACAAGAAGATGCCGCTCAAGATCCTCATCATCGGCGCGGGCATCGGCGGGCCGACGCTGGCCGCGCTGCTGAGGCGGTCGGACCCGACGCACAGCATCACGGTGGTGGAGCGGCACCCGGCGATCCGGCGCAACGGGCTGCAGATCGACGTGCGGGCGTGGGGGATCCCGATTATGCGGAAGCTGGGGCTCATCGACCGGGTGAGCGCCATCTCGGTGCCGGAGAGCGGGATGGCCATCGTCAACGACGCCGGCGGCACCAGCGCCTTCCTCGGCGTCAACGACTCGGGCGCCGGCGCCCAGTCCTTCACCAGCGAGTACGAGGTCATGCGCGGCGATCTCGTCAACATGCTCTACGAGACCAGCATGCGGGACGACGCCGACGGGCCGCTCCCCGGCCGCGGGGACGGCGCGCTGAGCCCGCGCGACGAGGACGAGCCTGGCGTGCGGTACCGCTTCGGCGTCTCGGTCGCGGGCCTGGCCCAGGACGAGAAGGGCGTCGACGTGACGTTCGGCGACGGCTCCACGCGGCGCTACGACCTCGTCGTCGGCGCCGACGGCCAGTGGTCCAAGACGCG
The DNA here is from genome assembly GCA_022432365.1 of Hypoxylon sp. FL1284. Lineage (NCBI taxonomy): Eukaryota > Fungi > Ascomycota > Sordariomycetes > Xylariales > Hypoxylaceae > Hypoxylon > Hypoxylon sp. FL1284. Next base: position 814,039 of record JAJJXE010000003.1, on the reverse strand, counting down.
GCGTCTGATGTTCGGCGAGCAGGCCGGCGGCGACATGTTCAAGCGGCAGCACGTGTATACCGCCTACTACACCAGTATGTATCCCCGACTCCCAGGTTAGATGCCTATATCATGATGGCCCCCGACCCGGCATCACTTGGTTGGCATAACAGGTTTGCTGAGCCGCTCGGTTTCGCAGTCAAGAAACAGCCGGGCGACGACGACATAGCGCGCCTCTACCTTGCCGGCAAGGGCCGATCTGTCCTCCGCCGCACGGGTGACCGCCCCTACACCCAGGTCGTCATGCTGGCGCGCACCGACTCCGAGGAGATAAGGAACGAGATCGAGAGACAGCCCGTCGAGAGCCAGAAGGCCGCCTTCGAGAAGATATTCCAGGGCGCCGGCTGGGAGGTGGAAAGCCGGTTCCTCAAGGGCCTGAGGGAGTCGACCGATTTCTACGCCGACTCGCTGGGCCAGGTCAAGGGGCCGCATGTGGTCAAGAATCGCGGTACGTATCATCGCTTCCATCCTCCTATTCTCCCGCCACCTCCTTCTCGTCTGGGGGAGTATCTAGTAACTAACCTGTCGCTTACAGTCGCGCTCATCGGCGACGCGGCTAACTGCGCATCCCCCGTGACAGGAATGGGCACGACGTTGTCGTTTGTAGGCGCGTACATGCTAGCAGGCGAACTGGCCCGGCACAACGGCGACGTGCAGCTCGCCCTCCAGGCCTACGACGTCAACGTGAAACCGTACGTCTCCGAGATGCAGGAGCTCATGATCGGCGTGCCCTGGGTCTTGAGCCCCGACTCCCGCTTTGCCGTCCTCGCCATTCGCTTCATCGTGTGGTTCATCACCGCGGCCCGCATCGACAAGCTCATTGTCAAGTTCGCCGGGTCGGATAAGGGCGGTCTCCCACTTCCCGAGTATCCCGAGTTGAAGCTTGCGCCCGCTGATACGAAGTGAGATGAAGGAAGGGCAAAATATATAGCGGGACGTTACGAGAATATAGGTAAATATTGGTTTCTTTTGGGCGCTATCTCAATTATTTCAAATATGTAGTATACCGCCGCCATCTAGTAGCATGTATGTACAATAATCATAATCATTTCAATCTCAAATATGCGACACAACTGCTCTCTAAGACGCTTAACTTGCGACAAAGTCAAAAGCCGTGCTGATAGTTGCATTGTACATGAGATACCTTAGGGACATCGCTTGACCGGCTCACCGTTTTCAAAGAACCACCAGGCCGAACAAGTCAAGGGATAAAGGGGCAGGATAGATGTACACCGTCGCCAATCTCGGACGGCGGTCACGTCCGGTAAACTTGATTCCTACCAGGACTTGACCGTGGCATTGCCCAACAACGACACTCTCTGTACGACACGAGAGCTGCACTCAAGCCACAACTAGAACATCAGTCCAACCTGTTCATGTATTTCGTGTCATAATTGTCAGCCAAACAGAATGTCTGGCAAATATCTGCTCAAGTCTCGCCATCAGCGAGATCTTCTGCCACAATATTTATACCACTATCACTATCGGAGAATAGAGCACGCCACTTAGGGCTGCTCTTAGGAGTCAACACAACCTCAACGTCTTTCTTGGGGAGAGGGCAGGCCCTGTCCATTGCCATATCCTTCTTCGGCTCAACCCATTTTTCTCCGACAGGGCTCACGTCGAATCGCAAGATGAGCAATGCTAGAAGAGCCAAGACTTCGGTGCTAGCAAAGTGACGACCTGGGCAGAGAACGTGGCCGCCACCAAAGCCGCGGAAGGCAGCGGCAGGGTGTTGAGTATTCCCGTCTTTCCTGGCCTTGAGGAACCGTTTATGGTTGAGCTGCCCCGTAGTCGGGCTCCAAAGAGACTGGTCGGAGTGGATGACCGTGTTCGGCATCAAGACGACACCGCCCTTTTTAAGAAGGTATTGGGAGTCTACCAATGTGTCTTCCTGTATGATACGTGCGGCTGTGCTAATTCCGCGAAATCGCAGGATTTCCTGCCACGTCGACACCAGAAAGGGACAGGCCGTCCGAATACGGGCCAGGTCAACAGTGCAGACCCCGTCGAGATCAGTCTGCACCAGTTTACTTACTTCGCCAAGGCAATCTTCGTACACGACAGGATTAGCTAGGACCTGCTAGATTAGCTAGAATGCGGTAGGAGCTGTGTTCACAATTCCGCCCACAACCTGACCAATTTCGGCACGGGCTGTGTCACTGGCGTCGAGACCGAAGGTTGAGTTATGCTTCTGTCGAAGCTGTACGAGGAGAGAACCGTCAAGGTGCTTGTTATTTTCGAAGTAGCGTTTGAATTCCGCCGCCATGACGTCCCGAGCTCGCACGCTTCGCCTAGCAAATATGTTCGGCATGAAGTCCATGAGGAACGTCAAGATTCCCGACTCGTAGCTAAACCACTCCCCTTCATTCTTGGCATGGCGGAATGGATTAGAAAGTCCGTAGGTAGCATCCATAATAGCAGCGAAGAGCTCGTGACGAGCCCAGTGGAACAGCTTGACCTTGGTCGGCCCTAGAGCGGCTAATTGATCAAAGAATTTCGCGAAGTTCGCCAGAGCTGGTCTGTTGAGAGCATCTAGGCCAGACCCAGGCGCCATCCCCGGAGCAGTAGCCCTGGGAAAGCTCCGTACCTAGGTATGTATCCGTCTTCAGCCAGTCGCTTCTCTCCGGCAATCTTTTCCATGCCGCTGCTGCTCACGGCCATAGCTTTGCCGCAGGCCCGAGCCTGAATCGGGGCAAAGGCAACAGTCATGATATGGCGGTCAATGCGCTGAATTAACGAGAGGGAGTTGACGATGTATAGAGGCGGCCCAGGAACCACAGAGTGTATATCGGCAGGTTGTGCCGGTCACTAATCGTGCCGTCAGAATCTCAAACGCGAACTTGATACGCAACGGGAAATGCATACCGCATTCGAACATAGTAGCCTCCCTTCTGGAAAAGCATACCAAAGAGAGGGCCGATGAAAGAGATGGTGCCAGTAATCGCCTTCGGTTCCCTTGGGTCTTGCGAAAGGAAAGCCAAAGTACGCAAGACATAAGCGGCCGCCACGCCAGCCACGGATAAGATGATTACAGACGGCATCTTCAACAGATACTTGGTGAGTTGATTTGAGATAGCGCGGCCTTGACCTCGCAGAAGATACAGACGAAGATAGATTGGGGAAGAATGCGATGCAGCTTAGTTGAGCTTGAAACAAAGGCGAGTAACCCCTTTCCTGCTGCGTAACACCAGAATCGAATATCCCTTTTTTGCCGTGTAGCACCAGAATTTGATACATTCACCAGAAGAGTTGGCTATCTAGAGTGCCCACGGGTGCATTAGCCCTGTATATAGTCACTAGTGTGCGGCGTAAGGCCAGCCACTTAATTAACAGGTACTCTTGTTCCAACAAGTACTTACTAGCTCTAGATAAGTATGTGCCTCTCCTACCTGGGCCCCTAGCTACCTAGAAGATGGGCATTCACGTAAGGGAAGGGGTGAAATGTTCGTCGTCTCATTTACCTCGTATTAGACTACCTCCAAGTAGGCAATACCTCAACAGCCACGCCGCATAGTACCGTAGAATAGATGGCGCATACACTTCTGCAAACGACGGTTGCCAGCTACTCCAGCAGGTGACTGTTCACACTCGCGCCCTCGGGCCTCTTCCAGTGCACGCGGACGCCGCCCCAGCTCTCCTCGCTGTAGGCCTCCTGGACCTTCTTGCACATCTTGAGGCCCCACTCGGTGACGCCGACCATGAGGCAGCTCTCGAACATGAAGGCGCAGCTGCCGGCGCCGACGAGGGCGGGCTTGAGGTCTGCGGCGCTGGCGCGCTCGAAGCTCTCGGCGTCGGGGCCGTGGCCGCTCATGACGTTGTGCAGGCTGGCGCCGCCGGGCATGAAGCCGCCCTGCCCGCTCTTCTTGGCGTCGTAGTCGCCCGCGATGAGGCCCATGAACTCGGACATGGTGTTGCGGTGGTACCACGGCGGCCGGAAGGTCCCCTCGGCCACGAGCCAGCGCGGCGGGAAGATGACGAAGTCGGCGACGGCGGTGCCCGGGTGGTCCGACGGCGCCGAAAGCACCGTGAAGATGGACGGGTCTGGGTGGTCGTACGAGATGCTCCCGATCGTGTTGAACCGCCCCAGGTCGTACTTGTACGGGTAGTAGTTGCCGTGCCACCCCACCACGTCGAAGGGCGTGTGGGCCTGCCGCGTCTGGAACAGCGAGTTGTTGAACTTGACCGTGATCGCGTACGTGTTAGGGCCTTCCGAGGCCGTCGCGCCCGCGTCGTCGCTGAAGCATGCCACGGGCGCCTGGAAGTCCCGCGCATTGGCTAGACCGTTGGATCCAATCGGGCCAAGTTCCGGCAGGGTGAAGTGGCCCTGGTATAGCTCAAGCGCGTATCCGCGGACGGGCCCAGAGGGAAGATGGACTTGGTACTTAATGCCGCGCGGGATGACGCAGATCTCCATGGGCCGCACCAAAAGCCAACCCAGCTCGGTTCTGATGTCCAAGACGCCATCCTGAGGCACGATCAAGAGGTCTCCGTCTGCCGAATAGAAAGCTGAACGCTCGTCCATAGACTTGCCGGCGGCGTATATATAACTGCCGATTCCCTGCTTCAGTGTGGGGTCGCCGGCTCCGGCGACCAAGTGCAAGCCAGATACGAAGTCAGTCTGGTCGTCATGATCGAATGGATCCCACCGCAGCTGGTTGGGTATATACTCGAGCTTGGCGGGGTCAGTGGGCCTATCCGACTTGAAAGGTCCATCTGCAGCAGAACCGAAAGGCGGATGTGCACATGAGGGCAAAATCCGGTGGAGCCACGTCTGCTTGTTCTCGTGCCGCGGGGCGGTGAATGCAGTGCCGGAGAGCTTCTCGACGTATAGACCGTACGCCGGTTTCTGAGGGGAGTTCTGGCCTACTGCAAGAGCACCCGCGATGGCCTCAGACCTATGCGGCTCTGATGTTAGTCGAAGGACGGCGGTGATGAGTACATGCCAACTGACTCTAGATAGGACCCGAAGCCATTCTGGTACCTGTAACGCTCGCCATGTTCAAACGCGGTGACAGGCATTGTGATATGGTCAAGCCAAGCTGGAATTCTTGCTATTTGGTGTCGGATAGTGGCTTTATCCTTACTTTCTACTTGTAACCAGCGCGGTCGTAGGCATTGATCTCTATAATGACATGACGATTTCGGCTACCCGAGGGAGATCTAAGTGCGGAATATACGAAAGAATTCCGATGCGGATGGCACCGTCTCCAGTTGGCGCCGACAATAGCCGCCATATAAAGTGCTAGTTACAAGGCGGATAGCACCTACTACGTAAAGCGCGGGACCGTTCGGGGTAGCGGGGTAGCGGGGTAGCGTGGTCCCCTGATGGCCGGAAGCCGGGGCTGCCCGGGCTCTCTCCGGTCATCATCAACGCTTCATTAGCCAGATAATTATGATGCTATCGAAGAGTTCATTGTATACATAGTATCACCGTATCGTCTTAGTCTCAGAACGCCGTGACGAGGAGGAATCAAGCCATTGATAAAAACAAGCTACCATGATGAGTTGGCAGAAAGAAAGCATTGCTGAGGAGTACCGTATTCTTTATTATGTACAATTCTTACACTGGTACTGCTAAACGCCATGATTTCTGGCTTTGTCTCATAGAACAATCCGTATTCCCGTATTACTACTTAAAATTCATCCTGTCGTCTATAATCAACACCTTATTCTAGACGCTTCGCCGCCATCTTGCTCCCTCCTCTTCCCCCTCTTGGGACATTGGCCGAAGTGGCGTGTCCTTTGCACTATACTCAACATCCCTTCTTGACCGATTCCTAAACTGCTTCCTGGTAAAGAAAGCTCCAACCAGCAAGAAAAGTACGAAGTAAAGCGTCCCATCGAATATGCTAACACCGAGATACCCTGCCGAAGTCGCCATTATAGCTCCCGCAATGGGCGGTCCGACTAGGAAGCCGACCCCCTGAAAGCCTTCGACGATACCAATCCGCGCGCCAAGTGTCTCGCGGTCGGGGTACAGCTGCCGCACGCAAGGCGTTATTAAGGAGATCAAGCCGCCGTTGACGAAGCCGTAGCAGATGACAAAAACGACGATCCCGGACATGTTGTCTATCGTAAACCACAACCAGAGCAGTACCGCGGTTACGAGAATAGTAAACTGCCACACTAGAAGCGGATTCAGAGACCCAGATAGCCAGTTGAGGAACAGACGGCCTATCAACGTGGCTCCGTTGAGACCTGCCAGTAGAGAGTCCCCCACGTCCGGTGGCTGCTTCAGCTGCTCGCGAACAAAGCTAGGGACGTAGTAGAATGGTACATCTATTCCAACGTTCAGCAGTAGGGTACAGATGCTGAATATCAAGAGCTTCTTGTCAAATAAGTCTCGCCAAGTGGATAGGTGAGAGGCCAAGGTTTTCTTTTCCTCCACTTCGACTCCAGCGACGTCCTCATCGTTTCTCTTTGGCTTCACGATGAGACACGCGAGCAGTAAGAGTCCGCCATTGATAGATGCGAAGACTCGACAGGCCCAGGAGAACCCGATGCTCTCTATCAAGGTTCGGAACAAGATGGGGTACACAATTCCACCAATGCTTGAGCCCGTCATCGCGACGGCTAAAGGGACAGCCGCCTGATCTTCGTCGAAATAAGACGATATTAACGTGAGTGCCGGGACGTACAATATTCCGCACCCTGTGCCGAGAGCTATGCCAAATGAAAGGAAGACGGTCGCGTATTGAGTTGCGAAGCTTGTGCTTAGCAAGCCAATCACGTTCAATGCGCCGCCGACACAGAACAGGTATCGCACATAGCCCTTGTCGTATAGAGGCCCGCTCACGAAGCTGACGACATCGAGGAGGAAGCCCTGCGTCGTTCCGATCCATGAGATGGTAGATGGCCAGTAAGAGTCGAGCAAGTTGCTTTGGTAGTAGGACTGGAAGACGCCGAAGGAGTTGCTGACTCCTACGGTGCAGAAGCAGATGCAGAAAGATGCCAAGACTTGAGTCCATGCCTTCCATCCTGCATCTGTTATAGGGTAAATGAAACTGTGTGGTGGGCTCCGCTCTCCTGTCTGAGAACCTCGCCTTCGAAGCATGGACGGGTAGCGCACATATCTTGACGGGTTGAAGCGGGATTTCGAAGCTTGGTTTTGAGACATGGTCAAGTTGCTGATTTGTCGTGGTAAATATGAGGTTCTGTCTTCAGATCTGTTTTCATGATTCTTGCTGCTTCAGCCGCGCTGGGTGGTGAGAGGTTTAAGTATCTTATGAAAAACTCAGAACCAAAAGCTCGTAAGAGATCTACAAGTTTGACTTACAACTAAAGGCGGAGACCTACATCTCTAAGCTACTCACGACCAATATAACTGTTATTCAACAATTCAGTGTTCTTGGTATGGCCTAGATCCATGAAGTAACATATTATCAATAACCCTCTATCTACCAATACTTTGGTTATTGGAGCCTAGGAGACCCATTTGCCTCTGTTTGTACATCATCTAGGTGAGTTTTGTTAACAATCATTGTACTGTGTTCCTAGATTTCTCCCTTTTGCTTAATCAAAGCGAAGAGTTTTTTCAATATAATGAGAAAGTATTGTGCGTTGTTATGTGACCAACCTATCATCTCGACTATAGGAATAGAAGTTCGTGACTAGGGAGGTAGACAACCTTGGGATCCAGCCATGATACCTAGGTACTTGGTATGTGATAAGGAGGAAAACTGGTGCTTTTTTGGTCTGGTACTGTACCCGAAAGAATCGCATTTCAGACAGATTTGGCCCCCTCAAACTCATCAATAGTAGATATCAGTGGGCTTTCATGGTCGGAAACCTGTGAGGTGTCGCCTGAACCACTAATTAGTGCGGATAGTGACCATATCCAGCAGTAAATCACAGGCTACGGCCGTGATAACAGACCGGTCTGAAACCCACGTAAGGAATGGGACGGTGCTGTAGGAGGAGCTATTCGAGTTCGCGTCATGATGCGATATCGGAATACAGTGGCTAATAGTAAGGGAGATGAAAGGGGTAATGCATTTTTGCCCCGTCACGGAGGGCTGAAGGAAACACTGGCCAATTTTCCGATCTTTGCGTTTGAAATTTGACGCGAGGAACACGCAAATATCATATAGGACTCTTTGAGAAGCTCGAACCTTTGTTAAAGGGTATCGCTGTTTAGAAAATGAAGACTTTTCAAAGGAGAGTGTTCTCATTGCATTTTTCGGTCGATTGGCATCCGGTTATCCAGCACAAGTAGGAATTGGAAATACCCGCATCTTAGATAGATAGCAGCGTTAGGTGTTCAACGAGTCCAGCCCATGATTTTCGGCCTATGATTAAAATCGTTCTGAACACACTGTTTTGAGACAATTTTTTCACTCTCCGAATAGCGAAGCTATTTCAAATCGCCCACCAAATAGCAGTCCCACGTAAACGGCCAAACGAATAGATAAATGTTACATATGATACACGATTGCCATGCCTACCTATCCTCTCAATAGGTTCCGCCCTCGTCGACAACATTTCGCATATGACTCCGCTCTGGATTAGTGTTTCTCAGAGCGCCGCGACGACACCAACGCCCATCGCAGCAGCAGCGGCCGCCGCACCCATCACGAAGCCCGTCTCGCGTGGAGCCGCCGCTCCTCCGTCCGACGACGATGTGGTCATGGACGTGGACGACTCCGCCGCTGAGGAGGATACATCAGATGCTGAAGAGACGGTCTCAGTGCTAGTAATGTCGCTGCGCGTCACCGTGGTATCGGTTTGGATGGAGAGAACCAAGCTTGAGGTGTCGGTCTGAATGGATAAGACGCTTGTGGTTCCGTCGCTGGTGGCGGAGGTACCCCCCGAAGCTGACTGGAGCGGACCGCCGGGATTGCTTGTCTGACGCGGCTTTACTTGCTGCGCGGGGTTGGCTGGCTCCGGTGCTATGGCGGACACCAGGGTACCGCTCACGAGAGCTAGGGCCAGAGCTGACTTGGTGTGCATGATGTATGAGTCTCGCTCGCGGAGGGACGAATCTTGGTAAAATGGAAGCGGCGGGATTGTACCAGGCTCGGCTGTCTGGGCGGGAACGTGCGTGAGCTGAAAATCTGGGGAAAGGAAGCTGAGCTGACAGCTTTATAGACTCTTGCATCTCGGGATTCCGTGTCCAAAATGCGGAGAATGCTTGTCGCTTCACCCACATCCGGGAACCGGCTTGGCCGTTCTACCTAACGAACTCGTAATGAGTGACGTTGGGACAGCAGGGGGTGCCTGATCTGCCCTCGATCGCTCGCCAGGTACTCAACCATGATAGGATAGAGAATCCCAGCGCTGCGCCTGTGACAGGCCACCTCGGCCCGTCTTGCGGTTACATCAACCTTGAGAGCTGCCGTCAACAGCAAACAAAGAAGTCTATCACTATTTGAAACGCTAGTTACTGCATTGGCATTACCGATCGCCGTTGAAACACGAGCAAGAGTGACGTTTCTGTGATACCAGCGAAGCCTTTGTGGCTAATATCGATCGGGAAGTTGTTGAGACTCGACCAGTAAGAACGCGGTGAACACGAATCTAGCTGAAAATGCTCGAGCGCCTAGTATGACTTGGCCAGATGCCAGTCTCAGAGCACTCATTCGATTGATAGGTCCATCGACATTCTGTATCTGATTGATGGCAATTCTCACGTTTCAGGGCCAGTCAGAGGTCGCGAGCAGAGGGTCTGATTGACGCTGTAAAAGAACCCTCAAGAGGTGAAATGCGGGGGAATCATGTAAGCACTCAGACCAGCTTCGATGGGTCGCCTTCCAGCTAGTATGTCGACACAACTCACATCACATATCTAAGGATTTACGAGGAAGTAAACGAGGCAAGGTAAATCATGGAAAGAAATAATATCAAGGTGTTATTTAGCAAGGGAGCGAGGGGTCAACGCGGACGAGGCATCAAGCTGACTAATCCAAGCTCAATGTATTAGGTAATAAAGGGGAAGGGGTAGTGAAGCACAAGCAAGATGAAGTATATACAGTATCCGTACACATATTTTTTTCTAGTTAGGAAGCTATATACCTAGCTGGCCTGTCTCTAGATAAAATTCACCTATATCGAGTCGGCTCAGGACCCAACTGTAAGCACTAGAACTTGTGTCAGACACCACGAATACGTCGGAAGCTCAGCCACTGCCGTTTTATTCCCTTTATAGCCAAAATATGGTCGAGAAACACTTGAAACTGATCTCCATATCGGCATTTAGAACCCTCTGTGGAAATAGTGGCGTATCTCAGTGCTAAATTCGTAGTAGCTACCGCATATGCGCCTATACTATTAGCCCCCACACCTTGTAGAGGATGCGGCATCACATAAGATTTGCACTTTGCCTTCCGGATAACCGAACGTTCTATAAGCCTTCGGATGTAGTACCATGCCTACCTCCTAGCATGACACCCAGGACAGAGGCTTGGTGGCGTCCAGCTGAAAGACTGCTATACCCCCCTCATGCGGGGCATACGTATGTTGAACATTGAAGATAGGCTCGCGGATAAAACATCAGTTCATCTTCTCGGTGAACTCATTTAACCTTCTCACCTATTCATACGTGTCATGGGTTGTTTCTCATTAATGTTCTGGATGCCTTGCTGTTTCGGTCGACGATCCTGGAAGTATGTGCATGGTTTTGGTGCTTTATGGCTCAACCCCAACCTCCGAGGACTCATGCCCGCTCAGCCCTATGCTTATCGGATACTTGGCCCCCCTCCCCTAAACATTACACTGCCTACCGTAGCCAACATAGCTGGTGAAGTTTGAGGAGTAGACAAGGCTACTATTTTTGCTTCTTACACATTTCAAAACCAAGCCCGATCTTCCCAGATCCGGAGGCTTTTCTTGGCTCGCCCTATTTTCTTTGGCAAAGTCAGCTCGGTGAGGCTCAGGCTATGATTTGTAATAGCATATCAACCAGAGTACCAATGGCTCAGTTTTTATATGTAAATCGTCTTCCAGAGTTTCCCTGCCTCTTCAAGATCCTGGTTATACCATTCGATTTTCAGCTTGTCCAGAATGATTTCGCCGACCTTCGCTCACCTGATTTGGCTTATGCTCCTGGGACCAACATTGGCTCTGAGCCAAAAATCTCTCCGTAACTCATCTACTAAGTTAGTGCCCATCTACGAACCTCAATTTGCTAGCTTGAGACATGATCCAGCCAATTTCAACCCCTATGTTGGTGGCCAGAACTGGACCATGTGCTGCGCTCTGGCTGTGAACGAGAGCCTCTTCATCGAGAACCAAACGCTATACATAAGACCTGAGCAGACGTTCTTTAGCGGTACTATCGACAGCCTAGAGGCATATCCGAGGTTTCCTTGCGGCGCTACATACAATGGATCTCTGAACGTGCCCCATCAACAGTTCTGGGTTAGCTACCCGTGGTGTGAAAGCCACTGCCCCGGATGGCCGGTGACCCAAGCAAGCAACGTCAACAAGTGGCTGAAGCCCATGATTTCTTTCATATTCCCATCGCTGATATTCTGTCTCAATATACCTCGCCGTCGATGCTTGGACCTGCCAGCACGGTTGTTTTCGGACAAGTCTCTCGATGTAGTCACTCTCCTGCTATTTGCCTTCAAGGTACCTTTCGCCTCGCTTGTCATCACGGTCGACATCATCATCTGGACTTGTGTGTCTTTCTCGGTGGCGGGTCCAATGCTCACCTCGGGGATATACGAAGCAATCCTCGATGCCCGCGTTTTGGCTTTCCTGGATAGTCGCATCAAGGAAAATACATTGACAGTTCAGGAGAAGTCTCACTCTCTCCTCTCGATCCTTATTGGGAACCTGGATATCGATGCCTGGCCCTCAAGCGAGCTGTTCGTGCAAGACTTACCAAGTCGCCACGCCGGGGAGAGCTTCATCTATAACAAGAGCGAAGGAGCCTCTGTCTCAAGCACCGAGCAGGGTTCTGCAGTCTCACCTAGCCCGCTCTTAAGCCCCAATCTATCTACGGCGCCTAATGAAATGTCTTTCGTCACCCAACAGGAGCAGGGCCTCCGAACATATCCCCAGCAGCGGAAGATTGATTCTGTGAAGTGGAGGCTTAAGTCAATGTTGAACTCGCAGCTCAGCTTCGGGGCTTCAGTCGCGGCTCCCGTCTTGTTTTACATCGCATCTTTCATTTGGTCCGTGTATGAAGTCAATGAAGAGCTAGGTTCATAGTAAGTGACTTCTCACCCTTTCGGAGTTACCCCCTTTACTCCACCTTCGGTTCTGACTTAGAGCAATAACAGCCTTACCGCGCACCAATTGGCGTGTGGTATGTTTTGGATGACCGTGCCCCATCTCGCCCTCGTTAGCTGCCTTCTCCTTGCGGCGAACAATCCGAATATTTGGCAAATCGCCGTTTCCGAGAGCCTATTCAGCCACGACACTTATTTCTCTACACAACTCCAAAGCATGACTCGTACTGAAGAGCATATAGGCTCCGGCCGTGCTCGAAGGATAGCAAGAAAACCTACATTCAATAGTATACGATCGACAAGAAGACTCGGGTTGCACCATACTGGAATCCTTCGGGGATTCTTCCCCCTGGCGTTCAATGAATCGCAGTTCAAGCCTGCGTGGATGTGGAATCGGGGGCCGAACAAGGCAATGTGGATTCATCATCTCGGCGAGGAGTACCCCTACCTCCAGCACTTGCGTGAGGAAGTCTTGGAAAAGAAATTCGGCCGCGACCTCTTAGCGGCGGGCTTTTACGGATTCGCTCTTTACTTCGTGCCAACAGTCTTCGGCACGATAGTCAGGTACTTCTATCTCAATCTCCTACTCCATCTTCGAAGGCACCCAACTAACAAGACTCGAAGCTATACGACCCCTCAGACTGGCTTCGGATGTCGCTCGATCATCATGTTGGCGTATGCCGCGTCGCAACTTTGCCTCCAGATACTATGGCTTCTTCGTTACTACTCTTTCCATGGTGGCAAGAGCTGGGCTTTCGACGACTCCGGACACACCGTAGCGAAGCCGACTTGGGTCAACTACTTGCGATACTTCTTCTTTCTGCTACTCGTGCTTGTCGGTGCCTTGACCAGCATAGGAGGGACAAGTAAGCAATGCCTATCATCATCACCCTTGGCAGTTAATGATGAATACCCAACTAACAGTACCACATCAAACAGTATTCGTACTGGCGAACGTCCTGACAAACTGCTTCTGCGCTCTTCCCGTATGTTACGTTCCTCAAACCTTACAAGACCTAGGAACTAACAATGTGGGTGCGTATATGTAGGCCAAGTACTGGTGGGATCGTTGGTCCAACCCGGATGCACTCATATTCGTGGACGATGCAACCTACGAGCAAGTCTACTACGCCCAGAAATGGTGGTTTCCAGCCGGTATTGTTAGCGTAGTTTTCATGGTAGTTGTCGTTTACATCGGGTGGTGGTATCAGCGGAACCTGCGACAGCGCTTCCATGACCTGGTCGAGAATATCGACTATATTGACACCTCGCTGGATGAAGAAGTACACCGGAGTAGCCGCAATAGTCTTTCTAGCATTAGGGCACCTGGGGAAGTGTAGGGATAGAATGGAAGGCAGGAATTAGAATACTCCACGCCTATTGATGTTCATGAGTTCTTATGTCGTACCTTCAGTAACGTATCTAGCATTTGTCTCTGTCTACCTAGGTAAGCAGCCATGTCTGGGTATTTAATATGTACGAGACACGCAGGCCTTCAAGTCAGTGTGTAGCCCCCATCAATGATCAAGTCGGCTCCTTCAAACGCTCGATTAGTTTCTTTCTCAACATTTCTATCAGCTGGGCAACAATTACTCACCAGTCATGTAACTGCTAGCATCGCTGGCCAGGAAGACATAAGCCCCCTTCAACTCCGAAGGCTGACAGAACCTGCCACCGGGGGTCATCTCGGTCCACTTGCTCCTCCACTCCTTGGGATGGATATCAAGCACTATTGATCCGTTAGCGACGCTACATATATCTATACCTCAATAGCACAATGACATACTCTCGGTCTCGATAAATCCCTATCATCATATCACGTCAGAACCTAATCGACCCAACAGTTCTAGAGGAGAAACATACCGGCGAGATGCTGTTAACCCTAGCAAAGTCAACCCACTCGACAGCGACCGACTTGCCGAGGTGTACGAGCGCGGCCTTGCTCGCGTTGTACGCGGCCTGCTTCTGGGGGACGTTGACGAGCGTCGCCGAGACGGACGCCGTGAAGATAATGGAGCCCCGGTGCGAGGCGGCGCCGGCGGCCTTCATCTGGCGCTCGAAGATGCGCGCGGCGGCGCGCGCCGCCCAGAAGGCGCCGTTGACGTTGACGTCGAAGATGCCGCGGAACTCGTCGTCCGTCGTGTCGATGGCCGCGTTGCCGCCGCCGACGCCCGCGTTCGCTACCAGCACTTCGAGGTGCCCGCCGAGATCGCGCGCCGCGGCTTCGACGACGGCCTCGACGTCCGCTGCTGACCGCACGTTGCACTGGTACGCCTTGACAGCCCGTCCGCCGTTTTCGGCTGATAGTTTCGCGGCGATCGCGTCCGCTTCCTCCGCCGGCGTGCTCGAGTATGTGATGCCGACGGCGGCGCCCGCCTCGCACAGCCCCCGCGCTACCTCGAGCCCGATGCCACGGCACCCACCCGTCACCAGCGCCGTCTTGCCCTCCAAGCTGAAGTGCGAGAGCACCGGCGCTTCCGGGTTAGGGTGAGGCGCGAGAGCCATGATGACGGATGAGAGTGGACTTTAAACCGAGGTAGCTAGGTGAGTGGCTTGTACCTGTTCAAGGTGTCTATGAGACGGGTTCCCGTAGCTCTAGAGAGATCCGTGCTTGTATGTACCTAGATAAGTTGAGTATCTAGGCAGGCAGGGCAAGTTGGGTACGTCACAAGCTTTATGAGGCCCAAGGGGGGTTGGCATAGGTAGGATCCTGGCAAGCGATAGATAGCTGCAGGTGACGACTTCTCGGCTCGCTTTGGTGCGGGGGTAGGCAATACATCATACCGAGATTTCAGACCACTCGGGTAGACAGCGGGTATGCACTTCTACCCTCCCCAATGAGATGCCTCGATGCTCCGGTCCGGAAACCGGTTATAGCGGGTCCACGAGCTTCTCCTCCATGAAAGTGGACTGTTGGAGAAGCTAAAAACCCGGGGCTATCCGTTCAAATTGGAGTGGGATATGAGTCCAGACACAAAGACATCATCGGACGAGCAACGTCAAGGTCGAGATTGTGGGAATATCTAATACCTATAGTCCCTAGAGGATTTCTACCGGGGACCCTGAATCATGACCTTGAGAGTATCTTCTTGACCCTTTTTCACTTGCTCAAACGCTTCCAATGCTTCTTCAAATCCGCATCGATGGGTGATCAGTAACCTTGGATTAATCTTCCCAGAGGCAATCAGGTCGATGGCTGAAGGATAACACCCTGTCGTGTAACGAATTGACCCCTTGATGTTCAAACCTCTAATGCAAGCCGCCGTGATCGGGAACATGACATTCTTCACCTTGGTTTTAGCATATGATCGTAGAATCGCAGGCTAGCATCGTAGATGGCTTACTTCTTTGCCCATTCCCGCCTGCACATACGTGCCCCCTTTCTTGGTAGCGAATACGCCAGCCTGGATGCAGGGTTCGGCGCCGGTACATTCCAGAACGACATCGGCACCATCCCCAAGACCAAATTGATCGACGATGCGTTCTGCGACTTGACGAGACCCCGCGGTGGCGTCAGTAGAAGACGCAGACGGCCAGTCGGGAACGAACACTTCGTCCGCACCGAACGACTTTGCAAAGGCCGCGCGTGACTGAGAGATATCGACTCCGAGGACTTTCTTAGCTCCATAGGACTTTGCGACTGCCTGGCTCAATGCGCCGATGGGGCCGCAGCCGAATACAACGACGGTCTGCCCGGCACGCAGGTCGGCGACTTTGCAGATCTGGACCGCAACCGCCACGGGCTCAACAAGGGCGCCGTCCTCGGCGCTCATGTGGGCGGGAAGGGGGTAGCAAAAGTCGCTGGCAGTCATATAGTACTTCTGAAGCGTGCCATCCCAGGGCGGTGTCGCGGCAAAGATGCTGTCTGCGCACAGGTTGTACGCACCAGATCGACAGTACTCGCATCTTTGAATGTACCAAACGTTAGAATAGATATGAATATCGTCCTCGGAGGCGTCTCAGAGACAGAAAACTCAGCAGCACTCACCTTCTGCAGGGGACGCCCGGCTCGACGGCAACCCGGTCTCCGATCTTGACGTTCTTCACCTTGTCGCCCACATCCACCACAGTTCCCGCGCTTTCGTGGCCCAAGACGATGGGGCTGTTCAGAACGAAGTCGCCGATTCGTCCTCTCTGCCAGTAGTGAACATCGCTGCCGCAGATACCGGTCTGTTCCACGCCCACTATCACGTCGTACCCATCTCGAAGCTTGGGGGCTTCGCGGTCTTCGAACGTGGTGTTCTGTACCGACTGAAGTACGAATGCTCGATTCTAGATCCATTAGCATGACACGAAGATAAGTCAGATCCGTGCTGCTTACTACTTCAGTCATTTTATCTGTTTCCTAGATATATCTATGTTCGTAGGGCCTATACAACATATGTAGCTCGGTTAGGTAGTGAGTATGAACAAGGTAGATACGGGGATGCGGGGACTCTGAGCTGCAATATGATGAATAGATTCATCTCATCCCTCATGCTGGTAGCCAATGAGACTGAACATGCCACCCCTTGAACTACAAGAGTGTTCGAATGAGCCAGCGTTTCTTTATCGAAGCGTCATGGTCGATGTAATCACTGTATTGAAGCCGGTATCGGTTGATGCACTTGTCGAATTAATGGCATTCCTCGATAGATCAGGTAATATTACATGAGCAGGTAATGCTATGGTAACGAGTAGACTACATTATTTTTTATTGGTTTGGTTGGACATCTCCTCTAGGTAGGAGGTAGGTATGGTTGGTATGAGTTGGTATAATGACCGCCAGATCGCTCTATCTCTAGACTTCCCAAGTTGACAAATCGTTCTGCTTTCTGTATCGGTTCGCATCGCTTCGGCGCCGCGTTCCTCTCGCCTCGATGCGATGCGCATCACATTCTGTACGCCTTGTAGGTGTTGTCGGTCGGCTTGTGGTACTCGGACAAGCCCCTGTTCCAGCGGACGAGTTTCTCGGTGGACTCGGCGGCGCCGGGCCTGCCCGTCTCGTACATGTTGTCGAGGCGGGCCAGGGCTTCGTCGTTGCCGTTGCGTCTCTTGCGCCACACCCGTCGGAGGATGAAGATGACAGCGAGGATCAAGAGCAGACCGCCCACGCCCCCGGCGATACCGGCGACGGCGGCCACCGGCAAAGGGCCGATCATTCCACTGTTGCTGGTCTCTGGCTGGGCGACGTCTTTTCCGCTCGAGTCGGCGATGGCACCCTGCGGGGTAGCAGCGCTCTGCTGAGAAGACTGAGTAGGGGCGGGCGTAGTCTGCGAGTCCAAGACGCTGCTGGTCGGCTCCGGGATGTTGAGGCTCGAGGCTACACTGTCGACGAGGGAGCTTGATGTCTTGACGGACGTGGCGAGGGTCGTAGGAACGGTTGCAGCAGTGGTGGTTGGGCTGTCGGCCTGAGTGGTGCTCGGCTCAGACTTTTCCGTGGACGTGGACGTCTCCGAAGCATCGGAAGCGGAAGTCGTAGCGTCGGCATCATCAGGAGATCCGGGGTTGAGAGCCACCCCATCTGTGGTTTGGGCTGGTGTATCGGGCAATGACGGAGTTGGATCCAGGGTCGCCGTCGTAGATGGTTTGTTGTCCTCACCATTATCGTCGCCGTCCTTGTTGTTGCCCTCGTCACCACCCTTATCGCCGCCCTTGTCGCTGCCCTCATCGTCGCCCTTGCCGTTGTCCTTATCATCATCATCGTCACCACCACTATTGTCACCACTCTTGTCACTATTGTCATCACCATTGTCGCCACCCCTATCTTTTGAACCATTTGGCTCAGGCTCAGGCGTTGCCTTGGACTGCTCAGCAGAAGTTGTAGTTGCTCCCGCTGCGGTCTCGGTGGCCTGCGTATTTCCACTGTTGCTTCCGTTATCGCCGTTTCCGCCGTTCTCGCTGTTGCCGCCGTTGCCGCCGCCGCCTAGAAGGCCATTGCCAAGATCCCCCAAGCCATTGCCGACATCACCTGCAGCATCGCCCAAGTTACCCAGAAGGCCCGCCATCGTGGATTGATAGAATGAGAAAAAAACAAAGGAACACCAGGTCCAAAGAAACGAAGAAGACAAAGAAACGCTGTGATGCTGTGTTTGGCTGTCTCACATCGGATGTTTGCTACTCAGGATCAGGATTCGACAAGACATGAAGAGAAAAGAAGAAGTTTCGCTCGAGAGAAACGGGAGGGGAGGGGACGTCATCTTGAAAGAAGAAGAATTCCCCAGTACTCGGACGACGCCTTATCGTCGCAGGGTCGAACATGGTCGCAGGGTCAGCCGATGGCAAGGGAAAAAGCTTGGTCGAGGTCATTTCCATCGCAGTGACGGTTTCATGTTCCCTGGCCAAAACTAGCGCTGCCGTGCGCGTCTAGTGCCAACACAGGATTGATCTTCCCCGGATCGCCCAATCGACAGGCCACTCGCAGCGCACGGCTACGCCTATCGCGGCGCACGGCTAGGCGTAGCCGTGCTGAGGGCCGCTGAGACAACCCTGGCTGCTACCCCTAGGATGCCCTGACTAGGCCTGTTTGGCGCCCCTGGACCGGACGATCAAACAGCGACCCCGGGTCTTCTTGGTCTTCATCTGAACACCCGGCATTCGGCACCCTTACAGCCAGGCAGTTGATGGTCGACGGTGATGCTTAGCAGCCCGAGTAACCGGTCTGCCGGTACTCCGTACGTTTCTCGACACGAAGCGACCGCGGGTATCTGCAACAGGCAGAGAATATGCCATCGTGGTATAGGGTACCTGTATACCTAGGTAGGGTACGTCTGTACCTCGCGGCTAGGTGCCTTGGCCTCCTCGCAACAGCGGCTGTATTCGGCAGACTGCATTGACTCGGTTGCCCTTTGGTCAACGTCAAACTCGATGATCGAACCGTCACATAATGCAAGTATAATTGCAAGAGATATAGATCGAAGATCTAGAGATGCATTTCTTAAGCTTAGGTACCTAGTTAATATCTACCCCATTCT
The DNA here is from genome assembly GCA_022432365.1 of Hypoxylon sp. FL1284. Lineage (NCBI taxonomy): Eukaryota > Fungi > Ascomycota > Sordariomycetes > Xylariales > Hypoxylaceae > Hypoxylon > Hypoxylon sp. FL1284. The sequence goes on along the minus strand of JAJJXE010000003.1, from coordinate 794,871 downwards.
ATTCATCGGTCTACACGGCTGCGCCGTACACAGCAGAAACCTAGGATGGCAGCTCCACGTATGGCCAAACCGGAAAGGGGGTGTTTACCATGTACTGATCGACCCCGAGAAGTTTCATCTTGTTCGATAACTTTCGAGCTGACGGGCTGGCAGCTGGCGAGTCTCTGAGAGACCGAGATCATCCGCCTGTCTGTCTTACTACAGTACCAGATGACCACGGTGCTCTCACCGCTGTGCTACGTGCACACACAGATACCGATACTAGCAGTGCTGGAACGTGGCTGCTGGTGCAATCAGCGGTTGTCTCCTGCTCCCTGCGTCTGTCCCCCCAAGCTGTGGGTTTCTTATTATAGCATCAATTGATACTGTTCAAACGGAGCCCATACATTTTGTTTGCAGCTCGAATTTCCAAGTCGCCGAGCTGTCTGCGTAGGCCTGTTTCTGTTAGACTACAGAAGCCCGGGCCGGTGCGTAGCGGTCCCCATTCGCTGGGCAGTCAGGCAGTTAGTGGACCTGCGGACACCTGCAGAAACCGGAAATTCGGCAGCGCCGTTGCGACTGCTCCTGATTTCGTAAACGTTGCTATCGTATTATGAGGCAGTAATATCTCTCGAACCATCATCCAAGTCACCTACTTGGATATTCTCAAAATGCTGAGGTATTTTTCTGTCATCCCGCGATTTTCCACCGGATATTACAATATCCATTCTGACCCCTCTCTTCTCCAGTACGTCTTCTCCAGTACGTCTTCTCCAGTACAGGCGAGAAAAGCGTGGCGGAGTGTCAAAGCCTCTCACGCTGATTACTATATTGGCAACTACACTGGCTCTGACTAACGCGGCGTATCTTGGGTAGCTTTGGCGGGATGCCGGATGCGGAATGCGAACCAAAGAAACAGTTCGCCGCCGATGATTCATAGTGATTCATACCGCCGGTACTTCATTCTGATTCATCCTGAGCATGCTATCAGCGTCGCAATGGAGATACCAGCTTGCCATCGACAAGCAGAGCAGGACGTTGAAGCCATTATAAAGGCTCGAGTAACCTAGCCTTACTCGGGAAAATGTCACTTCCCATCATCATCATCTGCTTTTATCGACCTCAGCTCTCTCTGAGGACAGTATCGGGTGAAAGCGCCCGAAGACAAATTGGAGGGCACAACCGTCGCAAACGTCCACAATGCAGTTAAGTTCAGCCGGAGGATATTCCCGGCCAACGGCCCACAACAGAAGACAGTCACGAAGCTGTCCATTCTCGACGCGACAGTAGCTCTCTTCACACCATGCAGCGCCATCTGGCTGTACAACCGAGCAGATGGCGCCGACGCCCGCGATCCTGTCGTATTCCAACGCCTTGAAGAATCACTCGAGAGTGTCCTAGACCTTTATCCGCACTATTCGGGCCAGCTGCGATGGGCGTCCAAGGAGCTCGCGCAAGGCGATGCGAACCCTCACTATTTCGGTCGCCCAGTTGTCACGTACGGGGCGGGTGAGGGTCCTGGAGTCGAGCTGATCGTAGCGGAGGACCGCCGGGAACTCAGCGCCATCGTGCCGAGCCACGAGGAGCGGTCGACGTCCAAACGGGTGTGGAGAGCCACGGATTTTCCTCAGCACGAGCTCCAGCCCGACACCCAAACCGCGTTCTCCAAGTTTACCGAATTCGAAGGTCTGCCGGGCATGGCGATCCAGCTGACGAGCTTCAAGTGCGGAGGGTTCGCCGTCGCCATCAAGTTCACGCATTGTCTATCCGATGCTACGTCTCTGATGCAGTTCGCCCACACCTGGGCGGTTCATTCGCGCCTGCTCTTTGGTGACAGCAGCAAAGCTACCGCTCGTGTCATCGACGAGAAGCCGCTGTTTGACCCTGCGCAGCTGGATCGATACGCTCATCTGATCTGTGGCGGAGCTGTTCCGGATCCCGACAAGGTCAACAAGGCAAGTGCCCTACCCATACACCGCTACGACCTGTGGGCCGCCGACGAGATCACCGGCGCGAGGCCGGCGCGGCCGTCTGCAGCCGACGAGCTGGGCCGCGTCGACCTCAGCGCCTCGATCCCCCCGCCCTGGTCGACGTGGAACGTGGCGGCACCCGTGGAACACGTGCAGATCCGCTTCAAGGCCGCGACGGTCGCCAACATGAAGCGCGCCGCGGCCGCCAGCCTGCCGGACTCGCTGCGCGGGCAGCGCGTCTCGCGGCTTGACGCGGTCCTGGCGCACGTGTGGATGCTCGTCAACCGCGCGCGGCAGCACCAGGACGCCCGGCACCCCGTATACCTCAACATCACGCTGGGGGTGCGCAGCCGCGTCGCGCCGCCGCTGCCCGACGCCTTCGCGGGGTCGCCGCTGCTGCTGGCACACGTGGCCAAGGCGGGGTGCGAGGCCGCGACTTCGACGATCGGCGCCATCGCGGGCTCGATCCGCGAGACCATGGCGCGCTTCACGCCTGACGCCGTCGCCGCGTTCCTGCACGACGCGGCGTTCGAGGTCAGCCCCCAGCGCCTGTGGCAGGCCTTCCTCGGCCGCAACCATGTCATCGTGACGTCGTGGGTCAGGGCCCGCGCGTACGAGGTCGACTTCTGCGCCTCCCGGCAGTTGCCCAGGTACGTCCAGGGGGTCATGCCGCGCATGGACGGGGTCATCCAGGTCATGGACGTTGCCGGCACCGACGACTTCGACGTCAGCGTTATTCTGGAAAGGGATGCGATGCAACGGTTTCTTCGGGATCCTATGCTTAATGCGTATGGTCTCTGAAGAATTCCGTCTTTCGTGTTCGTGGCTTTCCGGTGCGCTGGGCGGTGCTGGGCGTGCATGGCACCCTGTCGATAGACCATGTATATATGCTCAGATGGCTTGCCAATATTTCTTATAGCCTACCTTATATGCATACCATTCTCCCCATACTTGATTTACCAACCCATGTAGTTAGTCGATGGCATGCCCTCTTGCTATTTACATATTTTAAACCTTGTTCCTCAATCGCCTTAATTGCTTGCTTAGCTGACGATCCTTACTAGAAATTTCATATTCCGTCCCTTTCGTATCAACGCTGTTCATTTTCACGAAGACCACTACGGCAACAAAAGACGCTAGGGAACTATTACTTTATTCATTTTGAATGGACTAGGGGTATGAAGTATGTATGTAGGCTAATGCCAAATCTCATGTACAATAACGAAACTAGCAGATATCCGGGCCCGCCTTCAGGGCCTCCGTGACCTGCTTGGCGACTACATCGTGGATCGGGTACGTGGGGTGCAGGTCGTTCAGCCAGAAGTACTCGTTGACGGGAACACCACAGCTGGGCGTGAACGTGTTGGGCTTTGGGGTGCCACTGTGAGAGCAGTCAGTATCTGTGCCTCAATCTGTCTCGAACAGTAGCTCTGAAAGGATATTCGACTCACTTCTGGTACGCGTCGCAAAAGATAGTCGTGTTCTTGAGGCCGGCCGTCGCCTCGAACGTGCTCGGGTCGTCCAGAGCCTGCGTGAAGCTCTTGTTGGAGTCGTACAGCCAGACGTTGACGGCGTCGGTGTGGTTGGCCTTGAGCGCCGAGGCGACGTCGGCCACGCGCTTGTTCCAGTTGGCGATGGCCTTCTTCTCGACCTGCTGCGAGTGCTCCGGCTCGCGCTTCGTCAGCGGGCTCCGGTCCACCGGCGGCACGTTGATGAAGAGGAAGTTCCGAGCGCCGCTGACCTGCAGCTCGCCCAGCAGGCCCGAGTAGACGTCGAAGACCTGCGTGTAGAGCTCGTCCAGCGTCGTCGGCTGCGGCCCGTACGAGTTCCCCACGTCGTTGATGCCGATCCACACGGCGAAGAGAGAGTCGGCGCCCGTCCATTTCGGCACGGACGGCGCTGAGGGAGAGTTGCCGGTGTAGCCTGGGATGAACTCCTCCCGCACCTGCTGCTTGACTGACAGCACGTCGGGCCTGTACTGCTTGATAAAATCCTGGTCTACTACGGCACCTCCGTAGGCGAGGTTGTAGGTCTGCAGAAGAGATGCGTTATACTTGGTGGTAAGATATCCCACCCAGTTCTCGCCATTCGACGACGTCGATCCGGGATAAGCTGGGTTTCCCACTGGGTTCGCTGGTGAGGGGGCTGCCTTGGTATAGTTGAAGCCTGTAAAACTCAAGTTAGGAACGTCTATGTCGACACTAACATCATTGCTCTTTTGCCACCGTACCTGTCGTGGTATAGCTATCTCCGCTAGAATCCATACAGTTAGTATACGCCATACAAGGCTTGTTCAGTAGTGCTCACAAGATAAAGGCATGCTTGATATCCTTCCACCCCGTCCATTCTGCCGTTGGCGCGCACTTGTCCCCTCTCACTTGTGGCATAGCATGCGTCCCCAATGCCAGGCATAGTGACGTGGCAAGAGTGAGGAGAGTCATGCTCGGTCGGAAATCCGCTTATGCGTCTCAATCACGGTGGGATAAGCCAATGCGAAGTCGGCGTTGAGTGAGAGAGGATCGGTACGGTAGGGTGAAGACGATACTACAGCAAAAGCTGAAGAGAGCGACAGAAGGACATACAGACTGAAGCCGGCGTCATTATATACATATATCTGAATAGCCAATTAACAATCTATTTATATTAACATTCGCCTCGCTGGTACAGTCAGCCCCAGGCATCCTTCCGGCATACGGGTATTATCTTGGAGAAGATGGAGTTTTGGGGCCGAAGGAACAGCCACCTAACCCATCACAGCGTGGCCTTAAGCCCGTTCGGAACAGACCCAACCAGATGGTTACTAGACTGATACGACGTAGGTCATTGTTCAACATTCATACCCGGATGGAATGCGCTCCCAAGGCCTAGAATAGAAGAGAAGCTGGAGAATACGGGCCATGGCGCCCGGGTTTAATCCAGCTAAGCGGCTGTTCCCCGGCTTAGACTCCACTTGTTCAATTCAATATCCAATTAGAGATGATATAGTAGTCGTCCGTTAAGCCCAGGCGGATGTTACGATTCCGAGCTGCGATGGGATGGCAGATGGGCTAGCTGACGAATACAAGTTCAGCCGCGGCGCCAATTGGAAACTTTATCTGATCTACACGGGCGATTTGATTGAATATTTCGTGGAGAGAGTTCCTGGTATAAGCAAGTCCATTGTTGGCACCACATCATAGCACTCGCTCCCTTGCGTGCGACGAAGGTGAAATTGAATAAGCCCTAACGACAACCCTAGCCTTTAGTTCACTCGTCGTAATTATCAACGGTACAAGGAAGCAAGGGGAGATTACATACCCATTTAATAGTATTAACGTCGCCGTTCTATCTCTCGGCATTCTACGCTCTTTCAGGATAGCCATTCTCGATGTTTTCCCCTGTAACCATATGAATACGATGGATAGTAGCAAGCCGACGCTCCACTACATGCAGGCAAGTCACCCCCTCAGCTTATACTCCACATCCCCGCGTTATAGCCGCCCTATGTGCATCTACGCTGACTCGGCCGCTAGAACTCGGGAGCACAGCAGAGCCTGTGGCTGCTAGAGGAGCTGGGAATAGACTATAATCTCGTCTTCCACAAGCGTGAGACAGGTCGGGCCCCGGCGATCTTAAAAGAAACGCACCCGCTCGGAAAGGCGCCTCAGCTCGTCACACCCTCGGGCCGCGTCGTCGCCGAGCGCAGCGCCATCGCCTTCTACCTGATCGAGACGTACGACAAGGAAGGGCGGTTCAAGGTGCCCTCGCCAGAGCAGGACCCGAGTTGGAACGGCGACGACAATGACAGGTTCCGCGAAGAGCAGCTGTTCTCGGTAGGGTTGACGGCGTTGAACCAATTTACTGCCATGGGCGTAACATTCGCCGTCTTTGCCAACCAGTCGCCGTTCTTTATTCGCCCGCTGATGAAGGGGCTGAAGTGGGGGTTCGACAAGATATTTCTCGACGCAGAGATCGACAACTGCTTCAAGTACCTGGACGCGGAGCTGGAGGGCCGCGAGTACTTCAACGGCACCAAGAACCCGACGAGACTCGACTTCGTCATGCAGTGGTACGTGGATATGGCAGTCCAGGGAACCCGGCTAGGCCTAAGTCCGTACCCGAGGGTCAAGGAGTGGTTTGAGAGATGCATAGCTCGCGACGCCTGGAAGAGGGCGCTGGAGAAAGGAAATGGCTACGATCTGGAATTCTGGAAAATGGATATGCGGTAACACGGTAACACGGCAAAGACCGGCATCCCCTGGTTCGGCAGATGTGACCCTACGGACACGAACGCGCAGACACACGATCTTGGTCAGACCTTGCTCCAATTCGCAATATATTATTTTCGGCACGCCGGAAGATGCTGCTCCTCCTGCTCCGAATGATACCGTTCCTACTTTGGCTACACTCTCTCCTTCTCTACTTATCAGGCCTCAGAACCAGCGCTTGGGTCCTTGGTGTCGCCAGGAGCCTGCGCCCAGGACCAATAATGGTACCTCGTGCCATAGACCCGTTCCTTGTTGTCAAACCTGTGCTCCCAAGCGCCCAGTCGATTACGCTCAGATCTATATAAAGCTGGCTCTTGTGCGACGGTAACATCTGGATCTGCTCTGTTCTTTAGAAATTGCACAGGCCAATCCGATTCCACCCCGGCAGGACCCAAGGCGCCATCTACCCCTCGGTGGTAAAGTGTTTATTTGGATGGGAAGCTTAAATATAAAGGACATGTATACCTACCTAAGATATAAATAAGAGTTTGACCACCTAAAAATTGAAAAAACGTAACCCGACCCAATAGCACTTCGTAAACTCAGTGCATACATATGGAGAAAGAAACGGTAACACTTCTATATCTTGTAAAATGATTGTGGAGTTTTTTAGAACGTCTGACGAATGTTAAAGAGAAGGACAACAACAGCAACAACATCCTAACCCGGCCACTCCACTGCAGAGTCTTATCGGTGATCCCATACTATCGAGTGCCGCAAAGCATCTATTGATAGATGATCTATGCAAACTTCTGCTCATACCAGGGTCCGTCGCCACCTGTACCAACACATGGGCCCGTACCTCCATTGGGGCTGACCTGGGTGATGTTCAAGATGTTTGAGCAGGTACTATCGCCGCAGCGTGTGATCATGCAGTCTTGCTGGTTTGTCTTTGTGGTATGGCATTGGACGTAGCCTCCACCGCTGCCGAAGCTGCCATGGTTGGCGCAGTCGAACGAAGTACCAGAGTTTGCGTTTTGCTGGCACTGGGCGTCGTAGTAGTAGTCGCACCATGTTGCGTGGGCGCCTGGAACGAGCATGGCAGAAGCTGCCACGATGGCCAGAGCGAATTCCTTGGCCAGCATCTTGCTTGATGGGAAGAAGGAGATGTTTGGAGTATGTGTTTAATTTCTTGTATTGGAGAGGTGACTGAAATCGTTGTTTGAGTTCTTGTGTTGAGGATATTGACTTTTGGCGACGGACTTGGAGATATTTATACCTGGTGGCCATAGACAATGTGTTACTTCATCATTCGGTGCCGAGGATACCGGCAGCAAAAAAGCTGCTCGCCCCCAGGACCCCAACAGAGATCATAGTCCTACGTCACCAGTTCTCGCTGCTACAGGAGAACGTGGATGGTCACCTCCTGAGGCTGAATTCCATATTCAAGTGTCAGAATGGCGTCAGTGGAAAGGGGCTACCTCGCAACAATAATAAGGAAACACTCTAACTTTAAGCATTTTTAACCTAACCATTTCAAGACTAAAACTCGAGGAAGCTATATCATTTTGAATTTAAAGCTTACCTAAATTATGTGGTAGTATTTTTTTAATTCTTTTTCCTTTAAGAAATGAAGCAAAAAAGCTGTTAAGCTATCACTTAACAAAGTCATTATTATATTATTATTTTCATAACTCATAGCTGGGCCATGTTCCACGTAGTAATATTGGAAAATATGCCATACAAAGCTAGGAATCTAGGGTTTATCTAGGCATTTTTCCAGAATTTAACACTGCTTCTATTGTTGTAAGAATTGTTGTTGGAGTTGATGGTGTCTTATTATTCTGTTAGTGAGGTGGCCCATTTCCACTGATGCTATTCTAAACATTTAATTTAGGCTGACGCGGCCTATATATTTGAGGCTGAGTGGGACCTAGAGAAGGTGGTAGAACGAAGAATTCGTCATTGGTTTTATGTTTTATATAACACAAGTGGCAAGGCGAAGGATTCAATATTGGTAGTACATGTTTCGTGCAATACACTTCACATATTTCGTTTATGCCAGCAAGATGTCGTAGTTAAATGTTTAATGGCAATTATAGAAAATGTCGATGAAAAAATACCGGAGGTAGAAGCTGAAACTGTGGTTGCTTCAGCCTCTAATGCTAAAGAAAAAGACATCGAGCTAGTGGTTGAAGTTGCTGGCATTGTGGAACAAGAAGAGGCATTAAAAGAAGTGCAGGTTCTCGTTATGTCACGACCTAAAATGCGACCCCTCGGATAAACTGGTAAACCGAAGGTCACGTGACATAAGGAGTAAACAAAAGGTTAACGAAAAAGCGACTCCTTCCTTAAATCGCTTAATTGGAAACCTTAAGAAGCGACTCAATTAAATCGCTTAGTTGGAGACCTTAAAAAGCGACTTAACTGAATTACTCAATTGAAAACCTTGAAAAACAACTTATAACATTTTATAAGAAAGGAGAATGAGTATATAAGGATGGATTTTTTACTATATCTAGTCATTTATTTTCCAACTATTAATTTAAATATTTAAGCCTTTTTAATATTCAAACTACATTTAAATATAAAGTACCTTTAAAACCTTTTTTATAATTAAAAACATTAATCCTAAATTATTATTACCTTTTAAATCAAAACCTTTAAAATATATATCCAACCTATAAAGTTAAATTAATAAAAATAATAAGCAGGATTGTAACATTTTAATAGCTTTTTTAGTTAATACCTAATATTAATATAGAAAGGAGAGGATTCATTCGCGGACAGTTTTTAAAAACCTTTAAAGCATGCTATCAAAAAAAATAACGGAATAAATGAACGTTTTAACAATATCAAAATTAAACCTAATAACCGCGTTAACAGCCCCGACGTAAAATTTGCCAATAATCAAATCGCAAGTCGTTATAATTAAAGCATTTAAACCTTCAAAACCATCTTTAAAAACCAAAAGATTTATATAAAAAACAATAATTGTAACACCCACTAAAATAATAGTAAAAGCTTTAATATCTAAACCCATAAAGGCTTCAAAAAAAGGGACCAATAAACCAAAACAAATAACACCATTTGCAAAATAAAAATTATTATCATTAAAAAAAAAATCTAAAAAAAAAAAAAGGATTGAACCCATATAACCTTTTAAAAACCCGTCAAACCCACAAGATATTAAAAATATGACATTTCCTTAAGCCAAAGGCTTTAAGCTTATTGCTTTTAATAGATATAATAGAAAAAAAAACCTAAATGCATTTCTTATCCAAATACATACCCATTTTAAATTCTATAAAGGTTTAATCAAGGACGAGTAACAAAAGGTCTTAATAGTTTCACAACTATTCATAGGACCAGCTTTCAAATGGTTTAAACCCATTTTTAAAAATTGACTTAAAAAAAAACCAGCAAACGTACCAAACACCACTAAGTATATTTTCGAGGACTTCAACCATTTTAAAAAAAAGATTCGATTCATGTTTAACAACCTTATCCGTAAATAAAAAGCCAAAGCCAAACTACATTATTTTTAATAAAATAAGTCAGCCTTTAATTACGCTATCAAATTTAAGAAATTGGTTATTAAATCAAGCTTACTTGTTAAAAGTTTTTTTTACCCCTTTTATAAAGGATTAAAAAAGTATGTTAAAAATAAACTTTATAATAAGAAAATCTATAAGGATTAAAACCCTAAGCAGTTTGATACCTTGGTAGAGAAAACCATTATCATTAATAATAAAAACTTTAAAAGATATTTTAAAAAGAAAGAAGGGACCTTTTAAAACGGAAGGTTTTAATTTAATAAGAACAATGACCTTAAAAACGGGCAATAACAAAACGAATGACATAAAGGCATAGGTATATATTTGGACCCTATTAAGTTAAATAACATTTAAAAGTAATAGTAAAGGTAACCAATTAATAAGTTAAAGATTAAATGTTTTAATTGTGATAAGATGGGATATTTTAAAAGCAAGTGTTGAAACTTTAAAAAATAACAACCTTGATAAGGAGGAATATTATAGCTTGAATGAAAACAGGCGTTTTAAGTTAAAATTAAGGAAGAAAAGGAGATTAATAGCATTTTTATGGTAGCTATCAACTTGATAGAAAATAACAAAAACCTTAAAGTTAACAAGTGCCTTATTTGTGGAGGAAAGACGATGCGCGTTTGCAAATATCATTCTGGACACCTCCAATCTTTAATGGCAATTATAAACGGTTGTAAATGTTATAAAAACAGCTTAAAGAAATGCTTAAAATATAAAATTAAACGCTATAATAATAACTTTTTAATAATAAAGGAACAATTTGAGGCAGCTTAAATTAGCAGTAAAATAATGGAAGAACTAATTTAAAATAAACGGTAAATATTTAAGGAACTGTTAAATTAGAAAGAATTTTTTAATTTTAAGTATTTTGGATATTAAAAAGTTAAGGAAGTTAAAGATATCCCGATTATAAGCCAACATTGACTCAACCTTGCCTAAGAAAAGTAATGAAAAAATAATTATTAATAACTTCATTGAAGTAAATATTAAGACAAGGGTTGCAAAGAACATTAATAGGATAAGCATGATTATAAATATTAAAAATATTATATAAACAATTCATACCGAGCATATATAAGCGCCAAGATTGACAATGTATGGTTTTTAAAAAGCTTGGAGTTAAGTAGTAACATTAAAGAAAACAAATATATTTATAAAGTAGAATTATAATGGCTAGAATTTTTTAAAGCCTGTTATTTTTATTTAAGATTAAGACGTAATTAGATAGTAATATCTAAAGGATGTATATGTTATAGTTTAATATCATATAACTTGCATAACTTTTTAAATATAGGAGTAAATTTAAAAAAAATATAAGATAAATTGAAAAGCTTTTATTTTAATAACACTAAAAGTGTTTTTATATAAAAAAACATGGAAAAGTAAATTATTTAAATTAAGGCTTGATATGAAAAATTTTAAAGATTTTATGTGAAAAGTAACCTTAATAATTAAGGATATTGGTTGGATTATTACCTAATTACGTATAAAAAAATAAAATTTTTCCCAGTCACTAATTACGAAAAATATGGTATGTATTTAACATTTTATAAGGAAGTTAAACTTTTTTGGAAACACTTGTATAAAAAAGAAAAATAAAAGATTTTTACGGAGTTATAAAATTAATGTATAAAATTTATTATAAGAAAAAGGCCTTTTAGTAAGTTTTGCACCGAACCTTATTGAAAGGATTGTTTTAAGGACTATTGTTTGATTCACACCTTTTTAAAAGCAAGGGAATGGAGAAACCATAGCCGGAAAAGAATGTTTAAAACACCAAAGAAAGCCTATTAAAATATAGCCAGCTTAAGCTTCAATTATAGAGAAGCACCTACCAGATCTTAATAATAAGGCAAAAATAAAAGCAAATATTAAAAGTTTTATTTAAAAAAAAATGGAAAGGTTTTTAAAAGTAAGGTATTAAAAGATTAATAAAATTAAAACCTTATATGAAATCCAAATAGGATTAAATAACATCTTAATAGTACCCGTTCGATATAAAGGAAAAACATATAAAACAATGATTAATTTAAAAGTTTAATAAAACTATATCTTAATACAAGTAACATAGCAAGATAAAATAAAATAGGTTTATAAAGAAAACTTATATAAACTAGTAACGATAGATAGAAACAAGTCTACTTATTAAAATGGTAAAATACTAAAAAAAACCATATCCTTTTTAATGGAAATCCAAAATCATTTTAAAACGATTACTTTTAACATTGCAAATATCAATAATCATAACATGATATTAAAAGTTAACTGGTTTAAAACAAACCATCCAAACATATATTAAAAAACAAGTCATCTTTAATAGGATTAAATAGAAAAGTTAGCCTTTAAAGCTTCCAAAAAAAAAAATGTAAATAATTTAAAAAAGCAAAATAAAAAGCATATTACTTATATGTTTAAAAAACCAAAAGTCAAAGATCTATTATATAAAATACCATAAAAGTATTTACGATTTTATAAATTATTTAAAAATTGAATAAAAGAAAAATTGTTAAAATATAATTAATAAGATCATTAAATAACTTTTAAAAAAGGATAATTTTTAAAACTGTTTTTTGTATATTTTATAAATAAAGAAAAGTTATGAGTATTATGGGAAGGAATTTAAAAGGATTTTAAAAAAGAATACATTTAAAAATTAAAATTAATATCCGGATATTTTGTAGTAATAATATTTAAAATTAATAAAGATGGAAAGTAAAAGATTAATAAAAACGGCAATAAAGTATGGTGTAAAGTCATTGATTATTACCATTTAAATAATATTATTAAAAAAAATGGTCATGCTTTACCATTAATGAAACTTATAAAAGGATAGATTAGCAAAGCCAAAATTTTCATAGCGTTAAACCTTAAAAATAACTATTATATAATTTGAATGGCCTAAGGATATAAGTAGTATATAACATTTAAAATAATATATAAACATTATAAATATAAAGTAATGTTTTTTAAATTTACCAACGCCCTAACGTCATTTTAACATATGATTATAACAGTTTTTAAAAAGTACCTAAATATTTTTATATTCATTTACCTTAACGATATATTTATATATTCCAAAAATAAAAAAGATTATAAAAAGCATGTTGCTTTAATATTAAAAGCATTTTAAAAGGTTAACCTATTAATCCACCCCACCAAAAGCGAATGGTATATTAAAAAGTTAGATTACCTAAGCTTTACCATCACCCCTAAAAAGATACGCATTTAAAAAGGCAAGATAGCAATAATCAAAAACTGGCCAAAATCAAAAAACGTCATGAAAATACAAGCATTTTATGGTTTTATAAATTACATCCAAAAATTAGTCGTAAATTTTAAAAATATTGCCAGACCGTTAACGGAACTAACTCGTTAAGCTTAATAAAAAGATAATATTTGGAAATTTAACGATAAAACTAGAACAACTTTTCAATGCCTTAAAAATATAATTATAAAAAACCTAATCCAAAAGCTTTTAAATTATATAAAAATTAAACAATTTAAAACAAACATTTTAAACTTTATAATTAAAACGGTCTTGAAATAATAAAAACTAAATAAAAAATGGTACCCCATTACGTATTATTTAAAGGCATTATATAATGTAAAATTCAAATATAAGATTTATAATAAGAAGTTACTAACCATCATTTAAACATTCGAAAAATGGGAGTTATGGTTTAACGAAATCAAGGATTTTATTAACATTTATTTAAACCATAAGAATTTTACGCAATTTATAACTATTTAAAAACTTAATTAAAGATATAAAAAATGGATGATATTCTTATTCCAATTTAACTTTAAAATCCATTATATTAAAGGAAAGGAAAATATTCAAGCCGATTTTTTTAGTAAAAAAGGAGACTATGAAATTAAGGTTAAAAAACGAAACATTTAAATGTTAAAATAGCAATGAGATAGAACAATTATTCTAGTATATATATAGATTAATAAAGACGATTGGATTGAAAGATTTTAGAAAGAATATAATTAGTAAGAAAAAGATTTGCTTGTAATATAAAAAACATTCTAAAGAACATTAATGTATAAAGGTAAAGTTTATATATTAGAAAATATTAAAAAAAAATTTATTAAAGAATTCCATAAACATCTTTTATATAAACACCAAAGAATTTTTAAAACAAGGTTAAAAATGTAAAAAACTTATAATTTCCTAGGATTTAAGGTAATAATCATTAAAGTAATTAAAAAATGTAACATATATAATCAAGTTAAAGAAACCAAACACAAATCATATAGACTTTTTTAACTTATTGAAATATCAAGTAAACCTTTTAACACCATAGCATGGGACTTTATTATAAGATTACCAAAGTTAAAAGACCTAGTTATAGGAACATATTATAACTTAATTTAGGTAATTATTGATAAACTTACCAAATATAGATACTTTATACCATATAAAAAAAATTGTATCTTAAAATAGCTTGCGTATATATTTATTAAGGAAATCATTAATAAGCATGGAATTTTTAAATAAATAATATTAAATAAAGACCTTATTTTTATATTATATTATTGGCAAACATTTATAAAAAAAATTAAAAGCAAGTAAAAGCTTTTTATCATAGCTTATCCATAAATAGACGGATAAATAAAAAAACTTAATTAAACATTTGAGTAACACTTAAAAAGCTATATTAATGATTAATAAAATAATTAAATAAAGTTGCTACCTTTGGTTTAAAGCGTTTATAATATAGCAATCAATGAAAACATGAAAATGTTATTATATATTACGTTATATGGATATGATATATATATTAGATGACAAGAATTAAATAATAATGAAGCATTAAAAATGTAAACACCTGTCCTAAAAGTAAAAGTATTCGCAATAGAAATCCAAATATTACAGTTTATATTTTAGAAATGATTATAATTTATTTAAAATAAGATGGTAGAATATTATAATAGGAAAAGGATTGAGGGATCAATCTTTAAGAGAGGAGATAAGGTTTATTTACTTCGAAATAAGTAAAATTTGACGTTTAAAACACCATAGATTCGTATAAAAAGGCCTAACGAAAAATTGGATTTTAAAAAATTAGGATCCTTTTTTATAAAAAAAGCCTTATTTAAGATCAATTATCGATTAACAGTCCCGTTAATAATGAAAATCTGCACCAAAGTCTTTCATATAGCAATGTTAGAATTAGCACCTAAAAACGCCGAACTTGCCAAAAATGTCAAACTGGAAGAAAACCTAGAAAAATACAAAGTCGAAATTATATTAAATTTAAAATTAAATAAAGGATAAATTAAATACCTTATTAAATAGAAGGAATACCTATATAAAAAAAACATATAAAAACCTATTAAACACTTTTAAAATATAAAAGCAATGTTTGAAAATTTTCATTATTAAAATCCAAATTAACCAAAATTGCTAAAGGATTTACGTTTAGATTTAAGCTAGTTTAAAAAAAAAAAAAAAAGGCTATGAAAACATTAAAAGAACCAACCTTTTATTAACAAGCCTTTTTCTCTTTATATTTAACATAATTCAATTTTTTAATAGAATTAAAATCACGCGCAATTATTTTTTAAAACTTCTTAAATTAAAAACGACGCTACATTTAGAAACGCCTAACACAATTTATAGCGGCCTCTATTGCAACATCCGCTTTTTTCAGTTTGCTTTTTAATTTTTAATATTATTAAGTTATTTTAGCCATCTTAGTATAAGAAATTTTGAAAATGTTGCATTTAGATTTTTTAAAATGAATACATTTGATATATCGATTGAAATCATTAAAGATAACGTATTTTATTTTAAACTTTTTGTAAAAAGAATAGGCTATCTTATTACGCTTTGCTATAAAAACGGATTTTAAAAAAGCAACGCGATTTTTAGCAGCCTTTTAATTTTGGCGACAAACATTGTCACTTAAAAATTTAGTAATATGCTTAAACATGGTTAAAAATGAAAAAAGGAAACTAACTAGAAAAAAAGAATTATTTTTAGAATAAAAATCTTAAAGAAGAAGAATAATATCACAACCCAAAATGCAACCCTTTAGATAAACTAGTAAACCAAAAGTTATATAATATAAAGAATAAATAAAAGGTTAACAAAAAAGCGACTCCTTTTTTAAATTGCTTAATTAAAAACCTTAAGAAGCGATTTAATTAAATCGCTTAATTGAAAACCTTAAAAAGCGATTTAATTAAATCACTCAATTAGAAATCTTAAAAAATAATTTATAACATTTCATAGGAAAGGAAAATAAGTATATAAAGATGGATTTTTTATTATATCTAATCATTCATTTTTCAGCTATCAATTTAAATATTTAAGCTTTTTTAATATTTAGATTACACTTGAATATAAAGTACCTTTAAAACCTCTTTTACGATTAGAAATGTCAATCCTAGACTATTGTTACCTTTCAAACCAAGACCCTTAGAGTACGTATCCGACCTATGAAGTCAGACTGATAGAAGTAATAGGCGGGATCGTAACACGTTGAGAAGGAAATATTCTCTAGTTCTTAGTCATCAGCAGTCACATATATCATTAGTAGCCGCAGACACCGCTCCGGGCACATCTAATGCACCGGCCTTGAAGGACCTAGACGATACTATCGAGGATGCTAATGAGGATGATGGGAAGGCGCCCGGATTGGATGTTGAAAAGCCAGCGAGCAACACGACCGAAATAGAAACACTCGGCACGCCCGGGTCTGTTAATTTATATGGCGGTGCGCCTCCGTTTTACGTTTAGTGTTTAAGCCTCATCGGACCATCGGCCGACCACATTTAAAAAAACGGAATGGCTACGGTACGCCCCTAGAAAATTACTTCTCCTCCTGCTCCGAACGGTCCCATTGCCAAAGGCTAATAATAGCATCCCTATGTTATAAATTCATTCATCGGATCTTGCGAACTTGGTGGCTGGTACGCCACCTTTGGCATGGAGGACGCCGTTTTTGGACCCCAAAACCTCCAGTCCTGGAGGCTTGCATGCCAGTTCTTCCTGCAATATAGCACAAAAGCCACCGCGCAGTTGCACGCGAGTCCCAAACACGAAATCGAATATCAGGGCAAGCAGGTCAGGCTAGCTCTCTATTTCTGCGTTGGATTAGATTCTGTTATACCAAAGGGAATTAGGTATATCTACCTAACATATAGGTTCAGCTCTGCCATTGGATCCTATATCATGAAGCCGTTCTCACATTCCAGTCTGTGCATATAGGTGCTTCGATTTGGAGAGGAGATAAGAACGATAGAACAACGCGACGTTATCTGACTGCTTGGTAGTATCCAAGGGCACCAAGTAAGCCCTAGGTATGTAAAAGCAGGGTCTAGAAGCATCTAGTGGTAGTCGCCCCAATGGCATACGAACTTGATGGCGAACGTGATACTCTTCTAGTATCTGGCTGAAACTCAGTAGAAGTCGTGCAGCCGTAGATCTAGGTAGTAAGGCGTCACTTCTACTGGTCTGTTGATATACTCCGGTGTAGACCTGGCCAGTAGTAACGTCGCCCCCTCACAATGATCAAGCGTCTCACCCCTCTTTCACACACCACAAGGATCTGCGATTGGACACGGGAGACACGAAATTCAAGTTTAATAATCACTCACCAGGAATGATGTATGGCAGAGCAGCATCTTCTTCTTATATTCTTGTCTGGAGCAATGGACCCTCCTGCCGGATTCTTGGCGAGAGCAACGCCATCTCATCATGAAGCTCGTCGACGTACTTCTTGCCCAGGGCACAATAGTGCCGTTTCTATGCCTTCTAGTGGGGAGCTGGGTAGTCTATCATCTACTGAGAATTATATACAATCTGTCGCCGTTCCACCCTCTGAGCTCTGTCCCGGGACCAATCTTGTCAAGGGCAACACATCTGCCCGAGTTCTACTACGAACTTATCAAGTTCGGCCGTTATACGAAGCGCATCGAACAAATGCACAGAGAATACGGTAGTCGAGATAACCCGTGTTAGACATGTATAGAGATAGACCTAATGATCGGCTCTAGGACCCATTGTTCGCATTAACCCGGACGAAGTTCATTGCTGTGATGTCAACTTCATAGACGAGATATATACTCTAGGGGGTAGGAAGCGCAACAAGACGCAACGCAATGCGAACAGCACGCTACTATCTGAGAGCGCGTTTGGCACTGCTGAACACGATCTACACCGACGTAGGCGAACCTCAGTTATCAAGTTCTTCTCTCGGTACGTAGCAGCCTAATTTCTATCTCTCCATTAATTCACTGTTGGGATAGTCGAGTTCCTGAACTGACTTGAGCACTGGCAGTGGAATTATCACGAAGTTGGAAAGTGATATCCATGATCTGGCCCATCTGCTTTGTGATAAGTTACTCTCTTCGGTCAGCGAGCCGGTAGACCTCGTCATTGCCTATAGCTGCTTCAGTTCCGACGCAATAGCTAGCTACTCGTTTGGGGATGCTTTCGGGTTTCTGGAGCGAGACGGTTGGTTCTCTGATTTCCACACAGCCGAGCTCGAAATTCTCAGACCAATCCATGTCCTTCGCTTTTTTCCTTTTCTCGGGACTCTTGCTCGTTCGGGACACTAGTTGGTCAAGCCCTTCGTCTACGCATTAAAGGGATCTATTTTCTAACAGAGAGACAGCTTCCTCAACTACCTTCCTAAAGACATTGCGCTCATGGTTCGAACTTTGAATATCGACATGCCGAACATGATGCGGAAGTCAAAGGAGGAACTCGACTCGGGGGCTTTCAGAGACCGCCCGACCGTATTCAGCTCTATATTGTCAGATCCTAAAAGGAGCATAGATGTAGATCCCAGCGCAGAAGCCGCCACCTTGTTAGGCGCCGGGACAGAGACTACGGCTTGGACGCTCACCGTTACCACTTATCACCTCCTCAGCAAGCCAGAGTTCCTGGCCAAACTGCGGGAGGAACTGAGCCAAGTAGTGGAAGATCCTCGGCATCTACCAACATGGACCGTGCTAGAGGGTCTCCCTTACCTTCAAGCAGTAGTTCGAGAAGGATTGCGTCTTTCTTATGGTAGGTGATATTTCTCTAGAGCGTTCTAATGTAGCAGTTGTTGACGTCAAATACAACAGGTGTCCCTGGTCGTTTATCGCGAGTGCCAATTGATGAGCACCTCGTATATCATGGCAGTTGGAAGGGCAAGCCAGTGGCGTACGTTATACCCAGGGGCTACGGCATTGGCATGTCGAGCGGTATCATGCATCACGACGAGAACCTATTCCCGCACTCATACTCGTTTATTCCCGAGCGTTGGTTAGACGAACAGACCAGGAAGCAGCTGGACCGTGGCTTCATCCCATTCTCGAGAGGCTCACGAGCATGTTTGGGCATGAAGTAAGCTTACCTTTTCTCATAAATATCACCCGCCATCCTTCTAACGCACCCTCTCACAGTCTGGCCATGTGCGAGTTCTACGTGGCAATTTCGGCATTGGCACTGCGCGTGCTGCCATACATGCAACTTTTCGAGACAACAACCAGGGACATAGAATACGACTACGACATGCTCATACCCCTGCCCGTTACCACCAGCAAGGGAGTGCGCGTGACCATATCCCCTCAATGAACCGTCTCCGCCTCCGTTCTATATCGTTACCTGCTCGTCTGGGGTTTTTGTGTTCCTCTGACTGTTATTATTCTTCATTTCACTCTGTTCGTACACATGCTTTGAGCAGCTGGCAATATCATTTCTCTCTCATGAGGCAGTTTGAATGACCACCTGGGAATAGGAGCTGTGGAATGAATACAAGTTAAAGGTACCTACTGAAGATGTTTAGGTGCATGAAGGATAACACTAGGACAGCAGATTAAATCGTGTTTTTCCAATATAGCGTTTGATTGCCTACGGTGCATATATGGTTACTGGAATACTTTCCTAGATGACATGAAACTATCTTGCTCTTCTTCCCCGGTGATCATTGCTCGAGACGAGCGGTGTTTCCGGTTCAAGCTGCTTTATCCTGCGATATGATGACAGCTGCCTGCTCGGCGAGAGCATAAATAGCGGCCTGGATATGCGCCGTAATGGAAGTGGGCAGCACAGAAGCGTCCACGATACGCAGGTTCTGGACACCTTTCACCCGCAGGTCTGTATCGACCACTGTTCCCATCGCGCAAGAACCACAGCCGTGGAAGGTAGACCTGCATCCGGTGAACATATCAGCAACTGTACCATATAAAATAAGATGCAGCATCAACTTACATGCCGTGTGCTTTGACCCTATTATCTAGGTACTCGTCGCTTGCGTCGACGGTCAAGGGAGCGAATTCAGGGGCAGGCGTCTCACACTCGACAACATCGCGTCCAAAAATAGTATCTCCCGTCATGAAAGCTGTGATGCTGCGCAGGGAATGGCGCCAGACGGCCTTATCAACCTCGGTGGCGAAGTAGTTAGGGTCGATGACCGGATTGTCAGCCGGATTCTTGGATGCGATGGTGACGAACCCGCGCGAAGTAGGCTTGAGTCTCACCATGGCCGTGCAGATATGTGTACCGTTATTCTCGACAGGTGGAGTGGCTACATACAGGACCATGTTCTCCATCATCGCCCATTCTCTCTTGAGAAGATAGTGGCTCGAGTCCACCTTGCCTTCGTCCTTGGCAATGGCGGATTCCAGGTCGGCGCGAGGCGTTTTGGTCGAGGCGACGTGGCTCAACGGCGCACCCGTCTTGAAGCGAAGTTCGGTAAAGATGGCGTTTTCTGAGCCATGAGCATACCCCTTAGACGGGTTCTTCAACTTCCAGTTGAGATGTAGCATAACGTGGTCATTGAGATTCTGGCCCACGCCGGGCACATCAACCTTTGCTTCGATGCCGTGTCTCTCCAGAACTTCCTCAGGCCCTATTCCAGAGAGCATGAGCAGCTGGGGTGTTCGGTATGCCCCCGCGGCGGCGATAACTTGGTCTGAATGGATCTCGGTGTCATCGGCCAAGCGAACGCCGGTGGCTTTGTTGTGCTTGTCCACGAGAATTGACGCGACCATCGTGTCAGTCAGCGTGGTAACGCCATCTAGAGAGTACGCCAAGGGGGCAATCTGACGATCACCTTCTGCTCGGGTTTCATTGAGTTCGCCAAAACCAATATTATTCCCAGCGTTAATGTCGTTGTTGGGAAGCCTGTGCACGCCAAATTCTTCCCATGCCTTCTCTAGGGTGTTGGCAAGAGGGTAGATCCGGTTTACCGAGATAGGGGACTGGATTTGGAGCTTGCCATCAGTGCCATGGCTGTCGGGGTCGAGGCTATTGTACCACTTCTCCGTCTTCTTGAAGTAGGGGAGTTGTCCGTCATAGCTCCAGCGTTGGTCGCCAACGACTTCGGCCCAATTGTCGTAGTCAGCTCTGGAGCCTCGAAACCATCCGCCTAGTAAGATCGTTAACAATGGTTCAGCACCAACGACGGTACTCGCCTCGCAGTTCTCCATTAGGCAGCATCTTCAACTTACAGCCATTAATAACAGAACCACCACCAAGGGCACGGCCGGAGGGGATGTTGATCTGTCGCCCATCGTAGCTCTTCTGGGGTGCGCTCTTATAACCCCAGTCGAACTTCCCGCCGATGAAGTTTATGGTGTTGAACTGAAGAATTTCCTTGTTTTCGGTCACGTCTGGGCCTGCTTCGATGAGTAAAACGCGGGCTGAGCTCTGGTACTGCTTCAAACGGCTTGCAACGACACAGCCGGCCAGCCCACCCCCGGCAACAATGTAGTCCCAGCCTTCAGTAGCAACCATTGTGATCGATATAATGCCGTAATGCCTACAGAACTGTGTGCTGCATAGAGGAAGGAAATAGATGGAAGGAAATCAGGATGCTTTGCCTAGGTGGGGAAGCCTTTTGTATACAACAAAGGAAAACTAGAGGAGGTAAGGGGTACTTTCGGTGCCGCCGAGGCCATTCGAGTCTCGAGGACAAAGCCAGGGAGTCGATTAAGCCTTAATATAAACCGGTGTAATGGGGACTGATCACTACGTCCACCAACGGCTATTTCACTTTTAGTTACTTGCATTGATCACAGGGAGCGTTGGTGGAAGGTTATTGGGGCTGTTGCTAACAGGTTACACATGATTCGACTAGGTACCTACCAGGTATCAGACTTACGGCTCTTTTGTAGCAGATTCCGCAGTGATATAATGTTACATGTAAGAGCGTGGTTCAAGGATGTAGAGATGAATTAAGTATACCACGAAATAGATAGAAAACAAGCAAAGCTTTCCGACGTGAAAAGTTAACTAAGTGCCCAGCTACGTTTCCTAATGTGCTGGGGGCATTAAATATACCTTTATACCGATATCTAAAAGTTTTGATAAGAATAAATTAAATGAAAAGCCGAACTTACTGCTGTTCGCCCTACTTTAGGTAAATGTTAAAATCAAGGGGTTTTAAAAGGTTGCTATCTGGTATTCCTTATCAAATGTAAAATAATCGTCTCGCTCCACATACTTCTTGCTCTTATAAAGGAAGGAACCTCTCTTAACCGGGCTAACGTTAAAATAATCCATTTTTATAGGCAGAAAATCGGCGGCCCGGGGGCCTTTGTAGCATTTGAGTCGTGATATTTAATGCGATTGTGGCGGTGTCCAACTCCCTTCTACCAGGTACATTTGTCACGACCCAAAATGCGATCCTTCGGATAAACTGGTAAACCGAAGGTCACGTGACATAAGGAGTAAATAAAAGGTTAACGAAAAAGCGACTCCTTTTTTAAGTCGCTTAGTTAAAAACCTTAAAAAGCGACTTAATTGAATCGCTTAGTTGGAGACCTTAAGAAGCGACTTAATTAAATCGTTTAATTGGAAACCTTGAAAGGCAACTTATAACATTTTATAAGAAAGGAAAATGAGTATATAAGGATGGATTTTTTATTATATCTAATCATTCATTTTTTAGTTATTAATTTAAATATTTAAGCCTTTTTAGTATTTAAACTGCATTTAAATATAAAGTACCTTTAAAACCTTTTTTATAATTAAAAACGTCAATCCTAAACTATTATTACCTTTTAAATTAAAACTTTTAAAGTATATATCCGATTTATAAAGTTAAATTAACAAAAGTAATAGGCGGGATCGTAACATTTTAATAACTTTTTTGGTTAATACCTAGTATTAATATAGAAAAGAGAGGATTCATTTGCGGACAATTTTTAAAAACTTTCAAGGCATGTTATTAAAGAAAATAACGGAATAAACAAACGTTTTAACAACACCGAAATTAAACCTAACAACCGCGTTAACAACCCCAACGCAAAATTTACCAATAACCAAATCGCAAATCGTTATAATTAAAGCATCTAAACCTCCAAAACCATCTTTAAAAACTAGAAGATCTATATAAGAAATAATAACTATAACATTCATTGAAGTAATAATAGAAGTTTTAATGTTTAAATCTATAAAGGCTTTAAAAGAAAGGACTAGTAAACCAAAATAAATAATATCATTTGCAAAACAAAAATCATTATTATTAGAAAAAGAATCTAAAAAAAAAGAAGGGATTAAACCCATATAACTCTTTAAAAACTTGTTAGATCTATAGGATATTAAAAATATGACATTTTTTTAAGCCAAAGGCTTTAAACTTATTGCTCCCAATAAGTACGATAAAAAAGAAGATTTAAATGCATTTCTTATTTAAATGCGTATTTATTTTAAGTTTTATAAGAGCTTAATTAAGGACGAGTAATAGAAGGTCCTAATAGCCTTACAATTACTTATAAGACCAGCCTTTAAATGGTTTAAACCCATTTTTAAGGATCGATTTAAAAAGAAACCAGTAGATGTATCAGATACTATTAAATATATTTTTAAAAACTTTAACCATTTTAAAAAAAAGATTCGACTTATATTTAGCGACCTTATTTACAAACAAAAAGTCGAAGCCAAGTTATACCACCTTTAATAGAATAAGTTAACCTTTAATTACGCCATTAAATTCAAAAAATTGGCCATTAAATCAAGCCTACCTATTAAAAGTCTTTTTTACCCTTTTTATAAAAAATTGAAGGAGTATGTTAAGAATAAACTTTATAATAAGAAAATTTATAAGGATTAAAACCTTAAACAGTTCAATATCTTAATAAAGAAGGCCATTATTATTAATAATGAAAACTTTAAAAGATATTTTGAAAAAAAAGGAGGGACCTTTTGGAATGGAAGGCCTTAATTTAATAGGAATAATGACTTTAAAAACGGGTAATAACAAAATAAATAATATAAAGGCATAGGCATATGTTTAAACCTTATTAAGTTAAATAACATTTAGAAGTAATAGTAAAAGCAATTAATTGATAAGTTAAAGATTAAATGTTTTAATTATAATAAAATAGAACATTTTAGGAGCAAGTGTCGAAGCTTTAAAAAATAATAACTTTAATAAGAAGAAATACCGCAGCCTGAACGAAAACAGGCGTTTTAAGTTAAAATTAAAGAAGAAAAGGAGATTAGTAGTATTTTCATGGTAGCTACTAGCTTGGTGGAAAATAACAAAGACCTTAAGGTTAACGAGTGCTTTATTTGCAAAGAAGAAACGATACGCGTTTACAAATATCATTTTAAACACTCCTAATTTTTAATGGCAATTATAAACGGTTATAAATGTTATGAAAACAGCCCAAAGAAATGCCTAAAATATAAGATCGGATGCCATGACGATAACTTTTTAACAATAAAAGGACAACTTAAGGCAGTTTAAATTAGTAACAAAATGACGGAAGAACTAATTTAAAATGAACGGTAGATATTTAAGGAACTGTTGAATTAGAAAAAACCTTCTAATTCCAAATATTTTAAACATTAAAAAGTTAAAGAAGTTAAAGATATCCCGATTATAAGCTAACATTGGTTTAACTTCGTCCAAGAAAAGTAACGAAAGAATGATTATTAATAACTCCACTAAAGTAAATGTTAAGATAAAGGTTGTAAGGAACATTAATAAGATAAGCATGATTATGAATATTAAAGATATTATATAAACAACTCATGCCAAGCACATATAAGCGCCAAGATTAACAACGCATGGTTTTCAAAAAGCCTAAAGCCAAGTAACGACACCAAAAAAAACAAGTGTATTTATAAAGCAAAATCACAATAGTTAAAATTCCCCAAAACTTGCTACCTCCATTTAAAATTAAAACGTAGTCAAATAACAATATTTAAAGGATGCATATGTTATAATTTAATACCATATGACTTGCATAACCTTTTAAATATAAAAATAAATCTAAAAAAAGTATAAGATAAATTAAAAAGCCTTTATCCTAGTAATACCAAAAATGTTTTTATATAAAAAGATATAAAAAAGTAGATTATCTAAATCAAAATTTAATATAAAAAACTTTAAAAACTTCATATAAAAAGCAACCCTAACAATCAAAGATATTGGCCGGATTATTACCTAACTATATATAAAAAAATAAAATTCTTTCCAATCATCAATTATAAAAAATACGGCATGTATTTAGCACTTTATAAGAAAGTTAAACTCCTTTAAAAACACTCGTATAAAAGAAAAAAACAAAAGATTCTCATAAAGCTATAAAACCAATGTGTAAAATTCATTATAAGAAGAAAGCCTTTTAATGAATTTTGTATCAAACCTTATTAAAAAGATTGTTTTAAGGACTATTGCTTAATCTACGCCCCCTTAAAAGCAAGGGAATAGAAAAACCATAGCTGGAAAAAAATGTCCAAAACACCAAAAAAAGCCCATTAAAATATGGCCAGCTTAGGTTTCAACCATGGAAAAGCATTTACCAGATTTTAATAATAAAGCAAAAATAAAAGCAAGTATTAAAAGTTCTATTTAAAAAAAATAAAAAGGTCTTTAAAAGTAAAGCATTAAAAGACCAATAAAATTAAAACCTTATATAAAATCTAAACAAGATTAAATAACATTTTAATAGTACCCGTTTGGTATAAAAAAAAGATATATAAAGCAATGATTAATTTAAAAGTTTAACGAAACTATATTTTAATATAAATAGCACAATAAAATAAAATAAAATGGGTTTATAAGGAAAATTTATATAAATTGATAACGATAAATGAAAGCAAGTTTATTTATTAAAATGGTAGGATATTAAAAGAAACCATACCCTTTTTAATGGAAATTTAAAACCACTTTAAAACGATCACTTTTAACATTATAAATATCAACAATCACGACATGATATTAAAAGTCAACTGGTTTAAAATAAGCCACCTAAATATACATTAAAAGATAGGTTATTTTCAATAAAATTAAATAGAAAAGTTAGCCTCTAAAGCTCCCAAAAAAAAAAACGCAAGCAATTTGAAAAAGTAAAATAAAAAGCATATCGCCTATATGCTTAAAGAACCAAAAGTCAAAGATCCATTATATAAAATACCATAAAAGTATTTATAATTTCACAAATTATTTAAAGATTAAATAAAAGAAAAATTGCTAAAATATAACCAATAAAACCACCAAATAACCTTTAAAAAAGGATAATTTTTAAAACTATTTCCTATATATCCTATAAATAAAAAAAAGTTACAAACATTATAAAAAGAAATTTAAAAAGATTTTAAAAAAGGATACATTTAAAAATTAAAATTAGCATCCGAATATCTTATAATAATGGTACCCAAAATTAACAAAAACGGAAAGTAAAAAATTAATGAAAACGGCAACAAAGTATAATATAAAATTATTAACTACCGCCACTTAAATAATATTATTAAAAAAAATGGCCATATTTTATCATTAATGAAGCTTATAAAAGAATAGATTAGTAAAATTAAGATTTTCACAGCGCTAAACCTTAAAAATAGCTATTATATAATCCAAATGGCTTAAAAACATAAATAATACATAATATTTAAAATAGTATATAGATATTATAAATATAAAGTAATGCTTTTTAAACTTACCAACGCCTTAGCGTTATTTTAACACATGATTATAACAATCCTTAAAAAGTACTTAAATATCTTTATATTCGTCTATTTTAACGATATATTTATATACTCCAAAAATAAAAAAGATTATAAAAAGCATGTTACCTTAATATTAAAAGCATTTCAAAAAGCCAACTTATTAATCCACCCCACCAAAAGCAAATGGCACGTTAAAAAGTTAGATTACCTAAGCTTTACCGTTATCTTTAAAAAAATACGCATCTAAAAAGGCAAGATAGTAGCAGTTAAAAACTGGCTAAAATTAAAAAGCGTTATAGAAGTACGAATATTTCATGGCTTTATAAATTACGTTTGAAAATTAGTTGCAAATTTTAAAGATATTATTAGACCGTTAACGAAATTAACTCGTCAAACCTAATAGAAAGATGATACCTAGAAATTTAACAATAAAGCTAAAGTAGTTTTTTAATGTTTTAAAGATATAATTATAAAAGATCTAATTTAAAAGCTTTTAGATTATATAAAGATTAAACAATTTAAAATAAACGCTTTAAATTTTGCAATTGAAACGGTTTTAAAATAATAAAAACTAAACAAAAAGTGGTACCCCATTGCGTATTATTTAAAGGCATTATATAATATAGAACTTAAATATAAGATTTATAATAAGGAGTTATTAGTTATCATTCAAGCATTTAAAAAATAAAAGCCATGGTTTAATAAAACCAAAGATCTTATTAACATTTATTTAAACTATAAGAACTTTATATAATTTATAACTATTTAGAAACTTAATTAAAGATATAAGAAATGAATGATATTTTTATTTCAATTCAATTTTAAAATTTATCATATTAAAGGAAAGGAAAATATCTAAGCCAATTTTTTTAATAAAAGAGGAGATTATAAAACCAAGGTTAAAAAACGAGATATCCAAATGTTAAAATAGCAATGAAACGGAACAGTCATTTTAGTACATGTATAAATTAATAAAGATAATTAGATTAAAAGATTTTAAAAGGAATACAATTAGTAAGAAAAAGACTTGTTTGTAATGCAAAGAACATTCCAAGGAACACTAATATATAAAGGCAAGGTTTATATATTAAAAAACATT
This sequence comes from Hypoxylon sp. FL1284, assembly GCA_022432365.1. Classification (NCBI taxonomy): domain Eukaryota; kingdom Fungi; phylum Ascomycota; class Sordariomycetes; order Xylariales; family Hypoxylaceae; genus Hypoxylon; species Hypoxylon sp. FL1284. Next base: position 767,161 of record JAJJXE010000003.1, on the reverse strand, counting down.
AGAAAGGAATTTACCAAGGAATTCTATAAACACCTTTTATATGGATATTAAGGAATCTTTAAAACAAGGTTAAAAATGTAAGAAACCTACGATTTTTTAGAATTTAAAGCAATAATCATTAAGGTAATTAAAAAATGCGACATATACAATTAAATTAAAAAAGCTAAATATAAACCATATGGACTTTTTCAACCTATCAAAATATTAAGCAAACTTTTTAATATCATAGCATGGGACTTTGTTATAGGATTATTAAAGTTAAAAAACCTAGTTATAGAAACATATTATAATTTAATCTAGGTAATTGTTAATAAACTCACCAAGTATAGATATTTCGTACCATATAAAAAAGATTGTATTTTAAAATAGCTCGCGTACATATTTATTAAAGAAATCATTAGCAAGCATGGAATCTTCAAACAAGTGATATTAGATAGAGACCCTATTTTTACATTATATTATTGGCAAACATTTATGAAAAAGATTGGAAGCAAGTAAAAGTTTTTTACCATAGCTTATCTATAAACGGACGGATAGATAAAAAGACTTAATTAAACATTTAAACAACACTTAAAAAGTTACGTCAATAACCAATAAGACAATTAAATAAAGTTACTACCCTTGGCTTAAAGCGCCTACAATATAGCAATTAATAAAGATATGAAAATGTCATCACATATTACGTTATATGAACATGATACACACATTAAACAATAAGAATTAAATAACAATAAAGCACCAAAAATGCAAGCACCTGCCTTAAAAGCAAAAATATTTGCAATAGAAATCCAAATATTACAATCTACACTCTAAAAACGACTATAATTTATCCAGAATAAGATGGTAAAATATTATAATAAAAAAAGAATTAAAGGACCAATTTTTAAAAAAAGAAACAAGGTTTATCTACTCTAAAATAAGCAAAATTCAACGTTTAAAACACCATAGATTCGTATGAAAAGGCCTAGCGAAAAATTGGATTTTAAGAAATTAAAACCTTTTTTTATAAAAAAAGCCTTGTCCAAAACCAATTACCGACTAACAATTTTATTAACAATGAAAATCCGCATCAAAGTCTTTCACATAACAATGCTAGAACCAACATCCAAGAACGCCAAACTTGCCGAAAATGTCGAACTGGAAAAAAACCCAAAAAAATATAAAGTCGAAACCATACTAGATTTAAAATTAAATAAAGGACAAGTTAAATACCTTATTAAATGGAAGGAATACCCACATAAAAAAAACATATAAAAACCTATCAAACATTTTTAAAATGTAAAGGCAATGTTTAAAGATTTCCACCGCTAAAATCCAGATTGGCTAGGATCGCCAAAAGATCTGCATTCAGATCCAAGCCAGCCCAAAAGAAAAAAAAGAAGGCCACAAAAACATTAAAAGAACTAGCCTCTCGTTAACAAGCCTTTTCCTCCTCATGCTTAACACAATCCAATTCCTTAACGAAATTAAAACCATGCGCAATCATTTTTTAAAACTTCTCGGACTAAAAACAACGCTGCATTTAAAAACGTCTAACACAATCCATAGCGGCCTCTACCGCAACATCCGCTTTTTTCAATTTGCTTTCCAATTTTTAATATTACTAAATTATCTCAACCACTTCAACATGAAAAATCCTAAAAACATCGCACTTAAATCTTTTAAAACGAATACACTCGATATACCAATCAGAATCGTTGGAAGTAACGCACTTTGCCCCAAGCTTCTTGCAAAAAAAACAGGCCATCTCACTACGCTTTGCTGCAAAAACAAACTTCAAAAAAGCAGCGCAATTTTCAACAGCCTTTTGATTCCAGCAACAAACACTATCACCCGAAGATTTAATAATACGCCCAAACATGGTTAAAAACGAAAAGGGGGAACTAACCAAGAAGAAAAAATTATCTTTGGAACAAAGATCTTGAAGAAAGAGAATAATGTTACGACCTAAAATGCAACCCCTCGAATAAACTGGTAAACCGAAGGTTACATAACATAAAGAGTAAATAAAAGGTCAACAAAAAAGCGACTCTTTTTTTGAGTCGCTTAGTTGGAGACTTTAAGAAGCGACTTAATTGAATCGCTTAATTGGAGACCTTAAAAAGCGATTTAATTGAATTGCTTAATTAGAAACTTTAAAAGGTAACTTATAATATTTCATAGGAAAGGAGAATAAATATATAAGGATGGATTTCTTACTATATCTAATCATTTATTCTCTAGTTATTAATTTAAATATTCAAGCCTTTCTAATATTCAAACTGCATTTGAATATAAAGTACCTTTAAAACCTCTTTTACAATCAAAAACGTCAATTTTAAACTATTGTTACCCTTCAAACCAAGACCCCTAAAGTACATATCCAACCTATAAAGTCAAACTGACAGAAGTAATAGGCGGGATCGTAACAACACTCCCGGAATTATCTCTTCAGACTCAGAATTTGATATATCTTTTCTTTGATTGAGTTTTCGGCTAAGCTTAGAGATTGCCACGTTACTTGCTCCTCGTTTTTTGATGGTCTTAGGCCTTATTGCCATCCTGTTGGTGGTGGCTTTAGGTGTAACTGTTTTCTCTACACGATGCTCGACAAAGGCAGGAAATTGGTATAGAGTTTGTTCCGGCATAGTTTATAGCGTCTATATCAAGTTATTGGTTTGGCTGCTTGGCTTAGCTGTATATACGGGATCTTTGGGGTCATAGGTACAAGTACCAACTGGCTCTCGTAGATGTCCTGATAGCTGAAGCCTTGAATTTTTACATTACTTAGAAACAGGTCGAGCGTGAAACAACCGGGCTTGCCTGTAGCCTCAAGTAGTTATACTGCTGAAAAAACTCAAAACAAGGCATTGTTAGGAAAAAGAGAAAAGAGGGGGCGTGACAATGCACAATAGGCCTTGTCTGAATCCTCGAGGTTCATAATAATTAACACTAAACTAAGACAAAGAGGTCTACTAAAACCTCCCTCCTTCGTATCAAGAGCCTTGTTCGTACATGGCTTTGTCGTGGACCAAGCAGAGCGTCGATTGAACAGATTCGGCATCTCGATACATGATTTGATGATCTAGAGTGTGTAGGGGTACACATCTAAAGAAATCAACTACACCCTAGGTAATGTTTCACGAGGACCTTGACCATTCTACGGTGCGGACGAAAGTTTTGGGAATGTCTAAATTTATCTGGGAAGAAACGAACAAAGATCATTATCATCACTATACCCGCAGCCGACCCCTCGATAGTTTATAGAAAATCACTCTGATTTGACGTGACAAACAAAAGCGCCACTCCTTGTACCAAGCCCAGCCTGTAACCAAGATACACTCAAAGATATCCGACGTAGCCCTTGACCCGTTTCCAATAGCCGAATGGTGTGCGGATGTACTGAATACCGGGTCGAAATTCAATATACGAAGAAGCCCGGTAGGCAGTGCAGGCCAAACTCGCAACTGCAATTCCATAATGGCGTAACCCAAATCTTAACTTGTCCGAACCTGTCCTTTCGATTTCAAAACGAGGGTCTGCTCTGCTACTGCTCGCTCCAATCGCCCCGAGCCGCAGAATACCTTCAGGCAGTACTAGCCGAACCAAAGACGCGAAGACCGGAAAACATCGAAAAGCAATCAGGTAAGGGTCGCCAGCATGGCCCTCATCAAGTTCGGCGGCGGACCTGTCACAAACCCCATGTTAGCCGAGTGTCTGCAGATTAAACGAAAGACGAAGCAGTTCTCTGACAGAAAAGGTCATGTAGAAAGCGCACCTTCACCTATCGATACTTAGGCACGCTGATGGACATCCTACCTTTCTTGTCCTTCTCGATGCGCACGCCGCGGCGGGGCTCCTCGACCTTCTCGACCTGCTCCTCGTACAGCACGAGCTCGCCGGTGGGCAGGCGCTCGGCCGACACGAGCTCGCGGTCGACGACGCCGTGGCTGTGGGACCGGTGGCGCGAGTGCGACGAGTGGTGGCTGTGGTGACGGTGGTGGCGCCGGCCGAGGTCGCGCTCCGCCTCGAGCCGCGCGATCTCGAGCTGGATCTCCTCGTCGGTGCGGCGCCGGTCGCCGACCAACGCCAGCGGCCCCACGGGTACCTCGTCGCTGTACTCGCGCCCCTCGACGACCACCGGCGTCCGCGTTGTCGACGTCGAGTGGCTGCGCCGGGTGCGCGCCGTCCGCGTCGGCGACGACTGCCGCACGCACGTCTCGTTGACCACCTCCACCGGCGGCGACGGTGCGACCGGCATCGGCGTGTGGATGACTGGCGGCGGCGGCTGCGCGGCGACGGACGGAGGCGGGGGTGGGAGAGTAAAAACTTCTCTTCGCTCTTCGATCAGATCGCCGGCAGAGGAGCGGGCGGCGATGACCTCCTGCTCGGCTTTCTTGTAGTCGTCGCTTAGTTTGAGCAAGTCGTCGATGTTCTGTTGGCCGAGGGCCTTCTGTACGATGATGACGTTGCCCTGGAGATTGTCAGATTGTTGCATGCATTAGCGGATTCTATTGGCACGTACCTCTTCGACGAACGGGTAACCGAGATCGATGAGCGCTCTCTTAGAAACGAGCCTGGCCGGGATTCTCGTCTTTCCCTTCTTGGGGTATTCGCTCTTCACACTCTTAACAGTAACGCTAGTGCCGCCGGTGCTGCTTGAATCATCCGACGTGGCCGAGGTGCGCGAGGTGCGCGATATGCTCCTGCTTCGCACGCTGCGAGAGCGGGGCTTGTGTTTCGATGCGCTGCTGTCCCGTCGCTTCTCCCTGACGTACTCTCTCTCGTGGACACGATCCGGGTATGCGCGGTATTCTTCATCCCCATAGCGGTCTGGCTCGGATATCCTGATCTCGTCGAACTCGCGCTCGGCGTACATTCTCGGCGGGGGCAGCGCTCTCGATCGGGGAAGAGGGACTGGCTCATACGGATCAGGGCGGTAGTCGCCGCGGCGGGGACCCGGGCTGTAAGCGTCACGCTCGACAAATCGCTGGGGCGGGCGTCTGTCGAAGGTGTCGAGGGAGGATTGACGACGAATCAGCTGCCCCGGACGTCGCGGGGGAGAGGCCGGACGACGCCGTCGTGGGATGTCCTCGCTATGGTCATCACGATACTCGCGGTCGCGGTTTCGTTCTCGGTCAAACACAAGACGTCGCTCTAACTCGGGGGGCGGTGAGCGTCGGAAGCGCGGGGGGACCTCGTCGTCATAGTACCGCTTCTCGCGCGGGAGGTCGTCGTCCCACGGACGCGGCGGTCTTCGCTGGAATCGCTCATCAACTGAGGTTTCGCGAATACGACCTCCAGGACGGCGGGGCATAAGGCGGTCGCGTTCCTCAAAGCGGTCCCTCTCTGCAGTTGGCCGAGCACGGTCGCTCTCAGCGGCAAAACGGCTTCTGTCCCACCTTTCACCGTACGACTCGCCGTACGCCAGATCGTCGTCTGTTCTTCGGTACGCCATGGTAAGGGCGATTAAAAATGGTTCTTAAATGGATCGGACGCAAATAGCGAATGCAAGCGTATATATTGTTCTCCCTCCTGAGGCGGTTCGATGATAGAAAATATTGATGTTTTTAGATGATCATCGACGTAATGACCTTTAGCGCCGTGCTGATGACGACAGGGAGGGGAGCGAGATTATTATGGAAATGCGCGGGGCGGTTTTTTTCGTGGGTGGCTTGGGGGGGCTCGGAGAGGTATAGCAAAAAAGCTGGCGGAAGGCGAGCTTGGCGCTGGTCGAGCTGGTGTTAGTCTTCTGACCTGGACTCAGTGACACGGCGGTATTGGCACGAGGGTATTGTGACCCCCCTCTCCCTTCTCTATCTCTTCCTTGCGCGACCCGCCGTAGAGTTTCCGTGTGACTTTGGGCGACGGAGGATATATGGATACGATATGGATACGATATCTATCAGGCACAGATAGATCGTAGGGATATATAGAAGCTGAGGTGACCACCTACTAGGCTAGGTAGATAAAAAGGGGACGAAGCCTTCAGACGGAGGAGTGTCAGGTAAAAGGTGTAAGGGGTCCTAAATGTGACAGGTAGGAAGAGTGACAAAACGATGTTGGTGATTTTATAAGTGACTGGCTTAGGGGCAGACTGGCTCCCTAAAATTGAAACTCAGGCCCATTACATCAGAGGGAGACTGGCACACCGACCGTGATGCTACTCAATAGCCCGGTTATGCTACCTACCCCGGTTACAACAAAAATACGTACTAATAAAAATCAATCCACCCTTGGCTCTTTGGCTGTCTGGACGACTGATCGATTCATGGAGATATGTACTCTTAGAGAGGACTTACCAACCTGCCAACTAACTGACTAGCAGACTGTCAGACTCACTCGGACTCGCCCTCGAATCAGCTCGTCCAGCTCATATACCTGAGGTATCTACCTAGGATGTCGCTATACGATACGCACCTATACGCTATATCGCGTTTGCATATGGTATCCATTCACGTAGCTGCTCCGACTATTGGTGAGCTAGTCCTGGCTGCTCATCAACTCGGTTAGTGACCGACCTTTGCGAGTCCGCCTTGGCACTTGACGATTGGGCAGAGTCGGGCCCGTTTGCTGGATACACAAGGTCTAGACAATACCAAATACCGCAGCTGTGTTAAGGCCCGGTATCATCAAGACAAGGCACCCATACATTAGGGTAGACAGAGTCTGACCATCCAGCCGTCGCCTAGGCAAACAGACTAAGATGAGGATCCCATCACGACCTCGGCATTTGCTGATTACTGTGTGTCTTTAAGGAAATCTTGGGTACGATGGGTTTGCAATGCACGTAGCGCGAGAGGTCACGAGCTGGAATGGCGTGAGCAACGAGAGAAGGCCTCTGGCACCGACTGCCGGCAGCCGAGCCGTGTTTTGTCGTTGGCCAGGCACGCAGACATTATCGAGTTTCGCAACCGCAGAGATTTTGCTTGTCCATTTTCCAAGATTCAACTCCTGCTTCACATGCACGATGACGTCTCCCGGCTATTTAAGCTTCGACGTAGGATCTCGTCCCGCTGCTGGCCGCCCCGCCTTCCTTCAAGTTCCCTGCTTTCTTGGTCGAGTTGGCTTGTGCTTTTTGACGGACAGCCAAATATGAAAATTGTACATATTCTTCTCCATGGCACGTGACTACCCAGCTGACATTTCACTTCTCTTTCCTTTCTTCTCTTTCAGCTGTCATGTTGTGAGAGGTGATGGATGCCAAATATGCTGCGTCACGATATCCTTAGATCCTAAAGCAAATGAGGAGTCGCCTGCTGCCCGACCGGCCTAACCGCGTCTCTCTTATTTCCGACGAGAGGACGCAGGACTACAGCTTCGCTCTCTAGTCGTGCCAACATGCGAACGTGGCAGTTCACTGCAATGGTACACAGCCGAGCCTGCTGTCTGTGCTACCCGTTGATGCATATTATTCATGTACTTCTATGGGTTCCTATTGTACAGCCCGGCATAAGCGGCATCATTTGTGTCACGATGAAATCGACACCTTGAAGACCAGAGCCTGACTGTCAAGGTTGTAGCCGCTATTATCAGCATAAGGATATTTACCCCCATTCATGAATCCATTCTGGGTGATAAAGTCATTGTCGCTGAGACTGAACACGTAGAACTCGCCACTCGATGCGTCGGAGTCGGCGTCGACAGGTACCATTCCAATCGATTCCCATTTTTCGTTCTATCCCCTAAGTTAGGAAGACCATATCGATGGCGAGGATAATCAATGACTTACTAGCAGAAACTGGTCTTGGTCGCCACCGTTATGCATGCCGAATCGGTTCAGCTGTGCGTTGACGTTGAAGTCTAAGAAGCTGCAGTACGTTGCCGGCGTGATGTCGTCCTTGAGTTTGCCGCTACCAGCCTTCGCGATGTTGCAATCGCTGCAGTCGTAGTCTCCCTCGGCCTTGATATCGGTTGCGTCAGAGATGTCGAAGACGTCGATCTGGCGATAGACGGAAAGCGTGCTATCTTGCCCGTGGCCCGCCCCCGAGTCGCGAGACATGACAAAGAACTGTCCGTTATCCAAGACGTGGACCTCGGACTGCGCCGCAACCTTGGGGTTCTTCGAGTCCTTCGCCTCGGGGTCGTTGTACAGCGGCAGAGGCACGACCCACTCCCCCGCGTAGACGGGCGCGAGTCGATCCGAGACGTCGTACTTTAGCAGACGGGTATAACGTGAGGTCTGCTTCTCCAAGCCCTAAGCCCATTCTTAGTAACCAGCAGACACATCTTAGAGATGTCCAACTCACCCCGTCTTGCACGGTAGCCGCCTGCAACAGCACCCACAGCGTTTTGCCATCCTTTGAAACAGTAATGCCCTCGAATCCTAATAGGCCCTGGTTAGTGTTGACTCGACCTCAAGTAGGCACTATGAAGCTTGGTCTTACTTACCGTGGTTGTTATCACGCCCACTCTCTGGATCAGCTGGGTCGGCGTCGTTCCCTTTACCATCATTGGAATAGATTGGAGGGCTATCGGCAGAAAAAGAAGTTTCGCCGTTACGCATAGGTACAATCGCATCATTGGGCCGTATGGCACTGAGCATCTTCCCGTCAGCGCCGAAGAGATCTATAAGATCGAGTTAGTACGCCTCCTGAAGCTGTCACAAATATCGACAGAGTGAAATTTACAGATGTACGGTCCATATTCGTCCGACACCCAGAAGCTCGAGTCTTCATTGACGTGGAGCCCTTCGGAGTCTACCGCAAGACGCTTGCCGCCGGGTCCGTCCCCGCCGAAGCCGTCGCCCGTGTAAGTGGCAACTGGTAGAGGCGGGAAGCCGGGGAAGGAGGCGCTCCCAGATGCGTCCGCGTCTAGCCCCGTGCACGGCGCACCGTCAGGGCCGGAGAACAGTATCGTATCCAGATACTGAATATACAAGTTGGGACCTACCGGCGCAGCCACCGTCGCGGCCGGCTCCGGGGTGAAGATGACATTGAACTTGTGAACCCGCGGGTTAAAGTTGAGGGTTCCTTGGGTGTTCCTGGAATAGTTGTCAGCTTGGTCCCCCAATGTTCCTGTTCAGTTCATAGGAGGAAGTTCTCTCCTTCATATCCATAGTGTAGGATCAAGCTGATGACCACTTAGGTAGCTTCGGGTATCACGAAGGTCTGAAGAGGAATCTTAGCTAGACTCACCAGCCACGGTCCGGTAGCGACCAGAGGACGCCTGTGTAGCTCCCGTTATCCAGTTTCTTCCACGCAGCTTGGTCTAGATGAATAGAGGACCCTAGACCACCAAGAGTGTCGCCGAACTTGTCAACCACGTCTGGGGCCATATATCCGTAGCCAGCGAGTTCTTCATAGTTATAGCTGACCCCATTGCAAGTCGTCTTATTTACTGCTGACGAGCTTGCCCCGCTTGAACGGCCGCGAATAGACGCGCCATGGACGGCGACGGCCAGGTACGCGGTGAGGAAGAACGCCTTCATCATCGATAGAGCCGGAGACGTAGGATCGAACGAAGATGATGAGTTTCTCGTAGTCCCCGTCGCGTAAAAGAAAACGGGCTTATAGATGTTTCAGTCAATGCAGGCATCATTAGTATTATACCGGTACTACCTATAGCTGATTCTCTCCTTACCTACCTAACCTACCTACTATAATAGTGCCTATGTCTGAGCGCATGTGCTCAGGGACCTACCCTGGTGGAAACACAACCCACTTCGCTGGCGACCGACATGCCGGATGAGGCAAAATGAAGCCAATCAGTTACCAAAATAGGGAGGAGTGATGTCGTGCTCTGCACACTTTTATGAGCAGTTCCGTGCATCACCAAGAGTTGGGAGGGCACGTTTTCAAGAGCCTACATCCTATTCGCTGAGCTCTTTCATCCACTGACTGCAGGTAGCGAAGAGGTGGCTAAAGGCCAAGCTACTTCAGAGACATTCTACCGAATTCATAGCTCGGTGACGCACGTGCTGCATTACCGTCCTTGAAAGAGAAGAAGCTGATACCTTGCCGGACTTGAAGTCGGGCTCGGCCGAGATGCGTAAATCGCATGCCCCAATTAGCACATGTCTCTTTCCGTGAAGGGGGCTACAAGACAGCCGAGGAGGATCAAGTCTAATGTATAATATCGTTTATAGTTTCCACAGCAGCAGATACTTCCTAGTTCAATCACACATACGGATTAGGAGGCCCGCCAACACAGCATGTGATGTGTCAGGAAGTTCCGTGACCTAGATATGTCTAAGCGCAAGGCAAGCCGGTTATACTCAAGTAGTAGTCCGAAGGACCGGGGTAATATGAGCCGTTTCCCGCGCACACTGAGAGTTACGAGCTATTATGCAATGCTATAGTTGAGAAGATCAAATCAAAATTGCATATCCGCAATCATCTGAGTTAGAAACCCACATTGTAACGTTCCAGAGGAGACGCCTCGGCCCTTGACATCGTAACAATGTGCTTAAAGGGTAAGACCCGAAAATGGGCGAGAAAGCATATAGCCGCTTAGACGCTTTGCCAAATAGAGGCCTGAGTTGAAAAACATCGATGCGGGAAGAATAACAGATATGTCGACCACGCACATGTCAAAAGAGAAATGTCATGGACGGCTTGTTGCTTGAGAAGAAATAACTAGGCGACACGTAACAGGTAGGGCGATGAATAAACAGTTTATCTCGACCGTCTCGCTCCGACGGCGGACTATGCAACCTCCACTCTATACTACATGGCGCAGGCCGATCTAAGCGTTGAGTTTCGCGTATGTACAGGGGACAGTAAACAAGGACCACAATTATCACCTCTCATCTCCACACGACATCTCGCAGCCACTCGCCCATGAGCTTCTGACATGCCACCTCCTTCAACCTCGCATCCTCCAGGCCCTCCTTGTCGTGCCAGTTCTCCGGAAGCCGATCGAACCCGTGCAGCTGATCCGGCACGAGGAGCCAGCGCACGCTGCGCCCCGCGGCCGGGTCGACGTGCTCGAACGCGAACCTATCGTCGTCCAAGATAAGCTGTCCCTTGTTCTCCGCCGGCTGCTCGCGGCCCACCCTGTCGGCGAGCGCGGGCTCGGGGCGGCCCGCGAGCTTGCTGGCCATGCACCAGGTCTCGTGCGCGAGCTGGTCGAGCTCGGTGGCGATGAAGAAGAGGTGCGGGGGCAGGTTGTCGCGGGGCGTGAAGTACGGCGAGATACGCGGGTCTCTCAGGTCGAGGCCGGGCGAGAGGTAGCCCCAGAGCAAGATGGGCGAGAACGTGGCGAGGTAGTCGTAGAGCTCGGCGCGCACGCCGCCGCCGAGCGCGGGCTTGTAGTGGCGGGTCGTGCCCTTGAGGGCGGCCGGGATGCTCTGGTCGACGACGGGGTAGACGGGCAGCGCGGCCGCGGGCTTCACCTTGTCCCGGACCGCCGGCAGCTGGCTCACCGTCAGCGCGAGGCAGCCGCCGGCCGAGAAGCCGCAGACGGCGACGCGCGCGCGGTCGACGGGCAGCGCCGCGTCGTCGCACGCGGCCAGCAGCAGCGCCTCGCAGTCGTAGACGGCCGTCGGGAACGCGTGCGCCGGCGCCTTGCGGTAGTCGAGCGCGATCACCTGCACCCCGTGCATGCTCGCGAACCGCGCGTTCCACGCGTCGTCGTCGTTCGGCCGCCCCAGGCAGAAGCCTCCGCCGTGGATGCTGAAGAGCGTCGGGAGAGGGGCGGAGGACGTCGTCGCATCGTACGATTTCGGCTGGAATACTCTATGATGCGAGGTTTCACGTCAGATCTATGTGCGCATTATATTCACTGGGTTGAGGCTATCCTCGGCACGCATGGGAAAGGGAAGACCGCCGCACCTGATTGACAGAGAGGGCCGGCACGGGTAACTCCTGACGATGTTGGGAGGTATCTCTGGCGGGTGAAACCAGTCCCTGTACCACAGAGCCGGCAACGTTAGGTACTGGAGACCAAAGATGGCGACGGCATTCGAGAGTCGCGAAAGGATGGGAAGAGGCTGACGTCTGTCCTGCCTAAAGTCGTCCGTCATGGCTAGATTGGAGATTTGGGCAGAGACGCAATCGTGTTGGGCGGGCAAGATGTCGTTCTGTCTGTCCCCCTCTCTCCCTCTCCTGATATATATCACGATGCCTAGAAACCCACCTGGGGACTACCAACCTCGCATTAGATAGGCACCATGTTCTTACGTGTCCGACGACGTGGCCTTCTGCATGCTGTTTCAATGCGGCAAACTGCTGATCGCTGAGTTCGGTAATGATACCTAGCTCAGCCACCGTGATTCGGGGCTTTTATTGAGAGCGCTTGCAGCTGAATGACTCGCTATCGATAAGGCCTGGAATAAGGAAGCCTAGCCTCCTTGGCGGCTACTTTGTAGATCTGGATCTCGTTTGCAACTACGGATTGTATTCCGATCAGAAAGGTACAGCACTCTCGGCACTCCTAGAGACCCTCAATTCTACGCTGCAATGGAGTCTTACAAGAAAGAGCCGAGGCTTAAATATGTTGATCAATACTCAGAGTTTTCTTGTTTACTGATGAGAAACCGGATGGATTAGACGGACCCCCATGCCATGACGACCTTCGGCATACTTCCATATTCGGCAAAGTCCCTCTTCCCATCCTACAACAGCTGATACGACTTCGTTTACGACGATGCCTGTGCCTGGGTACTATCAAACGCGCTTATATCTTGCATCAGGAACTCGTAATGATCTAGAAGACTGGAATTCTATTATCTTACCTTTTCCTACTAGCCAATGTCGCGAGTAAACATCCACAAGCGGCATGTTGTTTTCTACCTGCGTCAATGCCAATGACCAGTCTCTGGGACCCGGTGTCCAGGGATGTCGAGGTGACTTCGACTTTACCGTCAAGTTTGAGCAGCTGTTTTTCTCTATCACGCCTTCGGCCATCTTCATCGTTACTTCGATATGGCGTACTGCCCTGCTCGTACGGAGACCTACCATAGTCGGGGCACCGCTGCTGCGGCTGGCGAAGCTTGTAAGTGCACAACTCACTACAGGCAGATGTCTTTTCCACTCACTTATATAGACTGACACGTCAAACTAGGGTGCTCTCGCAGCATACGCCTCCCTGGAGCTTTCATCACTCCTCTCCGTGGCGTTACGCTCATTTGACGCCAATAATGCAGACCTTGCCTCTTGCTTGCTTCGGCTTGCCGCCGCTCTCTGTATGATAGCTCTGTCTTACTTCGACCATAGCAGGTCGCCAAGGCCGTCCATATTTCTCAACTCATATCTTCTCTTGACGCTTCTACTCGACATTGCGCAAGTCCGAACTTACTGGCTAGCCTCTTCAACACGCCCGGAGATGGCTTTTACTGCCATATTCACAGCCTCGCTAGCTATGAAGGTTGCTATCCTCTTGCTCGAAGCCCAGCGAAAAGCCGCGTGGGTCGAGTGGGATTCGAAAGACCATAGCCCGGAAGAGACCAGCGGTATCTACAGTCTCGGTGTGTACTTCTGGCTCAACCGGCTCTTCCTCGAAGGATACCACAAGATCTTGGAGATCCCAGATCTTTATCCTCTTGACCAGAACATGGCTGCCAATCGACTCTCTACACGTTTCACGCGACACCTGAGTAACGCGAGGCTCAAGGGCCGCAAGATTGATATAATCAAGATCCTGGCCCGGTCTCTGATAGTCCCTCTCCTGCTTCCGATCCCCGCCAGACTCGCCTTGATTGCGTTCAGGTTCTGCCAGCCTCTATTCATAGACAGCCTAGTTTCGAAGTTATCAGAGCCTGAAAGTGTCTTCACTCAAAATCTACGAAACGGATATATCGGTGCCAGCATTGCTATCTACACCTCCATCGCTATTTCGACGGCGCTGTATTGGTATTTTCATCAACGTGCGCTATTTATGATGCGTGGAATTCTTGTCACGGCCTTGTATACGAAAGCTACCGAGGTCCGCATGTCCGAAGAAGAAGAGAACGCGTCCTTGACGCTCATGAGCGTAGATATAGAACGCGTCATGTTTGGGATTGGGTCATTGCACGAAGTGGTACGTTATTCTCCTGGTGCGTCCAGTAACGATAATTGTTAAATCGTTCTGAGTAATACTGCTCTTGAGACATGCTAATATATGTAATTATCACCGTAGTGGGCGGACCTTGTACAGGTTGCAATCGCCAGCTGGCTGTTGTATGAAACACTTGGTGTAGCCTTCCTCGCGCCCATCGTCATCGTTCTGATCTGCTCCGCTGGTGTTGCCTTCACAATGCGATTCATAGGCGATGGCCAGAAGAGATGGATGGCCGGAGTGCAAAGAAGAGTCGGTCTTACTTCGAGTGTCATCGCCAATATGAAGAATATCAAGATCTCCGGTTTGACTGAACCTATTACCCGCTTCGTCGAGAAGCTCCGAGTTGAGGAGTTGCAAGCTGGTTCGAGCTTCCGGAAGCTGCTGTTGACCTCTGGGACTTTTGCCTACATTCCTCTGCTAATCGGCCCTGCTATAACCCTGGCAGTAGCGCATCAGAACTTGAACGCGGCGAGAATATACACGGCGACATCGTACCTCCTCCTGTTGGGAGGGCCCCTGAGCAGTCTATTCGAGTTATTGCCTTCGTTTGCGGCAGCGATCACCTGTCTTCGCCGCATTGAGAAATTCCTCGAGAGCGAGACGCAAGAAGATTTTCGGGTCTGGTCTACGAGGCTGATCAGCGAGCGAGAAAAGCCTGATTCAGACCACCACTCCGATGTGCCAGTAATCTCGATTCAAGATGGCAGTTTTGGTTGGGAATCCAACAAGATGGCTCTTAATAAGATCAATATCGACATCCCTAGGGGCACTTTTACGATGATCGTAGGACCGATCGCTTCGGGCAAGTCAAGCCTGTGTAAAGCGTTCCTGGGAGAGATACCTTATAGCCAGGGGACAGTGAAGATGGCGACACAATTGCCTCGCGTGGGGTACTGTGATCAAGCACCATTCTTATCAAACGGCACAATCCGGGATAATATTGTGGGATATTCTCCTTTTGACGCCGAACGATACGCCAAAGTCGTCGATGCCACAATGCTCACCGTCGATTTCGAAACGCTACCCCGAGCCGATAATACGAACGTCGGAAGTAACGGCATTACCCTCTCCGGAGGCCAAAAACAGCGAGTGTCCTTAGCAAGATGCCTGTACTTACAAACCGATCTCTTAATTATGGACGACGTCTTCAGCGGCTTAGACGCAGACACCGAAGACCAAGTGTTCCAGCGAGTCTTTGGGGTAAACGGTATTCTGAAGCAGCGGCAAACCACAATAGTCCTGTGTACGCATTCCGTACGACACCTTCCAGGAGCCGGTCATGTCATTGCCCTTGGATCTGATGGCACCGTCGTCGAACAGGGGACTTTCAAGGACCTTCTCGCAAACCAGAGCTACGTTCATAGCCTTGGTATCAAGTCTTCGTCGTCGAGCCGTGCTGCCAGTGACGAGATAGAGTCTGAGAATAGTGGCGCTCCAACCTCTCCTGATCGGCTGAGAAGGATTCCTTCCACCCAATCCAGTATACCCGAGAGCGACAGCAGAAGCCGGATAGAGGGCGATAGAGCGGCTTATAAGATCTACTTTAAAAGCATGGGAATATCGGTTGCCGTCGCATTATTCTTCTTCGGTACATGTTTTGGCTTCTTCTATAACTTCCCTACCGTTTGGCTGAAATACTGGTCGGACGACGCCGTCGCTACTAATCCCTCGCATTCATTTGGATACTACACGGGAGTCTATGGCGCGCTCCAAGCCTGCAGCATGGTAGCGTTGTTCTTTCTCGCGCTCCTGCTCTACATCACCGTCATTAACCGATCTGGTCTTGCGCTTCATCACGGTGCTTTGCAGACCCTCGTACATGCGTCCCTTCGCTTCTTTACCGAAACCGACCAGGGGGTCATCACGAATCTGTTCTCGCAGGATCTCAACCTCATCGATAACGAACTGCCCAGCTCCCTTCTCGATACCATCTTCGCCTTGTTCATGGCGCTCGGCCAAGCTGCTGTCATCGCCAGCTCCTCTCCATACTTGGCGATTAGCTACCCGTTCCTCGCATGCGTCATGTATGGCATTCAGAAATTCTATCTCAGAACTTCGAGGCAGCTGAGACTACTGGATCTCGAAGCCAAGTCCCCGCTCTAGTAAGTAGCATGCTACTATAGCAGACGTGTCAGTACTGGACTCGGGGTTCAGTATAGCATCGTCTACTAGACTAGAGAGTACTAACATATCTTAGCACTCACTTCTTGGATACAGCCAAGGGAATTGTCACTCTTCGGGCCTTTAGGTTCCTGGATGAGGACTGCGCAAAGAACGCCTACCTCTTGGATACATCTCAGCGACCGGCATATCTGCTTATCATGATACAACAGTCAGTCCTACTTCATACCTTGTCATCCTTTCATCACTTTCCTCTTCGGATGACTAACGTGGAAACACAGGTGGCTTTCGTTGGTACTGAATGTCGTCGTCGCCATCATAGGTGTGCTTGTCACCACGCTTGCTGTTCGTCTAAGCTCCAACTCGGGATTCACCGGCGCGTCTCTCGTGTCATTGATGGCATTTGGGGTGCAGCTGTCAGGCATCGTCACGCATTACACGCGCCTCGAAACGTCGCTCGGCGCCATCAGCAGGCTCAAAGCTTTCGACAAGGCTGCCAAGTCCGAGAATCTAGATATCGAGGATATAATGCCTCCGGAGGAATGGCCGCAGAGAGGAGAGATCACATTGAACGGCGTGTCGGCTAGTTATGCGTATGGCAATTTCCTCCATTTAGTTCCGATCGTCCATCTCTTTTGCTCTCTTTATTTCGGATTTCGGAAGCACGAGCTAACCCAATCTGCAGCACCGACGACGCAAATGAAACGCCGAACCTCGCGCTCAAGAACATCCAGCTCCACATCCAGCCGGGCGAGAAAGTAGCCATCTGCGGACGCACGGGCAGCGGCAAGTCGTCGCTCATCGCACTGCTGCTCAAGCTGCTGGACGCGACGGACGCAACGGCGGACGCGGTGCACATCGACGGCGCGCCGCTGCGGCGACTGGACCGCGCGACGCTACGGCGCCGCGTCATCGCCATTCCCCAGGACGTCGTGTTCCTGCCCGACGGCTCCTCCTTCCGCGAGAACCTCGACCCGTTCCTGGACGCGGCTGCGGACGACGCGAACACTGAGTCCGTGCTAGAGACCGTGGGGCTGCGAGCGCTCGTAAGCGCGCGCGGCGGCCTCGATGCCGCCATGACGGCCGGCACGCTGAGCCGCGGCCAGCGCCAGCTGTTCTCGCTGGCGCGCGCGGTTCTGCGGCGGCGGGCTCGCGCGCGCAGACTGCTCGGGCTAGGGGGCGCGGGGTCCGAGACCGGCGGCGTGCTTCTGCTTGACGAGGTCAGCTCGAGCGTGGACCGCGAGACGGAGCGCGTGATGCAGGGCATGATACGCGCCGAGTTCGGCGCGTACACGGTCGTCGCCGTCAGCCACCGTCTTGACATGGTTATGGACTACGACCGCGTCGTCGTTATGGATAAGGGCGAGGTCGTCGAGGTCGGGAACCCAGCCCAGCTTGTCGCCGATCCCGGGACCAGGTTCGGCGAGCTGTGGAGCTTGGGCGGGAAGTAGGTGCCTATGGTTAGGCAGATTCGCTGGTGTTGAAAGTAAAGTAGGCTATCATCAGCCGGGAATATGCGGATTTTCGTTCGCTTCTTTCAGAAGAGCCGCGTATGCGGAGGGTAGTGAAGCTTGTCAGCGAGTACAAAACTAGAGGGCATTTGACTGAAGGGAGACTTACCTACTGTAGAAAAGACGAGTAGCCAGCGCATTAGGATAGGAAAATATGGAACGTGCTGTTTCTTCTCCACGTCCACAGGAAGTTGAAGACGGTGGTGAAAAAAGGGGGGAGACTAGCCATACCCCGACCAAGGAGGCAGTGTAATACCAAGGCCGGAGGTATGATTAACCTGAAGGAATCAAAAATTAAGAGTAGAAGATACTACCGTTGGCCTGAAAAGCAAGCACCTCAGAGGGGCCACAAGGAAGACTAGCGCTTGACGGGAACAAAAAGAGACCAGTCGGAAGCACCTGGCATATCCGAACCAACGCCTTCTCGCCCAACTGCCGTGCGAGTGTCATGGAACAGGGAGGATATCCGACGATGCATGGGGATTTCTTAGGGATGAATTGCTGGTCGTGGGCCCGAAGGGCGGCGCGAGACTCGTCGAAGGGTATACCCCCGATCAACCGATGGACCGAATGACGCGCCGGACCTCGTCAGAGCGTAAGCGGAGCCCCCTCACCAACCGATCCGAGCGACAACACAGTGGGCTAGTCGACTCCGGGGGGGAGTAAAAGATTAGATCTACCGACCCGTCGCACCTCGGCGTCACGGCTCGCCGGGCGAACACCAGGCGCAAACATCAGAACCAAGTCAGATCGATTGCGGTGTCACTCGAGGAGATGCGACCCTCTTGCAGGGAATGGAGAACCCTACAGGGCGAGACTGGAGATGCAAAGATTGGCCCCCATGAGCAGCGCAGAATTGAGTCAACGCTGCTCTCCCGAGGGACTCTAGGAGGCCGACCGTACACACGACTCTCCGAGTCGTGCTTGTTGATCGGGGCGAAGGTATCTTCTGGTGCTATTCAGGCCAACGATAATTATCCTTTGGAGATGAAGAAGAAGAAGGATGATGAAATGCAAAGGCGAAGGGCGTTTTTATATGTTGATATTGTATTGACAAAAGAATTGGGGTTCCCGGCAGCCCGGACAACCCCAGATTGATTACCTAAGCCTGCAGGCGCGCCTTAGTCCCGATTAGGATTATTTCACGATTCTGATTGGCTCTTTGCTACGTCTAGGTGTACACCCGACAAATCACACATTGAAAAGTACCTGTAGACAGGTGAATCACCTTCGGTAGTATAGAGAGAGAGAGAGAGAGAGAGAGAGAGAGAGAGAGAGAGAGAGAGAGAGAGAGAGAGAAAACCGAATAAAAGATGCGTGGACTGGCCAATGGCCTCAGCGGTTTTGCGTCCGATCGGATGAAGCTTGTCTCTATTCAGCAAACAACTTTTATCATATACTTAGGTACATATGAAGCATGACTGTCTTCTAGTCTATCTGCCTTCAACCAAGCTTTGAAGCACAAAAAGAAAAGACGATATTTGTATACAAGTGCGTCGATATATTGTACCGCATATCTCCCCCTCTTTGCGATCTTCCGCGTACTAACTTTCAACAGCCGGCTGAAAGATTAGCTTTCATGCCTACCTCAGGTTTTACAGGTAGGCCATGCTTGTCGGGAGGCAAACCCGTATGCATAATAAGGAGATGGAATCGTACCGAAAGCATCTTCGAAGCTACCTCACACATATTAGGTAGGTAGCTACATACCTTAGGTACGTAGGTAGGCAGCTACAGGTTGCGAGAACTAGGGGGATCCCACCCAGAAGCCCAGTTTCTATCGGTTCTTGCATTTCTTTTTTCCCAGTAGAACCTCAACTCCCTATCCGGACCTAGCAACGGTTCATACTAAGGCAAGAAATACCTGAAAAGCAAGAGCCAGGATATCTTGGATTGGCGTACTCACAGGAGAGTACTTAGGAGGTACCTACCTAGTATTTAAGAAGGGTACTTTTCCTCAACCCACGTCCGATATCTACCATAGCACTCGAGTCTCCTTCCACATTCGCCTACTACCGTGATCGTTTCAGTCACATCTCAAAGCTCAGAATTCATCATGCCTCATGTCAAACCTATTAGCCAGGGCGTGGCCCAAGCCTATACGGTAAGCTCCATCTACCCGCCTTGCCTTCTTAGTGCGTGACACATCCGATTCTCATGACATCCAGGGGCTCGGTATCCTCCTAGGCTGCGGTCTCATCTCTAAGAGTAAACACGCTGCTATCATGGATCTCATGGCAGCCGAAATCGAGTACAACGTGACCGCGAGAAACGTGGCTGCGGACGTGACTGCGGACGTGGTTGCGGAGGAGCCCGAAGACGGCGACGACAATCCGGAGGAGAGTGCAACTCAAAGCCAGGATTTCGTGGTGACCGAGGGGGTTGAGTACGTTTATGCTCTTCTTTTACCAGTAGATATCCACTAATAACCATGACCTGTAGCAGCGATACTATCGAACCGGCTTCGTCATCGCC
Organism: Hypoxylon sp. FL1284; assembly: GCA_022432365.1. Classification (NCBI taxonomy): domain Eukaryota; kingdom Fungi; phylum Ascomycota; class Sordariomycetes; order Xylariales; family Hypoxylaceae; genus Hypoxylon; species Hypoxylon sp. FL1284. The sequence goes on along the minus strand of JAJJXE010000003.1, from coordinate 747,092 downwards.
GACGCCGCTCGAGGACGACCCGTCCCCCCCCCCTCCCTCGACATCACCAAGGTCATTTGCCCGTTCTGGTCCACTCCGGGCTACCGCTGCAAGGACCCAGATAGCTGCCCCCGACTCCACGAGGACGTGGACACCGCCGTGAAGCAGCCTCCGATCTGTTGGGTCTGGGCACACGGGGGCCGGTGCGGTAGAAGCCTCTATGGATGCCGCCTCGCCCACCACCCGACGATTCACCGCATGGTCGCACCTAGGCCTAACTCGCTAGAATCACAGGAGCACGATCGACCCACGTCGTCTAGGAGCTCGGTGTCTGATGTCGTCTCCATCGGGCCCTCCGAAGCGGAGATTTTCGCGGATCCCTTTCAAGAGCTCTTGTCGAGCCTTCGTGCTCACGGGGCAATTAAGTAGCCAAAACGATGGAACTTACATCTGACTGGCCTCGGAGCGGGGAATGGTTCTGGCACAATGGGTAGAGGCGTTGGATTGGCGAAAATGCGCAGTACTTGAGCAGCGATATCACGATTGCGCATGTATGAAAAGCGGTACATCTCAGTTTTGAATCGTTTCCAGTTTACAGTATATAGACCAATTCTTCAGCCTGATCAAGGAAGAGATATCCTCACGACAACTACTCTCGTGCTTTACATGGACTCGTCCATAGCTAACACAGATAAACAGCCCATCAGATTTTCTTAAACAGAACCATTTTCGTCGGATCAGCCAGGACGTTGACTTCGAACATGATGTTCTTGGGTCTTTCCGTCGCGCCGCCCTCGAACTTGATGTCGTAGTGCGAGATGATGTATGCCAGGATAATCTTGATCTGGTTGCTGGCGAAGAACCGGCCGGGGCACGCGTCCCGGCCGAAGCCGAACTGCATGCTGTCGTATGTCGGACTGGCGAACTGGTACTTGTTTACGTCTTCGGGCTTGCTCCGCAGCTTGTAGAAGCGGAAGCCGTCGAACTCGTGAGGATCCCCCCACTGCGCCGGCATCTCGTCGAAGATGTTGGTATTGCACTGCAAGATCATCCCCGCCGGTACGTGGAACCTATTGGAGAGGGTGATAGGGACCATGGCCTTCCGTTGGAACGTTGCTATAAGGGTACATTAGTTCTGATCAATGGCTAGCCCGTGGTATGTTGGAAATCGGATATCCTTACCGACTGAAGGGGGATTATGTCTCTGTGATTCCTTCATGAAGCTGTCCAGCATTCTCATCTGAGTGAGGTGCTGCTTTTGGAGTATACCCTTGCTGTCCTTTGTGACTGCCAATATCTCATTCCGGAGAGGCTCTACGTATTCCGGCCTTGCTGCTAGGTCATACAGCGCATGTATGATAGCCAGTCGAGTAGTGTGTATAGCGGCAGTCGCTGTAAGCATCTGCAGGTTGGCCAGCTCCTTATCGTCGAAGGATTTGTCGCCCGTTCTCCGCGCTCGTTCCTGCATCCACTGGATCATATCATTGCGAGGCGAGGCGTCGGGATTGGCACGCTCTGCCAGTCTCCTGTTGAGCTCAGGTAAAAGCAGCTCCAGCGCATGTTGGTGGTCGCCGCGGATCCTTGTCATCTCCGGCACAAAATACTGCGCGATGGGCCGCAGATACGGGTGCCATTGCTTCAACTTCTCGCCGCCGGTCATGACGTCGAGAGCGAACTTGGTACTGCAGTCTAGCCATTCCTCATTTCGACACAGGGGATAGCCGACGAAGATGCGAGCTGATGCCTGAGCCACGACGCGAAGAAGCTTGTCGTGAAGGTCGATTGGTGTCCAGTCTGCAATGTGTCAGTCACTTATGTGGTCTTTCCGGTAAAAGATGAAACATTACCTTGACAGGGTGGAAACTGAGTTTCGAAACAATACGAAACTTCATGCTCGACATCGCCCACAAATAGACCCAGATTCCGATTCAGGTCGATCTTAATGGCACCTAGCATAATGTCGCTTTCGTGATCGATGGTCGTGTAATGGCCGATATGACGCTTGAAGAGCCACCGTCAGCCATATAAGTCCAAAGCTCAAGTTATCTGTAAGGACTAACATCGGCTAGAGCCTTCATGCCACTCGCCTGATGGCGGTCATAGTCCTTCAGGTCATTCGCAAACTTCCTCGGTAGAAAGACTCTGGGACCATCAGGGGTAATAACTTGAAAGATGGTATTCTTAAACTATACCGAGAGAGTTAGCCAGAAGCAAGAGTTTCTCGACATCGCAAGTAGACCATCAACCTTTTCATATCCCTCACGCAGCAAAGCGTCCGCTTCTTGCACATATCGCGCCTTCAGAGCATTGACGTCCCCTGAGTCAGCCCCCGCAATCGGGAGGTTCAAGGTTTTTGACCTTCGAAGCCACCGCGAAATGGCGGCAACGACGAATATCGTCACCGCTGTGAGAGCAGAAGCCCACAGGGTTGGTAGATGTAGGGAAGCCATGTTTCCTCTACTACCGCCTGCTTGTAAGATCCTCCCTGCCGGTAGTATTTGTACGCAAATCAGCTAATAAACGAAACACAACGACAAGGTACCTACATATGTACATATGTAGGAACGAGGACCAGACGAGCTTACGAGCAAGTAGATAAGTAATCGCCCATGCAGCTATGAAACCCCCGCCAAGAATGCTCAGCGTTCGTATCCTTGTCGTTGCAGTAGTTGAGGCGCTGTATTGTAACCTCGCCTCGCATACCCCTGTGCTCCGGCAGGCAGACGATGTAGGACTGCTTACGGAGGAGATACCGATTTCGAGGTCGGCTCCTCAGAAGACGCGATCGCGCGCATCCCCGCAACCACGTTCTACAACAGTCTGACGGTGTAGCCTGAGCTCCTACCGGTCCAAGGGCCAACCATAGAGAAGCACCGGAGTCCAGTACCGTGCCAGCTATCCTCGGCTGAAGCACAGCCTTCGCCGGTTACTACCCAGTCAGGTTAGGCCCATCTTCTAGTAACAGTGATTCGTAAACCGGATCCGTTGACAGCCGTGATTAACTTCTCTGCCATGTCACTAGGAACGGCGAGAGAACATGGCCGTGGGGGACATGTATATGCCATTTACGACATAAATACCTCGGTGACGAGGGCCGTTTCCTTTCCCGTACCTATCTCCTTATATGTATCATCCCAAGTAGAGACGCCATGCCGCTACTTAACCAGCCAACAGCGCCAACTCCCGTGGCTTCTCAGCCGGACATCACTTCGACCGATACAAGCAAGGTCGGAGTACCGCCGGGATTGAAACTAATCCCGCCCGAGAAGCTCGACCTGCGCTCGGACGAAGAGATCGCGGCATGGCTGCAAACTCGCCACCCCATCACGTCCGACAAGAACGTCTGGGCATTCTGGCATTCCGGGTACAGCCAGATGCGCCCGTGGACCCAGCGGAATGTGATCAACTGGGTTCGTAGGCTGGGTCCGGCCTGGACGGTTCACCTTCTTGACAATGTGCCTGGATCGGAAACCAACGTTAGCCACTTTGTTGACAGCTCGTTCTTCCCCGACTGCTTCAACAATCGCACGATGGATGGCCCCAGCGTCGGCCAGCACTCGGGTGATCTTATCAGACTACCCCTAATCTTCCTCTACGGAGGTGTGTGGATCGACGTCGGGACGTTCTTGTTCCGCCACATCGAAGATATCTGCTGGAAGAAGATTGAGGACCCGGAGTCTCCGTATGAGATGGCTGGTTTCGCGGTTGAGATGCGTCCGGGGGTCGAGATCATGATCAATGGCTTCATTGCCGCTAAGCCTGGAAATCCGTTCATCAAACGCTGGCACGAGATTTTCAAGGCGCTCTGGGACGGCGCCACCAACGCCCAAGGATTTCACAAACACCCTCTACTGAGACACTTGCCTCTGCTCTGTCCACCAGCCGATAAACTAAACATGCCCGACCTTCAAGTCGTGATGGAATACTTCACCGACTATCTTTCTCAGTGCATGTCCCTCGAGCGCCTACGCAAGCTCATCGACCCGTCAGACGGTTTCAACGGACCCGAGTACTTCTCAAAGAAGATGTTCATCTGCAAGGCGCTCCAGGAAACCTACCACTTCCAGCAAGTGACTGGCTGGTCGGGCACCAGGCAGTTCGAACTCCTGAATACCAAGCGCACGGGCGAAGGGGTAGTCAAGGACGAGAAGTGGCAGGCAGCCGAGGATTTTGTCCACGACGCACTCGCAAACACGTCTACCATGAAGCTATCCCACGGACCCCCAGGTGCGCTGGAATCGTTCCTAGCGGATCTCTGGGACTCGGATGAGCATCGGGACAAGGACAACCAGGAGGGCACCTTCGCCTACTATCTACGCTACGGAAGCGTGCACTTTGACCAGACACGGGAGATGCATCCCATCAAAGAGGTGTGGCCGGATGAAGAAACACTGCACGCTGGTGTACTAGAACCGAAAAAGGAGACTCCGGCCGAAGTCGAGAAAGTAGAAAACGGCTCCAACGGCCAAAAGAGCGTTTGAATATGACAGGTTATATCGTGTACCCCAAATCCGAGGAAAAAGCACATGGATGTTCCAAAATAGATAGAAAAACCGATATGGCGTCAATGTCATATCCTAAGACCATAGAAAATTCCCAATGTATAATACATACATCATTATTCATGCCACCCTGTGTTCTCGAGACTCATTCATATGAGAGGTCTAGGAGGACCTCGAACTTGTCGTTCACTTGACTCGCCTTGACATATCTTTCGCACGTGTAGCTATTTACGACAATTAGCCTGTATTCTGACCAGCATCGCGGTCTAATACGAACCTCCAGTATGCGGTACCAGTAGCGAGCCTGTGGCAACCACGAACATACTCCCGTATGTCCTGGTTGAGCTTCTCGTCGTCTTTGCTCCAGGGGAGTCTGTCCTCGGCAGCTACGCAGATCTTGTAATGTTCTCGAATCAGGCCCAAGACCTTGTCAATGGCGCCGTGGAGAGTCAGGTTAGCATCGCTGTTGACAAACAGAAGAACCAGATTCTCCAGTTGAGAAACTCGCTACCGTGTTTGGGGTTTTCTTGTCAGTTAAACAGTTTTATGTATGAGATGTGGTTTCTTTAATAAAAAGAAAATAACTTACAAACTCCTTCTGCAAGGAGAGCACGTCGTTGAGCAGGACAGTAAGCTTAGTACACTCCTGGACGATGGCTTCCATTGCTTCATGTCTCCGGACGTACTCAGGGAGCTCAAACTCCATCGCGTACTCGTTCTGCGTGATGCTGGGGATAACGCCGACGTCGTCTGACCTGATCTGGAAGTGGTACCACGGGTCTGGCAAGTCATCTCCTTGCCGGACCTGTTGCTGCCTTCCTACACCGTTGACGTAGTCGTGGAGCTCGAGCCGCAGCCGCTCCGTTGACACGGGACTAAGGCCTGCTCGGAGGTCTCTCAGGATGGGATAGAGCATCTCCACCGTCCCTCGCGAGTTGGGAGGAGGCGTGTAGTCAGGGTCGGGACCAAGGCAGTCGTCTATGCATTTGCTGGTCTCCTCGCAGCACAGGCGAGTTCCTTCTCTGTCCTCGGTAAGCTCGCCTCCTGTGTCGATTTCTAGGCTTAAGTTAGTAGATACACATTACCCATTCCAAGTAGTATCTCACTGACCATCGTCCCAGAAGAATATCTACCCCGAAAGGTTAGATCATAATACGTCACAATGTCTCTTGAGATGACATACCCAGTAGAGAAACTTTGTCAAGACGAGCATCTTGTCCTTCTTGCAGTGTGGGTAGTACACGGCTGTAAGGAGAGTATAGTTTCCTCTGGCACGATGTTTCGCCTTTTTCTTCTCCGCTACATCCACACTAGTCACGTTGTTAGCAAATAGCAATGAAGCTGTACCAGTGTCAAGCTTACGTCGGGAGCCATTCGTCTATCTCCTTGTTGATTTCATCGATATCTGGCTGCAGCTCACTAGGCCACTCCGGCATCAATGACAGGATATTCAGGACCAGAGCTTTCTGGTTTATGACTCTCTTGATGAGACTCCTGCGCTCATCAACGAGGCTTGCGGTCGTGTCAGCCGAAGCCGACCAAAGATGGTTAATATCTGGGGCCATTGTGATGATAGCAAATAGGAATGCTAGTAGAAAGAGGAGGTTCAAAGACGAGGAAGATTCGTCTGAGTAGTTTTCGATCCAGGGAGATATACCACAGCCATAAGGATAGGAGTGATGATTTATAGTCTGTTGATCTTTCTGCTGGGCCGTGAGTTGGCTCGACCGTTTACGAGGCAGCTCGTTGGCGTGATTGTTTACGGCACAGCCCTATCGTCGATTCACACCACCAACTCTACGCCCGTTGTATTAGGAAGCAACAGGTAGGTGTAGCTCGTGCGGCTCTCGTTGGTTACACGGAACCGGCTCTGAGCAGGGAGCTCACTCCTAGTGAAGGCGGGTAAGCGTTATACAATGCGAGAGGCCGCATCTTCCCGTCCAAGGAACGCCTCATTACGTGACCGTCAGGATGGTGGCTGCCGTCGATGCTAAATAATCCCGAGGAATCTGAGTCATGCTTGCAATCGTTATCATGTATAGGTCGAAAATTTCATCAATAGCCAAGTTGCTTGTCACGCGGGGCCGAGACACGGCTCGAGTTGCTTTGGTAGAGGAGTATCGTGGTATGTGGATACTGGCAAGGACTCTTAAGCGAGTACCATGCTGCAGATGATGATCCCTTCCCTAGCTTGACCACTTCTAAAGGGGGGAGGCTCGTAAGAGTGGGCTCTGATGAGACTTACAATAGATATCTCGGGTGAATCGGCGCTGACCAAAGGCGTCATGTACAACCTGATGTATAGACCTACGCTAGTTACACGAGGTGATTCCTTTCCATCTTGAAGAAATCCTAACAGTCGCTCTGACATTGCTTATACCGCCTCCTATAGGACAGGTAGTAAGGCTCTAGGCTATAATCCTCTCTGCGCGGACGAGTAAATTGCAAAGATGAAGCAGGCTATTGGTTAGGAGTATAAGGCGTGGCTTGCGTTAGGTCAACTGTGAGGCTGACCACTCGTCGGTTTGTTGCCTGAAAATAGGTACATGCTGCTCAAGGAAGGCTACATTGGCCCTGCAACAGCCCACGAGATGGGCAATCCCCCCTGTATCAGGTACAGTGGTCTCTTGGCTCGCTCGGTCTGGGGTTGCTGAGTAGCGAATAGTAAGGCAGCTGGGTAGATTGACTAGGAACTGGATCCTGATAGATCTTGGTAGACCCTGAAAGACGAACCCCCTGCATTCGTTAACCTGCCAGATTCTTTCTGCGCTCTTAAGACGAATTTAGAATACGGCAGTTCGAGATAGCGGTACTTGCAAGAGGGGAACCTGCATGTGACGTCGTCAAGGCTCGCTCGTATTTGACAGTTATCATAAGTTACCAAAGCTGACGGAGCCTTGTAGCATGTCGTCTGACTGCCTAGGACAATGGCTGGGCAAATACGTCCACCAATGGCAATTCCCACGAAGGTGATCAAGGACGTTACAGGAGCTGCGCTTCTACCCCAGGCAGGAGTGTGGCGTTTCGTGGAACATCGTCGGTTTTACACGGCGTCAGTTTGAGAAGGCTTCGGTGATGTTAGCTTGTTGTCAAGATGATGACCGAGTATTACCTCATCCGGTACGAGTTTCCGAAGTCATAAGCACAAGTCTCCTATTCTTTCTGTTATTGGTGGTACGGCGGGATGAAGATGAGAAAGGCAATGACCAACTAAGCGCCGCGCCCCTTTTCATCACCAACACTGTCACAAATGTTATCCAGTCTTACTCGTGTCGTATACTGTGCTGATGGAAGCAGTATTCGTCGCACATGAGAGAAATAAGGAAACATAAGTTGAAATCAACAGCCGGCGGTATGTATTGTCACTGGTTGTAATTCGGAGACAACACGCGAATATCAGGACAATATGTGGGAGACCAAGCAAAATCCCAATCAAAACAACTCCTGCTTCTCCGAGGGCGGGAAATCATAACTGCCCCTGCTAACAGTAATGACAGGCCCTTGAGAACCAGGACTAAGTTGCGAGGCTAAGTGAAAGCGAATGTAATGCTACTCTCCAGCAAGCCCCCCAAGACAAACCTAACCGTTTCGGCAATCAACTGCAGGTAGGCGGATTAGCAATCCATCGATGCTACGTCGATATCCGGGAGTAACTCCGCAGATAGTGCCCCATGACCGGACCAGCCCATCTATCTTCCCATATATCTACTATGTTATACCCGCAGCCCGCGCCCAAGAATTAGCTTTTCCTGCACATGTCCGTCCCAGTCGGCCAGGACGCTCTCGTTTGGCGGTCTGATGACGGACGTGGCGGTCTGATGGGGGCATGTGGGGGATGCTCGTCGCCGACATGGGAGGGTTACACCGAAGCACGTGTTGAGGAATACTGCGTGTTACGTCTCAGCCAGGCTGCAACCTACCCTTCCAAGTACTATGTAACATGATGAGAGCCCTGTCAACTATCTCCTTACCGCTGTATACACTACGTACATATGCAGTGCGCCCAGAATCCAGGATGCCGAAGGCCAGACCAGGCGGGTTGCCCGTTTCAGGACTCCTCTAGCACGTCCCGCAGGCGCAGGTAGCCGATCAAGGAGGCATGCAGAGCTCAAGCTGCGAATACGAGAGACATGGACTTGTTGCCCGTAGGGCTGTCAGCGCCGACACCGCGTTTGCGCGACCCTGTCGACGGCCTTAAGACGATTTAAATCCTTCATCGTCACACTTCTGCAGTGCCATACTGGAGGATTACCTTCCTCATCTAAGCCACGCTGGTGATTGAAGATATCTTCCCGGAGGCACGGGAGGACAGGCTTTCCATTGGCAGTTATAAGCAGTCATACGAGGCGGGCCTCCACGGTGCATACATCCAACATATCCTATACCTTAGGTGCCTTACCTACAGGCAGGCAGGTACGCATAAGAAGTGTCGGCTGATTGATAAGACGGTGTGCCAGGGACATGAGCCTGCGTTCGATATTCTTGGTCTCGATGGATAATTTAGCCCCTATCTCACCGTAGATGATATTACAGCAAGTTACATAGAAGTAACCACCCTCTGCAGCGTATTAAGATGTACAATCAATATCTTCGGTGTAATCCCTTTGATAGAGACGCCAGTGCAAATGACGATAAGCCGGTAGCCATGCCAGTTGACAGCGCACAGCAACTTCGGATTTGAAAGACTCGTTCCCTTCTCATCTGCAATTTCGAAGCCCAAACGCCCCGGACACCATACTTTATGGAATACTTATTTCAAAACGCCTTTTTACGCATTGCTTGCTACCACTTTCTCCGTGACCTTGCCGTCGGCCTGGACAATGACCTTGTCGACCTTGAGCGAAGCCTTAACTGGGTTGGGCTGGTCATAAACCCATTCGAGCTGTTCGAGGGTACGGCCTTGAGACTCGACACTAAGATACGAGTCAGCAGTTGGTCTAGATAGATATAACGGTTGGGTGTCACGAACCCAAAGAAGTACCACATGATAGCCTCGACAACATCCCAACCGACGAAAACCTACGTTATCACTCCATGTTAGCAAAAGACCCAAATAAAACGGACCGATATAAAATATGAGAGTGGCCTTACATAGATATACTTGTATTCAATATTGCCCAGGGCGATAGGCCCGGCAAACTGGTTGATAAAGCCAACTGCATAGACGATAACGCTGGAGCAGGCCAGACCTTTGGCCCGCGTGGTGGTCTCGAGCGCTTCGGTGGGAATGACACCCTGGAGCGGGGTGTAGGTGAAGGAGAATACAATGTTGAAGAGGAAGTACGACGCCAGGGCACCCTTGGCATACGACTCCTGGATGTGGTCTCCTTGGTTGTCGAGGGCAGCAGAAAGACCAGAGTTAGTAGCCAACGCTGCGGCACAGGCTGTATCGGAGCAAATGCTCGTTAGTGCATGCAGAGTGATAATTGTGAAGGCTGTGGGGGTCGCGTACCTAGTGTTCCGTATATCAACACTTTACGTCGAGGCATGGTGTCGGTATACGCGACTGCGCTCAGAGCACCAACGGCGGACAAGACCGAGTTGAGCAGATTGTACGCTAGCTGCTGCTCTACGGAAGTGACGCCAATGATTTCGAAGATAGTGGTGTTGAAGTAGCCAAGCCCATTACCGGAGAACTGCCCGAAAATAGAAATCATCAGGACCTGAGCGATTCGCCATCTTCCGCTGTGTGATAGGATAAAGGGGCGATCTGTTGGGGGTTATCAGCTGAGGAGCGCGCAGAATAGTCAAGCGGGCGTATCTCTTACAGTCCCAGGGCCGCTTGTCAATTCCATCCTGGCGGATACCCTCCTTCATCTCCTCGATCTCGAGCTGCACAAGCCTGGAGTCGGGCTGTCCGTTTCCGTGGTACTTGGTCAAGAAGGCGGCGGCTTCTGCTTCGCGGCCATTGGCCATGAGGAATCGAGGCGACTCGGGAATAAACCAAACTCCAACGATGACGACGACACATGCAAACGCCTGCACAATTAGAGGAATCCTCCAGGAGTAGTCATTGTCGATCTTGTTGCATCCGTAGACAACGGCAGCAGCAGGAATGGACCCTCCGAACCAACCGCAGTTATAGAAGCCTACATTCGAAAATGTTAGCATGCCACTGTTGGAACTATACAGAATCCACGAAAACCGGTTCCTGCCGTACCAGTAGCACGACCTCGCCAGTGCGGTGGTGAAATCTCTACGACGTATGCTGGCGCGCCCACCGTCATGACGGATATTCCGGCACCGAGGATGAAGCGGCCAACAACGAATTGTGGAATCGTGGAAGACGTCGCTATGATAATCATGCCAACGATAATGATAACTCCGCCCCAGAACATGCAGATCCGGCGACCAAACTTATCGGAGAGAATCGCAGCAAAGGGGCTGCCGACCATTGCACCACTAAAGAGCCTTTGTCAGTCGCAAGTGAGCGCTGTCACATCCACCGAAGGAAGACTGACACGGTATAAAGGGAGAACATCAGCGCGACGATAGTGCCCGTCTTGCCGCTGTGGAAGGTGTTCTGGAAGTGATCCATGGCGATCACGCCCGTAAGAAGTGACCCTAGAGAAGCAAGCTGATCAGCATATGAATACAGGGCGCCAACAAATTTTCTACGAGATCTCTCTTACCATCGTATCCGTTGGCGCAAGCGCAGCAAAAGCCGACGAAAACAGCGACTGCAAACGATTAGCGAACCGTATGCGCCCAGGGGATACATGACCGAGCCGAGTTGCGTACAGTACAGATGTAGCGATTCCTTGCTCCTGTAGTTGATCTTGGTCTCTTGGATAGCGGCGTAGAGTTCGGCCTAGAATCGGATTAGGTACGGACGGCTAAGGCGTTCGCCGGACGGAGACGGAGTTGCGCATCGCGACATGTCGGGAACGGGGTGCAGGCGCTAAGAGCAGAAACGTACGTTGTGCACCACCTTGGCCTTCGCGCCCGAGGAGCCCGCCGTCACGCCCTCGCCCTCGCCGACGGCCACGCGCTCGTGGGACACCAGGACGCCGCCGACATTGTTTCCCTTGTCTTCCATGGCGCTGCGAGGTGTGTGCCGATGCCGATGCGATGGTCCGCGATTCCCTCAGACCAGAAACAGCCCGACGCGCTCATATAAGAGAGAAGGGGGAGAGAGAGGCAGCATCGCGGGTGGTTTTAATTCCCCTTTCGCTCGCTAATTTGCCTACTGCGAGCAATCCCTCGTTACGCTACTCCCCCAGACTTTCTCCAAACAGACATGGTAAGCCCGATAGGGACGACGGCACGAAGACCCCCGTGTTCTCAAAGCGGCACGTCGTCCTACCCAAAATAGGACCACCGCAGCAGGGGTGGCACGCGCGTTAGACGAGTTCTAGACGCCGCGGACTGGTTCGCTTCGCACGAGGGCCCCCTTGGCGAACAGCCTTTCTCGCTCGGCCAGATACCTACCTGCCAGAGTGCTGTAGTAATACCTACCCGTCAGCTCGGTTAGCGACGATCACTGACAGCACTTAGGAAGACCCGGCAAGCGAGGCGGCACGTGCTTCTTATTTTTACGTCTCAGAGCGCTCGTTTCGCCGACAGAGCGCAGCACAAGCCACAGCGCGAGGTGGCGCCGGAAAGGTGAGCCTTGGAGCCGAACGCTCAGACGGCTCAGCACCTGGGCGCGGGCTGGGGGGACAAGCCGAGGCGGCGTTTGGCATTGCCGTGGCTGTCGACGTTGCAGTTGGTTACCGTCTGGGGTTTCAGCTGACCTACCCACCCTTACCAGCCTGTCTCTTCCCCTGCCGATGCGTCTGCCGAAGCTGGGAAGCTTCTTAGCTGCCTCTTTGACGTTCCCAACGGACCGGTTCGAGGCTCGCAACTCGAAGAGGCCCCCAAAGGCCATCGGTCCGAAGCCGGTCTGCCTCGACGTGGTGGATGCATTTAATATGCGGCGCGTCGACTCTCCCGAGTTGGCCCCGACGCGGCCTGCACGACATATAGAAGAGCCGGCGATGTCTACTGCCGTGTTCCGAACGACTTGCCGAAGGCTGCCCCCTCTGCTGCGTCGACTGGACGAGAGATGTTTGCCAAGCTGGGCGTCTCAAATTAATATTTCATGCCACGGCTCCGGTCGCGTCGCCGAAGATCGGAAAACTTATCCCACGACTCACATTTCGTGTTAGATCTTTCTCTACTCTCAAATTTGATGCTCGGCCTTTGCTATTTCGTAATGTCTACGAGACCGGTGTGACTTTGACCTGACCAGCCGGCAGGCTTGGATTGAATGCACCTCGCTGCTCTCCTTTAGACCGAAGACCGTCTGACAATCCGACAGTCCATGAAGGACGACAATAGAAGGGTACGGACTTCTAATATGAGATGCCTCAGGGGTCCTTTTGTCGTTTTCAGGGCTCTGGAACGATGAAAAGGCCTTTTGTTTCATTATTTTAGGTAAGTCGAATGCTTCCTGGAAGGTTGATTCAATATTGTACAACTTATAGCTCCGGGGAGGCTGAGAGCAAGAAAGGCTACTATAATTCGAAATACCTATATCGATTAAAAGCCACTTACGGCCCGCGCCGTGTAGTGGGCTCATGCGATCTTGGTAGGATCGCCAATTTCCGTCATTCGGGTCGCTTAGAGGCCTGTAAGTTGTGATCAGCGCGAAGGAGTCGATAATCAGCCATCACTCTCCGGTCTATTTGTCTTAATCCTAGCCCAAAGGATGCATTTGCTATGTTCATGTGCTAACCGAAATATGCCATATCTACATTGTCAAAGTGTGGAATAAGCCTGACATGTTTGTTTAGTGAGACAATGCGTCCTCGAAGAGCCTTCTTAGCTGGTCCCTCTCCTGCTCGAGCTCCTTCGCAAGGCCGGGCGCCAACATCAAGACGCGGGCCTGAGGGATCGTGCCCTCCACCAGGGCGTCGACGTCGCTCGAGCCGAAGCCCAGCTCTTGTAGACCATTTGGCTGGTCGCCTAGCTCCGCGAGGAACTTAACGATGGCGTCGGCAAGGACCTCTCCGGCGTCTTCGCGCTTCACGTTCGTGATATCCACGCCGAACGCTTCTGCCGCGGCAAGGTGGCGGTCGGGGTTGGACGCTCCAGTGAACCGGAACACGGCGGGCGCTGATACGGCAACCGAAACGCCGTGCGGGATGATGGGCGTGTTTACCTCGTATCCCGTGTGCTTGTATCCGGGATTCTGACCTGAAATCGGATATGACATTCCTAAGAGGGTTGTCAGCTTGAATCTCGAATATGTTCGAGGTTTAGGTCTATGTCATCATACCGTGGCACAGATGCACGCCGGCATTTCCAAAGCCGACACCGGCGAGCGTGGCTGCGAGGAGCATTTCGCTCTGGGCTTCATAGTCTTCGGGGTCCTTGACCGATCTCGGAAGATACTTCACACAGCTCCGGAGCGCGTTCAGCGAGAAAATGTCACTAATGGGGTTTGCGCCTTGGTAGGCTGGCCGCAGTATGGGATTTGAGGGCCGGGGCGTCCTCTGGTTGAACGGAATGGCAGTCCAGGACTCGAGAGAGTGGCAGAGAACGTCCAGTCCGGAGCTTGCCTTTACCGCCGAAGGCATCGTCTTCGTGTTGAGCGGGTCGCAAATGCCCAAGGTCGGCTTCAAGTTGCGATGGGCGATCCCCGTCTTCGCTTTCTTGGCCACCAGATCGAAAATGGCAGTTCCTGTTGTCTCACTTCCGGTGCCCGCCGTGGTGGGGATCGCGACGAGGGGCTTGAGCTTCTTGTCGATCGGTCGCCCGTTCCCTAGCGGCGCATTGACGAAATCCATGAAATCTGCATCGGGATACTCGTTGTAGAGGTTCATCAGCTTGGCCGTGTCAATGACTGAGCCACCGCCTACTGCTAGGAATGCGTCTGGTCGGTACGGCTTCGAGAAGTTGATGGCCTCCTTAATGCTACATTCGGTTGGTTACGCACACTCATATCCTACAGAAATCGGGTCACTTACGAGCTGTCCTTCGGCTCAACCCGCACCTTGTCGAACATCTCATATTGGATACCTTCTCTGGATAAGGCCTCCTCTGCTTGCTTGACAGCAGTGAGTTGCCTTACAGTTGAGTCGGTTACGAGGCAGACACGCTTCGCACCCATATTCTTGAAGTCCATCCCGACTTCTTGAGTGACTCCGGGCCCGAATCTTATCGACGACGCCGCCATCTCAAAGGCGTACTCCTTCTGCTGGGAGGGATCCATTGGAGAGGCAAAACCGCGCCTCCCGGCACGCTGGTGAGTATGCTGCGCATACGCGTCAATGTGAGGTCTGGCATGGTGATGGTGATGTCCTGGGTTTGAATGACACGGACACGACGGCGGATGAGCGTACTGAACGGTGCGCAACAGACTGACTGCTCTTGTGGCAGCCTGGCAATTCCAATCCCCGTTAGCATGAGCTTTATATAATCTGATAGTGAAAACTTAGAACTCACGTTCGGCGCTGCTCGAATAGCAGCAACCATCTTGTTGATATCCGGATAAAGAGACCAGTACTGCCAAGTCCAGGATTAAGGTAAAGGCTTCAGCTTTCCCAACGATCTGACTGGCTGAAGGGCTAAGGCACGATGTCAAGCTGCAGATATGGGCCTGATCCCTCAAGACTACCTGAGCATAGCTACCGTGAGCGTAGATGAAGAAGAGAAGATCTCAAGTTGACCCCATCCCAGATGAGCTCGGCACCAAGAATGTGGGGTAGATAGGTGGTGGCCCGCTGTGGGGGAAAGCTCCTTTTACCCCGGCAAAGGCATCGGAATGCTCGGCTGGATGTTCGCCTGCTCGCACTTTTCATGATCAGCTGTGGAGAGTCAACAGCCGTGGAGAGATCAATTGATATTGACATAAGCTATGAAGATATCGTTAGCTGATTGTCCAGCTCAGCTTGATTGTATATGACAATTGATCCCGGTACTGATAGTCTTGTTGCTGTAGGCCACTTTGTATGCTACGGTAGGTACCTAGGTATGCGATTGGAATCTAACAATGCCATTGACCTTCTCAATCAGGGAAAGTCCTTTTTGATGGTTGGCTTGATCCTTCAGCAATCGGCGTGAGTCAATCGGCGAGATCATTAGTGAGCAGATGGACGACCAATCTCAAGCGCAACGTCTCTGGTGAGAGAGAGGTTATAAAGACAGTCTCGTGAAGGTTCGGGCTTAAGCCAAGGCGCTGAAATGAGGTAGCGAAGACAGGAGTAGGATCGTTACCAAATTTCGAATTGAATCATTACTCCGCACCATCTTACAATGTCGTCAAGTTCGAGCACAGCAGCCGGTAATGAGCCTCGAAAACGGCTACGAGATCTTTTGCCCGACCTACACTTAGGATACTGGAAACCCGGACCCCTCAATTCCCTGACTGATGTTCCTGGCGTTCGAGTGCACACGCAAGAGATCTTCGGGGATGAAGGAAACGTGAACACTGGTGTCACGAGCATCCTGCCTCGGGAGAATTGGTTCTATAAAGCTTGCTACTCGGGCATATTTAGTTTCAATGGTAAGTAGCACGTCTAGATGCTCTTAGCAACAATCACTAAGCAAGCTCCAGGCTCTGGTGAGATGACAGGAAGCCACTGGATTAACGAAACCGGTTTACTCCACTCACCTATCATCATCACAAACTCGTTCGCTGTGGGTGCCGCCTATCAGGGAATCTACGAGTATACCATCAAGTCCCAGGCTGCCACGAAAGGGAATGTCGATTGGTTTCTCCTGCCTGTAGTAGCGGAAACGTTTGATGGGTACTTGAACGACCTGACTCAGTTTGTGGTCAAGCCTGAGCACATCATCAAGGGTCTCGAGAGCGTATCCAGCGACCGCGTTAGGGAAGGCAGTGTTGGCGGTGGAACCGGAAGTAAGTAATTTTGATAAGCTTGTTGAGCAATCAAGAGTGTTCGAACCTAACTGTCGCAGTGATATGTCATTACTTCAAGGGCGGCACCGGCAGTAGCAGTCGAGTTGTCGAGGGATTGGACAGCAAAGGTGAGCCGAAAACATACACTGTCGGCGCACTGGTACAAGCCAATTACGGCAGACCCCAGCATTTCCGGATCGCGGGCGTTCCGGTCGGAAGGATCCTGGCGCAGGAGGCCGACAAGGAGGCTGAGAGCAACCCGGCAATCAAGATGGCCAGGGATGCGTTGGAGAAAGAGAAGGACAGGAAGGACGGGAGCATCATTGTGATCCTCGCTACAGATGCGCCGTTGCACCCGACTCAGCTCCAGCGGCTCGCGAAGAGAGCAACAGTCGGGCTGTCTAGAGTTGGGGGATACGGTCACAATCCGTCCGGCGATGTCTTCTTGGCTTTCTCGACCGGCAACGAGATTCCAGTGCAGTCAATATCGATGGAACGGAGAGCGGTGGATCCGTTCAAGCCGACGCCCATCAACGTTGACCTGGTTGATGATTCGTCTATCAACGGGCTGTTTGAGGCGGCAGCCGATGCGACGGAGGAGGCGATATATAATGCCCTGTGCATGGCCGAAACGATGGTAGGGAATCAGGGCCACAAGATTGAGGCGCTGCCTCTGGAGAAGGTCAAGAACATCATGGAGAGGTATATCTGAGCTGATCATGAATTGATCATGAGTTGATCATGAATTGAGTATGTAGACCGACTTTTTGCTGGATTATCCGCTCTGTTTGATGTGACATTTCATCGGTGTGACGACTTTGACAGATGTCAAAAGTCGAAATTCAAAATTATGCAAAAGTCAATGCTCTGTGGCTTGCAGGTGGGGCACGTAGTGGCGTTTTGCATGGGAATTTCGTACGTAACCTGATGGGGGAGGCTGAGGCCACGGCCCTACGGCCGCCAAACTTCCCTGATAACCTGGAACTTGCAGACATCACATCGCGACCTTCAGTCCCCCGACGGAAAAATACCAAGTCATAGCGCCCCTAGATTCCTTGATCGCGAACCCTCGTCCTCGGTGCCACTGAATAAACCCGAAAATGCTCCTTAAACCTCCGCAAGCCGTGCTCGATCTGCTACATTCATGATTTCGACACAAGACAGCATCCCACAGTAATGGACCGCCCTCGCCAGAACGGAGGACCCGGCTATGGCCGTGATCTGAACAGGGCCGAGAGATTTGAGGAGGAGAAGAGACGCATCGTCGAGAGCTGCTTCAACAAGAAGGATGCTGACGGGTCCAGTAAGATTGCATTCCCAATTCCTCGTCTAACCATGTTCTTGTCTTTCCACGCATTACAAGAAACTGACCTCCTTCGCCAGTTCTCGAAACGTACATCACCCACATCAAGATCACCGAGTACTCCTCCCATCCCTCCTCCCCACCGCCCCCTGAAACCCGAGCCCAAGCCGAAAAGCCTCGAGTTATCATCGTAGCCGTTCGAAAGTCGGGCCGTGTCCGCATGCACAAGTCCAAGGAAAATGCCAACGGTTCATTTTCTATCGGCAAGACCTGGGACCTGAACGACCTGACTACTATTGAATCATTCACAGGCCCCACTGTCGACCCTCAGAAGCGAGAATGGGCCGGCGAGACCGGATTCGTCGTTAGCATTGGAAAGCCGTACTATTGGCAAGCCCAGGCGGACAAGGAGAAGAAGTTCTTCATTGCCAGCTTGATCAAGATTTTTGGCAAGTATACTGGCGGAAGCGTACCCGAGCTGAGGGGTTTTGATCCTCGTGAGCTAGATCAGGTATTAGGCTCACGGAGACCACCACCAAGCCGGCAGGGTCCTGATTCTAGCTCCTCGCTGCGACCTAGCCCAGCACCCGGCGCAGTACCGACTCCTCCACCTCCTCGACCTACCGCAACACCCCCTCGAACCGAACCTAGATATGCCACGCCCAACCCTATAGTGTCCCAACCCGAACCCGCACCAGCACATACTCCCAGCCCTCGAGCGCCATCCAACCCACCCTTCCGCCCTAGCCAACCTCCTAGCTCACCTGCACGCAATCTGGTACCTCCAAATGGGAACGCCTCACCCGTGCCGGCGCCTCACGCCGATTCCAACCGCTCGGGAAGTCAAGCTGCGGCGTTGCGCAGATTGGCTGGAAATAACAAAAGCCAAGAATCCGTAGCAGCCTCGATATCTACGACGAGGAGTGATGATTCGGGAAGTGTTCCTCCCCGTTCAAGGGGCGGAATGTCGGGCCCAGGCGCCTTTGGCAGATTTGGCGAACCATCCGAAACGCCGTCTCAAGTAGATCTACCCGACAGGAAGAGACCGCCGATGGATCCAGCAAGGCCAAAAGAAACTACAGACGACGACCTTGTGCCTGCACCGCTGATGAGCCAAAACCGGAGAGAGCCACCACCGCGAAGTACGGATCGCATGTCTCCTCGGAAGAACTCTGTTGGAAGGCGTACCGAGACGAATTCTCCAGCAGAACCACTATCGCCTCCGCCACCAGGGCCCCTCCCCGATATACCTACCGCCCCAATTGTTGGCCCCAACAGCGCATCAGCTAGCCCGGCTGTTGCGAGCCCGGCCGTTGCAAGTCCAGCCGATGGCATACCTGTACCCGAAACGCCAGCCGAGGAGGAGATGCGTCCCGGCTTGGGACCGATGATCAAATCGAAGAAATCTAAAGGTGATCTAGCCGGCGCCCTGTGGAAAGCTGCATCAGCTGCGGCCGCCTTCAAGCCTCGGCCAGGTGGCGCCGGAGAGCGATTACGGGAATTGCAGAATAAATCTGCGAACGGCCCTGATGGAATAACGGGTGTAGTTCCCGCGCCACCACGGCCAGAACCTAAGCCCGAGACACCTCAGTCTACCAAGCCCGACCGCCAATCTGTGGACAAGGGACATGCCGTCCCTGAAGTCAAGGTCACAGTACCTAACTCTAGCCGACCAACTAGCTTGCAACCTTCGGTCAAAGAAAGTCATAAGCAGAGTCAGGAGAACGCTCGTCAAGAAGACGGCCCCCGGCGCTTGGCTGTAGTTGGCAACGACTCCAAGTACTTGACCGCCCTAGGCGTCGACACGTCTCTCTTAGCTGACACCACGTCGGAATTTGCGAGGTGGTTAGACCATTTTGGGTGGGTTCCTGGAGAGGAAATGCGCAATCGTAACTTCGAGGAAATGAAGCTCGAGGTAGATCGTGAGCTCAATAAGGCGCAGGCTGGAGGCTGGGTAGTGAGATTTCAAGAGGAGGATGATCGAGTCGAGGCAATCAAAAAGGGTCTCGACGTTGCTATTGGGGAATGCGACGAACTGGACAACTTACTTACCCTATACACCGTGGAGTTATCTGTAAGTGCGAGCAGAGACCCCTCATAAATTTGTGACTAACAGCAGTCTAGACTTTATCTGATGACATCGCGTATATCGAAGCTCAAGGACAGGGTCTACAGGTACAAGCAGCGAACCAGAAACTCCTTAGGAAGGAGTTGGAGTCCCTGCTCGATACTTGTGCTATTACGTCGGACGACCTGCAGGCCCTCGCGTCTGCACCGCTCGAGACTACATCTGGTCTCGAAGAGATTGAGACAGCCCTCGTCACCTTGTATAAGGCGATGATGAAGATTGATTCCTCCGTAGCCGGTTCAGAGCTTCGAAAGAGCGAAGATGCTGGGTCTGGTAGCCAACAGTCGAGCCTCAATACTGACTACGGCAAGATGCGAATCGTCCAAGAGAAGAAACAGATGTACAATTCGGGGAGCGAGGCGTTCCTGCACAGGTTCATAGCTTTCATGTCGAAACAATTCGAGAAAGCAACTCAAGAGGTTAGATCATCTGTGGAAGGAGCTCTCTCGAAGAAGGTCGATGCCGCGCATCACGATATCGGGCGCGATTTGCTCTGGCGCTTTAGCCCCCTTGTCCTCTATGCCCGAGAAGTAGATCTCGACGGCTGGAACCGGTGCTTGCAAGTGTACCAAGAGCGAAACCTTCCACTTTACAAGTTCAGACTCAAGGAGATCCTAGACTCTTGGAAACGAAACGCCAGGAAACCCAACGGTGATGAGGCGGAACTCCTCTTCACCACCGAGATCGAGAGGCAGCATGAGGGCACAATGGCTACGGCTAGAAAACTTACTGTGAAGCGAAGTCAGACCCTAGCTAGGTCGCTACGGAGTCCACTTGGCGAAGGCAGTAAGACGAGTCTGGACAAGATATCAGACGGGCGCAATCTGCCCTACGAAGTATTTGCTGGCATTATGGATGACCTCGTGCCTCTTATTGAGATTGAGCAAAACTTCATTGTTGATTTCTTCCACGCTACTACTCTAGAGACTGCCGACTTCCCAGATCTCGTGGCAGCAACGAAACCGAGAGATCGCCGAGGTGGTGATTTGAAGCGCCACCGGCTCATGGAGCCCGATCGAGAATTGGCCAGAAGAGTTACTCGTGCAATGGAGACGATTTTCTCGTTCCTCGAGCAAGACCTGCAGATGACGGTCGACTGGGTTTTATCACAGGATCCATTGTAAGTAGAATTTGCGTTTGCCCCTTTCACTCATCGTGGCCATAGCTAACTCGTGGACAGGCAAGGAGCCGGCGTCCTCGCGGTGCTGGAGCGAAAACACACAGAAATGACGCAGTCTAATCAGGATTTCCTGAATAATGTGCTACAGAAACTCCACAGCAGTCTCGAAACGCGCTTCACGAAATTTGTTGAAGGCCAGATCCGCGCGATCGAGGATACCAAGGTCAAGATCAAGAAGCGCAAGGGTGTCATCTCTTTCATGCGCGTCTTCCCGCACTTCTCTACTGCCGTCGAAAACATGCTTGTAACAGCCGACATCAACTCGTCTGCCAGGAAGACAGTAGATGGCGAGTATGACCGCCTCATCAAGACCATGTTCGACTCCCTCAAGGTCATCGCTCGCGAGAATCCGGCTACTCTCACACACAACGGCGCCGACCCGGAAGACAAGGAGGCGCTGAATTACCATATCCTACTCATCGAGAACATGAACCACTTCTTGGAAGAGCTCGATACTCGTGGCCTGGAGATACTCGAGGACTGGAAGGAGGCAGCGGCTTCGGAGATGGCCGAGCACATGGGTCTCTACCTCAACGCCGTGATGCGCCGACCCTTGGGCAAGCTGCTCGAATACCTCGAGAACATCGAGACGCAGCTTGCGACAGGAAAGAGCCCCGTGATTGTGGCAGCGCAGCCGAGCAATGCTAAGAGCATGTTCAACAAGGTGCTGAGCGGGTACGACGGGCGCGAGGTGCGCAAGGGCGTCGAGGCGCTTCGGAAGCGGGTGGAGAAGCACTTTGGAGACGCGGACGACCCGAGCCTGAGCCGGGGGCTCGTCAACCGCGTGCTCCGGGAGTGTGAGCGGTTCTACGGCGAGGTGGAGGTGCGCATCTCGACGGTGACGACGACAGTGTATGGTGGCGACGTGCTGTTCGAGTGGCCGCGCGCCGACGTGAAGAGCGCCTTCTCCAACACGGGTCGGTAGGTCCCACCCGGTGATCGGAAGCACGTCTCCTCGCTCGGCCGCATGTCCATGAGCAGCGGCCGCTCCCGCACCGTCGCCTCCATGGACGGCTGGAGCTCGGGCCACAGTACATATTCGCGATGAAGAAAACAAAAACAAAAGCAGCCCGTTTTGTACAAAGCCGCTTCGGAGAGCCGAAAGGGAAGGGCGGCGCCGGGGTTTTCTTCATGTGTTGGTGTTAAACTTGTATGGGTGCTTACGGATATGTACGCATTTTTGGAAGGCCGCCCTTCCTACCAACAACCTTCTTAGATGTTGTATAAGATAGGCCCGTATGGTTTGTTTATGCGCAGTAGGTTAAGCTCGAATCATACCCATCATGTTTTACGTAGACTTTGATTATACGATACTGTGCTGGTTTTCGGGCGACGGTTAGATGTCTTCAAGTGATGATGGGCTGTTAAGGAGTAACAAACGGTCATATAGATTATTTCCGTGTCATCATCTCGCTATGTCTCTATATACACTATATACAAGCCTTAACTATTAACTATGCCAGGCGCGGCAATCTCGCCGTGTCCGACAGATCATCGGCGTTCAGCCTATCTACACCGAGAGCAGATATCGGCTCCCACACATAGTCACCAGGTAGGTCCCCTGCGATAGATTGTCAGTCACAGGCGTCTTTTCTACAATTAGCTCGACTAGGAGGGAAATAAAACTCACAGTATCGAACAATCAAGCCCCTCTGGTGCGCGCCGTCGACCTGGTCGGTGATCTTGTCGACCTCGTCCTGGGACAGGTCCGCGCTGCCGGGGTTGCCGACGGCGCTCTTGAAGTCGGCCGAGGCGTAGACAGAGTTGAGGCTGGAGTAGTCCTCGGCGGACAAGTCGTCGACGTGAGCGTCGTAGAAGACGTCGCGATCGGGGACGCCGTCGCCGGCGGCGATGCGGTCGAAGGGGGCGCTGCCGCTAGCG
Organism: Hypoxylon sp. FL1284; assembly: GCA_022432365.1. Classification (NCBI taxonomy): domain Eukaryota; kingdom Fungi; phylum Ascomycota; class Sordariomycetes; order Xylariales; family Hypoxylaceae; genus Hypoxylon; species Hypoxylon sp. FL1284. The sequence goes on along the minus strand of JAJJXE010000003.1, from coordinate 724,271 downwards.
ACGACGGTGACGGCGCCGGGGACGAAGGCGCCGTCCTCGACGCGGCTGAGGTAGCCAGCCTGGCGCAGGGGATCGAGCGCCTTGACGACGGCGTCGAGCGTGCCGTCGGCGCTCGTCTTGAAGTCGACGAGCAGCACGACGCTCTGGGCGGGCGCCGCCTGGTACACGGAGCCGGCGCCGTTGTGGTCGATGATGGCCTTCAGCGGCTGCACGTACTGCAGCCCGAGCGTGCGGCCGACGGTCGGCGCCGTGTGCCCGATGGACACGTCGCCGTCGACGAGCCACACGTCGGCCTCGACGCCCGCGCACCCCGCGCTCAGCGCCGCGAACAGCGGCACGTCGTGGTCGTAGTCGTTGTGGCTGTGGCACGCGACCGGCAGCACGTCGTTCAGCGAGTCCAGCGGCCACGGGTCCAGCGGCGCGCCCGCGCCCTTGTTGGGCTTCTGCGCGTCGAGCACGTCGTCTACTAGCGGCTTGTTGAGCGCGTCCTGCTGCGGCGGGACTGTGTTCGGCAGCGCGTGGTACGACACCTGGTTGTCGCCGACCTGGTACGTGCCGCCCTTGGTGTCGTGGTGCTCGTCGCCGTAGCACTTGCCTCCGGTTGCCGAGAGCGTGCTGAGGTACTTGATGCAGGAATCAGCTGGATACATGTTAGCATTCAGGAGCTGCGTAGGTTATTGTTACGCGAGACTGACAGTCTACGGTATGATCCGAGTCTTGCTTGTTGTGGATCTCAACTAGAAAGCCTGGTTAGCATGCGGACTGAATCCCAGCTTCTACGGTCTCACGGGCAGGTATTTACAGTAAACGTAACCCAAGAGGCCGTACACAGAAGGATCTTTGCCTCCGTTCAGGAAGAGTTCCGTCGCCATAGACAGGTAGCCCTGGCTCTTAACGGTGCTGCCGGTGACTTGGGAGCAGAACTTGTTCACGGCCGTTGTGAAGCCGGTGCGATGGTCTGTGCCGTTCCCAATCGTGACATCGTCGATGGCCATCCAGCTGCCCCCGCAGCTCGAAATGTCATCCGTCACTTTAGTGCTGGAGTCCTCGCCATGGACTAGAGGGACCTGTTATGTCTTCTTAGCTAGGTATTCATGATTGATTTTGATCGAACACGGGGTAATCTTACGAGGGACAAGGCAGTCGTCGCCGCAGGTAGCCAGAACATGATGGGCGTATAAAAGATGCTACTGAGCTATGATATTCAGAATGCGCCGAAGCGTACCTAGCTCAAGTCCCAATAAGAAGCTGGACGAGATAGAGAGAGGCTGAAAGCAATAGAGAGAGAAGAACATGCCTACTTATAGGATTATAGGAAGCTTGCCTCCGCCCCCGAGCGGCGCGGCTGAGACCTGAATTCCACATGCTCTCAGCTCGTGGAATGGCGGTCGGACCAACAGCCGAATGACCTAACTGGTAAGTACTGGCGGCTACCGCAAATCACCGGCGTCGACGAGGACACGGGCGCAGCAAAGAATCGCTCCTTAGCCTGACCCGCCTGAATCCTCCTGTCCGGCTTCCCCTTCAATAGGCAGCTGACATTTGATTAGGGGAGGGACTCGGTCAGCCACTTACCTCAGTCAGCAGTTCATTTCGGGGCGGGACGTACCCGCATGCCGTGGACTTGATCCCTGTCGATGGGTCTATCGATATGCACATTGATGGGGGCCGGATTACGGATTATTCTACAGTACGGATCTCGCATTCGGTTGACCGACGACTCGGCGACGAGCGAGTTGCTGAAGAGAATCGCGTCGGCGCAAGATGTCATCACTCGTATGTTCATATATGCGACTCGTCTTGACTTGCAGATGAGATACGGTTCATACTGTGTCACGAATGAACAACAAGGCACCTTCTACCTGAACCACTACACGAGTTTGTAGGGACAGATGCCACGGCAGGATGTCGTGCGACCCGAGATATACACTCGTACGTAACCTGCAAGCACGGGAACGCTGAAGAGGAATCGGATTGGTACTATTGCAGCCACAGCCAATGCATCTATTGCTCGCTATCTTTCGGCCCCGAGATCTCTCTCTTTTCCCATCGACATAGGCCGCACATCCTGCCTGTTGTCAACATCAGTAGATCCGGAGGCCGTATTCATGATATCAAGCCTGGCAAACCAAAGAAGGCTGGCTATAAGGTGAGGCTAAGGTAAATTTAAGGATACGGGGCAAACAACGCGCATGCCGGCTGCCTACATCGTGTCGGTATCACCTCGGAAACGAACGCTCACCTTAAACGAGCCGTGAAAACTTCATCCCTAGGAGCCGCCCGGTACAATCAGGATACTTACCTTAGCCTAGGTAGGTTTTGACATGCAGCTCAGCTCGAAAGAGTGAGATCGAGGGAACCGGTGGCAACCCACCTAGGCACGGCGGGCACAAATGATATGTCGTCTGCTCCAACCTGCGCGGTCTTGGATATGCATTCCTTGTATGATCTGTGTAGGCTCGCAGTGCGGAGAACTTCCTCTACTACTTACTCTATACGCAATACTAAACACTACCTCACTCTTTCTCCCTCCCCCTCCCCTCTCTCTCTAACGTATCATTGGGACTTAGTACCTAAGGCTTACTTCTGCCCTATTGAAACATGTCGCTCCTCGGCCAACGAACCACGAACTTCGCAAGATCTAATCTCCGTTTCACTAGATCGCAGATATTTGACGTATCAGCTGCTCCCAACTTAGGAGGATGGGCAGCGAGGGCCAGATACTCCTCGCTCGCTCGTGAGCAGGACCACGGGAGAAATGTCGTGGTTACGGGATCCAGCCAAGGCATCGGCAAGAGCATAGCTCTGCGCTTGGCCTTCGACGGCTACAATGTCTGCGTCAACGATATACCCGCTCACAAGGCCGCTTGCAACGAAGTCGTGAAGGAAATACGCGCCATGGGGAGGAAGGCGTGCACTGCCGTCGCGGACGTGACGAAGAGAGACGAGGTCAAGCGGATGGTCCAGACTAGCGTCAACGAACTGGGGCCGCTGAGCACGATGTGAGCCTATTCAGGATGAGACTGATCATGCCCGACGCGAGTTCTTACTCACTAACACCTCTTACAGGATAGCAAATGCGGGCATCACGCAGATCATGTCGGTGCTGGACATGACGGAGAAGGACTTCGAGGCCATGTTCTCGGTCAATGTGCTAGGCGTGCACAACTGCTTCGTGGAGGCAGCGAAGCAGATGATGGATCAGGGCACATGCCATCCGGAGCGACCCGGGAAGCTGATCGCAGCCGCGTCGATCGTGGCGTTCCGGCCGCACGCGAACCTGCCGGGGTACAGCGTGAGCAAGTTCGCGGTGCGGGGGCTGACGCAGACGTACGCGCTGGAGCTGGCGCGGCACCACATCACGGCCAACGCGTACGCGCCCGGCATCATCGGCACGCCCATGTGGGACACGATCGACAGCCAGGTCGGCCGCCGCCGCGGCGTCGCCCCCGGCGAGGTCCGCGCCGGCGCCGTCCGCGACATGACCGAGCTCAAGCGCCTCGGCCGCCCCGACGACGTCGCCCGGCTCGTCAGCTTCCTCGCCAGCAGCGACAGCGACTACGTCACCGGACAGACACAGCTCGTCGACGGTGGGACGCACTTCACGTGAGGCTGCTCTAGGTGGGACATGTCGTGTTTTGGGGTGATACGGTTCTCTGTCTGGTGTCTGTCAGCTAAGCACTGTTTTTCTTTCCTTTCATTTTTCCTTTCCTCTCCCTTTTCCTTTTATGTGTGGGGACGGGAATGGCGATAGGTCATGGTAGGTGATACGAGAAGTCCTAGTTGTTTATTCAAAGTCTCTTCTGGAATCCGTCGCTCTGTCTCCTATTTAGTGTTTTACCCGCCGCGAAATAACGATCATATTAAAGTCTTACGGTTGGTATAGTAGTAGATGTGGTTACAACTATGAATGGTCGTGATTTGCTACCAAGGCGCTGGCCAACGCATGCAGCGGCTCCGCCCCTATTTGGCCTGCAAGTGGCTCACCAAATTCCCTAGTAGAACGACGTACCAAACTCTCGGCTCACAAAACATTCCGCTCACCACGTGGCACAGCAGGTCCGGAGTTTTGTAATGCTCAAGCATCTTATCTACAGGTCAGCTCCAGTTTATCAGGTCCCAGTCGCCAAGTAAGTCGTATGTCGATCGTTCGTTATATACCCCGTCCACGGGACGATAGCACGAGTCTCTCGTACTCTTCCTCTATACCGCATCAATCAACATACATACCTTGGTGCATGATACAATGGATTTCATCGACGTTGCCATTATCGGCGGGGGGCCGGCGGGACTGACGGCCGCCAACACGCTGGCCCGACAGCGCCACACCGCCGTCGTCTTCGACTCCGGGTCGTACCGCAATGCCGGGGCCGCTCACATGCACATGACGCTTACATGGGACCACAAGAGCCCCGAAGAGTACCGGAGCGAGGCCAGGAAGAATATCCTGGACAACTATGCCACGGTCCACTTCGCCGACGTCGCCGTTACCAAGATCGACAGGAAGTTGGACTCTCACTTCGAGGTCAGCGATGCCGCCGGCAAGGTGTGGGGAGTCCGGAAGGTGATCCTGGCCGTCGGCTCGACCAACACGTATCCGGATATCGAGGGTTACGGTCAACTGTGGAAGAAGCGAATGTAAGACGTGGTTCCCTCTCCAAATTTCCTAGGCAGCGCAGATGACTAACAATTTGGCCGTGTTGAAGATTTCATTGCCTGTTCTGCCAGGGCTACGAAGACCGCGATGCTCCCTCATCCGGTGTTCTGGCCCTTCCACCAGTCAACGGTACCCTCGCTGCACACCTGGCGCAGAATGCCGCTCAGCTCACGGACCAGGTTACGCTGTACACCAACAGCGACGCCGGTGTAGAAGCAGAGCTTAATCCCATCATCAGCACCTTCATAAAGTCCAAGTTCAAGGTAGAGACGCGCCAGATCAAGCGCCTCGTCAGTAACGACAAGGCCAACTCCGTCACGGTAGAGTTCGTCGACGGCTCCAGCCGAGAGGAAAAGTTCTTGGTGCACAATCCGCAGACGAGTCCTCAGGGCCCCTTTGTAGATCAGCTCGGTCTGGCCACGACGCCGCTCGGAGACATCCGAGCCGAAGGGCCCTTCTTCCAGACCAGTGTTCCTGGCATTTTCGCTGTTGGCGACTGCAGTACGCCCTACAAGGTTATTCCGAGCGCCGTCAGAAGTGGCTGCAATGCAGCCGTTATGGCCAGTTCCGAGTTGCAGGCCATCAAATACACACTGCCCTCATCCTGAATTATCATATCTTAGAAGCATCGTATTTTCTTTCATATTTTGGGAATAGGGGGGACTGTTATGGTAACTTAGAGCAGAACGAGAAGGACTAATCTTACTTTTTATGCCTGACCGCTCAAGAATCCGATGATACTGTCTCGGTTGTTGACAATTTCGTCATCCCCTTTTCGTGAAGTCCCTGCTATGCTCCAGATGGTAGTTAGAGAGGTCTTCAATTATTTTATAGCGGACGGCAGCGGGCTATAAGACCCAAATCAAGTCCGCTGTAAACTGTCTAGGCGCGGCTCTAATTGGGTATTTATAGGGTATCTTCAGCTCGCTTACGCCGACACCGGCCTAGCTTAGGGCCTGGTACGGGATTCAACTCCAAGATCGACAACCAAGGAATGCTCTCTTTAAAGCTTAGGAACTCACAGATGATTCTCGAGCTTCCTGTTCAGTATTGAATGTCGCGCGATCAATACCGCGACATGGATGTACGTAGCAATACGAACAGGACCCTGGTGGTCGGCGTGGACGTCGGGGGTACGGAAGAACCGGAATCGATCTTGTACGTACTAGGCCTGAGGCTAACGCTCGTCAAGGGACCAATACCGATAGTGTCCTCCTGGATATTGCCAAGTCCAGCGCCGATGCCGTGTTGGCGTCTCACAAGGCCCCGACAACCTCCAACGTGACTTTGTCCGTGCACACCTCTCTGGAAGCCCTCCTGAGTAAGTCGGCTGCAAAGCCCGCCGACGTTACGGCCCTTGCCGTTGGCACCACCCACTTTCTCAATGCTATCATCGAGAAGGACACCTCTCGTGTCGAGAAGGTTGCGGTCCTTCGCTTGGCTTCGCATAGCTTCTCCCGCGGCACGCCTCCATTCGCCGACTGGCCGCCAGCTCTGGAGAAGATCATCCACGGTCACTCCGCCATTATCCCGGGTGGGTGTAATATCGACGGAACCCTCATCGGACCCGTCGACGAGGCAGCGGTCCGAGAACAGGCCAGCATCATCAAGTCCAAGGGAATTCGAAATGTCGTCGTCGTCGGCATTGGCTGTGCGACGGACGACAAGTACCACCAAGAAGACGTGGTATGCGACTGGCTGAGGGTCGAACTTGGTGACAATGTGAATATCATCCTATCCCACGACATTGCCGGGCCCGGACTTTTGGCTCGCGAGAATGCTTCCATTCTGAACGCGTCCATCATGAACTTTGCCCAGCGGACGATCCGCGCCTTTATCGGCGCCATCCGTCGCATAGGCTTGCAATGTCCGCTGTATCTTACATCTAACGTCGGACACCTCCTGCCCTTCTCAGAGGCCATGAGGGCGCCTATTAAGGTGTTCTCATCGGGTGCGACTAATTCGATTCGCGGAGCCGCGTTCTTGGCGAGGTCGTCTATATCCGAGGGAGGGTCCATCGTCATCGACATTGGAGGCACCACCTGTGATGTTGGTTATCTGCTCAGGAATGGGTACCCACGACTAGCCAAGACCTATGCCGACCTGGCAGGAGTCAAGGTGAATCTGGAGATGCCGTCGGTAGAAAGCATTGGTCTCGGTGGTGGTTCCATCTTGCATGTCGCTGACAGCGGCTACGTAGCAGTTGGCCCCGACAGTGTCGGTCATGCTCTTACCAGCAAGGCGCTTTGCTTTGGAGGCGATGTTGCTACTGCTACGGATGTAGCAGTTGCATCAGGAACTGATATAGGCTCAGGCAAGGTCTCCCTGCCGGGGACAACCGTAGCCAAAGCCAATGGGCGGATTAAGAGGATGCTGGAGGACTGCATTGATCGCGTGAAACTGAGCCCTGAACCATGCAAAGTCATCCTGGTAGGAGGTGGTTCTATTCTTTGTCCAAAGGTGCTTGCAGGTGTGAGCGAGGTGGTCCTGCCCGAGCATGCCGGTGTCGCTAACGCCATCGGGGCCGCCATCGCGAAGGTCTTCGGCGGAGCCGAGAAGATCATCAAGGGAACCGGAGTTCAGGAAGGGATCCAAGAAGTCAAAGCCCGAGCCGTCCAAAATGCCGTTTCTCATGGGGGGTACGCCAATTCGGCCGTAGTACTCCATGAGGAAGTCTCTGGCGTGCCTTATACCACGAACCAGACGCTGATCAAAGTAGAAGTCGCTTGCGTGGCGGATCACGAACGGATGCACGCGGAAATGTCGCATGCCTCAATTCCAGACGAGCTAGTTGATCAGGTGTTGTACGAGGAGACCAAGAAGTATGATATCCAGTCTTCCAGCGAAGATGAGACGACCGATGGCGAGGCCGAGCTGAGCAAATACATACCGACTGTCACTGATGAAGGTGAATGGATACTATCTAAAACTGATCTGCGCTTTCTAGCCATCGGATGCTATATCCTTGGATGCGGTGGAGGAGGGTCACCGTATGCCCCTTTTCTCCATACGCGCCAGCTCCTGCTCGAAGGCGATAACATCCGCATTAGGCGAATGGAGGACCTAAAGGACGACGACGTGATGCCGCCAGTGTGTAGCATCGGCACACCGGCCGTCAGTATCGAGCGACCAGGTGGCGACGACGTGCTGTATGCTATGCAAGCGATGGAAAAAGACATGGACGTCAAGTTCAACCACTTGGTGGCGATTGAGATTGGCGGCGCCAACGGCGTTGGTACTTTGGTGTGGGCGAGTACGCGATATTACGACATGCCCGTGGTGGACGGCGACATGATGGGTGAGTGTAGTCCGTCTCTCACCCCAACAACTGCTAAACTCTCCTGATCCTCTAGGCCGCGCGTACCCCAACTTCGAGATGGTGTCGCAATACGTCCACGGCTCCTCCATAAACGAGCTGCTTCCCGTGATCCTATGCAGCGGCAGCGGCGAAAAGGTCACCATTCCCGCGCCGCAGCCCGACGTCGCCACCGCGAGCTTGCAGATTCGCGATGCGTGCGTGGGCATGGGCTCGGCAGCTGGCGCGTGCGGCCCTCCTATAAACGGGAAGTCTATGCGCGACATCGGCATTCCCAACACCTTCTCGCAGGCCTGGCGGCTCGGCCGCGCCGTCGCAATCGCACAGCAGACTGGTAACATCGTGGACGTGCCCAGGGCGCTAGCTGCCGCGGCCGGCGGCGAGAAGAGCGCCAAGGTGCTGTTCCAGGGCAAGATCCGGAGCGTCAAGAGCACTCTGACGACGACGGCGCACAGCTTGGGCGAGGTCATAGTCGAGAGACTTGCCGAAGGTGAGATGGAGACGGACGTCGACAAGATCGGAGAAGGGCTCGTGCAGATTGCCGTGCCCTTTATGAACGAGAACTTGGTCGTCAAAGGAACGATGGAAGATGGCTCTGAAAAGGTAAATACCTTTCACTTGAGTCCCCGGTGACCTGCTGTCACTACTTCAGGCGTCTATTGCCGGTCTCACCTTTGCTAACCTGGAATTTATAGATCCTTGCTACTATCCCCGACTTGATCTTCCTACTGGACACATCCACCGGCGAGGCCGTTGGCGTGCAGGAATACCGCTACGGCCTCAAAGTAACTGTCATGATCATGGCTCCGTATCCGCTTTGGGCCTCGCAGCGCGCGCTCGAGGTTGCTGGTCCCAGTGCCTTTAGTCTACCGTACGAATACCAGACAGCTCTCGAGTATACGAGACCGGTCAGCGTTATCGACGAATTCAGGCGGAGGGTCTAGATAGTATGTTTGGCGTAGAGCCTTAAGGAGTTGACGTCTATTCGTTCATGGCCTAGTCTAAAATTAGAATCAAGAAAAGGAAGCCTGATAGAATAGATTTTGTATTGTTCTCATCGTCCACGTCGATCTCGTATCTTTGAAACTGTCGGTATCTGATAGGTTCCGGAGCTGTGCAAACAAGTTCCGGCGGCGTTTCTATGGGAGTCGATCGTCCTAGCCCTTACGTCGTTGGCGGCCTGCTAGGTTTCCAGAGAGCTGGAAAGATACAGCTAGCTCATTCAGAGTATTTCCCCAGTTATGGAGTTGTTGTTTTTTGAGTTTTTTTTTTTTTTCATATCCAAGTGAAGTACTCGGCATTTTCAACGCATATTGCAGTTGGACGACTAGGACAGGTGATAGGGGAAGATTTACCAGGCGAATCGAGTGCTATAATATAGCGTACCGTCTCGCTAACCTCGGTGTATCTTGGGACGATAGGCTGGTGATGCAGCGCCACGTTAGCGGGGTAGGCGCCTGCTATGTGTAACTGTTGTTGTTTGTAAGATTATCATACGCTCATCTGACAAAAAGGACCTCGTAAGCTTATTCCGAGCTGCTCCCATCAGACTGTGATAGTCAGTTGCAAGCTGGCAGGCTGCTTTCATAGCCTCTTGATGGAGACAGTCTGGAGAAGATCGCCCAATGGTCGGTAGGCGCATCGGTGGACTTGCGCATGCAGCATGTTAGGCCGCGGATCTGCACCGATCGAGACCCGACGATGCATAGGTACATGCATACCTAGGTAGACTTGGGCTCTTGTTTAGACCTCTAACATGAATTCCTGTCATAGGAACCCGACCTGTGTCAATCAAGCACGGATACATGAGTTGAATAGCAATGGAGCAATCTAAATCTGCCGGTCATCTTTTCGTTGGTGGTAAAGTGTTCCTCCACGCCAAACAGCCAGGGTTCGAGACGGAGCCTCAGTTCGGAGATGCCGTCTACATACGGGACGGCACTATTGAGCACGTTGGTTCTAAGGATGACAATGAAATTTCCAAGTGTCGAGCTGCCGGTGCTACCGTACACGACTTGAACGGCCGAACCGTGCTTCCAGGCTTCGTCGACGGACACATCCATCTTCTGAGACTAGGCCAATCGCTAAAGAAAGTCGGCCTCGATCACTGCGAGAACCTGGACGATGTCCGCAAAGCTATCAAAGAGCACGCGTTGGCGTACCCCGACGAACCGCGTGTCCTCTGCAAGGGCTGGATGAGATACATGTGCAAGCCTCTAGCAAGCCTCGTCGACGACTTGGACCCTCGACCCATATATGTGGACTCGAAAGATCTTCACACGACTTGGTGTAGCACTGCTGCTCTGAAGGAGCTCGACGCCGAAAATCTGAAGGACCCCGAAGGAGGTAAGATAGAGCGCGATGCCAACGGAAAACCGACCGGCCCTTTTGAGGAGGCTGCAGTCTTCTCTATCATCTGGCCCTTTCTTGCCTCCGTGTCAAGCGAGAAAGACCGCGAGGAGATGATCCAGTCCGCAATTCAGGCGTATAATGCATCTGGATACACCGGCGCCATAGATATGGCAATGGACGAACAAGCATGGACAACCCTCCTCAAGATGAAGGAGAAGCAGTTATTACCTTTTCGACTGGCCGCCTATTGGCTCATGACTCCCTCTACGTCGGAGGCCGATTGCCTCGCCCAAGTAGATAGAGCTATCGAGGTGCATAAACAGCTCGGCGCCGACGAGTCTCCCGATCTACATGTTGTCGGTATCAAATTAATATGCGACGGCATCATTGATGCCTGCACCGCGTACCTGTCGGAACCATATCTGAAAGGAGCCGAAGCCAAGAAGGCATCCACCGGGGAGCCGTTCTGGAGTGGGGATACACTCAACGCTGTTGTGCGTAAGGCCGACGCCGCAGGCCTTCAAGTTGCCCTCCACGCGATCGGAGACGCAGCTATCACTATGGCGGTTGACGCCCTGTCTACCTGCTTTCCTAAGAACCGTCACCGAATAGAACACCTTGAACTCGCCTCTTCTCGAGACGCCAAGCGTCTTGGAGAACTAGGGATGTGAGTACCAACCACCTCCTCGAATCGCAAAGTTAAGATCAACTGACCATGTGCCCAGAACGGCATCTGTACAGCCAGTCCACGCCGACCCGTGGATCCTCCGAGCGTGGCCGAGCCTCCTGGGACACCGGTGCGGGCGCGCGTTTCCCTACCGGGAGTTCTCCGACGGGGGCGCGCCGCTGGCCCTCGGCAGCGACAGCCCGACGTCGCCGTGGGACATCATGGCCAATGTCTACGTCGCGACGACCCGGAAGTCGTACAGGAACACCCAGCACGACGAGGCAGTCAACTACAACTTTCGGCTGGGCATATGCGAGTCGGTCGTGGCGGCCAGCTACGGCTCGGCGAGAAGCGTGTTTTGGGACGGTCGGCTCGGCAGCTTGGAGCCGGGGAAGGCTGCGGACCTTACGGTCTGGGATATGGAATGGGGGGTAGACAGCCTTCTCGGCGCTGCGATAAAAGAGACTTGGTTCAACGGAGAACGAGTCTGGAGCGCTTAGCATGGTCATACACTGCGTACATAAACTTGAGTTGCTTAGCGAAAATATTAAGCGTAAGGTTGCAAGTTTTGGTAAACGACGATTATAAACAATCGGGTATAATGCTAAGCTGATACCGGAATTCGGCAGATAGAAACAAAGAGACGGCATCGTATCGTAAAACATCCGTGAAAAAATCGTAAAAGGTAGGAGAAGGTCTAAAGTGTATACACGTAATCTACCGCTTGGCGTCCCTCGTCTATATCCTTTTGGAGATCTCCGTTGTACTTCATCAACTCGTCTATGTACGCTTGACCGATATACGAATAGACATTCACAGGTTCGCCTGCAGTTGAGACTGCAGCTTCCTGCTTAACCTCCGGTAGATCTTGGGCCGGGCGAAGTACTACGGGAACGTCAGAGCCGAGAAGAACATATACCTTATCTCCGGGCCTTGTTACGTCAGGGCCGAGTCCCAGGAGCCCGGAAGCAGTAACGAAGAATGTGCGGCCATACGAAGCTGCTTTGACAGCAGGCATTATCTCCTCGTTGACGATGTCACTGGACGGGCCATCTCGATACACCCCCGCTGTGATAGCAGTGTAAAATGCTTGCCGGGTGGTCAGGGTATCACGAGGGACCCTGCTGCTCGTTTCGGCGAGTTCTTTCCATTGCGGCAATACATTTCCCCAGTACCTCCAGACGTCCACAGCTGCCGCAACATGCGGAGTTTCCGCGCCGTGTTTTACCATGCTGAAAAATTTGAGCCAAGTTACTTGAGTGGTCTGGCCGATGGCGACGACCTCGTCTGCTGCCCAGCCGCTGAGTCTCATCATTTCTTCGACAACCACACACGAAGGCGCGTCTATACCTCCTGCGGCTGAGAATCGCGAGGCAGTCGCCCACGGCTGATTGTAACTGTATGGACCTGTCCAGAACGGAGTAGCGCGAAAGTTGTTCCCGGAACCCGACCACCGAGGGCACCAGGTGAATTCTCTGGCTATTCCCCTACTCAGGAACGAAGTACCAATGCATTCGTTCAGCACCAAGACGGACAAGGACTTCGAGGCATTGATGAGCTTCACGGCGCAGTCCTGGAAGACATCTACCGACTCTGACGTGTAATCCGCACGGATAGCTGTGTCTTCTTCACCACCCCGCGACAAAGCCAAGAACGCGAAGATCTTGTCGCGAGGATCCGTAGCTTGCTTCATGTGAAACGCAAACAGAAGTTCAAGTAAATTGTTGCCAGAGGCGCTGATAGTTTTCGAAAGGCCATATTTCTTCAGAGCGCGGTACTCTTGTAGATAGGTGCCAGCAGGATCAAAAGAGTGACTCTGAATAGCCGAGTCGACCAGGCCGCAGAATCTATCCCATTCGATAGTGTCCCTGGAGCATTGTATGATAACTTGCTTGGCGGCGATAAGTTCCTGCACGACCCAAACGCGCATCCACCAAGGCGAACTCGGGAGTTTGGAAACCACGCAGACAGTGCCAAAGTGGTAACGAGTCGACGGGTTATGTCTCCGGGCCGCTTGAAATGCCTGTCTAATACCGAAGGGGGAGGCGTTCAGCCAGACGACAACGCGAGTCGCAGAACCATATATATTACACATATGCTGGACCTGCGCTTCCCGTTCCTTGATATCGATTTGATTAATGCACAAGGCGTCTACCCACAGGACCTTCGACTCGGTCTCGTGTCGTAGATGAGCTAAAGCATGATGCAAGTTGTGCGCAACCCAGAACTTCTTTCCATTAAAATAGATGGTCCGATCCATGGTTGGGTTCCCCCCATACGTACGAGAGAGCCTCATACTCAACATCGCCCAGCTCCGCCGTCCTAAGCTGGCAGCGGATGGGGCTTCCAGGTAGACCAGGGAGCAGGTACAGTATGCGAATTTGACCAGGGGCCAACTGTTGGTATATCGATTCGTTTCCTTCCAGCTTCCGGCGCTGTTCGTTAAGATAATCGAGGCTAAATGTTTTCTGGTGCGTATCTCGAAGAGTCGAGAGCACCCCGCGAGCAGCACCTTCGCCACCTAGCATATAGAGGTAACCGAGTAGAAAGAAGAGAGTCATCCAAACATTTCGAGGTACATAGAACAGAATAGTCGTTGCCTGGGTTCCAAGCCGCTCTTCAACGTGCGCCACAAACCCCAGAACTGATGTAGAGCAGGATCTAATGCCAACAGCCAAGGAGTCTGCGGCATCAGACTCGAAAATCATCCATATCAGATCCTGGATGTAGGAGTAAGGCCCGGCTAACGAGTACAGAACAGACCCCTGAGTTTCAGCAGTGAGCTGCGATGCTCGGAAAAGGCCCCGTCGAAGTATTCTCGAAGGGTAGGAGACGATAGCCCAGTAAAGCAGACCATAGACTTCGAATATGACGAGCGCAGATACGAAAATAATAGGCGCGAAATACCAAAACCAGACGGCGAGGAATGCCACCAAGGCGTAGAGACACGCTTTTTTCAGCCCTCCGCCCAGACGAGCCCAGATTGACGAGAACATTGGTCTTTAGTCCGATATGAACCGCAGATATTAACTTTACCCAATCCCTGGAAGATCGTGGTTTGCGGTGCCGAGGTCAAAGAGCTGCCATATTGACAGTCGATTGACAGTCGATTGACAGCAGAGCCCTGTACCATATTGAGACTGATACCAGAAGAACAGAGACGTAAATACATGAGCTCACGATGTTTAAAGCCGCGTAACGCGTAACGTAGAAAGACGGAGCTGAAACCCCTGATCAGTTAGCGCTGACGGCAGGCCGCGGGACTTGCCGTCAGCCCGTCCTACCGTCTTCGGCCCCACGAAGAATTTCGAATACGTCACGACTTTTTTTCCCTTGCCTCTCCTAGCAGCATTACCGAATTACATATGTATATGTAGCCCAAGGTGGGACACTCTCTGGGTCCGTCCCCTGTCGGCCAATCTCACGAGAAGATCGACGAGGACGAAACACCGCACCGAATCCAAACCAAACCAGGGAAAAAAAGAACCATGGCATCAGGCCTGCTCAACACCTTCCTCCGGCTGACCAACTTCCGGAGCCCGTTCCTGCGGGCGGCGGCGCCGGGGGTCGCCGCCGCCTTCGCGCTGCAGGCCGCCGTGGGCGCGCCGTCCATCCTCGCGCGGTCGGAGCGCTTCTACGACGCCTCGGGCTCCGCGACCTTCCTGTCCGTCACCGTCCTCAGCCTGTACCTGCCGAGCCTGCGCGCGCGCGCCGCCGCCTCTCTAGCAGGCGCGGCTCAGCCTGCGCTGCCGAGCCTCTTGGGCCTGCTGTCCGCCGGCGGCGGAGGTGCAGGCTTCCACTGGCGCCAGCTCGCGCTGAGCGCTGCCGTTGTGTTCTGGTCTGTTAGATGTGCGTGTCGCCCCTAATTTCCTTTTCCTTCTCCTTCCCAACTCCTTGTCGTATAACGAACGACCTACCCACGTGCAAGAAGCAGACGTGTATTAATGCAGAGCCCGTGCAGTGGGCTCGTACCTGCTGCAGCGCATCTTCCAGGAGGGCCACGACTCGCGGTTCGACGCGATCCGGGGGTCGCCGGCCAAGTTCGCGGGCGCGTTCGCGGGCCAGGCGACGTGGGTGTCGCTGTGTCTGCTGCCGGTGATGGCCGTGAACGCGGTGCCGGCGACGGTGCTCGCCTCCCTGCCGCTGCGGATAACCGACGTGCTCGGGCTCGCCATGTTCGCCGGCGGCTTCGCCTTCGAGATCGCCGCCGACCGCCAGAAGGGCCGCTGGCTCCGCGAGCGCCGCGAGAAGCTGCACGACGAGCCGTTCCTGACCCGCGGGTTGTGGGGCAAGAGGTAAGCCTGTTTCTTGCAGTGTACCTTGGCAGGGAGCTCCTATGGGGTGCCCAGACTAACAAACGCAATAGCCAACATCCGAACTACTTTGGCGAAGTCACACTCTGGACCGGCATCGCGACGGCTAGTGCCGGCGTGCTGGTGACGCGCCCGGCCCAGGCTGCGCTCGGGCTTCCGGGTGGTTTGGCCGGCAAGGTTATTGCGTTGGCGGCGTCCTTCGTGAGCCCGGCATTCGTTGCCTTCCTACTGTTGAAGGTAACGGGCGCACCGCTGTCTGACAAGAAGTACGACAAGAAGTACGGCCATCGTAAGGACTACCAGCAGTGGAAGCGTGAGACCCCCAAGTTTTTCCCCAAGCTATCTTGAGCCGTGTGTGGTAACTATATGTAATAACATGATAATGTGAAAGTCACCTTGAAATATTTCAGCTTTTTTTATTTTCCCAATTTTTCAATTACTGGACTATTTCGTATCAATATCGAATCCTAATCCTCATGAAAATGTAGCCAATGCGCCTAGCTCCAGTACATGTGTCACTCGGCGCAGATATCTCAGCGCCGGTGTCCCAAGTCCACCTATCCAAACCAGTACCATTTAGCCAGAATTATGTGTGGAACTTCTTGACCTTTTCGACCTCGTCATAACTACCCAGGTAGATACCGGATCGGTCGTGAATGTGCTCCGGCACGACCTCGAGCATCCTCCTCATCTTGCTGTTGACAGCCTGTCCACCAGCTGAATGATTGTTAGCTCTCTGCTATGGAGGTAAAACGATGGAACGTGTGCGAAGGAGGACTACTTACCATTTTCGAAGACCATGGCCATCGGCGCGCACTCGTATAGAATTCGCAGTTTGCCCTTAGGACTCTTCTTGTCTGCCGGGTAGGCGAAGATACCACCGTACAGGAGCGTCCGGTAGGCGTCAGCAACCATACTACCAATATATCTGGCGCTGTATGGCTTGCCGTTCTCTTGGGGCAACTTCAGGTTGGCGAAGTAGGCATTGGTGGCATCCTCCCAGTAGTGCGAGTTACCCTCGTTGACCGAGTAGATAGCTCGCTGCTTGGGAATCCTCATGTCCGGGTGCGTTAGGATGAACTCGCCGAACGAGTTGTCCAGCGTAAAGCCGTTAACGCTGCCGCCTCGCATGGTGATGACCAGCTGCGCCGAGGCGCCGTACATGGTGAATCCTGCGGCAAGCAGCTCCGTTCCAGGCTTCAGGATGTCCTCCTTGGTGCCCTTTGAGCCTTCCTCTAGTTTATGAATACCAAAGATGGTTCCCACCGATACACCAGCATCCAAGTTGGAGCTACCGTCGATGGGATCACACGCCACGGCGTATCGGGCGCCTTGGTGGTCCTTGAAAAAGATGACCTCCTCCTCCTCTTCCGAAACTAGGAGCGCACACTTCCCGGACGACCTCATGGCGGCAATGAAGAGGTCGTTTCCGATTACATCGAGCTTCTTCTGGTCGTCGCCCGTCGCGTTGGATTGGCCAGCCAGACCCGTCAAGTTTACTAGTGTCGCCCGACGAATGTAATGAGAGATGGCTTTGAAGGAGAATTGAAGGGCGTGGCACAGTAATCTACGTTGGGAGCAGTATTAGCAATTGGTTGTCTTGCGTGCTTGGCAAATGTGTAGGGACTTTACGTGAAATCTCCGGTGGCTTCCTGGTGTTTTGTCTGCTCCTCTGTTAGGAAGCGAGTTAGGGTGACAATGTTTGTGTTCACAGCCGCTTCCTCAGCCGGAGGCATATCGTGACCGTTGCCATTGGCTGCCATTTTGGTTACAGTATGTGTGAGAGACGAGAAATAAGGCGAAAGGGATGTTGAAAGATAGCAATTGGGTAGGACAGGCAGCTGCTCTGGATGCCTCGGCTGTTCTTATATGCTAATGGCGGAGGAGCGGAAGGGTTAATAGGTCGGCAAGACTCAGAGGAAATTAGGCAGGATTGGGGTAAGTAGAAAGAAGATGCGATGGGAAGGTGAGTATATAGTCGAGCTTCCGGCAAGTTATCGTCAGGTCAGACGAGAATATTGGTGGTGGTTAATCTATATGCCGAGGGGGACAATCGTAGCTCTTAAGAAGGGCTGAACAACGTCAAGTCACTTGGTCTTTGTCAGAACCCCCACATGGCTCTCCCTACGTCGTCAGTCATGTCATGCTCCGCTCGCTCCAACTGGCTTTTTTTTTTCTTCGGTGCTGCGGGTAACGAGGAAGACGATGACATACGGCATCCATCCGGAGACGTCGATCCAGACCCAGCCCGCCAAGGGCCATAGCCGGCCGAGGGGAAATGTGGGCTGGCGACTGGGACGTGATGGGCGACAAGGGCGAGATGGGCGACCCGTGGGCGCGAAAAAAAAAAAAGGGGGGATTTCTCGGGTCGTGGCACTTAAGCCGCCATTGATCAAACCGAAGCGGGATATGCCGGCAGGCTCGGGTCTAGAGAACGTCACGTACACCATATTTCTAATCGTGGAAAATTACACGATGCCGACTTAGGCTTCATGATTTGCTTCGGGCGGCGCCCATGTGATACGCATGATACAGCTAACCGCCCAGACCGCCACGGCACGGTGGTTCTGAAGCAGGTTGGTTCTAAGCAAGGCTATACATAGCACACACAGCATAGAATGGAGAAGCCTGGAAAGCTTACTGAGAAATGAGGGGAAAAGTAATACCCACGTCCCTACATCATAGAAGCTGATAAGTGAACAGGTTGTAAGGGTTAGGTAACGCAGCAGATGGCTGACATGGCTATGATGGCATGTGAGGGGCCGTAAAGGAGCCCACAGAGGGACAAGGGGGAGCTTTATGGCCAGGCGAGCCAGGCCGAGAGAGGGGCATATGTGGCCCCTGACATCGCGATCGTGGGATTTATCGAATTGTCTCTTATCCATCTCTTATCCTTATCTGCCCATCTCCTATTTGCAGCTTAGGTAATTTGGGTACTTAGGTACGAGCCTGGAGCTCTCGACCTCGGATTATCGGCCATCAATCTTCCGCGTTGACCCGGCGGCTTCCAATTTGCGCGCCCCACTTGAGGGAAGCTACAAAAGTTTTTTTTTTTTTTAGTGTTAATTTCTTCCTCTGCAGCACTTTGTGATTCTCTCTCCGTACAAGTCAACCAAAGCATTCCGCGTCAAAGTATGACTGTAAGTATACCAATATCTTCTCTTTCTATCCTTCCCTGATGACAATATGTAAACCGCAAACTAGAGTCTTTGACCTTTTGGAATGAAACTGTTTTTACACGTCAGTCTGAGCAGAAAGCACCAAACTCCGACATTTAATGCGACAATTGAAGCTTCGTCGTGCTAACTCGAAGCTAGGTGATGCGCCCATTGGGCTTCAGCAGAAGCCGTGTAGGCTAGCCGCTTGATGGCTTCGTCAATCGAGCGTAGAAGGGCCATTAGGTATGTCGCCTTCCTTACCTCTCCCCATCCTCTTTACCTGATGATCTTTCTATGCATTCGCATAGCTGGAAATTACCGTCTGAAGCGCATGCTCTTGACGACAAAATCTAGGCTGTTTTCTGATAAAGATTTGTCCTATTTCATTCTTTGTGGTCTTGACCTGCTCTAGCAGTCGCTAATGTCCGCTACAGATGTCCTAATGGCCTGTTGCTGAACGGTACGCGAACATTCCCTAGCCGACATTACTCCTCGATATGATGAAGCGGCACTGGGCTCCGAATTAATATCACATGAGTCGATATGCCAACTTGTGGCAGGCCTAGAAAACCTCGCCCACTGATCACGACACTTCATTCACCGCTGCATTTTCAACAGACGACGACACATTCGCTAACGTCAACTTGCGAATTAGTGTCGGCAGGATGATATACACCGCCAGTTGCGGAACAAGTGCTCGAGGGTTCTGCCTGAACACGTATTGACTGGTTATTCACGATGGCTACGTGCTCGAGGGCCCCCGAGAAAGCCTTGTGCTCAGCAGTAATGTAAGCAAACTTTCGACACTTTTCTCTGCCGTTTTACCTGATGAGCACAGATGACGAGTCTGATTCGGATTTCCGTTGTAGACAACCTTTTTTACTACCATTCATGCATTTCTGATAAACCTTGTTTTACTACTGTTTTGATGGCTCCTTGGAGAATTCATTCTGACGGCTATAGGTACCGCTGAGTAGTCGATCCGACAACATCGTGGTCAGTCTTCACGTTACTTTTCGGAGTCTGAGGTCCCGCTGCAATATGATGATTTGATATAAAAATTAACAAGCATATGTCGGAGCCTTATGGCATTGATGACTCTAGTCATGTCTGACTGCAGCGGACCCAGATCTCTATCTTTCATTACACTGCTGCTCGTTGCTAACAGGCACAAGTAGACTTCAGAGCCCGGAGAGCTGCTCCATATTCTTTACTTTCTCCAAGGTAAGAAGACAATCCTGTCCCCCTTTTCTACACTTACAATGATGAACACATAATTTCACGACGGTCAACATAGCTCGTCATAGCTTTGATGATATCGCCTTTGACAAGGCATTGTGTCTGATATACGATTTATTCTTCTTGATAATGGAATATTACTTGATGAATTGTGCTGACTCTTTTATTAGGATATAGGTATGTACGATAAACCACGTGTCGATACTTGAATTTCGACATACTCCAGGCCCCTATTTGATCCTGTTGGATATCGTTTTTGCGATAGTGGTATGGATGAATATGGCTGTCAAGCTCCTATGTAATCCATCACCCTTCATGCCATAAGATGGTGAGGTGCCTGTTTGTGCGTACTTGATATTATATTCAATGCTAGACTAGGGTCATCTAGTATAGCCATTAGCAACTCCTTCTTTTACTTATGATAGATGCTGGCCCTAATTATGAACATTCTCTTATTCTGTAACATACTTGCATCAGTACCTGATAATAATAAGGTAACGATAGAGCGCGTTGAATGCTAGCCCACCACAAGTATTGGCTTGCTGTAATGAATGCACGAGGTTTAGGAGGGGTCTTGCGCAGCTGGAAACGAGTGTTCTGATTAAGAGAGTGGACGTTGCACCTTTTTGGGCTCGTCCGCATTTGGATTTACCTAGCAGGCCCCCTTTGTGACTGGCTACATGGTCTTACTCTTGACCTAAACCTCGGGCTACTGTGTCCCTCAGATAGGGGACCTCTTGTGCCTTATGCCATCTTAAGGGTGCCGTTGGATCTGAAGAGTGCGGTCAAGGAAATTGCATATTGCATATGCGGACAAGATGTTCAGGGCAAAGTCGGCCGCGTTGGTCAAGCCATGGGCACAATTGCTAGTCGACCAAGGAGACATTCCCCTGAAACCGAAAGGGTGTCGCAGGCTGCAGTTCACCGTCGCGGGACACTCGGACCGTCAGATCCGCGAGTTAAGCGACGATAGATGTAAGGAGGTACGCGTGTGGTATCAGCATCACAAGAAAAAGGCCGAGACCAGCAAACCACAATATGACTACTCATATGATCGACCCAAACTCATACGCAGAGGAGATAAACTTTACGGAGGAAAAACAACGAACAGACATTTCCTCTAATGCGTTCATGGCCATCCGTGGGTAGAGCATGGTATTTTCTACTAGAAGTCCCCTTGATCCGGTCGACGAAGACCAGTCCCTCGAGCCAGCTGCGCTCGGACAGACGAGGACTGTAGGAGCGGCAGTCGTCCTCACCAGTGCAGGCCAGAGGCTGCCCCAGACAGAGAACTGTTGATAGGGAGAAAAAGGTTGACCCACGGCAAGGGTAATGTCGGAAATCAGCTCTGGCCCTACTGTTGTAGGCTCGACTGCCATAAAATGAAGCGAATCCGATAGCGCGTGTACGTGTTGACGACGGGTTTCCAAACGTAACACGATAGGTCCCCGACCGACCTATTGAACAGATTCGCAGTGTTGGTGATGTTCATGGAGCTGAAGGTGCTGTCCAAATGTGCATTAGGTGAGTGAAAATTGGGCTTTGATACGGGCGGAATATAGATGTTGGTGAGCAAGTTGATCTAACCTAGGTAGCTCGCTATAGTAGCGACCAGAACTTCATATAAGCAGTCCAGTTGCACCATCGTTGTGCCCCAGCGGTCATGTTATGGGCATTTGCCTCATAGGCTCAGATATACAGACTTAAACAAATACAACAAGTGACACGGGCCTATATCCTCACAATGTGTCAATATCTCGAGTCCTTCTCGAGCCATGGAACATACGAGATAGGGCAGCAGCATGGCTAGTCTCGAGCACATGGCATTACTGCGGAATCGGGTTCAAGCCCGGGTACCGGAATACTTGTACAATGTACTTGGAAAAGGGGCACACAAGAGGTTGAATTTACCAAGCATCAAGTTCACTAGGTATCTACCTATCATGATTCAGTATCATGTTTAACCTGACAGAATAATGTCCGCAAGGCTCAAAATGCTAAGTATCTTGTCAGTGAGGAGCCAAGGAATTGTAGGAATACATGATGCTAGCGACGCCATGCATCACAGGGGCAGTTCAGCTGTGGCTGAAGCTGTAATGAAATTGACGGGAGACAGAACACGATTTTTTTTCTGACTGTATTTGATCTGAAGCTGAACTCGTCACTCCATCAAATTTGGCTAAGAATAGTCAAGGAACGATGAAAGTCTAGGAAAAGAGGGCTGAAGATGTCTTCCGCAGGTTCAAGCTACTCGGCTACTGATATCATCACCTTTATCGGTGTACCCCTGGCCGTCCTCGGTGTCTTGCCTATCCTATATAACACCTTTGCAACGCTAGTCGCGCTGTCCAAGGTCAAACGGATGCTCCGCCACAGTCGCCTGACAGCCCTTATTTGTAGCGATGTGGTAAACCGAGTCATCGAAGTAGAGTTACCACGGTATGCTGTCACCCCTTGCGATCGCTTCACCGACACGGAACTATACTGGCAGCCCGCAGGACAGCCTAGCTTCATCCCCGGCGGCTCTTGGACGACCTTCAACTGGCGAACTCGCGCCATCGGCGCCAAGACCCAGCGCCTCGAATATGCCGACCAGCTCCGCCAACCCCAGGTCGACGTCGCGTTCGACGAGCTCATCGCCTATCTCCTCGACTTGGGTGCCGTCCCCGATGCGCACGGCTGGAAGCTTCTGCGATCAACGGGGCTATGGGCCCCGACCGGTTGTTCGTTGATGAATTCGCCCGATGGGCTCCATCATGCCTTGACAATTGCCCCGTTAGATGACTCCGACGGGCTGTTATCTCTCAAGGCGAACTGGTCCTCGGATTGGACAACGCGCAACTTCTCTTCGTTGCCCCCCTATTGGATCAGGCTCCCGCCGCCACCGTCATCAAGAGCTGCTGAAGCTGCGAACACTGTAACGGAAGAAGCACCAGTCTCCGAAGATCTCGGACTAGAGGTCACGGAAAAAGGAAAGGAAACGGAGCAAGCGCCTTCACGCAAAGAATCTCTCGACTCGATCCAGAAGCAAGCAAACAAGAACGCAACGTCCGCGATCAACTGCCAAATATCCAGCAACGGCCTCATCTCCGCAACAACCCAAGACGACGGCACCCTCTTCTCGCCAGCTAGCCTGCAGAGCCTGCACATCGAGCACCTGCGGATCCACAGCGGCAGGTCGGACGGGGTGTGGTTCGCGAGCGTCGCGACGGCACTCGGCGCGACGAGCCCGACGACGCTGCTGTGGAACTACGCAATCCCGGACTCTGTGCGCGGCTTCGCGCGGCGCGCCACGGTGCCGTGCGGCGTGCTCGTGCAGCTGGGCCTCGTCGACGAGGCGCGCGCGCCCGCGTGGGCGACGGCGCACAACGCCGGCGAGGAGGCCAGCGAGCTCTTCTTCCGCCGCGCGGCGGAGAAGCGCATCGCCGTGCAGGCCGAGAGCCGGATGCCGGCAGCGCAGAGGGAGGTGGCGGCGCGGCTGCGGATGCAGGTGGAGTCGAATCAGAGGATGCAGGATAGTCAGTTTAGCGAAGACTCCATCCCTTCCCGTGTTTAAGTGTTCTTGGGACTGACGAGCAGGAATAAACAGTGCGCGATCGCATGCGCCTAGACGCCCAGCGCCGCGAAGCCCGCACGGCGGAGGCGCTGCAGAGCCCGAAGTGGGACACCAAGGTCGTCGCGGAGCACAGTCTGCGATGGCTCGCGCAGAGGGGGGAAGGCGGCACTACCAGTCCCATCTTCGACATCGACGAGTCATCCTCAGCGAGGGACGTCGCGGGCGCGATCCTGCACCGCATGGTGCTCGACGGCGCGTTCGCGTCGTCCGTGTGCCGCGTGCTGGACGCGTGGCGGGCGTGGGCCGACAACGGCGGCATGCGCCGGGCCGACCTGGACGCCCTGTACGAGATGCGGGAGCTGTTCGCGCTGGCGAGCCTGCTGGTCGCGCTGGTCAGGGACGCGGCGACGGACTGCGAGGGCACGCTGTCGCTGGATTTGCAGGAGTGCTTGCGGATGTGGAAGGTTGTACGTCTGGGCTGAGACTACCTATTAATACCGTGACATTGTTTGTTTTTGACCTGTAGGTTATGGTATTAACTATGGTTTACTATAAGGAGAAGGTCCGAGAAATAATTTCCTCTCCTCCTGAAGGATCTGCATACTGGGCAATTTGCCGTCAGCTCGGTTAGATTGCGCGTATTCGATCTGTCTGAGAGGCTCAGAGTGAAATACTGCGCCTGTATCAGTACTGTCATACTACCATGCCTCTCTCATTTTCATCGAATTTTACTTCGGCTTGGACTGTTCTTCTAAGTGTGCTCGTGATGATATATCAGCTTGAATAGACGTTTTCTCCTTGTAGGAATGTATCGTGGAGTCGGTCGACAAACAAAGTGGCCAGGGGCTCATTTGTAATCAAGTAACAATTACACGAACCCATCCTCGATAGTTCCTGGAATGCTATTGTGTGTCTCGGATACCAGCATGAGACACGAGAAAAGCCCGAGCCACGGTGAAACCGACTGGAACATGCCAGGCACATTCATGGATCTGTTCATTAAACCACGCATTTCCAACGGACAGGGAACCCGAACCGAGTGGACTAATCTCGGAGGACTCAGCCATGTCTCTCGAGAAGTACTGTTGCACATCAGCGCGGACGGACTTCGCTCCAAGTCCACGTACCCGGCGTTCGGAGGGTAGGACAAGCGACGCGGCAAGCCGCATGGGGAGGAATTGGTAGTCCGGAGCAATTGCCGTATTTCAGATAATATTTGGATATTGACTACCATTACGTATATACAAGCCGAGGAACCAAGACGCCATCTCTATGCAAGAGCATAGTACCTCTTATCCAGGGTATGCCGACAAAACCTCTGTACCTACCGGGGCCCTTCCGTCTATGTATACCAAAGCGTAGACTTAGATTAGATAGGGGTGCCCTTGACGAGGAAAGGGTGGGCTTCGGTGTTGAACACCCACTTGTTGTCGTGGGCGGCGTTGACCTGCCACTCGGCGTCGTCGGCCTGGATGAGGTAGCTGTACTTGAGAACCTCGGCGAACCAGAAGCTCTCCTGGAAGTCGGTGAAGCCGCCGCCGCCGGCCGCGTTGACGTCGTTGATGGAGCTGAACCCCACGCCCGCGCTGCACGTCGCGTTGATGTTGAGGAACCCCTCCCACGCCCAGTCCTGGTACTTGGTGTCCCCCGTCGCCCGGTACGCGTAGTAGAAGCTCTCGATCACCTCCGGCCGCAACACGTAGCTCCCGCCCCCCGACGGGATCCAGAATCCCGCCGTCTGGTAGAAGTCGGTCGAGCCGTTCGGCGGTGGCGCGTTGTTCGTAGCGTTGGTCGGCAGCTTGCTGTCCTGCCAGTTGAAGACCTCCGGGCCGATGCCGGTGGCCGTGGCCGTGTACGTGTCGTGGCACGCCGCTACGAGGTCCAGTCCGAAGTCGACGTAGTCCTGGTTGTTCAGCGTGAGACCGCCGAGGATAAAGTTTCCTCCGTCAAAGCAGGCCAGATGCGTGGATACGAAGGAGAGCTCATTAGGTCCATCGTAGGCGGCGAGGAATGTTAACTCTGGTCGGCTTGTGGGATGAGAAGCGAGATACTTGATGCTCGAGTCGACGGCGGTGATCCAGCGGTCCCTGTACTCGCCGAAGCGGTCCTGGTCGTATACGAACATCTTGATCAGATACTCGTAGTACGAGTCGGTCCCGCCGTTCCAGCCGCCGCTGGAGTCGGTGAAGGCGCCGTCGGTGACGTTGACGTCCGTTCCGAGCAATCCTGGGAAGGGCTCCCCAATATCGGGGTTCCGCACGTTGAGAAGATAGTCTTCAGCTACCTGCGTCAGCTTGGCGTACTTGTCGTCTCCCGTAATATCGCTAAGGTGGGTCCACTCGAGCACCAACGTGCCGATCGTGGCGAGGCCGTTGGTCGTGTCGTTACCGACGGCGTACCCACCGTCGCCGTATATTAGTGTGTTTATCGGTACCCCGCTGGGAGTGTCGAACGTCACACTGAGAATGTCGGCCAAGCTGATAGCCTGTTGCAGAATCTTGTCTACTGCAGATTTATCCGTCACGTACTCGCTCAGAGGACCGCTTAGGAAGTCATATGCTGGAATAGCGTGAGTATAACGAACAATATGGCACGTGCTCAGCCTTCGTACCTGAAAGTAGACCTGCCAGGTAACGAATTGTTGTCTCAAATACAGACACAGACTCCGAGTCAGGGGCGGTGGCGCTGAAATCGATAGTCTGGATATGATCGACGATCTGGGTGATGACTTCTTGATTTCCCATAACCAAAGCGGTCGAGACGGCGTCGACCGCGCTGGCGCCCCATCCGTTCCTAGCATCAAGGTTAGCCAAGCGTCCTGAGCGCGCTTATCATATCGACGCACCGGTCGTTCTCAGAAGTTTCTGAGATGGGCCTCAGAGTGTCGTTGGGAAAGGCATATTTGTAGTACCCGTCCCAGGAACGCTGGAAGGCCTCCTTTACCGCCGCCTGCCTATCAGGATGAGATACATAGGAAGGCTGGGCGAGTGCTGGCAAGGCACAGGCCAGGACGACCCCAGCGTATCTGAACGACACCATGTTGGAGAGGTAGATGGGAATCTAACTACAGCAGGCTGCCTCGAGGATGTGGCAGACTAGACCGGTCGACCGAGCCTTTAATATATCAGGTGGCTGAGAAGACAAAGGCAAGGGAAGGGAGGGTGATAAAGCAAGTGGGAGTAAGCTGTAGTCTTATAAGAGCAGCGTTGTAATAATACAAGCCACGGGGTACCGAGCGTGAGGATGGTCACAGACTACGGCCAGAATGTGGATATCTATCCCACCCGCATGCCGCGTTGTTGATAGATGTACATGTTCCCTGGCGGGTGACGGGGACCCTTCGCGGGAGGCGAAAAGCTTGGATAGGACAGGGATCGGTGGTGCTTGACATGGTATCCGTATCGAGGGGGGTGTGGCTTGCTGGCTTGCTGGCTTGCGAGCTTGGTAGCTCTGACCTACTATGTACGTACATATCCAGCATATCCTATCCCATCTCGGGCTCGACTTGCCGACTGTCGAGGCCCTCGACTGCCCGCATGGGAAAGCAGGTCACAGCGGCGTTGCGGCTCGCAAGTCTATTGGGAGCGCGGGTTCCTCTCCTGTTCTGGCCCGTACGGCTGCCCAACCGATCAGCAAGATAAGGGGGGTGGTGGAGGGTCGACTAAGGGTCGCTGTAATGTAACGCTGATGATCACAGACGTCAAGCACGAGGATTCCCAAGCCTCGACCAGATAGGCCATGTGGCACAGGACTATGCCTCGTTACAGGCAGCTATAGCTCATATGATGACCCAGACACGTTCCGGTCGAGAAGAGAGCTCTCTCTTGATTCGGCATCGGTAGGAAATTAGGAAACGCTACAGGCAGGAATTCCAGCGCGGGCGTCTAGTCAACCAGCAGCTGCTAGGTAGGCAATACATCTAGCTAATTTTGCAGGATGCCAATAGCTAAGGCACGTATGACCTTCCAGAAGGAGAAGGGGATCGGCAGATGCGAGAGAGCTAACCTGACGAGCCAGATACGGATCAGGGAAGGGGGCTCGATAGGGGGCCGTGATAAGTGACGAGAGACAAGCAAAGAGCATTTCCCGGTTTACAGTCTTGTGACCAAGAAGCAAGAAGAGCCGAAGGAATTGGGCGGTATATCTCGTAAATATTGTGACGGACATGTCTTGGACCAGAGCGGCTAGTCAAATTAGGTAGGACAGCATGTCATGCTAGCCCTGTAGCCCTAGGGGGTTAGGGGGGATGCTAGGGATGTCAAGTATCACCAACCGCAGATGGCAGACTGACGAACTCTGTACCTAACCCGAGCTACCATGCTATCGTCTTCTGCTATTGGACTGGTGGAGCGCCTAAGCATCTGGACAGCCAGACAGCCGGACAGCTATGTACATAATAGGCCGTAGATTGGTTCGAGATCCAACGTTACTGGACGAGAAGCTCTCACTAGCGAGATTAAAGCTCCGGTACCTGTTTACCCCAAATATTGCGGGGAGCACCACTGATAATAGCGCGTGCCGGGCCACAGTTAGCAGCCGCCTGCCGCCCTGCCGCCCCCTGTCACCCTGCCCGCCTGCCGCATGTACTGCTATGTTCGTATGGTACGGTAAGCAAATCTTGCTTTCTTGCTCGCTGTTGGCGGAATGTAATTTCGGCCGAACGTGTCCTTTGAATAGAGACTTTTTTTTCTAACAATACGAACCTCGAGCTGGGAGATCGGGATACAGCTTGCCGATGGTGGCCTTTGTGATGATCTCTAAGACCACCAGGACCACTCCCCATCACTGAAGTTCCCCGGCTGGCCGGCTCTGTGAGATAGCTTCTCGTACCTCATCGGGTTGCCATCCCTAGCTCCCTTACCTAAGCTTACGTGCGGGGAAACCCATGTGAAAATCACACACCAAGAAGGAAAGAAAAAAGGCGCCAATATCTGATGGCTTCGGTTCCTCGCAGACCGGCTTGACTGGGCTGACTGGCAGACCGATCTGACCGATGACGATGCCAGGTACCTCACCACCACCTCCTTTTTCATGCTGCGGGGCGTATTATGTAGGTCATGCCAGCAGCTTCGAGCACACGACGTATCGTATATGCACCACCGAGGTAAGGCGACACGTCGAGAGTATTCCGACGGGTTTGCCAGCAGCAACGCAAAGACACCATCCCACGACGTCACGCTTGCGCGAGGTCAGTTGAAGGAATAGAATCTACACTTATTTTTGGATTTGTTACCCAGTTCCGGGGGAATAATCTTGGCATGTCTCCAACAACTCGGAACTTTTCACCCGGCAGCTCGTCCTGGGTACGAATGTACAGGACCAACAGCAGCCTGGCGGGGGATCGGCCATACAGCTTGACCGCCTTGCCTAACATCGTTGGAGAAGGCCAACAAGCAAGCTGAGCTAACACATCCCAAGGTCCAGCTGATCTTGAACATTCTGTGCACCATCGACTAGCGCGCCTCCGGGAGCAGATCGGACAATACGGGCAGACAAAGCTGTTTGTCACGGCCCCTGAAATATTGACGCGCCACGTGCACGTGTACATTATGTACATTAGTATAATCTATGGGTCGTCGTGCGGTAACAGGCGTCAAAGAAGCATATGCCAATTTGCGGCTTTGGCCATGTTAGTAGGTGACACCTCACCAGGCAGGGCCTCCGAGTCGTCGCATCCCGGGTCGAGGCTATAGAAACTCGAGCCGGCGAGGTAACATGTCCTCGGTATGGGCCGGGCATTTCGCCTAGCTCACCTAAACTAGGCAGGTATCATCCCGTATCCCTGAGCCTGGCCAGCGCCGCCGCGATCCCGTCGCTCAACTTCTCCTCACCGCGCGCTTTCGAGGCCGAGGTCGAGCTGGAAGCTTGCGTCTGCGCCTCCTGCTCCTGGGTCATCGTCTTCTTCGACTCCTCGATAGCCGCCGCCATCATTGCTTCCTCGTCGTACTCGTCCGCGGCCGTATCCTGTGCTCGGTGCTTCGTCGGTCTGGTAGAGGGACCTGACTCCGGCTGCGGTTGCGTCTGTATCTGCGGCTGCGGTTGCGTTTGCGGCGTAGCGTTGTCTGTGGACAAGCTTGCCGACAGACTTGGCATGTCCCTAAGCGGCACACGACTGAGCGGAATAGCTTTGTTGACGGCAGTGCTGCTCTCGCTTTCTACGAGACGCCTCTTCGCGGCGTGCTGGACTCGGAAGGGCTCCTCCACGATGCCGCACCACTTTTTGACCTTCTTCTCTCCCCACCCGCCGATGATGGCGACTTGCTCGGGGTCCGCGTTTATGGCATTCTTCAGACTACCAAACGCGCTGACGAGCGATATCGCATCGGCCTTGTTGATGCCCCGGGGCACCGTGACGAACTCGACAAGCTTTTCGGAATAGCTCGTAGCCTGCTGCCCCTTGATAGCGCCGAAGCTCGCGTGCTCGTAGGATTTGTACAGCTCGAGATACCTAGCCGCCTCGGCCGCGGACCAGCACAGAATTATGGTGACGTTATTGATAAGGGAGGTCTTGGAGAGTTCTCGCAGCGAGTCTTCGTGATTCGGAATGTCGACCATAGTCAAAAGGATGCGTAGGTTGTATTTGCCCTGCAGGTTGCGAATTCGTGTGTACACGTACTCGGGATGCAGACGATGGTATTTCAGGCTCAGGAACAAGGCGCATGTTGTGAGGCCTAGGCCGTAGTCGGCCGGGATATCGCTATACTCCCATGCTACGGAGCGTAGAGACGCCAGCACGGGATTCCCTTTCTGACGCGGCGACACTAGAATTGATGACCCGGAGGAGCGTTGTGGAAGGACTTGAGGAGTCGGCTGTACGATCTTAGGCCCCGTGGAGCTCGATGATGCTGGTGGCGGCTTGTCCAGCCGCTGTGGCGCCGGCTGCTGTATCCTCTGGGGTGTGGGTTGCTGTATATTCTGAGGAGTTGGTTGCTGAACGCGACTTTGGGGTTGAGACCTAGGTTGAGCAGGTTGACTCGAGGTGTTCGCGTTCGCAGAGGATGCTAGAGCAGAGAGGAAATCTGCATCTGCCCCGAAGTCGTCGTCGTCGTCCATCTTGTCAATGGATGTAGCAGTGAGAATAGGCAGCGACTGCTGGGTAAGATGTTCATTTCCTGTGCAGTGCTTGTGTCATGGCCGTCACTAAGCTTGGACCGGATTAGCTCTTAGCTGTCGATCTCGTGGGGGCGAACCGCGGGCGCGGTACGGTTTGTAGTGCTAGAAAACATAAAGAGCCAGAGAGCTTCACTACAGTACGCAAGCCACAGAAGCCCCACGCAGCCACATAATTCGTCAACTGCCAAGTACCGACCTAACCTGGTAGGTCCCTGGATTTCAAACAAAACTCACCCCTTATTGAATTATCAAGACATGTGTTCTTTAGCCTGCACGTCTCAGCAAGTGAGAAAAAAGGGTATGACTGTGTCAACAGCTGGCTGTTGAGAGCCGAATAACTTATTCCCGGTCCTTGCCCGTTTACTTTGGGTCTGATTTCTTGCCCTTTTTTCTCCGTTTTTTTCTGTCCTTCTCTGCTCCGTTAGCTTCACCTTCGTTTCTTAGTCTTAGCTCTCAACCCTAGCTCATCATGCCGCCGCGGAAGCAGCCGTCGTCGTCCAAGGGGCCGTCCCGAGCCGTCGGCAAGAAGCCGCCCGAGACCAAGGAGGACTTCGAGGAGGAGCTCAAGCTGCTGGCGGGCCAGGCCCGGGAGGAGACGCGGGCGAGCTGGGCGGCCCAGCAGGCCGCCGTGTACGCCAAGGCGCTGGCGCTGATCTCACTCATGGCCGTCTTCGCAAACGTCTCGCTGCTGGCCCTGTCGCCCGTCTACGGCCAGATCGCCGCCGCCCGCCTGCACCAGCGCGTCGTCTGGACCGGTCTGTTCATCGGCTGGGGCGCTAACGTCGTGCTGCGGCAGGTGCTACGACCTATCGGGACGGCTGCCCTGCTGCCCCTCGTCGCCGCTTACGTCCCTGTCGCTCAGTTCTTTCTCTTCCAGGCCAGCGATGCACTCGGCGCGGACCTAGGCCCCGCTATCACCGAAGGTCTGACGCTGCTCCCGGTGGTCGTTCTCGGCACCGCTTGTGTCGCTGATGTTCTCGAAGACGTCGACCTGAGCCGTCTGCCGAAGTCCGTCGCTGGCTCGGCGCCGGGCCTGGGCTCGTACTTACTCCTGAAGCTTGTTGAGAAGATTTCGATGCGTCAGCTAGTCGCGCAGATCGGCAAGTCGGTATTTCAGACCCGCGTCGGCCTGCAGCTGGTTCTTACCTCCGCGTACGGCGCCATGGCCCGGTCCAAACTCCTGGCCTGGGCCATCCCGGCCATCATTCACTCCGCCTTCTATAATACCCATCTGATGACGCCGATGGCTTCCAGCTCTCTGAACTCGACTCTCCTAGCCGGTGGGTGGTCGATAATGGATCGAGGCGAGTCGATGACGGGTTATATCTCCGTTCTGAACAACCACCAAGACGGCTTCCGTGTCATGAGATGTGACCACAGCCTCCTCGGTGGCGAGTGGACCAAGTTTCCTCGAAAGATAGTCGCTGAGCCTATCTACAGCGTATTCACTCAACTTGAGGCTATACGTCTTATCGAAAACCCGAATAAGGTCCCGGATAACGAAGCAAAGGCTTTGAATATGTAAGCCTATACTTGGCCATCACCCATTTTCTTAGAAGCTAATATGAGCGAACATAGCGGTCTCGGAATTGGGACCACGCCGTCAGCATTGATAGCTCACGGCATCGACACGACTATCGTAGAGATCGACCCCATGGTCTACGATTTCTCCAAGAAGTACTTTGGACTACTGTCAAATCACACTGCAGTGATCCAAGACGCCATTTCCTGGAGCCAGTCTAACAAGGATGTCCTCCACGAGAACTACGATTACATCGTCCACGACGTGTTTACCGGCGGCGCGGAGCCGATTCCCCTGTTCACCGTGGAATTCCTATCAAGCTTAAAGCACATGCTGAAGCCTAATGGCGTCATCGCCATCGTAAGTCCAGCCGCTTGCTGTCTTGGGAGGTCGTCTTCGAAGCCTGAACTTACGTGAAAATAGAACTACGCTGGCGATTTCACACTACCCCCGCTCGGCATCGTCATGAACACCATCAACGAGGTCTTCCCCTCATGCCGGGTCTTCCGAGAAGGCGAGCCCCCGTCCGCGGAGGCCCTCGAAGAGACCGGGCGCGACTTCGACAACGTCATCGTCTTCTGCACCAAGACCGGCGAGAAGGTCAAGTTCCGGGAAGCCAGGGAAGCAGACTACCTGCAGAGCCTGGCCAGGAGGGCATTCCTCGTCCCCAAGCACGAGGTGGACGAGTCGGCCTTCTCCGCGGCCGCCGCGGACGCGGGGATCTTGAGGGCCAACGAGACGGAGAAGCTGGAGGAGTGGCATGATACGAGCGCGCTCGGCCACTGGGCCGTCATGCGGACCGTCATACCGAGCCATATCTGGCAGAGCTGGTGAGCAAACGGAGATTATGACGGTGTGCCTTGGGCAGATCGACAGGAGGCCAATGCAGCATAGGGGTAATCACGATTGTATATGTACCTGTATGTGGAAAGTACCATTTCAGAATATGGATGTGGGAACAGGTGAGGTTTAACTTTCTGAGTGTATATATCTCGGGAAAGATTATTTAGTCTCCCCGAGGGAGTTAGTACCTAACCCCATTACCTGTACCTCACCAAAGCGTCTTGTAGCCCTTATAAAGAACAAGCCGTGAAATTAAATCAGTCGTCATCATCATCACGCTTCGTCTTGGCCGTCTTGGCTGGCTTCGCCCTAGCCGTCTCGGCAGCGATCTCCCGCGCCTCGCGGTTAAAGTCGTTGCGGAACTCGTCGAGGTACTTGGGGACGTGGTCGAGCCTGTTGTAGGGACCGGGGACGGGCTCGTCGAAGGTGTAGCGGAGGGGCACGACGCCGGTCCAGACGCGATCGAGGAGCGGCTCGTCCGCGAGGTCGGCGCGGTCGTCGGAGGGCGCGTCGGCGCGCAGCTTGGCGCTGCCGGCGGCGACGCGGACGCGCAGGAGGCCCGTGCTCTGCATCTCGGCGGCGCTGGGCGGCGTGCGCGTGTGGCGGTAGCGGTCCCGCACCACCGAGTCCGTGATGAGCTCCATCGCGTACAGCTTCTCGGCCGCGTCCGTCACCGGCGTCGCGTAACCGAACAGCACCGCCGACCGGTAGTTGTAGCTGTGCGTGTTGGGCGTCAGCGACAGCACCAGCCCGTCGATGTGCGTCGCTGCCACGCAGACGGGTAGACCCTCTTCTTCTGCTGCCGAGGAGGACGAGTCTTCGCCGCTGCTGCTGCCGCTGGCCTTGCGCGACATGTTGACGATGCGGGACGAGACGTAGCCGTGCAGGTACAGCTCGAGTACGTCCCCCGTGTCGGCGCTGGGCCGTTCGAAGGACCCCATCTGCCCTATCATGGGGAGGACGGCTGGGAATGGGGAGTCGGGGACCGTAAAGGAGACATGGACGACAGGACAGGTGTTGACGATGTTATGGATGGTCTCCAGGGCATAGGAAGCTCGCCGGGAGGTTAGTTCATGATCCTATAGAAGGGATGATCGCTAGACTCTTTACCTCTTGAGTCATACCGGTTGACCTTGCTATAAGGCTGCTTGGGGTATTCCAAATCGACGGAAGGCATCGCGGAAGACGGAGTCTGTCAGCACTTGCTTCAAGCTGGAGAAAGTAGTTGTATTTGACACAAGTTACGGGTAGACAACAATGACAGCGCTCGGATTTATATCCTCTTGCAATGGTCAACGGAATCGGCCTCTTCTACGTATATCGGTTTTGGAAGGATCCCACGAAGAGTCATAGCTCGGAGCGAGCCTCGCGACCTCTTGCTGAGCATATATCGAAGCACACTTATCTATGTACACCGTCCGGTGAGTTACTGATGAGCCAATTGGTCCTGCGAAGCTGATACCAAGATCTGAGTACTATGTAGCAAGACAAATGTGAAGTCAATGATTGGCCATGTCAAGCAGGAGTAGATGCGATGGAAGCTAGATCGGTGGAGTCAGCCTGGGGAAAGCAGCTAGCTTAGTCCCGTCTTATCCCGTCTTGGAAAGTCCATGCGATGGAATAGATAAAGGCGTAGACGCCAATATGCGTCAGAGTAGACATTCAGCATTGTACTATGTAGATCACAAGCCAAAGAGACGTGTCGGATCGTTCTCGCCGGTCGATGATCGGAGTGGATCGGATATGTACGAAGCCCGTCTGCTTATCTAAGCGGAGCTATTCCGAGCGCCGCATCGGCTGGTCTGCCGAGCACAGCCACAGATTGAAGCCCCACCAAAAACTTCATCACATTACATCGTCAACAAATTCGCATCTTCAATCTTCGTGCAACCGGTTCTTGTAGTTCGCAATTCTGCCCCTAATCTGACGGCTACAAGATGGCAAGGAAGGGTAGGCCTCCTCCTCTCTCTTTATCACTCTTCTCCATAGAAATCTCGCCAGCCTGTGGTGCTAACTCTGCGTCCAGCCAAGAGCCGTATCGTACCGGTCCGCCTCATATCCATGGCCATGACCGGCTTCTTCTACACCTTCACGCGCCCGCGAACGTCACGGCCCATGAGCATGCTCAAGTATGACCCTGTCGGTATGTCGCCCAAGCGGCCCCTGTCAGCTGGTGGAAGCCTGTAGTGATCGTCACTACGGAGCGCGAAACCGCTCATAGAATTAGCACCGACCCGGCTAACCTTTTGTTTCTGCAGTGCGGAAAAAGGTCCTATTCCTCGAGCAGAAACGGAAAGGGAAATAGTCGTCAACTCACCCGTCTGGCGCTTCACATGATGCCCTACTAAACCGCACCCTACGACACTCGACCGGCCGGTCTTGGTCTATCCCCAAGAGCCCTCAACCTAACCTCTATCGCGATACGCAGGTGAACCGGTTCGGATTAGGTCTTCCGGGGACGCTATAAGTCCAATGTACATATATTTGTACTATACTCGAGATTTGCATCATCGAAACATGGGATAAGACTCGCGAAGGTTCACGACGCATTAGGTAGATGGCCCCTATTGGAAAAGCATACATGGATTGCTACGATAGCTACGTCCGTTTTTCAGCAAGATCAAGTCTACTCCTCCTCCCTCGAGATAGTGTCTATGACTAGAATACAATGCATGTTTCGACATGAAAACCCCTTGGATTTCCGTGCTTTGCTTTAGTTAACAGTCCGCAATCTCAGCAAATCACCACCAAACCTATTAACAGCAGTCCATCAGGCAGCAGCTTAGTCTTGTGACTCGGCCAAAGTCTGCGAAGAGGCAGCCAAGGTCTGCGATGATGCAGTGGACGA
Organism: Hypoxylon sp. FL1284; assembly: GCA_022432365.1. Lineage (NCBI taxonomy): Eukaryota > Fungi > Ascomycota > Sordariomycetes > Xylariales > Hypoxylaceae > Hypoxylon > Hypoxylon sp. FL1284. Next base: position 688,687 of record JAJJXE010000003.1, on the reverse strand, counting down.
TTGACTACTTTGTCTGGTAGCTCTTCTGGTAGTTGACGTCGCGTATGCGGCTGGGGTTGGTTGTCTCTGTCGTTTCGTGCGGTGTTCGTCGGCATCGTCTTGCTCCTGGCTTTTCCCTGGAACAACCCCTGCGACGGGTCGGTTGTACAAGGTGTGTGTATTGATTGGCTTCGATCCACCCTGCGCTATCTTCCTCTTCGGTGGCGAAGCTGCCACTTCTCCTGAAGCGTTTGGAGTCAGGGGCTTCATGATGCCTCGTGGCGGCACCGAGCGTCGTCTAGTACTTCTTTCCTCCTCGATGGACATCGGAGGTACGCCATCAACCTCGCCAGCTGGTGACTTCAGCATGACCTTCCGCTTGAGATTCAGCAACTCCACCGATGAGTGCTCCGCACCGTTATGCTGGCTACCAGTCGAACTGGAGCCAGTCTCAGATGGCTCGTCCGTTCTGCCCTTCTGAGTTTGTCCTTTGGCAACCGCTACTTGTGCCTCAGCTAGTTGTGCCTGATGACATTCCACTGTGTCCGTGAGGTTCCTCTGCAATTCCAATAGTTCTTTCAGCTGGTCGCTCATCTGATTCGCGTTTGGTTGCTCTTTTGCTAGGTGGCCGATCATCTGCTGCATCTGCCCGATCGCAATCCGATCACGAGACCACTGCCTGAGGCTTTCTTGCAGAGCCTCTCGTCCACGCTCGGACTCTTCTAGATCTGCTGCCAGATTAGTTGCTAGAGTATTTGCAGTGGCAAGTTCACCTTTAATCTGGTAAAGGTCTTGTTGGGTATCTGCTCTATTCCCAGCTTCAGTCTGCCGCAAGTCGGCAAGTTCTTGCTCAAGCTGTGTGCGCTCCTTAATTACCTCCTCTTCGCGTTGTCTTTCCGTAGCCCGGTGCTCTTGTTCGATCCTTTCGGTTGCTTGGATAACTGCGTCTGATATCGCCTTGCTTCGTTCTCGAGTACTGAATTCGATGGCCTCTGCATGGCTCCGGCGATCATTCTGAAGTTGCTCTTCAATGTTTCGAAGTCTGAGCTTCCCCAGTACCAACTCCGCTTGGGTGGTGACGAGTGTTTCCTTGGACTCAATCAGATCTGCATCTTTCTCATGCAGACTGTTATGCAACTGTTCAACCTGTGTAGTCAGATCCTTGACTTTGGTTGCAGTAACGTTCTCTTTTTCTACATTTGCTTGTAGAATGCCCAGTTGCGCTTGAAGTTCGTCCTTCTCTCCTGATCTCTGCTCAGCAAGAGTACGTGTCTCATGAAGTTGTTTTTGTAGGCTTTCAATTTGGATGGTCTGACCCCCAGCAGCCAACTCGGCCACTTGTGCCCTGCTCTTCCAATCTGCCGCACTCTTCGCTTCGGAGACACCGTTGGGGATACCGTCACACAGAGCGCCAACTCGATCTACGTTGTCATTCAGAGCTTTGTAGTTATTGAGTGCCGAGCTAGCAGTCGACTGTGCCGAGCTTCGTATCTCTGTGACGATTCTGGTAATAAAAATAGTTAGCGCCACGAGTCTTCGGTATTTCGCGAGAACCTACGTTTCAATTGTGTTGATATGAGCTCCTCTTAGGATTTCGATTAATGCTGCACTGTCAACCGTACTCGACTTCATCTCGTCGAAGGCCAACAACAGAGCATCGGCTCTAACAGATGTTAGTAAGTAAAGCTCACATGTAACAAGGGTGAAGGCTTTTACTTCTCTTGGATACTCTTGTCTGCCTCATTGGCTTTCTGACGATTGCCATCGAGCCTATTTAGAATCTCCCGGTTCTGCGCAGCTATCGACTGTAGTGATTGATCATTCTGTCTGTGAGACCCTGCCAGCTGTTCGCGGAGGCTCGCGGCTTGGTCTTTCTGATGATGAAGCTCCAGCCTACTCTGACGTAGTTCCGCTTCGAGTGACTCGGTCGTCTTGTTCACTACTGCTAGTCAGTACCAGGCTTACACTGTCACAACCTCTAGTTCAACTCACGCTCGTCGACCTGTGTATTGACGTGACCGACAACTGCGACAACCTTTTGCTTGATCTCGGCTCTGATCAGCTCCGAAGTGACGGTAGCCTTCTGTATCGCGTCATCGCGAGCCCTACTCTCCTCTTTGACATCCGTAGTCGCCTCCTGGAATCTTTCTTTGCATCTCAAGAACAGCTGCTGCTGCTCGTTCACGGCATCGTTCAGACGAGTTCTGAAGGTTCTCAGCTTTTCTTCCAGTTTCTTGCGCTGGGCGGAAGAGGCGGTTATCTCTTCGTGGACGGCCTGACTTTGATTGCGTAGTTCCTCTATTTCTTTCGCCATCGCGTCGATAGTAAGATCTCGAGACTCGATTTCTCTGTGACAATCCTCAATGATGGAGTCCTGATCTAGGATATGCTCCTTGAGCATAGCCATCTTCTGCTCCCAACGATCAAGGAGCTGTTGGCTGTACAGCTGGTTGACATTCCATGATTCCGCGAGTTTCTTCAGATTGAGGCTATTCTGCTCACGAGTCGGACTGTGTCGCCGCCGATTGCGCGTAGGAGGAGCGCGATGCTTGGAGATGTTAGATGCTTGAGAGCGCGGCCTTAACACAGACGTCACTTCCACTTCCGGACGTTTCGCAGGGACAGGTCGCGTTATGCTACGATGGTTCTGTCGTTTAGTTGGATGGATGTGTTCTGGAGTACGCTTGGCCGTAAGAGGAGAATTCTCGTCAAGGGTTTCAGACGACATGGTGCTTCGTGAGGGCTGTTCGCATTCGACCAGATCTTCATCCCTAGCCCTCATCGCTGCCCATGATATCATTCCTTCCGCTTTAGCTGAATTTGACAGCGGAGATTTTGCAATTGGTGCTCGAGTATGGGGAGACAGTTGGGCGAGCGCCTTCTGGCGGGTATCCGCAATAGATTTGGGAAGTTGAGGCTGGGACACAGAAGAGCGAAGAGACTTGTGCTTCGCCTTGCTGGGGCGTGAAGACTCGACCACGTCCGGAAAGGGGACACAATGTATGTCCTGGTTAGGCGTAGGCTGCTTGGGTAGAATCTTCTGCAGACCATTTGAATTATGAAATACATTACGAGTGGCTTGATGCTTGGGAAATTGGAACGTAGCACCAATTTCTTCGACCGTCTCCATTGCAAGTGGCGGGAAGTAGGAGCTGTTAGCCCGTTGACCCGTATAGGGACTTGGGCGATGTTGATTTGCCGTAGAAGGATCAGCATCGCCGTGGCCTGTCTCCTGTGAGTCTTCGAGTAGTTGAACCAATTCGGGGCCATCGGAAACGGCTCGCGTGTCCATATGTGCACCAGGCGAGTGGTCAGGCTCAGACCCCGTGTACGAATCTGCCTGCTCCATATTTGCTATCAGACATGAAGAGAGTGCAGACACTCAACGTATTGTACCATCAAATGCAACTCAAGAACAGAAAGAGGTGATGAGGTTTCTTGTCTTCTACTATAGAGATAGATGCCTAGGCATCTATCTGAGTGACTGGCATTAGGACGATAGAATAGGCAGAAGCTGATGGATTGATAGAGCGAAGGTATGGAGAGGGGAAGCAGAAGAGCGAATGAGGGAGGGCTGAATTGGCGAGCAGCCGGCTTGCTCTTGCCTCTTGCCTTGATGACTGCCAGCGCCTGCCCACGATACTATCAAGTACGCAGATAGCTGGACTTCCACACTAAAATCATACACCTCATACATGCGTTCTATGAATATTCTGTAAAGGGGTTAAATTGCACTTCTCAGAACCACACAGATATACCATTGGGTTTTCGGATACTTCCTACTGAACAAATATAACGCAAAGAATCTTATAAACTGATAAATACCTACCTACCTAGGTACCTATAATTAAGGTGAAAGTAGACTGGCTTAGTCCCACGTGTCGTCCTGTGTACTCCCTCTGATAGAATGTTCAGATGCTACGAAGATACTGCTTGTGTTCCTTGGTATACAAGTCTATCTAGGTTAAGTATATATAGAAAGTATTCAGTCCCAAAAGCATATGGACGACCTACCGAGGCTGCTCAATGCTGAGGTGATGCTGACGATCCCATATAGAGATCCAAAGACTGAAGGCATGCTCTTCAACCTAGGAAGGGTCTTGCTTTCTAGATCAGAAATAAGAGGACAACGTGGAAGACTACGCATACCTACGCCATTCAATCTCCAAGGCTCGAACGACTTGCCTAGGTATACACTTAGGATCTGAATCGGCGTATCAAATGTCCCCTCACAGATATGTATACACGCATACGTGGCACGGTAAAACCAGTATTCTCAACTACAGTGTAACCATCACCCCGGAATCGTCATCCCTAAAGATAGCACAGCATCGGGACGTGCGAGATCCGGCTACTTCATAAGGGCTTTGAGTATATTTATAGAAAATTCCAGAAAACGAGTGGCCGCTGATGCTCGCATATGAGATTCGGCTTTCACAAGGCCAGAAAGCCGACCTGCATGGAACTCGGACGCCTGTCGAGACGAGACGAGCTACGTAACCCGCGTCTGGCGTCAACTGACGCGGGATGCACTCTGCAAAGCGCGGTAATTCTTGCCTGCCTCTTCATGTTCTATTAGTCCCCAAGCGGTGGGAGGTGGCTGATGCTACTCCTCATGCTGTTGAAAACAACAACGGCTCCATCGCGGCTGGCTGGCGATAACGCTTTTGGAGTACTGCGCAGTCGCGCCAAAACGGCAACAGTTACATCATGCTCGAGGCGGGAATATTGATCATGCGTATAATCGGAGCTGTCTTCGTATCGCGCTAATTCTGTGGTCTATATGGAGACAGACACCTCACGTATGCCTAGCGGGCGGTAAATGAGACTGACCGTGATTAGCTACTTAGGTCACTTCAGGATGCGTCATGCTCGAGGTGCTTTTTCGAAGAAAGGTAAACGAAGAGTCATCCGGCTGGACGACGCCCAAAATCATCACGATTGGGTGTAAAGTCGGTGTATGAAGCCGCAGATAACTAGGTGGAAGATGAACGTTCTACTACCTAGGCTGTCTATACTAGCATGGTATAATGCGAATCTCTATTTCATGGTAGAAATTCCTTAGCAAAAATCTTCAACAAATTGTCCATGGCACGCGGGCAAGATGTGACGAGCCGCTGGGTTCGGTGCCCCCTGACAAAAGCCACCCATGCTCTCCCCCCTGTCGCCGAGCGCTGATTGGCTCAGGAACAAGGGGTAAGGTCGGAAGCGCCCTTGGTTAAGCGCCTGTAAGACGGCCAGCTACCAATGACGTGCCGCGGCCATCTAAATAGCACAGATCTTATGCCTGATTCCGACGTGAAGTCGAGGTAGCGCCCAATAGGGGTCCAGCGAAAGTGCCGGCACCCCAGCGGCCTCGATTGCCAGACGTGCGTCAAGCCATTAGGAAGACCGGCCGCATAGCGGACGAGACGAGGGTCTTACCTACACACTCATTCCATGCATAGCCTGTCACATCTTTGCCATGCTGTCGACGAGTGCCATCTCCCAAGCGCCTCAACCGGGGGGGGGGCCCTCCCCACGGCCCGGCCATTTCGCTCATAAGTAAGTAAAGGCCCTCGTGTGGCGCGCTGCCCATCCTTGCGTTCTATATTCCTTTCAGCTCTTGTCCCGTACGGCTGGGTGAGGTTTTCCCAACAATCTTCGACCGTCGTCCCACGTCGTCCGACATCGTCCCACTAAGAACTAGAGTGCCGGCTCTCACTCGCTCGTCTCGCGATTTGCTTCTTCTAGTGCAAGTCACTATGGCCACTTCTACTTCCGACTACTTTCCTCTCGCTACCGACGGGCCCTACAACGCCGGCGGCGACAGCGGCCCGGGCTCCATCAGCTCCGACGGCAGCATCGATAATTCCGCTGGCGCATCCGGGAGCAGTCCCGGCGCCGTACAGATCTCCCACGGCGCGATAGTCGCCATAATAGTCGTCGTCGCCGTTGTTGCCGCGCTTGGCAGTAGGTCCCCCGACTCTATGCCGCCGAACTTAGGTATACTAACAAGAGCCAGTCTCTACCGCGGTCCTCTTCTACCTGGCGAAGAAGAGGGAATGGAAGGTCAGGGAGAGCATCCGACGTTCGGCAAGAAAGGTTGTAACCGCTCTCACACCTCGCCGCTCCGAATTTCCCAGATCAGCCAAGGAATCATCTGGCAACTCATCTAGAGGCCGTGTTCGCTTGGACGATGTACCGCCAACCCCTAAACTTCGGACAGAGGATATCGAGAAGGGTTTGGCGCAGTCGAGTATTCGGCAGAGCCCGGAGGGGAGGAGCAAGAAGTGGACCAGGAAGTAGACTGAGCCAATTCCTCTGGTATAGGTTGGCTGGGGACGAACGGGTACTAAAGAGGGAAATGAATCGCAGTTGACTGTCAGTAAGGTATATATCGGTGGAGCCGAGTATATGTGCAGGGCATTTGCCTTCCATCTGGCCTGGGGAGTTTTGGGGGAAGCGAGCGTAACTAGTCCTTTGGATATGTATTATATTATATAAATCTCACGGGTATCATAGTCGGCTACAGTCGTCTAAAGACATTGCCACTGGCACTGCGCCTCGAGTCGTCTCGCCTGTCCTTTGCCTGCGGTTTCGGGGCCTCCTCGTTCTTCTTCTTCCTTGACTCAGGCACGAACGTGACCTGCCTTTCTCCTACCACGTCGCCACGAGCTTTGCTAATCCGACCCGACTTCTGAGCTCTGGAGCCAAGACTCGTGTCTTTTGACGGACCGCTCTTGCCTTGGTTCGATGTTCTAACATGCATAACCATCTCCTTTTGCGCGCCCCTCTGTGGTTTTACTTCATCGTCGCTTTCGTCGGGATCGCTTGCATCGTCATCGCTCTTATCAGATGATCGTACGCCTGGAGAAGCAGGTACGGCGCCAGTGTCTGGGTCAACCCTGGTACTTGGATTAAGGACCTGGAACTCGCGACTATTCTCATCAATCTTGAAGTCCTCGTCCTCGAACAGACGGGTGAATCGTTCGTCGCCAAGCAATCCAGCCTTGGTATCAACTTGCGCTCTCTTCTCTTGTCGCTTGAGAAGCTTGTCGACAAGTTTCTGGTTGACCTTGACCTTCTTGTTTCCGCGGATTCGGCTGGCACGTTCCTTTTCAACCTTCTCCTTGACACGCTTGGCACGTTCCTCTTCCATAGCATACGGGTTGGCGATCAAACGAGCCTGGTCGTACAATTTCGAGGCCACAAAGTATCCGTGCATGTAAGGCCGGAGGAGGTTCGTCTTGCCAATCAGATGTGCAAGGCTTAGAGACTTCAACTCCGGTAATGTTAAGAACTTGAAGTTATCGTATTGTTCGGTGCTGACCTCCTCGGCCATCTCTTCAACCATGTTATCAAGGAATGAGCACCACCGCGGCGCAGACCCAAGCTGTGGTATGAAGAAGCTGTGCATAGGCTTGCCTTCGTTTGCTGTAAGAATCATTCCGCTGTTCTTGCACCAGGTAACGAAATTTATGTCGACCAGGGGCTCTATAGAGGTCCACGTCTCGCCGTCAAGCTCGTCCCATATCTTGATCATTTGCTTGTCGGCAGATAGCACTTTCTTCTCCTGCGAAGAGGTAGCCATATGTATAAGATTCTTGATTGGGAATCCGGAACCGTGATCCTTCTGTAACAGTGGTTTCGGGCTTCGAAGATCGAAAAGCTTGATGAGACCGTTCGATGCGCCAGTCGCTAGCGAGAGACCGGAAGGACTAAAGTCGAGAGCCGTGATTTCGCCTTCTTGACCGCCAAGAATAGCAACTCGAGACTTGGATCGCGAATCCCAGAACTCGACGGAACCAATGGAAGTTCCAAAGGCCGACAGATTGTGGCTGTTCTCGGCAATTGCTGCAGTGTTGACACTCCCGACGCCGATACTTCCTTGCAATCCGCTCTCGACGCCCTCGTCGGAACCGACATCGATTTGAAAAGACTTCATGAACCTTCCGATCTCGAGGTTCATTCGAAAAACTTCGCCGTTGCCGTCCGAATCTAACCCCACTGAGGGGATCAACGCTTCGGTGGCGTGGCGATCGTAGGCTAGGTCTCTTCCATACCTGGGCAAGCGTAGCTCGTAATGGCAGCCGGCTTGAGTCTGGTATACACATGTCAATGCGCTGTTCATGGTGGATGGGAGTATGGGGAAGTATAGAATTCGAGACGTACGTGGAACTCGAGTTTCCTGTCACTCTGTAAGTGTAGCGACTTTGTATAATCGGTGGACAGGAGGAGAAATGTGGTATTGAGAGACTTGGTATGCCTGGCAAATGACAAGGCGAGGTGTGGCAGGTAGTGAACGTGCATTTGCGGTTTGTCTATTCAACATTAGTATGGATGTCGAAGCGTGTTCGTCACTTAACGAGTCGTTATCACCAGGTGGGAAAGGAAAGGCTCACATGTTCCGGTGGACATGATCCAATCATTATCCTCAGAGACTCGCACGCATTGGCTGGCTTCCTCGAACTCGAAGTCTTGGAGAAGCTCTATTCTGTTCTGATATTCGGGGTCTGATTTTAAGCTACGCTTCCGACGACGGGCCAACCTGCGCAAACACAAAGTTAGACGCGCAGTCATAAATGCCCGTGGGCTGATGAGCATGAGGCTGCCTGTCGTCTTACCAGTCTGGGAGAGGGCGCGCAGTATTGGCACCGGCGATGGTGTACACCGACACATCTCCCTGATTCGTGACCTTCATGGCTGCGTCTCTGCCGACGGAGAGGTACTCGTGGAGAGGGAAGAGAGAGCCGGGCGCGGCGCAATGGTCTGCGATTCCTGCGAGTGAATGTCTTAGCCAAGCAAAAAATAAAGAGAAGGAAAAAACCAAGCAACAAAGTCAGAGGGGCGATAACAGAAAAGTTCAGTGGGGATAGCTGCACGATAAGAAAACCCCGGTCGGTCTATTAGGTACCTACCTAGAGGTAGCTTGACAGGCGACAGGCTTGGTGAAATAGCAAGGGTGGGATAGGCTCGGGGTGCCAGGGTTGCCAGGGCGCCTCACGAATGATTGGCCTAAGCCACACGCCATATACGCCATACGCCGTGCGCCATTCGATACATTCGATACATTCGATACCCGCGCGAGATATCACCTGTACTACTTTCCTGCCTCTGGAAGCTTTCTCTGCTTTCTTTCCTTGGACGCCCTAATCAATAGGGAGCCTCTCCTGATCATCAACCCACTACTCCTTCATTCTCTGTACAAGTAGCCTTCTCTCTGTACCATTACTTTAATATACACCACTCGATCCGTCTAATCATTGCGCGAGACTATTGGCGACTTCCGGATATCCCATGGCTCGGTAAATTGCCCGCACCGTTTACTAATCGCTTTGCGCCTCGAGCTTCGCGCAACGCTCTGTCGACGCAGGCGTTGCGGAGATGGAGTTAGGCACGTGCCGGAGACCTCAAAGACTGAAATCGACCTACGGAACGTCCGCCGGCTGCTACTCGTCATCCGCATGTTAGCTGACCAAGCGCACGTTGTGCTGCCTCGTATGAGAACGATCGCCGCATCGGAATGGCAGATATGAACCACGACATGGACACTGGCGAGTACGATACGAATGCATTGGTGATAGTGAGCGACATGCTCCCTCTTCTAGATGGTTGTCAGGGGCTGACTTGTTTCTGCTGCAGAACAATATATCGTCTGTCAACTTCGCTTTCTACGACCCTGTATCCCCGGCTTCAGCCTCATTCGGCCCCGGTGCGCTCGAACTCGAAAACTCTCTGCGGAAAGATGGGTTCCTAGCCTACTTCGATACCGTCCGACGGGGTGTATGGTGCTTCCGCTTGTCACTGAAGGAGAAGTCACAAGAGAGCCAACCAGCTGGTTCGGTATTCCCTAAGTCTGTTGGAAGCTCGGGCTTTACCTTTTCACTTGTCGAAGAAGGCATTCTCGAGTCGGCGACACTGAAAAATCGATCAAACGGTCTGAATGTGCCCAACACGCCGACCAGCCATTCGTCGAGTGCATCATCGGCCCTTGACTCGGCCCATCGAACTCCCCATTCAGCTACTATATCGCCGTTGCAGTCCTTCCCTGCTGCAGTCGAGCAGGAATCCAGAACGATTACATTTCTTGATTCGAAAGCCGGCTCTTCGACTTCCTTTAGAGATGTGTACGAGCACTTCATCACAGCTGTGCTCTCCGCAGTGTCCTCAAGCTTCTGTGCCAATACTGGTGCTATCCCTTTAAGTTCTCGAACACTACTGTTATCGAGGACTTCATATGGCGAGAACGTCGCGGAGCCTGCCATCCTTGCCTCTTTGCGCATATATCTTACCACGACCGGTAGCCTTGTCATGAGCCTTGCCCTTTCTCCTGCTGAAGGCATAGCTAGACTTTCCGAAAACCTAGCACATCCGCTGCCATCGCTCGGTGTTACTGTTTTAGCGGCTCCTTTAGGCATGTTTGCTACGTGCCACCCTCCCATATCCGATGCTATAGCTACAGATGGCAGTTTCGGCCCGTCACCGGATACGCAGATCTTGAGATCGCGATCTGATAGGGATGACGCCCCATGGCGGAATATTTGCTCCAAGTTCCTACAAGCTCGAAATATCACACCCCCCCCTGGCGGATCTCAGAGTTGGATCGGCTTGCAGCGAATGCGCCGCAAGCCAACCGAACAGACGATAGATGGAAAACGAAGTCCGTTACTAGGCGCTCCCAGTATATCGTGGCCTGCCAGTCTCTGCTTTTGCAAGATGTTTTCGCGACTAGCAATCGGAGGAGAAACTTATGATCAATCAGTGCCTCAGCCTGATCCTAATTTTGACACCCTTGGCAGCGCCAGACAATGGTTTTTAGGTGCCACAGAACGGGACCAAATGTTGATAAAGAACAAGAGGGAGCGAGAAGCCGCAGTAGCTCGTGAAGCGCCACCGACTGATGGTCAAGTCCAGCATACTAGCGCATCATCTCCCCTGACCTTGCGGCGATCTAGCAATACCGGTGCACCTCCAGGTGGTCTCTACCCGACTCCCCCGGATGGCGTACAAAACGCCGTAGGAGTAACTCCATCTGTGGATGAGACGATGTCCAGCCCGGGAAACAATGCAACCGCCATGGGAACCGCTGACACGGATGCCGGCCGCAATGGAGCGCCGTATAACGACAACTGGGAAAACACGGAGACGAAACGTGAACGTATTGGAGCTTCATTTGAGTCGGAAAATCTGTTCGGTGAACTTGGCCCTGATATGTTCGGGGATAATGATATTACCGAGGCCGATTTCAACTTCTTTGATGAACAGCCGGGCGATATAAATTTAGGGTCTATCGACTCCCTTGATATGCCCGGTGAAACTCCAAGTCTCGACCTTGCCGTTAACCTTCCAGAAACCCGAGAGACACAGGGCAAATTGGATCCTCCGGACACTCAACTCCCCGAGGCAGCTCCGCCGATATTTGCGAAGCCCGAGCTCAGGCACGCGCGAAGTACCCTGGGTGAAGACGCGCGACGCCATGGCCTACTTGAGTCCAGCAGGTCTCAGTCTGCGGGCGCTAAGAGACCGGCGAGTCCGTTCAACCCAGATACTGTATTCAAGCGAATTCGGGCATCGCTTGATAATCACGGAGCTGTCCAGAAAGACGCACACCAGAAATCCTCGCCCCATAGTAGCATTTTTGACAAAGTGAACTTTGGGCCATGCTTGTCGATAGTGAACAGCAAATATGAAGGAAGCGGCCGGTTTGATTATTCTATCGACCGCTCGCCTGATACTAAGCCGTCTAGCCTGAACGAGCCGCCAACGACGGATTATCTGCGACGTCATGTCAAGAATAGAAAGGGCCTGAAAGATCTCCCTGCTAAGGCTGGCCAGCTCTTGATCCGTGCGCCTGGGGCCTTGGCTCAAGCGTCAACCCAAGAAAGCCCCCATGAGGAAGCCCACTCGGATGCCGATGAGATAAGCCTTATATCAGACCAGGATGACTCGAATTACGAGAGTGATGAGCCCCTGTCTCCTGTCAAGTCTTCTAGTATGAGGCGACGTCTCGTCGACGACGACGGAGAATCCCTCGCCACATCGTTCAGAGATCTGGAATCCGTCGATATGAGCTCGTCCCATCTTTCGCTTGAGCTGCCTCAAACCTGCAAATCTGAAGCGGATCTCCCACTCACAAAATATTTTGCCGACCCAGAGCCCCCCCTGACTCAATGTTCGCTGCCAGATGAACAGTTAATAATGGCCGCGCAAATCCTGACGGATCAGCTCTCCACCTGCACCATTTCTGCCAATGCGGCGTCTTCGTCACTGGAGTCGAGAGTCGATCGTCGTCGCCAACTTACTGACCTTACCCGCCGGTCTATCCAAGATATCAAGGCTGGTCTTCCTCCGTGTCTCGCGTTCGCTGCAGAATATCAGCTTCGACCTTTGATGGATCTTCAAGACGTGCCACTTGTTCTTCCAACCGCGAGAATGCAGCCGAGACCGTTTAACCCGGAGGCCTTCAAGGCAACTAACTTGTTTCAAATTCCATCGCCGCATTTTGAATTACGACGATACGAGTCGAAATTATCCGTCTTGCCCTCTGCCGTTGCATTTTGGGAGAGTCTTGGGCTGAGTCCATCGCCTGGAAATAAGGACATAAACACCATCTGCATCTTTCCGGATTTCGAAGGGCTCATGGATGACATGATGGTGTTTACTGATAGAATGCGTAGCATCTACGAATCGCTCAAGCTCGGTTCATTCAACCGTTTACCGACTACATCCGGCGTCGAGAATGGCATGTTCCCCGTTGCCGTAGAAAAAGAGGCGATTCCGTCAAGTAAAACGTCGCCCTTCCTAAGGCCGTCGCTTGCAAGTTGTGTCTCCAAAGTCTGTCAAGTGTTGGCGTCAATGGCGGTTGAAGAGACGAATTTTGTCGTCTACTTTGTCTACTCGCCAGACGCTGCAAGCTCCATCGTGGAATGCTGTGCAGCCTTTAATCAAATATTTGAAGGCTACAAGCGGTTGCTGTCTACCAAGAAGATGTCGCAAGCCAATGATCTCGCTCTACAGCTGGTACCCCAGGACTTCGTGTCGTCGTCGAGTTCGGTCGCCATGCCATCTCCCTTTGAGTTTTCTAGATTGGCGATGGAGACGTACGACAGGTGCACTCAGTTTGGCGGCGCAGCGGCTTCTTCCCCAGCCCTCAAGCTTGAGCTGCCGCCACCGCGCGTGATCGACTTCAAAGTCACGACTACGCCGTCACCATCACTGCTTCACGAGAATACCTGTCTCCACATTGCTTACGCACAAAGTATAGACGGGAGATGGGTGTCTGTGGCGTGGACGGACAACAAGGGTAGCGAGCAGATGACAGCGTCGTACTGCTTGGGAAGGAAGGGAAAGTCCCTGTCAACCCCATTTTCAGATGTCGCAGCAGAGATCTGGGGATCGACGCGCGATTTCATATCGCCTTGGAAAGTTCACTGGAGAATCATTATCGCCAAGTCTGGCACCATGGATCAGTCTGAAATCGAGCTGTGGTCTGCTCTTCTCCAGGCAGAATCGAAGGCGTCTTTGAGCTTAACGCTGATCACCGTAGATACGGACCCGTCTATGCAACTGCTTCCGCCCGTTGTCAAAATATCTAGCAACGCCTTGTCGGTGTTTTATTCGACGCCCGTCTCGACGCCTCAAGGGTCTATGGTCTCTCCCGAGCAGAGTGGTAACCCGCCCACACCCATGAAAGAGGGCGCGGCGACAAGTGCACCCACACCAGGTGGCGATAACGCAGACTCCGACGCAGACGCCACGCTAGCAGAAATTACGGATCACACATGGGGCGTGATCCTATCACACAGGTTGAACAACTCGGCGTCGGTCACGGAGCTAAACCCCACGCTCATGAGTGGATATCTAGTAAAACGCGGTGGAACGAGGACGGAAGACCCCCCTGTTGTTCTTGAGGTCAACATCGTCTTCAACGAAGGAGCACATCGACCTTACGAGTCGATGCTGAGAGAGATGCTCATTTACTACCGAGGATTAGGAACGCTAGCCAGGGCTCGCGGCATGGTAAATCGGGAGACGGATGTCCGGCCGTGGCATATCGCTGCTGCCGAGAAGGCCGTCAAGGCATTATGCATGTTAATGTGATGAGCGTATGATCATTCTGGGTCTTATAGAAGTCTTTCTAAGCGATTATAGGCGAAAGGAGCATACCCAGATAGCAGTCTGCTGTCTACAATTTTTAATGATAAGCGTTAAATTGACTTTTGTTTGAAATATCCAAGATATGCCGGAACACGGGCTGGACTGCACTGATATGGAAGAATGGTAGCGGAATTGGTGTATTTACGAGTGTGAATATCTCCCGATAACGCCTTTCCATGAATTAAGTACAGGAACAAGGCCGTCCTCATCCGGAATATGCTTCGAGGAACACTTGAGACGGTCAGTGGCTACCTGAGTGGCCTTATGAATGCGAAAGGGCACATATGTGTACATATTCTCGCAGGTAGGTAGCGCCAGGTCCTGCTTCAGAAATCATAGACCTAACCCGATGCCTGGTATACAGTGTAACTCGACCATGCGGGTATGCGATGAACGAGCCGACGATGATCGCAACGCATTCGGATACAGGCAAGCTTCGGAGTAGTACAGCACTCGACGATAATGCGTGGCGATGAGACATTGCGGACTTCGGAGTACATATTCGTGTTGGCGAGCTGCGAAATGGCTCCCCAGGGAGTTTCTATTGTTGCTAGATCCAAATCGTCAACCTATTTTCGGATTTACAGAGCATCATAGGTACGTGTGGTTCAACCCCTGAAGAGCGCCGTTCTCTACACGACATCGACTCGTGTCCACTATCCTTTCAAGTACGACAAAAAATGTGACTGCGATCTGATGGTATAGCTACAGTATAGTCATGGCGATCGAGACCTTGGAAGCCCTCGACCTGGTCGTCGTCGGCGCAGGGGTATCTGGCATAAACTGTGCCTACCGACTGCAAACCGACCTCCCACACGTCAAGTTCACCGTCCTCGAGGGCCGCGACGACATAGGGGGCACGTGGGACCTGTTCAGATACCCGGGCGTGCGGTCCGACTCGAGCCTTGACGCCTACAGGTTCTCCTGGGAGCCGTGGCCGTACGCGAAACCGATCGCCTCGGCCGGGCTCGTGATGGAATACCTGCGGACCTGCGTGTCCAAGCACGGGCTCGACCGGCACATCCGGTACAGACACAAGGTGCTATCGATGGACTGGTCGTCCAAGACGCAGCGGTGGACGCTCGTCGTGGACCACGAGGGCCGCCTCAAGCAGTTCCTCGCGCGCTTCGTCTTCCTCGGCGCCGGCTACTTCGACTACGAGACGCCGCGGCAGACGACGATCCCGGGGCTGGCCGAGAACTTCGCGGGCACGGTCCTGCACCCGCAGTTCTGGCCCGCCGACTACGACCACGCGGGGCAGCACGTCGTCGTCGTCGGCAGCGGCGCCACGGCCGTCTCGCTGCTTCCCGCGCTCGCCGCCCGCGCCGCCGCCGTCACGCTTTGCCAGCGCAGCCCCAGCTACGTGCTGCCGACGGTCAACCGCTTCGCGCGGCCGTGGTGGCGCCCGCGCGCGTGCGAGCGCGTGTGGCTCATGGTCGCGACCGGCCTGCTGACGCTGTACTACAAGTACCTCCCCGGGCGCGCGCGCTCCGTGCTGCGCCGCGCCGCCGAAGCGCAGCTGCCGGACGACGTCCCCGTCGACCCGCACTTCGCGCCGCGGTACCGCGTCTGGGACCAGCGCCTGTGCTACGCGCCCGACGCCGACTTCTACCGCGCGCTGCGCGGGCCGGGGGGCGCGCGCGTCGTCACGGGGAGCGTGAGGAGGGTCACGGCGCGCGCCGTCGAGATGGAGGACGGGCAGAGGGTCGACGATGTCGACGCTATCGTTACCGCCACTGGCATCCGGATGCGGCTCGGCGGCGGCATCAACATGCGCGTCGACGGGGACCCGGTGGAGTGGCGCGGGCGCACCGTGTGGAATGGCGCGATGCTCGAGGACGTGCCCAATATGATCTTCGCCTTCGGCTACGTCAGCGCCTCGTGGACGCTCGGCGCCGACTGCGCTGCCCGCGTCCTCGTCCGACTGTGGCGGTTGATGGACAGACGCGGCACGGCGGAGATTGTGCCCAGGCTCCCCGAGGGCGAGGACCGTGCCGCGCTCCGGCCGGTCAGGTTCTGGCCCCTCGAGTCCACGTACTCGCGCGAGGCCCGGGATGGATTGCCGACGTATGCTAACGCCGGGCCCTGGAGGCCCAGGATGTACCCTTTCTTGGATTACCTGCATGCGCGATGGGGAGACATCACGACCGGTCTGCAGTTCGTTACTTGAACGGACTCAGGGCAAGGTGGTGTGTAAGCGCTTCAGAATTGGGGTCGTCAGGGGAAAATGTAACGATACGACACAGCCGCTTACTTGAGCCTTTAGCAATACCACTGCCCTATGAATCGCCCTGTCAGTGCCTTCTAGGTACTTTGGTACGCTGTAGGCGCTGTGTTGGCCTATAGGTGCCCTGTACCTGCCCTGTAGCTGCTCTACAACCCCCGGCCTCCCGCCCCGCTAGTAGCTGCCCTATCCCGCCCTAAATTGCCCTATACGGCCCTATGACGCCCTATAACTGTCCTTCTTTTCCCCTTATAGCTGCCTTATAGCTGCCCTACAGCTTTATAGCTGCCCTACAGCTGCCCTGTAGCTACCCTTATCATTCCCCTGTGGCGGCCCTTCTAATAGCCCTGTAATGCCCTGTAATGCTCTGCAACAGCCCTTCTCTCAGGGGCAAATGAACTGTCCCACTCCCCCGAGCGGGCTGAAGCGGACGATTGCCGAATTTGGGGCGGACAGGAGCGGACTTCTAAGATGCCTTCACCCATTTGTATGGCATCCTTGGTTCTTTTTTTCTCATGCGAGCGGGATCCCGTCATAACCATGGCCTCATTTCGCCGAATGGTCACCTCGTTAAGTCCGCTGTGCAGAATATGAGTCACTTATGTTAGAATCTCGATTGTCTCGATGCTATACGGGTGAAAGGGCGAACAGACTGCAACCAATCTGGCTATAAATATGAGTCTCAGACTTCCACCTCTGCTCGAAAATGCCATCTAGAAACCACCAGTTCATCTACCTCAGGAATATCTGCTCATAAACTTCAGTCTTTGCAAAGAGAATCATGTCTCAACTTGTCTGGCTTATCACCGGCTGCTCCTCCGGATTTGGAGAGCTACTGGTCCAGCACGTCCTATCTCGTGGGGATCTTGCCATCGCTACCGGCCGGAAGCTCGACAAGATCAAGCACCTTGAGCAGTCCGGGGCTGCCGCGTTGGAGCTTGACGTGACCAGTTCGCAGCAAGACATCAACGATATCGTATCCAAGGCCATCGCCGTCTACGGAAGAATTGATGTGGTTGTGAACAATGCCGCCTACATTGCCATGGGTGGATGGGAGGATATAGAGTAAGGGCTAACTTGGACTCATACTGACAGACTACCAGCTTACGCGAAAACAGATATGACCACATTCTTGCCCAGTTCAACACCAACGTGTTTGGAGTCATCAAGGTGACCCGTGCTGTCTTGCCTCATATGAGAGAGAAAAGATCGGGTACTATGGTTTTCATGAGCTCCCTGTCAGGCTGGATGGGCCACGACTTTGTCGGTCCGTACGCGGGATCAAAGTTCGCACTGGAAGGTAACAAGCCCAGCCCGACCTGTCAGGTCAGAGTTTATCTGCTAACTCCTGCATGATGCAGGTCTCGTGGAGAGTTTGAGTCGGGAGACGGAAGTATTCGGGCTCAAGACGCTGCTGATCGAGCCGGGAAGATTCCGAACGAAGCTACTGTCGCCCGAGAACCTGCATGCAAAGGCATCGAAAATCCCCGACTATGCAGAGGTTACGCAGGAACGTGTCAGCTTGATAGCTAAAGCCGATCGGGCGCAGCCGGGCGACACGCAGAAAGCAGTCAAGATCATCGCGGACCTCGTGCGGAAGGAGGGGTGCGCGGCGGGAAGGGACGTGCCTCTCAGGCTCCCTCTAGGCCCCGACTGCGTCGGCGAAGTCAAGAAGAAGTGCGAAGAAACTCTCGCCCTGCTTGAAGACTGGAAGGATGTCGTCAACAGCACAGATCATGATGAGTAGTTCAAACAGAACAATTCCAGGTTAGCTACCTGAAACCTGGTAGGTACCTAGGTAGATAGTAACACAATATTATATATGTTCAACACATTATATTATGCCCGTCTTCTCATAAACCGCCACCCACTTGATCTGGGGAAAATGTTAGCTTTTATCAAGTAAATGCACTAGAGGTTCTCACCGACTACGTGGGTACTAGACCAAGCCTGCCAGTCATCACAAGTCTGCGCCATAGCTTCGCCGATTTCCGTATATGCAACAATGTCCTCCGGTCGTTCCAAAATCATGTGCCCCATTCCACCCGATAGATGCCATGCGATGTGGCCTAGTATGCACGTCAGTAACTTGTCCAAAGGCTCGAGCCCCTGAAGACGGGCTCTCAACTTACAATGCAGCGGCCAGATTCCGGGGTTGTCCAGCTTGAACTGTATCACGACGTAATGACCCGGCAAGAGCATCTGCACGTCGCGGCGTTGGGGGTTCTCGGGGTTTACGATGGTGCCGTCCCAGCACGTGCCATAGTCGCCAATGACTTCTGGCACTGATCGAGCCCCTGGACCCCACCCATGACGCGGCCCAGGAGGTAACTCATCGATGCGGCCACGGTATTGCCGACTCGACAAGTCCGGCTCCGGGCCCCCGCCAAAGCGGGCGGACGCCTCGGCGGCAGACAAGACGTGGGCGAACTCGGTCTGGCCAAGAGGGAACATGGTGTCGTTGTCGCAGGGCCCCTCGCGGAGCACCATAAAGTCGTGGCCGTGAAGGTGCATGGGGTGGCTCTGGACGCCGGGGTTCTCGAGGATGAGGCGGACCGAGGCGTAGGCGCCGTAGTCGTGCACGTTCTGAATCCACGGGAACCCGGTGTCGCCGCGCGCGGCCGCCCGCAGCTGCGGCGCGTTGTAGTCGACGCGGTACGTCCGGTTCGCCATGAACCAGATGTTGGACGACCCGTTGGGCCGCAGCTCGATCGGCACCACCTCCGTCAGGCCCGGCTCGTCGGCGGCCTGGGGCCCCAACGGCACCGTCAGCGATAGCGCGTCGTTGCCGCAGTAATCGTTGTACGCGCCGGGGACGGCCTGGGATGACGGCGCCTGCGTGCGGTCCGCGCCTTCGTGGAAGATTGCCGCTGTTGCCAAGTATGACCCGCTCTTCCCGGGCGAGCAGTCTGGTGGCTTGTATGCTCTGAGCCACACCGAGTCGGTCGAGTTGCTGGTCGCGGTCACCAGGACGTCGGACCGCTGGCCCACTGCAAGGGTTACGACTTCTGTTTCGTAGGGCACGATCGGGGTGTAGTCGTTTGCAATCACCTGCATTGTATATCCGTCGATCGATATCTTCTGCACGGCAAAGGCCGAGACGTTGATGAGGCGAAGGAGGTGAGTATTACCAGAGGTGAAGTTGAACGATGCCAACGGGGCACCGTTGCCCTTGTACGAGTTCTTACCATTGATCAAGTTGTTGTCCGAGAGGGTGACCTCGACTTTGTTCTCCAGAAAGCCTTCTAGGATAACGTCGTAGTACTCGTGGAAGTACTCCGAGACCACAACTGGCCCAAGATCGATGTCGTAGTCGACGTGGCGTGGGCCGTGAATTACCATAGGACCCGCCAGGCCGCTCGCGAGTTGCGCCTCGTAGTGCGAGTGATACCAGCCAGTACCGTATAGTTCAGGTTTATACCGGTATGTATAACAGGAGCCGGGTGCTATAGGACATTGAGTAATGCCCGGTGCGCCGTCCATCCACGGTGTGCCTTTCTGCAGCAATCCATGCCAATGAATAGAAGTTCCCTCATCTGAAATATTATTACGAACGGTAACTGTGTCATAATCAGTTCGAACTGTTCATCTGTGACAGCAAAGGGGGGGTGCTCACTTTCCAGGGAATCACCCCAGTTGCATTCTATTAGAGGCCCTGGAAATTGGGAGTTTACTAGCAACAGTTCAACCTCTACGCCATCAGGGGCAGCTGTCTCTTTGGTGACTGTCAAGTCGTAGGTTCGTGTGATACCCGTGTCAGGGGCGGTCACAAGTTGGTCGGTGCTAGTCGCAGCCTTGTCTTCTTCTGGCAATCTAGACGTTACTGTTGCGGTTAGCATATCAGTCATGAGAAGAGGTATTGGGTGATTTCAACTCACAGTCTGGACGCTCATGTTCTCCGCCCCCATAACCCAGAGAACGCACGCTCAGGATTGCTTCTGCCCAATGAAGCAAAGAGGGCATAGCTGTGAGTACTGCGAGACGCATATAAGTCTTGACTTTTCAACCTGCTTTAATATGTGATAGGATGATATATTAAGGGATAGTGAGAAGAGGAAGGTGAATGATAGAAATAGCTTTGACAGCAGGATCAATAAGACATCCTCACCCTATACCGTATGCACGTATCTATACGCCCCAGGGGGCGAACAAGCATCATTTCATCACGGCCTACGGCGTCCGCGCTCTTCCGATGATATAGTATCGATCTTGCGGCCCTAGGTTGGCGTATATGGTGATGATAGTCTTGTATACCGTATATATCAGGGCAGGTCATGTGTCGTTCGTATAATATCAAAGTTATATCCTATATGGGAACTTGAATCAAGGTTATACATAGCATCTGCTGACTTTATTTGAAGGTTGGGCAGCATTTGGAAGAACTCTAAGAGACACTCCAAAAATATAACAATGATACTTACCTGGCAGGCGCTCTCTTTTGCATGTGATCTCCTGCGGGCTGACCGTTCTATATGAGAAACAGGGTCCCATACGCAGATGAGGCCTTAAACTCTGAACAGGTCATCGAGGACAGATCACGGGTCGTCTAAGCCGTACGAGAATTCGAAAGAGAAGAATCCTGCGTGGTGACAAATACTGATATCAGATTCGGCTTCGGCCATGCGCAGATGCAGTCGGCATCTTATATCCGTCGACAAGAGCCGCGCGACACCTCGGACAACTTCGACGCCTTCGGCTATAACGGCGAGACCATCATAGTGGTCAAGAGCGTCCTGGCTTCCGGCCGCGGCGCGTAGCACGGGTTGCTGTTCGTTGAGCCGCAGCTCTCCTTGACCCTGCTCTTCATGTGCCTAACCGTGGAATATCGCAGTCGGACCAACACAAAGTACATTCGCGGCAGCATGTTGGCCGAGGCTCGTTCCGACATGCTCACCTCCTACATAATTGCGACCTGCAGGCAACCAGGTGGGAAGACCGTGCGTCAGGCAGTGACAAAGGCTATCACCAAGGAGATATCGAGAGCGCGGACGGTTCAGAGGCAGGCATTCGGACTTATCGGCTCAACGAATCAATCACAGAAACTAACTCTCATCCAAACCTACAATTCAAACAACCTGCAAACAAAGAGCTATTCCGATGCACTGCCAGTCGAGCCGACATAGAGAACGTTGAGGCTTCCATGGGAATGCGTCAATCGGATTGTTTGAGCGCCATAAAAGGCAGACCGAATCGCTTTACATAAAGCACCGACAGGTAGATAATTCAATGTTGTTGAATAAAATTGAGTGAAGAGATTAGAGCACGATATTTGATATTCAGTGCTATCGATTATGATCAGGTCAGCATGTGGACGTTGAACAGGTAATAGTTTGTAATAACGAGTTAATTACGTAACAGGTATCATACCGACACATCAAGCATCAGTGGTTTAGTGGTAAAATCCATCGTTGCCATCGATGGGCCCCGCGTTCGATTCGCGGCTGATGCATATTCAATAATTTTTCCACTTTGGAATTTTTTTTTTCCGTACGATTCTCTTCTTTTCCTGAACCTCTTACCTACAGTGCAGAGTCAGGAGTCAATTCGCTTCTTTATCGGTACCACGTTTTGCGTATAGTCGTTAAAGACAAGTCGTCTTACTATCAAAAATATCTTGATCAACTCCATAAATACGGCAGCAGCCTCGATGTTCTGCCCCCAGGGCAAAGGCCATTTATCATGATACAGCCCACCGTCGCGTTCCCGTTCCCCAAGGTCTTCCTCAATGCCCGTTGACGCCGTTGGTCCCGTTGGTCCCGTTCGCAGCGCAGCAGGCGCCCCCGTTGGTAGCGGCAGGCGCGTCGCCGAAGGCGAGCCGGCTCATCTTGTCGGTGGCGTCGGTGACGCCGGCCCCGCGGGCGGCGACCTGGCTCGGGGTGCTGGCGTAGCTGGGCGGGACGTCCATGGCCGGGTTGCCGGCGAAGAAGTTGCGCGGGCGCAGCAGCAGCGTGATGGGCTCCGCCGGCATCACCGGGAAGTCCTCGGGCGCTGGGATGTGCGTCACCCCGAACGTGTGCCACAGCACCACGTTCGTGTCGTCGATCGCCTCGCTGCCGTCCCCGATCCACTCCGGCAGCCCCAGCGACGGCTCTCCCGACGTCTGCGGCACGTGCCGCCCCGCCGGCCACAGCTGGTCGTCTCGGTCTACGAAGAGTGGCGTTAGATAAGTTGAGAACTGTAAAGGAAGGAGCCATATGGTGTCGAGCTTACATTTCGTCACGTGTACCGTGTGTCTGGCGAAGCCGGCTCTCTTCCAGACCAGCGAGCCCTCCTTGGGCAGGAGCCGGGGCGCCTCGCGGCTGACGAGCTTGTAGCTGGCCGGCTTCTTGCTGTAGGGGTGCAACTTGCTCATGTTGCAAATGTCCCAGGAGCGGCTCGTAGCGCCGTCGTAGTCGGTCGCCGCCTTGCCCGTCGTGTCGAGCTTGGTCCGCTTGGCGTAGAAGGCGTTGCCGTAGTAGTTCTCCGGACTGCCCACCGGCGCGTCCGATGGCACCGCGTCCGCCATGAAGACCGTGTTATTCGGCCCGTCCACGTTGGCGTCGATACGCAGACAGAACAGATGTTGGTGGTTGTGCGCGTTGACGCCTGGGACTCGAGTTTAGCGCTGCAGCTCAGGGGCTAGGTGCAGGGTACGTCTCTCAGTCTTACCTGGGTATACCTGTGTTCCCCAGCCCATGGGGTCCTCGTCTGCATTCAAGCTATACGTGTTCAGGATACCTGTGAGCTTAATCTCTGGCTGGATGGTGCCATCTTGCTGAAGCTGAAGTCAGTACAATATCCATTAAGGACGTCTGCCATGAGGCTTCTTACGTGAAAGATCCACTACTCTCGGTCAGTATTTCGTCATCTCAATATTCTGGCTTGGAGCTTACCTGGATTGCATATTCGTAATTCGCGGCAGTGAATATTTGTTGAATGATCAGTTTCCGTGCCCGAGTGACGATGACGGACTCGTCTCGGAAGTCGGTGTGCTTGAACAATATGCCGTCGTCTTCCTCGTGGATACATATCGCGTTCTTGATGGTGCGGATGTCCCCGGACCGTGTGGGGAACTCGGCATCCAAATAATGAATGGAACCCTTACAGTCGCAACCCAGCGCCAGGCTGTTGGTCATGTATCCGGCGCCGTATTCGCCAAGGTCAAAGGCATGTTTCCGCTGGTGAGGGTGTTCGGGATTTCCGCTACGGCTATTAGTAAGTTACAATCATGGGTGGTGAAGCTGCTTACTATGGTACTACCATCTCCGCCAGGGAAAGTCGGTAGAAGATTGGACGAACAGTCCCCTTGTCGTTATATGTAATATCATTTAGGACGATACCCTCGCGGTAGTTGAAGCCGATGTGGAACTTCCAGTTCTGCCACTCGATCTCGCGGCCGCTCATCTTGAACGAAACCCCTTCCGGTTGTGTGATGTTGATGGGCTTTAGATCGTTGCGGTAGCCGCCGGCTTTCTCGATGGCAGCCGGGTGGTAGTTGACAGGCTCAGCCTTGCTGAGCGGCCGTCTCAGCTTAGGAATGTCGATGGCAATGACCTCTTGCTTCTCTGCATCGTAAATGGGACAGAAGTCCAGAGGGTACTGATACTGGCAGTCATCAAGATTCGGCCGATAGTACATCAGCGCTTGCTGAAGGCGAATCTTGTTACCGTGCCTCTCGTCATAGCCGATTGTCCACGGATCGCAGTAGACCTTGTGCATGTCCTCTTTGGGGATGCCGCTGATCTCACACTGCTCAATAACTTTGGGATCTTTCCGGCAGATGTGCTCAACAAGCTGGAGCTCCTCCATAGTGATCTGGTCATAGCCGTTAGCACTACTCTAATCTCTCGGCTTGAGTCATCACCCACTATAGGTTGTAGTCCATCCAGCAGTTCCCATTTCGTGATCTTGCCTGCCGCGAGGTCGACCAACCCATCGTACACCTTGCCACCCGGCGCAATAACGACGATATCAGCAACTCTTGATGGCCGAGGTGTGTTGGCTGGATCCGCCATCCACTTCGTCATCTCCGCCTTACGCGGCTCGTGAAGGGAGACGACATTGAAGAAGACCTCTCCGTGGGCTTTCTTGACGACGTTAATGGCCGACTGGATCTCATCATGGCCTAGAGGGTCGAAGGGGTGCGGAACAGAATCGGCAATTGCAGAACCCATTGTGATCAGATTGAAAAGACTTAATGAGACGTCGTTGTTGGATGCCGGCTAGAGCAGCAGCGTAGGCTTAAGTATCAGAGCCCAGAATGCATTTCGATCTCGACGCGTAACTGCTGTTACTCGGCTCCGATATGATGATAGTCGAGGATTGCGAATGACGCAGTGACACGCAGGAGTATGGCAGGTATCTATCACCAATTAGCAATAGGATTACCCTAACAAGATCTTGATAAGAGCTCCACCTCGCCGCCTGCATAGCAGCATGGCAAGTCATGTAGCAGGGAGGGGCCCGAGATCGAAGCTCTAGGCTCAGCCGTGTATGCGGGCAGAATGGGCCCTGGCCCCTCTCCTGTCTGATAAGTCCAGCATGATGGACGGGCGGCAGGACTAGCAGGACTAACAGGACAAACAAGACTAGTCGTGATAGGAAGATCTCTCGGAGTGGGTGGCCACTCTCGACGCCGCTGGAAAGGCCAATTGCGGGGGATCCGCCGCGTGCAGTTCCCGAAACCGGCATGGGCTTAAAACCGGCCGGTACTCATAGGCCCGTCGCTTGATGGCGCGTTGGATAAAGCGTTATAGGAGATAAGTCGAGCTCTTCGGATGCCCCTTTAGTCCGATACCGGTTTTATAGACCTGCATGTTCTCGTCTTCGTGATCCTTCAACCGTCTATCTTGCTACTCAGGCCGACCTTGGCAGCATCATTTTCTGTGTAGATATCTGCTGCCATTCCCGAATGCCATGATGAAGATCCCGATTCCCGAGTGTAGATACCCAAGGGATCATGTAGTTGATGTTCTTGACAGGAACGCATGCTATCTATATGGACCCTAGCCAGCTTCAAGTTAGCTCCCTCGTATATACGCCGTTGGATTATACCGACCCATGCTTGATCGGTACAGCCTAGACAATCTTTGACGCCGCTCTGAATGTGCTTCATTCATTATTCATCGCCGTCCAATCCAGATTGAGGTCAAGTGGTCACGATGCTTCGAGCACATCGTCTTCATGCACGAGTTTCACATACCACTCTGTGCTGTGTAGACTATAACAACGTCGAATGTCATCAGGTAGATATATACCCACCTAGGTGCCTAGATACCTAACGTATATTTCAGCCTTTTCGTTCGTCGACGCTCGAGATTCAAGCAAAATGTTACGTAAGGTATCCGACCTACGCATCAAAGCAGCTCGTGCTGCGGAGAAGACAAGTATTGAAGGTGGCCCATAGGGTGAACCTGAAACTGCCTCGCTCATTGCTCTGATGATAAGAGCTTATTCTTGTGCTACTCCAGCGCTTTCGTTGGTAGTATTACGTGGGATGACGGATGGTATCTGAGTCATATATGTATGCCGTCTCAGAGAGGTTCACAACATATCTTACAGCACATCTTCAGTTTCTCGAAGGAACACATGACCTTAAGTGTGGCAGGATGGGTGGAATGGAGCAGTGAAGTGCTGTGTAAGGAGTGAGGCTGATATTTAACTGAAGCATCACGATCTTGGCTTACTTCTGACAACGGACTCGTAAACGAAAGGCAACTGAAAGCGAGATGGCCAGGATGGCCTGACGCTATTCCCTATCTTGACAATAATATTCTATCAACCAATAAGCTGACAAATATGTTCCTTGTTCGTGGGTAAAAAAAAGGACATGGGGGTCGAGGTGCCGCTTGGATAGATCTCCGAAGAAGAAGAGGACAATCACATCAAGCGTGATCCTTGGGCTTCAGTTCCGGGTTCGCACCTTATATACACACACTCGTCAAAGTCCACAGTCCGCTGTGCCCTAAGTCCGCGTCCGCGTCCGCGTCCGCGATGGCGGAGAAGAGAAAGCCCAAAGAGTCGCAGGTGGAGGCACCCGACTACATCACGGTAAAAGTTCCACAATTCGAAATACTAGGTATCTTATGTATTAGGTGTGTTCACTAATCATGCCGCACCACACAGGCGCGTCGTGAAAGAGGCAAACTGGCCCAGCGAGCCTTCAGGCAGAGGCAGATCGACACGATTCGCGGCTTAGAGGACGAGAATCAGAGATTACGCGATGCCATCTCAGCTATATGTAGCGCGTCACAGAGTGGCATGAGGTTGCCACCGCCTATTTCAAACGCTTGCAAGGTTGCCGGCCTCCCTATAGCCCAAGTCGAACGGCGGCCGTCAGCCTCAGCAGTCACAAACTCGGGCGACTCAGGCTGGTCAAGTAGCGATTCCAATGACGGTACTGATAACACAAACCCAACCATATCCTTGGAGAATTGTAATCCTGAGTTCGCATTGCCTTCAGTCGGCAACGAGTCGAATAATGTATGGCCGCAGTCACTGCCAGCTGATGGTTCGGCGCATGTTCAGTCGACTGCGGAGACGCTACAAGATGCCGGCCAGGACATGAGCATGCTGGGCTCTATGTATGACGAGAGCCAAACAAACTTCACGGCATTTATGGGAGTCCCGGCAGTTTTCCCCGATGCCGACCGAATCCTCCAACGAATCGGCCCTCCGGTGGATATCCTGCCTTATCTGGGAGCCGGAGCTTACACGCTAGCTGGCCAAATTTACTGGACGGCCATGGCCTTTGGGTTTCAGGCGATCCGGGCCATCATCTCGTCGCCGACGCCTCCTCCGGCCGCCGTGGACGTCGTGTCGGAATCCTTCTCGTTCACGCTGAGGCATGTCACGCTGGCGCAGCTCATGTACATGATGTACGCGCGGCTCATCTTTCGCCGCTACGGCCACTTCCAAGAGCCGGCAGATAGCGGTGGCGACGACCGGCAGTACCTTCTGTGGGCGCTGAACCCCAGCGTGGAGGCCGAGTTCCGCGTTGGCTTGGGCCGCAAGTTTCGGAGGGAGGGTGTCTTCAAGGACGCCTTCCTGCAGCCGCTGGCCGTCGAGCGGTGTCTTCGTGAGCGCTTCCAAGGAGGGTATGCCGTCATCGAGGCCGCGCTGAGCGGCCAGCCGGTCGAGCAGAGGCACGTAGCGTGCTTGCGCAATCTGGTGCAATTCATGTCGCGTTGCTCTCTCTGCTTCGGCGACGGCCCGCGATGGACGCTCGCGTCAGTCGAGACGATTATGAATAGATGGGAGATGAGCACGAGTGCTATCGCCGTTAATTGATATCCCCTCTCAAGAATACAACACCAAGTCAGCTAGATATCTATACAGGTATATATATATAAGTAAAATAGAATAGAATTTTATAAAGACGAGGCAAGTCGACTGTTGTCGTATCGAGTGAAGAAATAATATACCTAATGCAAAGTACTACCTGTAGGTACCTCTGTACAGTGGATAAGGTTCGGTCTCAGGGTGCCTTAGTGCATGTAGCTACCGGAGTTAGAGTGTTGTTGCCTCCGAACCCCCACTTGGTGCGCTGCTACAGTGGGCGCAGTCTGCATTTCTTGGCGCTGAGCTGCCACTGCCAGGGCCTTACGTGCAAGGGTTTTAAGGAACTGCAAGAACTACTTCGTACAAGAGAAGCTTTGAAGTTCAGCGGAGCTCTGACCTGCAACTATCACGCTTTGTCTCTTTTACTCGACTTCACATCGTATCGTCCTCGACGCCGCGACCATAAGATACCTACACGGCATGATAATCCGACTATGACACGAATTCACACCTGTGATCGATAGGACGTCGACGGTTCCCTAGCGGACACCATTCAAATCGATAATCGGTGCTCCAACGTCGACGTTTCCCTAGAACCACATTCGATACGTCCAAGACCGATATATCGTCAACATGTCGATGCCGCTCAGCGAGCACACGCTCTCCCGATACCTGGAGCATCTGCCCGGGACCACGTTTCGAAAACTATACCAGCAGCCCTCCACGGTGTTGGCCATCTTCCGTCGCATGCTTACGCACATTGGTAGGTGCCCTTCTGGCCGGGTAGAGCAAGCCACCTTGATACTTACTGCCGTCGATAGCCAAGAACATTGTCATGGCAATACTATACTCGCCGACCCCCTGGTCCCTTGCTGATCTCGACCTCTGGATGAAACCAAGCGCCACCCGCGAGAAAGACCAAGCCATCGCCATCCTCCGCTCTCTTCATGTAATACAACCTCAGTCAGTCACCCTAACAGCAAACTTCCGAAATAGTTTACGACTCGCCTTGGAAGGCGGTGGCGACCACAACTCATTCGGCGTACGATCCTTCCACTCCATCCCTCCCGAAGTCGACTACGCGTTCCTCGACAAGTACGCGAGGAAGAAATGGGACTCTATCCTACATTACGTTGTTTCGGCCACCGGCCTCAGCGGATTCGGTGGTGAGGGTGCTACCGGACCTAACAAGTCCGTTAAGGAGCTTCTCGTTGCTGGTCGACTGGTCGAGCGCGGCGTTCAAGGGGACCTCAAGATCACTCACACAGGCTTCTCCTTCTTGCTGCAGCAGCCCAATGCCCAAGTCTGGGCCTTGCTGATTCTCTGGCTGCAGGCCGTCGACGCCGCTCTCGCCAACGGCACCGCGACGGATATGGACAGCGTCGACATGCTGACATTTTTCTTTATGCTGGCCTCTCTCGAGCTTGGAAGCGCGTATAGCACCGACGCCCTCACGGAGAGCCGCAGGAATATGCTGCCATTCCTCATCGACTTCGGTCTAATCTACATCCCACCCAACGACACAAGCCAGTTCTTCCCCACGCGGTTGGCCACCACTCTGACCAGCAAGGAGAGTGCCCTTCGGAGCGTC
Organism: Hypoxylon sp. FL1284; assembly: GCA_022432365.1. Classification (NCBI taxonomy): domain Eukaryota; kingdom Fungi; phylum Ascomycota; class Sordariomycetes; order Xylariales; family Hypoxylaceae; genus Hypoxylon; species Hypoxylon sp. FL1284. The sequence goes on along the minus strand of JAJJXE010000003.1, from coordinate 659,495 downwards.
AGCGCCGGCTTCTCCGCCACCGCCGTCGACGCGTTTGGCCTCGAGCCTGATCAATGCACCGTCATCCTCGAGACCAACTTTAGAATGTACGCCTACGTGTACTCGCCCCTGCAGATTGCCGTGCTCGCACTCTTCGCCGATCTCAAGTATAGGTTCAAAGGACTCGTATCGGGTCAGCTTACTCGGAAGTCCGTCAAGAAGGCCGTCAGCCACGGCATCACGGCTGACCAGATCGTCTCTTACCTGTCCACCCACGCCCACGAGCAGATGCACAAGAACGCTGCCGCGAACAATAAACAGGTGTTGCCGCCGGTGATTGTCGACCAGATCCGTCTCTGGCAGCTGGACACGGAGCGCATCGCGACGCAGGACGGCTACCTGTTCAAGGAGTTCGACGAGTATAAGGAGTACAAGGCCGTAGCCGACTTCGCGGACAACATCGGAGTCTGCGCGTGGCGCAACGACAAGAAGGGCATCTTCTTCGCTACCAAGGTTGAGCAGATCAAGGACTTCATGAAGTCGCGCAAGAAGGCGAACGAAGCCAGTAACGCTTAGCGAGGAGGTAGAATGGGCGTGGTGCCGGTGATGACCCGTGCTGCGTATACTATCGGTCGGCCTGTCTAGACGCATTTTCATCAAGCATCTGTTATAGGAGTTGGGGTTTGGCATCGGAATAGGTAGGGTCGGACGAGCATGCGTTCATGTCATGGATAGGAGTTTTATACCCCCATATGAGGCCGTAGCAAAAGGCTACGATGGGTAGGTTAGGCAAAATAGAACCTCTTTTTTACGGAGTATGGAATAGAGACAAGAGACGGTGATTACTCTGGTGTCGTCTTTTCTTTGGCTTCCGATTGCCAATTACCTGGTGCATTCTTCTACCTATCAGGTCAGAACTGCTCTTGGGTGTCTGGCCTCCCGCCTATCCCTGCCCCTGACCCTATCCCCAACTCCGAAAGATTCCGTAAAAACCGAAAGCTAACCTTTCCAGATCTATCCTACATGTGAGAGTGTTGTTGCACGTGATGTGGAAGGTTCACTATGCGATGTGGCCAACGCAAAGTGTTCGACCGCCTCGTTTCGAGGGGTTCGTAGAGAGGGAGAAGGGGGGAGGCGGGGGAGAGAATCCTCCCATCGCGCATTGTACCGTGGGCCAGAAGACCGAAAAAGGAAAAAAGGAAAAAAAGAGGTATCGAGCCAAAGGCTCAAGGGGTATCTACCATCTCGTATCGTGAGATCTCATGCAATTCCACTGAAACCGAACCGTTTTCTGTAGGGGAATAGGGATAGGAAAAGGGGGGAAAAAACAAAAGCAATGAAGAAAGGGGCAAGGGCTGGTCAAGACTGTCGAGTTCTACTCTTTCTCCTTCCCCTTCTTGCTGCCACCACTGAACATTCGTCCGACCCAGCCCTTGCCTTTGTCCTTCTTCTTCTCATCCTTGCTGTTGCCGCTGTTGCCACTGTTGCTGCTGCCGGCGTCGTCCTTCTTCTCGTCTCCCTTGCCATCATCTTTGGCAGCGGCCTCCTTGGTCTTGGTCTTGCTAGCCTGCACGGTGTTGCTGCCGCTAGCCTCGGCGACGTTGCTTCCGCTCGGACCGGCAGCGGTAGTCGCTGTGACAGTAGTGCTTCCGCCGGCCGTGCGCAGCTTGCTGGCGCCGTACGGGGGGTAGACGTGGAAGAAGCGGGAGCGGGGGTCGCTGTCGTCCATGGTGCCGCCCTTGGGCAGGCACTCGGGCATCTTGAACTGGCGCGCGTACTGCTGCTGGAAGCGGTGCATGCTGTACAGCGAGTCGTTGTTGGCGCACATGGCCTCGAGCGCCTGCCACGTCCGGCGCAGCCGCGCCTTGTCGCTGAGGAGCAGGACCGCCGCGTTCAGCTGCTGCGGGCTGTCGTCCGTGCCCACGTCCGAGGTTGCGGTCGGGGTTGTCGAGGACGCGCGCGCTTGATGCTCCGACTCCTGCTGCTGCTGGCGCGCCACGCGCGTGATGTTGGCCGTCGTGTGCGCCGTCGGGAGCGCCGCCTCGGGACGCGGCGGCGGCTGCGGGGTCGTAGGACCGGCGGCGACAGCGGCGGAGATGCTGCCGGTTCGCTGGTGCTCGGGCACCAGGGACTGCTGCGCGTGCGCGTGCGTGATGGCCTTCAGGTTCTTGGCCTCCAGCATCTCATTCTTAAAGCGATCCTGCACGGCAATGAAGCGGCCCGTCCAGAAGTCGAAGTTACGCGCCTGACGATCGTGTTAGTGAGATCTGGTAATGGAGAAGGAGGGGGAAGGGGGGATTGGTAGATCTGCTTACCTCGTACACGAGACGCGAGTTCAGGTGGTGCGGCCTGTCTGTGGGCACCGGAGGCGGAGTCGAGGACTCGGCGGCAGCGCCGGCTGCGGAAGGTCCTCGAGGAAGCGGCGTGTCGTCGCGGAGGGTCGTGCTGGCCTGGGAGACGCTTGCGCCCTCGCCAGAGCCCGGGCGGTTCGGGTCGGACATGTTGGAGTCGGCCAAGGAGGACGAAGACTGCTTGCGCGATGCGGCGCGGGACGCGGCGTGGCGACCGAGTGATGTGCGGGATAACGAGGCCGTAAGGTTGGAAAAGATGCCTAGCGTGCGCGATCGGGGGAGGCCGCTCGGCTGCTTGGACTTGCCCTTGGATTGCTGCGGGTTAGAGCTAGGCAGGTCGGTCAGGACGTCTTCCTTGGCTCTTGAGGCGCCTGTCTGTCGCGGCAGGGGTAGCTTGGAGGAAGACGGTTGAGATGCAGGTAGGCCTGCGGGCTTGCCTTTCTGCTCCTGCTGCTGTGCGCTGGAGCTTGCCGGTTGCTGTTCCTGCTGTTGATTTCGCTTCGGGGTGGGCGCGGTGTTGTCCCTGGGTTGCGACTCTGCAATCGGCGCTAAGTTTTGCTGGACGAGTTTGATGGTCGGTGCGCTCTCCGGGGTGAACCTGTCTACGTGCTGTTTCGCACTGGGCTTCTGCTTCTTGGGTACGTTCTGCGTGTTGGGCAGTAGCAGGCTGTCTCTGGCTCTTGCGCCCAGGCTGCTCGACGAATGAATGGGCGGGACGTTTTCTTCGTTGAGACGAGAAAGCGCTGCTGTGGTCGCGGAATGCGGAAGGCCAAATTTGGGTGCGGGAATGTTGCTTTGGGAAACTCCCTTGCCCTTGGTGTCGGCTCGCTGGGGCGAAATGGATGGTCGAGGCAAGTTGCTCGTCGTCATGGACGGTCGAAGACGACCAGGTGTTTGCTTGTGAAAGTCGCCCTGGGATACCGAGGAGGGCAATGCGAACGGGGTGGCCGGGTTGCTAGACAACGGGCCTGGATGATTGCTGATGCTGCCAACGCCCTGACGAGGTGTCGGTCTGTTGAAGTTGCCCGAAGATACAGAGGTGGGCAAGGGGTGCGGTGTGACGGGGTTGCTAGTCAGCGGGCCCGGATGGTCGCTGGCGCTTCCAGCTCCCTGACGGTTCAGCTGACGGCTGGCCGACATAGAGACGGGCGGATGGCCCCTGGTGGCAGGGCTCGACGACGGGCCGGTCGGCCTGAGACGGTCTGTCAGCCTTCTAGAAGACGCTGATCCTGCCCTTAGGGGACCGTATACCGAATGAGACGACTGCGACGGACCGGTTTGCTGCGGAGTAGACGGCGCGTCTCCTGGGCGTGCACCGCGTCCAAGCATAGCGGCGCTTCTGCTGATCGGGATGCCGCTACTCACGCCGGCTCGTGTTCCTGTTCCTCGTCCTTGTACCTGTCCTCGTCCTCGTCCTCCGCTAGCTGTAACATGCTCTGCTTCTCTCTCGTGATCGCCTCCCTGAAACTCGAATGCTTGTGTGCTGGCCGGGGGCGGGTTGGATAGGTCGATGTGGTGATCACCGCCGTAGATGGCTCTTCTTCTATGCGTCGGGGCTAAGAGTCCCGTGGAGAACGACGTGGAGATCGCAGTCGAAGAGCCCGTTGTATGTCCTCCTTGGCCGGTAGTGGGAACATTTGCTTGGGCAGATCCGGTCAAGGGTTCGGCAGGGTTACTCGTTGATGCGTGTGCTGCAACTGCTGTTGCGACTTCTTCAGGGGCCGCTCCAGAGGCTCGTCCAGGAGATGTCTCTCCCTCATCTCGCGCTGATCGAGACGAAGACATGGTCGTGTGATTAGTATGATAGACCTTACCGTCTGATCTCTGTATCGATTATAGCGCGGATGTAGAATGTGAAGTGTCGTCCACCAAACCTTGAACGCGTTGATGATGAATACGATGGGTTGTAGGTTACTAACTCGAGAAACGCCGATAACTCTTGCTACGATGAGGTAGGTCGAGTAAGAAAGACGATGGATTACAGAGGCCCCTTGCGATGCTCTCACAGGGGAGTTCGGGTTGCTAGTGATGGTTGTGGAAGTTTAGGTGCCAGCCATGAGAGCTGGCCAACTAATCTGAAAATTTGTATCACTGCAGTGGTGTTATGTGGAAAAACTGAGTGAAGAAATTATGTTGCTGGCGAGAAATGGAGATGAAAACAACAAGCAGTATGCAAACTATCGTCAGGGCGAGAGTGGTGGCTCAAAATGCGCACATAGCGAGCGACTCATACCCTCTAGCTCAGTTGGGAAACTATAGTAAATCCATGGTGGCCGAAGCTTCTATACGTTCGTACACTCGATGGTGCTTCTTTCTCGTAGCACATGGCCAACTCATTCCCTCGTAATACTTTCCAACACGACACCGAGATATACGTTGGAAGCAGCCGCTTGCTGCTGACGGTATAGGTGCTATCATCCATCATCTAACCACAAGCGAGCGTTAAGAGCACTCACGTCACTTTCTTTGATCTAGACCGAGAGACAGTACCGCAGACACCTAGTGTTTGATCAAACTACGTTATAGTCCCGAGAATATGTTTATACAAACGTCAGTCTATTATCGTGTGTGTGATGCTCGGCCTAGTGCGAATCACGTTGAATAGGGGCGTGGCCTATATAACTTTATTGATAAAAGCCCGAGTGAATGTGCATCTGCTAGTTGTTCATGCGCTTCTGAATAACCTAATCAGTGAAAATCAATGATTGACATATTAGGCTACGTCTGATAGAAATTAGAAATAAGGGCTGTTGATATTCTAAGGACTCGGATTATCTATAGACTGAGTTTGGGTATTGCTAAAAGGGGCGTTCTATGTAAAATAAGATGTGCTCAACCCTGCGCTTATATTACGTTCAAATTCATCTCCTAGTTAATCTTCTATTTTAAACTTGAAAGTCTCGTCTCCCTTTCCTCTCTCGACCGTATTTCCGTGAGAGTCGAATAAAGCTCTCTCTTTATACGTGAGGTTGCCTTCCCAGTCTAGAAGGATAATCGTCTGTCTCTGTGTGCCGTATGCACCTTTCATGAAGAAGCCGTGAGCATCTTTGTGCTCTTCCTGCTCGCTATAGTCTTCGACCTCCTCAAAAGCCGCTTTCGCTCTGCCCTCGTCAGCTGCTGTAGCCATCTCTTCCCAGCCTTGATCCTCTGCAAAGCTTCGAATGAATACAGATTTTCGTAAGGCGTCCATGTGCTCTTGGAAAGTCATCTTGGGCTCCAAGGGCATTGTGTCGTGGTCAAGAAGTTGGAAAAGCCGGTTTGTTAGGTCTTCTTCGTCATAATCATTCTCGATGGCTTCTTGGATTGCATCTGCCATCAACTTCTTGCCGATGTTGATCTTGTCCCACGTCGGGGGCTCGGTGTAAACAGCGTTGCTGAGCCCGTAGGTGTGTCCTCGCTCCCCTCCGATCCACGGGACGTCGCCAACATGGTCCCACCTGTTGGAGATAATAGCCATAGGCTTGATGTTGTTATCCTTCTTCTGTCTCAGATCGCCGCACACGAGAGAAAAGCCGCCGACACCCTTGGCGGCGCGGCCTTCCAGCATGGAATGGACGAAGTCGTCCAGGCCGAGGCCAGTGGGGGCGCCGAGCCAGGCCTTCGCGACGCTGCCGCGGCTCTTAACGCCGGCGATAGCATGGTCTGGGTCCGGATCATCCTCACTCGACTCTCGATAATTGGTCAGTACAGCGAAACGGCCGCTCTTGGTGACGCCCATCCACGTTCCGCGTTCCTTTCGGTACAGGTCCCGGGACGATAGTATCTTCTCCCCCGAAGGCTGATGGGTCCACCAATGGGGCCTACTTGTGGGCCTCAAGACATATTCGTCTCGGTTGTCGATGATGATGACAGCATACTTGGGGTGTGCGGTCGTGATGAGAGCGATGCACATAGTGTTTGGAGAATCAAGGGCGGCGTGTTGCTCTCACACTTGGGATTAAATACTTGAATACGCTTAGGAACGGTATGGCTGGCACAAATTAAGTCGACTGCAAAAGATATGAAGAAATACGTACGAGAGAAAAAAAAAAAAGAAGAGAAAAAAAAAAAACTATGAACAGACAGAAAAGTGCCCCGTCTTCGCCACCGTCTGGAGAATGAGTGTGGCAGAGACCCGAGACACCGCCGTTGCCGTACACGTCAGTCTCCTGATAGCTGCGCGTGTAGATGCCTCTCAGCGGCCGTCCCGAGCTGGATTATTGTATGCACAATACAGGTCGTGCAATAGAGGTGAGACGATGGCGATCCCAATAGTCGTGTGACACGTCTCATGCGAAAGTCGACGTCGGAGAGCTGGCTAAGAGGGCTGGCTAAGAGAACTGGCCAGAACTAGCTGGCCTGGCAGACACATGCGACTTCGGCTAAGCTTCTTGCTCGAGCCCAGGCTGATTAGAAAGGTTCAGGGCTTGAAGTCTTATTTTCACTGCTCAGAGCTAGGGTTGGTACATTCCACTGCCGAGAGGGTGGGCGAGGTGGGCTGTCTGCTGCAGGACCTGCAGCACTGTACAGGCATTAGTACGGGCTAGAATGCAGGTGGCCGCTCAGCTACCTTGCAGCTTGCCTAGAGGTAGGCGGTAGGGTACGCGGCTTCGGGCGGGATGGAACGCCACAGCGGACAGCTCCTGGCCCCTCTTAAGGATACAGCACACCCCAAAAATTCAAAAACTTTCCCTTCCCCTTACATTAGGTACAGTACCCAAGGTACCTTTGCGAAGGAGACTTACTCGCATTGCATTGCACATCACCAAGAGCAGACATTGAATGGAGAGGCGTAGCCGAGACGAATCACATAAAATCCACCCCTGAGTTGGGCAACAATACGTCCTGTCCCAAGTGGATCAAATCCACCGTCGTGGCTCGTCAGAACGGCAAGGAGGGCTTGGGTTTCTGCCTGCATCGGACCATCGTGGTATTATGCACGGAGCGGCACGGGCAGCACTTGTTGCAATTCCAAATTCTTCCCGTCGAGAAGAGTGCTCGCATGGCTATTTGCCAATGATGGGTGCTGCCACGAACTGCCGGAATGGAACGCCTCCAATCACGACAGTATCGCCGAAGACCTTGCGCACGGCATGACACCTGACGCGGCGAAGAGAAAGCTATAACCGGCCGGCTCGACCCGACATTCGAGGCACGAACCCCGTACTACTTACCTATGTAGCAAGTCCACTGCTCCGTTCGCTATGCGACTTCTAGTCTGGACCTAGTAATACATGCCGTGGTGGCATATTCCTTCAAAGCGTGAGGTCGACTCCAAGCAGGCACAAGTTGTCCATCAGTCGATCGCAATGTCTCGGACAGTACTCGAGGGTGACGAGGTAATGACGAGGTAAGTTTCTGTAGCTCATATACGTCCGATGACTGGTCGAGAGCATTGAATCTAGACATGGACACATACATGTATTCCTCAACATACCTACGCCTTATCTTGCCTATGTCGTTCGCCAGCATACCACTCCCGTCTTGACGCCTCAACCTGGAATTGCGGTCCTTATTCGTACTCGCCTCGTTATATCGCATTTATCAATATAAGAACCTGCCAATGGCATCCCCTGCCACCAACCGCATATCAGTTAGCAGTTTGAACGAAGATCACTTCTACAGCGCACCGTCTAGTCTTGCACCAACCCGACATACCAGTCTTGTCCCGCGCGGTTTGGAAGAGGATGCGGACCAGGGAAAATCATCGCCGGAGACCATTTATGCCACGCCAGCGGCGCCGATGGACCGCACAAGTCCGGCGCCCACATTTGCGTCCAAGTCAAGACGGGCTACTCCTTTCCCCCTACGCCATCGTCATGACCCGAAGCACCACCATTTCTGCCCGAAACCCGTCAGCCGCCGTCTCCACAGGTCTTTTCGCGATACATCCAGCAGCCTTCCCCTGCTTCAGTCGCTAGGCAATGAGCTCAATTCCGGATACAACAGCTATACGACTCCCACCGCCTCTTGTCCAGCTTCTCCAGAACCTTCAGTTGGACCGAACCGCTATAATTCAGTATCTTACAGCGGGAATCCGTCTCCCCTCTCGGCTGATCCGCCGCTCGACCAACTGGCCAGTATCAATCAACAAGATGCCGATTCTATCGCGTGCAATATCCGCGCCTATTTGTCCAGCAGGAGACAAAATAACTTCTCCCCACGGATGGGTAATTTGCCAAGTGGGAACAGTAATCGCCGGCTTTCGTGGATGTTTCGGACAGACCGACACGCCAGTAAGAACGGCCAAACGCAGGCTCGTGAAGCTATGACAGACAGTTACTTAGTAACGACAAATGACATTGCAGGAATCATGGATATAGTTATTACCGGCATTCGCCGTATTCACGACGACGGGTCGAGCGCCCGATGCCTGTCGATGTTACTGCCCCAGGAAACACTGCTGAAGCCGACTCCCAACACGAAAGCCATCATTCCCATGCTACCAACTATTGCCGACCCGGCCACGACGATCAACTCCGTTCAGCCTTCCTTCAGCCTCATTGGTTGCTCTCAATATCAGGATCATTGCCCGGAAGCTGCTCAAACGACGTTCGTCTCTCAGCAGAGTATCACTGAAGTCACTTAGGGGTCGTCTTCGGATAGTCTAGCTCACGAAGTAGCTAGAGAACTTCCCACAAGCGTCATCGAATCGCGGGAGTTTTCCCGAAATGCTTCTACTCTTGGGTCGTCAATGTTCCCCTCAAGCCTCCCCTCACCAAGCGACCCACGAGCAATAAGTCCCATGCTTAGCCCTACGCTCGAGGATTCGAGCAACATGGTAAAACGAAACCGCCATTCTCAAAGGCTCTCCGCGTCTGAGCCGGTGAGCCCCAAGGCGTCTTTTGGAAATCTCAAATCAAGGGCTTCTCGTCATCAGGATGGCTCGATGACTTGTTTTCCGAAGCTTCTCTCGAGGACGTCTACGAGTGATTGGCTGACTCCGCTAGGCTTGTTCGGCGAATCTAGCTTGAACCAACACAGAGCGACAACGTCCGATCTTTATGCCTGTGGCGTGGATGCGCACTGCGGCACGAATATCCCCAAGCCCCTCGGAATGCTGGAGGAATCGCCTCGTCAGACACCAGCTCCAGTTGAAGATTTCCAGTTCACAATACCTGAGTCGATATGGTTTAAGAAAAGTGAAGCTGCTGAAATACCGGACGAAAATACTGGCCACGCACTCGGTATTTCTTCTCATCAGCGGAAAAGTTTGGCTATAACGGCGGTGGTGAGAAGTCCTGAGACGAAGCCTGATGGCCTTCTGGATCAGCTACGCCGCTATAGCTTCATGCCCTTAGTGGAGCAGATGCCGGAGAGCATCCGCAGAGAATCTCGAACAGTCGGAAAACGTGTTGCAACGTCACTACAAGCAGATTGGGGCAGGAAGAGCTTATCTCAGGAAATGCTGCAGGGTATCATGAACTGGAATTCGTCCTCGAATAAGACTTCTCGTGCACCATCGGGGGTATCGTCTTCCCTCCAATTTCTAGGTCAGCAGACGAGGACTGGATCGCAGACAACACAAAAATGGCAGAGTGTACCAGCCGGTCGCGTGTCTTGTTCGGAGGATCAGGTACCGCACGTCTGCATGGACGAGCTGCTTACTCCCTTATCGGGATCGGAAGCAACCTACTTTGAGTAAGGTAGTCAAATTGGATTAGAGAGGCATACGCAGGTTACCTAGAAATTCTTGTGCGTGGCGCTATCAGGTCACAATATCTATAACAGGCCCGCGCTCAATTGCTTGGTATCGAAATCAATTAGGATATAAGTTCCTAATGCAACGAGGCCCATTGACAGTGCCGGGGCCATATGATTCGCTTCGTTTATTCATACATGCCTGTACCATAGTGTATACTCCAGACTCCTAGCCTTTCTAATGCCGTCCAGGACAGTTTTCCGACCCAATTCAGGGTATGTAGGTAGCTAGCGAGCTTATCGCTTCCACTGGCCGGCGTTTTCGACACCCTTGGACACGCCCTCGGCACCGTTCTGGACGCCGGTACCGACGGAGCCGATGGCATCGCCGACGGGCTTGCCCGAGGACCCGGTGGCGTTGGTGACGGTGTCGCCGAGGCCGCGGCCCGCGGCGCCCACGACGCCGCCCGCCGTGCGTCCGACGCCCCCGGCCACGTTGCCAACCGTGCTCGTGACGAACTTGGCGGCGCCCGTGACGCCCGAGTCCTGGTTGCTCTTGGTGCTGTTGTTCATAATTGCGGTGTTAGTTGTTTTATAGTTGTTCGTTTTTGTAGTATGGAATGCGTGCGCGTTGGTGACTCGTTTGACAGTGATATGAGTACGTGTGGGTGGTTTGCGAAGAGGGTTTGATGATTATATGGAAAAGCAAATTCAAACCCCTTAGCCTGGACGACTATAGAAGATATTTATACAGCTTTCCCGTCCTACCTGGATATCTTGTTCATACCCCTACTTATCTCACAGGCGACGTAGTGAGGAAGAGGCGTGACGTCATGGCTTCAGCCTCTCTCATCATCCCGACGGCGTCACAGCCACGCAAGGGCCAATCAGCAATGCCAATCCCGACCAAGTTGGGTAAATGACGTCACGGAATTATCTCGAGCGACTCGTTCGACGGTCTTGACACGTGTAGAGGCACGTTTCAAATGCAAGATCATCGGCGGGAAAGTTGATGTCGATATAACTCGATCAGCCGGAAATACATGTTTTGCAGGACGCCTTGACTGACTGCCTGGTTTCTAAGAGTCTTCGTTTCAGATATTACCTTTCCTTCCGATCACGATACCAAGAGGGAATGGACTTTTCATTTCACATTAGAACTTCGTAGCGAATATTACAAGTCTCGAGTGTGCCTAGGCCATTACACAAGTCTGGATTGGACCGACACTGGGCTACAGGTAGTTGGTTTAATCCTAACTCTGGGGAATGACAGGTAATTCATGCACTTCACTCCTGAATTCATACATAGGCCCATTAAATTTCCCATTGTACTGCTTTGCCAAGTCCATAGTCAATCCTTAGTAACGTCAATAATTTCAACCATTGAAAAGTTTCCGTCACTTCGTAGATAGACCTTAAGAGCTCAACTAGACGAGCAGACGGCCACTCCCAACTATGACATATGTGAGCAACGGACTTCCGGTCCCTTACCGTCGCAGGACTTGCAGCCACCACATATGTGTAGGGACTCAAAATTTTCAACACAGTCTCAACACTGACCATCCATCACATACCAGAAGCTTAAATATCTCGAGCCAAGATTAATTACGCAATATGTTGATAACTCTAAACTCGGTGAGGGTCTTGATACCTTTCCGGTTTCTTGGTAACCTTGATGAGTAAAAGCAACCATATACATCCCATTCGAGGATAGTTGGGAGTATAAGCCGGTGGGCCGTCTACACGGCCATAGGGGTTGGTCATGCAGGTACGCATCTGCCCGGCACTAAGCACTACGACTCTGTTGTTTTTCCAAAAGAAAGTAAAGGTAAAACTGACATCTCATTAATGACAGTAGACAGTTAAAAACAACACGCTTGTTCAAATAAGAGTCCACTTGCCGAATCAAGTTTAGTTATCATTACATCAAATACTCCCAATTTGACCTTGAAACCCTCGTGGAGTGAATCTAAACTGAGTTTCAAAAGTGGGTTATTTCGACATACAATGGCAGAGCTTCACATATGGCTCTTATCCGTCAACACATCTCTTCACACTAAGATATTATAATGATACCTTAAGCACTAAACAGCTTATATATATCTTAACTTTCTGCGTATAAATATCCGCCAAGTCCCCAAAATTTTATTCAATTTCACCGTTCCCAAGTTTAAGCCTCTCGGCAACCACGTGGTTCAAGGTACAAGAGACTCCTTAGGTATATATAGGCCCAAGTGTTATTAAGGCATCACATTTCTCTTGTTTTTGGCATCAGCGACCACTAAACAAACCACCTGTGCGGTCTCGACTCTGATTGTTTGTGTTCATCGAGACTTAACCGCCCTCAGGGTTGTCTGAGTTCAGTACCTTTGGCTACTAGGCGACTCACAATGCAGTCGTTAAACCCTGCTGCCCTTGGTCAGGGCGCAGGTCAATGGTTTGGGCTTCATTCGATTCCTGAGGACAGTATCAGGTGGATAATCAGCACTGAGCATGTCTTCATTGTCGCTATGGGCGAACAGTGTTGTATACCTGCCCTTTCATTTAGTAACAGAGAGCACTGGCCATTGACTACCTGACGTTCACCCTCAGGCAAACAATTATACTTTTGCTATTAAATACGCAGCTGCTTAGCATGAATCTTGAGACACAATTTCCTTCTTCATTCTACACAATTTGAACGTGGCAGCACTTGCGAAGAACGATCGTCTCCTCTCACCACACCTGTCAACATAGTTAGTTCCCTACCCCATGCCCTACCCCATGCTATCGCTACCTCGACCATGGCATACTTACCATCTCTTATCTGACAGCAACCATCACTCATCCTCGATTTAATCGAATCAACTGTCACAATGCCGCGCCAGCGCTCGCCCCCTCCTCCTTACTCTAGGGATGACCCTCTCCCAACCTTTCCGGGGGGAAATCCTCCCCCATATACGGCAACGCGCCCTTCTCGTAGGGTCTCGAGAAGCCTGATCCGGGTGCCGGGCATAGTCAACGCGTACTGGCCTAGGCAGAATGGAACGTGCGAATTCTATCTCGGAGAGGGTCCTGATAGCCTCCTCTTTCGAGTTATCCGGGGCAGCCCTTCATCGTCTCAATCACTGAAGGTCTTGTACCTCAGCCCGGATACGGACGCGCTCGCCCTTGGGAGATTCAACGGTCCCAACCCCACAGATCCGGACGACGAGGGAACCGTTGAGATCTGCTCGCCTAATCGAGGCGAGACGAGAGTGGTCCGACTCAGCTCCCAGGCCGGAATGTCGCCCACCCGCTACTTCTTCACCATGGCGGTGGGCGAGGACAACATGGTGCGGCTTGAGGACTTCGAGTGGCGCCGCAGCCGCGGCGGCGAGGTTCGGTCGGTAGACCAGGACGCGACGGGCTGGAAGCTTGTACGACTGGGACCCTCGGCACCGACGGGCGGTCACGGTGGCTCGAGAGCTGTCCGCCCTCTCGGCGAAACCAGCGACGGGAAGGAGGTCGGTAAGTAACATCGATGATTCCTATTCCCCATTCTAGCCCATGTTACGTAGAGAAATGATGGCTGACTCCAATCGTTGTAGTGGCCATCTGGGTAACCAACGACCGCAATTATAGACCAGGCCGACCTCCATTCCATTTCGAGCTGCGCGGAAACGGCAGAAACAGTACGCTTGGCAAGTACTTCGGCTTCGTCGCGCTGATGTCTGCTCTGCGGATCTCGTGCACTTCAGCGGCGCCTAGTCCGCCGATCCGCCATCACGGACGATTCTGAATGACGATTCGGCCTAAAAAGCTTATTGGTGGCATATAAAATATCTGGGAAAGCGGTTTAGAAGCGTCACATATACCCATGATTTTCGTGGTCCTGGTCCTGGGGGAACGTTTATTTGGACAGGATAAATTTATATCATAGTCACCTTTTGTCGTACCTCGCAGTTCTAAGGGAGGAGCAGAGCTTGAGGTTATAATAATAATAATAATAGAGTCGTTGCAAGCATCCTACCTCCCTGGATTCTAGGCATTTTTAGTACAGTGGCCATCCTTAGAAATATGAATGGAAGGGAAAGGAAAGCAGTACCGCCGCCTTCGCGGCAAAAGCCATACGTACAGTACGATCGATCTGAGAAGAGCTCCTACTTGTTGCCGTCTAGAACTTGATCAGTTGCAATCCCTGGACAAAGCGTTCGTCGCAATATAAATGTCACCGGTATAATATGCTGGAGACATCTCAGCCGGATTGGTATCGGCAGATTTGTATCAAATGTGTTCCGGGAAAAGAATATTGAAGACTTGAGGTTGTCGATGGTGGTGACCAATCTTCGTAACATAGGATGAGATAAGCATGGATGACATAAGAATGACAGACCATCGGAAAATAAAGCACCCTTGCACCTATGCATTACCTAATAGGAGTCAGGGGCCAAGATTAACCGTGATCCGTCCTGTCGGTATCAATTTCTAATTCAAGACACTCTGATTTCGTAACCGACGTCGCAATATTTCTTGTTCTCCCAACATCTGTTCCCCGAGCTGGCAATATGATTGGCCTGTCACGCATGGGACATCACTTATGACATCAACTTCCACCTTTACAAGACCTAACGAAGGTAGTAAAAGTGATTACTGACAGTCATGTTGTATTCTACGAAAGCGGGGCTGGGCTTGCTTCCGGAGAGCTGTGCAGCTCATTTCTAAACCACGCATCAGGTCCCCTTATAGCCGTGGTGGATGGTAACCCCTCTTGATCTCTCGGTAGGCATATATAATTGTGGTGTCCCTCAGCCTTTCATAGATGGAAGATTGCATATGACAGGCCAGCAACATCGCCGAGACTTCCAACTTCCAGATACTCTTACTTCAACGCGTCCTATCTGTTAGCGACTAATTTACACACCACTAAAAGAGACAGGCCGCCTTTCGACCAATCTAGTCTCAACCTTATCTCTCTTCAACGCCCAGAGAAAATACCACCATGGCGCCGACTATCATCTCCGTGCGCTACCCCATGGGGTCCAAGTTCAACATGGACTACTATCTCTCCGTGCACCTGCCCCTGATCAAGAAGAACTGGGGCCCCTTCGGTCTCAAGGGCTGGAAGGTCGCTGAGTACTCCGGTTCGGAAGACCCCTGGTGTGTCGTAGGCTGGTTCGAGTTTGAGGGACCGGATCATTGGGCCAAGGCAGCTTCGAGCGACGAAGGGAAGGAAGTTTTTGGCGACATCCCCAACTTCACGGACAAGGGGGCTACCACCCTGACGGGATCCGTCGTGAAGGCGGACACCTTTTAAGCGGAGTTCATCTTGGTTCATCGCCTGGCAGGGAAAATCGGTTGGGGAGTGAAGAGTCGTAACGGAGAAGTGCTAATGATGCTGAATCTACAACAGCGCAAGAGATGGAAGGGTGGTGATAGTAATGATATATTAGTTTTGTAGGTCGACTTGAATGGAAAAGCTTCCCAGTCACCGTCGGGGACACTTATATCCCCAGAATTTTGGTTGTAATACTGATTTACACCCGCAATGTTCTCCTTCTTTCGTTGATTCACTAACCCTGTACGGCGCTGAGGAACTCGAATGCATCGCGTCAGCGTCGGGTGGCACTTTATGTAGCGCAGGTACTAGAGACCCGAGTCGTCGTAGCGGCGGCGGAGGAAGTCCTCGTCGCCGAGCCCGAGCGCGCGCGCGTACGCAAACAGCGGCAGCAGTGGAAGCAGCACGTCTTCGTGCACGCGCTGCGAGACTCGTCCCAGCGGTCTCAGATTAGTCGCGCGCAGGCTCCGCTATGAACTTGCGGATGTTGTACCTCTCGTCGTTGTCTGCCTGGGTACATGTAGGTACCAAGGTACTCATCCGTTTTAAGAGCTGATCGGCAAGCGAATAACAACCAACGTCAACCAACAATTTACCGTCATCACCACCAACAACAAACGACGCGTTCGTTGACAGCCCACGAATAATTGCCGGTGTATCGCTTGATATATCTACTTATCTTCATTTAGGTACACTCAGGTGTTAGCATGATATTACTATTTCGCAATGCCGAAACGGTCTGTAAAGCAGCATCCATCTCGCCCGACAGCAATTGGTCCTCTAATTGAACCCAAGCCCAAGCCCAGCTCACATAACCCAGCTCAATCAACTTCAGCGCAGTCAACCGCAGCTCAGCCAACCATGGCCAGCCAGTCCTCTGACGAGCAACCAGAACCGCCTCGTCTTCAACGCACCCTTGCTGTTGCCAGAAAGATCTTAGTGCACTATCATACAATAAACACTTACTTCCCCATTGATGATCTACCCTCTATGGACATTCTCTACGGGGAACTGAACTTCGAGACAGGCGAGTCCACGGACGGCCAGGGGCACTTCTTCGAGCTACCCTCGCTGGACTCGATGCACGACACGCTGCGAGCCAAGAACCCGGGACCCGTTTGTCATCCCAGCGTAGTTAATATCGACCAAGACGACTGGTATAAGTCTAATGCCATGTGGCATAACTTAGCATTGTGGTTGACTTTGTCCGAGGACGACTGGGTTGCCGGCCTCATAGACGACGCCGGATGGTGGCGCATGTGGTCAGTTCCATCCGTGCCACAGCTATCACGTCCCGTCGATCCAGAATTAACCTAGTAACAGTGGATACAAGGCCTTATTCCGACATGTCGATGATATGCACTGGACCTTGGATGCCCTTTACGACCATGACATTTTCCATCACGACGATGTCTCCCAGCCTCACGAACTCGGCGTCCTCTCCGACAACCAGCCGCTTAGGGACGACTCGATTTCGCTCGGCGAACTAGTGACAATTACGTATTTGAACATTCGTCAGTTGAATTCCCGCAGCTGCAAAAAGCATCGTGTAGCGCCGGTCCGTGAAAGTCCCGAGCACGCTTGCTGAGAAGAGGCTGACGTGATGCTTTTAGATCACCCTCGTGTCTGGCTCGGGGCTTTCGGTCCGGACTGTGCAGGGCTTCATAGACCCGGATGCCGAGAAACTCATCATTCGAAAGACGCCCGTTATGAATTACACGGCGAGATCCCTGGTCTCCTCGTCTGGCTTCAAATGCTTAACGGTAGTGCCCGAAGATAACTGGGACTTGCATGTTAACCTACTCCGTTGGCTAACGGCTGCTCCGGTCGGCGAGACCAGATGAAGGTCGAGGATGCTGATGGTAATAATTTAGGCCCATAGTAGGCTAGATAGTTCCAGGGTTTGGATTTGGACTCGGGACCAAAAGAACAACCGCCGTTTAGCCGGGTGCCTCGGCATCGGAGATTAGATTAGGTGGCTGTACAGTATCCGTAAGTCTGGGTAAGCTAGGACTCGGGTTTGATAAACCAAAAACACCAAAGGAAACGGCAGGGAGACTCAATTGTACGCAGCAAAAACCATCATGACCAAAGCATAAAACCCGTTGCCGACTCAACGCCATGAGATCCTTTCAATTGTCTATTTACTCAATTTTCGACTAGAAGTTATTGCTTCTACGCCCCTTTTCTTTTTTTTCCCCACTTCCACTATGGCTTCTCGACGACAAATGGCGCAGTATATATCAAGGTCACGTGTTCCATTGCTATGTCTGGACATGCAATGCACCCCTGTCTTCGCGGCAGCTAGGCCATCGCTGTTGCCGCCCCTATGGCAGCGCCGAGCATCGCAGCAGAAGCGATCGAGTTCGCATTCGCCCCTGGGTACGACGACGGATCCTCCTAGGAAGAAAGTGACCTTGGCAGGCCTCCGGTCGCTGTACAGAAAGGGGGAACCCATCACCGTCATGACCGCGCATGACTTCCCAAGCGCGCACGTCGCCGATGCAGCGGGGATGGATGTCGTGCTCGTCGGCGACAGTTTGGCCATGGTCGCACTGGGCATGTCAGACACCAGCGAGGTCACGGTCGAGGACATGCTGCTTCATTGTCGGTCGGTTGCGCGGGCCACTGGAGCTGCCTTCACAGTAACACCGCCCCTGACCTATCGAGAAGGATAATGATGCTGACGAGTTGCGAGGTCGGGGACCTCCCCATGGGATCGTATGAAGTCTCGCCAGAGCAGGCCCTGGAAACGGCCATACGATTCGTGAAGCAGGGCCGTGTCCAGAGCGTCAAGCTAGAAGGAGGGAAAGAAATGGCGCCGACCATCCGAAAAATAACGCAGGCTGGCATACCAGTCCTGGCGCACGTCGGACTCACGCCCCAGCGCCAGAACGCCCTCGGTGGATTCCGCGTCCAGGGAAAGACGTCGAAGAGCGCAATGAAAGTGCTCGAAGATGCGCTTGCCGTTCAGGAAGCCGGCTGCTTCGGCATGGTGTTGGAGGCGGTGCCGGCCGAGGTTGCGAGCATCATCACGAAGAAGCTCTCCGTCCCGACGATTGGTATCGGGGCGGGTAACGGGTGCTCCGGCCAGGTGCTCGTGCAGGTCGACATGTCGGGCTATTTCCCGCCCGGCCGCTTCATTCCAAAATTCGTGAAGCAGTACGGCAATGTTTGGGCCGAAAGCTTCCGGGCCATCGAGTCCTATCGAGAGGAGGTAAAGAGCCGCCAATATCCAGCACAAGAACATACCTATTCAGTTTCTAAAGAAGAGTTGGAAATTTTCGTAAAAGATGTCGAGAAGCTGTGACGCTGTTTCCGTCGTTCGGCCAGGCTTCGTGAGATACCAGATTACTAGAGGGTGCAAGGCATATTTTCATTTCATCATTCCTAATGTACTCGCATGATTAGGCGTAGAGAAGGCATACAAGTCGTGATGCAGCTCATCCGAAGGCAGGGGTAATAGAGTAGACAACAATCAACTGATCATTTGAATCCTTGAAGCACTATGAGGCGCGCGCATTAGCATTCCGCAAACAGTCGTAGCTTGAAAGATGTGTCGCACGCACCCTGTGCAGGTTGCCGACGATCTCGTCGAGGGCGGGGGCGAAGGCGCTGTTCACATAGAGGAACAAGCCGTCGGTCGGATTGAGGCGCAGGGCCTTGCGCAGGTGAGTGACGACGGCCTCGAACTTCTGCGGGGCGCTGATGCGCCGGACCTCGCGCTTGAGCTGCGGTGCGGACCCGACGGCCTTGAAGCGCACGAGGATCTTGTCCTGCTCGAACTCGCCCGCGCTGGCCAGCGCCGAGCTCGCGTCCTGGGGCAGCGCCGTGAGCACGGCCGACGCGGTCATCGTCAGTGGCAGCTCGGGCGATGCGGGCCGGTCCGGAATGGGCGAGGCCGGAGGCGACGGCGACGGGTGCTCGGGGACTTCTGGATACTCCATCTTGCTCTGTGTATTATCCTGCTTCTCCGTTGGATACACGGGACAGGGGCTGAGATGTCTAGTCTAGCAAGCGATGGTGTGTTCAGTAAATGAGGCAGGGCAGTTGCAGCAAACCGAAGCTACCTGTTCAGCTCTGCAATGCGCGCTCGTTTTAAGGTCGGATTACCCAAGCGAGTTAGGCACCATGCGTGGCTTACTAAGCTAGAGGCAATCTTCTCTTACCCCTCAACCTCAACCAGCACATGTCACACTCATCGTCTACCACACGTACCTGTAATACGGGCTACGACATATTCAATGTTCGATTTGAGACAGTGATTCGTCACTTGCAACAAGAACTGCGTTACATTGGTCATTCGTGACTCCCGGACAACTAGCAATTTAGGACCCGTCGCATTCGTTCCCTAACCGCCACCAGTAGGATCATATAGGACTACTCTTCGTCGTGACTTATTCCAGCTCGGCCTCGATCACGGATTCATAGTTGCGCGGATCCTTCCAGATCCCGTTAATCTTGAATCCCGCCTCGCGCATCAAACTTCTCCACATAGCCTCCGTTCTCTCCCTAGAGGACATAAACGCCATCATCGTCATGTCCATGCCAGCCTGCCAAATAGTTGCACTTGTGGGCGGAATCACAATTTCACAGATGAGGAGCTTCGAGTAACCCTTTTTCATTGCCGGGGCAAGATTCTTCAAGATCTGCATGGCGTCCGAATCTGGCCAGTCGTGGAACACCCCATGAAAGAAATATGCCCGACTCCCTATCATTTATCAGCAGCCGCATCACCGCTCAGTTACATGGCGAGAAATATGCAAATTTACCATGAACCGGCTGAGGCTTGAAGAAGTCATGGCCCATGACCTTGATCTTAGCTTTGTCAAGATTCACCCCCGAGACAACGTCCGGAAGGTCTTGGAGGATCAGGCAGCCGTCTGGAATGTTTGGGTGTTTATCAGAAACACTCAGGAGGTCGACGCCGCTGAGACCGCCTATATCGACAACCAAGGGCTTACCATCGGAGAGATCCGCCTCGTCGACGAGGGTCGTCGTGTCGTAGTACTCCGGCCATGGCATCTTATACTTCGTCCACTCGGTCATCCAACTAGCCCAACTCTTCTGGTACGCCTGATTTGTCAAGGGTCTCTCGAAGAGGGACATCTTCTCGGGATACGAGTCGTGATAGTTCGAGTACTTCGTATCCAGAGGTTCTCTGTACGATGTTTTGGCCAAGAATGATGGGAAATTTAGAGCGCCAGGGCCCCAGTGATCGTTCCTTTGACAAAGAGTTCAGTATCTCAACATAACCGGTCGGTGTCGGTACACGACTTACATACAGACCAGCGCCTGCGCTCTCGAGGTAGAGGTAGATTCGATGCCAATTGATAGTGAGAACCTTGTAGGTTTGTATCGGTCCTCTCCCGTCTCCTCGATGATGTTGGCAGATGCCAGGAGGCGAAGTAAACGGCCTAGCGACTGTTAACATCATGGTCATGAAGATTCCGAGATGGAACACATCCGATATACGTACTGACTATGTTCACGTCGCAGTCCTTTGCAGCTAGCTTAGTAATATCCTCGACCTGCCTTTCGCCTCCACCGGCTGCTGACCATCCGACCCAGAGACCAATGTCAATGAAGATCTTGACTGCTGAATATATGGGTGGATTCAAGAGGGTTATGATGGCAACTTTCTCCTCGTCCAGTTCCAATCGGCTGGTAAGTTTCTTTGCGCAGGCTATTAGCTGCAACCGTTCCTTCTCATGGCCGTCGAAGTCGGCAGCCTTCAAGGCTTCAAGACTCTCTAATATACGAGCACACGTATCCTCCATTTCTGAAAAAGATCGATGGAAAAAAACAGCCTGGAAAGGTAAGAATTGGAGTATGCATTTCTACTACCTCTGGCTAGATATATTCCGTTACCGTGCCGTCTAAATGCCGAAAGCGACATCTCTACCCTCCCGCATAATCCAATCATAATTATCGCGATGTCTTAGTGTAGTCATCCTGGCATATTCAGAACATGCGCTCCAAAAGCCACTGTCTTAAGAGCACCTTGAAACTACCAATGGCATCTCACACAGAGCCGTCCGTGAATAGGCCTTATCTATCGGAGCACTGATGCATCGCTTATTCTCACGAAACAATTAAGACATTCCAACCCTGCAGTAATCTTAGCCGCTTTGGACATCTTCTCACAGAAATCAGGGGCAACAGTACGCGAGCAAAGCAGTCAAATCAGGACGCGCATCGACTGCATGAGTCTCACGTGATGCAACAGAGAAACTCCCAGTCTACCGTGCTAAAGACTTGAATACCTAGGCTAGGCTAGGTAGGGATTCGTTTCATTTCCATGCATATGCACATTGGAGCCTTTATCAACAGCGGCAGCTGTAGAATATACTTACACTTAAGGATAGTGGATCAGCCTCGGACGAATAAAAAGGTAAGATGCTCACATCTATTTCGTCGTCAGCTGAAATTGGGATGCCGGTGACATTATTCACTACCTACCTAACTAGGTAGGTATTGTTAACCGTTCTCAGATGCAGCATATCCCCGACGGTATGTCAATTATCAACAAGAGATGGACGCTTAATAGTCGTTTTCAAGTACGTAAAGCAGGCTCGTTGGCGTTGCAAGAGGCTTTTCTAAGAGTCCCATGTCGGCCAGTCAACATTGCTACCAGCAGTTCTCTTCTGATAGCATGTGAAACTGGGATGATCATGTGGTACTTCTCGGGCTCATATATCTCGCCGCCACGATCGGTTTCTTGTCGACACACCCACGACGATATTCCGATCATTGGACGAGAACTTGCGTCGTATCACAGTAGGCAGTAAGCTTTGGTATCACAGCAGGCTGTGTCAGGTCAATTCAGTTTGGTCTCCTATTGGACGGTGCTTGCTTGGCAGCCGACCTTAGATACCTAACTAATAATAGTGAGCAAAGCCTTGTGGGCAGATCTTCTCTGGGGACACGGATAACGCGATACTATTGAGGTAATCCGGCTTCGTCCATGGGAGTCCAAAAACTTTTGAGAATGATCAAAAGACGGGCTCAACTAGAGATTGAGCCCAGGATGTCTCATATATAGGAAGTATCACCAGTGGATCATTGAGCTCTCTAATATAAAGGTTCGCTATTGCAATCCGAGTAGGCTGTGCGAGGCCGGCTTAATACAACGGCTACAATGTTGTATCTTGGAGAAAAGGGCAAAATGAACTCCGAATCGGGGAATCGAACCCCGGGCTTGGCGGATCATGTTAATAACTTGAGAGCGCCAAATGTTAGCCACTACACCAATTCGGACTCATCCTTACTTGCGTCGCTGATACCAAGAAAACGCAAGCTCCTTTTATATATTAACCTACCACCTAGGGTGCCGAGTACGTATTTTTGGATTGTCAAGGAAGGTCTAGATAAACGGTTCCAAGGTTGGAACTGCCTTTCGAAGTTTTAGTAATATCATTTGAGTGCCTTATTGTATGTCACCTAGTTCAGTAGCATGTATAAAATACCTAGACTAGGGAGATGTGTGTATGAGTGGAGTTGCTTCGCTGTTCAGGAGAAGGAAGGCAATCATCATTGCCTTTCTACCACAGCCCCATCTCACCATCTACCTCGCAGCCACAGTCACTATCCATGGATACACCTCCTAGGCCAATGCCTACTTTAGGCGAGTACCCTAGGTACCTATCTAGAGGTAGGTAGCTACTCAGACTCGAAAACCTCGAGTAAGAAGTAAATTGTCAAGCCGCTAGAAGGCATTCCCGGTCGCCACTGCTCTGTCACCGTTATTATAAGAAGGAAAGCAAACAAGCTCCTTAATCTTATATGCCGGAGGCACGCTTGTAGAAGCCAACTTGAAGGAGCATATGGAATGAAGCATGATTGAAGAGATCACTGGCATCAAATATGGCTCCGGTTACCTAGCCAAGCAGTAGCAGAGATGACCTAGGACGGTCATGATACATACCTAGGCCGCAGATAGAGAATCTGATCAGCAATATGTCTATTGCACACCCCTGTCATCATATTCAGTCATGTAAAGGTGACTTGCTTTTTCTGATTCCAGCTGTGATAATAAGTCAGGCCACATGGCAGGAACGACTGGTTTCTATGCTGGGAAATGGGTGCAAGAGCGTGAATGAAGTAACGCTCCTTCCCAAGAAATCACAGCCTATCCGTCTTTTCTATTCTCTAAAATTATCTACGCCAGCGTCTTGCATTCTTTTTTATTCCTTCAGAACTTGACTGCTTGCCAATATCCTCCACCAAGCATCAGTTTATCGTCACCGACCGAGAAGCATCGTCACCAACCGTCAAGCATCGTCACCGACCTACAAGTATCGTCACGTATCTTCACCATCGCCCCCTCTCTTTCAACCTTCTCGGAAGTATCACAATGTCTTCTAGCCCGAACAAGCCCGAGGGCGATCGCGCCGCGGCCGTGTGGGATCTCTCTCCGCGTGAGTGCGAGATCATTGCTAGAGCATGGTTGTGCATCACCGATGTCAAGGATGGCGCGCCTGTGGTAAGATTACGCCCATTATCAGCCCTATAGCTCCATTCAAGCCGTTATCCCCCCAAACCTCGCGCCCAGTCACTGATCCAATACTTCCGGCGTGGCACTGGAGATCTGAGTTACGGCTGCTATTATTCTCACTCCTTGGAGAGCTAGCTAACATATCTTTGTAGGTTGATTCTAAGAAGCTGGCCAAGCTTGGTGGCTATGCCAGTGCCGACTCAGCTCGGCATATGTGGAGGCCCATTCAAAACAAGCTCACTGCGATACTCCGAGCTAGCAACGCCAGAGAGATGGACGTCACTCCCCTTAAGGCTGCTCCCGCCAAGGCCGCTCCTGCCAAGAAGGGTCGCAAGCGCACGGGAAGCGCCGCTGACAGCGAGATTCCCGAGACCCCCGCCAAGAAGGCACGAAGAGGAACGCGGTTCCCGGGACTCTTCAAGGACAACGAGGATGGTGAAGATGCCAATCTAGATGAGGGCGAGGCTTAAACATGTCTACGGTAGCATACCTTATGGCACCGTTCTGCCATCTTTCTCTCTATTCTGCTTTGCTTTCTGTTTCTTTAGCAAGATTTCGGCTGAATTTATGAGTTTCTACATGAGGCAGCCAATCCAGAAGGGGCGTACATAATGGGAAGTTAGGAAGGGGCATACACGATGGGAAGCTAGGAAGGATATCAAGCTACTGGCCTTAGTTACCCTGAGACAATACTCTGCCACCCTGCTTAGTACCATGATAGGTAAAGAGGCTTATGAGCCGGGTTTGCATTGAATTCATCACGAGACGAAAAGCACTTCTCTTAACGTCTTCATGAAGGCACCGTGAAAAAGGCCGAGCGAGGGCATCGTCATGACGATGGTGAGGTCGAAGCCCTAACCTGCCCTCTTTTTTTCCTAAAACAAAATTACTCTTCTATCTGCAATGGATTTCTGCCTACAGCTCTTCTCTTCTCCCAACCACCTTCTTTCCACACTAATTCCTTCAAATATCCCCAACACCGAAGCCAAAAAGTATCACCATACTCACTACCCAAGGTATATATAATCTTCCTCCTACAATACTCACTTTGGCCATGGACCTTTTTCCAGCCTTTCCATTCTCAATGCCTTTATTCCAAATGAATCCTCCTAATCCTGGTATCGGCCAAAGGTAAAGACACCGTCGATAATCCATCCCATCCGACCACCCTTTGCCTTCTTCAACCTCCTCACCATCAACTCCTCGTTTGGTCGACTCCCGCTCCATCATTGTCTCGACGTCCAGGATCCTGGAAGGCGAATATTTCGTCAAGGATATCAATTGATCATTCACGAGTCACCAACCCCTGAGGGAACATGAGGTCACTATCAGGTAAGACGATGTTTTCCTTTTTTACGATCTCATCTAATAGGTGCGCCAAATCCACAGTCACTTCGGCTGTCTACAGCTATATCTCAGCTTAGATGCGAGAGGCAGCTTAGCCGGCTATACGCAAAATTTCTGCCCTCTACACTTGAAGGATAACCGCGACTCCCACTCATCCATCCGTCCGCCATCACCTCCCATCAACACCAAGTCATCCCTTGCACTAAGTTGCATTATCTTGAGAGATCGGTAACGATTTACACAATAATCGTTAAATGACTCCAAGAAGCTGGCCAAGCTTGGTGGCTATGCCAGTGCCGACTCAACTCGGCATATGTGGAGGCCCATTCAAAACAAGCTCACTGCGATACTCCGAGCCAGCAACGCCAGAGAGATGGACGTCACTCCCCTATATATATATATATATATATATATCTTCAAAATACATCTTCACCCCTGGACCGCAACATCCGTTTCGCGTCCGGGCTACGACAGTGCACACATCGCCCCCTCCCACACTACTCATCAGCGATACTCTCAAGAATCCAAGACCAGATTAAGGACAACAGCGGACTTCAATCTGCTAGAGTCCCGTGTGTCTCCAAGACTATGAGGGGAGACCCAAATAGGGAGTTGTTCATCTTGGGGGCGTTGTCGAAGCCAAGGAGACGTTCAAGACAAGTATGCCTCACGACCTCCCATAGACAACGTTACCCCCCTTCATCCTCTAACCCCTTCACTCTAGCCACCTGGACCGACAACGCAAGAGTGCGAACGCACACCAACGAACAAAAGCGACGCGTCACTCAATCAAGAAGACCGCGCTAAGACAACCTCCTTTGCATCGCACTCAAACCTCAACCTGTCGATGGGATCAGAACCCCCCGACAGTCCCGTCCGGGTCCCTTCTCACACGAGCTTCGACATCCCGACGATAAGAACCGCGACGATGGCGTGCTCACGCCGTCGGCTCGGGGCGGCTGCAACTGTCAGAGCGACTCACAAGAGCCTTTCGCTCAAGGCACGACGTTCCAAGGAGACGAAAGCGAGGGCCATGTCTTGAGCAAGGGGGAGATCTCTACGGTGGCGAGCCTACAGTCGCCCAAAACGCAGACGCCGAAAGCACGCCGCGAGGTCGACGGAGACGGTCAGCAACCCCCGTGTGAGCGGTCTGCGGCTGCCTGGCCAAAAACTCGACAGCCGCTCACGTTGGACGGGGCGGCCGCGAGAAAAGGAGAAGGCTGATGTCCGTCGTTCCGAGAATCCGGCAAGGGCAAGCAGCGGAAGGGCTGCGGTATATATATATAAACCATTCAACACAACTTGGCCCATCGAGGCCCACAGAGGCAGAGCAGATGGAGGAGCCAAGGGGGGGGGCGCGGGCGGCCGGTCAGTAACCGTAGAAGCGTGCCCCAATCACTGCCCCGCGCCGACCCCGACTTCACGTCGCTCCTGTCAAGCTCAAGCGACCCTTGGAGAGTGCCTGGGCTGCCACACCATTGTGCACGCACGTGGTGAGAGGGAAGCCCCCATCTCAGGATGTGCTGGGCACGCCCAACAAGTCCGAGAAGACTAAGAAGTCGGACGGGGAGTGGCGTACCTCTGGATGAAGAAAAACCACCGCGCATATCGAAGGGCGCAAGTCCAAAACGCCCCCACGGGGTTCGAGGTATATAGCTATACCTACGGGGGTGGCCCAGGTGCCGTCCAACGAAATACGGCGGTGCCTGTGGTGGACTCCAAGAGGGTTGGCCTGCCCGGAAAATCGAGTAGTCTCGTACAGGTTCACGATACCTTGTCCCCTCTCTAATACCTCCTTCTCAGGAGCACAGCACTCAACACTCACAACACTCAAGACCAATCGGATCACAATGTCTTCTAGCCCGACCCTCTCTCACTTCTCTCCCCATCTTCCCCATTTCACTTCTCTCCCTGCCTCCCCCCTTTCACCACTTGGGCATATGCTAAGGGAAGCAAATTAAGGACATAGGGGTGTTCTACGTGGTTTCGATTCGGCTCTCTGTGTTCAGCATCTGCCTGTCGATGGCGTTGAATGGTTGGGATATCAAATTTTGGGCCTGTCATGGACGTATGCTACCTTTGATAGGAGCTTCTTTAATGGGGGAGACTTTGGGTTTGCGTGGGCGTAGTACGCACACTGTGGCGAGTGCTGTCTTTTGGTGTACTATTACCTGTTGGAGGCTGTCAAGGATGCCACGAGCACAGGTATCAGGAAAGCTGGCACCGACGTTCGCTTGGTTGAACTCAGCAGCTACATTCATGAAGCCATGGAAAGTTACGAATGCGGAATCAACGGCACAACTTACCCGGTCAAGTCGACCTGAAATCTGACTGGACACACCATCTTACCATACAGCATCCACGGGACCAAAAGTGTTCCCATCGTCAAATCGTCAGACAACACGAAGATGGAGGAAGGAGACGTGTTCGCCATCGAGACGTTCGGTAGTACCGGAAACGGCTACGTGCACGATGAAGGGGAGGTTTCTCACTATACCCTTCGAAGGATATAACTTGAATTGAAGTAAATCTCATCGTCTTGGAATTATTTGGTGTTGAGTTCAATGTTTTACGTGAGAATGTGTCAGACATGATGTTTCCTCGATGAAGCGATTCCCCCGTTGTCCACGTCACTATCCCAGTCATGAGCATTTCATCCCCTACGAGAATAGGGGTTACGCGAAGAGCCATCATGAACTTTATACCCATAACTAAGCTCACCAAGAAGAAACATTAGAGGTTTGAGATGATTTGAATCCGTGTTCTTGCTTGCGTAGACTAGTACATATACATACACGACCGAGTGATCATATATCTACATCGTCGCTTCGTTACTTCCAATGCTATCGCGTTTTGGCCTTGTTCCTTGCATCAGAGCCCCATGTATGTCAAGTCCTTTTTAATATGTACCATGCGCCCGCTTGTAGCCATGCAGAGAGCAATGCAGTCGTTACGCCGCGACCGCCAGGTCAGCCGAAGAGAAATGGTCGAATTAGCAGAAGTAAAAAGTCATAACCTTCGCCATCAATGTCTGGGACGAAACGTGCGAAAGATCAGATGTGAAGGCGAAACCAAATGCTAGGACTCCATTGCCATGCTATGCTATGTGTCGCGCCTTTTCCCGCCGTGCCGTTCGAGGGAGGTGCCGGGTCCCAGTTGTTCGGGTATGAAAGTAGAGATAGCTTCGAAAGCCGAAAAGAATGTGAGAAAAGGGTATCGTCACGATCGCGTATGTCGTGGGAGGGACGAAACAAAAATTAGTAATTTTTCAGTGAACTATGGTCTGATGCTGGCGGCAAGCTCGGTGAACACGGAGGCTACGGTGAACGCAAGACCGTCTCGGACTTGATGTCCGTCTGCTGGGAAGGAAGAGGAAGACCGCGGCAGGTTAATAACCCTCGTCATATGCCGAAATCGATGGAGTCCACGATGAGAAAGACTTGGGCTTGGCTACGCGATGAAGTTGGGAGAGGAGATCGTCTAGGTCGGCCCAGTTCTCATCGTCCTCAGCAAACTTGCGGTGCTTTTTAGAAACGATGTGCTGCTCGATTATTAGAACCCTGCATTAAGCTTGAAGGGACAAAGAAAAACTTACCTCGTCAAAATCGGCGTATTTCTCGGCACAGTTCTCACAGTACCCAGGCTTCAGTTCGCTTTTCTTCGGCTTCGCTGCCTCCCGCTTCTCCGGTCGTTCCGTCATCTTGGTTTCCTCGCGAGAGGGTTTTCTGGCTCCATTATCGTCAACAGGGTCGAGCTTTCGGCTCGATGTACGGCCGAGTGGCAAGGACCGCTTAGCTGGCGCATCTTCTCGAAGATTGAACTCGGCGGTTCGACGAGAACTTAAATCTTGCGAAGTGGCAGTGCTGTTCCGCTTCAGAACCTGACGCTGGAGGCCGTGGACCTCCTTGCTAAGCCCAGTAATGACACCAGGAGTAGTGGCAGTAGAAGAGACCATCTGGGATCTGATAGCAGACGTCACATTAGACGGCTGAACACCAGATGCAACCGGCTCGCCACCAAAGAGGCGGCCAGCAGGACGTCCGGTGAATGCATTAGGGCGAGAGTCTGAGATCGGACCATGGGGTAGCCTGGATGAGTTGGACAGTTCGATCGAGGCTGCACTAGAGCCACGATAGTGTCTGCTCTCCATCTCACCCAGTGTCCGCTTTCCAGTAATAGGTTTGGGGGGCTCCATCTTCGGAGGCTGAAGGACAGGCTTCGTCTCGGTAGGGGCCTTGGTGGCTTGGGCTTTTGGTTTGGACTGCGGCCGCGCTTCTCTGGGTTCATACTCCTCGATGAAAGGGCAGCGTCCTAACGCGGCAGTCCTGAACTGGGGCCAAGTGCCCCTTGATTTGTCGGCCACCTTCTTGTACTCCCTGGCCATGATAGGTTTTTGCTTCTCCTCCATATCGTACACGTATATGTACGGACCCTTGAAATAGTGTAGCTCCTGAGCATTCACCGTCGGATCTCGATCGGAGGGACCGTTGACACGCTCGTTATTGAGAAGGCGCAATAAGTTGCGGTCTTCCCTCGTGCGAGACTCAGCCTCCTTGGGCTTGCGGGCCCCAAATGCGATCTCTGCGCTGACGTATGGGTCTGTCTCGAGAAGCAACGTAACCATCCGCTGCAACTTGTCCAAGGACCAAATCTTCTTTCCCATATCCTTGGCGCGAAGCAAGATATCCATGTTCTTCTTCGGTTGGTTAATAGGGTCGTCGTGTGTCTGCGATGGCATCTTCCGACTCCGAATATCTCTACTAAAAAGTCGTTGTCTGACAGAGGCCTCGGACAGCCGAGTCAAGAGGGACGGATTAATAGTCTTGACCTCCTCTTGGTCCTGCTCCTGCTCCTGATCCTGCTCTTGCTCATGATCATGGTCCATATGCTTCTCGCTAGCCTGGTCTTCATCTCGGCGGCTTACACTCTTCTCGGAGGGGATCGACCGGGTGGTGACGACGTGGGTAATATCAATAGAAAAGAAGGCCTCCTCACGCTAATGGCAGCGGTATAAGTCAGCTGTATCAAGGATGTCAAGGCGAAACATGTTACTCACAGCACCCAAGGCGGCAATTTGTTTGGCGAGCCTCTTGTGGGCATCGTTCGGGACCTTCTCGAAGTAGAAGACCAACTTGGGAAACCTAGCCCGATGATGATGCTGCCAGTTTTGGATCTCTTCTATGTCCTGCTCGGTGTACCTGGGGGCGGCAGAAGCGGCTGGTTGTTGGTGCTGGCTTTGGTGACCGGATCTCTCCTTGGCCAATTTGTTCTCGTAGCTATTTCCATTACGGCGTGTCTGTATAGGGATTTGGCTCTTGGTAACTCGCTGTTGTTGTGCGGCAGGCCTTAGCAAGCGTTGAGAACCGCTCTCGACAACCTGCTTCTTGGCCGGGGGAGGTTGGCCATACTGTTCCTCTCGCTGAGCCTGAGTCGAGGGGCGTTTCTGCTTGGCGAGCAGAGCAGAGTTTCGGAGGGGAGAGTTGGCAATGTTCTGGTTAGAGGACAGAGGGACTCGTCGACCAGACATTGTGGAAAGAGGCACGGGAGTGGGTGATAGTGATATGGTTGCCATATAAAATAGACCTATTACACTAGATTATGTGTTGTGTTATGTGTTTATGTGGGGGTTGGAAGTCAGCTCTCGGAAGTGCCTCGGACGTAACGAATAATAAAAATATTATTTTACGACCCGATCGACGGTGACTCTGCACTCGGGGAGTTTCGTGTTCGAGTCTCGAGGCGGAAAAGACTATGGCTTGTCTTTTGTTGCTGGGAGCTGCAGAGCGTCTATCCTCGTGTTCCGAGTCGTGGTCCGGTGGTTGGCACGCGACGAGACGTGACACAACACGGTGGATTTGACGGGCACAACACGGTCGAGTATTAGGATTCAGACCGACATTAGGATCAATCGAAGTATTATGAATGATCTCCGGGGGTTCAATTGATCGAAAGACGCGAGAATGACTCGAAGATTGGACCTGAAGAGGCGTGGCGGAACAGGTTCAATGTTGGAATATTTGGCTGCTGAGCGGATGGATTTCTAAGAGCACCCAAATTTCAAGCGTGACTGCCGTCTGCGTTTCTGCGTTCTGCGCTAGCACTAACAATTTTGGAGAATCAACAAACGGGAAGCACGGACCGTTTTTTGACATCACTTTTAGGCCTAAGAGACCCCACTATCGCTGCGAGGGAACAACCCAGCAACGCACAACAGCCACATTACACAGCTGACAGCTAGGGCTACGCGCTAGAGCTATAGCACCTGAGCACCTAGAAAGCCTATATTTAGCCCCACCTAGCCCCTCTATAAGGATTCCGTCAGCTGGAAACGGCTCTGAAGATGTGAGGCTTAGGCGCCTCAATTCGGAGAATTGACAACACCTCGGTCGTGATAGCTGCACCAAAAAATTCAGCTTTGTCTACATCAGCAGCTCGCCGTAGCAATTCCCCGCGCAGACTACCTTGCTAGCAGTCTGACGATACTTCATTCGTTCCGGAATCCGATTAGACTTGTCATTTTCCGACTCGTTCCGCAATCCTCCCAGTCATGGTGCAAGCCGTCCGGTGATGCGACTCGTTGAGATACTCGGATGAATATGAAGCTCCGCCAATTACCCATATGGCAGCTCGAGCGGCACCTAAGACCACACGCGAGACACTTCAGCCCCCAATTGACGCGGCAATCGTTTGCTCGAATACCAAACGCCCGTAACGCATCATGCCCGCGCCCGTACTCGACAGCCACGCCAGCCTCAGACCTGCTCTTCGGGCAGCCGGTGCATGAGACGCACCCGCACATCCTGGCGGCGGGGGAGCTGACGCCGGGGATCACGGCGCAGGAGTACCACGAGCGGCGGGCTACGCTGTGCGCGTCGCTGCCGCCGGACTCGGCCGTGGTGCTGCCGTCGGCGACGCTCAAGTACCGCTCGGGCGCCGTGTTCCACGCGTTCCGCCAGGAGTCCAACTTCCTGTACCTGACGGGCTTCGCGGAGCCCGAGTCCCTGGCGGTGCTGCGGCGCACGGGCGACGAACTCGGCGACTACGCCTTCCACCTGTACTGCCGGCCCAAGGACGCGCGCGCGGAGCAGTGGGCCGGCCCCTGGAGCGGCGTCGACGCCGCGTGCGACGTGTGGAACGCGGACGAGGCCGGCGACATCGGCGGCATCGGCCAGGGCGCGCTCGCCCGCGCCCTCGACGGCGTCACCCACATCTTCACCGACGCCGAGCTGGCGCGGCCCGACGGCGCGCTGACGCAGCTGGGCGACCTCGTGCGCGCGGCCGCCCCCCGCGCGACCGCGCAGCCGCTGCGGGCCCGCGTCAACGCGCTCCGGGCTATCAAGTCGCCGGCCGAGATCACCAACATGCGGCGCGCGGGCCGCGACTCGGGCCGCGCGCTGACGGAGGCGATGCGGCGGCCGTGGCGCACCGAGAAGGCGCTCGCCGCCTTCCTCGAGTACGAGTACCAGACGCGGGGGCTCGACGGCGCGGCGTACGTGCCCGTGGTGGCGGGCGGCAGCCGGGGGCTGCTGATCCACTACGTGCTCAACAACAGCACGGTGGACGACTCGGAGATGCTGCTCGTCGACGCGGGCGGCGAGTACGGCACGTACATCACCGACATCACGCGCACGTGGCCCAACTCGGGCAAGTTCGGCGCGGCGCAGAAGGACCTGTACAACGCGGTGCTGCGGGCGCAGCGGTCGACGGTGTCGCTGTGCCGGGCGAGCGCGGGCCTGACGCTCGACAAGCTGCACCGCGTCGCCGAGGAGGCGCTGCGCGACCAGCTGCGGCAGCTGGGCTTCGACGTCGGCGGCCCCGGCGCCATGAACGCGCTGTTCCCGCACCACGTCGGCCACTACGTCGGCCTCGACGTGCACGACGTGCCCGGCTACCCGCGCGATGTGGTGCTCAGGGCCGGCCACTGCGTCACCGTCGAGCCCGGCGTCTACGTGCCCGACGACGACCGCTGGCCCGCCGCCTTCCGCGGCCTCGGCGTCCGCATCGAGGACTCCGTCTGCGTCATGGACGACAGCCCCCTCGTCCTCACCACCGAGGCTGTCAAAGAGGTCGACGACATCGAGGCGCTGCGTAACTAAGCTGACCTGGCATAGAAAGCCGAAGACGTCTTTTCGGCATGGTCGTCTCAGTGTACCTTGGTTATACGAGGCTCCAGAAAGAGAGTTGTTTGTAGATATGAATTATGTTGAACAAGAAAGACCTTGTTCATCGTTACGAGATACTATCTACTTCCACGACCTATAGACATTACCCATGATCAGGCAGGGCGTCTACATCATGCATATTTCCTTCACTCTATTACCGTCTTGGTTCATGTGACTACATAGACCGCTAGTATGTTGTCTAAGCTGGGAATACCCCTACGCTCACGAAAAGGAGGCGGAGCGATTCGCAAGTCCTGAGAACATAGTATCGGAAATGCTGGCAACTTTGACTCATCCTGTGAAAGGTTTTTTCATCGCCTCGGTCCTCGTCCGGAGTCCGACCGCTCTTCGCTTGAAACCAGTTTTGCCTCGTAAAGAGACTCATCGCTGGCGTCTCGGCTTCGGCTGCGCGTATACGTATTTGGCGACATTGGGCCTGAGAGGGTTTGAGAAAAAATAAGTAAGGCGTCTATATCCATTAGCCGAGACGCGAATGGCGGAGTCCCAGGTGCCAAGCAAGGGAGCGATCATACGATGGTCGTATGTTCCGTAAAATGGGTGGATCAAAGAGGAGGGTCAAAGGGTCAAAGGGACCAAGAAAAATTCACTCAGAGTCTGAGGTAAGACAGGCAAAGCGAGGTCGCGCAAAAGAGTTTCAGCACGAGGCCGAGGCCAGCTATTATTATGTACTCGAGTATTCTTTCGAGGGTATTCATAGAGTTCCTTTCCCATGCGCCTGATCACCCCCTTTGGGAGCGTTGTAGTGCCACCTGATACACTACGCTGCAGATTTCTGGACTGCAGCACACCTGGCCTCTTCTTCACCTCGGGAGCTCGCTATAAAGAAATCCATTCTCTAAGCAGGTAGGTAACTTAGTAGTAATTGGGAAAAAATTCGATTCGTATTCCTGGATCATAATCCACTAGATATTCCGGACGGTCTTGCATAAAGCTGCCGTTCTCAAACCAAAAAAAAATAAAGCCGTAGTTGCGCCAGACCGAATGCCTCGAGTTCTCTCAAGAATGGCTATTCGTCTATCTCCCATCTCCCTCCTGAAAACGCCTATCCTTTAGTTAACCAAGAACCTGATTATTTTTTCTAGGATTCCCAACAGGCAACCCAGCCTTGTAATTGCCAGACTCCGGATGTGTCATGTAAATGGTGGTATATAGACATGTGTATATGTAGAGGTATATACGTGAGTGGGATAGGAGGCGTGTAAGCGATAGGGAAGGACGACTCAGAAGGTATTTGAATCATGTATCGGTATTTCGGGGGTGGGGGTGAAATGAATCCGTCGTGAAATGCAAAAACGTTCTGAGACTTCCGGGCCCAGATTGATATTTGGGTGGGTTGCAGATGTTGGGTATCATATTCGAAGCAAATTAAATCATATATCGTCATTACTGTTTGTTGGTGTTGTTGTAGTCGTCGTCGTTGTGAGAATTGATCCAGTTCAGAAATCCAACTTCTCGACAATTATTCGTCATATAGAGTATGAGTGGTGATTTGGCAATAGGTGATAAAAAGTCGATGATCTTCCTCCAATTCAGAGACCAAACCTGAGCACGAGTCGGCCGTCTAAGAGAAGGCTCGGGGGTTGAAGACGGAGGCACCATATCCTTGAGGTGCCCAGTTGGGTGCTGGGGCGGCGCCGACTAGTTGCTCGAAGGCGTGCAGCCGGCGAGCCAGTTCCTCGTTCTTCTGTGCCATAGACCGATTCCTGCGCTCAAGCTGGTGGATGTACTCGGCCGCCTTTGTTAGAACGGTACCCTACGACACTTATTAGTCTCAAATCTCACAATCAAGACGACATTCGTAACATACCTTGCTAACTTTAGGGGCTGTCCTGGAGGCCGGGTTGTCGTTGTCGTCTCCGTCTTCGGGTATGGCCCGCAGAGACGGGATGGCGTCGCGCAGCTCAGCAATCTTGTCCTTCAGGTTCGTGCGGTACTTTCGCTCGATATCATTGTGGGCAGCTCGGTCGCTGTTCCTCGGCTTGTCTTTCATGATATCCGTCGTGCTCGAGTTCGTACGGGACGGCTGCGGTCTCGTCGCCACCGGCTTGGTTCGGGCTTCCGGTGTATTGCTCTTGCTGTCGCTCATCGTCGTCGGGCTCTGGTTGATCTCGAATCGGAAATCCATACCGGGTCCCTGTCTTGAGTTTTGCTGCTGCTGCTGCGGGGCTTGTCCAGTGCCCATGGCAATGGCCAGTAGTCGTTGGCGTTCGGGGTCGTTGAAGGGGGGGTTAACGTTCACGTAATCCATGCGGAAGCCCGGTTGAGGTGCTTCCCAGCTGAGCGGAGTGGAGTAGAGCCTCTCTCGGGGCGGGATGTCAGAGGGTACGGGAAGCGAATCGGTCTTGTTGAGCTGGTCAGCCAGGGCCATAGAAAGGATGTCGTCGTCGTCCGACAGCGCGTGGTCTAGAGCGCTGTCGTCGATCAGGTCAGCTGTCGACGAGGGCGGATAAGCCACTTTGAAACTGTTGCCGGGTCTCCCGACAATCCTGGATCTGGGGCGAGGATGAGCTAGACTCCGGGACTTGCTCTCTCCTTCCGTGAAGATCGGCTCACTCTCGTTGTCGCTGTCGAAGCGCAGCCAATAGTCGGAGCAGTCTAAGGTAGAAGGGTCCTCGGTGAATTTGGATCTTCTTATGTCAGAGCACTGTCGTTTCTTGGGTACTTCTTGCGCGCCGAGCTTGTGCTTGTGCGAGTTGCTAGAGAGGTTCTGAGAGGTAGTTGAAGCCGGTGAGTTGGCAGAAGTACTTGGTGTTTGGTGAGATACTGATGTGGCCGAGTTCACGACGCTTGATTCAGCCGACCTATCTAGCTCGTCCCAGAAGCTGATGGAAGATAGCGGCTGTGAGTAATCTGTAGATGGGTTGAAGAATGTCTCGAAGGTCTGGAGAATGTCAGGGTCTTTTCTTTGAGATCTGAGATGAGGGTAGGCAGATGGGACCCCGAGGTGGCATCCATCCAACGACGGCGTACCTTGTCGTTACCAGCAGGATAAACGTCAATGTCCTGCATAACACTTGCGTCCATGACGAATCCCACAGCAATTCAAGAGCCACCGGCAGATCCCTGGGTGCGGCTATATCTTGACTGCTACAGTTCTAAGCTAAGGGCGTCTTCCGGAGCAGGGTGCTTGACTCGGAGGGTCAGGTCTGATGAGATAATGTATTCGCTATCATGCGAGCTCCAGGCTTGGCGAGATAGACGAGAGAAGCCGGATGGAATCGAGGGCAGAATCGTCGAGGTGGCCACGTCCGTCACGGCGTGGTGCTACGGCTGGGCAACGTTGGGCTACGCTGGAAGGGAAAAAAAAAGACAGATGCCAGGTAGCAGACGGCGATGCGTGTGAAGGCGTGAGTGTAACTGGGTAGGGAGTGAGAGCAGAGCAAGCCACACCACCAAGATGTTGATTGTGGATGGAGAGATATGATATCAAGATAATGCCACAATATGAACTGATCAGAGGATGAGATGAAGAACACACGATGTAAGAGTAGAAAGGATGGCTAGCTCGGCAGGAAGGGTAGGTAGTTTATCTAGATGATCAGAATGAGGCGAGATGGGAATTCGAGAGATCGCCCATTAAAGAGGTAAGAATCAGATATTCGAGATTCAGGGTCCTGAGAGCGAGCCATGGCCGAGACCGCCCGACGGATGCATGGGTACAAGTTACAAGGGAGGACAAATGGCCTGACGATGCAGAGCGACGGAGACCAGATGAGAATCTAAGCCTGCCAGCCTGGGCTCCGAAGGGGGCAAAGGGGGGCGATCCCGATACTGTTACCTACCTGGTCTCTCGTGGCACGGTGCGTCGCTCCGGGAGCAAGCGCGCGTCCAAGAGCGGGCTCGTATCCGGTCGCATAACGCACACACATGTACATACAGTAGTTCGGTAGTCGACAGGATAGCACAGCTTTGGCCATGGCTGTACGGATAGGCACGAATTGGCACGATGCTACTACATACATGATATGGGGGGGGGGGGGGGGGGGGGGGGCGAGTGGGGGGGATGAGGGATAGGGATCGGGTACGTGGACTGCGGCAGTACGGGGGAGGGACAGGACGACGACGAATAGCTACGGGAAGCGAGAGTAGCGAGAGAAGTCGGAGTAATCCCAGCGTGGTAAACCCCTTGGCTAGCGAGTCCAGTCGAGTCCAGTAAGGCGGGAAAATGAAGGACCCTGGAACAGCAAAATCCCACCGTTTAATCAATGTGGGCTGATGGACGCAGTCCAACTCTGGGATGCGTCCGGGTTTGGGAAAACGTTCCTATAGCGAACGGTGTGGTGTAAACGCCTGTAGTAGGCGCCCGTAGTGTGTCTGGCAGTATGAATAGAGAGGGACAGGAAAAGACAGACAGTAGAGAGGCCAAATCGGGATTGGTCCTTGGTGCCTCGGGGCGTCAAGACGTGGCCTGACTGCCTCGACTGCTTGACCTTTTCAGTAAAAAAGTCGTGCCTTTTTCCAGGATGCGGGCCTAGAATCACGCATCATGTGGGGTGAGATTTTCAAAGATCAGACCATTCGCGAGGCTGACAAGAACAACATCGTATGACCTTCGCTTCTCTGGATTGGAAGTAAACACCCGGGAGGGTCTGGACGCCGCCGTCCACTCGCATTGGAGATATTTCAATGGCCGCTTTTCTATTGGACAATCGCCCTTATCTTATCTACTTCTTTCTCTCAGCCTTGTGCCTCTTGTAGGTACTTGACTACATCTGTACAGACGGATTGAAACATGAAATACTTCGAAAATGCCACGCAATGCATTCGCAATGCAGGGCCGTTTCAGCAACTGATGTTCGTCTTACAAAAACAACACCAGGGAAGAGCAGAGCTAATTTCTCCATGCCTGCTTGCCTAGGCTTTCTACCCAGGTAATGAAGCACATGCAAATCAACTTACCAAGGTACATACGTTGGACCTGGGTTTAGGTAATGTCGGCTTGAAAAATGTTCACTTACCTAATAAGTTGGCGTCGGCAGGTGCCGGTAGTGCGGAACCCGTTGGCAGGTTTTGGGTAATAAGGCTCGTGGCGTTCGTGGCAGCCCCGTGGCTAGTCAGCTGCAAGCAAAACTTGTTCCCTTCCGGTTTCTCCCGTCGTGACTTCAATGCAATGTAGGATTGCTTCATCACGAACCTTCTCTCACCGACGTCAACTGAAGGAATCTTCGCGACCCTTCTCACCGATACTTGGTCAATTATCTCATCAATGCGCCATTCTGAGCTTTACATCACATGCTATCCGATATTCCCCATCCCGACTGCCGGGCGAGGAAGAAATATGCGGCTCGTATCCAAATCTCGGAATCTTCTACTTGCCTATCCACCCGTATGTATCAAGGGACCTCGCCTATCACATATATAATGAATTTGGTCCAAGGCATATGTAGGCGAATCAATCCTCCGATTCGCTTGCTCTCGAGAACGATGGCAGCCGGTAATCTTCCGTTGACTCGAAGCGCAGGCCCGGGCGCTAGATAGAGGGCCAATGCCGGTTTCCACATGGCCGGCCAGATCTCAGATCGTACGACCAAGACGACCTAGGGGTAACCTGCACGCGGACGCCTCGCGTCATTGGGTGTCGCCTGTGGCCCCGTAGACGTAGCCATGGGACGTAGACTTACTATTCCGTCCGCCCTGCCCTGCGTCCCCCCATACAACCGCTGAAGGTCTCGTGAGCGATTTAATTTGGCGCTTCTTAGATTATCTTGAATATCTTCCGTAGTCAATCCACTTGGCTACGAGTTCTTCGTCGGTTATTAGAGAACCGCTCCAGCAGCCGCCCCGACAGCCTTCCCCCTCTTGCCGTGGAAAGAAGCCGTCTGATAAGTTAACATCCGGCTGCCCTCCCGTCCTCTCGCAGCCAATTCATCAGCTTTAGCCATAACCCTTGTCTTTTCTGAGACATTCATCTACGGAGAGGTCCTATAGCGATTTCGGTAAGCTGATCGCTGTCAGGGGCGTTGGTCTCGTTTCCAACTCCTGGGGATCGCAGGTGCCAACCCAGGTCCCAAGCACAGTCGCGGACCTACCCGTTAGCCCTGCCATAGTCATAGGGTGGGTTCGTATGTACCGACCTGGAAGGTATGTATGTAGGAAGCTAGCCTGGCTTGCCTAGTACATATAATGTCACAATAGTCTACTAGCTAGCCGGCTTTCCACGAGTCGTCTTCCTTGCTGAATTCTCCGAGGCTTGTTCAGAGCCTCCAGGATCCTGCAGCTATTACATAGATGATATAGCTTTCAGGATGCGCTAGAGGGTCGGGTCTATTTGGTGTGAATTCTTGAATTCTGGTCTCATGCTCGGCAGCCGAGGGGTGGAAATGCTGGTACACCGATCAAAGTCATCCCATTCCGTTATAGCTTGTGATCATCGAGTTACGTTCGAGTTGCTATTGAATCAACTAAAACAGTATTCTCTTATTAGTTTAAGTGAAGCAACCTCGGACTTTCACTCGATGTATTGCGTCAAGACAGTTAGAGTCAGAGACATAGTACATGCTAAATCATGGTCAATACATCAATCTCGATTCACACGAGAGAATTGCTAGTCTCCCAAGACATTGCTACTCGTTGAGTGCTTGGAAGATTAGTTTCCTGTTTCTTCAGACAGGTGGACATTACCTTCACATTGCATGACAAGCTTGATGGCTCGTTCAATCATTGGCCAGAAGACTTGTATGGAAATGCCCTCGATAAGCTATGTCACGACAGACCAACGACGTCAGATAATTGTTAGATTAATTACTATAGATGTGCTTAGGGCAGCAAGGCGATGAGTGTCAGTGAGAGTTGATTTCATAGAGATATTCCAACCTCCAAGAACACATCCCGGTCCATTCTCAAGACAAATGTCACTGTTACCTCCATTAGAATATGCCAGTTGAGTTGGGAGGTCTGCCTAATAGACTCAGAACAGCATCACATATATTCAAGCGATACGACAAGACTAAAAGACTCTTATTGATCCGGTCCGATTTGCAACTAACTTCTTCTTAGCCTACCACTATCTAGACATCTTTAACAACTCCACTTAGAGCAATGAAACCCATCCTCTGCAACTTTGCATCCAGTACGAATAAGATTGCTCAGACAGAGTCCTTGATCACATATGAACTCCTGTGACCTGCATGACAGACTAGGACAAACCCGCTGTTATGATGGCTACTAAATAGGAGGTAGGTATGTGATTTTCTCTGGGATCAAACTCGTAGTTTTCCATTGCAACCCATTTCTATTACGTACCTACCCGTCTAGTCTATTCCCAAGCCTCATTCCTAAGGCAGCACCAGGTATCTCAGGAGCACAGCATCGCAAAGGCATTTGCATGATACCGTACTTTCTTCTCACTCTTGCGATAGCCGATCTGGCTGGTTGGCTAGTCAAGATGAACTTGACAAAATCTTGATATTCACTACTAACCCCACGCTAGTTGTCAAGAGCAGTGCGGGTACTCCCGTTGCTATACATCCCTGATCCACCTGCCTCTCGAATCACAGTAGTATACTGAGCTATGTTCCCCTGGGGTGGCATTGAGAAGTCTAGAGCAGCCTGGCTACTCAAACCATATTCATTTTCGAAGTGAAGCATGTCTCCAAACATGGCTAGTTGTCAAAGACGCGGCGTTAAGTACAAGTTGACGAATCTTCTGAATCAGCATTTTAGTAGAATTTTTAATCCTCCGCCCCGAGCGATTGCATATGCGCTTATAGGGTGCGCAGACGAGGAATGGTCCACTATTAAGCAAAGGCGATGACACAAGATTTATAAGCGTATGCAGTTACACAGAAAAGGAAGACGGTCGCCGTGCCGTTGCGGGACGCGAATGCCGGCGAAGCGGGGGGTGGAGCACGTCATTTCATGGGACCGAATTGATTTAAAGAGCTTCGTCTCATAGGTGTCTCTCTCACTACATGAATCGAAGACTTGATAATCTCCGTGAGGTCGTAGTGCTTCTTCACGTCCTGCATCCCCGAGCCGGCTCGAGATAGGCGAACGTAACACAGCAATCACGATGGTCTACACGATAGGCAAGAACACTTACCCCTCGCCGCTCGAGGGCTACGAAGACGCGCCACCGCTTCCGGACGAGAGGAATGAGGACGGCAAAAGCTTCAAGAACCCGCCGAGCCAGACTTTGAGCAAGGCCTACGCCGAGTTCCCGGACCCGCTGGACAAGGGCCGTCGCGGTGGTTTGTAAGCGTCCGCGATGCACTTTGATTGCGATATCACAAGACTAACGCAAGGAAATGCTACACGGCCCGGCAGCGATGTGCATATCTACTACTTCCAGGCCAGCGAGACGCAGACCAAGTACGCGCAAGAATTGTGGGAACGCATTAGACGAGAATGTACGCACATGCCACCCCCCAAGCATCCCCGGACGCAGGCAGGAAATAGAGAAACTAACGATGTAATCTCGACGCGGAAAGTCCCCGAGCTAAGGATATACCGCTTCTGGGACCGACCAGTCGGACCTCATCCTGTGGCCATGTTCGAGGTCAACATCTTCACGCCGGCCCAGTTCGGGGCTTTCGTCGGCTGGCTCGCCGTCTACCGCGGGCCCCTGTCGGTGCTGATCCACCCCAACACGACCGAGGTTGTCGAGGGTGTCTCGCACATGGAGATCGAGCGTCGCAATCACTCCGAGAGGGCCATCTGGATGGGCGAGAGGATACCCCTGGATCTGGCCATGTTCGGCTAACCATCGGCCGGCCCGTTCTCCACTGTTCCAGGGGCGACGAGGTTAGCAAGACGCATATAATCCGGGCAGGCTAGTATCTTGAACTGCGCCTTCTAGAATCGGCAAGAATAATATCAAGAATAAGGCCTTCCGATATGATTGGGTCATCTTTCAAGTTGACATGACTTGCAGGCTTACTTGCCTCCTACCTGTCCAACGGCCCCTTTTCTGACATCACGCCAGGTGGACAGCATGACCAAGACATAGCTGAACCCAAAGAGAGCCAAGCAGGTATTAGACCCTGGTTGCACCCTAGGGTTGATCCTACCAGCCGCAATATGCTTATTTCGAGGTACGGTTCCTTGCCATTCGGCCGCCGTGGAAGCCGGCTCCGTGTCTGATGCTATGAAGTTCTCATATTAGAGTGATGATGCCGGTGGAGTGCTTCTGACGTGGAAGCTTTGAAATCAACCAGAGCAATGCCAAGTAAATAAACTAGATTTGCAGGCTTCAAAACTTGCCTATCTCCCTCCTAACTTACCTGCCTGTGCATTAACCCGTGTAACGTTACGGCTGTGATGCTACCGAGATATGCGGTGAACAAGGCAGCCTGGCCACCGAATCTTTGACCGCTTGGGAGAGAATTATACGGAAGGCATGCCGCGCATGGTATGTGCAACCGATGGACACCCACCGCAATATTAGCCCGCATCTCGGTCCTTTCGACGTGATTTCGCGCAGAGTGCCGGGTGCACGGAAGGCCCGAAATCTGATTATCGCGTAGCGCGGCTTGACGACCATCACCGCTAATATCATCGCGTCATGTTTGATATTAACCACGCCCACGGACGGTACGTGGCCAGGCCTGCAGACTTTGCTCCGTCTGCATGATTATTATGCCACGTCGCGCCGATCTGGCGAAGTTTCGGTCGAGAGGCCGGTCATCGAGATGTATCAAGCCAAAAGGTTAGGAAGACGTGTCGGTTTCACGGAACTCCTATTCTTACCTCGGAAGCAAATCGCAACGTACCTTCGTGACCCTACCAAGCTTGGAAATAGCCAGGTAGGACAGCCCAGCCCAGAGACAACTTCTGTTCATTTCCTGAGCTGAGACTCGAAACTGGAAAAGGAGTTCTCGCTGAGGTTCATGACTGTCTCGGTTTCTGAACCTTTTATTAAAATTAGAATAGAACCAGTATCAGACATGAGGAGAAAATTAACATCAGTGGTATTAACTGTAAGTCATGGCATTGAAAAAAAAAATTTTATTTTCTACCTAGGTAGTCATAACGACAAGCTACCTAAGCTCTGTCCTAAGCGACAAGTGCTCAGAGATGAAGTACGAGAGATGTCGATAGGAGGCTAGGGGCCCCATTCTCTACCGTGTTAAACCTTGGCTTTTAGGCGTAGATGCTGACAGAAAATTTCTTAAAGGGTGACTCGCTAACATTAGCAAATAATGGGAGAATAGCGGTATATTTAGCCATTTGTTTCTTCCTTATACTAGACAACCACACCGCTCGAGTCTCTCTTCATACACCGGCTCCTCCAAAATCACTTACGAATCGACACCATATTAATCTGGGTCAGCACTCCTAGGCTCGATTGGCAGTAGCTGTATAGCCATGCAAAGACCTTTTCTTAGGATATGGCATGGGAGTGTCATGATCCAAAGATCGTCGGTGCCGATATACTTCGTTGCTCGCTGACTATACTGAGTCAAAAGCACAACATCGGACAAGCACCGACAGCTTTAGTGATTGTCTGAATAGTTCCCGGCGAGTTACTCACTTAATTGCTTCGACTACCCCCAACGATACTTCCGAGTTCAGTCTGAACCTGAACAAGGTCCCAGACCCGGGTCAATTTACGCATCACCAAGTATGTTGGACTCTTAATCCAAGATGCAGTACACCTTATAATCGATACGATGCTTCAAGAAATCTTGGCGCTTCAGCGAAGCATCTTATTCGGTGCCAACAACCGTAATGCCCAGCCTCCAGGCTGCGGCCCGACGTCCTCGGGCGGAATTGACGCGGCGCGCGGTCTCGCGCGTACCCTCGCGCGTGAAGCAGCCGGAGCGGGCGCCGCGAAGAAGTCTCCGTCGGCCATCCTC
Source organism: Hypoxylon sp. FL1284 (assembly GCA_022432365.1). Classification (NCBI taxonomy): domain Eukaryota; kingdom Fungi; phylum Ascomycota; class Sordariomycetes; order Xylariales; family Hypoxylaceae; genus Hypoxylon; species Hypoxylon sp. FL1284. The sequence continues at coordinate 615,426 of JAJJXE010000003.1, read as the reverse complement.
CGCAGCTCGTAGCCGGGCGCCGCCGCCTCGTCCGCCGCCGGCGCGTGCCGGTACCCGAGACACGCGGGCACGAGACCATCGCGCGCGGCCCTCTCCGGCGACGCGATCCACGCGTGCTGCGCGGCCCGCGCCGCGCCCTCGTCATAACGCGCCGCGTGCGCGCGCGTCGTGTCCCAGTCGGGCGCGTGGTCCTGGAAGGGGGCCTGGTCGACGAAGACGAAGCCGGCGAAGGCTGCGACGTCCGCCTGGCAGTACGCGTACTGCATCCCGGGAAAGGGCTCTGCGGCGTTCGCCCTGGCTGCGCTGGTCGCATTCGGTCGAGGTGGGATGGGTCGGAATCAGCCTGGCATTCTAGCTGCTGACAGATCTGTGATTCGACGAGGGGAAACCGAAAGAAAAGCCGTCAAGCCATGAAATGCATATGAGACGGGGAATATCTTGATATCTCCTCATATGCATGTCCAAGCACCCCGCTTCCCGTTCGAAATTCCATAAGCGAATATCGCCTGGAGCCGAGTTACCTACCCCTTACTCCTTAACAACTGCGGGTTACACAGCATATACAGTATCCGTAGTCTCGTGTAACGCTGGTAGCAAACACGACAGCAGCAGAAACGTGATCCATATAAGGCGGTGTGAGATGCTGTGTCCCGAGACTAAAACCCACGTGAGAAGGCAAACGATTGCAGGAGCTGCGTAGGAAGTATCGCGCCCAACGAAGTTATGTAGTATGTCTTAGAGGTGGTCACACAGAATATATTATGGGCAACAACACGAGCCAAGGGGTCCGTCATCTAATGTCACTTACCTCCTGCCTGTCATCACGGGAACAACTCTGCTGACCACGGCGGGAAGGCTTGTCAGCTACAATGCTTCACTCGCAGTCAAGACTGTCTGGGTATGCGATAGGCATCATAACCAACTTATATAAATAACATTGGTGTAGATATATACATCGCTAACATGCTCGAGCATAAGTGTGTAATGCGCGCTTTCTATGTTCGTCTATTTTCTATCCTCAAAAGCAATACCGCTGCGCTTTTCGTCAATCCGGAGCATCGTGATGTTCCCTTCTAAGTCTTCCAAGGTATAAGTGACACCCAATTAAATATATAAAATCGACTCGTATCGTTCTCGTACATTATCGTCGGTTGAAGTTCAGGAATCGGCCCTGTAGTTGGAACATGATTAGTGACTGCCATTAACAAGTAAGGAGAAACAAGGGGAGACTTACAGCAAGGAACAGGATAATCAGGTTGCTGCCGACGAACGCAGCGAAGATCCCGAGATCCCTCCATCGGAAGCCGAAGCTGAACCCCAGCGGCTCGAAGAACTGGTTGCCCACCTTGTAGGCACAGTACTGGCACACGGTTGCCGTCTTGTCCAAGATGTAGCCGGGGCCCGTCTCGAAGAAGGTAGCCATGTAGTCGCCGCAGGTCTGGTTGCCCGGGGCCGTGAACGTGTTGTATTCTTCGGGCTTGCAGTTCACCGGAAGATCAGCCAAAGCCGTGGTTACGGTACCGCCGATGAGGCGCGTGAACGGGTCCAGCTGGTACAGCCACGACGAGTATCCCTTGGGCATCTGGGGAGCCGGGATGGTGACACCGCAGAAGAGGGCGAAGGTGATAACGATGAAGGGGTCAAACTGGCTGGCGACGAAGGACGACGGGGAGATGGAGGCCAGGACCTGACCCAGGGTGACCGCAAACAGCTCCGTGATCAGGACCATGAAGTACTGGTAGCCGGCGCGAGAAGCCTCGCTCTGAAAGCCCGGGATGAAGTAGAGCGGCAGGAAGAAGACGACGGAACACAGGATCGAGTAAGGCAGCTCGGCGACGACCATGGCAAGGGTGAAGGTGAAGGTGCTGTACATCTTGCTGAGCTGCTCGCGGAAGAAGATGGCGCGCTTGATGACAAACATCAGCTCGACCTGGGGCATAAGCAGAGCAGGCAAGACGGTGATCTGGAACATGACGAAGACCTTGTACTGCAGCGAGTTTCGCGAGTCGTCCAGCTGCAGATACGTCAGACCGGTGAGGAGAGCGATGACGATGTGGTTGAAAACGCGGGTGAAGAGATAGTTGGGCGACCGCCAGAACGCCATGTTAGTGCGGCGGATGACGATCTTCAGCTGGTGCAGGAGAGGCGAGGCATATTCGCGTTGCATCGAGGGGTCGACTTGCGCGGCGGCAGCGCTGCGAGTCTCCTTGAACTGAGAGATGGTATCCTTGACGTTGGCAAGCTCGGGACTGTCGCTCCAGATGTCCGCCCAGTCTCGGTTTCCAACGCGAGGGGAGCTTCCAGCACCGATGGCCTCGAGCATATACTCGGCAATGTTGTCCGACGGGCCGGCGACAGCACCGTGTCGCGAAAGATAGTCTCTAAGGACTACCGCGTCTTTACCGATATCTCCAAAGTACACGCAGCGGCCTCCCCTCTGTAGGAGGAGCAGTCGGTCGAAGTTCTCGAAGAGAGCGGCGTTGGGCTGGTGGATCGTGCAGAGAATGGCCTGTCCGGCGGCAGCGAGCTTCTTCAGGAATCGGACGATGTTGAAAGCGCTCTGGCTGTCCAGACCCGACGTTGGTTCATCCAAGAAGAGCAAGAGTTGGGGCTTGGCCGCTAGCTCGACACCAATCGTCACACGCTTGCGCTGCTCGACAGTCAGACCTGCTTCCGGCGTTCCAATTATGCAGTCTGCGATATATTCCATCTCCAAAAGAGCGATGATCTCCTCGACATAGGTATATTTCTCCTCCTGAGGGGTGTCGAATGGCTGTCGTAAATCAGCGGAAAATCGTAGGGCTTCGCGGACGGTCTGGGTTGGGTCGTGCATATCAAGCTGTTCGGCATACGACGTTGACCGTTGGAATTCTTTGCCAGGCTTCGCGCCGTCGACCAAGACATCGCCATGGATAACACCAATGTTCTTTCTTGAGGCGAGGACATCCAATAAGGTCGTCTTTCCCGCTCCGGACGCACCCATCAGCGCCGTCAACTGGCCGGGCTTGCAATAACCATACACACTGTTAAGCAGACGACGAGTGCCACCAGGAACAGGCACATCGTAGTTCAGATCTTCCCATGTGAGGATGCTGGTTGAATCGATTTTGAGGGCAGAGTCGTCATTTTCCTCCTTTCTCGACTTCTGGCGCTGTAGTCGCTTGTCGTTAAGAGCCTCGTTCAATGCTTTCCGTTCAGCATTGGGCTTCGCGAACACCTTGGCAGTGTTACCACCCATGCCGTACTTGACGAACTCTCCCAGAACGACGTTCATGATGAGGAAGAAGACGATGATAGCCATGATGATTCCGAAGTTTCTCCATAGATCGCCGGGTGCGTATGAGAATCCTTGCGTGATGTACGCACCACCGTCAATGTTCAAGGTTCCAGGCGTTGATCCCGCTAAAGTACAGACTTGATGACTGATGTTACCGTAGGTAGGGCCAGAGGGAATGAGAGACTCTGCAGAGCACGTCAACTCGCTGCTGCCGAATTCATTGGCCATCAAACTGGCAAAGGAGAGACCCAGTGCGTTGATCCAAAAGATCCAACGTAGCCAGACTTGTTGATACTGATATTGAATCAGATATCCGGAAGTCAAGATAAACAACGTGACCGTGACGACAGCAAATTTGATGGCGTAGTCGAAATCCGGACTCAGACAACCGATGATACGGAAGTAGAGTGTCATGGCAATGTTTCCGACGAGAATCAGCAAGTAGAACGTGAAGAAAGCTCCCGGTGTCCTATTAAGGCCGCTCATGAAGTAAACGATGATCGAAAACACGAGAATCTGTACTGCCGAGAATGCCGTGTCCACAAAGATCTGCGCTATCCATAGGGCTGAGGGTCGATGGAAGGTATAAGCCTTGTGCTTGTTCACGATCGGCCGGCCCGTCATCGTAGATCCCAACTCGGAGAAGGCCTGGAAAGCGTTGAACAGAAGAGAGACGAACAGAAGACCACCCTTGCTAAACGCGCTAGCGGAGGTCTCCCCGAGGTTGTAGTACAGTGTTCCTAAGACGATACCGATGATAATACTCCTGAACCAGGACAGCGAGAGACCCAGCTTGTCCTGGAGCTTGAGGGCGAACTGGCGCTTCATTAACGCCCAGACTTGCAAGTGGAACCCGACGCTGTAGACGGAATGCTTCGCACCGCTTCTCTTGCTTTCGCGAACAGCAGTACGGAAGTCGTTGTGGCGTTCGACCTCGTGGTCGTGTTCGAGTCTTGTCTTGTACTCGGCCATCTCGGTATTCACTCTCCCAGCAATGCTCGACTTCTCGAACGCATCCGACAACGTCTCGGGGCTGTGGGGGGCATTCTCCGGCGAGTAGCCGCTCGAATACTGGCGCTCGAACTCGTCAGTGCATCCCGTAACGTAATCGGGCGTCGTTTGTCGTGGCCGCGGGAGGAAGCCGAGGCCTTCGAAATAGGCCCTGGCCTCCGTGGCGGGGCCGAAGTACACCTGTCTACCGCCGTCGATGACTAGGACCTTGTCAAATTGCTTGTAAATGTTTTCGGACGCCTGGTATAGCGATACGAATGTGGACGTCTTGTACAGGTTGGTCTGGATTCGAAGAGACTTGACGAAGTCGAGGGCCGTGCTCGCGTCGAGCCCCCTGGTACTGTTATCCCACGACAGAACGCAGGCATTGGTGATCATCATCTCGGCGATGGAGACCCGCTTTCTCTCACCGCCCGAGACACCACGAACAAGAGCGTCACCAACAACGGTTTTTCTTGTGTGCTCGATGTTGAACATCTTGAGAAGCATTGATATCACATCCTGCTTGAACTTGCTCTTGGTGGTGCCTGCCGGTAACTTCTTAGACACCTTGGTGTCAAGCGCAAAGCCCAGAGTCTGTTCAACAGTAAGGGTAGCATGGTGGATGTCGTCTTCTTGGTTGTAGACCGCCTCGCCACGGTATTGCTCGAACTCCTTGGCGGCGAAGGGCCCGTACAAGACGTCGCCGGTAACGCTGGTATAACCCCATCGCTGGTTGGCAATCGACTTGAGGAAAGTTGTGCATCCGGATCCGGGCTTTCCAAGGACGAGGACCATCTCTCCAGGGTTAACGACACCCTTGAAGTTGTCCAGCAGAGTGACCTCGGTTCCCTTTTGTCCCTTGCCGAGCATGTTCATCAGGGGAGTCCAGTAATCGACGAAATCCCTGAAGGCATCAGGGAACGTCTTCACGAAGTTGGCGGTGCCACCCATTCCCTTGACCGTTAGCCCGTCCCAGTACACGCCGATGTGCTTCGGCTTGATGCCGGCTTCTCGCTCGGCATCCAGTCCACCTCGTAACGTTTCCTCGAGGTCGAATATGTCGACGGATCCTTCCGACCCGGGGCTCTCGATGGTTTCGACTCCCTTCTCGATATCTGCTCCCTTCCGGCTGTGGGTGCGGCTTGCTCTTGACAAGCCAGACATCTCCCTCTGGAGATCTGCGAAGTCGGCTTCGGCCTGCTCGACGGAAACGCCAGTGTGGGTGCGTGAGAAGCCATTGGGGTTTCTCTGTCCGGCGATCTGACGCTGCTCCTCTAGATCAGTCCCGGATGTCGAGTCTGTTGAGGGACGCTGCGTGGTCTTGGAGGAGGGTATGGAGGCATTGTCGCGCTGCTGAGGCGCCGCCTCTCCTATCTCCTTTTCCGACATGTCGACCTACCCAGACTGATCTGGTCAGGGGACGAAACGCAATTGGTTCAGATTCGTGAGGCGTCTGATGAATTGATCGTGCACGTTCAGATCTATTATAATAGCGATATTGGCCGGTTTCCTATTGAAACTAGACTGGCTTGCTGTTCCGTTTCTCTGAATGGGACTGGTACCGACTTATTATCCAGAAGGCCTCGTGTAACAGCAAACAGTGCAACACACTCCAGCCAAGATTATAATAAAGAGGAAGCTTATTAAGTAGATATCTAGACAGGGGGAGACGAAGCGTGTTGATCCGAGCCCTTGGACCTTGGGGAAGCGTCTGAAGGGGATACCAAGAGGGAAACAAAAAAAAAGGAACACGGTCAGACGGGCTCTATTATAAAGGGCATGGAGTCAAAAGGGCTCAAAGGCAAGCACAGCATGTCGCTCTAATACGACGGCAGGTCCGTGGACTTGGCATCGGCACGATTATCAATCACTCAACGCTTTAGTATCGGTAATACCTCGAGAGAAAAAAATTCCTTCCGCTTCTGATATTGGGGACGGGGTCCTGGAGATCCAAGTGGGCAGCCCGGGGGTGGGAGTTATTTTGTTTTGGCAGTGGAGATGGAGAAGGCAGCTAGAAGGGCCCGAGGGGTCCCTTCAGGGCCTGAAGAGCATGGGCCTGGCGTTACCGTAGCATCGCGTCAGGCATTCCAACCCCGCCGCAGGCCGAAGAAGCTGATAGATGCCCATCCTGCCAGTTGCCAGCGCCAGACAGCTACGAGGAGCCGAGAAGAAAGTGGATCTCGACCCGACATGAGCGTCAGGGATCTTATCACCTCGCTGGGTGTTTGGAGGGTCGGGAGGGCGTGGAGTCTTGCCTCTATTTGGCTGAGGAGCAGCACCGGGCCTTTCATATTGGCGCGGCCCACGATGCCGGATTGCTCACTTCCCATGAGTGGTTTGCTGCCTTGGCAACATGTAGAGTATCCGCAGCTATCCCACATGCGTATGCGTGTGGCGGGGGATGAATCAGCTGTGCTATCGCCGTTTGAATAGTAGAGCGACGAACAAGCACGTCAGGCCAATAGACAGTCGTCAGCTGAGATCATTTCCGTGACAATGCATTGAAGATGTCGAAATACTCGGTTATCTGTAACCTCGGTGTATTCAAACGTAGTCCAACTGCGCAGGCCATCAGGATGCACGAGTTCCAGCTGTGCGATGCGGGATCGGGTTTGGGGCGGAAGGGTGGAAGGGTGGAAGGGTGGAAGGGTAGAAGGGCGGATGCGATCAGTAATAAAAACCTGGGTAGTTGCATATCAAGAGGCAGGTAGTTCTGGTAGTCGGTAAGGGGGGAACAGCACAAGTAGCCGAAGCTTTCCCAATTGGCTACTAAGTCCCATGTCCGCGCCCGCACTCTCCACCCCGATTTGCGCATCCCGTCCCCTGCCCGACCTGCCTTTCAGCCTGTCAGGTTCTCTCGTCAGGCCTGTACAGGGCACTACTACATGGTACATATGTACACATCCTTGCTTGCCATCTCGAAGCCTCGTGGAAAAAGACTTCTGAACCCGCCCAGCTTGCAAGGGCTTATATGCGCCGATGTGGCTCTTATGGGTCCTGTCCGCTCCGTTATCTCTTAGACTCATTCGGCAATAAGTACGACTCATCCCCGGCCGTCCAGCGTCGCATCATACTTCCCAGACGCATCTATTCCCACATGATACAGGCATAAATATGTACATATGTGCATACATACTGCGGCTTCTATGCCGATCGGGGTGTCCAGCCCGCCTGCCTGCCTGTCAGATTCCAACAGCCAGCCGATGTTTCATATCTAAGATAATATGTACCTTACTTGGCAGTCCATCGGATACACCTCAGCTTGCTTAGTCCCCTCCATATCCCTTTCGGACGCGGACTCGGACTCGGGATGATAGAAGACTGCGGATCACCTAAGCCACGGCCCCTGAATGGAGATACGAAGGCACAATTTGAAATACGCCCAGATAAACTGAGCTTTATATCCGAGTATCCTTCGGTACCCGAGATGTCATACTCGGTCACACTCAGTCCTTTTGAAGCGTGTGTGAATCATTAGATGTTCTTGGTATATATATGCGCGTGTATCACACTCTCCAACTACCCGACGGTCGACACATGCTTGTTGGCTCATTGACTGACTCACTTGCCTACGTAGCATATGCTGTGAAACATGCCAAAAGGTAACGGCGACGGATCACACATATACGTGAACTTCGAAGGGATATATGAACTAGGTTTATGACCTGACTCCAGCAAAGCCGCGGATACCAGAGCCATGTGGACGAAAGCGATTCGCAGCGCAATGCCTAACTAGAGGATAATCGGGTTTCATCGCATCTGTAGGTATGGGCCTGAGAAACTCGGTGAGCTGGATATTCGCGATCCGTCAAAGTCGGTCAGAATGAACATCATTCACGTGAAGAGCGAGCATATGGAGACCATATATGGAGTCTGCCTGTTCTTAGATCCGATCTCATATTTGCATACGCTCCAACAGCTACATACCTTCTTCCTACACCGGGCCTCCCAACTGCATACGCATACATATGCAGCCGTGTATGCACATACATGTCCATACATATCAAATGTACCTCGTAAGCAGACCCGTATTGATGGGTCGGTGTGGGGGCGTGCCAAGTTTTAAGAATAACCTCATTTAAAAATGGGAATGCCATCTCAGCGACGATGTGGGCTTTGCTGAAAACGGCAACATTTTTCCCTCTTTTTTTGCCTCTCTTCCCACAGGCAACTGGAGTTAACACCGAAAATCCCATCTAATCTCCGCATAGACTACAGCTACCGTTTATCTACCTAATGTGTCTTACTTGTGTGGACGTGTAATGAAGCTTACCAGTTAAACTGTGAGATCTAAGCGCTAGAAATCCCTCCAATTCCACCATGGAGGCACATTCGGCGCAGCACGTAATATCCCGCGGCAGATAAATTGGTCCAATAATACAGTAATTCACGGGAGCTGAAAAGGGGTCAGGGATGGAATCGAAGCTTGTAGGAATTAAGGTAGGAATTAAGTCCGAGGCTGTAAGGACGGGCAAGCAATGGCGCAATGCTGCAGAGTCATTATGTTATTAGCACATGCAAAGTAATACGTGCAAATTTATTACTAAAAGGCTTGCCAGCAACGCCAATGGCCTCGACCGAATGAATACCTACTGGGTGCGTCCAACGGCAGCACTCGAGTGGCGTCTAGTCGGCCTATCCGCGAGGGTCCAGTACGTACGCTCCGCTTCCCTCCGTCCCGATGCCCTCCTTTTTCCCCCCTGGATGCTAACGGTCGCAAACAATAAAAGAAAAGCCCTGGTCCGACGTAAAAGGAACAAAATGTGTACCAACTCCAGCAATGCAAGGTAGGAGTGCAGATATAGAATGCATCCAGTTCTCCCGTTTGAATCTCCGCGCCGAATTTGGTGGGCTAAGTCGGCTGTGGTGACGTAGAACAGGCGGAGTACAAGGTCCTATGCCGGTTCCTTCAGCCCAACCAAGTGTCGGGGAAAGGCTGGAGAAAGCTCGGCCGTCATATCGTTGAGACAACGTTTCTCAGTAAAGGTTGTTCCCCGGCTACGATCTAGTCGCTGCTAATAAAACTTCTGTCCCGTGGGGACGCTCCTTAGAGCTCTGATTCGGCACCATTCGCTTCTACCGTCATAGGACTGCCACCTTGACCGCGCCGTTTCTGAGGCCGAAGTCGCCTCGCAGGTCGCCCGTTGAGGTTCATGCTTTCATCGTCGTCATCGTCACTGTCCGAGTTGCATCCAGCGAAGAGACGTGCCTCGTCCAGCTCCGTGATGTTCTCTGGCTTATCCCGTAGCCACTGCATTCGGGGGCCTGATCGTGCAACCTCGGAAACGCGAAAGCCGTAGATGCGAGGCTCGTAGATCTTGTTCTTGCTCTTTCCCAGGCCAGGTGCGATGTTGCACGTGTACATTCCATTGAGCATCTCCTTGTCGTCGTCACTTACGCGCGCATTTGCTAGCACGTCAGCACCTCGTTTCGTGAGGTCGTACTCGGGAAAGGTGAGAAGGAACAAAGCGCCAAAGGTACGGCCGAAAAAGGCACCGTCCACCGTCTGAAAGCGACTGTTAGGGGGCACGTAGACATCGAGGCAGGACGGGCAGAAGAGCTTGACCGTCTCTTCGCCGGGTATATCAGACAGGCCAACGGGCAGGGTTCGGGACTGCTCGCAGTGGCTTCGGGGGCAGACGCCGAAATGGCCCAGCTCATACTTCTCCGACATCTGTTGAATGCCAACGCGAGAGCAGATAAAGCGCTGGTGGATGAGACCGTAGAGCATCTCGGCCGACGATTCAATAACGGAGAGGTCGCTAGCTATTCGGCTGTGGTTGCGTCTCTCGCCATGTCGCGGACGGTCGATACCTTCGATTGATTCGTCCTCTTCGTCCTCCTCTTCCTCGTCTTCTTCGTCGTCGTCTTCGGGTTCCACGTCGAGAATCATCTGGGACAGACGTTAGCGGTGTGGAGTTGCACGCTCAATGTAAGATACTCTTACCTCCAATGCTTCCTTGTACATTGCGACCTGGGTTTGCAGGCCGGTCAGGTTAAAATCATCCTCGATGAAGTCTTCGGATACCTCTGCGAAATACTCGTGACCCAACAGGGAGCAGAAGGAAGAGATCCAGGACTCGGGCGTGCCAGATGAAGAAGACATGATGACTGAATAGGTCGCGACCGAGGAATCTCTAGACCAGGTTGAACTCCGGGGATCTTGGAAGCGATGGTATTATCAAAGGCGCGAAGTGCGATGCTGGAAGAACCCCGCCAGACCGTCTATCGCTTGGTGGTTGGGAAGGGGAAACGAGCTACGATACCGGCATGACGCGAAAGGATGGTAGTGTCGAGAAGCGGGAACGCGTAATAAAAACGAGACAGGCGACGGGAGACGGAAAATTGAAAGGTCTCGGTAGATGTGCAGGCTACGGCTGTGAGTCGGTATTGATGCACGTGTGTCGATAAGTTTCGTTGGCGTTGTGGGCGCAGTGCGTGTGGGCGTGTGGGATTGGAGGGGACAAAAGGCTACCAAAAATTTATTGGACGGATTCAGCCCAGCCCGCCAGCCTGCCAGCCTGCCAGCCTGCCAGCCGCCCGGCTGCCCAGCCTGCCACTGCCCAGAACTTTAGCCCCTTCCACTTCCGGTGCTCAATGCTTTCGGCCTATCGAATAGCTAACGGCGATTAGATAAACCACTATGAATCCATCAGCTAGCTTCCAGGATAGGGCTGAATTCTCAACTGAGGAGCCCCTCCACAGTGGCGTACCGCCTAAAACTTCAAAGTCTCAACTTCATCTCTGCCCTCTCACAACGCCACCTAACAAATGCTGCCAAAGCTCCGACTCGGTTCTCGCCTATTCTCAACACTTCCAAGCACGTACTTGTCTCGGTGCTCAGGAACCTCACGTTTCCCTCGGTTTCATTCTACATCTCCGTCAATCCCGGTCGTTGACCAGTCGTCTAACAATGGCAACTCGAGAATCCAACACAGTGCTTCCCAAGCTCATGGCGTAGAAACCATAGTCGGCGGTGTCGAAATAGATGCCTTTCGCAAGGCCGCATGGATTCCTCAAACCCCACTCCTTCTTCAGGACTTTCATAGCCTGCCTGCTATGAGAAGATGGTTCCAGGACGATGTCGGCAGTTCGCTTGTCAAATTTGCTCCTTTCATGAAACCATTCGAGAACATAATTCTTCCCTATGAGTTCACTCTCCCTAGTCCTCATAGCGATAAGTCAAGCCCAGAAGGCCTTGTTTTAGTCGACTATTTAAAATGGCTGCGCGAGTCAAGCGAATATAGGGAGTCCTATCTACCAGTCCTTGTTGAGGCCATAATGCAGTTAAACAACGGAGCAGACTTGCTTGATAATCCATCAGACTTCCAACAATTCGATGCGCCCTTAAGTCTTATTATGAGCGCGTGTCAATTCAACATGACGAGAGGGACATCGGCAGGACGCTTAAAGCGCCTCTATGTTGCTCAGTCTAACCTCAGCAACTTACCTGAGTCTCTTTCTCGCGATCTCCCCACACCCGAAATCGTCAGATACGCCGGAAAGGGGGATATATACAGCTCAAGCATCTGGCTCGGGCTACAACCCACTAACACACCTCTTCACCGAGACCCAAACCCGAACCTGTTTTGCCAACTAGTCAGCTCCAAAAAGATACGTGTCATGACACCAGACCATGGCGATGCCCTGTATGCTCGCGTCCGTAGGGAGCTTGGGACCAACGGGAATTCGCGTATCAGAGGTGCAGAGATGATGGGAGGTCGCGAGCGCGGATTACTGCATCGCGCCGTCTGGGATGATGAATCTGTGAGCGAGGTACTGCTACATCCTGGGGATACTCTATTCATCCCTACGGGTTGGTGGCATAGTGTCGTGAGCGATGGCATGGATGGCGAACTCAACTGTTCGGTGAATTGGTGGTTCAGATGAACCATCTCCTAGTGGATGCCGACGCGCATCTGTGCGCTTCCACTTGATATCCGTATCGTCTCAGCCTTCCAAGTGGCGTCTCCGGTACATACAAGCGAGTCGCAGCTCGAAGGTAACAAGCTTTGGATGAGATTCCTGAAACTTATCTCGTCCTCGTCCGCAGCTTGGGATAGGAACAGCTTGGATGAGCCCCCTACCAAGCTAATGCAGCGAAATCAGTTGTCGTCACCACTTATGCCAGAATGAGCAAATGAGAAGCCAGTCACGGACCTTTCAGCTGTACACAGAAGCTGCATGGCTTGGATTATGTAGCTTAATCCAGCTGTTGACTGCCGATCACTTGCGTAGACATTTGTTAACCTTGTCCTCATAAGGCTGTACTTGGATAGCTTTACATCATAAGTCCAACTCTACCAAAATTGAGACGCGGAAATACGAGATATGAAGGCTTGCTTTTCCATGTCCCTGAAACTGTGATGGCAAAGGCCCAGGCTCCTTTTCGATCAACTGAGCAATATTTCAAGGTTTCATCACGATGAGGTCATGAATGCTCATCAGAGTAATATTTGGAGGACGATGCAGTAGTCACCGCAAAGAGCGGAATTGTTAATAAGAAGCTGCCTCGCTCAGAGAGGGAAAGTGGCCCCTGAACTTCTATCCATACAAAATCCTGCAACCTTCAAGACTCTACACAATACACTAGCCACGATGTCCAATACCCAGCAGAAAGTACCCAAGAGCGCAGACACCGAGCCGGACCCGGAGAACGTGTACCGAGGCCACAAAGCTACAATCAGCAACCCGAGTAAGTATAACAAGGCAGATTCGACTACATATCATAGTCTAGCTATCGCATTTGCTCATATGCGTATACATCAGATACCTCAGAGGCGGCCAAAGAGCACTCCCGACAGGTTATGGAGGAGATGACCGACGAGCCTCCCAACAGCGATGAAAAAGATCCAGGTAATGTGTAAGTGCACTCGTAGAGAAGGAATAACACTCAACAATACATTCCACGCCCAGCTACTAAGATGCCATGTTTCTAGTGCGCGAGGATTGAAGGCTAGCATCAACAACCATAACGTGTCGGATGAAGCTAGGGAGAGGGCTAAGGAGAAGTTGAACGACTTGGAAGGATAACTGCTTTTTATTCTAGCTATTTCGGACCATAGCCATTAAAGGTTGGCTGGAATGATGTAAACAGTCGGGTTTGGTCTGTCCTTTCTCCTCGTTCATTTCGTGTAGTTTCTCATTCTTTACAACAAGACTCTCTAACGATTAATTGTACGGGGATATTAATATGATACTCTTAAGATTTCAAAGCGTACTGTATGTCGCGTAGTTTCAATGACAGCTTTTAGGTACAGTTCACTGGAATAATCATGCAGTCATATCACCCCCTATTCGGTTTGATCAACTTCACTTGAAGATCAGAGCTGTCACCATCTGCTCAGCAACGTGCAGTCTTAGGCATGGTATTTCAATGAACGTTTTCTTGGTTGATGCATGAGAAACCTGTCACTAGTGAACCTCTCTTGGATACCTCTCCTGAACCCGTCTATGGATCGATATAGAGAGGAAGTTGTATTTTTTTAAGTCATATAACAAATATAAAGCTGTCGCGTCGAAATTTCTGCGTTATATAAAGTTGTTTATCGTGATGTCTGCGTTTACCTAGGTAGCTTCGGGGATTGAGTTAACTTACTAGAGCACCTTACAATATGAAACGGTTATAGTCTTTTTTGATATTATAATCACCATTCTCCTTTAGGATTCCTTCTTATATCTAGGAATACAACTGGGATTCTGTAGTCTTTTGTGACCGTTTTTCTATTACCTTTCCTAATGGCACTCTATAATCTTGTAACGATATGTGGGGAGGTCAAGTAAATTGGCGGAATATCATATAACTGCTTGTTCATCATTGGGGCCCTTGTCGAAATAGGGGCTTGGGCGCTAAGCTGAAAGCTCTTCGTGTAATGAAAGCCCGTCGATACCCTGCCGATTAGGTAGTGCCTCAATGAGATCTCTAGTATAAACACATAGACAGCCACTTAGATGGTAGGTCACGAAACATATTAATTGTCGTTGTCGTGCTATTGTACGAACCGGGAGAGACCAGCGACTATCAAGATGAATAGGACGGCCAGCAAACTGCGTAACGACCTTCTAATTTACACCCTCAGTATTCATACTAGCCCAGGTTCTTAATCCTTACTATATATGCCTGGGAAATTAGTAGGTACATACTTACCTAAGGTACCTAGGTAGATAGCCTTCATAAAAGTGTAGAACGACTCGTCGAGAGGTTTGGGTAGCGACGTAGCCCCGTGCCGCCGCACAGTTGCTCTATAGAAGTCAGAATTCCTGTTTCAAGTCAACGATCAGTATAGATCTAGGCAGTACTTCCTAGAGAAAAGAATAATTGGTCGACCATATTTTAATTTAATTGCGAGTGCCTTGCTTGGCGTGGTTCCGACCGAGTGGTTTACCCCTTGCATGCATCAGATATCGGCAGGCAAGGCGGCTGCTGTGAAACGTATGACGCGCGGGCCGATGGCTACCCAAGACACCGGTGAGGCTCTTGTATGTACGTAGAATCTGGCAAGCGTTGTGCTAAGCCGTAGAGAGACGGGCTTGGGTAGGATATCGTATGATAATGTCTGTGCAGATAGACAGAGGACGCTGTTCTATCTTACCTGCCTGCCCAAAAGAAGCCTCGTCTAATATTAGGCTCGGTAGGGAAGAGCCAAGTATCAGATATGTATGTATGCGTCGTCTATGTAGGGACGACCCCTGGTGACCAGGGACCAGAACCAGAGGGCTGCTGCACTACACTTACTTGGGTTTAGATGGTTCATCTCGCGACGGCACTACAATACCGGCGAGACGGAAGGGATCTTCTTCGAGTTAGGTGGATGGGGTGGGCTTTTTGCCCGCAGGCGACTAAAGAAGGCCACCTATAAAAGACCCTTACCTGTGAAATTGGAAAGTATGTCCTGGTCGGGCTGAGAATTTGAAGCTTGTGGGCTATGCTGCGGCATGATGCCTACCTAGCCCAGGTATCCAGCTATTGCCCTGTCATTCGGCCCGGCTTCTACGCGGGTAGCAAGGCGGTAGGCGGTGGGGAACTTATCACGATCGCGGCGAGGCCAATTTCGATTTTGGTAGTGTGGCTGACGGGACGGGACGGTTCGTCTTGCCCGCGTTAGTGATTGTCACGAGAAGTCCACATTCTGGGAGGTAACCTATTAGGTAGACCCGAATCACTTGCCTCTTGTGACGGGAACGCATCCAGTTCCAGATAAGAGTTACAAAGTCCGTGGAGATGTAACGACGCTGCGCCGCATCTCGCTGCCGCACCTAAATGTAAATCTGGCTTGCTTCAGGTATACTAGGCGTCTGGGCAGATCCTACCTCGAAGTTTCCAAAAGCTTCACCCGAAGGTCTTGATGAGTTAGGTTATCGTATTCTGCCGCAATTCCATCACGTAACAGATAGCTACGACTGCGAGGAGGGATCCAACCGACCCGAGAAGGCTTGAAAAAAAAAAAAAAGGATGCCGAAACATTGACCCATCAGTGTGGGCGCTACATAGACTAACGGGCTGATCCTCACTAGATATCGATGACGGTGGGTCGCGGGGAAAAGAAAAGGCTCTGGAATCTTCATCTCCGACGAACACGAGTACAATTTATACCTGGCGAGCCTGGTATGCCTCACGCAGCCTGGCAATGAGTATAGCAGTGTTGAAAAGCTGGAGGTAAAACAGTCTGCGAAAATCTGTGTCGCGAGACTCTGGCGGAGGGCCCCTTTATCGTAGTTTGCCCGCTTGCCTGCTCCTAGAGAAATATGCCGTTACTCATCCTCGCCTACAACAGAGAAGGATGAAAAAGAGGAAAAGAGAAAAAAAAAAACTTGAAAAGGAAGGGCCTCGTAGGCTTGGCGTCGCGTTGATCCTGGCGTCTCTGTTACGGGAAACGCTAGACTAAGAGGCCCCCTGAAAAGCATCAGACGTTAAAGCTGCACGGTAAAATACAAGGAGTCTATCGACGATGATGCGCCTGAGGTCTGCGCCTTCTAGAACCGAACACGACGGGCTCGGCAGTGTGGGACAGCGTCGTAGGAGGACTCGAGCGGCGGGGAAGCGATTCCGGTGACCGGGCAAGGGGTTCTTTTTTTGTGCTGTCTGATAATGCAGATGTTCGCTGATCTTGCAGCTTGGGTGCGTGGATCACCGTGCGCTTTTTTTTTTCATGTTCCTTCTCCTCTTCGCTCTTATTGCGGCGCGAAGGATTCACCACCCGCCGGATTTTATTCCGACTCCCGAGACGCTGACCAGACTGCTTGCTTGCAGGGACGCCAATCTAGGGGAGCCGGCCTTGAGCTCCGATGCATCACAGCATCATTTTTTTCTCAAGCCAGCACGTATGGCTCTCCGCCCATCCCACCATCTCGTAGCATCAGTCACATCGTGCGATTATAACTCCCGTAGCCATATAACTCGATGAATTTTTTTCCCTTTTTTAATTCAAATTTCTTTTTATTTCGTTCCCTTCTAATGCTGTCTCTTTCTCGTATGCGAAAGACGTAGTGGGGTACGCGCCGCAAAAAGGGGGTATAGGGCCGGTCAGGAGTTGCGCCAGCATAGTAAAAAATAATAATAACAT
The DNA here is from genome assembly GCA_022432365.1 of Hypoxylon sp. FL1284. NCBI lineage: Eukaryota > Fungi > Ascomycota > Sordariomycetes > Xylariales > Hypoxylaceae > Hypoxylon > Hypoxylon sp. FL1284. Next base: position 598,593 of record JAJJXE010000003.1, on the reverse strand, counting down.
AGTAATGCTTGATTCAACACCAAATTCCCAAAACGCTGCCAAGTCTCTGCCTGGCCTATGCAGTCTCTTCTTGAGTGGTGACTGTGACGGTCACTGCCGAATTGATATTTGCCACTTCGCTCCAGGGGTTCTGGTCGTCTTGCACGAACCAGTTCATCTCGATCTCGCCGCAGCACACGACGAATAGTTTCGGCTTATCGTTCACGTAGACCAGCTCGACGGCCGTGGGCGCCGACAGGTTCTTCAAGACGACGTTCGTCTTGGACTGGCCCGTGCTAGGGTCGATGCTGACCTTCCATATGTGCCCGTCTGTATAGCTGCAAGTGTAGACGGCCGTCTGATCTCGCGCAAGGGCCAGGCCGTCGCAATGGGGAATGTCCTCGGTCACCTTCTGCACGGCTCCTGCGGGGCGAAGGCCGATCGAGGGATCATCCTGGACTCGTTCAAAGGGCATGCGACATAATATGCCGGCGCTGGTGTTGGTGAAATAGAGGAACTCGTCGGTGATGCGCACTCGGTTCAAGCCGAAGAAGTCTCCGTCGCCGCCCGCCACCTTCATCGTGTCGTCGGCCACCAGGACCGAGGTGGTGCCCGTCTCCGTATCCAGTCGCCAGATGCAGTTCTTGAAGGAGTCCGGGATCAGAAGTATGCGCTCTGAGTAAGGGATTATGCCGATACAGAACCCCGAGTTCTCGATCTTGGTCACCTTGGTCACCTTTGGCGGGCTGCTGTCGTCGGGGCTGAGGGCCACGCGCCATACGATGAACTCTTCGAACTCGATGCTCACCAAGTCGACGACGCTCGACAGGACGTAGTATTCGTCGTCGCAGCCCGGTATCGGGCACAGGTTGATGAGCCCGTTCGCTTCCTCCTCGAAGTTGTGTAGCAGATGTGGTTTGGCTTCTGGGTCCTCGGCGTTGAATGTGTACAGCTCCGGCTCGTCTAGACGCGAAGCCAGGATTTTGCCGTTTGGTCGCAGGGCGAAACCCTCGAACCAAGAATCCGACGGCAGCTGCGTCACCAGCACGACGTCTTCGACAGAGCCGTCCTCTAGCATGGCGAAGTTTCACGACGGGAGTAGAACAGTTGAAAGGGGGGAGGAGAGCTATTGCTGTACTGGAGTGGCGAGGTAGTGGTGAGGTCAAAAAAAGGTGTGTGAGAGGAAAGCTGGTGAAGGTTTGAGCTATGGTTGGCTCAGACGACATTGCGACCCGACCAATATGAAATATGAAATCAGCAACACCCCTCGACCCCCTTCTCGCTCCCCCATCTTTCCCTTCCTCCCCTTGGCGCATATACCCAATCACGTGAGACGTGTGCCGGTTTCTTTCCCCTGAGCTATACCGATGTATGTATACATATCGGCTCGCCAGGTATACTCGCGTCCTATGCAGAATACATAGCAGGTACGGCATGTATGCGGCATCTCTCACATGAACTATTGCTGTGCTGCAACGGTGACGGGGCTGCAGAGGTTCCCCTCCAGACCACAGATGGTATACTCGACATATCCGTCGTCTTCTCTTGAACGTTGCGCGTCTGTCGAGCACGTTGGTGAGTACTGAACAAAGCCAGCCGGCCGAGCTGCTGTATTCTGTACATGACCTGCTCACACACCACAGCATCACACAAAACGATGTTACCGAGCGGCAGAGCTAGCTCGTTTGCGATAGCAGAACCAATACGACTCTACAGCCTGCTTCCTAAGCTTGATCGGCACTACGCTAGTGACGAAATAACCCACAGGGCCTTTGCATGGTCCCGTTTCTAAACCTTTAAAATACGGATCTTATTCGCGGGCCCCTGTGGCGCCTACCGAAAGGACAGAAGGGAACATGTGGGCGACATGTACCTACTATGTTAGGTAGGCATCCTTAATAGGGGCCGTAGGGGCCTGAGGGGTCGCCCGCAGCTGTTGGCGCAGTGACTGCCAGTTAGGCAGCTGGGCAGTTGGGGTGCGCCAGTAGCTGCATAGCAGTGCCCCGAGCCCCCCGTCTTCTACACAGTAAACTGTACCTACCTCTTCGCCGTCGGCTTCTTCTCTGATTGGGCAGATGCGCCAGACATAGGTTACCGTGGTAAACGCGCCGCTGTCAACCACGAATGGCGTCTTCCAGGATAGCCCAGGGGTGCTCCGTTCCAACCGTCATTTCCAACGTCCATATCCGCGGGCGTGGGATTGTGCAACTGTTACAGCGCCTGTCTCCAACGAGGGAACAGTACCCGGGTCGGGTAGTGCCGACGGGAGAATCCATTGCAACCAGCCAAGCTGCCCAGCACAAATCTTCTCCCTCGAACCTGTTACCACGGACGTGGGAACTCCCCGGTGTCAGCCGGAAAGCAGAAGCCACTTTCGTCATCTTAATCGAGCACGGATCCGGCAAGTCGACAACTGATAGATCTCACGGCCTCACATCTATCGAGTTCTAGCCCGTCAGTGCGTCCGTCCGTGTGCCCCGAAAACGGGGCCGACTGGGGAGATGAACCTAGGTTAGCTTCCTGGGCAGGGACCAGGTTGGCGGTAGCAAGGCCTCAATGAAGCAAGTACTGTGTACGCGAGGCGACCCAGGCGACCCAGGCGAGCACTCTTACCAACAACATCAAGAAGATGTGACTTGTCATTCCCGGACAGCCCAAAGTCTCCCGAAGCCCGACGTCGACATCGACCCCCCGGTTTCTATATTCTTCTTTTATTAAGGAGAGCAGACGCGGATTGCATCCGCCGCAATCTGTCCTTCGTTAATTCCTGCCGCCATTTTCAATTTCCGGCTCCTTTTCTAACGAAGTCTTGATGCAATCCCAGCTACAGCCAGGCGGCTCAAGCGGCGCTAACTATCGGGCGGCATTCCTAGATCAACGGCAGCAGTGCTTGCGCATGTCAGCACTTAACCTAGCTCCCGCTGCCCGTTCCCAACTTGCCACTTTGGTCTATGCTCTATTAACTATATATGACTGGCCGTGCAGTACGGTATGCGTATTCTCCAGATCGACAGCTCAGATCCACGGCTCAGGTGCCGATTGGACACCTGCCAGTAACGCTATGGGTGATCATTTTACCACATCCTTTGGTCCTATCGAAGGGGAAAAAAAAAAAAAAAACTTACGACGCCTCGACGACATTAAGGGGCATGTATATATGACTAGCCTATTTGGATCGCGTATCCAATCCAACGAGGCTCTGTCAGTGACCTTTGCCATTCTTGGCGCCCCTATTCTACCTTGTCTTCTAACTGCAGAGTGACAAGGCCGACATCCCTACGCTATACCTCGGTTTCTACGGAAGCCGTCTCTTAAATGCGCTTGCTGCATGCAATATGTCAAGCTAGCAGTACCAACAGCATGTAAATTGTAGTGCGGTCCAACCGGGGATGGGAAAAACCACGGGCCACAGTTAGAATACCGCCTCGCAGTTTGCTTGATCTACTCGAGAAGCGGCACAGCTATGAGCCAGGTATATCGTCATTTCCTCATAAACTGGTCCCAACCGGCGGTTTACTCCTATTTAGTCTATCCCCACTGACGAAGTGCAGGTACTTCCTATTGCCTCTACCAAAACCGTGCTTTCTTAGGCACTTGCGTAGATATCTGGCAGAGAAGTCCCCTACAGTCTAGATAATGGAGCAATCGGCTCAGTTTTTACCTACTAGCAACACTGCTGAAAAATCACAGGAATTTCAAAGGAAAGTTATATTGAAGGTATCTAGATACGAGGTAATTCTCCTGTGGTGGCTAAACCTCCTGGGCTTGCCTCGGATGTCGTGAGGAGTCACGCTACTCGGGAGCAAACGTGACGAAAGGGGTGGGCAGGCAACAGACGACGTACGACGTCTCATGCCGGCGAGATGTCTAGACCAACACCGGCACCGGGCCGACATTTGAATCCAGGGGCGACGAGCTGGGGCGCTGTCAGCTGTCCCCCCGTGCATGTCGCGAAGCGCGTGCCGTCGCCCAGACAGGTAAGGTGGGCCCTCTACGCACGCCCCCGGGCCATCCGGTTGGCCTGGGTCGGCGCTTGACGTGGGGGCCAGCGTCGGCCCGGTAGACGGCGACGACGAGGCAGCCGAGGTTGTTGGCGCGGTGGGCGGAGTCGACGACGCGCTACTGCCGTCCTGCGGCATGGCTGTCTGGCTGGTCTGGGGCGCGGCTGGACTCGTGGGGGCGCTGTCGCTCGACCCAGGACCCTGCGCCTGTCCCTGCCCTGCTCGAGGGTTCCCGTCGCACTGCTGTCGGAAGAGATTCTGCGTGCCCTCCGGGTGGTCGACGGAAGGGCCCGGGTTGGGGAACGCGATGGCGAGCTGTTCGCCAAGAGCCTCTTCGGTCGTGCAGCCCCCCGCCACCTCTTCCCCCATGTTGGCCATGAAGAGCTCGGGGAACTCGGCTCGCTTGGACAGCCTCGCTCGGCGACCGAGTGACATCTTTGGCCGAGCCTGCACGGTGACCGGCGCGCAGTTCTGGTAGTATTCCGGCTGTCCTCCGATTCGAGGGAGCCACTGTACGTAAGCAAATTAGTATTTGTGGTTTACCTCGGCATGCAAGTGGAGGATTGAATAAATGGATTCGTGCAAGCTTATTCCGTGGGTCATTTACAGAAAATTGCTGCGTGGATCAGAATAGGGGTCGAGAATGGGGCTAAGCAGGATATTGACAGGAGATGTGGGTTGCTGGACTGAAAAGCACAAATCACTTACAGTCCACGAGAAGATGTAGTCGCCCGGTTCGATGCCTTCTAGAATCGTGAACGGATATTTATCTTGGTTCAGACCCTCAAGGTTCCCCTTCTGATGGCGAGCCGGGCAGCCGCCCTCGATGGAATGGATGACCTTCCACCGCGCATCCTTCAGCGGATAGCTCTCCCAGGAGCCGTTGCTGACGGGGCCGGACAGCGAGAACTGGCACGAGCCGCCCCCGTGGACGGCCTGCCCCAAGAACGACGCCGACTGCTGCTGCCCGACCACCATGACCGTCGGCGCCCCCTGGGGCTGCAGCGTCGCGCCCTGCGGTATCTTGCACGGGAAGTCCGAGCCGCTCGGCGAGATCGGGTTCGTTGGCCCGTACTGGACGAACCGGAAGGGCTTCGGGTTCTCGAGGATAACGTGGGACGACGCCAGCGAGGCCCACGCCGCCGCAGCTGCTAGTAGCGGTACGCTGTTGTACATATTGCGCTGCAATACTGTGTTCTTGAGGCAAGTTGTGACACTGTCTGGACCTCTAGCCCTCTAAAGGGGCGATATGTACCTGTCTAAATAAAAAGGGATAAGACAAGTGTTTTCTTATTCAAGGGGGCGTGGGTGGACAAAGGGCCTCCTACAATCATCCTATGTCCCAATCATGAATGAGCGATTGTACACGACTTCCACGTCCTTTGGAAACAAGGAAAATGGGATTGAAAAAGGGGCAAGATATTAGGTGACTTGGTTACGCGACGTGTTGATGACCCACCATGGCTTGCTTCCAGAGACGTTTCTCATGACAATGATGCAGAAGGCATACATATGGTGTACAACGCCTCTATTGTGGTTTTTCTGTATCAGATGAAGAGTCCTTGATAATATCGAAGCCACATTCACTACGACTTACCCGCTTCACCTGTGACCAAAGGGCTCCTACTAGAGACGTGAATATCAACTACCATCTATACGATGTTGAATCATCTTTGACCCTTATCCTTGGACGGACCCTTGACGCCCTTCAATTCGGCCAGACATGCCGGGCTTGTATGTAAGGGAGACACTTCTATCCATGCAAGGCCCTGATACAAAATGAATAACTCCTCGATGAGTGTGATCATGTCTTCCGTACCTGGGTACGTGTTGGTGTATCCAGGCAAGCAGTCGAATGGATTCATGGTCAGAGCCTTCTTGTCTTGTCTATTGTTCATCAGACATGGTATTCAAGCTTTACTCGCAGCCAGGAACGATTGTTTAAGTCTGGGCAACACACGCGGTTAGGCTACTATGCTGCGATGATCCAAGAGCACGTAGGATGCCGAGAATCCGGTGCTGTTGCATCTAGTTCCTGTCTCTCGGATCGTATCTTCGGAGAGACGAATGCCCTAATTCCCTATAATATCTATACTTAGAAAGAAGACCTAGATACCTCAATCAGCCGCGTAGCTGCCTTTAATAAGTTGACCCAAAGAGAGGGATATGATGATGCGCAAGCCAAGCATCTCCCAAAAGGCGAGCTCTGCGGGAAACCCCAGATCAAATAATTGGCGCCGAGTATATTTATATAGGCTTGTCGGTTCTACATAGTAGCTCCGGTGGATGTGCTATATTATAGCCACGCTGCCGGCATCATTACCGGGCTATCGTAATCTCTGGGCGTTATATAACCTCGGCGGCTACGCATGTAGGAAGCGCGACGACGATGACGGAGCGCGAGCAATTTATCGTATCATAAGGGCCATGCGGCCGACGTAGGAGCAATCAATGCGCGACGCTCGGATTCATGCTGGAGATACCGCATCGCCACGGCAGCGTCGCGCTCGAGCAGGTAGAGCGTCGTACTCTACGCCAGAAAGCAACCCAATTCAGGCTCTTAGCTGCGCAGCCAAGCTCTTGTCACCTCCAGAGTCCCGAGCTCTCACGGCGAGTAATTCCCGCCGGGAACCCGGGCCCGTCTCCCTGGACCCCTAGATCTAAATATCGGCGTCGTAGGTTCCACGCTGTCGAAATAGGCATCGAGTCGCTTGGCATGCGGAGTGAAGGGGAAAATGGAGCGCTATGTTTTGGGGTACGGCGAACCCCCATCCATCTCATTTGCCTCCGCGATGGCAAAATTGACGAGAAGGCTGGATAGAACTTGGATATGTAGCACACATATAGCTACCTAGGTAGGCATATATATAAAGCGAGTATGCATCCTCATGATGTGAGGTGAGAGGCTTTTGGAAAAGGGTGATACGTGCTTCTTACAACCGCCGCGACTCGACTGTATCTTTGAAACTTCCCCATCCGAAAGACGATAACCATGACCACCAGCAAGCTCGCCCTGGGTCTCGCGGCCCTGGGCCTCGTTTCTGCCCAGAAGCCCGGCAACACGCCCGACGCGCACCCGGAGCTGACGACGTACCGATGCACGGTGGCGGGCGGCTGCACCGAGAGCACCAACTACATCGTCCTGGACTCGTCCTCGCACTGGATCCACCAGGCCAGCAACCAGCAGCTCGGCTGCGGCAGCTGGGGTAGCGGGCCCGACAAGACGGCGTGCCCCACCAAGGAGGCGTGCGCTGAGAACTGCATCAGTGAGTTTCCGGCTGGCTTTCTCAGCCAATCTCGGATAGCTAGCTGACCAGTTCGTACTATAGTGGAGGGCCAGACCGACTACAAGAGCATCGGCGTGACGACCAGCGGCGCGTCGCTGAACATGCAGCTCATCGTGGGCGACAACGTTGTCTCGCCGCGCGTCTACCTCCTCGACGGCAAGAAGGAGAACTACGAGATGGTCAAGTTCACCGGCGCCGAGTTCTCCTTCGACATCGAGGCTAGCCACCTGCCCTGCGGCATGAACAGCGCCCTTTATCTCTCCGAGATGGCCGCCGACGGTGGCAAGAGCTCCCTCAACCCCGGCGGCGCAGCATGGGGCACCGGGTACTGCGACGCCCAGTGCTACGTCACCCCCTTCTACAACGGCGAGGTATGTGATGTTATGACAAACGATATAAGCTCGTTTTTGGATAGTCCGACCTAACCGTCGATGCAGGGTAACGTCGAAGAGAAGGGCGTGTGCTGCAACGAGATGGACATCTGGGAGGCCAACTCGCGCGCCAACCAAGTCGCGCCGCACCCCTGCAACCAGACCGGGCCGTACCTCTGCGCGGGAGATGAGTGCGAGGCCGATGGCGTGTGCGACAAGAACGGCTGTGGAGGTATGTTATAAATCTCAGAATCCCTCTTCTCCCCTTATTTTTTCAAGATAACTGACCTCTCGCAGTGAGTTACCATACCCTACTAGATGCGCCCCCCCCCGATATGCTGCTAGAACAGCAAAAGAAGAGAACCGTAAGTTCTAGATGCGTAGGAGCAAGTGACTAACGAAACGACCAGTGGAACCCGTACCGGCTGAACCAGGAGGACTACTACGGGCGGGGCGCTGACTACGACGTGGACACGACCAAGCCCTTCACGGTAGTGACGCAGTTCCCGGCCGACGAGGAGGGCAACCTGAAGGAGATCCACCGGCTGTACGTGCAGGATGACAAGGTGATCAAGGCCGAGGTGGTGCAGAAGGAGGGCGTGCCCGAGGTGTCCTTCACCAACGACGAGTACTGCACCGCTACAGGCGCCTCCAAGTTCATGGACCTGGGCGCCCACGCCGGCATGGGCGAGGCCCTGGCTCGCGGCATGGTCCTCGCCTTCTCGCTCTGGTGGGACGAGGGCTCCAACATGTCCTGGCTCGACGGCGCCCAGGACGGCGCCGGCCCCTGCAACGCCACCGAGGGCAACCCGACCAACATCCGCAAGATCGAGTCGCACCCCGAGGTCACCTTCAGCAACCTGAAATGGGGCGAGATCGGGTCCACCTACCCGGCCGCTTCGATACAATAGATAGATCGGGTAGTCCGTACTCCTTTCGTACATACGCCATACTAAATATAGCCTTATTTCCATCCATATATCCCTCCATCCCACTCTCCTATCTCGATTAGTAACTAGAGTTAGCTTAAAGGGGTAACTCGTAAAAGAGCTGCGACTAGGTTGGCACATACCATAGCGCCGGTAACGATATGATTATAGTTCTGACAACATTGCTGTGGTCGTAAGACGGGGCTGTATTAAGCAGGACATCTCACCAGCTGAAGATCATTGATGGTGATATCAGAGTGATGTAGCTCAACGTGGGAGAAGTCCGACGCTGACGATTCCCGTGTAAAGCAAGGCAATTCTTTCGATCGTCCCAATTCAAGTAACAGCAGCCGAATGGTTTACGAAGGACGGACCAACAGCAGAGTTGTCGTGCCACTCTGATGTTTCGTAATGGAAGTACGTGCGTAGCAAGACGTGCCACCAACCCACATGGGAGCCGTGCGACGGAGGAGTCGAATGCGAAGTAGTGGCCGGCTATGTCCGGGGAACGATGATAGATAGACCGCAAGTGTAGAGCCTCTCATCGCCGGTTAATAGGTCGATAAAGCGGGATGTCAGAGTTACTCCATCGAGGCTGAGGCTGCAATACTTGTCACAGCAGGCACCTCCTTTGCTCACCGACTGTTGAGAAGTGACATAAGCAACGTGCGTCCCGTATCACGACCCGTTCAGCTTCCATTCCCAGCCATCGAAAGGATGATGACGACACCTATTCTTAGCATATGCCCACTTCCCAATTGGTTCATCGCTCCCGACCGGCTTGTCAGCAACGTAACCGATAGGGCTGGATCGACCAACCCCTAAGCTTCAAGTCAGATACGACCGGAAATGCAGATCCGGACACGATCCTCGGAGATGCCTGGGTAGAGAGGTGCCTACAAGTAAGTAAATAGCGTAAGTTTTATAAATATCGTAGGACGTGTCTCGCAAATTACTTCCGGCTCGTTCTCGCCAACACTTCACAACGGTATAAGAAAGAGACCTACAATCTGCTTGTTCTTTTTCCACCGCCGACATGCAGGAGGAATACATCGTCACCAAGCGCGCTCGACGCTACACGCCTAGCCTTACTATGCGATTCGTGCAATTCATAACCAGCGGGAAACAAGAACATATTCGCGAACGTCCAGTGGGCACTCACCAGCACTGATAAGAGATGGAGTTTAAGTTTCTGTACGCAAATCGTTCTGATACCGAGGTAGGATGATAGCTAATATGTTTCGTCGCAGTCTAAGTTGGAAGCGGGCCAAACCACGGCAAAACGCGTATGAGCAGTGGCCGGAGGTCTCGTTCAGAAGCACCTCCTATATACCACGAAATCGATGAGCTTATATGTCATGGGGTACCGATGCGAAAAGCGTACCGAGCTGCGCTTGGCCTCTTCGGATCTTGCGACTTACAGATTGTCACAATCGGCTACGGCCGGATCATGAATTTGTTTAGGAATGGACGTTATAGTACCGACCATACTCTCTCTTTATTCCTGGAAGCAAATATCTCGTTGGGACTGGCTTGGCGAGAAGCGGCTAAGAATCCGAACGACTAGAATGAGATAGGCATTCTGCGGCAGCCCCCAGTTAACATGTCGATATGTCATGTTACAAGACGCATGGGGGTGGGTGGAGAGAGATCCACGGACAATGTATTAACGTACGAATAGGGCCAGCCCGGAGTGGGAGGCCCGTATAGAAGGACCGATGAATGGTAGCGGGTATATCGAAGAATATCTCGTCTCAAATATAAGATCTGCTCTTCAAGGTCGGCTTCTTCTCCCGCTGGTGAGACGTTTGCTACCAGGCGGCGTCATTCCGAACGGACGCAGGAATGAGGACCATTCAAGGCTCAGAACCGATTGATTACCGTAAAGCGCATAGCCGAGCCGAGGCCGGAAGTAACATGCGGATTCACAGATCTGTCCAGCTACAGTATCCCGGCCCGTCAGCTAGAAGCCTTCTAGAACCCTCAGGCTGGAGCGGAGGAAATTGCCAAAATCCCTCTTGCCCAGCTTCGAGTTGAGAGAGTTATACCTGATCAGGGTATTTCGAGCCCGTTTTGGTCCGCTCTCATCCCAGACGTGGCACGGGTGGCATCTTCAGCTGACGGATTTCGCTGACGGCTTCCGACGACGCACCTCTACGTACGATATCTGTATGAACTTAGTAAGACGAATGCAACAATAGCCAATAAGTCGTCAGCCTAGCTCTGCCAACAGAAAATCCCACGCAGTGCCATGAGTCTGCCAGTCCCCTTTGGGCTAGCCGTGTGTTCCTCTGGCGCTTGGTGTGCCTCGATGGTGAGCTCCCCCCCCCACGAGTCCACGAATTCGCTCACCTACATACAGCCGCGCCTGATTTGCCTTCTTCTATATCGACAGGCAGAATGACTCCACGAACCGCGCTGCCCAGTGTCGTTAGCGATTGGAACTCGCGTGCACTTACCTACAGCGCAACGGTGCATTGACCAAATCTATTGGCGGCATTACTTCATCCAAAGACCGCAAACGAGGAGGACAGCGAGAAATAGATCTACGGCAATCGTACCATGTGCTTTTCTCCAAATCCCCATGGACGTTAGGGGGCCCTAGTGGATCGCTGTATTGCTTTACCGACCAAGGTATTGGCTCATCTGCCCGTGTCCCAGCGGCGTATTCATTTTACCCGTATATTCTTCCGAGCGAAGCTCCATGCACCAGGGGTCATCCGCCAGGTCTGTGTACCGGCGTAGCGGTGTCAATGGTCGATCGGACCACGATGTCGTTCTCTTATAAGCCAGTAGCCCCAAAGACTCACTGGACTGGAGTTTGCGGGAATAAAGGATCTAATTGAAACACGGAAAGAGCCTCAATCTCGACCGCAAAAAGTGAGACCGCCGAAGGGGAAATAAAAGAAGGGATACAATGTTACGCTCCACAGACGACGGCGACCATTATGAGTTGCTGAGCCCAACGGCTCTGCCGAAGGCCGGCGGCTTCTTATGGAACCAGAAGATGATGATCCAGATCACTTGCCGTGGTTATGCAACGGCGCAGTTCATGCAGCCGGAGCCGTCCAAGTACGCGCATGCGCCCAATCTGGAGGCCAAGACCTTCATGCAGCCCGAGCAGAACTACTATGCTCACCACCCGGGCCGTTTCGTCTACGTCAAGGACGAGGAGACCGGCCAGATCTTCTCGGCGCCCTACGAGCCGGTTCGAGCTCCGTTAGATCGCTTCGTCTTCTCGGCCGGTAAGAGCGACGTTGGCTGGACCATCGAACACCTCGGGATTCGCATCGAGCTGACCCTGGTCATCCCGACTCACGATGTTGTTGAGCTCTGGTCGGTCAAGGTGACCAACTTGACTGCCCGTCCGCGCAGAGTCAGCGTTTACCCGTACTTCCCGTTCGGGTACATGTCGTGGATGAACCAGGATGCCGAGTGGCGAGCAGATCTTGGTGGTATCGTAAGCAGCAGCATCACTCCGTACCAGAAAGCAGCCGACTACTTCAAGAACAAGTTCCTCAAGGACAAGTCGTATTTCCTGTGCGAGACGCCGCCTACTTCGTGGGAAGCGATGCAGCAAGCGTTCGAGGGAGAGGGTGGCCTTCATGCTCCCTCGTCATTACAGCAGCCGGAGCTGGGTCGCAGCGATGCGCGTTACGAAACACCCGTAGCCGTGGTGCAGTACCGCACGGAACTAGTGACGGATGAGCAGCGTGAATATCGCTTCATCTTCGGTCCGGCTTATGACGACGACGAGATACGCACGGTTCGTGACAAGTACCTCAGCAAGGACGGGTTTGCGCAGACGGCAAGCGAGTACGCGGCGTATATCGCCAAGGGGCGTGGATGTCTGCAGATTGAGACGCCAGATAAGCATGTCGACAACTTCGTTAACAACTGGCTACCGCGCCAATGCTACTACCACGGCGACGTCAACCGACTGACCACGGATCCACAGACGCGCAACTACCTCCAGGACAATATGGGCATGTCATATATCAAACCCGAGGTTGCGCGGAAGGCCTTTCTGATTTCCGTGGCGCAACAGGAGGAGAACGGCGCCATGCCCGACGGCATCCTGCTAGCGGAGGGCGCCGAGCTGAAGTACATAAATCAGATCCCGCATACCGACCACTGCATCTGGCTGCCCGTCACCCTGGAGGCATATCTCTCCGAGACGGGCGACTACGCACTCCTCAAAGAAGAAGTCAAGGGAATGCATGGCGATACGTACACCGTGTTCGAACGTTTCAGCCGGGCGATGGACTGGCTGCTTTCGGCGCGTGACGAACGTGGCCTAAGCTACATTGCCCAGGGAGATTGGTGCGATCCGCTAAACATGGTGGGATATAAAGGCAAGGGCGTATCAGGATGGCAGACCGTGGCAACCGCGTTCGCCTTGAAGCTCTGGGCCGACGTGTGCGAGCAGGAGGGCAAGGCGGATCTAGCAGCGAAATACCGAGCAGGAGCCAAGATTGTCAACGATGCGGCCAATGAGCATTTGTGGGACGGCGATTGGTTTGCCCGAGGTATCACGGACGACAACGTGACGTTCGGCATCAAGAAAGACACTGAAGGCCGTATCTGGCTGAACCCACAGTCTTGGTCGATTCTAAGCGGCGCGGCCAGCGGTGAGCAGATTGCGCGGATGCTGCCTGAAGTAGATTCTCAGATGAACACCCCGTACGGCACCGTCATGTTCGCGCCTCCTTACAGCGGCATGCGTGAAGACGTGGGACGTGTGACGCAGAAGTATCCCGGATCTGCCGAAAACGGATCTGTGTACAACCACGCGGCCGTCTTCTATGTTCATAGCTTGTATTCGATCGGCGAGACGGACCGGGCCTATGATGTACTGCAAAAGATGATCCCCGGTCCCTCAGAGGAGGATTACGTGCAGCGGGGACAGCTCCCTGTGTACATCCCCAACTACTATCGAGGCGCGTACCAGCAGTACCCGCGCACTGCCGGTCGATCGAGTCAGCTGTTCAACACAGGTACTGTGTCGTGGGTGTACCGGAGCTTCATCGAGGGGCTGTGCGGGCTACGCGGCGATGCGGAGGGCTTGTGTATTCAGCCGCAATTACCGTCCTCCTGGGACTCGATCAAGGTAACGCGGCTATTCCGCGGTGCCACGTTCGTGATAGATATCCAACGTAAGACAGGTGTGACAGGAGTCGTGGTTGAATCCGAGGGTAAGGTCCTCCCGGAGGCGCGCTTCACGAATATTCAGCCTGGAAAGACATACGAGCTGACCGTCTCCATCCCCAAATGATTGAGTGCGGGGAGACTTGTTGTCGACTGTATGTGGCTGGTAGGACGCCGATGCCGTGCTGAGGTGTGCTGAAAATAAAAAAGGGGACCTCTAGATAATTTGCTATTTTGGTCAGATAGACTTTTCATCTTATACACTCTCACTTTTCTCATCCACTTCTCTTATTCAGAAGAGGGTCGCCATCACGATTTGATAAATGACGAAAATAGTATCTCGATCTTAAACCCCTTGTCTCTCTCGCCTTGGGGAATCAAAGCCGTTTCAGGGGACGTGAAACGCCAAGAGGGTGCACGCTCACAGGTAGCGATTTGCGTCGCGCCTTGGCAACGTCTCAAGCCAAAGTTCGTTCGCAGCATGAATAGACTGCTGAAACTTTTTGCTCTTTCTCTTCGACATCAAAATGATGAGACGGCGTTCATGATGCGATTTCAACTGCGACCAACAATAACATCGATCGGCATAGGGGCGGCGTGGCTAACGACGAGCGCATTGGGGCAGAGACTGCGATTGGAACAGGTGGAAGCGCCGACGCGCCCTGTTGTGCGGGATGGCGCAACAACGGCAACAGAAGACGTCAAGCTGCCAGAGCAGGCGATGGCTGAAGTTGTCGCGTCGGATATTCCGCAAGTTTCGAGTGTTCCCAATATCACCGGTATCCCACAAGTCGACATCGGCCCGCCTTCGCCTTCGCCTTCTAGGAATACCCAGGCAGGCCAGCCACAATCCACCGAGCCCGTTGTCCCTATTTCGGTCCTGCTGTTCTCAGGGTCTCCTGGACCAAAAGACTGCCGTGGGAACGTGATAATGAACATCAAACTGCCCAAGCCCGGGTCTCAGCACTCGACGCCCAAGTGCTATAACGTACCTGGCGTATCGCAATGCGGGAACTTCGTCGGGAATATGGACGACGGGTGCCAGGCACGCTTGTTCAACGAGCCGAATTGCCTGACATTTGCCAACCTGGCCGTGTTCGCTCCGGAACCAAAAGCTGTTGGTGGGATGCTGAGGAGCATCGAGATCACCTGCGGGATCAAGGGGGAGATGCCGCCGCCATTGAATCTCCCGGGGATAAAGCTCCCGCCAAATGCCCAGCAAGCTGTCGGATAGGTAGATACCTCCTTCAATCTGGAAACCAGGAGGCTGAGTGGCTGACCGTTATGCAGTGAATTTATGACATGGCGATGTAGTGGGAAAGCAAGCTGTTCGAAGTTCGTATAGCTATCGCGACAAGGGGTAGCTGAGCTGTCATGACACAGTACCTCGAGGTTGAAAGGATGGTTCGAGTTGCGAGGCTCATTGGCGGCGCCCAGGGAAGTCTGAAGTCGATTGAACACGAACTAGATGGGGCACGCCCATGAAGTCAGGGCACGCAGACGGGACGACCAAGATATCGACCATAGAGAGAGCACTTCAGCCGGAGGCCAAGATGCCCTTTAGGCACGCAGATATCAGATATGCACCGAGGTATGATCCGGGATAGGTGCGCAAGCTCTGTATGGTGTGATAGAAACAGCTCGAGACGCACCTGGGCCGCGAGAGGGGGTATCGTGTATCGGATCACGAATCAGATACTGCGGAGCGATGAGAGGGATGCATGCCAACTGATGCCCAAACACGACTTGGGTATGGGAAAGCCAAACATGTCGTTCCTTAGGTGCCTCTTTAGGAACCTAAGATTAGGGACCTAAGACAGAGGGTCGCATATATGAGATAGGATAAAAATAGAGCGAGCCAGTGACCAAGACGAGTGATGTTATGTGCGAAGAATTACTGTGTGAAAAAGGTAGCAAGCAAGCAATCGCCAATTGGTGCGCCAAAAGAAGCCTGAGTTAGTGGGTGGGAGACGCCTAAGGAGGGACCTCATGCAGCAGGCTCTTAGCGGCCATTATGCCATTGCGGTCTGTACCTACCGGATATCGATAAAGGGTTCCTTTCTCTGCCCCTCCGGCCCTCTGCCCCGACAGTTTACGGTCAGGGGCCTTGTTTGGGCACTGCGGGCACTGTGGGCACCGCATACAGGTAGTGACGCGCTAGAGCAACAGTGCAGCCTCAGCGCCAGTAGCGGCTTATCGGAACCCAACTGGCGTCATTGTTGTTTAATCTGTTAGTGGCTACCTGTAGTGTCTTGTGACTTGACTCGGAGTTCAAGATTTGTTCCATGACACTTGAAAAGAAGTAGCTCTTCGTTCCTCCACCTTCTCTTCTTTCAGCCAGTCAACCGCACCTTTCAAAGCAAGTTCACTGTACTTAAGCAGTCACTAACCTACCTACATCCAGCAAGTGTGCAAGATCCCTTCGCCCCTCCTTCCCCTCTCTACCCGAAAGGTAAGGTATCTTATTGGAGATACCTAGGAGGTACGTACATATCTTCTTTCCGCCTCATCTTCCCTTCTTTCCCGGGCTTAAGGACATAATACGCAGCCAGCCATCGCACTTCACATTCCCTTCCCTTTCACCAAGCATCTCTTACTCGGACTTTGGAGGAACGTTCATTCTGAAGACGAGTTTCTTTACATAGAAAATAAGAAACCAACCGTAGCGGCAAAGTACGAGAGCCCAAGACCATCCTAGACGACGGACCTAAGGTCGCGCGACGAACTCGACAGCTTCTAAGCCCGCCTCGAATACCAAGCCAAAATGAGTAGTCCTCGCAGACGGATTGAGACGGATGTAAGTCTGCAACGGTATATCCAACCACTTTGAAGGCATGAGTTGCTGAACATGGAATTCTCAACCTAGGTCATGAAGTATGTTCTGCTTGTTCCCAGACACGGCGTATGCTACCTGTCGCTAACTACGATGCAGGATGTAGGACTACCCTCCGCCAACGGACCAGATCCCCAACTTCAACTCTCTTGCTGATTACCTTAGGCTTATGTCTGACTACGAGGTCACTCTAGTCAATGACAATAGTAACCGCCCCTTTTGACTTTGGTTCTTCTGAGCTGCAACTAATATCATTCTCGTAGTGTAGGTCCAGCTACCCTCAACACACCCTTCTTTGTTCCCCGACTTCTTACGCCCGCACAGGCAAGAGTTCTACGTCCGGTTTAAGGGACCGGCCGAGAGTTAGTACAAGCAACAAAGATGAGACGGTTTGGCGGCGGACGTTTCTAACTTGGCGAATAGCCCCCTTCGAAGGTGGCCTGTGGAAGGTTCACGTTGAGCTGCCCGATCAGTACCCTTACAAGTCGCCCAGTATCGGATTTGTGAACCGAATATTCCACCCGAATATCGACGAGCTGTGAGTTTCGCTTCGAAGCCCCGAGTTTATACTACAAGATTGCTGGACAAGGCATAAGGGCAGTAGGGCTAACCAGGGCAAAAATCAGCTCGGGATCCGTGTGCTTAGACGTCATCAACCAAACCTGGTCGCCGATGTACGATATGATCAATATCTTCGAGGTCTTCCTACCGCAGCTCCTGCGATACCCCAACCCGGCCGACCCCCTGAACGGCGAGGCGGCCGCCTTGCTGATGCGCGAACCGAAGAACTACGATGCAAAGGTCAAGGGTACGTTGATCAACCCCCCGATCCAAGAGACTGGGACAGGCTAAAACGGAAAGCAGAATACGTCCAGAGATATGCGAGTAAAGAAGTAGCCGACGAGGGCGGCGCCGAAAGCGAAGACGACGACGACATGTCATCGGTCGCCAGCTTCGGAGACGAAGACGAACCGGCCGGTAAGATGGACGACGTATAGTTTCCTAGGGCACTTATCGATGGCTCTCTCAAGACGAGTTCTCATAGTCGATACACGTACACGCACAGCCTTCTCTAGATCATGGGGTATTACGGGGTCTCTGGGTGGCTACGGGTGGACTTCGGTGTCTTTGCGTCGCCTTTGCGTCGTCTTTGCGTTGAATTTGCATAATCTGAGGCGGGTTCCTGGAGTTTTCAACACCCCCTTTCTATTTGCTAGCGTTGGCATTTTGCACATCTGTGCCGTGTCATTTTACCTCCTTTTTCTCCTCGGAAGCTTTACTGCGATGGGATCATGTGTCGCCAATACCCTGAGCTTTTATAGCTTCCCGTAGAATCGCAAACATCCAAATCGAGCGGTAAACCTCACTCATGCCCATCCCTTTTCGTCCGTCCTTGCCCTCTCCCGTTGTCTGTAACTGTAAACTGAAATGGGTATCTCTTCTAATGACCAAGTGTATCCGCCTAAAGTAAACGCCGTAAACATGCAATGATGCCATTAATCCGAGTCGTATTCCACCAAGGCCGTCGTTGATGATGTCGAGCCCTTGCCAACCTCGCATTCGCTCTTCTCCTTTTCCGCCGCGGGCTCATGCTTCTCATCCGGTCTCTTCCTCTTAATACCGGGTATCCTGGAGCTGCTTTTGACAGTGTCCCCGTTGCTGCGGTCCGTCGATACCAGGAACGGGTCCTGAGCTGCTCGCGTGTTGCCGACGATCTCCGAAACCAGACCAACCCGCACCTGGGCAGCGGCAACCTCGGACTTGAGCCTCTTCTTAGGCTTTCCTCCGCCACTATTATCACCATCGTTATTATTGCGGGCAGTCGGCGGCTCCGGCGGCGTCAATGCGGCTTTCGACGACCGGCCCCCGGACGCAAACAGCGGCCTCGCCAGGGCCTTACGGGCCTTCTCGTCCTCGCCGGTAGTCGCGGGACCAAAGTCGACAAGGGCGGCGCGGCGCGCATCGTCCGCGGCCGCGGGGAGCAGGTCGAGGTCTTCGGCGAGGCCGAGGCGCGCGCGCAGATCGTCATCGTCAGCGGCGGCGCGCTCGCGGTCGTAGCGGCCGGCGCGGAAGGCGGAGCGCAGGGCGCGGTTGCGCGCGTAGGGGTCCTCCCAGCGGCGCGCGCTCTCGTCGGCGAGGGCGCCGAGGCGGTCGCGGGCGCCCTCGAGGGCGCGGCGGTCCTCGATGGTGCGCTCGAGCTTGGCGAAGGCGTCGGAGCGGAGGGCGTCGCGCTCGCGGTCCGTGAGTATCGGTTCCAGCCCCGTCGGTTTTTCGTCGTCGTTATCCTCGCCCGTGTCCCGCTTCTTGCCGCCCTCGACGACGACGTACGCGGTGTGCTGCGGGTCGGTACGGATCTCGATGGCGCCGCCGCAGTCGGCGTGGCGCATGCGGAAGGCGAAGACGGGCGTGCTGTGGTAGAAGCCGACGCGCCGCTTGGCCGCGTTGAACCGCACGCCCTGCCCGATGATGGTCGGCGGAGCGCAGTGCCCGCACCACACGGCGAAGGGCATCTCGAAGCGCACCGTCTGCTGGGCGCCGTCGCGCGAGATGCCCGGCGGCTTCTTTCGGTGCAGATTGTTGCCCGTTGTCGTGCCCTCGACGTCCGGCGGGACGTACCGCCCCATGTTGAAGCCCTGCATCGTGACGGCGGGGTCGGGATCGATGGGGGATGTTGGGTAGGATCAGATGTCGCTGGGTGGTTGACGGTGAGAGGAGGCAAGTTGAGTGCA
This sequence comes from Hypoxylon sp. FL1284, assembly GCA_022432365.1. Lineage (NCBI taxonomy): Eukaryota > Fungi > Ascomycota > Sordariomycetes > Xylariales > Hypoxylaceae > Hypoxylon > Hypoxylon sp. FL1284. The sequence continues at coordinate 579,316 of JAJJXE010000003.1, read as the reverse complement.
GGCTGGTTGATTGAGGATAAAATAATCGACGTAACTGATAAGGATAAGACTTTAGAGCAAGACTAAGTCAACCCCGCGCCACAGGAAAAGATCAAGAATCGTTCATCAAATGCATGTTTTTATGGCATAAAAACAGCTCGTGTTCACGATTAATTAATTACCTTAGGTAGACGGTATCATGTTCTTTGAGCAAAGGTTAGAAAAAAGGCAAAATATATGGTCCCAGAGAGGCTCGAACTCTCGACTTTCGCATTATTAGTACGACACTCTGACCAACTGAGTTATGGGACCCTTGACGGCGGAGAAGTGTGATGCGCTATGCTAAGTGTTAGAATAAGACGGCTTATATCACGCCCGGCGTATAAAATGTCCGCTCTCACCAGCGAAATACCTATTTCAAATCGCGAGCCGATGTGATCTTTTGTCATCCAGCTGCAGACATTGCGTTCACGTCTATAGGCAGTCGGCTTGAAATTTCAGATCATGAAAATCCACATGTAACTCTAGTGGTCAAGAGACCTAGCTACAGATAGCATCTCCATGTTAAAGAAGTAGGGGTGAATTTACGTCTACGTCTAGGTACCTAAGCTATGTTGGTACACGTATCGTCACATCGAAACCCGTAGATTCATTCAAAACATGCCCAGCAGCGTATCAATAACCTCGTCCATCTTCTCGACGAGCAGACTAAGATGCGCCTCGTCCTTGTCGACCCTGAGCTCCGCATTGGGAATCATCTCAGCCGCCCTCTCCGCCATCCGCACGGGCACGTTGACGTCCTTGCCGCCGTGCCACATGACCAGCCTCCCCTTCTCTACCTTAAGATCACCCAACTCGAAGCCCCAGGGGCCGCTAAACAGCTTGGCCTCCCAGGCAGAACCGCGCGAGCCCCCGCGGAACGCGTCGCGCGTGCTCTCTAGTATCGTATGCAGGAGCAGGTCGCCGTCGCGATGGATCGCCGCCGCGTCCTGCGGCGAGCGGGCCTCGAGCTCCGCCGCCATCTCGCGGGCCATCCTAGCGCGGTCGGCCTTGGGATCGCGCACCGCGTTGCCCAGCGCGGCGTCGAAGAGGCGGGTGAGCACGGGCACGGGCAGCCAGGGCGCGAGCGTGAAGAGCGCGCGGTTGAGCCGCATCATGCCGTTCAGGCCCAGCGACACCGGGTACAAGCCGGACACGGCGGCGACGCCGACGAGGCGGTCGCGCGGCACCGCGCGCAGGCACGCCAGCGCGTACGGGCACCCGCCCGACATGCCGACGACGGCGAAGCGGGCCGCGCGCAGTCGGTCCGCGACGGCCAGCACGTCGTCGACGAACGACGGGATGCTGCGGGTAGGGTCGTGCGTCGAGCCGCCGTAGCCGGGCCGCGAGATGCCGACGGTGCGGATGCCCCGGCGCGACGCCGCCCGGTGGAAGGGGATGCCGTCGTGGAAGGACCCCGGGAAGCCGTGCAAGTAGAAGACGGTGCGCTGGACCGGCGGCTCATCGTCGCGCTCGGACTGGCCGGGTGCGGATGGGGATGCGTACGTGGTGTAGCATAAAGTCCGGCCGTCCGGCAGGGTCAGGGACTCCTCGACTACGTCTTGCAACATGCCTGCGGCTGCGCTATGGCAGTTCAATCTAGGCCAAGCTAGAATGTGTAAGCGGATCAGAGTGCGGAGTAGTAGACTAACGTCGTCAATCCTTATGGACCGCAGTCGTCGGCACTTCTGTTGGCTCTAAGGCTGCGCCTACCTTTGAAGCTGCGAAGATACCTTGAGTCGCCGCTCGCGAAGAATAAACGCGGCAGCTGCGTGGTCCAAACGCCGTAGCATTTCAACCTAATCCTTCAAACCCCAAACATCCTACTCCGTTGCCTAATTTGAAGCAGCGTATTCTTTTCCACTCGGTCTCGAGGATTCCAACTTCTCAGCCTCAGTAATGCTTTTCGCGTCTCTGCATCTACTCGATACACATGTCCAGTAATTGATTGTATTGACGGGGCTTTCAACGCCAGGTCAACGCTGGGATGACTGCAGCTTCATTGACGCTCGACGCAGCTTTTGATGATATTCTCCACAAAGAAACATTTATGATCAGCATCCTTGGAAGGGTGATAGACGCACTCCCAGGCGGCGCAGGCCACGGCATTGAGGGGCCAAAATGGCGTGCTTTGTGGCTTTAAACTACAACCAAGTCTTCGTTGACCGTCTAGTGGCTTGACCATCGCCGGACCTGGTCCAGTGACATCTTGTCCAGGATGCTTGATTAGATGTCGAGTGTATGTATGGGATATCTCGACATCCACGCGTCGGTGGCCCTGGCGAACATCGGGGCCACCTCGGTCGGCGCCGTGTGGCTTGGAAGTACCTAGCTAGGTGACGCGTACAAGATCGTCAGGAAGCCGAAATACGCGCAGGGGCCGACTCAGACAGACGTCGACACCGACAAGGCCATCCGAAGCTGGTAATATACCAAGCCTATGGCAGCACAGGTTGATATTCCCGTTAGCGAGATGAGTGACTAGGGTGAACCGTGTGTGTCCCGGCAGATGAAGACTCGTCGGCCCGTCTTGAGCTCGGGATGACGCTCAGACGGTCATATGACAACATGTTCGGCCCCGAACTTGTCGAGTCATCGTGGCAGTGTATCACTTCACCACAAGTTTAAACTGAATGCCTCTCAGGAGGGCAGACTCAAACAATCATCAGGGGATATTGGTGCATGAATGGTGATCTATGAATATCAGTGGTGATGTGGCAAGAGTGATATCCATTCCACCAAGGTAATATTGTTGCTCTCCTAGTCCGGAACGGAGGAGGAATGACTTCCTCTCCAACTGAATCCAGACATCTACATAGGCAGGCGAGAAAGTACTACTACTGTCTTCTCATAGATAGTGACTGATGGGCGACTAGGTATATACAAACGCAGAGTCTTCTACTAGTAGGTCGATAATAAAGAGTGTCACATATTGTTCTTCCTACTTCTCCATCACGGATGATCAGTCTGAGAGTAAATAGATTGATGCAAGGCTATCCCCAACCCCTGAAGCGTCCGTGTCGAATTAGTAACCAAAGAAAAATGCTAAACATGCTACATATGTGATGACTATCAGCACGAAGTCCCGTACCACCGGTCCCTGTCGAGAACCGCCGAACAAACGTAGATCGACCCAATATTGTACTCCTCGGACTGCCGAACAACCGAGATCCGTAGAGCATACGCGTCCCCAGACCCGTTTTGACGTCACGGCGCCCGCCGGCCTCTACCTAGCGCGCCTACGCAACCTCGGTCAGCGGAGGCACGACCAGCTTCATCGACAGCGGGCACTTGTGGGCCTTGTAGTCGAGGCACGCGCCGGCGTCGAGCAGCGCGCAGACGGCGGCCTCGGAGTCCTGGTAGATGGCGATGTGGAGGGGCGTCCAGCCGGAGTCGTCGTACGCGTTAATATCGAGAACATCCTCATCATCACCTTCCCCGCCATCATCCTTATCACCCTCCCCCCGTCGCCGTTGCCGCCCCCCCCTCCTCTCCAGCAGCACCCTCAACAACCCGTCGCGGCGGTACAGCGCGGCCCAGTGCAGCGCGGAGCGCGCGTCGCGGTCGACGGGGGCGAGGCGGGCGCCGTGGGCGAGCAGGGTGCGGACGACGGGCTCGTGGCCGCGGATGACGGCGTGCATGAGGGGCGTGCGGCCGTCGCTGTCGCGCTCGTCGCGGCCCGCGCCCCCCCGCCGCTGCAGCAGCACCTGCACCATGCGGTCCAGCCCCTTGGCCGCCGCGATGTGCAGGCTGCCCAGCCACCCCTCGTCCCCCGCGTCCGACTGCTGCGCCGGGTCCTGCCCCTCCCGCAGCTGCGCCGACCGCCGCCACCGCAGCGGCCGCCGCACTACCGCCTCCTCCTCTGCGTCTGCCTGCGCTGCCGGGTTGGAGCGGTCCGGACCCGACGCCGGCGACACGTGCGTCTCGTCCGTCATCGTCGACGCGACCAGAGTCGTGCTCGCCGGCGTCGTCAGGTCGGCCTGTAGGTCTTGCAGGAACTGCGACGGCGACGTGACGACGCCGTCGAGCGTCAGCGCCGGGTCCGCGCCAGACAGGAAGTCGTCGGTAGCGCCGAGGTTCCAGTAGCCTACATTGTCCAGGTCCGGCGGGGTGATACCGGCAATGCCGATCTGGGACGCGCCGGCATCCGACGGGAAAGCAGGTGCAGAAGATGAAAACTCGTGCGAAGGATTTATGGCCTGTGAGTCAGAGGCATCTACCGCGAGGCTGGGAACAAGACCGCCGGGGACGCCATCCCCGACGGCGGTAGCGCGACGTTGGCCCCTCTTCTCTAGAAGACATAAGTTGTCAGCAGGCAGACGAGGTAAGAGACAGAAAGAGTTGCTTCACTTACGTCGGAACTTGCGCTGGGCTATCCGGTTCTGTAACCGACGACGCTCGATCGCATCGTTTGGCATCTGTACATTGAACTCCATATAGTGAGACTTCGAGTGCTATTCTTGACGTGCGTCTAACAAGATATCGATAGCCGTCTGAGAGACGAGAGACGTTGATTACAAATTGCACGGGATAGATTAAAATAGAATGCCAAGCTTAGGGGATTTATAGGCGGTGACAAGGGGCTGAGCATCTGCTGAGCATCGGGCATCTGGTGTCACATCCATCCATGTTACCAGCCGCATCTCACATTACCCAGCATACCGACCTGTACCTGCATGAGACCCCGGATTTCATCGACAGAGAAGTAAGAAAGAAAGTAAAAACGAGAAGAAAAAAGATGGAAACAAAAAAGAAAAAAAACCCGAAATCGCTAGTCACGCAGTCACGCCGGGCTGGACATGCCATATACAGTTCATCTACTACGAGTAAAGCCCAAGATCATGATCATGTCAAGCACCGATACCAGCAAAACTAGCAGCTTAAATAGAAAGAGTATATTATAACCTCTGGTAGAAAAAACTCATCGTCTACCAACCGCCTGCGTCACGACGCATGCAAATCAGACGTCCTGTCGAAGAGAGAGGATACGCCGTATCAACTACCAAAGAAGGCCTTTCGCATCTTTTCATATTCCCATTCATGAATCCATCCTAAAGCAAACATTCTAATAACATACAACTCGTTACTCCCTTATCTATCCCTCCTTCGCCTCGCTCTCATAGGCCTGTGTTCTTATAGCACAATTATACCAGCGGCGGAGACGACGGCAGTGATTACGTAGCCGACGAAGAGGGCCTTGCCGTAGTCGAAGAAGGCGGGAGTGGTCATGATGCCGACGGCAGCACCCTCGGACGAGCTGGTACCGCCCTCAGCAGCAGTGCCCTGCTGTCCCGTCGGGCTGGGCACGGAGCCTCCGCCGTTCGTGCCAGCAGCTTGGAGCAGAGCGTCGCAGCCTTGCGAGGTCTGCGGCGATTGTGTCGAGGCGAGACCGCCAAAGTCGCAGGCGCTCGCCTTGTTGTCCTGGGCCTGGTAGTACTGGTTGGCAACGAAGGCCAGCTGGTCCTTGGGAGAGCATCCACTGAGGGCACCGTATTTGCCGGTCGTGGCGTTGTGCGCAATACCGGAACAGTACGACTCGTCGGCGCCGCAGATGTAGTTGAACTTGTCACCGTAGGAAGTAGCATCATCGGAAAAGACGTTGCACGTCAGGCTCTTCATTTCACACGCGCAAAGCTGAGGGTTGACGGCGGGAGGGAGAGGCGATGCCATCGCAGCCCATGTGGTACCGCCAACAGTCGGGCAAGCAGGAGCAGTGTTCTTGGGCTTGTACTCGCTCGACTGGGTGAGAGAGGGGGTAACCTTAGCCAGCTGCGACTTCAGGGAAGTGAAGTCCGGGTAGGGCGAGACACTGTTGTCCTTGATTTCGACCAGACCATAGTGGTTCTCGGAGTAGAACCATTCATAGACGATACCGCCGGAGAAGACAGACGTCATGTTACCATAGAGGACAGCAACCTCGGTAAAGGGCCTGTGGGTCGGGCCACCCTCGACGCCATCAACGCAGCCGTATTCGGCGAAGAAGACGGGAACGGGGTAGTCGGAGAAGAAGTCGACACGGTCGCCGTACGACGATGCTTCGTAGTTGCTGTCACCACACCACGAGTAGACGTTGTAGCCCCAGAAGTCGATAGAGGTCATGGCATCGTCGCCGGGCGTGCAGGCGAAGTAGTGAGCGAGCTCATCTCGGCTGGGAACGTCGGCGGTAGCATATCCAACACCCAGGGAGGTGCGGTACTTCATCGACTTGATGTAGCCCTTGGTGTCTCGGACGGAAGCCTTGACGAAAGCGGCGGCGGCGGTCTCGTTCTGGGCGCTCACGACTTCGTTGCCAGCAAAGAAGCCGATGACGTTGTTGTACTTGGCCAGAGCGTCGATGACGGCGGTGTATCGGGTGAAGAGAGGGACGTCCCACGAGGGGTCGGAGCTGTCGATCGAGGTGCCCGGCTCGCCAAGGTCAGCGATAACGTAGATGTCGTTGGAGGCCAGCTGCTCCATGCAGTCATCGTGGTCCTGGGTCGGGTCGATGGCGTAGACTCGGATGACGTTGGTGAAGAGCTGCTTCATGAAGGGAATGTCACGCGAGCACTTGGAGCCGTCGGCCAAGGGGTCCGTGTACTTGGTGTTGGCATTGTTGTTGTCGGTGCCATTAGCATCGTAGTTCTCCTGGTAGGCCACGCCCTTCAACAAGCTGTAAGGCGGATGGTTAGCGCTCCGGATCTGCCAAGACGGCCATTCCCACCGGTCGGACTTACAATTGAGACCCGTTGTTACTGTAGAAGAAGTGCTGGCCCACGGCCTCGATCGCGGGGATGTCATCGTAGCTTGCAGCCAATGTACCGGACAAGGCGGCAAGCCCTAAGGCGAGATGCGGCAGTGCCGAAGACGTGCGCATGGTGAGATAGTGTGTTGCGATCCTCGAGAGCGAATGATGTTTAGAAGTAGCGAACTGTTTGATTTTTGGAGTCGCACGCCACCACCTACACGAAACGATTGTGAGGGAAACGAAGGTATGCCGACGACGGTGATTACCTAGTGAGTGTTGTTTGGGGTGGTGTTGGTACAGGTGACGAGGTAGAAAATGGGAAAAATAGGAAAAATGTTTGGGACAAGAGGAGGATTAAGAAACGCGAGAGGATGGTAAGAGACTAGTGGCGAACACGCAAGCAATTGAATGAAAGAAATGAGAACCAAAGGTCAAGATCCTTCGTCTCCGGCTGGCCCAAGTCGCCCAATGATCTGGTTTCAAAGTCGAGAGACCCCCGTTGTACTTCGCGTTGGCTGGTTGGGGTCAGTGAGTGGATTAGGTTGGCTTGGGTGACTTGGGTGACTTGGGTGACCTTGGGCGAGAGAACAGGGAATGGAGGGGCGTTGCTAGGTAGGTAGCCCGCCAGTCCACTAAGCCGGCCAGGAACAAGCGACAGGCGACAGACGACAGGCAACCACTATTGACAACCGGGGGCCACTAACTGCTAGGCTGCCAGGTACCAGCTAGGTAGGTACGAATAATACAGCGTGCTAACAGCCGCTGGCCAGGCACGTACCAGGTACTCCTCATCCCTTCTCTTTTACGACGCAAGGTCGTGATAGGTCAGACGGATTTGAATACGAGGCAGAAGCCTCTCCAACACGGGCCCGGCAGGAGCAGGAAAGGGCTGGAGCCCGCTATAATTTGGGGTCTTCATTGGACTAGGCTTACTATCGAGTGCTTCAATTTCCTGTATCAGAAGGAAGCTTATGTGGCAGCGGGTGGCTATGCTGGCGAGGGGTGCCAGACCACCGTCCAAAATAGGCCCAGGATGGAACCAGGGCTGCGTGCCTTACGTCAACAGATGGCCCCTTAACAGTGGGCTCGGGGTGCCTCAAGGGCGCCAGACGGGGATAGGCCAGATGCGCTAGCGAGACGAGCAGCACGAGCTGCCCAATGCGGGCTCGTTTTGGCCTGGCGGCTTCCGAGCAATCCGTCAGACTGCTCCAAACAATCACCAGCCTAGTAACCCTACAAAAAAGCTTAGCATTCTTGGCACCCTCTATTTTGGGCGCATTTTAGCGCATGCCAATGCTGAATTTCCATCACCGAAAAGACTGATGTCAGTGATTAATCATTATACATAAATCGATAAATCATCGACCGATAAACCATCCGCACCTTTAACGCCATGGACAGCGCATTTCATGCTGGCACTTGTTCAGGCGAGTCTTTATGGGTGCCATGGGTGTGTACCTGTACAAACAAAAACAGGAGTGGGTTGAAAGAGTTTTCTCGTCAGACCATCCCTGAACCTGAGACAGGTACCGTGCCGCACCCTGCAGCTCGCAGCCAGTCGGTCAGCGTTCGAAGAGCGTCGAGACGTAACATCGCCGATTGCCTATGAGCCTCATCCTATATTTCATAACTCGAAATAACCCTTTTGTTTTTACGATCAGTACTTGTCGTTTGACCTGTGAGCACGAGACTCCCGCGTTCTCGGGATAAGGTAGAAACAGATATACGAAAACAACGACGAGATATCATGTGTACCAACGAGGGCTATACTCATAGGCTGGAGACCAGTATCCTGTTTCTACTATGAAACAAATCCGAAAACAACACCTTGCCGAGGTCTGAACTTGGAACTACTAACTACTACATAGTACCAATACCAACATGGACACAGACACCGACAATCACCAGGTATCCAACCTGAATTTAAGCCAGGTTGGTTATAAGAAAATAGTCTCATGTGCTATACAGAGCTAGACCGCACCAGCCCGCGAATTTTATTCAAGCCGGCGTATTCCTACCCCAAACCACGGTCGCTGGCGATGCCGCTATCCGTCGCACACAACTGGAAGCGCGTACACTCCTATGTTGGATCGGATAAGGTTGCCGAAATTATCACGACCTAATCTCCCTTTCGGCGACGCGCAAGCAGTCATATCAGGTCAATGTTCGTTCGGCAAGGGGTAGCATCTCGGTGTATTAACGATCGTCACGGTTTGTCTATCCTCCATGGTTCGCGTTCATTTTACCTATCCATAGCACCTGTCAGGTTCCCTCCTTTCTCAACGACTAGTAGCGCCAGGGGCTAGCCGGTCCCCCTTTGTCTCCCCCACAGCTAGTTCAGCTCTGCTCGGCGCCGGGCATCTCGGGGACCCAGCCGACGCGGCGGTGGGCAAACAGCTCGAAGGCCGGCTTGGCGTCGTCGACGACGGCCTGGTCGTCCATGATACCCGCCTTGACGGCCTTGTTGTTGCCAAAGGTCTCGCTCTCGCGGAAGAGGGTGGTGCCGCAGTCGCCGCAGAAGGACGACGTGATGTCCTTGCCCGAGTCGGCCACCTTGGTGATGGTCTTGGGCGTGCCCGACGTGATCCGGAACTGCGCGCTCGGCACCATGACGTTGGTGCTGAAGGTCGAGCCCGTGATCTTGCGGCAGTCGGTGCAGTGGCACAGGAGCTAGAGTGTCTAACGTCAGATCGAACACGAATACCCAAAGAGAGGTGGGGCATGCATACCTTGTTGGCGGGCTCGCCCTCGTACGAGATGCGGATCTTGCCGCAGAAGCATCCGCCTTCTTTATCCATGATGGAATCAGAGATGAGCTGTGTGTATACGACGATAAGATGGTGCTTTGGCGAGGTGATTTGTATACTCGGAGTAGGTAGGTTGGATGAGCTGATGTGTGTCAGTGTCCCTACATCAAATCCTATCCTGTCCCATCCTATCCTACATATACTTTATTCTCTCCCTCTCTCTAGAACCGGGATCTACTATCATGTCGCCTCGTTCTGCACTAGTTTTGTCGGTATCGGACAAGCAGTGGATCGTACGCCTTACCGCCGATGCACAGATCAAATCCCGCGAAGATGTAGTGCGCCGCATATGCGTTGTGGATCCGTCCCCCGCGGCGTGTGACGATTCCAAATCATGACTACCAATTACGGTTCGGTACTGCGCTGCCAACGTTGGCGGGGACCAGAGCCGCAAGGAGCTTAAAAGTCTTGGCCATGGCAAGGGCGCATAGCTTGCGAGGTTTGTCGGTGATCTCTATTAAACGGGGCTTGAGCTTCACATAGAATGGGTAGCCTCTGGGTTCGGGGCGTGCCGAGAGGGACATATCCCCGCTATCTAGTCCCTACATGTGGGCAATGCCAAGAAGGCCGGCTCGAGCAAGTGAGGCATCTCGGGTATGTATGTACATAGAAGGGCGCGGGAGAACCTTAGGGCGCGCTTCGACGACCATCGCTGGGCTAGACGTCTCGGCATCTCGAAGATAATATTGATAGATCCGTATCATCAGCATAAATCTCCGAACCTGTTCGGCGTTACTATACGCATCCAACACGACTCTGGACTTGCGTCCACGATCGGTATCTGACTACAGCGGAAATTGCATCGGATATGCAATCGTTCGTTGGATATCCCGTGATATACAGCTATTTTACCCTTTGCGGGTTTCTAGATCCCACAGATTGCGATGTAAGCACCCAACACCGTCTGCAGAATGCTGTGAACTGCTTACTTTGCATGGCGGTGTTAGTATCGGTGTTTTGATGTCTTAATTGCAATTCCCGAACTTTTCCTCGGACGGATGGGAATAAGAATAACGTCCTCTCTGCCACCTTATGGTCGCATTTTCCTATCAGAGGCAAGCCAGCTAACGTTCCCTTTACGAGACGTAATCGTGGTATCCATTTACATCAAGGCGCTGCTGGGACTATTCCCGGGACATCAAATAACGAGCTATCTTCATCGTGACGTCGAACGAATTCGCATATACATGAGTAAATCAGCATCGATGCTAGATGTCATGGCGAGCCATGACCGACTTGCAACGGAGTGCACCGAGACACTAATGCAACGCGGGATAACAACAAGGTATAGGTACTTGAATATAAACCTTGAAGAGATAACTCATTTGTGTCAGTAAAACAATTTATATCCAACAGACAAGTGCGGCAACGAGTGATCAGGTATATACTAGGCATATAGTAAAACCTAGTTATGATAGTGTATATACAGCCATCTTGATAACAAGATAATGGTAAAAGTAAAGTATAGACAAGAAGCGAATGTTGGGTAACAAGTATGTAACAAGAATCGAATATGTCCAATGGTCGTTCAGCGAGTGTCGTGAAGAATGCGCAAATAAAAAAGTAAAAAACCAAAATCCCAACCCGGAATAAAACTCCACCCATGCTATAAGTTCCCTACCTCCGAACTCGTTTCTTCGTTCCCCCTTACGAGGCGATGTACTGCGCGACGTACGCGACCTCCATCATGCTGCCGAAGCCGCCCTGAGTGGCGTCGTTGGGTGCACCGGGCTTCATTCACATATTCTTGTTAGTCACGTATACAGAGGAGGAAAAGAAAAGGGGGTCGGGGAGAGGTAGGACAGGACAGGACGAAGAAAAGAAGAGCTTACCCAGTCGCCGCCAACGGCGACGTTAAGGATAAAGTAGAGCGGGTCAGCGGCGAGGGTGTTCCAGACGGCCTGGTTGTTGACGGTGGCGCCCGAGACCTGGAAGTACTGGTTGCCGTCGAGGAACCAGGTGAGGGTCTCGCCGGACCAGGTGTTAGCGCGGCGGTCCCAGACGGCGCGCCACGTGTGCCAGCTCTGGTCGGCGATGCCGACGGCGCCGCCGCGGCCGTCGGGCTCGTTGCACGCGCCTCCCGGGTACACGTCGCAGTGGATGGTGCCGTGGCCCGTGAGCTGGCCGTTGACCGTCTCCATCACGTCGATCTCGCCGCACCCGGGCCACGACACGCCGTTGCGGATCGACGCGCCCAGGAGCCAGAAGGCCGGCCAGATGCCCTGCTTGGCGCTCTGCGGGTTGTCCCCGAACCGCAGCCGCGACTCCGCCATCGTCACCGTCCCCGCCGTCGGCGTGAACGTGTACTTGGACTCGACCCGCGCCGACGTCCACGCCCCGCTGCCGTCCTTCTGCGGCACGATCTGCAGCGTCGCGCCCCCGCTCAGCTGCAGGTTCTGCGAGCTGGCCGTGTAGTCCTGCCACTCGTTGTTCACCTTGAGCCCCGTGATGATGTTCCAGTTGTCCCCGTTGACCGACGAGCCCGCGCTGCCGTCGAACGTGTCCGCCCACACTAGCCGGTACCCCGAGTACCCCGGCGCGCCCTCGGCCGAGACGGTTGTTGCCGCCAGGGCCACCAGCGAGGTCGTGAGGATCTTCGTCAACATTGTAAGGATGGACAAGGTCGGTATATGTAGATTAGGAAGGTAATAGGTTGTATAAAGAATATGTATGTACACTTGGTAATGTAGTAGTAGAACCGAAACGGTATAAAGGAGTGTAGGTCGGAGACCAGCTGTGTATAGTAAGGAATGTTTCTGGTGATGATCGCCGTCTATCACTCGATAACGGCAGGGCAGACATGTTATATACCCCGTATATATATAGAAAAGGGGAACGGGAATATGAGAAGGGGACACAGGGTGGGGTGAGCAGAGAGCTGCTGAGCCCGGTGAAAGAATGAGGTCTGGCGGTTCCAGCCAGCTCGGGGAACTGAAGCTCTCGTGCCCATGGAAAGGGAAGGTGACCTAGGCCTCGAGCGGCCATGGTGCCATGACCAGCGCACGGATAGGTGCTGTGAGGGAAACACGCGTCTAGACCACGAGTATAGACTCGCGGCTTGTGTCGCAGCGACACGGGGTGGACGACCGACGCCCACTGGGCTCAACATGGGCTCAATATAACAGCGGCCGAGTTACACGTCCAAGTTACATCCTCCCCGGAGCCAAGACTCAACTCTGCAATCTATACCGAAACAGCGCGCGCACCGATGCCATGTGTCTCTGCGTGCGTAGTAAAAGTCCGCGAGCTGAACTTGCAGCATGGAATAGTCGCGCGTGCTTAACTGGTGGGCTGGTGTGACCCTGAAGGATGATTCCGAGATTTTGGGGATCGAAGACCTTATGCAGACTAATCGACTAAACATGGCCACATAGCCTACTCCTGCAACGCGGATGAGCTCGATTGGGTGTCGGCCTGTTAGCGACATTCCAATGAAGGGTCGAAACTCCGATATGACCTCGGCGCGAGACCCCTGGATGCCAAATCGTAGATGAGCACTCGCAGATTCCCCGGACGGGTGCCTCCCCCCCGCACATGGTAATATGGGTAAGCACTCAAAAGGCCGGGTGTGAAACGAAACATGCTATGCCGCGAAGAGATGGCAAATTGTCATTTTCCGGGTCAGCTCTTTACCAGCGCATCGGTATCGAGGAGCTGATGAAAGAGCGCACCACGCAGATGACGGGCCTCGAGTTGCTTGTTTGACAAATTTGACAGGCTTGACCATTCGTAGCCTTTTACTTGAGCGAGATGTGATGGTTAGCAAGCCCCGTGGTAAAATCCACATGCGGTGCGATCTAGATTCTAGTAGGCTGGCGTTTTAGTGTCTTAGTTTTCATGCGGAGCACCTGATTGAATGATGGGCAGCCTGTACCTGCGCCGGATCGCGTGGATGGCACTTCTGGCAGGGGTCCTGACTTTAGATGAGATGATCCTTTGCGGCGGGTGATTGGTCGATTCACAACGATGAGATGATAAATCTTGTGCGTAGGCGGCGATGTCTTCTCATCTCTACACCCAAACGGGAAGCTCGTCGAGGCCGAGGAAGCGCCGGCCAGGAACATAAAAGTCCAGGAGAGAAAGCGATGTCAGAGTAAAGCCCACCGGTGAAGCTGCTGATTTGGGCCACGTCTAATCTCCAACTCAATGGATCGGTATGCAGGTGACAGCTGCATGCTTAACCTAAGCCGGCATATCCAAGTAACTGAACCACGTAACGTATCTTCACGCTCTTAGCCTTATCGAAGGCTTACCGATACTCAATGGAGCTTCGGCCGAGATATCCAGCCGACGGCGAGATAGGTTAGCTAGTAGAGTAAGCTGTGTCTTAGATCGCGATGCGCTCTTCACAGCCTGGGGACCACCAGCGACTTTCTTTGCTTTGACCTTGAACGTGCTGCTACGCCGCCCCGTCATCTCTGGTTGCAAATGGACGTGTGGTCTCTTCTTGGCCGGCCATTCAGCTCGCATGCCCTGCAGAGTGACAGGAACGCCGTCTCCGTTGTTCTCGTGCGACCCTAGTTTCATTCGGAGAGGAGCGGCGTTGGTGTGTTGCACATGCAGCTTCCGATCACTGGAGTTAACGAGTAAAGTAGGGTAGGATGGCTGGCATGTGGATGTCAGCCTGGTGTTCGAGGGGGAAGCTGTCTGCGCGACGGGACAATATGACCGGCCAAGGAGTTGGAATTCGGTTGAAGCCTGTCATGGGCAACCATGCCTTCGATAGAATCTCATCGAGGCCCCAGAGTCCCCGTCGGTAGCAACCCCGAGGCAAAGCGTAAAGTGCTAATGAGACTGGTGTAACGATGCATCCGACATCTCCTTTGGAATGCGTCCGGTATTGCTCAGATGGAATGGCCCAACTGGCCACGGCAACGTAGAGATAATACCCGCTGTACGAAGTAGATGCATCAGCATCGGTCGGTATCCTATGCTAATCAAATGCCATATGACTTTGAAAAGCTATTGGTCACTGCTGCCCTGGCAAGCACAGGGCTAGACGATCCGCGAAGCTTAGCAATGAGTTATGTCGAGTATTGCGCCTCGTAGCCCCAGCCCCCTCCCCCCCAAGTCTTGGTTTTCTGTATGAGGCATATGACGATTTGAAGGTCGGCATTTGGAATACCTTGTCCGTCGTTGGTAACTCAGAAAGAAGAACCAAGGTCTCGATCAAGATATCCTATAGCGGTCGTATGGGAAACATGTCTGGCGTCGTTATTCGATACCATAGCAACATGTAAGCATTCCATGGCTGCGGGGTGGCTCATGTCGACGGTATAGCGAGTGGGCGATAACTTCGAATAGGCGAGTACGGAGAAGAGTGAAACTAAAAGAAGCAAGGAATGTTCACGATACTTATGGTCTTCACTGATGCCCCAGTATTCCTCGATCAGTCGATACGATCTGCCGTAGGACTAGGTTGCATGCCGATCCTCATGATCGCCAGGCGAGCTTATCGTGAAGGAATACGAGATCTCGAAAATCATTTCTCCTTTAATTCGGGGTCCAGGTCCCATATGTAGGTGACGGTCGATTATTATTTTGTCCGTAACAATGCAGACAGGGAAATATCCCCGGTTTCTAATTCAGTCTCTAAATAGTCGAATGCCTCCGTCTTCAACCGGCACGCCGCCCATTTCCTCGTCGGATGCTTCCTTATCCTCGTCTTCATCCTCATTTAGAACCAATTTCTGGCCGAAGAGCGTGCCGAAGAATCGGTCGATCGCGTTCTGCTCCCAACTCCTGCGATCTTCAGGTGCCATAAAATTCTGCAGCTTGTCGTGGACGTTGAAGCGCATTTTTCGGCCCTTGCTAGCCTTGGTATCTACATGTCGCTTGGCCTTGGCCTCCTTCACGGCTGCGAACCGGATTGTGGCCGCGGGGCCGCCCGGGCCACCGGACGTATCCCCAGTTCGTTGGTCAACAAGTTCTTTGAGAAGTAGTTGGTAGAAATCCGCATCGTCGTATATATTTGGATCTTCGTTGATCTTCTGGGCAACTTGTGCCGGGGCACACGAACGCGGCGTCTGTGTACGTCTGATGAGTCGCTCCGATGTATCAAGTTCTTCGTCTAGCCTTGTCGTGAGAGGTTTTTCTGCCGTGTTCGTAAACTTTCGCGACGACCTGTCAACTGTTCTTATGTTCCGTGCAGTGTGAGACCACTTCTCTAGAACGGCTCTACGACGGGCATGCGCTCTTTGCTCAACAGCCTCCATGTCTTCCCACATATCTTGGCTTGGAATATTTGCCTCAGCCACGCGTTTTCTCTTTTGCCCCGTCTTTCCGGGCGCGTTGGGCTGGATACTCGTTCGGAAGCCATCGATAGTACTCCACAGTTTGAGTGCAGCCGCTTCGGCAGCTTCGTAGGGTGGTGATTCATCCCCTAGGTCTTCGACGAAGCCGAATGAATTTACCGCGACGAGTGACTTTTGAAGGCGAATACGTATGTTGAGCAGTGCATCAAAGGCTTTCCGCTGCTGTCGAACTGCCTTGCCCTTGGAGATATCGGTCTGCGCAATACTTGATAGAGCACTGGTCATATTACGCTGGCCAGCATTCATCATTTCTTGAAGTGTTGTACGCTCTTTCCCATTGGTGAGTGTGGCCTTTTCTGAGTCGGTCTCTTCCTGATCTTCGTCGAAGTCTTCGTTGTCGCTCTCCGCGGTGTTCATGTCCCCATTTGATTCCTCTTCATCTTCCTCGTCTTCTTCGGCTTCGTCGTCTATGAAACCTTCCATGTCCTCGTCGTCCGAAGCTTCTTCGCTCTCGTCATCTTCGTCATCCAAATCTTCTTCTCCGTTGAGCTCCGCGCCACTGCTCTCGTCGTCCTCAGACAGCATGTAGTCTGCGGCAGTGGGTCTTGACACCCTCTTCCCTTTCTTGGGCATAGCTTCGGAGCTACCCCTGAACGCGAAATCCTTGAACTTCTCTTCGTCGCTCTCGTTGAAAGCATTGTCACTGTCGATCTCGACGTCCTCGTCGTTCTGGTCGGCTTCGAGATCAGCTCCGTCAGGGTCATCGAACTTTTCCGATTCGCTGTCAGTGTCGAATTCTTGTTGCGCATCCTCGTTGTCGGAAGGACTGTGATCGCCGCCTTCTTCACTGTCGCTTCCTTCACCCTCGCTTTCTCCATCGAGGGCGGCGCGGCTTACGGCTGCACCTCGGTATTGGGGTCCCAAGGCAACTGGATCCTTGCGACGAAGCTTGCTTTTGCTATGGAACTGTTAGAATGTATTTATCTTGTGAGATAAACGATCTGGTAGGCGCAATCTTACCCTACAGTGACATAATGTTCTGTGCCGGCGTTTTCGTCAATGCTCTCTTCACTCCCGCTTGCTTCGTCCTTTGCAAGCTCTGCTTCGGGATCAAAGTCTGCTGTACAGATTAGCTCCGTCTCGTGCAGGCAACATGAAAATACGAATCAGTCCTTACCCTTGACCGGGCGATCAGTCAGTTCGGCAAATTGCCGAGCACGACTTTTTGTCGCTGCCATTCTAGACGCGAAGATATGGAAAATGTGAAGTTGGCATAGAAAGATTGTTGGAAGCGGCCCCACGCTGCGACTGCAAAAGATTCGAAAATTTTGGCGGTGGAGGGCGGCAGTATTTATTAGTGGGTAGCTCCCGTCAGTACTAAGCCATTTAAAGTACTGGTCCCTGCCTCAGGTACGAATACAGCACGATTACTGAAGTCATCAATATACCTCCATCTTCTCTTGGAAAAGACGAAAAGCAAATCTAATTGCTGCTTGAAAATCCTACGGTCTATCAGTTATAATGTGAAATACCTTGCGGCATATCCCAAGAATATGTAATATGGGAATAACTATGAGCTCTCGTAGTTAAGAAAAGAACGTCACCTTTAGTTCCACTATAGAAATATAGAAAGAAAAACACCAATTTAGGGCATCGCATCGCTTGGAAGACGTTGAATCATGGCCGCCATCCAGCGTCGGCTCATCCACCAATCCTTGCGTGCTCTTAGCCATGAGAATCCTCTCGTAAGTCGAGCTTTTCTGAAATAGGAGAAATAGTTATGCTCACTCTACGTCCAGGGCTTGCCTAAGACGGGCTCGATCCCGCGCATGCAGCGCGGGCTGCCGGAACGGCGTAAGATCAAAGATGTCGCTAAAGTGGTCGCCGTGTCCTCGGCCAAAGGGGGCGTAGGGAAGAGCACCGTTGCCGCGAACCTGTCGTTGGCTTTTGCGAGGATGGGCTACCGCTCCGGTATCCTTGACACGGATATCTTTGGTCCTTCTATACCGACTCTGTTCGACTTGGACGGAGAGCCGCGGTTATCGTCGAGTACGTTGCGGTTCTCGCTCTCCCTTATGATACCTACCTCAACACTGTGACGCAACTCTGACTTGTTGCATTAGATAACCAGCTATTACCCATGTCCAACTACGGTGTGAAGACGATGTCGATGGGGTATCTGGTCGGCGAAGACGCCCCTGTGGTCTGGCGTGGCCTCATGGTTATGAAAGCCATCCAGCAGCTTCTGCACGACGTCGACTGGGGTGGCCTTGATATACTCGTGCTTGATCTACCTCCCGGTACTGGTGATACTCAGCTCAGTGTTACGCAACAAATCGTACTCGATGGTAAGTGTGGTCCGGTTCGCAACCAATAGGCTCCCCGTCATTACTAAAACGCCAACCTAGGCTCTATTATCGTCACCACCCCACATACTTTGGCAGTCAAAGACGCGGTCAAGGGAATTAACATGTTTAAGAAGGTCAACGTGCCGTTGCTTGGCCTAGTTCAGAATATGTCATTGTTCAAGTGCCCTCACTGCCACAACGATACGGCAGTATTTGGATCTAATGAACGAGTCAAGCAGGTCTGCCAGGACCATTCCATTGATCTACTCGGCGATATTCCCCTGCATCAAAGCATTGGAGATGACGGGCAAAGAGGAAAGCCCACCGTCGTCTCAGAACCGGATAGCGAGAGAGCAGAAGCCTTCAAGAACATTGCGCAGCTGGTGGGAGCGAAGGTAGGATTATGAGGCCCCAAGTAGGTCCATGTACGTATGCATGAATGAGCGAATCTAAGACATTGTATCTACATGGTAGGCATGGAAGGTCGCAAATTGGTCCGCGGCGCCATCCTGAACCTATCTACCGCTGCATGACTGAAGGCTATCGTCTGTTCTGGGAGTACCTAGAACTAGGTGCGGAGGACGAAGTGAGGTGTCCCGGTTCCTATATACGACGAGACTTTAGCAAATCAATCCTTGATCTGGTCCTGGGACTGTCAGAATAACCAAACTCTCCATTCTAATTACTCGTGTATCCATGCTCTTGAGCTCGGCCACGACAGCCGAGCGACCAAGTAGAGCATCTAGTTTGAAGGCTTGGTTAGCACCCATAGAGCCTAGACAGGGATATAGGGGATCAAAGCCTATGAACCTCCGCCTAATCCCTTCCCTCCAACTCATGTTAACCCCATCGTAGTCCTTCTACTTCGTGATCGCTACCTGCAGCTCGTATTAGTCCAGATCGTCGTTGGCTTGGTAGATGTGACGGCTTCTCGTGGGATCTTTTCGCATAGCTTGCCCCGAACCCGTGAAACCGACTGTATCTAGATTAGTCTCTAATTCAATCAACATCGGATACTGAGCTGACTGACCTCTGCCGTGAACCCCCTCGGGCGTGCGAAACATGCTGTCCTTCTTTGTCTTGTGCGACTTGGCAAACTTGGACTTGGTATTGAACTCCTGCCACTTGTTCTTGCCAGCCTCGAGCTCTTTGGTGGCCTTGATCTTCTTCGCCTTGGGTTTCGCTTCCCCAGCGTTCTTCAACGCCTCCTCCCTATTCTTCTGCGCCAGCTCCGGGTTGATGCTGGCGGCGGCCGATATGACACCGGGATTCGATGAAGTGGAAGGTGGCGCCGGCTGAGACGGGGCTGAGAATGGGCTGGCAGTGTTGACGGGCGTGCCGTCGGCCTTTCGCTTCTGCGCCACGGGACGGATGTCTTTGGCGCGCAACTGCTCGGTGGTATCGTAACTCTTGAACTTGACGACGTAGATGGGCGCAGTAGAGGAGCCGGTGATGGATGTGATGCGCGCGGGGTAAAAGGCCTTGTCTCCCGACACCCATTTCGCCATGATGTTATCGTTGACTTTGTAGTTTACCGGACCGGCATCGGCCTCCTTTTCCTCGGCTGGGGCAGCCTTCTTGAATGCTGGATGGTTCTCTCGCGACCATTTCTCCTGGACGGGCGGAGGCGACGGCTCTTTCGGCTTCGGTGGTGCCTTGGTCGGCTTCAGTTCAGCAAGGGTTTCGTTCAATAGCTCGAGCGCGTCATCTAACTCAGACTTGAGAGCGGTAAGCTCCGCGTTGGTAGGATCATCTTTCAGACCTGCGTGCACGACATCGAGCTGTTGATCTGGTCAGCGACATGACAGACGAATGGAGGGCGATTGAAGGCTGTTGGCAATACCTGCTCTTGATACTGCTTGATGTCATCTTCGAGGGCGGTGATATCAGCCATGATGCAGAGGAATCGATGGGTAGAGTAGAATGGTATTTTAAGAGACAAAGGGATAAGATATAGATGGAGAGCAGGCTTTGTAGCTCTTACAATTCCAGTGCGTTGAGATGTTGCTGGACTTGAGTTGTCGAAGGAGTGGCAGTCCAGATCCACCCGGTGATGTGATGAGATAAGGCTGATCGTGGCGGACTTATGTAATCACTAGTGTCTCAACCTAGTATCCGTTGATCGGACTTATGAGGGGTTATAAGCATAAGCACTTTTATTGTCTTATTGAGGTGCCCAAAATGTACGAAATACGAAGTACCGCTGCAGTTTATTTGCCTGCGATAACTGTACCTATACTGCTCTCTCAACAGCTCAGTATTTCATACTAAAACCACCAGGCCTCTATTCGTCTACGGGATAATAAGGCGTGTCATTACCTACCTCCTGATGACACACGAGACTGATTGCTTACAAGGGGATAATCAATTCTAGCTCAGACTGAAAACTAGGTAGTATGCGGTTGCAATATTCGCTCAAAACATGGTTAAAGCCGTGGCATGGGGTAGCTCCCCTGCTCAACCAGATCTATGCGAAGTAATCAATCTTAGTAGATGAGAGCGGTTATAAAATGACATTGTCGATGTCTCGATACGATTTTCTCTTGTGGATATCTTCGACATCTCTTCCATATTCACTACAAGTCCTCTCTATCTGTCCATACTTACAGAATGGCGCCCACCATTGTGATGATAACCGGAGCCAACAGGGGTATCGGCAACGGCATCCTCCAGCTATACCTTGCGAAGCCAAATCACACAATCATCGCTACCGTTCGCGATCCCAATCACCCAAGTGCTAAGGCCATGACCGAGCTTCCCAAGGCAGAAGGTACCTCGCTGGTCATTGTTAAAATCGAGGCCACGGTTCGCAGCGACCCTCCGGATGCTGTCGAGTCCCTGAAATCCCAAGGTATCGACCATATCGACATCGTCATTGCCAATGCTGGCAATAGGTTCTGTCGGCCTTTGGTCCGTGACGTCGAGGTCGAAGATATTCATAAGCACGTCGTAATCAACGTTTATGGCCTGCTCTGGCTTTTCCAAGCCTTCCGACCCATGTTGATGAAATCAAAAGGTCCAAAATGGGCGACTATTGGCTCTGCCGCCGCATTTCTCACGGTAAGTTTGACACGATATGATCCTAGTAACTTAACTGCCAATACGTTTGCCTTGCTAACAGAGTTACGTAGTGAGTATTTACCTGTAGAATATATGTTGCTGGCATGAACCCGATTCTCATGACTTTGCTCTACTGTGTAGGAACTGGGTATCCTACCCAAACGCCGCATACGCGCCCACGAAGCTTATGGCACACTGGTATACCAAAGCAATGAACCAGGAAGAGCCATGGCTTACAGCGTTTCCCATGGACCCGGGGTAGGTTGCGACTTGAATAGGCTGACTTGATAATGAAGCATGCTGACTTCCGTTTTATCTAGCTGGGTCCAGACCAATCTCGGAGGCGAGGAAGCTCCGCTCACCGTGGAGCAGAGTAGTACGGGGATCATCAAAGTCGTCGACGCTGCCACTCAGGAAACTCATGGTGGTAGAATGTGGTGCTGGAATGGTAACGAGGTGCCATGGTAATTGTTGTATTCCCTTGGGGGCCCCGGTGGCCGTTTATCAATCTTAGCAGGATACATAGGTACATTGAGCTTGCTACATATGAGAACCGAGATAGAATAAGATGGATTATGTGACCCTCAGTAATGACTATGCCTGTCTTGAGTGAAGTTATCTTTGTAGAGTGTTTGCAGAATTTTTTGAGAGGATTCATACAACCCAGCTTACCAGAAAGGGACCTACGTATGGTGAATGATATTGCTAACTGTCAGAAAACACTCCAACGTCACTATGGGCAAGAATTCTTTTCAGATGGACTAATTCACGGTTTGGGTTAATGTTTAATGAGACATAGTAGACAGTATACAACAAGACCCGTCAAGTCGGAAGAGATGAAGACATACCAGAGGTTGTCTGCATCGCCTTGGACCAATCATGGGTGTCTGTGGGTACCCCCACCTACTGAATTAGGGGACACTACAGCGCTCAAGCCAGCGCTAATGCGGGTAAGCGGTGCCTCTAAGCATTACCATGCAGCGGGCAGCGCTGCTTATCCTGCATGAATCCACTCCTGCTCGGGTGCTTTCCCCGGTTGTCTGTCGAGCGACTCTTAAGGTACCTGAGGTATGGGCACAGAGAAGGTGATACACTTGACCGGTATGTGCCTTGGGCAAGGTAACTAATGTGGGCGACATGGCAAGAAGATAGGGCTCGCATGGGTGATTTGAGCAACAAGTCGACGAGGGGAAAGCCGAGTCAAGAATTCAAGTCCAAGTTCAATTTCTTATTCCTCTCAACACGAGTCCTACCACTATACAGCAGAATACCGAATCTCTGGAACATCAGATATCTAGCTGCTGCAACCCATTCTAACTAAGATTCATTCATGATGCTCTGAGTACAAGTCATTCTTGTTGTCATTCTTGTTGTCAGACGTGTCGCCCGAAGAGCTACCAGCTTTGAAGCGTTGGTGCGCAATGACCTCGAGAGATAAACCCCGAGTTTCCTTCAAGAAGGCAAACGAGAGAGCTGCAATAACTGCGTCAAAGAGACCTAACAGAGTCAGTAATACTCTGTAAATGGATATGCGCTCGCTTATAACTCACCCCATAACAAGAAGGTCCCCCAACCCATCGAGGTGATCATGTAAGGAGTTGTCAACGAAAAGACAAAGTTGAAGAGCCACTGCGAAGCCACGCCGATGGCTACACCAGGCTCCCGAATTCTCGCCGGAAATATTCTTGGTACGTGTTAGCCGATGACTTCACAACTATAATAGTCTTGACTGTCAAGGATGACTTACTCTGAGACATACGGCCAAGGCATAGGACCCCAGCTAAAGTTGTAGGCGATGACGAACAGATAGATGAGAGCGACGGTGGCAATGCCAGATGGCGGTACTGTATCTACGGGCTCACTCGGGCTCGGGAAAGACTTGACCACGGCTGCTGTCGTGATCTGGCAGGCCGCCATGAAAGCAGCGCCCCCGATGAGGACCTGACGACGAGAAAGGCGCTCGGAGAAAAACAGCACAAATATGCCGCAAGCAACGACTTTCACGGCTCCGAATACTCCAGTTAGAAGAAGACTCCGGTCTCCTCCTCCAACGATGAGATCGAAGTATTGAGGCCCGAAATACGCGAAGGCGGTCGCTCCAGTCGCTTGCTGCCCGGTGAACACGGCGAAGGCGGTAAAGACACGTTTGAAATTCTCTCCCACCAGGAGTTCTTCAATCTTTCGTTAGAACTTGAGGTGCATGACAGCGTTACAATCGGATGCCATACCTCGCATGTGGAATCCCTCCGTGGCCATCATCTCTGCCGCCACCCCTTCTCGTATCTCCTCCATTTCATCAGATGCGTTTTGAGAGCTGTCGGCTCGGATCCACTGGAGACTACTCCACGCCTCGTCATGTTTTCCTTTCTTGGTGAGCCACCGTGTGCTTTCGGGGATGGTCAGCATTCCCAGGCCGAGAAAGGCAGCCGGTGCAAGCTGGAGTCCGATTGGGATTTGCCATTGAGACGGATTAGAGGATTCGATGCCTCTAGCTACGCCGTAGTCAATCCAGTACGAGACGAGTATCCCCTTGGTATGAACGTTTAGCACCAAGACTCATCTGGGGGCTTTGATACCTAAGTGACGTACAAACGTATAAAACCACTGAAAAAAGGACCCGACTTGGCTACCTGTTCGAATATGTCAGAGACCGTACCTAACTTAAGCCAAGAGATAAAGCTAATGATTGAAGGGTACTTACGCCGAGTTTTCTCCATCATCTCCCCGGAGAATAATGGGACTACCACAGTGGCCGCCCCGAGTCCAATGCCGGAGATGAGTCTCGCGACGTAGAAAGCGGCGAGAGAATGCGTGTTGATGGTTTGGATTACTACCCCGACGCAGAATACGAAGGACGAGATCATCAGCGCTTTTTTTCGGCCGAGCTTGTCAGTCAGCGGCGACGCGATAAAGCAGGCTACAAAGCCGCCGAGTTGCTGTAGGCCGACCGAAAGCGAGTTCGTACGCGTCTTGTCGCCGCTGCCATATCGATAGTCGGATTGGAAGGAGGACAGGGTCAGGACACCGCCTGCGATTCTTCGGTTAGGACTCGAGCATGGTTGACAGCGCTATGCCCACTCACCAACACTGGAGCCAAGGAATCTGGTCAGAATATATGTACCCAAACAACGAAGCTGGTGCGGTGCCGGGCTCGGAGGAAGATTGAAGCAACTCACATTCCACTGTCGTATCCGAATAAGAAGCCGCCCATGCACACCACGCAGCCCAGCCAGTAGGCTCGGACTTTTCCCAACGTCGTACCCTTCATTCTGAGTCGTGCACCTAGCAATCGGTCTTCTTCGCTAGATTGCGGAAGTAGAGATTGAGATTCCTCCATGACACTCTAGGGGCGCTGTCACCCTTATAAGCTGCCGTAGGCTTTACCGAGTCCCTGGTCTCATCGACTGATTTACCCAGCTAAACCAGGAACCAGCAAGCAAAACACGAGTCTTAATACGACTTAGCGTTTATGACGTGCTACGTGGTAGGATGTTGGATGCCCTCGAATAGGGAAAGCGTCGCTATTGGGGGGAAGAGGAGACGACCACTCAGGGGAACAGATGGCCGAGAACCGAGCCCCTCTGAGCATCCTTCAAGCAGGGCTGTTTGCGGGGAAATTTCCGGGGTTTACGACCCGAAAGTCTGGGGTTGGGCCCAGCGTACTACGTAGCTCTTATTATGTGCTCTATGATGGGGTTACAGGAGCTGAAGTAACCATCACAAGCCGTAGGAATGGACATAGCCCGAGTTACCGAGAGTTTCTCTAGACTCCACCATCGGTACAGTAGCCGGTGCTCAAGAGCATTGCTAATCAGCCCATCATCGTCGACTAATATGTGATCTTTTCAAGCTGGGCTGTCTATTGGCACCTGCGATATCGCTGTGGGGAGCGACGACGTTAGCAAGGTCCGCCTGTCTGGACTGGCATATATATCCACGATGTCTCGGTCGTCTTGTCAGGACTGAGACAACTCCTACTCATCCCAACAACTACGGAAAGGTCAACGACCCCACTATCACTTTATCACATCACGCCCCTGAGCACGAAAGACAGGCCGTACGTTTCGCAAGGAGATAGATACACCATGGCGCCAGGGAAGAGACCAAACTTCCTCATCGTCCTAGCCGACGACCTAGGGTTCTCGGACGTGGGCTCCTTTGGCGGCGAGATCAACACGCCCAACGTCGACAAGCTGTCCAAGAATGGCATACGGTTCACCGACTTCCACGCGGCGGCGGCGTGCTCGCCGTCGCGGGCCATGATCATGACCGGCACGGACCACCACATAGCGGGGCTGGGCAACTTGGTCGAGTGGACCAACGTCTCGGGGCAGAACGACCCGAACGGTACCATGTCGACGGCGGTGCAGCGGGGGATGCCCGGCTACGAGGGCTACCTCAACGAGCGCGTCGCGGCCCTGCCCGAGGTGCTGCGCGACGCCGGCTACCTGACGCTGATGTCCGGCAAGTGGCACCTGGGGCTGACGCCGGAGCGGAGCCCGCGCGCGCGGGGCTTCGAGCGCAGCTTCGCCCACCTGCCAGCCTGCAGCAACCACTTCGGCTTCGAGCCGCAGCTCGAGGACGCCGACTCGATCCCCGAGTTCATGACCATGAGCTTCATCGCCCTGCACAGCGAGGACGGCGAGTACGTGCGCAAGCTGCCCGAGAACTGGTACTCGTCCAACGGCTACGGCGACAAGATGGTCAGCTACCTGCGCGACTGGAAGGAGGGCGGCGACGACCGCCCCTTCTTCGGCTACCTGCCCTTCACGGCGCCGCACTGGCCGCTGCAGGCGCCCCAGGAGTACATCAAGAAGTACCGCGGCGTGTACGACGACGGGCCGGACGCGCTCCGGGCGAAGCGGCTGCAGCGGCTCAAGGACCTGGGCATGGTGGCGCAGGACGTGGAGCCGCACCCGGTGGTGGCGGAAGAGACCAAGCAGTGGAACGAGATGAGCGCGGAGGAGCGGGCCAACTCGTGCCGGGCGATGGAGTGCTTCGCGGGCATGGTCGAGTGCATCGACGCCAACGTGGGCAAGGTGACGGACTACCTCGAGGAGATCGGCGAGCTGGACAACACCTTCATATGCTTCCTGTCGGACAACGGCGCCGAGGGCGCGGCGTACGAGGCGTACCCCATCGTCAAGAGCACCGTGCTGCAGCACCTGCAGAAGTACTACAACAACCACATCGACAACCTCGGCAACGGCGACTCCTTCATCTGGTACGGGCCGCGCTGGGCGCAGGCCGCGACCGCGCCCAGCCGGCTGTACAAGGCGTACACGACCGAGGGCGGGGTGCGCGTGCCGTACGTCATGAAGCCGCCGGCTCGCTTCGCGGGCGGCTTCGAGGCCGGCGGCGTCACGCACCAGTTCGCGACGGTCATGGACCTGGCGCCGACGATCCTCGACATGGCCGGCGTCGCGCACCCGGCGCCGACGTACCAGGGCCGCGAGGTCGTGCCGATGCGCGGCAAGTCCATGGTGCCGTACCTCGAGAAGAAGGCCGAGTCGATCCACGACAAGGACTTCATCAACGGCTGGGAGACGTGCGGCCGCGCCGCCTGCCGCAAGGGCGACTGGAAGATCGTCTTCATCCCCAAGCCCAAGGGCCCCGAGCGCTGGCAGCTGTACAACCTCGCGCGCGACCCCGGCGAGGTGCACGACCTCGCCGAGAAGGAGCCCGAGCGCCTCGCCGAGCTCGTCAAGCTCTGGGACCAGTACGTCCTCGAGACCGGCGTCGTCCCGCTGTCGCCCGACCTGGGAAAATGGATGGCCGCCATGGAGGAGCAGATGCCCGAGAACGCGTGGATCGAGTACGAGTACTGGAAGGACGGCGCCAGGGACGACCCGGCCAAGTTCACAAGGGAGATCCCGAGATTTCAGAGACAAGTCAAGGCAATTTAATTGTATATACGTCTATTTAGATATTTCTAGTTATTTCAACCTGCCCCTGTTGCCAGCATACACCAATATCCGTTGTCTTAACTTTGTGCGTAACTTGTATCAAGAAGAGGAGGTAGGTAGGCGTATACCGAAGCCAGGTCGCTTATTGTGATGAGGGCTGGCATAAGACTCGGAATTAATCATTTAAATTCAATTAATAATTCTCTTGGGTTTTAAAGGCCTTATCCTCCTTTCTTTTTAAAAAAGAAAAAAGAAAGGCTTTTATTTATATATATAAAGTTAATTGGTTTTAATTAATTATTTTTATTTTTTTTAAATGTTTAAAATGTTATTAATATATTTTATAAATTATTATATAATGATTTAATTTATAAAAATATTTTTTCATGTTTTTATTATTAATATTTTTATTTTAAAATTATATTTATAAATATATTATTTAATCGATTAATTATAAAGCTTTAATATATTTTTTAATATTTTAAATTATATTTAATTATATAATATAATTTTTTTTTTTAAATTTATTTTTAAACGTTTTATTATAATTTATTAATTTAAAGGTTTTTTAATTTATTAAAGTTATATTAATAAAATTATTTAATTATAATTTTTATTTTATTATCAAATAAATACTTTTATAGTTTTTAAATTTAATTTTTTTTTTAAATTATTTTTTTTATTTAATTAAATATTTTATATTTTTATTTATAATTAAAAATTTTTTAATTATTTTTAATTAATAATTTTTAAATTTTATTAAACTTATTTATTATAAAATTTAATTAAAATTAAAAAATATTTAATTATTAACGTAATAAAGTTTAATAAATAAAATATAAAATAAATTAAATATTTTTTTATTTAATTTTTTTATAAATTTTTTAATTTTAATATTTTTTATATTTAATATAATTAATTAATTTTTTATTTATTAATTTAATTTTTCATTTATTAATGGCTTTTTTTTAAATTTTATTATGTTTTTTAATAAATTATAATTATTTAATAAATATATAATTTATTATTTAAATTTTTAAAAATGTTATACGATATATTATACGCCGTAAAATAATACCTATAATTTATATAAAAAAAAATAATATTATTATATATAAGTTTAACTATAAATAATAAAATTTTTTAATTATTTATTTTATAATTAATAAAAACGTGAAAATATATTTTAAATATTTAATTTAATTATTTAATTTATTTATTTATTTATAAATAAAAAATTATATTAATATAAAAATAAATAATAAATTTAAAATTTTTATTAAGTTTTTAGTTTTTTTTTTATTTATTTAAAAAAGTATAAAATAAGTTATTTTAATAAATAAATTAATAATTATTTAAATAAAGTTATATTTATTAAAAAAAAATTTTTAATAAAATTTATTATTATTATTTATTATAATATATAATAAAATTTTATTATATTAACATTTTAAATAACCATATATAAATTTTTAATAAACAATATAATATTAAATTATTAAAAATTAAATATAATAAATTTTAAAATTTTATTTATTTTTATATATTTTATTATAAAAAATTATATTTTAAAAATTATTTAATAAAAATAATAATATATATTATTTAAATATTTTTAATTATTAATTATTTAAATTAATTTATTTATTATTAATATTATAATTAATTTTTATTTATAAATAATAAATTAATTTAATTAATATAATAATAATTATATAAAAAACTTTTTATATATATTTTAAAATATATTTTAATTTTTATTTATTAAAAATAAAATTTTAATAAATCTTTTTTATTATAAATAAATGATTTATTAAGTTATATTAAATTAAAAAAAAATAACAAAAAGGTAAATTTATTTTTATAAAATTTAAAATAATTAATTATTAATGTTTTATAAATTATTTAAATTTTTTAAGCTTTTTAATTAAAACGAAAATAAGTTATAAAACGGTTTTAAAAATAATTAAAATGATTTTTTATTATTAAAGTTATTTAAATTAAATTATAAAATTTTAAAAGTTTTTAAAATTAATTAAAAAAGTAATTTTTTATTATTAATATTTATTATAAAAGATTTAATATAAATTATATTAAATTAAACGTTAATTTTTTTTAAAACGATATAAATTTATATTTTTTAAATAGTTTTAATAAAAAAAATATTTTTTTAATAAAATTAAACTTTTTAATTTAAATAACGTTAATGATTTATAGAAGTTATTAATTATAAACAAGTTAAAAAAATTAAAAAAAATTATTAAAAAAAAATATTTTTTAAAACTTTTAAAAATTAAATTAATATTAATTAATTAATTAATTATTAATTTTATTTAAACTTTAATAAAAATAACATTAATATAAATATATAAATTATTAAAATTAACGTTAAAATTTTAAATTTATTTATAAAAAATTTATATATTAATAAATAAAAAGTTTATTAATTTATTTAATAAAAATTTATTAAATTTAAATTTAATTTTAAAGTTTTTATTAAAAACTTTATATAATTTTATATTATTATTAAATTATTTTTTTTAAATTTATTAATTATTTATTATTTATTTTTAATTTTAATAATAATTTTAATAATAATTTTATTTATTTAATAACGTGGTTGAAAAATTAATCGGTTAATTATATTAAAAATTTATTAAAACGAAAAAAAAAAAGTTAACTTTAAAATTAAATTTTTAAAATAAAATAAGCGAAAAAAAAAAAAATAAAATTAAAAGTTATTAAATTATATAATAATTTAAAAATAAAGTTTTATATTTAAATTAAAAAAATAAATAAATTTTTAATAAATTAAAAAACTTTAAAAAAAATATATATAATAAAGTTTTAAATAATATAACTTATAACTTATTTAAATAATGATAATAAAAAAGTTAAAAAAAATTAATTTAATTAATTATAATTAAAAATTTATAATAAATAATTTAAATTATAATTTAAAAAATTTAAAAATTATAAAAACGTAAAACCGATATTTATATTACGATTTGGTGGCTTATAAGCTAGAAAAGAGACCTAACACAGGATGTGGCCAGCACAGAAAAGGGCCAATCGGATAAAGGGTTTATCCGATCAATTAGGTAGTCAAGGTCACGTGACACCCCTCGCTACCCTCGCTACCCCCGGAGCGCAGGGCGCCGCTACCCTGGGGCCTCCCAGCGCCAAAGCGCTTTACGAAAAACTACGGGGTATATAAAAAGGACCATTTCTTTTAATATATTGATTTTTTAGCTACTAATTTAAGTTTATAATTATATTTTAAATATAAAAGAGTAATTTTTATAAACCAAATCTTTTAAATTTAACGCTATTATTACTTTTAAACCAAGACTTTTTTATCGACTTTTATATTAATAAAGCTTGTAACAATTTAATTTATTTTTAAATTTAAAATAATTAAAGTTTAAAAAATAAATATAAAAAAAATTTTAAATATAAAAAAAACCAAATTAAATAAATTTATAAAAAAATAGTTTATTTAAAATTATAAAATAAACGAAATAATAATTATTTTA
Source organism: Hypoxylon sp. FL1284 (assembly GCA_022432365.1). Classification (NCBI taxonomy): domain Eukaryota; kingdom Fungi; phylum Ascomycota; class Sordariomycetes; order Xylariales; family Hypoxylaceae; genus Hypoxylon; species Hypoxylon sp. FL1284. The sequence goes on along the minus strand of JAJJXE010000003.1, from coordinate 548,663 downwards.
ATATTTATAAAAATTTTAAAACTACCGGGATTTTTTTTAAAAAAAAATTATATTATAATAAAAGTTAATATAAGATTTAAAATTAATTATTTAAATTTAATTAATAATTTTTTTAAGTTTTAAAAGCTTTTTTTTTTAACAAAAAAAAAAAAGATTTTTATTTATATATATAAAATTAACCGTTTTTAATTAATTATCTTTATTTTTTTTAAACGTTTAAAACGTTATTAATATGTTTTATAAGTTATTATATAATGATTTAACTTATAAGAATATCCCTTAATACCTTTATTATTAACATTTCTACCTTAAAGCCATATCTATAAGTATATTATCTGATCGATTGGTTATAAGGCTTTGGTATGTCTCTTGGCACCCCGGGCCATATCCGGCCATGTGACATTTATCTAGGAGCAGTCAAGCTTCCCTTCATTCTTCTCTGGCGTTGGATGGCCCGTCGCCTGCTTCTTTGTCGTGAGGAAGTGCTTGCTCTTGGGTAAAGGGGTAGACGCTTGCTTTCGAGGTTTCGTATCTAGCGAAGCTGGTCCCTTAGGAATCTCGATTTTCAATTTATTCTGCCTGAGTGGTTTCTTGAGAGGCGTTTTATGAGGAGCAGTCCGGTCTTCTCCTGTTTCCGGGCCGTGCACGCTGGCCTTCTCTGGCGCGGGTGTGGGTGATTCGTTACCGAGAACCGTGAGCTCGTCCATCCTGCTAGAGTCGGCCTGGCTCAAGTCGCCGTTAGAACTAGTGTTCGGGTACATAGCAAGTACTGTCTTTACTAACGCTCTTACTTTGCGATATAAAAAGGAACAGAGCAGTTTGTTCCGTGAGGTGATTAATATAGGTTGGACTGGTGCTAAATCCTATTGAAAGAGATTGTTAGATATCTTAGACAACAGTCTGCGATCAAAGGACTCAAGACAATGAACAATTATGCCCGAAATAGAACTTCACAACATAGAGCATTGGATCAATAAGACAGACAATAGACCAACACTTTAACTGTTACTTGTCTCGAGGTATTTGAAGAAGATGATACCCTCATCTTTGCTACATGCCAATAGACCATAGTCAAACAAAATCGAAACTACTCATAAATATTTGCCGATCTATTCACAGGTTTCCTTATACTACTAGAAAGCCTTTATCCGAACTCTTAAATCTTGCAAGATGCCTGGCAGAATGCCCTCTAGAAAGCCGGACAGGAGTAGCCGGCGTCAACATCCCTACCGGACGGACTCCTCTGTCGACTCTTGGATAGCAGCAGATGATCCCTACCATGGGGATCGAGTCGAGCTCGCGAGGTGGCGAAGGGAGTCGATCGCCTCCAACCATAGCCGGCAGACGAGCCCAATGGGACCCCCTTCGTCCCGACCCCGTTACCCTCCCCTACCGCGGCAAAAGCGGGAAGACATATCCAGCTGGAGAAGAAAAACGCTTGGCTCCCAAGCTGGATCCCCTAGCGCCTCCGAGTATAGCGTTCCTACTACTGCTGACCAGTGTATGTCTCCAGCCCAGTTCTCGGACGCCTTCAAGGATCAACTAGACCACTATGAGATGGAGAGTCGGTCCCTCCGTATGGACGAATGGGTGGCACCCCCGGCACCGCGCAGCAGAGCTAGGCGCGTCTCCGGAAAGGATTATCACAGGGAAACAGCCAGGACGCTGAGGCGTTGGTCGTTGGTGGAGGGTTTGATGTACGGTCAGAACACGTCGAGCCTCCGGGACACGGACATTAAACATCCAAGCGATGTTTACCAGCCTGGCACAGTATTCAGTGCGCCATTCCACACAGCATCGACTAAAGATGAACTGTATGTCGCCTATGACGATCCAAACTTAACAGCTACGCCTTTGTAAGTAACATCTCAAGTTTTCCCCTCTCCCTGGCCACTTACCTAAGGAAGACATTGCTGACACCTGTTATTTCAGTGGAACAATATGCTCAAAATACCGTAAGATGGTCGTCGTACATCGTTACGGAGAGCATTGCTCTGTCATGCCTATCTACACCCACAACGGTAAGGGGCTACAGGACAAGAACTTCCTCGGGGAATACGTGAGCATTCGGGATAAGGACGATCCTAATCCTGCTCCAAGGGAAGGACCTTACAACATGATTCATGCGGTAAGAAGTAGCGGGTTCACCGGGACGTTTATAATAGGTAAGTCTACGGTGAAGCTAACCGAGTTGTGTAACCATCGATACGATGCTCTGGCAACGATCGAAGGCCACCTCGACGCAGACTCCAAGAGACAGCTCTATTACCTTCTCGGTATGGCGAATAAGGGCTTTTCGAGAGCACTGCCAAGCATACCAGAAGGCACGAAATAAACGTACGAACCCTTGCGCCCTGTAGTTCTCAAGGTAGGTAGGCATTGATGGATAGCATAAGGTAAATGGTATAAGTTGGGTATTGGTATTATGGGTTATATATATATATATGAGTTCATCGGAATGAAATTTACTGGACTGCGAAATATAATCTTAAAGTGTTAAAATAGACACAACTTACAAGTGCTATATGTGAGGGTAATGACCTGTTTATATCCTGCCACAGGTGCGGGGCGAAACCATCTACCAGTCCCGTACCAGGTACTTTGAGACAAGGTGAATTTTGAGTTGTACGAGTTCCAGGATCCGTCAATAATAAAGGAACTAATCTACTAGGACACGCCTTGTCACCTTCTTGAGACAGGTACGAATCAATTTCTTAAGTGTTGTCAATGTCTGGTTCGAGATCATCTCGCAAATGGAACATATGACTGTATCAGAAACCAGATAAAACTCAAGAGCCAGCTAGAGATAGAAACAACTCGAGCACAAAAACCGAAGTTACAGCATCTAACACCATTAGATAAAGAAAATGACAGGAATATACGATGAAACAATTGGTTGTCAGTAATTTGGTGATCTGTCCTATCATAATCCGTCTTGTCACCACAACAAAGTCTGTCGCGCAAGACATACTTAAGGGGAGAAGAAAGACGAAATCCCCCCTTTGTCTGATCCTGATTTATATCTCACTGCTCCACGAGTTGAGTTTAAATTAAATGGATAGTTTGTCAGCCGTCATGCAATCAACCAAGAAGGGGACAAAGAAAGAGGTTTCCTATGAGGGCAAGGGCATCTGCTTGGAAGTAGGCACTGCCAACGAAGGCTGGGCGGAGCTAGGCGAGAGTCTAGCGTTTCCGAAATTCGCGGGACGCCGCGCGAATGCTCCCGCGCCTCTGGAAAACCACTCGTCCGGCCTCGCGTTTCACGAGGAGAACATCCGTTTCCAGCAGATCAAGGTGAGTCTCGCGCAGCCCGGGTTCGACTGGGGCCTGGGGTGCTTCGGCCACGCGCACCGGCTCGTCGAGACGGGCAGAGGCGAGATCGCGTACATCCACTTGACCGACGCGAACGAGCTGCGTATGGCCGAGGAGTTCGCCCGGGACGGGCGGGGCTTCCGGGACGACGACCACTGGATCCGGTTTCAGCGGCTGTTCCGGGAGGACGCCAAGTTGCGGACGGAACAGGACCTCGTCAACTTCCACCGGGCTGCTCAGATGGTAAGTCAGGTAGACTCGCACCAGGCCGCGTTCCAGCAGGGGGGCGAGGAGGACGAGGAAGAACGGTACGTGAACTCGTTCTTTGCCAACCTCGATGAGCTCGAATCTGCTCGTTCGGGAGAGGAAGACGAAGAGCAGAACGGTGAGCTGCCGGTCGCGTCGACCAGAGCCCTACCGGTAGGGTTGAGGGATTGGATCGACGAGGCTGGTTTCGTAGAAGCTAACGCCGATATGCCTCAGGGAACGCGGTACTATAAATCCGGTGCCAATCAAGATGTATAAGCCCGCGATGAGGAGTGATGTAAATCTAGTGTCCTAGCCCCTTAGTTAGAATGATAGCATCGATTTAATTGACGAAACTTCTTGGAAAGGGAGTTGGTCTTCAAGCCTAACGTAGAATGACAGTCGATGAGTAGGAATATATCAATTCCAGATATGTGCTGCATTGCTGAAAATGGGTAGCTCCAGCAGCCTGCCCGCCTAATGAGGCTTAACAAGCCGTCTTGGTATGGTACACAGTTGCCCAAACTCCGTATAATTGTGACCAATCGATATTAAACATGTGCCTCCTGACCTGAGCCAATGCGATGCATATACCGTCTACTATGCCGCCCTTCCTCTATTTGCGCGTCCCCGTCCTCTAGAGTGAGAACCGTCGGGCGTATTGCTGGTGCCCGCTGTACTCCCGCCACCTCTGTTGCTGTTTCCGCCCTTTGCCTTGTTGTTTCGATTCTTCCGCCCGCCACCGCTTTCTTTCTTCTTGTCTTTGCCCTCCTCGCGAGCGGTCCGCCTCGCTTCCTCTTCCTGCATCCGTCGGCTCTCCTGATCCCACCACTCCTGGAATGCCTGCTCCTGCTGAATCTCTTGAAGGCTGCGCTTGGCGACTGCTTCACGTACACTTTTCTGCTCGCGCTGTTGTTCTCCGATTATGTCAGCTAGGCCAAGACCCATTTCTTGCTCCGGCCTAGGTGCTCGCTTGATATAGGATTTCGAATGCGGCGTGAGCTGTTGCGGGGTCGACTGAGAAGGGGCCGTTGACTGTCTTGTACTGCTGCTAGTTCTTTGACCTGAAAATCGTGTGTCGGGAGACGCTGTACGCCGTGGGATGGACTTTCCAGAGGATGTCTCTGCAGCAACAAGGGGCTTTTGTCTAGGAGGTCCAGCCGAGGGGCCGGCTGTGCAGTCGGACGGTTCGTTCGAGGATGCCTTTGAAGCAGCTTGAGTCTTTTGCCAGGGTGAAGCCCCCTTCTCGCCCGCTTTTATCCACGGAGACTGTGATTGCTGCGATTGAGACTCCTGCCGCGCGACATGTTCTGCCTGTTGTTGCTGCATTTGTCTCTTCCTTTCTTTCTGAGATACCTTTTGCGGCGTTGACTTAGCAACTATATCTTTCCTCTCAGCCGCCAATCCCACAGAGAGGGCTGATTGAGCAGGCCGAGATTCTGCTAATACTTCCCGTAGGTCTAATCGCGAGGTAGGCAATGCTGACGGACCCCAAGGGTTGCCTCCAGATGGAACACGTCTAGCCGTAGATTCAGGAGAAGACTTGGCTCCAACTAGATCTGACCGAGGTATAGTGTTTAAAGGACTAGCAGTCGGCGTGACGGTGTCTTCAGTGGCGTTCTTCTTATAATCCTGCCGAGAACCAGCAAGGGTCGATAATCGGTCCAAATCGTACTGTTCATCGGACTGTAAAGGCTTTGGGCTCGGAGAAACAGGGGTTCTAATATCAGCTGACACTTCCTCGTCCATAGCGAAGATAAGGTCGGCATTTGAGTCTCTCGGCCGAAGTTCAGGAGTGAAAGGCTCGTTTTGAATGGCCTTTGACTTCCGCCGAGTTCTCTCTGATATGGGCGAGACACCAGTAGATTCATCCAAGCTCCCAAAACGAGTCTTGAAGGAGGACGATAGCTTCTTTTCGTCATCTTTAGAAATCAGCTTGAATGCAAGCTCCCTTACTCGCCTTCGCCTCTCTTCTTCGATGTCTTGAGCTAGTTCGGGGTTGAGCTCATGTAGGATCAGTTCGGCCCTCCCACTTTTTGCAAATGGACATCTAGCGAGCTGATTATCCCTTACAACTTCATCAAGTTCCAAGAGAAGATCCTCATCAAGGTTGTCGAGTAGACTAATTGCGTTAGTAACTATGCCCCTTTTCAATAGCAATAAAAATAGAAAGAACGGATCCCCAGATCATATGCTCCTACATCTGACCCCCTCAATGGCATACTGAAAATACGGCGCATTATTAGATATTATTGTACTTACTGGTTCTCGAGCATCGATTCCATTTGTAAGCATATGTACTCAAGCCCTTTGTCCTTGAACTCAGTGACAGAACAAGGACTGATGACATTGAGCAGCGCAGAGACATTTCGCGTAGTAACTATAGATAGCAAGGTCAATACTATGTACCGGATAACACTCATTGAGAGTAAGCTGGCTTACCAAAGCGACCGATTATCTTCTGGCATGTCTGTGAAAGGCGATCTAACATGAGCTCATTGGCAATGCTCATGACATCCATAACCAGTTCGGAGAAGTTGTCGATGTTCTCCGCGAGAACCTCATCAAAGAGCTCTTCGCCTACATCTGCATATAAGTGCCGGAGGACGTAGTGGAATGATTCTGGATCCATGTGCGTCAGGTCAATTCTAACGCGATCTGTATCTTTTTGGGCTGCTCGACGGCTCTCCAGCCACACGCCGCGCGACCGGCCGTTGAAAAGGCCCTGAAACCACGGGCATCGCTGACAGAGCATCGTGCTATGGACAGGTATCTCATCGCCATCCAATTCCAGGATTGCGTCGCCGTCCTCAAAGAATGCCCGATCATCAACTGCTAGCCTCAGGTCCTTGTTCATTGAGGGCACTGGTGAGTTTTGGATCCTGACAGCAGCTTCTAATCCGTTCATGCCGAGTTTCGTGGCCAGTTTCATGAGTTCTGTGCGAATCTGTCGGTATCTATATGCGAGCGGCTTCGATTGTCGCGTGAAGTTCCAAGCCGGTATGACTTTGTCGCCGTACATATAAGCGACGACATTCATCAATGTGATCAAATCCACACTACCGACAAGCTCGACAATTGTAACATTGTTCTGGCTACTGATGTTGAGAAGATCAGGTACCTCGCAAGTTCCAGTTTCCCTGAATCTCTGTAACGAGTCTCGAAGCAGCTTGCTTCTGGCTGACAGAACCCAAGAGTGTACGGGAATCGCGAGTGCAGGGTAGGCTGCTGCGCGAATAACCAATCCTAGACTTTCGTGTCGGAAGCTCCAGTCACTGAGATGCTCTTGGAGGTTTTCTTCAAGATCGGTTGATGTCAACACTTCGTAAGCCAGTGCGTCCACGCGACCCTTCAAAACACCAGGATCGTGGAACTTCCACGTATCTTTGTTCTCTCGGGGTTTCGAGTTCAAAGCTTTGAACCCGGAAAGAGGCGATAGCGGATCGACGTCTTGCCATAACGTAGGATGGTCGATTTCAAGCTGCTCCCGCGTCACGTCGCAATCCTTTCGAATAGCAGCGTGGGCGCCAAATGCGGAGCTTCTAACAGCCACGATATCGGTAATATAGGGAACTCGCTGAAACTTGAAGTCCTTGCGCTTGGCGTCGGCAACAGGGGTCTTGGTGTCCTTGGCCTTTGTCCGTTTAACGCGATGCCAGACTGCTCCAGATTGCGTAGAGATCATGACGGAGCCGTTCTCCCCAACAGACACAGACTTGACGCCGTCCTTCTTGGAACTCCAGATACACTGAGGTATCGTCACGGAATCTTTGATCTTGGACGGGTTCGTTGTAGAGGTAGCTAGCTGGTTACCATCCGACTTATAATTGACTGCCATCGTGAAGAGATCACCATTTCCCATGACTGCCGCGATGGTCTCTCCACCGGACGTAATGTACTTTATCTCACGTCGACCAGATTCATAACGAGATGACATGGAGAGTTGTACTGAGCGCTGGAGGGGCGAGTTCGTGAATGGGTCATAAGAAGGGAACTTGATCATGTTGTAGCCATAGCTGGTGAAGACGCATACGGTGTGGTCTTCGAACAGGCAAGACGTTGCTCTCTCGATGGCCGACACCATGACGATCGAAGAATGGCTCGAGAGGAGAGTCGCGGCAACTTTTCTGGGAATTGTCTGAACCTCAAGGGATCTGGAATCCGCATCCATCAAGGCAAGCTGACCGACATTCTTTCCCCAGCAGAAAAGGGAGGACCCTGTATGTGCAACAGAGTGGATAGCAGAGGCGGCGGCTCCGAGTATAACTTCTTTCTTCAGCGGTCCGAAGATCTGCCGGGGTGTTGTACTCATCGGCTCCTCATCCGGCTTTGCTGGGGGAGGAAGGGGGAATCCAAGCTGCGAATAGGTATTGAGGCCCCATGTCCAAAGTTCACCGGTGTTAGTCACGGCCATCGAGTGACTCTGGCCAAGCGATATTTGAATGACTTTCTTATCGGACAAGCCACCCTGAACAGGAGTGAAGCTGAACCTGGTATTTTCATCACCAAGACCTAGACGACCACCGCGTCCGATGCCGCAAATGTACAGGTTAGACATAGGGTCAGTCGTAAGGATGGCGCTGTGAAGCTTGGAGAGAACAACATCTTGTATTATCAAAGGCCGATTCTGGATCAAAGCGGGCACCTCGGATAGGTCCCGAGACATGGAATCCTCCAGGCTCGACTGGCGTTTCCTTTCCTCGAGAAACCGGTCGTAAAAGTGCTGCACCAGCTGGTCTGGTCGCTTCAGATAAACGCGCTCAGGGAACTGCCGGTCATCTTCGTCACCGAGACCGAGAGTCAGGTTGTTGTTACTACCGAAAGTGAAGACTTCTTCACCTAGCGCGAAGGACTTGCCATGATGCCTGGGCAAATATTAGCAAGAGACGCAGCTAAAGAAAGACTTAACAAGCGCGCGTCTCACCTGGCATCTTCACCTGTCGAGTCTTCATCGCTGTCCGATTCGACCTCTTCCAAATTGGCGCCCTCTTCCGAGACCTTGAGGGTCCGTAGCGCGATAGTAGCGTTGTAGACATCGAAAGGGCTATTTCCTTCGTGATCTTTCGTCTTAATTAATTGCCCTACCCTGGTTATAGTTGACCCGCCGAGGGCACCTGTCAAGTCACTGCGCTCTTTTTCTAGCAGCAAGCGCGCAATAGATATATTCCCGTTATACAGCGCCCTGTGTAGCGCGTTCCATCCGCTCTCGTAGTCCTGGGTGTAGATATCGATCGCGGGGTGGCCAAGGAGGGCTTCGACGAAGGATATGGCGTTTGGCGCGGTAGAAGCAGCAGCCCTGAGAAGAATCGTCAAGCCTGCATAGTCGCGACTATTGACCTCGCTCTTTCCAATGCCACTGCTGGCGTTTTTAGGCGCGACGCCGGCAGAACTAAGGCCGGATGCCTTGCGCAACTTGGTAACAGCTCGCGGAGAGGTACCGAATGCGCCCGGACTGCCTACTCCTGGCCCCGGGCTTTTGGATGGATTCTGGGAATAGCTGGTCGGGGCCAGCAGCCGACAGAATTTGTCGACGTCATTTTCCCAGTAGTATTTCCAAAGTAGATGACTCATGTGTGTATTCGTATGCGGCAGGTGTCGTCCAAAGCACTTCAAATAGCACCTCGCTGTGAGTCTCGGGGGATCACGGCCTGTTTAAAGGTGCGATTGGAAGCGCTTCGACTTGACAACAGGTCGGGGAACTATCCCGCTGCGGTATGTAATCGAGCGACTTGCGAGTATGACGGTGTCTGCGCTGGAACGTTTGTATGGCAGCGTCGGTAGTGGCTACGGATGACCGAATTCGGAGAAAGCGCTCGGACTGACTTGTACGAAATGGTACCGCGGAGGACAATGCTAGGTAAGTCGGTTCGTATGTAGACGGAGGAGGTATGTCGGTTCAATGGGATTTACCGAGGGACCGAAAGCGATATGCCTGGTTGATACGTTAAGTGGTCAGATAAGGTCATCTACAAGACATAGACGGTTATGGTGTGCTAAGTGTCGCTTACGGGAGACTGGTATTGAAGGCAGCGCAGAATGAAGAAGTCTTGAGTGGGATTACGTCCTCGGGATTTGTGTCACGAACGGAGTTATGAAAATGGAAGATTGGTGGTGGTCAAGGGGTGAGACGGAAGATGGAAGCTGTTCTGCGGTTTGTGCGCGCCCTATCCCCGTGCGCGCCCGCGCCTCCCAAACCCCGCGACGCCACCTGCACTAAGCTCCCGGGCCATCGGAGGTGCCCTAGCAGCCTAGCACCCTAGCTAGCTACTGATCAGCCAATCACGTCTCATCCCCATAGGGCATGCCGAATCCTCAGGGCGTTAGCTTTAGGGAGAGGTGTACGGAACTGTACTGCACTACGTATTACACATGCGCTGTGAGACCGGAATGTCACGGGGTTTAGGACATGATTTGGCCAATCCTCAACCCACGTCTGCCAGGTACTGATAGACAGTACCCATAGACAAGACAGCTTGGACGGCCAGGCATTTTGTCTATTTATCCTCTAGGCCGTCGCTCGCGCTTCTGCAAGACATTAGACGGTGGAGGTCTCATGCGCGCCCCCAGATCCCCACGAGCTCTCCCCAGGTTTGGCGATGCAATTGTGGTTCTTCGTCCCATGTGGAATGCCAGGAAAGCGGTGGCGGTGAGTCTCAGCCAGCCGTAGGGCTACGAATAGGAATCTATACCGAATGATCGACTTTACATATTTCTTCTTAGAAGAGCACTCGATTTAGACACGGGACTAGCCTTTGCTCACTATTTGTTACGATATCGTATATAAATGCTACCATGCTAAGTAAACTCTGTACTGACTTATAAGTTTCGGGTGGCTTTTCGTCCTGTGTCATATCACATGAAAGTCATGAGACTTACCGAAGAGGTAGGCGGCGTATGAGGTACATATATGTGGAAGAGAAGCAGAATGATTACTGAAAAGCCTTGCTTTACTAAAAAGGAGATGCAGTGGCCATCAAGCCAGCCGAGCGAACTAGTTGAACCAGCTAGTTCACGGTCTCTCATGTGGGTAGTACTCTAAAGAGCCTGCGGGGCAAGTAACTATTGGCCATCGGCAAAAGATTAAGGGACAACATTGTGTCTGTAGATACCTCAAGTCTCTGCCCTCCTGAATTGTACGACGGGAAAAACGGGAACGAGAAGGTGCCAATCTTACCTAGGAAGTAAATAAAGCATGATGAAAAAGGACAAGGAGTCAAAGATAAAGTGATAAGTTCTATACTTAATCTAGCATGTACGTAATATCGATGGATAAAGTATTCCCCTCCTCAGCGCTGTAAGGGCACAATTTGGGGGTTCTCTGTGGGGAAGGTTAGCGACATGGATAACTCCGAGGCCGATCCGGCGACCATTAGCCATTTTGGGGGGTACTAGGTCGGGTTGGCCTGGTAAAACGCGCCCGCAATCGCAAACTTGAATTTTTTCAAATGCCAAAAGAAACCAAAAAAAAAAAAAACCATTACCGCCAGTAACCGCAGATACATGCCTTGACCGATACATACGAGTCTCACGCCCAACTGCGCTCGAGCATAGACAATTCTGAACCGTATCAAGAGTCGAGTCCTCGAATTCGCCCAATATGGCACAAGAGAAGCCCCTCCCGTTCATATACACCTTCGCCGCAGGTCAGTCGCAAAGCCACAGACTCAGCGCCGATAGCCATGTCGCATTGACTAACAGTCCAGTTCAGGTGCGGTTGCTGGCATCTCAGAGGTAAGTCCTGAGCTCAAACCTCCCTATCCCACGAACCAAAGTTAACATGTCTATTTCTCTTCTAGATTTTGACCATGTATTAAGCCCTCATATCTATGTGTCGTGTGCTCATGACTTACGCCGACTAGGTACCCCCTGGATGTTGTAAAGACCCGAGTGTAAGAATATGCACCCTAGATGCCAATCTGGCCAATGCTTACTGTGAAATAGCCAACTCCAAACCGGCAAGGGAACTGGCATAGATTCTTACAATGGCATGCTAGACTGCTTTCAGAAGATCGTCCGCCATGAAGGGTATGATATGATAATCACTGATAACTACCTGTAGGTATTCTGTAGCTCATCCAAGGTGCAGGTTCTCGAGATTATACAGAGGCATCACTGCCCCTATTCTGATGGAAGCTCCGAAGCGTGCCACCAAGTTCGCCGCCAACGATGAATGGGGCAAGTTCTACCGCAAGGCCTTTGGTGTTGACAAGATGAACCAGTCGCTCTCCATTCTGACCGGTGCGTCTGCTGGTGCAACCGAGACCTTCGTCGTCGTGCCTTTCGAGCTGGTCAAGATCAGACTGCAAGATAAGGCATCGGCAGGAAAATATACCGGCATGATCGATGTCGTTACCAAGACGATCAAGGCCGAGGGTATCCTGGCCATGTACAACGGCCTCGAGAGTACCATGTGGCGCCACGTTCTGTGGAATGCCGGCTACTTTGGATGCATCTTCCAGGTCAAGGAGCTCTTACCGAAGGCCGATACCAAGAAAGGCGAGATCGTCAACGGCTTGATATCAGGCTCGATCGGTGGCACAGTTGGCACAATACTCAACACTCCTATGGATGTTGTCAAGTCGCGTATCCAAAACAGTCCCAAGGTCCCCGGCCAAGTTCCCAAATACAACTGGGCATGGGGCGCTTGCGCCACTGTGATGAAGGAGGAGGGTTTCGGTGCCTTGTACAAAGGTTTCCTACCCAAGGTACTCAGACTTGGACCGGGAGGAGGTATACTGCTAGTTGTGTTCACGGGTGTCATGGTGAGACTTCCAACGTAGCCCCCATCACGTTTCTTGCCTGTACCGATCACTAATAAGGTCTATCTACAGGACTTCTTCCGTTCTATGAAGAATGTATGAGGCGGCCTCTCAACTCAGGTGCCAATTCCTGGACATAGAGAGCACCACTTGGAGTCGGCGAGCGGTTTGTGTATTGGTTGCAACGAAGACGTATAGAAATATATACCTGGCACGCGCTCTCTTTCCACTAGAATGCGCATCTTTATTTACGAATTAGGCGTTTGATTGATCATTCTGGTGTTTCTAATATGATCCCCAGTGCACACTTCCGATTCATTCGAAGCTCTCTGGTAACAGCTCTTTCAGGTTATATTATGTACGGGTATTCCCTAACAGCCTCTTCACTTACCGACACTGCTGTTAACCTCTTTCCCAGGAGAACCATACACAAGAATCGGCAGGTCGTTTCGAAGTCGGTCACTCTTTCCATAACCCATCTATGCACATCAAATTGTCTATAAGCACCTTCACTCCGAATCTTCAACCAACTTAGGAAGTGTGATCCAATTTCTAAATACGTCTTCTTTGCCATTCTTGAGACATCCTCAACTCTACTATCGCCGTCTATATCGTCGTCTATATCGCCGTCTAAGTCTCATCTTCCTCGCCGACGTATTTTATGTATACCTGATCTTTCTCGCCAACGTATTTCATTGAAGTCTGGCTTTTCCTGCCGACGTATTTCATCCAAGTCTGGTCTCTCTCGCCGACGTATCGGTACCATGTCGAAAGCCGTTGCCCTGGTCAAGCAATCGACAGCTACCTCATCCCCCCATCACTCCTTCTCTTAACAAATATCCTGCTTCGTCCCAGACTGAATACATTATATAAGTATATTCCTACATTCCTGTCTTTCACTCTTCTACCCAATGCCTCTCCTACCTCTCTCTCCTACCACCCAATATCTTTGTCTCTTCCCTTCTACCGCCTACCCAACCCCATAGCATCAAGACTCTATGATACACTTGCCAAGGTCTGGATAGTCGACACTTAGCCTGTCCTATAGTCCTACTCACACTAGGCTATCTCACCCGAGCAGCATCTTACGTCTCGTCGATACTGGCCCGTCTCTTTAAACGTATCAACCAATTTCTCTGGTGAGTCTCCTGTTGGATATCCCTTTTACCTTCCCTCATTGCTCACACTCTATCCAATCCTTCTTTTCCCGAGCCCTCATCCTGCCTTTGATCACCTCACAATTGATCGGGCGAGTGCCCAGATTCCTATTCCTTGACTCCCCAACACACCCTGATTCAACATCATCCTCCTCCTCTTTCACATACCTTGCAGTCTCTTACTTTGATTAATAGTCTGCTCTTCAGCCCACTGCCTGATAATACAGACCCAGCCACCTAGTGTGTCTGGGTAGACAACAGGTACCTGAAGGTAGATAACTTCTTCGTGCCTTCACGACTTAGATCATTCTACATATCCAAAGCAATCTCGAGAACACAATCAGTCACGACCCAAGTCACGACTGCCTAGGTACGTATTCAGTCATATTGTCAATCATCTTACACCGAAACAATCTATCTACCTTTCACCCCATTCCACACTCACATCTACCGCTTACGCCCTCGCTTGCCACCTACACTCACGTTCGTCATGAGTTGTCGCCTATCGCCTATCGCCCAATAAACCTTGTACCTTCCTTAGGAAGGATAGGTTTGAGGAAGCCATGGCAATGGCAACCTTCTATCTCCCAGCTGAGGACTGGCCAAAAGATTCCTCCCAGTGCCACCAACTAACCGTCCCGATTCCCATCTGCTACCTTTTAATCCTTCGGAGGTTGACTTACATTGACCATTATGGGTCATTAATCAACCTTCGTATGCGCTAACATCCCCCAGAATCGTCGCTGCGAAGATGTCTTCAGCACACAGCGGAGAAGGGGAGCAGGAGAGCGAAGACGAATCCAGATACGAGGTCGAAGAAGAGTCGCACGAAGATCTAGAAGAGGCCATGAACAACCATGCCGCCGCTCAGGACGCTGCCGCCCAGAACGCCGCCGTCGGTAGAACCGGTGGAGCTGACGACGACAGCAGCAGTGACGGTGAGAGTAACAACGGTGAGATTAAGCCCCGCTCTTCAAAGAAGCATATACTTACGGGTACAGACCACGGATCATCCGTGGGGTCGAGTGTCATGGACGAATCAGACTCTGATGGTCTAGAGGTTGCCACGGCCGTTCCTCGTCAGCAAATTCCCCCTGCATTAACCTTATCTGCGGCAACTACAGCCGAGCCTCGGGGAATTCCACCTGCCTTAGCCACCATACGCCAAAGATATGAGAATCTACGCGAGGCATACGTTGACCTATTTCTTCTTGGTCAAGATCAGCGGCAAGAGCTGGCGAGTGTCAAGAGGGAAAGAGATAAGCTGCTCATCTTAGTGCAGCGATTGATGGAAGACGATACGGCCGATAGGCAACTCAGAGACCACAGAAGAACTATAAAAGCCCTCAAGAAGGAGATTGATACCCTCAAGGCTAAGCCTGAACCCACCGAGGTAAGTTTTCTCTTTCAGCTCTCTATCCCGATAAGGCGTGCTAACACGACGACATAGCCGTGGAGATTGTTGTTGAGAGAATATCTTAATGGCAGCGGTTCGTACAGCTATCGCGAGATCTACGAAAAGTCCTGTAAACAGGAAAATATGTCATTGACATTACGCATCTTTCATCCAGACTTCCACCTCCAGGAAAAGAATCTCGAAGACGCTGTACCGGACGAGGACGCCAACGAGGACGCCAACGAGGAGGGGCTTCATCAAGATATACCCCGAGGGCCCAGAGTTGAAGAGTACATATCTGAGAAGCCACCTTCAAAATCCGTAGGCGAGCCCCTCCACCGACACCCTCCGTTGGTGGAGCTACGACCATTTGTGTTCGAACAGCTCCCTGCGGAGGTCCAAGCCAAGATATTCGGGATGGTGTTCGTCAAGCGATCTCTTGTTCACTGCCTGTCACGGCTGGATCCTTTTGTTGCGCCTGGAGATTTCCCGGACGCTGACGAGCCTCACCGTAGTCAGCTCCCGTCCAGGTTCCACTTTGGCACGTCACCTTGTCGAGTCCGCCAGGCCCGCCGACCCAACGACTTCCTCGCGCCTCTCCTGGTATGCAAGCGCTGGCTCTTCATCGGCACCCACGCCTTTTACGGAGCCAACACCTTCGCGTTCAGCTCGCTGGGCGAATGGCACCGCTTCTGCAACGGGGTCGGCGCCGCGCGCGTCGAGCGCATGGCCAACGTCGAACTTATGTGGCACGGTTCATTGATGCCGGCCCAAAACCCTCAGTTGTCGCTGCGCAGCACAGGCCTGATGTGGTTCATGAAGACGCGACGCCTCCGCACTCTGGTAGTACACATAGACGAGTCTAGCCTATGGCGAAGGCGACGAGGGAATGAGACGCATTCGAAGAAGTGTAAATTCCATGATACGCTAAACGGCCAAGATTGCAACTGCCTGGGCCAACCTGCCTGGAACAGACGCCGCAACGGGGAGTTGTTCGTCGACGACGGCATTGAAGAGGACACAGATGCGGAGCAGCTCGACGAGGCGGAAGAGGAAAAGCTGAGTCCTACGCAGCTTCTCATCCGGCGCACTCTACGCCAGCCCAACTGTCGAAAGTTCCGATCCATGCGAACGGTACAGGGCATGGATTACGTCTACCAGCTTCGCGGAATGAAATGGGTCCGCTTCAAGGATCGTAACGCAGGCGAGCGCCGCCAGTCGATCCGCGACTGGTCGTTTCTCAAGGACGTCAACAGCGTCGTGACGCTGGAGAAGCAACCTCATCACGCTCTGAAGAGCGAGCTAGAGAACCTGTCGCCGCTGACGGGCCTCACTGACTGGATCCCGACGCCCGAGGACATCCGCCTCATCAAGATGTTCTATGACGAGACGCCTACCTCGGTGTCAGTGGCTGGTTCAGACGATAGCGATGATGACACTGATGATGACAATGTCAGTCCTAGACGCTCTGGCGGCCCTGCCAACGGTGCCCCCCGAACGGTGATAGAAATCGACTCGGACTCCGACAGCCATGCCGACTTCTCCGATTCTGATTCCGACGGCCCCCCGTCGCCGGGTGAAACGCCGAACACCACGATCTCGCAGACTCAGAAAAACGCAGAGAACAGCAGGATGGAGGCCGATCGAATGAGTTCCGCCAGCAGCGACCTCTTCCTAAGCGAGCGCTCCGGCCCTGCGGGCGGCTCCCCCGGCGCTCCTCAAATGCCTGTCGATGACCACCCAGAGCCCATGGAAGTGGACCACAATGGCCCCGAGGACGGCTTCGCCGGCGGCAGGGCGTCGACTGAATCCGGCCTCTTCGTCCCATCTGGCTCGGGCACTGCGCCACCCCAGGATCCGGATGGTACAGATCTCACCGGGGTCGACGACGACGACGACGATGGGCGTTTCCCTGCACATGCTCAGTCCCCGCCGGATAGCGAGGATGAAACGGACTTCGAGTATGATCTAGATAACAACATGGAGGTCGACGCAGCCGACAGCATAGAGGATAATGCAACTACCGACGTCGAGTCCTCGCGTTCTTCGTCAAAACGTCAAGGCGGAGATGATGCTAGCACTAGCAGCGAAGACCGCTCGTCGAAACGTGCGCGTGTCCAGTAACCGCCTCTTGAGATAACGACATATCTACCTAGGGATCTACCTACCTCAGTACCCTACCTACGAAACATTTTTCCTTTCTGTCACTCGTATCATTTCCTAACATTGATTTTCGGATCCGGGATGAAGCTTCGGATTCAACGGCGATATGCCAGGTATCTTTTCCATCTGGCCAGTCGTCACATACTTCTGAGGCTTGAGTGTCCCCTAATCTAGAGGGAAATCTACATTTCACACTCTGAACATCACGCTGCGTATCACATCATCTATCATAAACCGCCGTCGGCGTAACGGCTATGATAGATACCCATGAGTTTGCTACGAACTGCTGAGCAGATTCGTCTTTTCATTTTCACGCGGCAAAATCGCATGCGCGGCAGGTAGTCATGGACGTTACTACACTCCGGAAGAGCCAGGGGGAGAGATGGATGGGCTTTACTAGGAGACGGTAACAGTCAGTAATTGACTACCTCATATAGACGCATGCACATTAGTTAGTACACGCAATCGATGATTTCACTTGAACCATCCTGCCGTGCCTCTTAAAATAGTTAATTTTTCGGTGACTTGCTAAACAGGATATCTGCCTTCTAGTCAAACACGACCTTTTGCCCTTGAAATGCGATCTTCTGGCCCTCCTCCTTGGCCTTCTTGGCGGCGGCCCAGCTTGGATGGAGGGCGCCGGCATCGTCTCTCTTGGGCGGCGCCATGGGCTTCGGCCTGTCCGCCGCGCCGTGGCTGCTCTCGCCGTCGTAGCGGCGGGGGCCCTGCTGCATCTGCCGCTGGCGCTGGGGGTGGACGTGGTTTTTGTCGAAGGGGTTCCGGATGCCCTTCTTCCAGGGCTTATTGCTGTCTTCCTCGCCGTCTCCCACGGCGCCTCGCTTCATGTCCCAGCCCTGATCACGCGCCTCTTGCTGCTTCTGGACGTGCTTGGCCTTGTCCTTGTACTTCTTCTCCCATATGGCCTGCCTCGCCCTCTGGCCCCTGCGGTTCTTTCGCGGCGGGCCGTCGTCGAGGTCGGACGCCTCCGACTCGGAGCCCGATATGTAGCCCCCCATCAGCGTCGGGAGGAACGCCGAGTTGCCGGCCGAGATAGGGCCGGCCTTGGCCTTCTTGGCCTTCTTGGGGGGCGGAGATACGCCGGAGCTCTCGCTTTCTGAAAGGTCTGGGTCTTCCTCTTCTTCGTCAGCTGACACAGAGTCGGCTGACGATATGGATATGTCATCGGCGGTCGACTTTCGGACCGGTCTCGCTCTACTATCTGCGAACTCGTCTTCCTCGGTCGGGCCGTCCGAGTCCGAGTCATCCTCGTCGCTGGAACCAACTACGAAACCGTCGTAACGCGCCCACGCCTTCTCCTCCGCGTCGCTATCGGGGAATCCCTCGAATGCTTCTCCATCCGACGGACCATCGTCCTCCTCACTATCCAGATTGCCCTCGTCTTCTGGAGCCTTATCTCGTTTCCTCTTCAGAAGCACAGGCTCCGGCTCTTCTTCGGGGACAGACTGTTCCTCGTCCTCGCCCTCGTCCTCGTCTTCAAGTGCTCTGCTTTTCCCACTACGGGCCGGCGTCGCAGACACTTCGTCTCTATCGTCGGCCTGGTCCTCTTTGTCTTCCCTGCCGCTCTTCTTCTCCTTCTTGGCCTTCTTCATTTTCTCTGGCATTGGCACCCGTAGCACGATGCAGGTGCCCATGACGGCGGCCTCGATGACGTCGCGGATCTGCTTCCGGTTGCAGAGAGCACTCGTAACATTGTGAAGCGCCGCTCTCTCTTCCTCGGACAGCCCCTCTGGCTTCGCGACCGGCCGTACGAGGTTGGCCGGCAGCTTGGGCGACTCGGCCACGCCCTTGACTTTCAGAAGCGACGAGCAGAGATGCGCATGCGCGGCTTGTTGGAGGTCGAGGCTCTAGTAAGTCGCAAACAAAGATCGCATGTCAGCGCAAAGAATACATGAAGTTCAATCCCCAGATTAAAATCAGGCCGCATACCTTTAAAACTGCAACCTCTCTCTCGAGTCTCGCAACCTTGGCGGCATCGGTCTGGGCTTCACGGATGCGCTTGCTCAGGCGCTGGCGCTCAAAGCCCTTGGCCGTCTTCATGCCCCGGGCCAGTTCCTTGTGCCATTGCGTCAGCTTCTCCTCGAGGCTGGGTTCGTGATTCCGTTTTCGCTTCGGCATGGCGGGCGGGCTGAGGTGCTACGCTTTGCTATCGACGAGTGCGAAGAAATTATTGTTAAAACTTTTGGAGCTACTTAGTAGATGCACGTTCATTACTGTTATTGATATATGCATCCTTTTTTATATGTGCACTTAAGTGATACTTGTTATCGATAGACGGACACTCATATATCAGGTGCGAGGTCACCATTTATCTTAACTTCCATCATCTACCTGCTGAAAGAAAAAGAAGAAGAAAATAAATAGGAATACAATTCGAGCAATTACTATATACCTGATACCTGTATATGCCGATCGAGCGGTATGATTTATGCGGACTCAATAAGGAGATCAAGTGGTACCTACAATGAAAACAAGCTCGTCTCAGCTCGGAAAGGGGGTTTGTGCGACTTGGATATGACATATCCATATCGCAACCTGCGGCTTTTCTGAGGCGCTTAATGTCCGGGACGGCATCGAAACCTTCTATAGAAGTCAAATGCTCATATTTCCTTGTCAAAAGCCTCCCATAGTATCTCACACCCAGTCAAGGCCCTTCCATATAAACACCAGAAGCGATGACGACTTCACAGCCGCTGGCCGCTCTTGGGGCGGAGAATCTGTTCAACGTCAATGGCCTAGTCGCCGTCGTAACGGGCGGCGGTACTGGTGAGCTCGGCCCGAACTTCGGTCGAATTTTATATTCAGCCTCCTAACGGTACTAAACAAGGTAACCAGGCATTGGGCTTATGATAACGAAGGCCTTAGTAGCCAACGGCGTATCCAAGGTATACATTCTAGGGCGGCGCCTGCAGGTGCTCCAAGGCGCCGCGGCACAATTCGACTCGGATATCGTGGTCCCAGTAACTTGTGATGTTACCTCCAAGGAGTCCCTACAGTCGGCAGCTGAGCAGATTCGGCAGGAAGCGGGCTTTGTCAATCTGCTCGTCTGCAACTCGGGCGTGGGCGGGCCGGATGGCCACCGTCCAAAGACCGAGACGAGCCTCGACGAGTTCGTCGAGGGCAATCTGTCCGTGCCATTCAAGGAGTACACCGACACGTTTTCCGTCAACACGGCGTCTGTCTGGTACACCGCCTTATCCTTCTTGAAGCTCCTGGATGCCGGAAACAAGCGAGGCAATGTGGAGCAGCAGAGCCAGATTGTCGCTGTGACTGCGATGGGTGGCTTCAGCAAGATTGGAAAATTCGCGTACGGGCAGAGCAAGGCTGCTTGCAACCACCTCATGAAGCAGCTGAGCGTACTTCTGCCGCAGTGGAGCATCAGAGCCAATGTTATATGCCCCGGGCGTACGTTATTGCTCGGCAAGTCATAGAAAGGAACATACAAGAAACAAGCTAAATCATATCAGTCTATCCAAGCGAAATGTCAGCTTCGATCATCGAGAAAGGCAGCATCGGGAAGGACATCGTACCTCTTGAGCGGGCCGGAGACGAGCAGGACATGGCCGGCGCGATCCTCTATCTCGCCTCCAGAGCAGGCGCTTATTGCAACGGCACAATCGTCATAACAGATGGAGGAAGGCTGACTACCGTCCCTTCTACGTTTTAGGTCACCGGGGTCCTGTAAGGAGTTCTTGTGATAATAACACGGCGCGTCGTCGGAGGTTCCTTACATATTTCAAGCCGCCGAGTCCGTATTGTGAATGGAACTGGCTCTTACTACCTAGGTACGTAATAACAGATGTGGATATTCTCAAGCTTTACCTACTACGATGAATAATTGCTTCAGATGAGAAAGGCACGTGTGGCTATTACTCTCGAAACTGAGTCTACATCAGAAAGCCGGCGAGGAGCCCATATATTCGGGATAGTAGAAGCTCTCCGGTCATCCGAACCGATGTTTGATTGAGCTGAAACTCCAAACCAATACCCGAGGCTTGTCAATTCCTCGTAGCACAGTGATATTACTCCCAGGCGGGTTAGAACCAATTTAGCCAGTAATGTGGGGAAACCCAAAACACTTTGTCGATTAAATCCAGAGGTCGACGTCCAGACGTACGGCAAGACAAGGCGGCGGCGCCCCTGAATCTCCCGTGTGGTCCAATCATCAAGAAATGCCCGCGTCGGAAAATAAGCAGCAGCATATGAACATCTAAAGATCGCGCGTATCGACGTGTTTTATTGGATTCCGACATGTATGTTGTTAGACTGTTCCGAGCTGAGGAAGATATTCCATTGCGGCGGCATATTTGAGATGATAACTCAGTGTGTATTGACTGTGGGCTTAAATTCTAAGCCTCCGTGGCCAGATTCGTACCAACCAAGATATGTCAACCAAACACAGGGCCACAATATAATAGATGAGACTCAAATAGGTCGTACACTAGTTAGATCATGTCGAGAGCAATGGGTTGGATAGCTTAGGTACGGTAATTATGTAGTCGTAGAAAATACGACCGTGGAACAATTAGGACCGAGGTCGACTTACCTTCCGGTCACGCTGCTAAACGAGCACATGTACATCAACGTCGATGTCGATGTCGATTTCGATTGCGAGTTGGAGTTTGGATTGGAGAAGTTGAAGATGCAGCCAGCCCGTTTGAGAAATTCACGGCAGATCCCTGTTCTTCCGTTTGCACATGCTCGATTCCGTAATGTACTCTACCATCCATCTGACGTCACTGCGGTATTCTGTCTGAATATCGAACTTGTCTTCCCACGATGCGCGTTTTAGTTTTAAGGCGTACATAGTACAGTTATTATCGTCTTCTATTTGTACATGACCAATGCTAAGCTTGAGATGTTATCGTGCCTAAACGACGCCAGGACAGTCACGACATGGAGACTCGCGATTCAAAGCTGATATGTATGGCTGTTGAACACGCGACTATCGATAAGTACATGCAGCATAGGCTGCACGGCTTGGTTCGCGTAAGGCCCGTAACCGTTGGACTATGTAGGGGTTTACCCCGCAATACCTGAATTCCCGGGAACAAGGGACGAGGATAACGCGGCATCGAGGACGAAACCTGATATCTTCTCATATGATAGAAAATCTCTCGTCTTTTAGGTGTCAGCTGAATGTTCATTTCATCTTCGACTCTTGTTTACTGTTGTGGATATCGACGCGATATTCAGCTTCTAGCCCATCTCTCGGCTCGGAGTTCCGGAAATCTAGAAGCGTCACGTCGAATTCCACGTTAACCGCCGCCGCGGTTGAACGGGGGGCGGGGACAGTAGATCTCTCTTGCGATGTCTACTATGTACTATGCACACCCTGCTGCCGTAGCTCGCGTAGGCTGCGTGGGCCTGCTAGGGCCTGCAATGCCGAGATCCAACCATGTGCGCGTCGGCGTAGTGTACTTGTCCCCATGCAAATCCACCTAGCATACGACCTACGACATGGACATTCGACCTCTTTTATATTCACCTGTCGTCCAGCTTGCTCAGGTCGACGACTGCCAACTGCTGCAGACGGAGACCAATAGGTAATGTTCCTCCAATGAGCCCCCCTCGCGCGAGTAGCACTCTATGCCTCCTACATACGCGCCCGAGGGAGAGGCAACTGTCGCATACATATAGGCGTATCCATATACGCGCATTAGTGCAGGTTCGATCATGTACACAGTAGCTGGTCCAAAGTGTCTGTACTATATCTCCCTCGGGCTACGGGACGAGAGCCAGGTCCAAGCGTGGCATGCTGTACCGATCCGTGCCATTACACCAGGCCGTCCTTCCACTGATATGATGGCGGTTATGCGTAACCAGACCCCGCATTTGATATTCTCGGTAGTCCAGCTCACCACCAACCAGCACCTCCCTTGGCTCTACGTTGGAGGATAGGTATACGGGTATACAGGTGATTCGATTCGACGACGGCTGCCAGCGAGGACGGGTAAGGTGGCAGGGTGGGTGCAATACAATGATGCCCGCCTACATGGAGGTACTCTCTCTATATATAACCCCGATAACCTGCCGGTGCGGTGATCTTCGGTCTTCGTCACTCCCCAAGGTTTGCTGTACCTGTGTCGACCAACCGCCCGAACGTCTCCGCTGCTTCCCCTTGGCCTTGACCTGGAAGGACAACCGAGGTCAACAGAGTTTCGAGTCGAGCCAGCATATGCCTAGTTGGACTGCTTGGACCTTTTGCTCGCCTTTATAAAGATCCAAGCAAGCAACCCTTACTTACATCCGGCTGCTCGTGTTGGTCGCGTGCCGAGTTCAACACTACGGATTGGGAGAAAACAAAACAACGACGTTCTCATCTGCTGATTTTATTAGCGGACAAACTCTCGAAACATTCTCCTTCAAGTTTTACGACGGACTATCTTAGTTGCTGACGACCCGGCTCCTCTCAGCTCAGCATTGTTGAGCTCAACCTTGATAGATTGGACCCAACATCCGCCACCCTGTCGGTCTCGGCAAGCTTACACGATCCAGGGCTGGAGGCTGAATCCCTTACCAGCTTGACGGGAACAAAGAAACCCATGTCCGGTTGACCTAATAATTGTGCTGAGACGGTCCTGCATAACTTGGCTTGGTTGGTGCTCTATTTTCATTCATTGTCCGCTTACTTCGTTCATCACACATCTGAATATCTGCATACACATCTCTCAAAGTATCCCGTGCTTCGTACCTATCATGATTTTGCTATGAACGCGGGTGCTATTTTCACCGTCATTACGTCTTCTCATCAACCTCCTGACACTGCCATTACCAATTCCTGCCCTATTACCCTGCCCTATTGGTGGATCACGTCAAGCTTGGGGGCAATATTGAGAACAAGGTCATCCGAGTTGCAATCTCAACATCCTCCAAATTAGCCCGCCTGTTCCTCTTTGCCCCGGGCTTGTTTAGGGTCTCCTAGCATAGCACATCTTCGCCTTTTAACCCTCTCCCCCACTCCCTATCTTTCCCGACGAGGTCCACATCTCCCGTCTGTGGCAGACAATGAAAGCCTCGACCACGTTACCGTGTACACCCGCGGCGTGTAGCCGAACTTGACACCGGTTGTCCATTTCACCTCGGTCATGGCCAGAGCTTGTTCTGGCAGATATGGCGGCGGACCAGCCAATGGCGTTTTGCCGGACCTCGTCTGGAGTTCTCCCTACCTTGTCCGGCTTTTCCTATAAGCTTACCAGCCGCCTCAACATATTAAAGCCACGCCAGAGTCACACCTCTACGGACATTGTTGGCTAACCATGTATGATTTATCCTAGCATTAGCCTTGTCCACTTTTGCCTCTTGTCCTTCCTCTCTCTTCCCTTAGAGTTTTGAGACGGGGACTTGGCGGCCTATACCTCGAGGACTCTTCTTCTGCTTTTACCTTGCCTTGCCTCTCCCCGTCCCGCCTGGAACTATGAGCTCCAACACCTGGAAGCAAGCCGCGGAAGCAGCACGAAACAAGTCGACCGCCATGGGCAAGCAAGGCTCCGAGAGCGTCGCCGCGACGGGAAACGACTTCCTGCACACGCCCGTGATGCGCGCGGCGCTGCCCTTCATCAACGGCGGCCTCTCGGGCATGGTGGCCACCACCGTCATCCAGCCCGTCGACATGATCAAGGTGCGGCTGCAGCTCGCGGGCGAGGGCGTCGCCGCGGGGCCCAAGCCGACGCCGCTGTCGGTCACGCGCGACATCCTCGCGCAGGGCAAGGTGCTCGACCTGTACACGGGCCTGTCGGCCGGCCTGCTGCGCCAGGCCGTCTACACCACGGCGCGCCTCGGCTTCTTCGACACCTTCATGAAGGGCCTCGCGGCGCGCGCCCAGGACAAGGGCCGCCAGGTCAGCTTCGCGGAGCGCGCGGGCGCGGGCCTCGCCGCCGGCGGCATCGCCGCCTTCGTCGGCAACCCGGCCGACCTGGCGCTGATCCGCATGCAGTCGGACGGGCTCAAGCCGCTGGCGGAGCGCCGCAACTACAAGTCGGTCGTGGACGCGCTGTCGTCGATCGTGCGGGCCGAGGGCGTGACGGCGCTCTGGGCCGGCGCCGCCCCCACCGTCGTCCGCGCCATGTCGCTCAACCTCGGCCAGCTCGCCTTCTTCTCCGAGGCCAAGGCCCGCCTCCGCGACGGCACCGCCTGGTCCCCCCAGTCCCAGACCCTCGCCGCCTCCGCCATCGCCGGCTTCTTCGCCTCCTTCCTCTCCCTCCCCTTCGACTTCGTCAAGACCCGCCTCCAGAAGCAGCAGCGCGGCCCCGACGGCCGCCTCCCCTACCGCGGCATGTCCGACTGCTTCGTCAAGGTCGCCCGCCAGGAGGGCATCACCCGCTTCTACCGCGGCTTCGGCACTTACTACGTTCGCATCGCGCCGCACGCGTAAGTTCACCTCCTTCTCTCACTGAATATCCTAATTTCTACACCGCGGAGAAGCAAACAAGTGTACTAACTTAATCTACAGTATGGTCACACTCATAGTCGTCGACTATCTTGGCTGGCTAACGAAGTGATCTGACAAGAGCTGGAAATATCTCTCACGAGCAAGTCATAGGCTTTGCTTTTCCTTTTTCTTGCCATGTAAACAACAGAAGCGCGGAAGCGTAGAGGAAGGTGTGTCTTCAAGGGCGTTCATCGGTAGCATGGGGAAAGCATCTTTATCGTTTCTTGGGGGACTGGTTCGGAATACCATTCGTATGTTGCTTGTTTGTTATTCTTATATATAGAGCACCGCCTTTGTGCTGCACAGAATGCAAATACTCATCTGTATTATTTGTACACGTGTAAAGCCTCACGTCCCTGTTGGCTCTCTCAAGCTAAAGCCTCTTGGTCCTCATCTACGCCTATTTTTTGCTGCAGATGACCCAGTTCAGGTACCCGCAGGGCCAGATGACCTGCTCTCTCCCGCTCCGAATCTCCCAGCCGTCGCTATTGGCGCCGCAGGAGCGCAGGAGGGCCTCGACCTCGTCGGCGGTGCGGGTGCGCAGGCACGAGATGAGGCCGTCGAAGACGAGGACGAAAGGGACGATGGGGACTGCGTAGATGAAGAAGAGTCGTAGGGGAGACCACCAGTACAGCAGCGGGGCGACCAGGAAGATGAAGAAGCCGAAGATGAAGCACGTTGCTAAGCCGCCAACGGACCGGTCCTGAAGTTCGAAGATGCTGCCCGAGAATAACACTTAGCTTTTTTTACTTCTATAATTTCTTTTTGGGGTTTACGCATGTCTTGTGGTTGTACTCACCCAAACCCCTCGCTGGTCTCGACCGTATTCTTCAGTATCGCACGCGCTAGATCGTCGTCGAAGTGGTGGAAGGCGAGGTTGAAGAGGCGGAATATGCCCTTGTTGCCGCCGGCGCCGCCGTTCTTCTTGGCGCCGTAGCGGCGCAGGAGGTCTTCGGGGGCGTTGGCGGCGTCGACGGGGCGGCTCACGTACGTCAGGCGGTCGCTCTTCTTGGACGCGGCCTCCCAGGACTCGACGTGGGGGTGGAGGTCGGTGAGGACGAAGTCGACGCCCTGGTTCTCCTCGCCGTCCTGGCCGTTCTCTTCGCGACGGACGACGGTGGCCGACTTGGTGTCGGGGTCGGCAACGGCGGCGTAGCTGGGGGCATCGGCGGCATCGGCGCGGCTGGCGCCGTCGAGGACGCCCGAGGAGGCGACGGCGGGCACGGTGGAGAGGCGGCGGGCGGCGGCGGCGGCGGCGGACCCGCGGGCCAGCTGGCCGTTGAGGGCGCGCTCGATGAAGGGCGTCGGGCCGCCCGCGCCCGCGCAGAAGTCGATGTACGTGTACCGCGCGGCCGAGGCGCCCAGCGCGCGCCGCAGCGTCTCGGCCACCACCGTCGCCGGGCTGCTCGGCTGCAGGTACGGCAGGTGCACCGTCCACGCGTGCGTCAGGCCCGACTGCACGTAGCCTCGGAGGAAGGACGGGAACCTGTAAGCGCGCGGGGTGGGTTTCCTGCGGTCAGCGCACGTACGTACGACGAGACAGGACAGACGCGGCGTGGGTGAGTAAGTGGGTGGATGGTGGGACAGCCAAGACAAACGGGACATGGGAAATCTGTTGAATGGATTGGCAATGCTTGCCAGCCTGCATCCGAGATCTGTTGACCCAACACGGCCGATTGGTGAGAGAGCTAGCGTCGCGGACTTCCGGACTTAGAGTGCTTACGGCTCGTGTTCTTGCTGCTACTTACCACGGCTGGTCGTCGATTTCCCAGAGGTGCATCCGAGGAATCCAAGGTGACGCCATTGCAAGTCAATTGGAGAGGTGGAAGCTTGGAATGTGTGGCTCTTGATATATGGTAGATCTGTTCGTCGTTGATAGGTTGGCTCAAGTCAGATAGGTCGACCGGCAAACGAAGACGTATGCAGGCGGCAAGTAGAAACGTAGGTGCGATTAGAGATTAGATGGCTTTGGATGACTGCGAACCGGCACAGCAATGGAAGCTATCCCAGGTGTTCTCGGATACAGAATAACTTCGGATGATCTAGGAAGAGAGGTAGGAAGTTGTGAGTAAGACCAGCCCCCTCATTGCCGTCATCATGACTGCTTCATGTTTTGGCCAGTTTTTTTTTTCTTTCCCAATCGTTTCAAATGTCGCTCAGACATGATATGACATAGCTTCCTCGGCACCTTAAGCTCCCCAGCTCGCTTAGCTCCTGAGCTCCTGAAGGGGAGCAGGGATGCTTGCTGCCGCTCAGCGGTTGAATCGCTGAATAGGAGCTATAGTGGGGTAGTCGGGGGTGTCTGGCGAGCTAGCCCAGGGTATCTGGAACAGGGGGTTTAGGGGGGCTTCAGGGGCCCAGACGACCCAGGCTCGCCAGGGGTCTGGGTGCTGAGGGGCCATGCGTCCAGCCGTCATCGTCGTGAACGTAAGGCTGAAACAAACGTCGACGCGCAAAACTTCATGCCCCTTCCGCCCTTCTGACTACGATTCTCACTCGATACGATATGGGTAGATGGGACAACCTCTACGTAGACGTAGAGTTGAGATAATACACAGCAAAGCTCGACGCTGATCGACTAGACAATCAGCCTCGTAGCAATGAGGCTTTTCAGTTTAGCCCTTAAATATCAGTGAACATCATGGCACTCTTCGAGGGTTCGGGACTGGTGTGGCTTGGACTGCTTGGAGCTCTCCTTTTCTACCAATTCGCCTTGCGAACCCCAGTGATACGGCGGCACGGAGTTCCTTTAAGGTATCTCGCTACCCGATACTATGGTATACTGTGACAAATATGATCAACCAGCGACTGACTACTGTAGAAAATCCCCGGGTACACTGCCCATCGTAGGCAACGGCATTCTGTTCCTCCAGGCCCGCCAGAAGTTATTTTCATGGTTCGTCAAGTGTGAGAAGCATTTTGGCCATGAGACCTTCCAGATCAGCGTCCCTACGCTGCCTCCAGGAGTAGTCATCAATGACCCTCAGAACCTAGAGTATGTCTTCAAGAATGAAGGCGTCTTCGGCAAGGGCGACTTCTTCAAGAGCCTCTCTTGGGATTTGTTTGGAAACGGCATCATCAACGTGGACGGCGAGCTGTGGAAAGCTCAGAGGAAAGCCGGGCTCGCATTTCTCAATGCATCCAATCTGCGGGTTTTGACGGACGTTGCACTACCCCGATACCTCGGCCAGGCTGTCAAGCATCTGAACGAGAAGACTCACGATGGAACCGTCGTGGATCTTCAGGTCATATTTCATGAGATCACAAGCCAGATTATGGGTAAGATGGCTTACAACATGGAGATGCACGCCGACGACGACTTCACCATCGCCTTCGATTATGCATCCGGCGTAACTACCGAGCGTTTTCAAAACCCTCTGTGGTTCGTCACAGAGACCTTTACTGGTGCTCGGTTCCGGAATGCTCTCAACACCATTCGCACCTTTGGGCTCAAGATAGTAGATAATGCCGCAACAAATTCTGGCAAGAGAAACCAAAGCATGGATCCCCAGCCAGATATGAACTCGGACAGGTTGGATCAGGTATCAGGCAGCTTGATACAGTCTCTGCTACAAGTCTTTGCCGATGACCAGAAATTGGTATCTGACGCTGCCTTGAACTATCTCTCAGCAGGTAGGGACACGGTGGCGCAAGCCTTAACATGGTGCACATACCTCCTTATTCAGAACCGGCAAGTTGTTGATAGGATACGGGAGGAAGTTCTGGCTATGCCGGGGATCGACTCGTGCATAGCCAACAAGGACGAAATCGACTCGGCCGCCTTTACACCAACTGCACTGCCGTTTATCGCTGCGACTTTTTACGAAGCATTACGGCTGTATCCCCCGATTCCGTTCGAGATCAAGCAGTGCGAACGGGCAGCTACTCTGCCCGACGGCACGTTCCTCCCGGAGAAGTCCATAGTCTTCTGGTGCCCCTGGGCCATGAACAGGTCGAGAATTCGATGGGACGATGACGCCGATACCTTCCGGCCCGACCGATGGCTCTCGGAGGACGGCAAGCTGCTGACCAAGAGCGCGGCCGAGTTTCCAGTCTTCAACGGCGGCCCGCGGCTGTGTCTTGGAAAGCGAATGGCCGAGCTGTTGGCCGTCCAAGTCATCGCGACCATGGTTCTCCTGTTTGATTTCAGGCCGGCTTACCAAGGAGAGAGAGTCAGCAAGAGTAGTCTTACCTTGCCGATGAAAGGGGGGCTCCCGTGTCTCGTAAAACCTGTTTATGACCAGCATGGTAACTAGCAATACCATCGATTCGAATTTACAAAGGAAATGTCTACCTGGGTCGGATGCCTAGTTGGGCATGGAGTAGTGATGAAATTCATTTGATATACCCAAGTTACACCCGAGCAAGAAGTACGCCAAAACAAAAAGCAGCGAGAACAACATGTTTACACGGACCTGAATAACTATGATGTGTTCTTTCTCCTTCGAAATATTCGACATCAATCCTCGTCACTATACACTGGTTCACGATCATTCCTATCTCGCCTCGAGATCTACCGGGAAGCTCTATAGCAGAATAGACAGGACAAGGCCACTAAATCCCTGGTTTCTTCAGGTTGAGAAAGTCGTCTATCTCCTAACTCAGCTTTCTATCCCTCTACGACGGCCCTTCGACCATGGAGCCTCGGCACATGGGCCGTGGCCTCGACCCCGACCTCATCATCTTCTGGGTCAGAGTCTGCACCGCTGCCGCCGACTTCGCCGTGGCCTCTCGCCCCCAGACATAAAACGACTTGCCGGTGCGGATCTTCAAGCAGCAAGACAAGTTCCGCCATTTCGAGCTGCTCGCAGCGCTGAGCTTGCACGTGGAGAAGGAGCTATGCTACGAGGCGAAGATATCTAGCACGATGGGACAAGAACCGGCAATATTACGAGGGCAGATCGGAAGGTCAACTGTTCCTCTCCAGAGTACCTTGAGATGGCAGTGTGTTGTGGTTCCCGGAACTGTCTAAGTAGCGCAGAACTTGTATCAGACATGCCTGGACTCGAGTGACGTTGATAAGGCCTTCGTAGGATGGTCTAGACAACGAATAGATGCATTGTGTTTCTCCTTGCGCTAATTGGTCATGCGAGAGACTTCAACCCGTGTCAACAACGTCCCCAGTATTTGAACTGTCTGCAAAGATTTCTGGCTATGTCTGTAGTGTCGGTGCATCGAGACCCTGACAGACGCCGAAGATAGCCCATATTCTAGTTGACCCTCTTCCAACGCCAGTACTCGTGGATATCGTTACGCCGAGGATTCATATCACAAATAAGTTAGGTGCCCAAGGAACTGCGAGTCTTGACTCATGCTCCTGAGCCAGTTATTATCCGCGATAATATGCCACGCCCCTTACCCCTCGACCCGTGGCAAATAACGGGTTGAAGCTGGCTGTTGTTATTATATATTGGTATTCTGTATCGCTGTTCGGAGATTTTCAAAACCTGGCAAGACAGGACCAGAGAAGCCACGGAACAGATAGGCCATGTACCTATACAAACCCCAACTCAGTCTCCCGACCCGCATTTCGTAACCTAGAGTGAGGGCGGTGAGGTGCACCGTGCCGATCTGCGTTGCCGTAACTGCCTGCTTTCTCTAGCCATCTGAATAGTGCTCCAATGGTCGATGCCGAGGCAGAGGAGGCGGAGCTGGAGCGCCTTGCTGTGCTTGCGGCTACGGGAGTCCTCGTCGCCGAGCTCGGCCACCAGGTTTCTCTGCTCGACGAGGAGGTGGGACATCTCGAGCCCGTACAAGCCCTCCTCCTCGAGGAGGGTGACGAGGTGCCGCAGGAGGTTCAGGGTCTCGTATATGTCGTGTTCCTTCCACTGCACCGGGTCCTCGTCGCGCGCCTTGTAGTTGGCTGCGATGCGCGCGCGGGTGTCCTTCATGGCCACGCGCTGCTTGTCGCTGTCTTCGGAGAGGCACGCGCGGCACTTGCACACAAAGTCCTAATTTGCGAGGTGGGCAGCCCGCTCATCGGCCGTGAGGTAGACCGACTGCTGGAGGTAGCTTATCGTCACCTCCTCGCCCTCGGCGATGTCGCAGAGGGCGTGCAACGTTACTCTCCGGGTATCGACGTTGTAGTAGACCCAGGCGTTGGGGACGCAGCTGTTTGGCAGAGGGCGGTTAGTTCTCGCGCAGCACACGCTTACCTCTGGGTACACCTGTACGGTCCAAGGGGGAGGGTGAGTAAAAAAAAAAAAAAAACGCAGGCAGCCGGGTGCCTACCTGTGGTTCAGGAACGAGCAGGCTATGGCAAGAAAGCTGCCGGTCCCCTGCTTCTCTATACTGTTGAGCCCGACGATCGACTTCAACCTCGAGGTAATTGTAGCATATCGTAGCTCATTCAGGCGCATGGCCCTCAGGATGGGGACGGAATCGTTGCGGCCGGCGTAGAGCCGAGTGAAGGTCAACTGTTCCAGCGGCCTCCAGGATTGGAACTTGCGAGCAATCTGACGCTGGGCGATTAGGGTGGTAGCGTAGTTTAGTACCGGGGGTTCGTCCAGTAGGCGAAGCCCTTTCGTGAGGCGACACTTTGCGAAGACACCGAGGCCCTTGGCCACCTGCGGACATTGCCTGGCAGAAAGCAGCTCGCTTAGATACAAGCTTTCAGGCCGAGCCGACGATTTCATGGCTTGACGCTCGGCGGCCACTGCCGAACCGGAACGATAGTCTTTGTAGCGAGCGGATTATTATACGGAATAGACGAGTAATCTCGTACAAGATATCCTGGCGCGTGGCAGTGGCCTAGCAATGTGATAATGAATAGGACGAGCGGCAGGGTAAGATGGTTAGTTACCGATGCTTTCAGGTCTTTGCAATTGTCTAGGATGAGAGGAAGACGGCGAGACAGGAAGACATCGGACCTGTAGGTGGCCTTCACTTTCCGTTCAAGCCTGGACGCGCGCAGCTCGAGCCAGGGGTTATTACGGCCTGGGCATTACGTCGAGATGGGTAAAGGTAAAGTGCAAGTTGAATTACGTCGCGATAGACTCAGGCTAAATTCAATTCTGCTATTATATCAAAGAAAAAGGTATGTGAAAGAAAAGGAAAAATGATACGACGCAGGCCTGATTCGAACAGACGCTCCCGAAGGAACAAGATTTCTAGTCTTGCGCATTAGACCACTCTGCCACTGCGCCTTGTATGGTTCAATATGATAGGATAGTGACTAATTGCGGTATATATCATACTAGTACCAGAAGCGCCGACATTTACCCGGCCAGCTCGAATCTTACTGAAGCATCTACCTAATGGGTATATCTACCAAGCGTAAATTCTAGAGGTGAATAGACATCTTTATACATGAATATGAGTTATACTTCTATCCCTTGTGTACGTATATGTTCCAAATTCGTATGCGTCGCAGTTCATTCGTACAGTAAATCGTTCGGCTATCTGATTCCACGCATTGTACGTAATCGCAGCGTATCGTGAAGCCAACTCCTGAATGTCTTGTCTATTTCTTCGCTTCCTCTTGCAAAGCCACACGTAGCCCTATTCGTAAGACTCTTCCAACGACCAAGAATATTTACCTAGGAGGTAGGTAAGTACCTCTTCGGCTACCAGCGCGCATCGTGTGCACAGCCTAACCAGCCCAAGCCCCTTACCCCTTACCTTACCCTACCTCGCTCGCCCCCATCCATGCCTACCCGAACCTCTCCCTGGCGATCTGCCGCAGCACCTGCATGGTGCTCTCCTCCTTGCGCCTGTACTCGCGGACCCTGTCCTCGCGCTCGGCGGCGCGCGCCCGCGCCTCCTCCTCGCGGCGCACCTCGCGCTCGGACCGCCGCCGCCGCGCCGCCTCCTGCGTGCGCTTGTACTCGGCCACCTCGTCAGCCTCGTTGCCGCCCATGAGCTCCGCCTCGCCGACCGCCGCCGCCCCCGGCGACCGCTCGCGGAACCCGCGCATCTTGTCGTTGACCTCGCGCCGCTTCTCCAGCCGCCGCTCCCGCGTGCCCGCGTCCGCGCGAGGGACCAGCTCGTCCAGACGCTCCCGCTGCTGGGTCCGGTCTGCGCGTCGTGCGAGCCGCAGCTGTTCCACGTCGTGCTCGCGATCCTCCTCCACCTGCTCACGCCGCAGCGCTAGGTCCTGCAGGCTCGGTATCCCGGGGCCGTGCCTGGCGGAGCGCGAGGCCGGATCCGACGTGTCATCGTCGGCGGGCAGAGCTGGTCCGTACTCGTCAGACTCGGCATCGCTTTCTTCCTTTTCTTCTACATCCTCGTTCCCCTCTTTGTGACGCGCCGCGCTACTACCGCTATCAGATCTCTCCCGGTCCCGTCGAGCGTAAGGCAGCGGCGGCAGTCTCGAGGATGCGTCCCATCCGTTTGCGTCCCAGTTCCTCCGAGCCTCGGCAAGCATCTCGGGGTCGTACCAGCCCTCGGCCAGCGAGCCGTGGTTCCACTTGCCGACGAAGCTCTTCCAGCGGCCCCTGACCTCCCTCTCGTCCAGCGCCGCGATGTCCTTCTGCTTCTGCACCTCGAGGTACTGCGCGAACAGCGGCCTGAAGTTCTCCAGGTCGGACCGCACCAGGCGTCGCGAGCCGAAGGGGAGTTCGTCTGGTACGTCGGCCGGCTGATACGTCTCGGAGCGATGATGTCGGCGACGCTGGTGGTGTTGCGTCGAAGGCGAACGTGCGCGAGTCCGGTGGTGGGAGCGAGAGTCGGATGGTTGCTCTTCTCTTCTCATCTGCGATGTGCGATCAAGATCGTAGTCGGAGTCGCAGTCTCGGTGCCGTTCGTCTCGTCGATATGTATTATGGCGACTCTGATGTGACCTTTGGCGCGACATCCCCTCGTAGTCACGGGGCGACAACGACCTCCTTGTTTGCATATTGTCTCGTCTACCATCTATGCTCATTTCATCGCCATCGTATCTCCGCTTAGCATGTCTCGTGTCGCGTTCGTCTTCCCCACGCGTTCGCTTGCGGCTCGAATGACGTCGCGTATCGTGTCCCGGGCCATGGCCTCGGTAAGGTCGTGGTTCCGCCATGATGCAACGATAGGATAAATTAAGGTGTCAATAGGATTTGGTGTGCGTCCGAAACCGCAGCGGTGGGAGCAGGGCCCTTGGTGCATATTCGTCCTTGACTAGAAGGCATTGCCGGTTGTACAAGAACAGCAGGCACAGGCTAATAGTCTTTGGTCGGATATTTTCTCCCATATCCCCGGTTGCCCATATCCCCGCTTGTATGCATGTATGTAGCATGTGGGGCTGACTACGGCGAGCTAAGAGACGCAGTCGCATCTGCCCGTATCATGTAAGCAGCACACGTTCATCCACGTGCCACAACCCCTTTTTCCTTTCTCACCAAGCCATGGCCTTCAGTGATATACACGCCTTCGGTGATCTCCAAGAAAGGCGAGTGCATCTTTCAAATCAAGTGCATTCAGTACTATTATCTAGGTTCTGCTCGCTATTGTGATAGGTAAAATATTACCTAAACCTGGCTCTCTCGTGTCCAGGTTCATATTCGCGAGTCCTCTGGTCTCCAAGCACACAGGACTCCTTTGGCATGTTCAGTAGTATATGCGTATATCTCCATCGTAATTCGTGCGGGTGCAGCTGGTTCCGATAGCCTCGCCTCGTTCCCGCAGGAAGAGCATTGCTTTCAGCCTTGGGCTTGCTTCCGCCCATCCTCACATCTTCAGCCTCTCCCCCATGCTAGACAAGTATATACGATTTATATGATTAGGGGTATCGCCAGCTCTATCAAACTCCAGATGCAGAATGCAACTCCAAATCGCCACACGTGAAAAAAACATGCTCTTCATAAAGACAACGTAATCAACCGCCGCCCGTCCACTGATTCGGCGTCTCGCTCCGAGGCTCACGATGGATCATGCAGTTAACGCAACTGCAATTGTCACCACACATGCATGGGTCCGGATACTCCACGAAGAGGAATCGATCTGTCGAAACAATCGACTCTCCCGCGTTCAGCGACTCTGTATCTGACGGGCTCTGCGCTGGCGACGGTGACAATTTGCTCCCGGGTAGCAGCGGGTCCGCCACTCCGTTGCTGATGTCTGCTTTGCCATTGGTATAGCTATTACGCATCATCATCATTGTCTCATGGACAGATTGAAGTGTTGCGTTGTTAAAGGGATGAGCCAAGCAGCCCAGACAATTGCATGCCGGGCCGCAGCTGCAGTTGTGTGTCGTGTCAAAGGTCGGAAAATTCGCTAAATACTGCTGCAATTGCCAGTGCTGCAGAGGCTGTTGATGCGTACCAAAGGAATTGGTTTCTAAATGGGCATCTGGCTGTGAAAATCCGTTTGTGCCGTATGCGGGCTGCTGGGAAAGTGCACCTGGGATGGAACCGTTGCTCATGGGAACATTGCTGTCCATGGGTACACCGGGCATGTATTCGGCCGGACTGAATGGTGACATGGCGAATTCCATCTGTTGCTGATTCGTCATCTGCGGCTGTGTCAGCGTTGGCTGGGAACAGCAGCTTCCACCTCGGTTCGAGATAGGTCCCTGAGACGGAAAGTCTCCATCACTGGACACAGGTGTGTGGTGCGATGAACTGGACGTACCAGGCGTAAGCGTACCAGCATTACCACCCGGGCCGCCAGACATTCCATAGCACGATGTCCTATTGTTCGATGTGCCGTTCTGTAACACGCCGTTGTGTGATACTCCGTTGCTTAGTATGCCGTTGCTGGACATGCCATTGTTGGATACCCCATTGTGCGACATCCCATTTGATATCCTGTTGCTCGATATTCTGTTGTAAGAAGATGGGTTAGAGATTGTAGTCGGCATGTCGTTCTTCGTAGGTGCCACTAGAGGAGCCATGGCTGCGGCTATAGAGGACGTGGGTGAATAGTTCGGATATTGGTTGGGCCGTGAGATCTGGTAAGCAGCCCAATCTTGCGAAGGGACAAAGCCGGCCTGACCCGTCACATCCTTTGGGGACAACTCCCGAGGAAATTCGGTAGCAATCATCAGATTTAGACTGTCGTTCATTCGCTGTAATGCGGAGGAGTCGACGGACAATTTCCGGGCCGGTTTTGTTTTTTGGATCCGATACGATGTGTGCTTTACAGGCGACACGGGTTGATTCTCTGGCGGTTCGGCCTTGACGAGAACAGGCGGGCCATTGGCTTTGTTTGACTGGGTACCACAGGGACACTGTCTTCCTTTGGGTAACGCAGCCGTAGTGACTCCTGATACACATGTACATGCCTTTCCGGGCGCGTGAGGGCAGCTGCTCAACGGTCGACCGGGCTTTCGCACTTGTATCAAGACGCGCTCTTCGCCGTGGCTACACTTCGTGGACCGGTGCCCACGTATGCATGGCTCACTAAGACGAGACGAGATAGCATGTTAGCAAAAGTGTCTAGGCAGTGTCGACTTGGAAAGGGTTTCAAAACATTGATATCCCATGTTAGTTACACAGGCTCCGACCAGAGAGACGCAGTCCGGTCTAGCGTCACGGATCTGCAGCTTGCCGAAACTCGGCCGGATACATGACGGTAATGGGCATAATGATACAAGAAAGATAGGATAGACATACCACGCCATCTTTACGCCATTAACTGTAGGCATCTTGGGCTATATCGCAGTATCGCAGCTTAGTGCGAATGTGACAGAAGAGTTGGCGATGTTCGCGACGGTGAGATGATGAGGAAGGCAGGTCGTACGACCCGCAGCCTTGGACGGACAACCGTGATATGGTAAAGCGCTTGAATAGTCTCTCATAAAGACAGCAAGCTCCGGGCTAGGCCAGAGATGCAGCTCTTCAAGGATGTCCCTTTGAAAGAAAAAGCAGTGGCTACGATGTAAGACGGGAGAGTAAGAAGAGAGCGAGACGGAATGTTACAACGCTTGTAGAAGTTCGAGGCCCGAAAGTAGTCAGAGGGTTCCCGAGGTATCGCATACAGGCGATAGGGCGTAAAAGTATAACGAATGGATCAATACGTATGCTAGGCGCACAGCCTTGCAGAAGTCGGTTCAACCTCGACGTCTAGTACTCCCACGTGGATGGCGCGAGCGCTGGATATGTGTGCCGCTGAGGAGTAAGACGAGCTAAGCAATTAATGATGCGGACCAGGTGTTGCTGGGCCGACACCACGCCTCCGTCGGAGCTTATGGTGCCGATATAGCTGGTGGTAACGAGATATATGATGTACGTGAGGTTGGCGTATCCTGAAGAAACCTAAAGTGGTCGAAGGGTTGGGAACAAGCTCGGGAAGCTGTAGTGGTCTGCTCGGGAAGAAGGTTTCCAGGACCAAGGAGAGGGGAAATGCGCTTCTCGGTCGATATCTCATGTAACGTCCCAGACCAGGGACGTTAGTCCGGTAACCCAGCAAGGTAAGCCTATCGAGTCTGTGGCCAGTCCAGGTGCCAGTCCAGGTGTTTCGAGGCTGCTGACCGGGACCATCTAGGTATCTAGGATACAACAGGTATGTACTCCGGGGAACGCTCGGATATGTAACCCGGACGGCGTGGGGATGGGATCCAGGCTGGTTAATACCCAGTAACGCTTTGTGGCGGTATGCTTCCCAGGAAAGGCCGGTTTGGAATATCCTAACTCTACGAGCTGCGTATACAATCAGCTGTATGGTGCTGGGTTTCAGATCCGAGATGCTATTGCTGTTGCGTAAGGATGTCTCGCTTAGAAGAGGCTTTATTTAGTTGCAATGTGAAGGCGTGGGATGTGTGTGCGTCCTTGTGTCTTTGTCCCAGCCATTGAGTCTCGCGAGTTTCTTCCGGATCGACAGACGGTTGGCGTGTCGAGGCAAGTGAGCGTAACAGTAACGGAAGAGGAGATGGTAGAAGCCGCTCTCACAGGGACCGAACCAGCCTGCTAGTTCAGACTCCAGCAGAAAAGCATACGGAAGAAAGGCAAGGCTGGAGAGGACCAGGAAAATGTGTGAAAAGAAGGTTGATTAGGGATTGTACTATGTAAGTCGTCGCTCTCTGTGGGGGGTTGCCCAAAAACGAGCAAGTTTTGATTGGCTGGCGAGCTCGAAATAGTGCTGACTTAAGTTAGATCCTTTCTTCCCCGACAGGGGTACTCGCTTCTGCATGGACATACATGTATGTACATGTGTCGCATGTACATTCATGTAGCTATCCCACGCTGGCCGGGCTGGGGGGTACATGTGCGACGTGTAGCACATCGCCCGTGCAGCGTAGCGCATCGTACTATGTGGATGGAGAGGGCCCCAAGTACCGGATTGGCAGCAAATGCACTGATAGGGTACCTGACGCGAACTCGAAGGGTCCAGCGGTCGTGCGGCCCTGCAGGAGGCGCGTATCTCGCACGTCCAATGACTTTTCTTCAGGCTTGTGTACCGCTCTGCGGAGGGGCAGAAAGGGGGCTGAAAAGGAGGGGCAACGCCGAGGTCAGAGAGGAAACAAGACGGACTGTACAGTTCTTCTTCCTTTTTTCTTTTTTTTTTTCTCATTTTCATTGCTTCTGGCCGTGGGAAGCGTGGGGCCGCCATCTCGCCACTGTATGCTGTAACATGATATGTAACCCCTAGCTCCCCCTTTAGGCCCAAGTAGCTGATATTTTATTCTTCGCCTTTTGATACCCCAGTTATTGATTAGCACCTATGAGATAGCTATAGCACATCAGATGAAATGACCAGAGAAGCTCAAGTATCATATTAGACGTATCAGACGTTGCAAGGTGGTTGGTGAGCAGCAATGCTCACCGAGAAATCTAGCACGTGTCGAGATCAGAATTGAGGTCATCGTCTAGTTTATTTCAGTACCACCCTGCTACCTAGCACGGCGTTCCAGACCGAAGACTAGTCGATCTTGCGGCTCTTCGGATACGCACTCGGGAAAAGCGAGTTAGCCGCCTGGGCAATGCATGTCTATTAATTGTTCCTAGTCCACTACGAGATGGGATGATCGTCGAGTACCGATTCGGCCGGTTCGGACAAGATCCGATATAAATCAGATCGACATCTAGTGCTCACGTTATTTCCGACAATGTTCCTCAACTCCCGAGTGCTTTACTTTCTCTGTCTTGGTAGGAAAAAGGGATTCTTATTAATACCCTTGCTACCTTAAGTATCTATGTACCTACTCACCAGATACAAGCTGTATTGCCGTATCGTTTGTCTCAATGACAGGACGTGACACGTTGCACAACTGCTGTGCCATGTACCTCGCATGAAATTTCATCGACAAGCCTGGATAGCAAGTTGTGGGCAAACACTTTCAAGAGAGATGATTGTTAGACTGCAACTAGGTCTTGCCTATCAGACCATCTTCCCATTTAATATCAACCCTCTCTCCTACAGTGCTGCCCCAACTATGACATTATATCAAATCTCGGGCAGCCTCTCGAAAATATACCTCCTAGGTATAATACCTGACCTCGAGTGAGCCTCCTCCATTCGCGACTCGCATAAGTGGACCATACGGCACATAGCACTGTTGCTTACGATGGCTGAACTTGCTTATATCTTGCAAAGTACCCAGATCAGATGTTCATAGTCATATTGGATTATCATTCGTCGCGAGCTATTCAGAATCAGCAAACATGTCTACTGCCCTCATACGCCTTCTAGGTTGACTAGGTGCCGGCTGATCCTTGGCAAGAGCTGTCGTTCCAGACTTCTCGACAGCACCACCTTCGCCCTGTTTACTATTGCCGTCGTTGGCATCACCCATTGAAGGCTTTCCAGCTTTGTCCGGGTCTGCTTGACCCGCATCGCCTTGATCCATCGGTGTCCCGTCCTCATCCTCGTCCATTGGAACGCCATCTATATCGGTATCCAGATCTTCCTCGTCGATCGACATTTGATCATCCATGGCCTCGCCATCTACGGCGTCGACGTCCATCTTGGACCCATCGTCGTATCGTTGTGCAGCACCCGCGGGTATTGGCACGAACCCTTTCCCTTCGTTCTGCGTCATGCCAGCGCCAGCCTCTACCGGTTTCCACTTGCCCTTCTTGGCGACTTCGTCCACTTGCTCCTCCTTCTTCGCACTAGACGGGTTCTCGAACGTCTCGGCGAACAGCTGCTGGCTCTCCTGCGGAAATGCGCACCAGCCCTCCCATAAACTCAGCACTAACTTGACGCTTCGCTTCCACTTCTCCGCCCTTAGACGGCCCCAGTTGAGTCGATCCGCGATGAGACCTAAAGTCTCGAAGACCTTACTACCCTTGAGAGATGCCTCAAAGAGCTGACGGTACCGCCAAGCATGCCGAACGCCGCTCGTCGCAGACGACGAGAGTAGATCGCTCACGACATACAAGCCGATGAGGCTTGCGGCGCTTGTATCTTGGGCCTCGTTCGGCTTTGCGGTCGGGTCTTCGGGCAAAGGCGTCGAGTTGTGCGATTCACCATTATGTTCCCCATCCTTGGTAGCTCTAGTAAATTCCGGGTTGGCCAAAGTCAACGCAAATGGCCTTGTAACGTTCGCTACGACCATATCCACTATCTCGTCCGCACCTCTGCTCGCATGGGTGATGGCGAATGTCGTAACCCTAGCTATATCGCCCTTCCGAATCTTTGTCAATGTTGTAGGAAGCCGGGCTAGCAGATGTGCCAGCCTTGCCTTGTCGAGCGGGTTTAAATATGCGTTTTCGTTATCACCCACGTCCGCTGGCTTGTTCCCTTCGTCTTCATAGTCTTCCTCGTCGGATGAGTTGTATTCCGGATCTGATACAAACTCATCGATCGTGGTAGCATACTCGTACGGTAACCCTTCCTCGGGCATCCTCCAAGCATGGCTGCCTTCGAACAGAGGTAGATATTTCCCCTGCTGACTAGCCTTAGCTTGGGCACCAGTAATGACTTCCCATAGCCGCCACCGATACCAGACACCGCCCTCGCTCCGAGCGTCCCATAACCACGCCCATTTCTCTTCTCTCTGGACGTCGGGCCGCGACATTAGCAACGCTTCAAACTCGGGCCCATGGGCCAGCACTGCCTCGATAACCTTATGGATGAGTTGAAGCTGCTTTATATCCCTTGGTGCCTGGACGGGGACGTGCAGGATAGTGCGATTTATCGGCCCTCCGCCTACGCCGTAGGAAGAAGGCGGAGCAAACCCGCGTTGGAAACCACCGGGATGGTGGGAATTGTTATCATTGTTTTGGGGAACCGGTTTTGCGCCAAAAGGCTGAGAAGTAACTGAGGACGTGAGACTCGACGTGGCCGTAGCAGTGGTGACGGCGGACGATAGATGTCTATGTAATGATAGGTAGAACCCGTAGCCTAGATATCGGTTCTGCAAGGAGCTGACTGCGGCGTCGATATCAGTTGCCGGCGTCTCCTTGGATAACGTGACGATGGCACTGATTGACTTCCTCTCAGTGCTTCCCGAAACACCAGGCATGATCTTCACATTCTCTACGGTCAGGTTTGAGGGCATCAAGGCCTTTATCACCGCAGGAGAAGTGCCCGGCGGTAGGTTAGACAGGCGCAGCGTAGGCTTTGCTATAGCCTTCTGCTCAGCCAGGTCTCTAGCTCTCGCGTCGCCTTCGTCATCGCTTGTATTAAACGCCTTGGAAATAGCCTTCGGTCTCGGCGCATGACCGTCGTCGCTATCGTCGTCGTGAAATCCAAGCCGACCTCGAGTCTCGTCGCCTCTTCTATTGAAGCTCTGTTGGGGCGTCTCGACCCTCCTCTTATTGGCAAAGGACGTCGGTGCAGGGCCTAAAGACCCAGGACCACTCTTCAGGCCAGACATGCCACCCGGCCCGGCACCGAAATATCTCTTTGGCGGCCCTGCTCTTGACCCATCTCGCCCAAACGGCGTGCTCTGCGGGCGAGCTCCAAACGAGCCCTGTTGACTGGAAGCCGCGGCGCCATCGTTGTCGTCGTCCTGATCGAAGCTCTTCACAAAGCTCTCGTATACCGCTGCGGTCTCGGCGGCTTCCCGCTTGCGCTTGGCCTCGGCGTCGGCCTTTTGCTTCTCGAACGCGGATTGCTTGGACGGCTTCTGGAGCTTCGCCTCGACGTCTGGGAAATCGGCAAGTTTCTTGGACGAGGAAGACATCGCGGGCGATCAGGTAGGGTATCGTTTGCCTGGTTTAATCGTCGTTTCAGCTTTGCATCGCGCAGGTATTCGGCCTCG
The DNA here is from genome assembly GCA_022432365.1 of Hypoxylon sp. FL1284. Taxonomy (NCBI): domain Eukaryota; kingdom Fungi; phylum Ascomycota; class Sordariomycetes; order Xylariales; family Hypoxylaceae; genus Hypoxylon; species Hypoxylon sp. FL1284. Next base: position 506,119 of record JAJJXE010000003.1, on the reverse strand, counting down.
TCGCAATAGAAAAGCATTCGCGAAAGGAGCTCGTGATTACGTGTTGAAGCGCGCTGGAGGTACCTGCCAAGCTTTCCAAGGCTCTTTGACAAATACTCAGCTTATATGCATATTCTTCAGTGTCTATGCCTATATGCACCTACGCGTAAAGCAACCCCTCCTAGACTCGGACCCCGCGCCCTTTGTGTCACAAGAATTTGACAATAGGCTACCTTCTCGTATGTTATCAAGACCATTTCTACGAGGTGACTGTTCTCGGAAGGGACCGGCAAGAAGGTGTATATAAAAGTAGCCGGTAATATCTTGTATATTTGTTTCCTACCTATCACGCGTGAGCATCTCGTGGCACATGCCTCATACCGTAATCCATACGCATAGATTAACCCACACCCCTCCTATACGTCTCCGCGTTTCCTCCTCTCAGCTTAGGTAGCATTTTTCGAAAGTAAGCCAGCCATGGCGTCATCCGAGGTGACCGCGGCCGACGTGACGCTGACGCCCGCCGACCCCGCGGCGGTCGCGGCCTACGAGGCGCCCGCGAGCGTGCTGATCGTGGGCGCGGGCGTCTTCGGGCTCGGCACGGCGCTGGCGCTGGCGCGGCGGCCCGAGTTCGCGCGCGCGTCCGTCACGGTGCTGGACCGGTCGCCGGAGGGCCGCGAGTTCCCGTCGCGCGACGCGGCCTCGATCGACTCGTCGCGCATCGTGCGGCCCGACTACGCGGACCCGGCTTACGCGGCCCTGGCGTCCGAGGCGCAGGCGCACTGGCGAAAGACGGGCCCGGGCGATCTGGGGGCCGACGGCCGCTACGCCGAGTCTGGGCTGCTCATCGGCGGCGAGGCGGGCCCCATGGAGCACGAGGACGGGTCGCCGACGGGCATCGCGTACGCCAAGAAGAGCTGGGTTAACGCGCTGGCGCTCGCCGAGCGCGAGGGCCGCCCGCTCAGCTCCATCCGCATGCTCGCCTACCCCGGTGCCATCGCCAAGATCTCGGGCACCGGCGGCGCCTTCGCCGACTGGGGCTACCTCAACGAGACGAGCGGCTGGGCCGACGCCGAGCGCGGCATGCGGTGGCTCTACGAGCAGGTCGCCGCCACGGGCCGCATCACCTTCGTCCATGGCACTGCTGAGAGCCTCGAGGCCGACGAGACGACCGGCCGCGTCACGGGCGCGCGATTGCAGGACGGCAGCACACTCTCGGCCGACCTGGTCATCGCGGCCGCCGGCGCGTGGACCCCGATGCTCGTCGACCTCTCGTCGCAGGCCGCGGCCACCGGCCAGGGGCTCGGCTACCTCGACCTGACAGAGGAGGAGCAGGCGCGGCTGGAGAAGATGCCCGTGCTGCTCAACATCTCGACGGGCTTCTTCGTCCTCCCGCCCCGGAACCGCGTTCTCAAGGTCGCGCGCCACAGCTACGGATACCTGAACCCCCAGCCGCTCTCCAGGCCGCCTCTGGGCGTCCCCGGGTCCAAGCCGCCTCCGACGCTCGTCTCGCAACCCTTCACGCACCTCGACGACGCGAACCTCTCGATCCCCCCCGAGGCCGAGACGGCCCTGCGCGATGCCCTGCACAGGTTCATACCCTGGCTGGAGCTAAAAGACAGGCCTTTCTCTCATACCCGTCTCTGCTGGTACACAGACACGGCTACCGGCGACTGGATTATAGACTATCACCCCTACTGGAAAGGCCTGTTCCTTGCTACTGGCGGGAGTGGACACGCCTACAAGTTCTTACCTGTCATAGGCGATAAGGTCGTAGACTGTATCATGGGCAAATGCCCTGCAGACTTCCAAAAGAAATGGAAGTGGACAGAACGACAAGACCCTGAGCGGCCTATCGTCACACAAGACGGGAGCCGTGGTGGCCAAATAGGTCTTGTCTTAGGCGACGAGTTCAAGAAGACTACGGTGTAGAGCAAACTTCATGCAATAGAGATAGACAAACGGAACTTCACATATTGAAAACACTCAAGAAAGTTGCATGATGCAAATCAATTCGTGCGCAAGCGCATATGCTCTACCTAGAGGGGCTGTCCGCGTCAAGTCAAAGACTTGGTTTACTTGCCATGACGGAATGGAATTCGGTGAGATATAGCCAGATGCTTCGCAACGATTCAGAGCCTCATGGAATGATAGCCGCGCAAGGACGGATCATAACCATCTCGAAAGTGACCCCCCTTGAGGCTAACGTTGAATGGGTTCGTCTTTCATAACCTCATTGCTCTTCCCCCTGTCTAAACCCTTCTTCCCCTAGGGTTGAATTAGGACGGCGTGTTCCGACCAGCGCGAATACCGTCAGTATACGACTGTGCAATCTAAGCCCGTATGACGGCCCTTGACAACATGTTTATTTTTTTTTATGGTTTTTCCTTTTTTTGTTTTTCCTCCGATGATCATCCCTCGCCAGTCCGATGTAGTTCATTCCTTTGTGTAACGCCGATGCAATGCAACGCAAAAAGTGACAATGGTACAAGCGAAGACTAAGGACTGTGGCCTGTCCCAAGACTTGCTAGTTTTCATGAAATTCGCCGTCGTGAAATCGTGAAGTCGGTAATGTACAATCCGCCGTTGGCCGCCGAGTTGAAATGTGCGGCACCTAAGTTCTGCGAAGCGCGGAGAACTTAGACCTTGCGGAAATCTATAGAATGTTAGTGTCATGTATGGAGGCAAATCTAGTCTGGAAAGCATACCTTGAAGGACGGGGTAGATCATCTCGAAGGCCTGGTAGATCTCCTCACGAACTTTGGCGCCCGTCAAGACGATCTTGCCGCTCACGAAGATCAGTAGCACGATCTTCGGCTTGATCATGCGGTAGATGAGGCCAGGGAACAACTCAGGCTCGTAGGAGCTGAAGTTGTGGTGGCGCGAAGCGAGACCCTCAAGGCGAATGGGGAACTTGATGTCGCAGCTGCCGACGATGTTCTGGATCTTAAAGTCGCTGAACTTGGCGTTGAAGCCAAGCTTCTGGATGATTCGAGCATACTTGCGGGATGCGAGCTTCGAGTCGTCCTCGGACTTGGCACCAGTCACGACCATCTTGCCGGAGGCGAAGATGAGGGCAGTGGTCTTGGGTTCGCGGATTCGCATGATGACAGCGGCGAAACGCTAGGTCGGTTAGCCAATTGCTCGCATTCGAGAATGGCAGGACAGCAAGTATGCATACCTTGGGGTTGTACTCAGCGTTGCGCGCGTGCAGGGCAATCGTCTTCAGGTCCAAGCGGCACTCAAGATTGACCGTAGCGACGATGTTCCTTTAGTCATGCCTTGTGAGCCCAAGGTCAGATGCAACGAGGTACAGGTTATACATACTGCAGAGTGGGAGTCAGGCCACTACCTCCCTGAACAGCAGCAGGCGTGGCGGCAGGCGTAGCGGGAGTCACCCCGGTACCGTTAGCGGCCTGCTGGTTAGGCTTCTGGCCGTTGACCTTGTCGACATCGTAGGAGGGCGGGGTAAGGTCGCCAGCACCTCCGGGGAAGGAGAGAGAGCCGGGTGCAGTAAAAGCCTTAGCCTGTTCGGCAGTAGAGGGATGGGTATGAAAGCCGTCCATCTTGCGGTTGAGTAGAGTTGACAGTGGTCCGATGAATTAGACCTGGGAATTGACTGTTAGACAAGACTGCTGATTGACCGATTGATCTGTGCAGGGAATCTTGGCAGAGACACAGAGCGTGTAAAGAGCGGGAGTGTTGGGTGAACACGTTAAACAATGATGGTAGTGGTGTTGCAAGAAAAAGTGCTGAAAACAAGAACTGAAAAGTGCTGATGGAAAAGAGTGCGGGGGAGAAAAAAGGCGTAGGAGGGAAGAGAAGAGCGAAACTCGCCAACGCTTATATGCTTTTTTTTTCTGCGAATTGTGGGAGGCGGTTGGCTGGCAACGAAGCGTCGTCGTTAACCGGTAACGGGCACGTGTGTTGCGGCGGGAAGAGATGCGATGGTGGGGCTCTTGCTCTCTGCTGTTTGCTCTCTGCTCTACGGGGACAAACACAGGTGATAGGAAAATTGGCTGCCTTACCAACTGTATCTGTAGGAGATGAACAAGTGAATGTCTCCCCTACGGCGGTAAACAGAAAGGGCGATACGATGACTTGATCGAGATCTTTCGACCAGTCGACCTAGTGACACAACACGCAACGGAGTCAAATATCAAAGCGATGACAAATCGGTCGCGAAACCGATGAGATCGTCGGCAGCCTTTCCGGGGATGCGAAGCCCAAGATGCACGAGTGCTGTCGAGGTCGATGGATCTCGTGGGATTCGCCAACAACGACGGCGACTACTCGGTATCTCGCAGCGACGGTATCGGGGGAGAAGGTGTGCGTCCTCAACCTTGTCTTCTTGTCTAGGAAAACTCGTCTATTGTTCGTCTATCTTTTTTTTGCTTTTGCTTCTTTGGCTACACTGCACCGTGACCCGTGCGGTGAGGATTAGAGGTACGATGTGGATGGTTCTCGCGGGCTTGCTCGAGTCTGATATAGACGAGCAGCGAGAGTGGAGTCAACCTGAAGAGTCGAGGTTGATCCCGAGGTCTTCGTCACGCCTATTGGATTTGTCTTAGCTGAGGAAGCACGGGTAAACGAAGACACGCAATCATTCCGGAATAAGAAAGACGAGGCAAGACAGGCTGGGAGTTGATAATGCCCAGACTGGATTGCGGTAACACGTGATGTGAAAGAGTGAGGGTTGAGGCGAAGTGTGTCGTTGAAAGAAAAGTGGTTGGCAAGCTTTGACAGGTGACAGTTGAAGTGTGGGGGTTTAAGTACACATCATAAATGTCATAGTGGGAAGGTGCGGGGGGAAGGGTACCTCAGGCAGGAAGCAAGCAACGCACACAAGACGAGAAGACCAAGCAAACACGCCCGAGAGAAAGAGAAAGAGAAAGAAGAAAAAAAAAAAAAAGTACGTACTCTCGAATCACTGGTTCACTGGTTGGATACGGTGGGTCCAACAGTGTTTGACTCGGCGAGACGGGACGAAGAGATTAAATGGGGAGAGTGGCCAAGTGCAGACGTAATTGACAGGTGCAGAGACTGGCAGCTGTCAGGAAAATATTACGTGCGGCTGGTGATGTGGCGGCGTTGTGGCTGGGGGGATTAGTGAGGGTTAAGAAAAAAGGAGGGGGACCTTCGGGTCGGGGCTTCCGCGCAAGAATTTTTCGAAACATCCAAGTTGAGGGGATGAAGGGCAATTTATAATTTTTGGACTCTTGGGCGCTCGTGCAAGTGCGCATAAAGTTTTCAGCAGCCCACGCCCCAGTGTGGCGGAAACCCACCACGGCTGGTCCTTGATTCCCACCCTTAGCGGCCGCGCTAGCATCCTTCCGCCCAATCAAACGCCGCCGCTTGCCCCTTATTTTACCTGTGCAATTTTTTTCTTCTTTCCTTACTCGTTCCTCTTAGCCTCCATGTTCTTCCCAAGTCGCTCTCATGTTCCTCGTCTTCCGCCTATTTTCCCTATCTCGCCGTCCGTCACGACCGCGTATCCCCTCATCACCTGCCGCCTGCTGTCCTTCGTTCCCGGAAAACAGCCGCATCGCCTGCGTATCGAGCCCCCCGTGCTGCCCGTGATGCTGTTTCGCGTATACGGTGCGATCAGTTTACCGAAAACGCTTCTGTGACGGCGTCGGGGCAAGGAAATGCATGACTCGGCCAACGACATGCGTGTGTGCGCGCGGCCACGCAGACGCATCGTCACTCAAGTCTCGCTAACAGGACTCGCACTGGGCTAGGCGAGCTAGGTGTCCGACAGCCAACCGTGTCAGAACTGGCAGCGCTCAAGGGGGGGCTCGGACACCCAACCATCTTGGTGTGGTGGGTTGAAGGGGCGTTTTAGACCCCAACCACACGGCACCCTGCAAGCCTGGCGACTGGGCCTCAATGGTCTGAACCGTTTGCCTGCGACACTATCCCTTCCGCTAATATCCCCCCATTTTTTCCTTTTTTTTTCTCCTTCCCTGAAACGTCCACATTTGTCCCCTATTCTCATGCTTTTTCTGTTTTGAACTCTTGGCCAACCCTCCACAGTCCCGTCTCACTCAGCGCTACACGCTACTCTAATACCCTAAACTACAGATCAAGCCCATAGCCTCGGTGTCCGTTGCTGATGGATATCACAAACAGACGAGCAACCGCGACAATATCTGCGAGCGATATATTCCACTTTGCGGCCTTTTCGCGTCATTCTCATTCATCTCTTAGGGTCCGCAAGACGATAACTCGCTAGGCTGTATCGTCACACTCGGCCATGATACTAGTTTCTTTTATTTGACCTGTTCCCCTTTTTCTTTGTCTGGTGCGATGATCCCTCGTTGATCTGTGGTAAGTCTCATTTCGGTGGTTTCGGGGGGCCGCCAAACCCAACCGCAATCGGACATTATGCCCACTACTTGCAGCCCTCCAGCCCTTGAGCCATCACCGCGATCTATCCCATATTCTTTTCGCTCATCCTAGACAGGCTGTCATAGCAGAGATATGAGATGGTACGTATGCCTTTAACACCTTGGCTAAGGTGTTCATGATGTCCTCAACGTTACAGAATGCGACTTATGGCATGTTGGGCTTCAGGGCTCCAGCGCCCCCCAGGTCCTCAGGCCCCCAGGGCTCTGAGCTAGACATACCAGACAGGTCTAGGGTATGCTGATCGGAAATTAGACGACGCCCTTTTACGCACACCCCCTTACTCTAGCAGCCATTATTTGGTTTCGTATTATGTCGGTACACACAGGTGGGCCTAGTGCTACATGGTAGCCTCCTGGGTCACCCCTGTCTGCTGTCATTCCTCGGCTGGGTACTTTTTCTTTTCTTGAGCATGAAAATTTTTCTTCACTTCAGAAGAGAAAAGAGGAAAAATCCTTCACTAGCAGCCGACTCGCAGAACTGGGAGATTGCCAGCCAGTTAAGCCAGCCTCGTCCTCACTCGTTCACAGGCCTAGTTCAGCTATGGCCGTATCAGCCCGAAATATCAAGTACCTGCTCACTGGTAGTGTCTAGGCACTTTGCGCGTAGCCATTCACGCTTGTCTTGGCGCTTTATGACTCATTCTCACGAGCATTTTCGCGCATAGAATTTAATGCATTGTTCAGTCGCTTTCGTCTTTGTCCGTGACTCTGCGTCCATACCTGCCTAAGGTTATAAGCACGTATCGGTCGTGGATACAGAACAAAGAGAGGTAGGGTATCAATCTCATCCTTTCATCAAAATTTCGTCGCTTCTGCCTGGCAGCCTGGACGCAAAGATTTCGCGCGTCGCTCGTCATGACGACGCCTCTTGGCAGCCTGGGGGGGGACAGAAGCAGAGAGACAGGGAGGCCGAAGCAGGCTGAGCCCGGCTGGTATGGGACGTGTATAAATGTATGGATTGCTCAAATGACCCGATGCAACACTGCTGTCTGACAATGCAGGCTGCACAAAAATCCGCGGCTTGGACATGACAAGTATCCTCAGGTAACCAGTGCTGTACCTCGGGCGCGTACTGTGCTCACGGTTTGCGCATTGCCTATCGCACATGTGACAGATCACGATCCCTGGTAACGCTGGTAACAAACAGGCTTTGCCAGACTGAACCAGTAAGTCGAATATGATCCTTGTTCAATACTAGGCTACGCAGCTAGGAATGTACATACAACACAACCATATCAGATATCCCCCGTAACATAACTTGAGTCTGCGAGGTAAAGTTACGAGCATATTCAGAGACCAGTCAAATTGGACTGATCTAGAGGCTGGTTTCGCTATATGTTATCATATTCGACCTGAGCACAGCCTCACAGTCTTCCTGAATCTAGACGTCACAGGCTCACGGAGACTCCTTACTGCCTCGGCCGAGAACAAGATACATCGGTACTTATATTAAGGTGTACTATGTACACAAGTGCGCACAACCTTGTGGGTGTCCATGTCAGGTCGATCGTAATATAACCTGACAAGACAGAGCTCAACCAAGCTCTTTCCGATTAACTTCTTCGTAATATCTGCGCTCATATGAGTGACGACACCTCCGTGCTGGAACTCTCAGCATTTATTAGACCGCCCATCAGGGATGTTTTCATCTCACATGATATGTCAAACGTCTAGGTACTACGGTATCTCTATACGAGGGCGGTCCCTTGAGAAATAGGGGGGTCCAACCACGTGAATTAGCTGGTAAACGGTTTCTTATATCCATAGTAAGCCATTCCTTTCCGCTAGGTTTTAGTTAGATCCAGCATAACTTATGACTCTTTCCTCTCGTCGTTACATCACAGATTAGACTATGAAAGTCCTATCCTAGCTACCTCACACACAAGGCATTGCCGGTGATGGGCCGTAAGTTAAGTGTATACCGAGACTTATTACATAGTAATATCATGTTGAACTGCTGACTCGCACCGGCTCGCAGTAATGACTAGCATAATAAATCAAGGAAAGAAACATGTACTTCTTTGAATGGCATCAGGTCCTAGAACATGTCAACACCGAGTCTTGTCAAATTTTTTCAAAGATAGCACCACGCCGCAGCGTTAATCGGCGCCTATGCTAAGTGTGACCAAGGAATAATGTTATGCACTGAGGATCGGAGGTGGTGTTATATCGGGCTAGTACACAGAGACAGCTCCGACCGGTTTGAACCGGTCGAGGTTGAAAAACCAAAGCTCCGATATGCAAGTCGCCGGCATCCGGCAGTTTGTAGGACTACGCGTGGGGTGATAGGGTAGACGGGACAAGAATTTGTGGAATTTGAAAGAAAAAAAGAAGAAAAAATTCAGTAATGATGTGATTTAGTGGGGGGGCGTTTCCACTGGGGCGGCTCGGATAGCTTCTAGAACCTGACTTAGGGCTACCCGAGCTCTGTTCGCCTAAGTCATGTCTTGGTATGGCCGTCGTATGTGCGGCTGCAAGCTGTATAGCACCATGGCTGTCATGCTGTTGTTGATGTCGTGTCCGCTTGCCGTTCGCTTGAACGTCGGTGTCCCTAAGCCCCGGGTATCCCTGTACGACCCCATGGATCAAGAGGCTCACCCACTTCACCCACACGCGGTAACACCTCCACACTCGACGTCTAGGTATCAGATCACCTATAACTTAAAGTAAGATAACATCCAAACTTGGTCTATTACGTACGCAGCCTGTGAACTGACCAAGAAAGATCTTGCTATTCGAACTAAATAAGGGAACGTATTTACTTAGGGAGGTAAAAGCCCCTGGCAGCCGGGCCGGGACTGACTCCGAGCACAAGTCGGTGTATGGCTTGGTATTAGTTGAATCCCTTCAGCCTATCCATTCGCTACGGGCCTCCATTTGCGCATTCTCGTCTAGATATGTACCTGAATACAGGCTGGTAGGCCCCTACCTAGGTAGTCACCGCCACTTGGGCTCCCGTACCTGCGTCCTCCCAAGGCCCCTTCTACTTACTGTACCTCCCCTAGGGATCTGGCCTGCTGGCGAGTTGGCGAGGCGTTGTCAACGTCCCACGGCAGCTCCGCTTACGGCGCCATTCGCTGTACTACTGCAGACAGACGTCACCTGCTCGTAGACTTCTGGAGAGGGTTATCTTTAAGAGATTTTCTTTTTCCTTCGCAATCTAGAGTCCAATCCCCCGGTTTCTCCTGCTTTCTGTCGATCCCGATCCCCAGCAAAGAACGCGGATTTCTAATCTATCGTTTCTCCCCCTGATCTTGAATTGAGATACCGAAGTGAAGGGCGAGTTGTCGCGTACCTGGACCGCGAGATTCCTGCTTAGAGCTGAGACCCATCGGAAGATCCGACCCTTTTCCTGGTTTCGTAGCCCCGGGGTTGAGCCCGATTGGCCAAAAAAGAGAAAAACATGACTGTAATCGACATCGGCAAGGACTTGTCTGCACTCTTCGGGGCGCAGGCGAAGCATACACCAGATGCTATAGCCCTGGAAGACGGGCCTACAGCACTGACATATGCCGAGCTCGACCGAAAGGTCGATGCCCTTGCTACCCGTCTCCGGCATGATGGAGTCGGGCGGGACACTCTAGTCGGCGTCCTGCTTGGACGAAGCGCCGATTACGTGATCTCGTGCATTGCAGCGCTTCGTGCCGGCGGGGCATTCTTAGTTCTCGAGCTTGCCTATCCGCCGAGCCTCCTGGCCGACGTCATTGAAGACGCCCGGCCAGCCGTGGTGATCACCCACACGGCGCACGCCGGCAAAGTAAAATCCGGCACTCCTTTGATTATACTTGATGATGGAACGGCAAACACGGACGGGGCTGCTTTGCCGGATGGATCGGCCAACGGCCTACCTCCGTTACCGTCTGAAGATGACCTAGAAAAGCTCGCGTTCGTGTCGTATTCATCCGGCACTACAGGAAAGCCGAAAGGGATCGCAAACCCGCACAGGGCGGCTGTTCTGTCGTACGACTTGAGATTTGGCTTGAGCGATCTCAAACCGGGCGACCGTGTAGCCTGCAATGTCTTCTTCGTCTGGGAGATTCTGCGCCCCTTACTTCGCGGAGCGACGGTGGTCACCGTGCCGGATGAGACAAGCTACGATCCGGTTGCTCTCGTTGAATTGCTTCGCTCGAAGAATATCACGGAGACTCTCATGACCCCTACCTTGCTTGCGACAGTGCTCTCCCGACACTCCCAGCTTGGGAGTCGCCTTCCGCAGCTGCGTACTGTGTGGCTCAATGGCGAGGTTGTGACTACTGACCTGGCCCGCCGCGGCCTGAAAGCTCTCCCGAACGCACGTCTACTGAACTGTTATAGCGCCAGTGAAACTCATGAGATTGCGTGCGGAGACATAAGGGAGATGTTTGATGATGAAGCTCGTGTCGTCCCTGTTGGACCTCCCATGGATCCGGAGCACACGTACATCCTTGACGAAGACGGCAAGAAGGTCGAACCAGGGGTCAGTGGTGAGCTGTTCGTCGGCGGAAAGCTTCTGGCCCGAGGCTATCTCAATCTGCCAGAGGCAACCGCAAAGGCATTTAGCGATGATGTATTGAATCCGACCCCCGGGGCACGGATGTACAGGACCGGTGACACAGCGCGAATACTTCCTTCAGGACTCCTAGAGATCACTGGTCGTGTGGGAGCCATGATCAAAATCAGGGGCTATAGCGTGCAGCCACCAGCCGTGGAGAACGCCATCATAAAACATCTCGCTGTGCACAACTGTGCCGTGGTCGCTCACGGGGACGGCCTTGACCGCCAACTTCTTGCGTATATTGTACCTGACCTAGAAGAACCCGGAGATCGGACGGTGGTCAAAATAGACGAGTCCGGATTCAGCCCCGCGGCTCGGCGGGCGCTGTCGGAACACCTAGCACACTACATGATCCCAGCACTGTGGGTAGAACTAGATAGCCTGCCTACTCACGAGGTGTCTGGCAAAGTTGACCTCAAGCGTCTTCCCCCGCCGACCAAGTCACGAAGCCCTACCTCGTCGATGGGTCCTGGCCAAAACGGAGATCGAAACCAGAAGATAACTATCGAGGACATCGCGAAGATGTGGGCTGTGGCTCTCGGCATACCCTTCAAGTCTGTGATGCAGCAAGAACACGACTTTTTTGATCTGGGCGGTCATTCTCTGGCTCTTGTCGACCTGCTCACGAGAGTGACGGGGGCCTATGGTTTCCCCGTGCCTTTGGGACAACTTGCCGGAAACCCTACGCTCCAGGGGCACCTAAAGGTTGTGTGTGATGCTCGTGATGGACACACTGCAGCGGTACAGGCCGATTTGCCTGCCGTCTTGCGTGATGACGCCGTTCTCCCATCTGAGATAAAGCCTTCGAGCGCGAAAATGCAACGCCTCAGCGACGCGAACACAGTCTTGCTGACCGGCACGACAGGGTTTCTGGGCGCATTCCTGCTGAGCACCATTTTAGAATCTACTTCAGCACAAGTCATATGTCTCGTTCGTTTCGCCGACCTCTCGAGCAGCAACGAGTCTGCTGCTGTCGCACGAATTCGCAAGAATCTCCTCGACCTCGGTCTCTGGAACGACTCGATTCTGGATCGTATCGAAGTCTTACCGGCAAACCTGGCCCGGAAGCGCTTCGGACTCTCGCCCGAAAGCTTCGGGAACTTGGCGGCTCGCGTGCAGGTCATTATCCATTCTGCTGCCACGGTCAACCTCGTCTACCCGTATGCGGCTATGCAGGGTGCCAACGTATTCGGCACTCGAGAGATCTTGCGTCTCGCATGCCAAGGCGGCGCGACTGTTCACCACATCTCTACGAATGGCGTACTGCCACCTTCGGTTGAAGGCTGGTCTGAAGACGCCATGCTAGCAGTTGAAGAGGTGCCGGAAAAGCTCTTAGACGGATACGGTCAGACAAAATGGGTAGCAGAGCAACTGGTCCTCGAGGCTGCCAAGAGTGGACTGCCTGCGAGAATATACCGGCCTGGAACGATTAGTGGTCACAGTACCTCCGGCTCCACGAATACGTATGATCTTTTGAACGCATTGATCGTGGAGTCGCTCCAGCTAGGACATGCGCCGGATATCGAGGGCTGGTACGCAGAGATGACTCCGGTCGACTTTGTCAGCAAGGCTATCACATCACTTGCGGATCTTGCCGATACAGACCAGCGCGTCTTCCACCTCGGCGACCCGTCCCCGGTGCCTACCAAGGAGGTCTTTGGCATTCTTGGCGAGCTTGGATACCCGACGGAGCCGCTCGGATGGGACGAATGGGTCAGCCTATGGGAAGAGAAACGAGGTTCCAACAAGGGAGATAACATCTTCACTGTCGACATCCTCCGCCGCGGCATGCCCACCGTCGACTTCCTGAAGTGCGTCACCGTTCTCAAGGATCCAGCCACGGGACCCGCCCTGGCTAAGACCGGCCTCGACCGCCCAAAGATCGACAACAAGCTGCTCGAGATCTACGCGCGCCACTTCCGCGCCCGGGGCTGGCTGCCGCGCGCGCCCCGGCGGATCCCAACCAGCGGAGCCTCCCAGCCCGCCGGGCGCGGCCCACTGGCCGGCCGCGTCGCCGTCGTCACGGGCGCGTCCTCGGGCATCGGGGCCGCAGTAGCTACGGCCCTGGCCCGGGAGGGCGCCGACGTGGCGATCGCAGCGCGCCGCATCGAGGAGCTCGAGTCCCTCAAGGCCAGGCTAGCGGGGACCGGGGGCGGCCGGGTGCTGGCGCAGCGGACGGACGTGACGGACCGCCGGTCGGTCGAGGCGCTGATGCGTGCGGCAGCGGAACAGCTGGGGCCGGTCGACGTGCTGGTGTGCTGCGCGGGCGTCATGTACTTCACCATGGTGGCCAACGTGCACGCGGAGGAGTGGGAGCGCACCGTCGACGTCAACTGCAAGGGGCTGCTGCACTGCCTGGGCGCGACGATCCCGGGGATGCTGTCGCGCGGCGGCAACAGCCACGTCGTCGCCATCTCGTCGGACGCCGGCCGCAAGGTGTTCCCGGGGCTCGGCGTGTACTCGGCCAGCAAGTTCTTCGTCGAGGCGACGCTGCAGAGCCTGCGCCTCGAGACGGCCGGCTCGGGGCTCCGCGTCACCTCCGTCCAGCCCGGCAACACCGACACCGGCCTCCTCGCCACCTCGACCGACGCCGACGCCCTCAAGAAGTACGGCGAGCCCACCGGCGCCCGCGTCCTCGACGCCGAGGACGTGGCCCGCGCCGTCGTCTACGCCCTCGTGCAGCCCCCCCACGTCGCCGTCAACGAGGTCCTCGTCGAGCCTAGGGACGAGCCTATCTAGGTGCTTGAGGCGCAGTCGTTACGGATGGGCTAGCTAGTGCGGGGTTCTGGAAGTTGGTCAAGGGTCGCTGAAACGAGATACGTATCAATGTCGTACATTTCTAGAAACGGGATCGTCTGATTTTCTTTCCACTTTCTTATGTTGATCTGTTTCTCTCGGTATGATGATCACGAATACATTGTAAAGTCAGAGACGTTGACGGGCTAGAGAGTGTTTGTATCATGTCGAATGAACATGGCCCGGGATGTCAGTTATTCATAAATAAAGGCTGGACGATGAGGAGGCACGTAGGAGAGCCCGAGAGTGTGCGCTTAATACGGTATTCTATTGTGCTACGTAAGAGGAACGGCTTTGCCGCCCACTTAGTTGAAACAGACATATGGTGTAGGGTATCATCATACTTGAGCCTTCAGCGGCATGGTTTGAAATGCCTATAATACCAATGGCAATGTCATATTAGCAACGCATGCCTGATGAGGTAGGTATACAATAGAGCTGGAGACTGGATAACACATGCACAAAACATTTCACAAAGCTCGCAATGATCCAAAAATTTTCCCACATCCTCTTTTATTTGGCGTTCTTGTTTTCCGAGTCATGTGTATATATAAAGAAACAGAAGAAAAATCGTGACAGGCGCTTGAGCGCGGAGGCCGTTACCGATTCCCAACGCCCACCGTCAGCCTAGCAGCTTCGTAAGGCTCAGACGGTAGACAAGCGCGCTGCCGTACACGTACGTCCTAGACTAGCTAGAAGCTTCACACGCCTCCTTGAAATACCGTTCCCCGTCATACCCCCCTCCCTTTGATATACCGAGAGAAAAACCCAATGTCTATACCTATTTTTACACACGACCTCCCTACTCCTCTTTCACTCTTCCAAGCTCCAGATGTGGGAAGTACGAAACGCACTCAGTGACTCAAGGTCTTGCAGACTGCCCTACTTGCGTGCGATTGGCATCGCTTAGTAACGGGCAGGCTTGGCCATAGCCATCGGCGGCATAGGGCCAGCACCAGCACCAGCAGGGCCAGCGGCCGCTGCGGCAGCACTGGCGGCTGGGGGAGGAGGGGGCATCGCAGCACCGCTAGCAGCGGCAGGGGGAGCAGCAGCAGCGCTGGCGGCCGGGGGAGGCGGGGGCATGGCCGAGCCGCTGGCAGCGGGAGGTGGCGGGGGCATAGCCGAGGCGCTGGCCATAGCCATAGCCATGCTCATAGCCTTGGCCTTGGCACCCTTTCCTAGGACACCCGCAGACGCGGTGTCGTTGCCAGCGCCGGCAGCACCCTGCTTTGCGGGATCAGCACCCGCACCAGCATCAGCACCGGCATCAGCGCCCTTGCCCTTGTCGCCGCCGAGCTGTCCGAGCAAGGCACCGAGTCCGCCGGCACCCTGGTCTTTCGCAGGGTCAGCACCAGCACCAGCGCCGGCACCAGCATCGGCACCTGCACCAGCACCAGCATCCTTTCCTCCACCGAAAAGTTGTCCGAGTAGGGCACCGAGGCCGCCCTGCTGCTGATCGGCACCAGCGCCGGCGCCGGCTCCGGCACCTGCATCAGCGCCGGCTCCGGCACCTGCATCAGCACCGGCTCCAGCACCTGCGTCTGCACCTGCACCAGCATCCTTTCCTCCGCCGAAAAGCTGTCCGAGCAGGGCACCTAGGCCACCGCCCTTCTTATCATCGCCTGCGTCGGCACCGTCTGCAGCACCGGCACCAGCGCCCTTGCCGGCGCCAGCCGCCGGGTCAGCGTCAGCCGTTCCGTTGTCGGCGGCGGCGACAGACAGCTTCCCGAACTTAGGGTATCTGACTTCGAGGGCTGTACGCGGTACATTAGTCTCTGAACTTCAACAGGGGCACGGCCTCGGCTTACCGTTCTGGTGAGGAGTGCGGCGCTGGACAACCGGGTTAGCAGCGTCATTGACGGGCAAGGCCACGACCATTGAGGTGCCAGCGGCCAGGCCCACCACGATAGTTCCCAAGTTCTTCATATTGAAATAAGATAAAAGAGTGTATATCCAGACACCCGAAACGAATCGAAGCTAGGCAAAGTACAGAAAAAAGAAGGAATGAGCACAGCTGTAGATGGGTTAGCACGTGTCGTCAAGCTGGGTCCTCGAAGTCGACCTACCTCGTCGAACAAGAAACGACCAAAAAAAGGAAGAATTGACGGTTTTGGGCCGGTGTAGATGTGTGAAGCAAAAGGAGAGAGACCGGATTAGGAGAGACGAAGAGCCCAATATTTATGGTATCGAGCTCTCCACCGAGCTAGCCACCCCGTCATCGATATCAGATCGATTAATGGTACGGGGCGCAAGGGTCTTCGCATCCAGACATCTCGAAAACCCAGAGCGCAAGGGCAGCTGCTGGGGCAGCAGTGCTCGCGAGCGTGGAAAGCTTCCGGGGATGGAGTAGCTCTGGGGAGATCAATTGCTAGGAGCTAGGAGATCCTTGAAGATCTGAAGGTCGTCGAGGGGTCGTTGAAACTTGAGATGCCAAGAATGTGGTGGAGCCGGTCTGTCTGGACTATGGGAGCCTCCGACGTCTGACGCCGGAGATCAAACGAGCCGAGCCTCAGACGAGCATACCGTGGCACCACGGCCATGACCAAGCGGAATAGGTAGCTCTACCATGGTCCAGGCAAGACCCCCCCCCCCCCCCCCCCGAGCTGATTGACCAATGAGTGAGTCGACAGCGGTGTGCTTTGCCGGCGTGTAGAGCGCCAATCCAGATCGGACGGTGGCTCTCTCTCGGACGGTTGCGATGGAAGGAAACGGAGGTTCCGGTTGCAGCCAGGAGTTGCCCAGGGTCTGTAGAAAACAACGCGCAGAACGTGCCGGACGTGTCGATCGACCAGAAGCCTAGAATTTTCCTTTTTCTAGCCTAGGATTTGCGGAAAGAAGGTGGCTGTGTAAAATGACTGAAATGCTCGGATGCTGAATGCTCAAACGTCGCGAAGCAGAAGAAACGTAATAGGCACCTGAGGTAGCGGCAGCAAACCCAGCAGCGAGGCGCCCTGCGACTCTTCCGGACAATAAGGACTCTATCCAAACACGATTATGTGACCTAGCTGCACTCATTGGCGTCGAATCGACGATATCGCCAAACATCGCGTCGATCAGGAGCCAAAGCGCAATCGGCGCAGGATGCGGTGGTGATCCGTTTGCGCGTCCGCGCGCAGTCCGCACGCAGCGATCCCAATCTCGTTTCTACCACAAGGGAAATCATATCGCGTCGATATGATCTTCCCAACATTCGAGAAGGATCGCGAGGATCTATTCATGCAATGCCGTGCAGGCCGTTCTACGTCGTAGCTGGAAGCGCTTAACTACTCGATTGAGAGGAAGAGTCTTGGCTCGGCGCTATCCATGGCTGACAAGCTGATCGAGAAGGAGAGTGCTCATACTATGTGCCGGCTACTGAGCTGAGTTTGAAGCCGAATTTGATGGCATTCGATTGCATTTACCTGACTTGTCCGGTGGTTTAGCTATTAGGTAGGGTATCTCTTAGGCCTGCTAGGCAGTCTGAGTCAGGCAGTGTAGGAGATGGCTAGAAGCACCTACCAACCCCAGCTCCACCACCTGGGCACCTCTCCAGCACGCCCTTAGCCCGCTCTTAGCCACTATACATGCCCTGACTCGCCTGGCTCATGGCTTGTAAGCTCACTGGGGAACATGGAGCTTCCTAATGGCAAGGACGTGATAGGCTGATATGATACTCCGAACGCGGTTTAGGTACAGCTGCGGAGGCCGCTACAAGGGAAGCTCTCAGCGGAGTTTATGTAACCTCGGCAGCACGGGTCAAATCTTTTGCTACGAAGAGACTGCCGTAAACAATTTTTTTTTTTTCATTGCAGCCCTTGCACAGAATACGACGTGCTGTATGTACGTAAGGGCCCCTAGCAATTTTAATGTCATCATAGCCAGGTAACCGACCCTCAGCTCCCCCTGCAGTCGAGAGCTTTGTCCTCTTGACCTTTCCCACCTCCCACGACGAAACGCCGCCAGATAACCTATGGCGGCTAGGGCACGGTGACGACGAGCAGGTAATTTTCCCACAACCGAGCACTCCAAAACCGGCAGGAGAACATGTCCGCCTCGGCCCCGCTTCGCGTCCTGGCGCGACGGAGTGCCTCCTCGCTCCGCCCCAAAGCAGCTAGAACCGGATGCAAGCCCCCGTGTTCGAGGCCATTGGCATCCTCATACGGACGACGATGTAGTACTGCCGCCTCTCCAATTGCTGCTGTTCCGTCCACCCGCGCTTTCAGCACCACGCGACCTAGACATCTCGCCAGCGTAGACGAAAGCTTCGATCCGAAGTCCGTCGAGCGGGAGAGCGACGAGGTCGACGTCTGCATTGTCGGAGGAGGTAATGCCAAAATTTCTCTAAGCCTACCACCTTCAATCTTAACTTCAACGGACAGGCCAGTCTGGCTAACGACGGAGCGATCGCATTAACTCAGGTCCCGCCGGTCTAAGCGCTGCCATCCGCCTAAAACAGCTTGCCAACGAGAATGGCAACGACGATTTCCGAGTTCTGCTGCTGGAAAAGGCCGGCGAGGTCGGCGCCCACATCCTCTCCGGCGCCGTCATAAACCCTGTCGCCGTGAAGGAGCTGTTCCCCGACTGGCTGGACGAGGCGAACGAGAACCGATTCGATAATGCGACGCCTGCGACATCGGATACCTTCAGATTCCTGACGCAGAACAGGTCGGTACCGCTGCCGCCCCCGCCGCAGATGAACAACCACGGCAACTACATTGTCAGCTTGAACCAGTTCACGAAATGGCTGGGAGAGCGCGCTGAGGAAGTTGGCGTCGAAGTATACCCCGGATTTGCCGCGTCCGAGGTTCTCTACAAGGCAGACGGCTCCGTTCAGGGTGTTGCGACGAACGACTTGGGCATAGGCCGGAATGGGAAGCCCAAGGACAGCTTCGAGAGGGGCATGGAGTTCCACGCCCGGGTTACTTTCTTCGCCGAGGGATGTCATGGAAGTCTTACCAAGCAGGTCATCAAGAAGTTCGACTTGAGGAGCGAAAGCCAGCACCAAACCTACGGCCTGGGACTGAAAGAGGTATGGGAAGTGCAGCCGGAAAAGTTCCGCAAGGGTGAGGTTGTCCATTCCATGGGTTACCCTCTCCCGCTGGATACCTACGGTGGCGGCTGGCTATACCACTTTGGCGATAACCTGGTCAGCATTGGGCTCGTCGTCGCTTTGGATTACAAGAACCCCTGGATGTCACCCTACGGCGAATTCCAAAAGATGAAGCAGCACCCGTTATACAAGTCCGTTCTAGAAGGAGGCAAGTGTATCTCCTATGGTGCGAGGACCCTCAGCGAGGGCGGCTTTCAGTCTATTCCTAAAGTCGCCTTTCCCGGCGGCGCACTGATTGGCGATTCCGCCGGGTTCGTCAACGTCCCGCAAGTCAAAGGCACGCATAATGCCATGAGAACGGGCATGCTAGCTGCGGAAGCTGCCTGGGGCGCGTTGACGCAGGGGAGCGAAGAGTCCTCCGTCTTCCTGTACAATTACGAAGACACGCTCCGCAAGTCCAGCGTCTGGAAAGAGCTGAAGGAGGTTCGGAACATGCGACCCGCATTCCAGACGCCGCTCGGCTCTGTCGGCGGCGTCCTGTACTCGGGCCTCGAAGCCTTCGTGCTCAAGGGCCGCGTGCCCTGGACCCTGAGGCACAGGCACACGGACCACGGCGCGACGAAGAAGGCTGACTCGAGTCCCAAGATCGAGTACCCCAAGCCGGACGGCAAGATCACCTTCGACATCCTGACAAGCGTATCCCGCACGGGCACCAACCACGAAGAGGACGAGCCGGTTCATCTCCAGGTCAAGGACTGGGATGCCCATACCCAAGAAACCTGGCCCGATTACAAGGGTCTGGAGAACCGCTTCTGCCCGGCCGGCGTCTACGAGTATGTCGAGGACGACTCGAAACCGCTTGGCGTGAGGTTCCAGATCAACGCCCAAAAGTAAGTGCTTCGAATTGCTCTTTACCTGAGCCCCCTGATACTGGTTAGTCGGTTAGTACTAACCTGGACTACAGCTGCATCCACTGCAAGACTTGTGATATCAAGGCACCTCATCAGGACATCAACTGGGCCGTTCCCCAAGGTGGTGAAGGGCCCAAGTACTACATGACGTGAATAAAGAAAAAAAATACGTAGCAATCTCCCTATATCTTGCATATTGGCGGCAGGGCCTTCGCGCGGCTTTGGCGGTTACAGGCGGCGTTTCACTAGGTGGTCCACGACGGGGTATGCTCGAATTCAACTTCTCAGTGTATCATAAGCATTGCATCTTCATGGACGATCTTATTGTGCAAAATAATCGAGATGATTTGTTGGATAAAAGTCGTACGAATAGATGTATATTCAAACTGCATATGCAAATATATATGTTACCTTGGTATGTGATGGACATACCCAAGAGTGGTTTTGGATCGTTACACGTAAAAAAGATATGACAATGATATACCATACGATACACCTAGCAACCAACCCCCGACTAATTCCAGAGGAAAAGGGTTCACCCCCTAAAACCCCTGCTGGGCGTGCCACTTGTCCTGCCAGCCGGGGAACCAGGGGCTCTCCTCGAGGGTCTTGGGCTCCCAGTCGGGGTCGACGAGGCCGTTGTCGACCTGCTCCTTGGCGAAGCGGTCGAGGGCGGGGAGGACGACGTGCTCGGTGTGCCAGGTGTTCTTGTAGCGCATGAGGGCGGGCTTGGCGTCGGTGAGGACCTTGCGGACGAGGGCGGGGACGTAGGGCTCGTCGCGGAACTCTTGCAGGGGCGTGAAGAGGGCCTTGAAGTTGAAGACGACCGCGGCGGAGAGGGGCAGGCGGCGCAGCGTCTGCCAGTCGACGCGCAGGTGCACGCGCGACTCGGCCAGCGCCGGGTCCTGCTCCGCCCGGTGCGCCTCGTGCGGGTCCCCCGGCGGCATGTACAGCGGCTGGTTAACCTCGAGGCCCCAGGACCCGCGCTGGATGGGCTTGGAGGCGGGCATCTTGGAGAAGAAGCTGTTTGTCTCTTCATTAGTTTGATTTTGATCATTACACGCGGTTTAAGGGCATCATCTCTCACCGGTCCATGCTGAACTGCATCTTCTCCTTGTAGTCGGGGATGGGCTCGTGGATCTCATGGAGCTTCATGCCGATCTTGGAGCCGACGTTCCAGCCGAGGGCGGAGCAGATGAGGCCGGCGCGGAGGTGGTAGTAGCCGGAGCGGGGGTCGCGCAGCATGATGCCGAAGTCCTCGGGCACGTGGTCGAGCAGGACGAGCAGCGGGTGCTTGGCGCGGACGTCGGCCTCGACGCCGAGGATGCGGTTCTCGAGGCGCGCGCCGTCGGCCGACAGCGAGAAGTACTGCGGATACCGCTGGCACACGTACTGCAGCACCATCTCCATCAGCTCCTTGCACGCCAGCTCCGAGCCTGGCAGCCAGTGCAGCACCGACGTCCCGTGCTCCGCGTACAGCGCCTTGCGCTGCGCGATGCGCGTCTTGTACGTCGACTCGAGCTCGATCCACCAGTCGCTCTCCATCTTGGTCAGCGCTGTGGGCGTTTCATCGTCAGCTCTTGCAATTCAAAGCATAGAAATGGAGAGCACGGCAAAAATACGCACACATGGTTTGGTGGTACGCCCACCGGAACGGCCGATACGGCCGCGGCTTGGCCCGGTCGATGTCGAACTCCAAGTACGGCGTCGGCTTCGGCACTTCGGAGAGCGCCGAGTAGTCGGGGAAGTCGCCGAGCGCCTTGATCTCCCGGACCGAGAAGCCGCTGTAGCAGTACTTGGAGTCGTCGGCGGTCCGGTAGTCCTCCTCGAAGTCCAGCAGCGAGCGCGCGAAGGTGTTGGGGTCGAACGAGAGGTCGCCCATCGCCTGCCGCTGGGCGGCTGGCATCGTTTTCACCATCGTGTCGAGCTGACCTCGCTGTGACGGTGGTAAGGCGTCAAGGAGGTCTGACGTCGACGAGGCGAGGGGCTTCGACGAAGCCTGCTTCTCCAGCGCCGGGGTGGCCGGACGCGACGCATCGCGACGCCTCAGACCTAATCTCCTGAGTACTACATCTTTCTCGGTTCTATTTAATGCCAGGAATCCAATCAAAGATAAAACAAGTGCGGATGCTAGCCAGACGACGGTAGTCAGTTCCATCGTGGTGTTTGTTCCAATATCTTATAGAAGGTAGGGAGGCAAAGTACTATGGGTGAATGTTATGGCTAAGAGGGGGAAGGGGTTAATAATAGGAGATTAACAGAATTCCGGCAGCTCTCTATCTCACTCTCGCTCCGTTTCTTCTCTCTTGCCCGCAGGACATCTCTTAATTATCAGTGCCGTCGCGCATCGTACGAAGTCTGCAGCACGACAAGGCAGCAAGCAGATGAACGACACGATACGAATCCGATAACGGCCTCCGCATGTCGGAAGAGCCACTGAGGTCAATGATAAGCCTGCGAGATCATCTGCCAGGAGAGTAATTGGGCATATATAGCCCCAGTTGGAAGCAGTTCGAGGTGACTTCAGGGTAGCTGTCCGGGTGGGCAGATTGGCAGATAGATGGTGGAGATGGGCGGTTGCGCTAACGGCCCCGGATGATAACACCAGTGCCGTGAGTGGTCGCTGATAATCTTATAGCGTCTAGGCTGCTGGGCAAGCCGCTAGGACAGCCCGTCGAGCACCCCGAGGACCCCATCGCGGTGTGTCTCGAGGCTGCTAACATGACAGCATCAGTGCGGAGTCTGCTAGCTTGTAGGCGCCTTATAGGTACCACAGTTCCGATGAACGCGGTTCGTCCCCGCAAATGGCTCTTTTATAGATTGCTCCCGAGCAGTCTGGATTATCATGCACCTCTCGTCACCTTGATAGATCTTCATGTAGCCACATCGAGGTCGTTATCGCAAGTATGATTTGCTCACAGCATCTCGATGTCTGACTAAAGTGAATCCTAACAACTGTACAGGATCAGACCAGATAGGAACCGCTACTCGTACCTTATCTGTCGTCTCTATTAGATCTTATTGTACCCAGCTTCTGCCCCTTGCGTCTCGACTCGACTTCTTCGATACGAGAGAAGCATCTCTGACTAGTAACGGAAGTGGCGTAAGCTTTATGCCAGGAGCCCACCGAAGGGACGGCTACTGCCAACCTCTATCAAAGTGCCGCCTTGATAACCAGACACTTAACCATCGCCCTCCCGGCCCTCTATCTCACTATTACTCCGGTCTCGTGCGTGTCGGACAAGACTCGGAGCTTATACCAGACGATTATCAGCGCGTATCCCCGAGAAGTCACCGTCATTGGTCGGCTATATGTAAGAAGCTGGACGCCTGCCAAGGCCCTAGAATGCACGGCTCGTTACTCCATGTCGACTCTTGATGCGTGAGGACATGTGTATAACAAGCCGTTCTCGATACCGAGTTGTGTCAGTTCATGCAGTGGCACTCTGTCTTCCATCTCTGCGGTATCGTCATGACTGTCAAGCGAAGCCGAGTTCCGTCATGCTCCTGGACTCGCAACATCTGATTTGCTTCACATCTAACGCTCAAGTGGTTAGGCTTCAGCGGGACTGCTATCAGTTTGCTTCGCGGCGCCGAGGCTCACACCTACAGGTAGTCTAATGTCTGCAGGTCCAGCAAGCCGCGAGAGCCAACCACGGATGTGTGACTAATGGAAACCCTGATAAGTATGATGAAAATGCTGCGAGACTCAAATCCTTCGGGCAACAGTCACAATTATACGCAAAGCTCCGCAATCATTCTTTGCACGTCGATCTCACTCGGGTCGGCGGCCGAGATCTCCAACGCAGCTTTAATATCGTCGAAGCTCAGGACGGCGCCGTCCCCGTTGGACTGCATCAGCAAAGACGCCACCTTGATGACGTTCTTGATGCGCCTCCCGTCTAGCGGCAACGAGCCGAGCCTCTCAAACTGGCCCTGGGATATGTCGTGACGAAGCTTCCCGGCTATTTTCGACCAAATGTACGTTCTCCGCTGCGCATTAGGCGTTTGGAACTCGATACACACGTGTATCCGAGAAAAGAAGGCCGTGTCGAAGTCGGAAAGGCGGTTCGTCGTCAGGAAGAGGATGCCCGACTGATATTCGAGCATTCTTAAGAGAACTATGTAAGTGAATAAAGGATTAGTCTCAGTGAAGTACCACAGGCAGATCTAGACCGTTCGGACGTACTTGATACCAGTGCGTTACGCTCCAGGCTACTTTCGCTCCGCCGGGCCATAAAGGTATCGGCTTCATCGAGAAGTAAGATAGCTCCCCATCTGTGGATGCGCTGGAAGATGACCTGAAGCTGTTCTTCGACGCGGTCCTTGTCTATGCTAAGCTCTCCTCCGGATGTATAGTAGAGGGGGGAGTGTAGAGACTCTGCTACCGTTTCTAGTGTCCAAGTTAGCCCCTGGAGATGAGGGCGCGCAGAGGCACAACGTACCGGCAGTCATCGTCTTGCCGCTCCCGGGAGGGCCGTGCAGCAGGAATACCAAACCTCTTCCTTTTCCTGAGATGAAATCGTCGAATCCCGCGGGAGAGATGCGATGGGTGCTGACGAGTCTCCTGACCGACTCTTTCTGCCTGTGGTCCATTTGCAGATTGTCGTATGCTTTCTTATTCCACTGGATATCATCGACGCCGTCCACGTCGACGAACCCCCAACTTCGGTTGACGAGGGAAAATGCGGGAATGAAGGACGGCATCGTTATGAGCTGCAGGCGATTGACGTAAGACGCTGGACGGGCTTCGCTCTTGGACCGTCTTGATAGAGCGGCAGATGGTCCGGAGTTATCGTGCCTGACGTAGTCTCGAAAACCTGGGTTTTCTTCGACAAAACCAGCCAAGTCGACAACGACCCTGCTGGCACACTAACACGTTCCGACATGTCAGAGAACCCTTCTATTTACAGTCTGATTCGATCATTGGGATTGTATCTCACCTGGGAAGATGGCGGATTGCAATATGCGTCAAGTGAGGGAGTAGTCTGACCACAGATACCTCGCGATTTTCTCGGTTCTCTCTGTGAATTGGGCGTCTCTTGCTGTGCCTTGATCGTCTCCTCGTCTACTTCCCAAAGCGACCCGTCGTAATAGGAATGAAGGCCTTTGGAGACGGGTTGTCCGTCCTGATCTGGATCTAAGCATAGGCTATGATACTTCTTGCCGCGCGTTTCCAAGTCTCGTAGGATAGATTCGGGGTCGGGATGATAGTTGGTCGGATAGACAGGTAGGTTGGTGATTTTCTTGATGTCGTTGAAGATCGGATATCTAAGCTTCGTGAATACGGTCCCGAAGCTGACGCCGTCGAAGTTGGTATAAGCAAGGTTCAACTCCCACTCACTATCATTCTTATTCTGAATAACCAGGCACTGGATGACCACGGCGGCCCAATGGGGCTGAGGATTCGAAACGAACTGGTTAGGAAGCACGACGACCGAGCCTGGGACGAATAGGTGCTGCATGAATTCGAAAGATATTAAGCCGCGGATCTTGAGGGATTCGAACTCATCGACTGCTTCGTGCATGTAATCTTTTTGAAACGTCTGCAGGAGCCGAAGCTCGTCTTTGAGAGCGTCGTCGGCATCGTTGATGGCCTCATTGATTTGGTCCCGGCTGTGATAAACCTCCACGTACGGTTCCCTGATGATGATAGGACTTCGGTGTAGGTTTATGTTGACGCGGCCTGCCGCAAGCTCGCGGAAGGCCTTCGCTAACGTCTTGGACTGAATCTCTAGCTGCAAGACAGGATCTCTGTCTCCTTGCTTGTGCGGGACAATTCGTCGCAGTATAAGCGAGAAGTCTTTGTAGCGGGTTTCCTGTCGATCTTGTTGCTGCGGTGTCTCTGCCGTCGTATACACCTGAACGACGGTCCCAAAGATGCCTGTCTCTTGTGTGATATCCTCAAACCGGCAGTTGGAGCGGGCAACTTGGCCCGGTGCAGCGGGACCGGTGTCATGCCGGGTTTTTGGCCGCGGATATTTCGAGAAGAGCCTATCAGAGTCGCCGTCCATGGCAAATGGTCTGATATTTGATGATTCTCAGAACACAATAAAGGTCTTCTGCCTCATAAATCGTAATAGGGCTCGAGGAAAACGGGCCTCGATGGCGATAATATGTATAAGTCGAATATCGCATTTGGCCCCCAATAATACAGGGGATCGCACCACGACATACTCGCAGCAGCATGGATGAGGCTGTGTAATGGCGTAATGAATGTGACCTTGGCCAGATCAAGCTATCGCATATGCTGCTACACCTGATTGATTACCTGCCTCTCCTGCGTCGTTTTTGCCCTCGTATGGGCATTGTAAGCTACTAAGCCACGCTAAGGCAGAATCCCCTCGCACGTTGCGCTCTGCCATTGGACTGGACCCATTGATTCCAGGGCGATCTTCTAACATTCGTGCATTCATTACGTTGAATGGGATGGTGTCGGCGTACTGCGAGGTTGTTTTTCCAAGAGCCGCAAATGTAGATGGCGAGTAGGTACCTGATGGGTATTAAGCCGGATCCCATTATGGATGGATTACTTCTGGCCAAGCTTTCATCTTCCCAAGTGCTGAATGGTCAATTGTAAGCCATTCTTATAGCGGCTTTCGGAATCAGTGGGAGATTGTTGTGAAACCAATTCTTCGTTACCCAACCAAACCCCCCATCTCCCTAGCACTCCCGTTACAATATGTCAAGCATACTTCCCGCCTTGCCTTCAGGGACATCAAAGGCAGCGAGAATCGAAATTCCGGAGGCTCGGAGGGGGCGATGGGTCCCCTACACCCTTCCGTGTCTAGACGTCAACAAGGTATTCAAGTCCTTGAACTGTCATAAGTCCTTCGAGTTGCAGGCAGGACACGTCCTCCATGACTTGCCCAAGTTCTGTGGGTTTACCGATTATGGAAATCTGACCGAGGACGACGAGCTCGACCTCTGCGAAGAGGAGGCCCGGCGGCTGGTCGAGGTCGCGAACTCGGTCGAGCCGGTGAAGATGAGGGGCCGCGAGGACCTCTTCGGGCTGCCGACGCAGGAGGGCTACCTGAAGCTGCACCAGCTTGGGAGGAAGTTTGTCCACACGCTTCATATCTGCTTGCACGACGCGAGCGTGATCCAGGCCGAAATTTTCAACAGCGACTCGGACCACGAGAGGTGTGCCGATGTCAGGGAAAGAATCTTGCGCGACTTCGATCCGATAACCGGTCAAGAGCGCTACGCGACAGGGACGGAGGACGAGAGCAGGCGAAGATACTATCACGAGCTGATAAATTATACCACCGCCATCGTCATCCAGGTCTTGCTGCAGTCCATCCGCGGGGAGTACTGGGTAACAACCATCGTCGCCTTGATTGCCCGCTTAGCGGCGAAGGCAAAGGTCTTGGACAGCAACATGCCGCAAGCGGTCATGCAGACGCTGCAGAAAGCGAGCGACGCACGGATCAGGATCACTCAACAGGAGGAGAGGTACACACAGTACTCGTTGAAGAAGCCCGAGCAGTACCTCGACGAGAAGCGAAGGCTGCAGGCGAGCATGGGAAGCCGAGAGGGCCAGGCGCACAAGTACTTCCTCCAGATGAGCGTGCTTTACAACATGGTCATCAGCATGCTCAACGACGCCATCGCCGGATTTGCCGTCAGCAACCCCCTGGCCTCGGGCACGGACGACTTCGAGAGCAGCGTGGCTATCTACGAGTCCTTCATCACGAACGAGAGCATACTCCTTTGCCAGCAGCGAAACGGGAGTATCGGTGCCGCCAGCGACGCAGAAATAAGTCGGGCCTCGACGGCCGGGTTCGAGGTCTGCCGCAAGATCTGGCGGGCACTCGATAGGGAGCCACGTGTCGAGAACAAGATAGCCTGGACGTCGATACAATGGAAGTGGTCGCAGGTGGACGAAGAAACCGATAGTTTGCTACCGGATCATATGCAGGACACCGTTAAGCTGTCTTCCATGAAGGGCGTGATTGCGGCTACGGTGCCATACGTCATGATATCGGGCACCTTCGCAGCATCGCTTAACACGTTGGTCGAGCTGGTCCGGTTCACCTCCGCCGAGGACGGCACGCCCCTATTTCTTGTTAAGCAACCCAAGATAATCGGCACAGCGGTTCTGCGAACCAGCAAGTACGAGTCACGTCGCCCGGGACAAGTAAGGGAAGACGGCGCGTGCCCCGTCTCGGAGTCATTCCTCCTCCAAAAGAGAGCCTTTGCCAATTCCGCCAGTCGGCTCGTCAGCGAGTTGGGCACGCTGAATCTGCTAGAGTCGATCGTAAAGAACGGCAAGAAGAGAATCATCACGCTGCGTGACCGGGAGTACAGCAAGGAGGCGCTCAAAGAGGGCATGAAGATGCTGAACACCTGGGTTATCGACGACGACGCCATCATCGTCCCTTACAAGCGATACGCCTGGGGGTCCATAGCCCTGGCCATTATACTCGTATGCAGCGGCCTCGCCGTCGGCTTTTCCGTGGGCGACCGCATCCCCGGCGTCGACCCGACCAACGTCAGCGCGTACTGCTGGGTCGTGACCGCGTTCCTGCTGCTGATGGCCAAGGCTATCCGCGTCGAGACATGGCCCTGGAGCTACTTCCTGCGGGGGCAGGTCCCGTGCCGGTCCGTCAGCGAGGTCGCGGCTGTGACGGGCGTGCATCCGCAGGTGCTCCTCGCCATCCTCCTCCGGCTCGACAACCGGATGCACCTCCGCACCCGCGGTCCTTTCAACACGCTCTTCCGGCGCCGCTCGCCCGACCAGGGCGGCCTCTCCATCGACGTGCCCATCAAGGCCGCCACCGCCATCGAGGGCGGATCCATTCCGGTAAAGGTCTTCGCTGACTGGGGCATCGGGCTGGTCTTCATCAACACGCGCTCCTGGGCCTCTTACAACAGCGTCGCTGACCAGGGCTCCTACAGAGGACACGCAATCTGCCCTGATGTGGATCATCCGTATTTCTGGTCTGCCGACGACCAGACGCCGTGCTACCGCTTGTCTAATATAAAGCAAGACAGAACGGTTTTCATAAGTCGAGTTCTCGGGATCTTTGAGCAGGATTGCTACTTCTATTAGCCGGGCAAGATGTGTATAATAATCCTTATGTGTGGAAAGAATAACACCTCTTTCCAAGTGCGAACTGTAAACGTAAAGACATGAATATAATATTAATTCATATTTCTTGGGCATAGACATTCGTATCGTCAGGTCCAGCTCTGAGGTGCTCCGTCAAATTTGAAGTACCCAAGACTTAATTTCTGAAAAACGCCGTCCGGGTCATACTTCTTGGAGACCTCGACGAGTCGTTCCTTATTCTCCGCGCCGTATCCTGTTAGCGGGTCCTGGAATTGACTGGCGTAGTTGATGTATTTGAAAGGATGAGCGAGCTCGCGCTCACGCGCCAGTGCCTCGAACCGGGAGATAATATTGGAACAGGACGTTAGCACCGCTCTGTCGTCTGATCTAAGCGTCCACATGGGGGAGAGGCTGACTAGCAGGAGTGGTTCCTTGCCGCCGCCGAGGCCGAGCGCATTGCCTCCGTTACGCGTCATCGCTTCGAGCTGAGAAACCGGTATGATCTGAAATGTTATGGAAGGGAGAAAGCCGGCAAGATCGAGAATAGGAATAACCTCCTCTTCAAAAACCGTTAGCATATCTAAGGCCAACTGCTTATCCAAGCACGTCGTCATAGTCCAGTAGCTTTGGCGCAGGCCTGATGGGCTGACGCTGGCGACCTCGGCGGTAAGGTTCGAATGGTATGCCGTTCTTGTACTGTTAAGAAGGATGTTCTTGACACTGAATATCTCATCAAAGACTTGGGGATGGTCGCCGTCTGGTTGCGGC
This sequence comes from Hypoxylon sp. FL1284, assembly GCA_022432365.1. Classification (NCBI taxonomy): domain Eukaryota; kingdom Fungi; phylum Ascomycota; class Sordariomycetes; order Xylariales; family Hypoxylaceae; genus Hypoxylon; species Hypoxylon sp. FL1284. The sequence continues at coordinate 476,637 of JAJJXE010000003.1, read as the reverse complement.
TCTTGGTGATCTACAATCAATGACGAACCCCACATTCGGGGGTCTTGAGAATGCGCGAAAGAGACGATTAGAGCGGCCTTTGGATCTCGTAGCGATCCCTTCTCGGCGTAGTTGATCATGGCATTTATCAAGGCCGTCTTGGAACTGTGCATCTCCCACAACATAAATCCTCCCCACATCATCCCCCAATCAATGGTGCTCGCTACGAATTGCGTAACGATGCCAAATTTCCACCGCCGCCTCCTCGGAGGGCCCAGAATAGGGCAGGATTCGTCTTGGAGTCGACGATTAGGATCTCGCCTGATCCGAGAACAATCTCGTAGCTGATAATGTTGTCACAAGTCCATCCATGCTGCCCGCTGAAGAATGAGATGCCCCCTATAAGTCGTTATTAACAAGAAACGCTATTGCATATAGAGGGCATTAGAGACGTACCACCCAGTGTCAGTCCACTGACACCGACTGTAGCTGTGCGTCCGCCCGCCATAGTCAAGTTGAAGTGCTCCAGGGTCGTATACACGTCCAACCAGGTGTTTCCCGGGCCGATTGCTACAGATTTTTTATCAGCGCTCAAGGTGACATGATTCATTCGAATGAGGTCGATGGTGATACCACCATTGCTGTTAGAGGAACCCTTGAAAGCGGTGTGGCCGCCTCCTTTGATTGCAAAGGGACACTCAGTAGCACGGGACAGCAGGATTATGATTGAGACCTCGTCCGGTTCAACTGGACCAACGAAACATTTTGGGTACGTCTCCTGTGCCTGCTGTTGGGACCAGAAGCTGGCACGGGAAATTGAATAGGTCTCTTGCCCGATGAAACTAACGCTGTCTGCACCCAGCGTACTAGCAAGAGTATCGCACTGGTACAATGAGATACAGGCCGGAGACGACGGTCTGTGGAGAAGCTGGAGTTGCACTCACTGCAAGCGAACAGAAACACGTGTCTCCCCTACTCAGACCTGATACGGTCTCGTTCAAGCGGTCAACCGAGATGCCTTTTTCTCTCAGCGTGGCGACGGGATCTGACCTGAAGCTGCTGCTGTTCGATGATTTCCCCAAAGCCGACGGTACGAAGGCTAGAATTAGCCAGCAGAACGAGAAGAACAGCATAACGAAAGTTGGACGCGAGCAGAGTGCATACAGGACGGACAAGAAGTTCTTAGAGGAATATCTGCGTTTTATGTCTCTGAAAGTTGCTGGATGGCAGGACGGCCACTAAAACAATCGGCCCCGAACTCCCCCACCAGCTCCGGACCCCACATACGGTAGCACCTGAGATTGCCTATTTGGGAAATTGTCTGACTTTGGTACCTAGGAGGCAGGTATCGTACCCGACAACGGGTGGGACTGTCTAGGAGCTGTCTAGGACTGCGATCTCTGGAGGTACGAATCGAAGGCTATATCGAGACTTCTTTCCCAAGGTCCATAGTTGACTCAGTGTCGGACAGGCAGGCAAGACGACAGGCCAACGAAGAGGAATAGGCGATAGACTAGGTGTATGGCAGGGCATCTCCAAGTACCCCACAACGAACCAGCCAGCGCCTTCTAGACCCTTGTGGATGCCCCCTCATGCGGTGACGTTATGACTTCGTTTGCTGCAGGCACAACACAAACAGAGAGACAAGGGAGGGCAACCAGCTTTCCAGCTTCATATAAACACGAGAGTCTCTTCCTTTCTAAATTCTGTCTGACCATAACTCGTCACCGTCTGACAACTAGGTGGCTCAAGTCGTTAATTGTCCAATCAGCAAATCACCATGTCGATCCCCACGTCTACTTCTGTCGTCGAGTCGGCCGTCATCAAGGCCCCTCTTAGCCATGTCTGGCACCACATCAAGCGTAAGTCGATGCCGTCCGTCCTTGGTTGCTTACGGCTGTCCGCCTAACACGGCTTCCATCCAGTCCAGGACTTCAGCAAATTCTGGTCTACCCTGAAGTCCAGCCAGTTCGTCAAGGGCACCAGCGACGAGACCGATGTCGTCCAGTGGCTATTCAAGGACGGCACCCAGCTCGAGGTCAAGCAAGAAGAGCACAGCGTATGCTAATTCAACTGGCTCGCACCATATCACTAGCTTGTCGGCTGGAGCACTGATGATACTCGCAGACCATTAACCACTACATCACCTACAGTGTTATCACTGCCAAACCTGAGCTCAGCTATTCTTCCGTCCTCTCTACCATCCGCTGCTATGCCATCACTTCGGGCGAGCTTGAGGGAAGCACCTTTGTGGAATGGACCGGAAACTTCTCCAGCGACGCGGATGCAGGTATGTATTTTCGTCCTGGCTACAACTTTGCCATGACATGATCTAGCTAATGCAATGGACGATAGGTGTCATCCAAGACGCCAAGTTCAAGCGCCGCGACGCCCTTGCGGATTTGGCCACTGCTGCCACAAAGAAATGAAGTGGAATTACGGTGTTCAGATCATAGCAAATGCCACGCCCGTTACGTGTTGATGTATGGCTTAGGCTAGCAGGTACTTAGGTAATTGAAAGAAAAGGGGCAAATGTTCATTTCACTATCCTTCACCCTGATGCTGACGACTATGCTTAATATTTCTCGTGTTTCTCCTAGGATGAACAGACACAGTCCGCAATTGATATGCCCGCCTGTTGCATTACTCGCCCTCAGCCGCAGAGAAACAAGATGAGTGAGGTAAGCACTAAACCACCTCTGCGGCGCAGTGGCAGCGTAGTCGATCATAGATTTACAGGGGTCTAGAATTGCCCTAAAAGGAAATATAGAGCGTCCAAACTGCAGAGTGATATGGCAGGATAGAGGTATTTATATGGCACGACCGTCTCCCGACAGACAGCTAAAGTGCTCATCACACCAAGAGACGACACAAGACATTGTTACTATCAAGGCATAGGCACCATGACAACAGCAATGTTGAACTCCCTGGGACGCTGGGTTATAGCGGCTCTAAGTATTCATATTACTGCCGTTACTGCTGCTACCGTTGCAGAGCCAGCATGTCAAGCCGCGGCGCCCCATCAACGTACAATGCCTGTTCGCACGGCCCTCATGAACATAGACGACTCGCCTTTTGGGGTGATATACGCGAGCGATGATGTCGCGTTTGTCGGTGCCGGCCCGAAGGTCGAGATGCTAAACATGACAAGCTTCAAGCCGACTGTGGCGCGCGAGATCTCGCTGCCCAAGTCCCTGACGTCGTCAGTCAAGGCCGATGCCGGCGGAGCCGCTACCGGCCTGGCTTTATCTCACGACAAGCGGTATCTGTACGCGGCCATCGGGTCAGGGGCAGCCATCATCGACGTCGAGCGGGCCATCGCAGGCGACGCGAGCCCCGTCGCCGGCGCCCTGATCGGGACGGTTGGGGTCGGTGCCATCCAAGTCACCGTCGCGCCAGACGATGGCTATGTGTTCGTCACGCAGGAGTATGGCACCAACGCGACACTTAACCGCGGAGCTATCGAAGTCTTCCGCATGCACCGGGCCTACAACGGATCCATGCATGGCACCAACGAGGGATACGTCACGCTCGGCTACGGAGTCGTCGGGACGGGATTGTCCTACGACGGGACCAAGATGTACGTCACGAGCGAGATCACGAGCCAGGCGACGTCCGCGAATGAGACACAAGGGACGCTGAGCGTGCTCGACGTGGCGACGCTGAAGCACAACCCCTCCAAGGCCCTCCTGCGCTCCGTCGACGCCGGCTGCAGCCCCGTGCGGCTAGCCCTCTCGCCCGACGGCACACGCGTCTGGGTGACCGCCCGCATGAGCAACAAGCTCCTCGCGTTCGACGCAGCGGGGCTCGACTCCGGCGAACACCTCGCTGGAGCGCTCGAGACGACAGTGCAGGTCGGGACGTCGCCGGTAGGCCTGGTTATCGTAAACGGCGGCCGCCACATCGTGACCGCGGACTCGAACCGGTTCGACTACGCCAACGCCACCACCGGGCTGACGGTCGTCGACGTCGAGGCCGCCTTACGGGGTACGCAGAGCTTCCCGCGGATACCCACCGGCCAGTTTCCGCGGGAGTTCGCCGCGAGTCTAGACGGCAAGACGCTGCTCGTCTCGCAGTTCCAGAGCAAGGCCATCCAGGCGATAGACCTTACACAACTGTGATAATCCACCAACTTAAGTTTCCTTGTCATCAATGCATATATGTATAATATTTTGTATTGCTATAGATTTTAATAGGTTGTTAAGCGAGGCCTATGAGATTGCACCATGAAGGGGGAAGCTCAAGTCGGAACATCACCGGATCTCTCTAGGTCGTTATTAAACAATCCACTGTTTGTAACGTTCTCGACAGAAAATTCAAAGTCAATAATAGCGGCACTGCCATCTTTGCGGATCAAGCAATTGTTCCGGTGAGCGTCCCCGTGAACTATCCTCTTAGCATGCAGTTTTTCTAGGCTCGTCTGGCACGCTCTCTTGGTCGCCTCGCTCCAGATCTGAGCGGCAGGAGTCGCATCATGGAGATATTCTAGAAGGAAGCCGATCACCCTCCCGTTCTCGGTTACGTGTCCGAGGAAACGCGGTGCTATTCCTAGGTGTTCGATCCTCTTATACACAGATACCTCCCTATCAGAAAGCTCATGCTGGAATCGGTCAGGAAAGCTGGCAATTTTCATCAGCACCGGGCTCCCGAAGGCTGGATGCGTAACGACCTGCAAGAAGTCCGCCTTTTCCAGCCCTCGGGCGCTCGACGCTGTCTTTAGTCCTTTTACCTTCTTCAGGTCGAGGTACTCGATCTTGAGCGGATGCCAGGCATCTGAGAGGCCCTGCAGGCTCTCAAATCTGTACCGAGGATTATATGCTCGGGCCTCCTTATCCACGTCCATAGTCGCCATGTTCCAGTCGCCCGGAGGCAATGGCGGCAGACTGACGACGTCTTGACTTGGCGAGCTTAAGCTTGACATGCCACGAATTGTAATGTATTTGATCAACTGTTTTGCTTCATTTCCAGTTAGATCATCCACCAGCACACGCAGCTCGGTTTTATCTAGATGATAAGTTGAAAGGACAGCGAGCACCCCTGCGTTCGGAATCTGAAACTCTTTAGATGGCCAATATGGCCATTCTGAGAGGCTGAGGTGTGGAAAAGTGTTTCTCACCAAGACATCCACAGTATACAACAATACAGCTGGTAGTACATAACTAAGGCATCCAGCCCGCGGCCATGTATAAAAGAACATTTTTGGGTTTTTCTCGTATGTGACTTTCTAGGGCATTCTTCGCTAGCCCTCCATCAGGATTAATACCTTTCGCAAGCGCTAATAATGACTCAAGGGAGGTATATATCGCGTGGAGAGGAACAAAGAAGCCGCTTCATGTTTTAATCTAGCAGCAATCTTTGTATTCCCACCAAAGTACCTTTCATTATTTAGTTCAGTATTATTGCTTCGTCACTTCGAGCTAATGTGTTCAGGGGTTCAGGGGCTTAGTGACTCAGGAGATCCTCCAGGCAGGTTCTGGAATTAAGCTCACACACTTAATATTCGTGGGTTCATAAAACATTCTTTGCAACTTGAGTAGCTTAAAAACACCGAATCTTCTAATATCGAGCGCAAGAGGTTCCACTATCAAGGCTACGGTATATGTCTACAGGAGCAAGTGACACGATGGATGCGGAGAAGTAGAATTACCGAGTCCATCACCATAAAATGAGGGGGTGCTCCTTGGTTGATCGAAACCTCTTGTTAAATATTCCAATACACGACATCAACTTGGAGATTTACTACCCAAGGTAATTAAGATGGCGCCGCCTTTCAGGGCTGATCATATAGGGTCGTTACTGCGGCCTCAGTCGCTTCTAGAGGCTCGGTCGTCTCTTTCCTCGCCGTCCCAGATGTACTCTCTGGACATCCCTCAGTCCATCAAAGACGCCGAGGCCCGAGCGATACGCGAAGTGGTCCAAGAGCAGATAGATCGAGGAGTCCGGCCTATCACGGACGGCGAATACGCGCGTCACATCTACTACGGCGGCTTCTTCGAGATGCTCTCCGGGTTCGAGGCGAGGCCCAATCTCCCGATCCCGGATGCGTTCAGGACAGACTTCCCGACCACCACCGGTCTCGCGCGCATGGGCGCCACGACGCGAGCAGCAGTCATATGCACTGGTAAAATCGAGTACAAAGAATCACCCTACCTCGCAGAATGGCTCGAGCTCCGCAACAGCCTGCCGGAGCACCTGTGGGGCGAAGCCAAGTTCACGATTCCGGCGCCCAACTACCAGCACATCCAGCTGCGGCCGGGGACGGCGTACACGGCGGAGTCGGGGTACACGTCGGACGAGGAGTACTTCGCGGACCTGGCGCGGTGCTACGCGGCAGAATTCCAGACGCTGTACGACGCAGGGCTGCGCAACGTGCAGGTGGACGACCCGCACCTGACATACTTCTGCTCGGCGCAGTTCCTGGGCGGGTGCGCCAAGGACGGCACCGACGCGGACGCGCTGCTGGCGCTGTACGCGCGCACGCACGGGCGGCTGCTCGCCGGCGCGCCGCCCGGCCTGCACGTCGGCATGCACCTGTGCCGCGGCAACATGGCCGGGTCGACGCACTGGGTCTCGGGCTCGTACGAGCGCATCGCGCGCGCGCTCTTCAACGAGACCGGCTACTCCACCTACTACCTCGAGTTCGACGACGCGGAGCGCGCCGGCGGCTTCGAGCCCCTGCGCTTCCTGCCCCCCGGCAAGAACGTCGTGCTCGGCCTCGTCTCGACCAAGAAGCCCGAGCTCGAGGACCCGGCGGAGGTGCGCGCCAAGATCGCCGCTGCCGCCGCGGTCATCGCCGAGGCACAGGGCGTCGGCATCGAGGAGGCGCTTGACTGTCTCGCCGTCAGCCCTCAATGCGGGTTTAGCAGCAGCAGCCTCGCTGGTGGCAAGGGCGTGACAATGGAGCGCATGTGGGAGAAGCTACAGCTCGTGCGGGACGTGGCTCGCGAGGTATGGGGTTGATCAGCTGTCGCCTTTCTACTCGGTAAGGGACTACGTGTAGGATGTAGATATCATCTCGTTTATCACGATTTGCGCGGGGGAAATACCGAGGGAAGGAAAGTGACTTACACACAAGTAATTGGAAACAGAGGAGCACCAGGGAAGCTATCAGCTTTTCTATGGAACCGCCACAAAAAGAACCAAAGGACCAGTATTCGCTGATGTGTGGCCACTAATGAAAGCCTGTGGCGTAAGGGGAAAAGGGACGAGCCACCCCCTTTAAAATACATAGGAGGTCATCACAAGAGACCGACTTTTAGGAGAGATCTTTATTCTTAAGGTTGTCATTTGCTTCAGTAGGTAGATATATGTCCGAGTACCTATAAATACTTAATCCGGGGGCGATGCATTGCGAATAACCTCACTTTTTCTTGTTCCCATGGGGGTTCACTTTCCCCTATTATGCGCTAGGGGGTCGGAGCTCTCTTGCGTGCTGCGAATAGCTTCATTGAATTCATTAAGAAATAAAATAAAAAACAACTATCTGTTTAAAATACCAGTACAGTCAGCTAGAAAAAGAGAAAAGAAAAAAAAGGACAAAAAGGCTCGGTCGCGAGCGGGCCCGAACCCGCGACCTACGAAAAACCCTCTTTGAATAATCGTACTGTCGATGTCACACTTTGCGGGTTAGCGCAATCCAGTGGTCCAGCATATGATTATTTTAGGAGTTGTTTCTACCATTTGAGTCACTCAGGCTTGCGTCCTATGTTACGGGGAATGGCTGAAAGAGTGCACTGCTATTTTGCCATATATCCCTCTGTTTGGCTAGGGGACAACCCGAGATCAACCCGGTTGCTCAGGACGGCCGTCCTGGCTTTGCCGGCCGGCGACCTCAGGGGCTATGCTGCTATGACGGCTGACTACCAGCTGTTGTTAGTACCGTTTACTTATCGACCCAAACAACGAGACGGTTTGATGGTATTTTCCTTCCTAGCTGGATATGTCACCCAAGACACTCGCCGCGGCGTAGTTTCGCTCAAGCACCCGGCAAAGGAAGACATAGCCTTACGCCTCGTCGCTGTCAGAAAGGGCAGGAGGCGGAGGCGGAGGGGTCTTCCTCGGCCATACACTCACCAAACTTCTCCATAGGATCCCGTACCCTTCTTTCTGCACCTTTGCCAGGCGCCGTATGAGCGTATAATGCGCACTGACGAGCAGGTAGGTGACGCCACGAGATAGCACTAAAACCGGCGCATACAATATATAGAAGAGCAAGACGTAGTACCACGACTCCCAATCCGGCTTCAGGTCGAAGAACCAGACAGCCGTCAGGATCGTCGCGCAGAAGACTTTGATGGAGACGCGGAAGCCGAGAACCAACCGGTCGCGGTTGAGCCCGTGGAGTAGCTTGATGAGCCTCAGGGAGGGGACGTGAGACAGAAAGAAGACAGAGGCGGCAAGATACAGGCCCGGATTCGCCTCCAAGATCTGGCGTCTTAAATACATCGCGATGTAGATGGAAGCGCCGATCAAAACCGGGATCTTGGTGCAAAACCTCAACCACTTCCCCCATTCGAGAGCCTGGTAGAGCCACAGCACCCCGTTGAGGAAGAAGAATAGGGTCTCGTCCGCGGCCCAGGCTATGTATCCGTAAACCGCGGCTAGAAACGAGCTGCAGAGCTTGTAGACTGCATAGGGGAACGAGTAATAGAAGAAATGGATTGCGGCGAGCACCCACTCGTAGAGCGTGCAGATTAGTTTGAAGAGACAGCCGCAGAGAAAGGAGACTGCTGTAAGGAACCACCCATAGGGCACCGAGACGGCGGTGACAAAGTAGCTGTAGATTACCAAGACGGCGGTGATAAACCAGCTGTAGAGTACGGATACTGCGGTGATAAACCAGCCGTAAAGGGCGTAAATTGCAGCAAGAAAGTAGTCGAGGAGCATGTAGATTCCGGCCAAAAGTGAGTAAAAGATTACCTGGTGGTAGAAGTGAATGTTATCGGCCAGGAACCATGCTACTGCCACTGTGTTAAATGTCCTCAACACGCGGTCTGTTGTTGACTGCCAGGTCTTGCTCGCCGGATCCATGGCGATTACCTATAAGCCGGAGGCACGAGGTAGGTATATGGTAGGTGAGTACTTGTATGTGGGAGTATGACTCGGATGTGAGCTCTTACAGACTTAGCACAACGCGCATAATGCGTATCTTCATCGGCTTGGCTCATTAAATATATAGTGCTGTGTATATTGGGTGATTCCATAGCTCGCTGTTTTACTCGGTCTATCGAAGGACAATAGGCTGTTGGAAACAAACCGACAATTTCTTTATTGTTGATTGGTTTGTCACTTCGATCTCTTTCATGTAATATTCACGAGTCGTTGGATTGGGCAGGTAGACACTCAGGAACGACACTTGTTCCAACAACATGTATACAGTACCTGAAACCCCGATACATTGCGTCAAAGCCAACGATACAATATGGGGGACAATCGTATTGTTGAGCGAGGAACCATTACGCTAACAATATATACAAAGAGTCAGAACAAAGGAAGTTCATCTTTCTTTTCTCTAAGGGGCTCGCTAACTAGGAGACTAATAGTCTTTGCCCAGGTAAAAACATACTCGGTCCTTTCCTGGCTGAGAGGGCTGCAGACTTTGACATGCCTACAAGCTAGGTACGCAAATACGGATACCTAAATCCTGACAGCCTGATCTCTTGGACATTCCTTGACTCTGATAGATCGTTGATAAGTTCTTGCATCAAATCTTGAGCTACTCCTCGGTAGTTGACGACAGCGCCGTAGCAAAGTCTATCTTGGTGGCCATCATATGGGGTGCGACGCAGCCCGTCACATAAAGCCACCCTTCCCTCTTGCCCCCGTTAGTGGATGGGTCTATACCAACGATGACGGCTGTTGTGGCACCTCGCATGGAGGTTCCATCGTCGGAGAAGAGCATCGTCGGTTTTGCTGACCCGCTCGCCTCCTTTTTACCCGCCCTTGCCGGCAGATACCAAACGATGCTGGGAAGAGGCCATTTTCCCGTGCCATCCTTTGAAAGACTTAGTAACCAGTCTGCGATTCTGGGATATTAGATGAGGGAAGGTGCTTACCTTGTAAGCCTCTGGGAACTCTACGGGACGTCCAAGGCCTGGGAGGAGGTAGCCGCTGTAGTCTTTTCCGTCAAGCCCGGCCCACGGGTCCTTGAAGAAGCTGGGGTTGTCGACGACGCCGTCTGCTTGGACTGAATGACTGACCGACAGTGTCTTGTTCTGCTCTCCTTCGAACCGCGAAAAATACAGAGATGAACCGAAAGCACTTGAGATGAGGACTTGTTGGTCCGGACCCCAGCCTAAGCCGTTGTTGTTGGCGATCGAGCTGATACTAACTGATGCGCTCACGTCACCGTCGTCGCCGATACGTACGTGTACCGTGTCGGTCCATGGCAGGTGAGCAATCAGTTCCACGACACGCATGAAGCCGCCGTGGTAGTATTGGTCGTTAGTTACGAAGAATTCCTTCTCAGACAGAGCGAGAATATCGTTAGGAGTGTGAATCAGTGGGTGCGAGATGGACCGCAGATGCTTCGCTGTCTTACTGCCGACCGTGTGCACGAACAGCTCGATGCGCGAAGCTGCTTTGGGCTGGGCAGACGAGGACGCGGTCCAGAGAGGGTTCGGAAGGTGATTTACAGCGAAGATATAGACCGTCTTGGGGTCCGAAGGCGGGCTGTAGAGGCTGATTCCGTGCGTCACGAAAGGCCCTTCGAAATCGACGAGAGAAAGCTTTTGGGTTTTCCCGTTCTGATAGGTTTCATTAGACCCGCCCGAGCTCTAAGCATCGTGTACAGCATTACCGCTTACCTTTGGATTAATATATACGAACGTGCCGTATCCAGGCCTCTCGGGGTGATCCAGCGAACCAGCTCTGAATATCACGTGAGCTTGAAAGAAAGGCTCACGTAGATGATGAATACTACCTACCCCGGAAACCACCCCGCTGCTATCTCGAGGTCGCCCATACAGGCCGAGTATAGCATGCCTGAAGGCTCGTGGTAATGCAGGTCTTCGCAGGCGACAGTGCCGTCGATGAAGCGGTTCTCATTCCCATGAACATTCTGCCACGAGTCGAGCGGTCGAAACAACCCCAACATCGTAGCATCACGCTTGAGAGGAGCATACAGGAGCGCAGAAAGCGCACCGAGCACCACGACTGTGGCGTAGAAGAAGAGAGCCATCTTAGTTGGCGGACGGAATCATGAGTAGCAGAGTAGACTGTAGGTCCCCCGGATGGGCATATGTATGTAGTTAAATTCGGGGCAGTTGAGGGGGTGGATTAGGTGGAGAGGATGGGATGAGGAGATTGGAGAAGATCAGGGGACCTCGATGATTTTCCGAGGGACGTCATCTCTATCTTGTGAAAGGTCGGCAGTAAGGCAGGGGAGACAGGGCCGTACATTATAGGATTAGGGTGACAAGGTGGTCAGGGTATGTAGCTGGCAGTACACTGGACCGCTGGGAATAGTAGCGGTGGAAAACGAGATAGAATGTTTTATCCCCACAGTCCCACAGCACTATGTTGCCTATCTTATGTAACCCGTCGCGAACAGTGGCGTCTCCCACGATCGAGCCAATGAGGAGATCTTGAACAACTTCCGAAGGATTCCTTCTGTGCAGAAGATGGGCAGATGGGAACGCAAGCCTAAGCTGTGCCACCCAGCCTGCCCAGCCCCAATCCGCATACCCATTCTCCATTGCCGGCTCCATTCTCGCATCGTCCTTCGTACCAACCCTAACCGGCCATTATGTTATTACTGGGCAGAGAACCCGAATAAACCGGAGACTGAAGAATATAACACGTATTAATAGAAAGTAGCCAGCTGTATCAAACCCTCGCACGGTTACGACTCGACAATCACCGGCCATCCAGAGCTGAAGTCGAGCTTGTTCCAGCCGAATCGGAACATGTTAGCGGGAGTGTTGGTGTCGGTGTCATACGGCACTGCAAAATGGTGTGCTTGATTAGCTTATATTCTTCGACGACAAGAGTATCTGACTCACCGTAATGATAGTATATGATGGGACCGCCGGCCTCGTCGTCGACAAGGACGCCCTGGCCGCCGGGCGCCCAAATGTTGTTGTGGGACGCCAGGATCTCGGTGCCGCCGCTGTCGTTAGCGCAGTCGACGCCGTTGTCGTCGACGTAGCCGCTGCGCGGGTCCTTGGAGCGGCACACCATGACCTTGTACACGTCGCCCATGTCGACCCAGCTGCCGTCGTCCTGCTTGCAGCACCGGCCGGACGAGAAGAACAGGTAGTACCAGTCGCCCGACTTGAAGATGTACGCCGCCTCGGTCGGGCCGGTCCCGAAGGCCTTCGTCTGGTTGTTGGCCAGGTGCGTGAGGTCCCCGTTGGCGCCGTCGGCGATGGTGATCGGCGGGTCCGCCATCGGCAGCTGGAAGATACCCTGCTGGTACGAGCCGAACGTGAGCAGGTTCTCGCGGCTCTCGCCGTCGTCGATGATCAGCAGGGCGCCGTCGAGGATGTTGTACTTTTTGGCCCAGTTGATCTCGAGCCGACCGTGCCACTCCCAGTCGTCGATCTCGAGCGTCTTGGACGTGGCCACCAGCAGGCACGAGTCGTGGAACCACTTCTGGCTGTCAGGGTCCGTGACGCCGATCGAGGAGTAGTCGAATTCGTGGTTGTTGATGTACAGGTAGTACGTGTCGCCGATTTGGTGTATCGAGGGGGCTCCGCCGTACTCGCGGAACATGGCCGAGCCTTCGTGCGTCCAGGGGCCGTATAGCGAATCGGCCGTCCAGACACTACCGTTCTGCCCAGTAGTGTACAAGAAGAGCTTGCTGTCCGACTGGCGCCGTATCAGAGCCGGGTCTAGGGTCTGGGCTCTGGGGTTGTTGGGAATCGTTCCTTCCATGGCCTCGGGGGCTGGCCACCCGTTCTGTGCCAGGACAGGCTTCAAGGCGAGGCCTATGGCGAGGCCTAGAGTGAGACCAAAAGGTCTCGTAGTGAAGAGCATTATGACAACCAAAACCGAATGACGCTGAGATCTGTGATGACTCCTGTTGGCGCTGTGTCAGGGGGAAGTCAGCTTTATATAAAGGCCGTGCTTCTTTAACCGTAGCCAATGGCTCGTATGGGCGTGCCTGAAGGCACGTTACCCTCACCGTCTTCCGATAGGTGGTATCTTCTTCGCAGCCACCGAGTGCAGTAGGGACCCACGCACTGCCACTTTGGTGAGATGGAAGGATGAAAATCCCCTGGAAATCTTACTGTGTACTAGTTGGGCATTCCACCGAACGATGACAGGTGAAGCGAACCCAGCTCCAGCCTGGCCGAGACAAGAGGTAATTTCTGTAGAAGGCTATCTCGATGTTTTTCTACTGGCCCGGCCGGCAGGGGACTTTTCATCTGATAGTATCTGAGATAGAGCATGCTCCACACGCCCACGCGGCTATCGTCTTTCGATGAGAATCCCTGTGTAGGTAGTTTCGTTTGGCCGTGTCAGAAGACGGGTGCTTGGTTACTACTTGCTATAATTAGTATCCCGTACGGAGTAGTTGGCATAAGGCTCGAATTAGGGTGCCCCCCTGAATTGATATGCCGGCCTTAGTCTCGGCCGTCGGCGTTGGCTCCGTCCAATTGGTCCTGTTTGTGAGCATTGTGGTCCTCGTGGAAAGGGGCTGAGAGCCCCGACCAGGGTACCTACAACACATATCTTATGCCGGTGTGCCGGTTGCGCGTCGTCGAGACTCTGACTCTACTAGTCTAACTCTATCTACTTAGCTACATCGTACAGCCTAGAGGTAAGGAAGAACGGGCCGATCTTGGAGATACCCTTTCCCAAAGCCCAGCTTCGAGTCGATGGGTTTGCATCCTTTCTACGGGTCTAAGAGTCGAGACCGATAGATATCACGCAGCTCATCTAAGTGCTAAGAGGACCCCTAGACATACACGTCGGCGATCGTGGCGTGTTATCAACGACAAGGCCCGGCTTGAGAGTCGGCGTTCCTCCAAGCCTTCTTCCTGCCGTTTTGGAGACTGCCAAAATGAAAGATGCGAAGCTCAAATGAGCGCGGCATTAGGGCTTATTCTAAGTGCTTCCAAGCCGGTAAATGAAAAGGCGCAACAGACTAAACTCCAGCTGTGTTGCTGAAACAGTGCTCCAGGCAGCATACAAGCTCTACAAGAAGTGAATTGCCAAACGGGCAAACGAACTGCTCTCTTTCCCTTGCGTGGCTGCTCAGCTAGGAACGCGCCAAAGCGGGACGAGAACGCGACTAAGATCGGCTTTCACGATTATATGATCGGAGATAAGACTCGTATTGCCGTGATTTAATGTCAGCTTCCGAGGGACGAACCATTCTTAGGAAGCTCGGTATGCTGGTGTAGTTTTGCATCCTGAAAGCAAAGCTGGTGATATGGCTAGTAGCATTTCCTTGCAAGCGAAGAGGTCGTATTAAGAAGGGAAGGAATGAATACAAACAACCAAGCGGTCAGTTTCGAGGTGACTTTACACCACTTAAGTACCTACGTAGACTTGGCTGGATAGTAGAAAGAAATTACGAAACAGTGCAATCCCTACTTATTCGCATTGTAGAATATTGTTCAGACGAAACCAACTGAGGTGACTTAATGCATAGTTGACTGCGCCTCACCAGAGCGCTACATCGCGAGGACACAACAACACGACAGGGACTTAGGTATTAAATCATATCCAGCTAAGAAGCTTGTCGTGGGGATCGTCGAGCACAAGCTGCCAAGGACCCAGCAGAATGGGCGAGCAATACCGACGGATAAACAAGTTCGAATCGAGGCAGAGGCTGAGAGTTTAGCCGGGGGAAGAGCCTCGATTCTGTCTTGTTAAGAAGAGATGTCAGTTCGGGCGTCGGAGTATTCGGGATAGGCATATGTTAAGCAGGCGAGGCAGGTCAGGTCACAAGACGAGCTGGTCAGGCTGTCCGATGGGTGGGCGCGGGCGAGAACGAAGCTGGGGATTAGCATGTGAAGACCGCTAAGTAAGACAGCTAGAACTTCCAACAGAACAGCAGAGAGACAAGGGGCAGCCAAGGGGCTTGGGGGGCTTCCGAGGTCTGCCTCGGCCGTTGGTTTTCAGTGGGGGCCTTCTGACATCAGGCTTAACGAATAGCGCACCTCGAGCTTCAAGCATGCGCCCCCGAATCTCTACAAGCGCAAAAGCAGTCCGCCCTGCCTTCCCATCCGAGGTAAATGGCAACTTATGCGTACATGTATGTAGTTAAGAACTCTCTCTAGTCATTCTAGTCATAAACTCAGGGGTCATTCTTCCTTTTCCATCTTCCTTTCTTTCTTTTTCACGATCTTGTAAACCTGCTAGGTCGCCTGTCACGCAGCCATTCTCCTCTAACAATCCAGACTAGAAGACAAGACAAGAGCCAAAATGGGTGGTGAGTGTCCTGCTTATCCCTTGTTTTGCTCCCTGGGTATCCCCAGAAGTAGCAGCTAACAGAAACAATTCCCACGGCAGCCATCGAAAGACTGTCGCAGATCTCGGGCCAGATCTCTGGTTCCAAGTCAGCCAGGGAAAAGATACTGCAGAAGAACCCCGACGACGTGAGCTCTCTCCCTCCGTACTCGAAACTCCCAGAACAATAGAACGAGAACCCCCCACTCTACATAATCCACGGTCTCTCACTCTCCGCACGAAGCTAACAGTCGCTTCCTCGATATAGATCGTTGTAACGGCATGTCTCCGAACGGCGTTCACAAAAGGCGGTAAGGGCGGCTTCAAGGACACCCAGGCGGCCGACCTGATGGCGGGAGCTCTGAAGGGCCTGCTGGAGCGATCCAAGCTCGACCCGTCGCTCGTCGAGGACCTGTGCGTAGGCGAGGTCCTGGCTCCCGGCGGCGGTGCCACCGAGATGCGCGCCGCGGCCCTCGTGGCCGGTTTCCCTGAGACCACCGCCGTCCGCACCCTCAACCGCCAGTGCTCCTCGGGTCTGCAGGCCTGCGTCGACGTCGCCAACCAGATTCGCACCGGCATGATCGAGGTCGGCATTGGCGCCGGTGTCGAGAGCATGAGCCTGCAATACGGGTATGTCCCCTCTTCCCCTCGTTGAGAGAAACGCATACAACAGAAAAAAGAGAACTAACGCGAGAAAAAAAAACAGCCCCAACGCCGTGACCGAGTTCTCGGAGCTGCTCGAGTCGCACCCGGAGTCGGCCAACTGCAAGGTGCCGATGGGCGTGCTGTCGGAGGACATGGCGCGGGACCTCAAGATCTCGCGGGCGGACCAGGACGCCTTCGCGGCGTCGTCGTACCAGAAGGCGCTCAAGGCGCAGCAGGCGGGCCTGTTCAAGGACGAGATCCACCCGCTGACGGTGCAGGTGACGGACCCCAAGACCGGCGAGGCACGCACGGTGACCGTCGACCGCGACGACGGCGTGCGCCCCGGCATCACGGCCGAGTCGCTCGGCAAGATCCGCGCCGCCTTCGCCGAGGGCGGCTCGATCCACGCGGGCAACGCGTCGCAGATCTCGGACGGCGCGGCGGCGGTACTACTCATGCGGCGCGACACGGCGGAGCGCCTGGGCCAGTCAATCCTCGGCAAGTTCGTCGCCGCCAGCGTCGTCGGCGTCAAGCCGCTGCTCATGGGCCAGGGCCCCTGGAAGGCCATCCCCAAGGTCTACGAGCTCGCCGGCGGCCTCTCCACCGCCGACGTCGACGTCTTCGAGATCAACGAGGCCTTCGCCAGCCAGTGCCTCTGGTGCGCCAACGAGCTCGGCATCCCCCACGACAAGATCAACCCCAAGGGCGGCGCCATCGCCTTCGGACACCCCCTCGGCTGCACCGGCGCCCGCCAGGTCTCCACCCTCCTCTACGAGCTCCGCCGCGGCGGCCAGAAGGTCGGCGTCACCAGCATGTGCGTCGGCACCGGCATGGGCATGGCCGCCGTCTGGGTCGCCGAGTAAACGGTGTCTGCCTGTAGAGAGAAGCTTCTGGAGACCAAAAAGGAGGAAGGGAAAGCGAAGCGAGGAGGCTACGTAGTCACATCTATCTAGGAACGCCATCGTGAAGCCAAGGGTTGTATCATGAACGAGGATATTTTCGGTACATACATCCCGACATAGGGCCGGGGTTGGCGCAGAGGCGCTCAGACAGCATTTTGTGTACATTGTATCCATACAGGGTGTTTACATAGTATATCGAACGTTTCATGAAACGCCACTGCCTTGTTTCTTCCACAGATCCCTTAGTAGAACAGGCCAGTGTATTTATGGTTCTGCTTCTCGCTCTCGGTGAGATCTGGAACTATCTCGTCATCCGCCGCAGTCTGCCCTTGTGATACGACGCAGGTAGGTTCAGATCGTTCATGATAGGCGCCAAAGGAGTGCGCTCCTCGCACTACGAGGAGAAGCCCTCGATATGGCTACCTAGCCCTTTCTGCTGGGCTAACCTCACAATCTCAAACCCGACCACGAGATCCATGAGACCCAGCCCAACGCTCTTGTACACGACGGTGCCGACCGTGAGCCAGCGCGAGAGATGCTTGTCGCGTGTGTACGGCTCCTGCTGCTGCGTCACCTGTCGCTGGTCGTCGGTCGCCACCGAAGTCTTGCTAGAGCTCTGGCGGCGGTGAAAAGGCAAGAAGCCGCTTGACTTTGTGCCTGGACTCCTGGCGGGGCTCCTGGCGGGGCTTTGCGACGAGGAGCGTTTGCTTCCGCTCCCTTGAGCCGATTTGCCCGAGTCGGAGCCAAAGACGGTAGATATGGCTGAGCCGACGGACGAGAGATCCAGCTTGTCGAACGATTCGCTCACGGATGACTCGTCTGTCGAACTTTGTGATGCGAGGGACTCCTCTTCTTCTTTTGCTAACCTCTGGATCATAACCAGTTCGCCTAATCTGTTTATTGTCAGTTTTCCCCTTCTCCTCCTTCGCGCTCTAGATATGAAGTTCGAAAGGCCTAACTTACTCGACGAGCTGCTTAGGCGCCAAGCCTGCTTCTATAATCTCGCCCGCCTCTTTCATAGCTCCGTCTAGAGTGTCCACGATGACAACTCCTCCCTCCGGCGCATGCTTATGATAATGTAAGTGAGAAGAGTGAGTCTTGGTCGCCTGAACCAGCACTTCTCGAGGCAGCTCGCGCATCTTTGGTGTATAACTCCCGACGGCCACAATCAGTCGCCCTTTCCTGCGCCCCTCGTGGCTCGTCAGTATGCTCGCGTCGAACAGGTCCTCGGTGCTGGGCGTGCAGCAGTAGATAACATCCGACGCTCTCATGTGTTCCTTCTGAAGCCTATCAAACTCCCCGTAGCCCGGAGTAAGAAGACTAAACTGTGCTTGTTCCCAGCCCTCGCGCTGTTTGATCTCCTTGGGAATTCCATATATCTTCTTGAACGTGGCTCTGGCGGAGTCGCTGAATTGGCGGTTGATAATGAACACCTCGCGGATACTGTTCCCCCGGAGCATCAATGCGAGTCGGATATGCCAATATGCTTGCATACCAGCGCCGAACACGGTTATGGTGCGAACATTGGCGCGCTTGAGAAGAAGACATGAGGACGCAAGCGCAGTTCGAAAGGCTGTCAATGTTTGCGCATGGAGGAAGCCTACTGGAGGACCTTGGGGAGAGTAAAGTGTGACGGAGCCGGTGGGCTTAATAACAGGTAGCGTCGTGTCGGATGAAGGAGAGGAAACCGTCACAACTTTGGCTTTGTTAGCCTAAGGCATCTTGGTATGCTAGGTAGGTAGAAATGCGCAATCGCTCGAATTGATCTCCTCACCCTTTACTGCATGCCCGAGTCCGCTAAAGGATGGCATGAACAACGTAGTGGCGCCCGTAAACTTGGAGTGTACCGACGTTCGGTCGGGTTGGTGGATGATGCCATCGTCTATAGATTGCGTGCCGGTCGAGTACTCGTGAAGGGCATTCCTGAGCACGTCGACGAAGCCTTCGATCTCGTCGTGGCTCAGGTTTTCCAGCAACACTCGGATTTGCTCATCCGAAAGAACCGTCAAAGACATGGCTTCCGGCTTCGGAGGACGTATGCTTGGGTGGTATGATGGGATCAGAATCGTACAGGTTACGCTGACGGCGATTAGATGACAGAACTTGGCGACAGTAGATTTTGGAGAGTAGTGCCAATACGACTAGCCATCAATGCGTTTCTTGGGTTGCGTAGGGCGACGGGCGAGGTATAGGTAGGGCTATGAGAATGTCCGAGGTCGTCTTCTGGTCGTGTGAAAGAGAACCCGGCGCGAACCAACGCCCAGAGATCAAAGGCTTGGCTGAGCGCATACCGCCCACCGCCCAATCTATCGCTGTCTACCGTCGTCTACCGTCGTCTACCTCCATATGACACAAGTTCGCGTTCTCTCGCTAGTTAGTAGTAGCCCACCTTTTCATCCTTGGCCTGTCAAATACTGTGAAGTTCTTGTCTCTAAAATGTCGCGCATCTTGGCGTCTACGTGCTTCTTGCACCCCCCAAAGCTGAATGCTAAATCGAAGAGGGATGGCGAAAGGCGTTGCTATTAATGGCGAAATATGCATTACCAAGCCAGCGGGAATGCACCTCTACAGGGGACGGCATGCACCTAATAGCCACATGAATGACACCTGTAGCTACCCCGCTAATCAGCGGACGAGGACGCTACGGAGTGACGTAGGGGTACCAATTTAGGGGGAGGGCGGGAGGCGGGATATCGTACAGCGAAGTCGCTACAATGGCATTTATACCACTTATACCCGTTGCACAAAGTATGCCCAGCCTAGCACCTAACACTACCTAGGTACAGCTTACTAACTGAGCGCATAAATACCTATAGGTACTGTCACGAGGAATAAATGAATTTGATCAAATTCGAACAAACATAAGTGAACATAAGTGCCAAAGCACAACTCTCGGTTCATGATATATTGCCTTGTATCGAGAAATGCGAGATATATAAATCCCAAATCACCAAGATGCCGCTGGACCAATCAATTACCGGATGCCACTTGTCATGATAGAGCCGACCGCGCGCGATATATATCCCCTTAAACCGCCCAAGACTTGCAAACTTCGAGCCCAACCGTAGGTAGACGCACAAGACTTTTATTTCCAACTTCCGCTCGGACTCTTTGAACGCCGCCAAGGAACCCGTAGGTATCCAGACCTTCGACCAATTCCCCCAGTCAGATAATGCATTCCACGACCCAAGAGTGGGAGAAAAATAACTGCACTCGACCACTCGTCCAGAAGCTTCCCGTTGCTAGCCAATGCCGAGAGATATCACTTCCTCCATTTCCGTAACCCAAACCAACAAAAGGCCCCAATGATATGTGTCGCCCGCTTTTTGCAATGCCGTTGTGAAATAAACGAGAAATGGCGCATTAACGTAGGTAACCGAACGGAACCGAATCCCGTCCGCTCGCCTAGCGGGCCTGCATGGCGGCGCCCTCGGAGCCGTTGCGGAAGACGAGCATGGCGTGCTTGCCCCTGACCACGTCGGGGGCGGACGCGCCGCCGTTGACGCCCTTGAGGCCGGCCTTGCCGGTGCCCAGGCCGAGGTCGCGGACGCGGCCGCTGCCGATGTCGAAGAAGACGCCGTGCACCTCGAGGCCGCGCTCGGCGACGGCGTCCTGGATGACGGCGTTGGCCATGAGCACCTGCACGCCCGCCGCCACGTTGAGCTCCGCGATGCGCACCGAGCGCGCCTTGTCGCCCAGTGCCGCCAGCTCCTCGCGGTTCGCGTTGCGCACCGCCTTGAGCGGCGTCAGCCACGTGTCCAGCACGCCGCCCACGCGCGCGTCGCCCAGGGCCGCTGCCGCGCCGCCGCACGACGAGTGCCCGCACAGCACCACGTGCTTCACCTTGAGGTGCGCCACGGCGTACTCGATCACCGACGACGTGTTGATGTCGGTCGGCGACACAATGTTGGCGATGTTGCGGTGCACGAACACGTCGCCCGGCTGCATGCCCAGGATCGTCGTCTCCGGGCAGCGCGAGTCGGAGCAGCCTATCCAGACTGTTCACATACTGTTAGCCTCGTGACTTGGTTCGTCTGAGGAGCCACGTTGCGTTGTCAACTGATCCGCACCGACGCAGGCACACCCGAGATCCGCGTTCCCGAAGGCGAACTCTAGATTACCAAGAAACCCCCGAGCCCCGTTTTGTTGAGTGGGCCTTGCCTCATCTTACCCGAACTCGCTCAGCAAAGTACATACGCTGACTTCGCCTCCAGACAAGAGCGGTGGAAGAAAACAGGGCAGGAAACTGGGGGGGAGAGGGGAGGTGTGAAACTTACGAATTTCCGGTGACTGTCCCGTCGCCAGCTTGGGGAAGAAGTCGGGATTTTGATGGCCTTTATAGCCTGCCCAGGCTTGGTTCGAACTCAATGCGTAAGCATAGACATCTTCTGCGGCCATTGTAAGCAACGACTCGTCTTCAGCCAGAGCGAAGTCCCCTCCGCCAATCCCAGATGTCTCTCAAAGGGTTAAAGCGTATTTATTCTAGGCTCGCCTACCCCTGCAAGATCCGGACAGATCTAAGGAGCGAGTCCCGTCGACTTTTCTTGGCGGGGTAGATAGGTTGGGAGAGTAGGTAATCCGATGGATGATGGAACAGCAGTAAGGAGGGAGGAGAGCACGTACGCACGGGAGCGGGCATGTTGAAAAAGCTGGTTGCGCCCTTTTATATGTGTAGTGTGATATGGTCTGCGTGGTGGTTTCGAGCGGCACGTCAGAACCGCCCCCCTCAAGATATATGGCGAACTCGTGCGTGGGATGGGAGGGTATGAGCGAATTAGGAAGTCCCAAGCCCAATCAGATCTGGCGCTCGCCCACACGCGCGTCCACACCACCGAGGAGACGTCTGTCTTTTATTTCGTTCGGTTTGCTAAAGGGTCAGGGGGGCCCTTAACCGATCCCGTCGGTTTCTGGTTCGACTACACGTTACGAAGTCGGGGATGTCTCGGAGCAGGCCGTCGATCGTACGGGCTCGCAGATCGCACGACGCAGCTTGACTAACGTAGTACGGCTTTGTCTTGAGATGAGCAGAAATCCGAATAGCGATAGTGCGACGGGTAGATGGAGAACTTGGGGCCCAGTCCGATCCGGGTTCGTCTTATATATGCTGAGGAGATAGATATATAAAGTATATGGGTATACGGGTATGGGGGTATGATGTAGGCAAAGTATATAGGATTCAACAAGAGATAGGCCACGTAAGGTCAGTAACACAACTGAGGCGGAGCGGCTTGAAAGCAATATGGATGGCGAACTTGGCGTCAGCAACGGCTTTAAAGAAGATTGACATGAGCAGGGCAAGGGAAGTCGAGATAGGATCGGTTTGTCCGGAGTCCGGGGGGTGTTGCTCTGATACTCAGTACTGTTCCTACTCGCACCAAGCTTGTTCCACATGTACACACTCCTAAGCTTTGGGTATTTTATTACTATGCGCCGTGTTGATCTACATAATATTGTCTGCAGTGCCATCCATCTCGCCTCTTCTGGGTCGACCATTCCTTGCGGTCTCGGCACAGTACCCGTTCTACTTCGTACATAGTACCATGTTTTACTCACCTAGGTAGGTGATCCAGGCAGAAGGAAGCTTGCGGGAGCGAGAAGGGGGAGGACCCTCGGATAGGGATATTATGAAACCCGCCCCAGCCCGCGCACAGATGAGATGAGATTCGAGATAAGCGCAACGTAACGCACCGCACCGCAAGCGCAACATAGAGCTCGCTATGGCATGGGTACCGCGGGCTGACGGCACGGGCTCGACGCGGGCAATGCCGCATACTATGTACATAGAACCAGAAGAAACACATGGTCTCGCATTGTACGTTTCTCTTGCCCCTTTCAGCAGAGAAAAGCTTAGCTGCTTTCCAAGGTAGCGGTTCTCGACGTTGCCCTGCCGCGCGTAGGCGCGGTGATTGGCAGAGGGCGCATACGAGAAGGGGGCATAGCTGTCGTTGGCATCAGATTCCATCTCTTCTTAGTATAGATTCGGTGGAGAGGGCCAGGACGCACATGGCTGCCGAAGGAAGCATGCCGAGCACGCGGAGTATGCCCGACGAACCAATAAGCCAAACCCCGTGCCCCAGCCTGCCCAGCCCGCCCAGCCTGCCCAGCCTGCCAGCTTGCCAGCGTCGCCTCCAGGGGACAAGGCCCCCGCCAGGAACACGACAAGCCCGGCATCCTAGCAGGCGGTGAGCTTGGCCGAGCTTGGCCCCGTCTATGCACCCCCGTTTCCCCGAGACGATCATGAACGTCAGTAAGCCCCCGTCTCAAACGCGTACTGCGTAAAACCGTTGATATGCCTCCTGATCGACTCTTATATACCAAGGGGTCCTTTCTTATTATGCCACTGACGGCCACCTGTCGCTGTGTCCTCATATCCTACGCTGAATGTGAGGCTCGGGGATCCAGGGCTCAGGAACGCACTCTGTATCAACGCCAGTTTGGACAGGGAAATGCGACGCTGCAAATGAGGCTTTCTTGGCACCCAAGCTCGGCTCGACTGTCCACAAGCGGCAATCTTGAAGAATACTACCTTTCATAAGGACCCTAGATCCCCTACATAGTAGACCATTACCAAGACGGCACCATTGAGTCTTGGCTCTAGTCAATACTTGGCTCTAGTCAATACTTGGCTCAATCTCAACACATAGCTTTAACGTACGATGGTGCTTCCCCACTCAGCATGGCATTTCAAGATGGCATTTCATTTCATTCATTGTCACGTTGGTCGTCGGTAGGACTCTGGGAGTTGGAGCAGGCTCATGCAAATCCATGTGGTTGGTATTCCCTTTTACCTCCGCCAACGCCGGAACTGTGCAAAGCTACCTGCTGCAAGTGTAATCATGACCCGTAACCGTGCTCAACCCTTAGACCTTGATAGCGGTCTCGAGCGCCTTCTTCTTCTTCTCGATGCGCTTGTTGGCCTTGGCGCCCATGATACCACCACCCCACTGTCTTCGCGCGTTCTCAGAGCCGGCCATGTAGCCGTCCTTGATGGCGCTGACGAGCTTCGAGAGCTCGTTCTTGTCCTCGGATCGGACCTCGGTGAGGGCGACAACAGCAGCAGTCTATGTGATTCGTTAGTTCAGATGCACGAAAGGCTAACCGTAGCGCATTGCCTACCTTCTTGTGGACGACGGTTCCAAGACGGGCCTTGCCCTTGATGATGGCGTAGGGGACACCCATCTTGCGGCAGAGAGAGGGAAGGAAAATGACCAGCTCGATAGGGTCAACGTCGTTGGGGATCAGAACGAGGGACGCCTTCTTGTTCTCAATCAGGCCGACTACGTGGTTCAGGCCGTACTTGACAGCGTAGGGCTTCTTGCTGACGTCCTCCTTCTTCTTGCCCTCCTTGATAGCGGTGGCCTCCTTGACAAGGCGCTCCTTCTTCTCGGCCTTGGTCTCGGGCTGGTACTTGTTGAGCAGCTTAAGGGCCTGGGCGGCGGTGTTGCGGTCGAGGACGTGCTGGAACTGCGAGATGGCCGGGGGCACCTTGAGGCGCATGTTGATGATCTTGCGCTGGCGCTGGAGACGGACATACTCGGGCCACTTCACCATGCGCGACAGGTTGCGCTTGGGCTGGATGTCCTGGCCGACACCGAAGTTGCGGGGCCGCTTCTCGATGAGGGGGTTCTAATCAACATGTCAGCATCGTCAGTTCGTGTGGGAGCAGAGAGGGTAGCTTGGGAGGTGAGTACTGACCTTGGGGGCTTTCTTAGAGCCAGCCTTCGAGGCGAAGGGGGCCGGTGCGGCCTTCTTACCAGACTTGGGAGGCTATCATTGAGAAGAAAGACATCAGCAAATGTGTTCCATTGACTGCAGTCTTTTCTGAACTCTAAAGAGACGATCGCGAGTGGCATTTCTGCACGCTGCGCGATACATCTCAAGCCAGTTCCTCACCCACGTCCGAAGACGATGGGCGGATAACGAACACCTCGACGCGCGAGGGCCATTGAGATAAATGATGCATCGTGTGCAGCAAAGGCATATCAATGCCGGATATCAGAAGCTTACCATGTTGATTAGTCGGTCGTGTGGTCGTGTTGGGTGAAGGAGGTCGACCAAGTTGGAGAGGTGTGAAGAGGAGAAATCTTTTGAAAAGTTGCAATGCTCAGGAAAAGAAGTAAAATATTGTGTGTAGGGCTTTTGGGGCCCGTGCGCCTTCGCTAGAGTAGCCCCGCTAGTGTCAGATTGGCCTAGCGCGAGCGTCTCTGCCCCTCCATGAGAAAGGTACCTTTGTATCTCTCTATGCCCCACCAACATTGAAGGTTCTCAGGCTCACTTTTGGCGCTGAATTAGTATCGAGTCAACGTCCGTCACCCCTTACTATACCTCTCTCTTACATACATCCTGGGTACGCTTTGATATTCATTTCTTCGTTTTGAGGTATCCAATACCCCATCTGTGCTCCTTCTTACCCAAGACCACGTTGCGAGATGCCGCCAGCTCTCTGCGTCCGCTGCAGGACAGAGCGAGCCCTGATCAAGAGGCCCAAGAATCATCAGAAGCTCTGCAAAGGATGCTTTATCGAGATATTCGAAGACGAGGTCCACCACACCATAACCTCGTCACAGCTCTTCTTTCCGGGAGAGAAGGTGGCCATCGGCGCCTCCGGTGGCAAGGATTCCACCGTCTTAGCTTCGGTGCTGAAGACTTTGAATGAGAGACACAAGTACGGGGTAGACTTGATACTCCTCAGCATCGATGAGGGCATCAAGGGCTACAGAGATGATTCCTTGGAAACGGTCAAGCGGAACGCCGTGCAGTACGACATGCCCCTGAAGATCGTGGGCTACGATGAGCTATACGGCTGGACCATGGACCAGGTAGTCGAGACGGTGGGAAAGAAGGGAAACTGCACATATTGCGGTGTATTCCGACGACAAGCCCTGGATCGCGGTGCGAAGATGCTAGGGATCAAGCACGTAGTCACTGGCCACAACGCAGATGACGTCGCAGAAACCATCCTGATGAATCTGCTTCGAGGAGACCTGCCGCGCCTGTCACGGAGTACGAGTATCGTCACTGGAAGCGATGCCAGCGAAGTGAAGAGGAGCAAGCCCCTCAAGTACTCGTACGAGAAGGAAATCGTGCTGTATGCCCACCACAAGAAGCTCGATTATTTTAGCACCGAATGCATCTACAGCCCCGAGGCATTCAGGGGGAGCGCTAGGAGTCTGATCAAGAACCTAGAAAAAGTTCGGCCCAGTGCCATCTTAGACATTGTACGGAGTGGCGAGGATATGGCTAGATTGGTCCCCGGAGCCACGCAGGACCCGTGTCGTTGCGACGGCAAGTCTGCGTCCCAACGAGTCAGTGTCGACGATGACAACATCGGCGGCTGCGGTTCCGCCGACGGTCGCACAATTGGCGGCGAAATGGCGGCAATGGAGAAGCGGCTAAGAGAAAACGAAGCAGCCGAGGCTGACGGCCTTGAGACAGAAGTCACTATCAAGCAAGTCGAAACGCGGCGTCACGGCACTTCGAGTCAAATCAACGGACAACCTAAGGCACTAGCCGTCAATCTTCCCATCAGGCCAATTCAAAAGCTTGGCACGTGTGAGAAGTGCGGATATATGTCGAGCCAGAAGCTCTGCCAGGCTTGCATGCTTCTTGAAGGCTTGAACAAGAACAGACCAGAAATCGCGCTGTAGATATGGAAAAAGACATGAATGCGGGATGGGTCGGAGTTTTGGTATACTTGGGCCTAGACTAATAGCTGGCAATGGAATGATACCCCTGGTGAGAAGCTGGTAGATCAATATAGTTGTGACAGAAAGCTTTGATATCAGTTATGCTATGTTTTATAGGCTTTTGTACAAGCGACTTTTCGTCGCAAGGTGTTCCCCTTCTCGTCCATTTCCGCCTTCTCTTCTCTATGTGAAGCGCTTCTCGACCTAGACTGCATGTTAGTATTTCAAGCACAGGCTATGTTGGGGAAACGTACCCTCCAAGGGTTGTTGAACTCGAAGCCTAAGGGTGCCTGGGCGGCGTCGCTTTGTCCTCGCAAGAAGCCTGTCAGCCGGCGGTCTCGGTCCATCACTACAGTACATGTAGTCAGTCTCCTGTTCTGATACAAGTTGTGTGCAGTGTAGCTTCAAGGCTCGTACTCTGTCTGTCCCATTGATCCAAGGATCGTCGCGCTCTCTTGCCGCCGTTCTGCCAGTTTCTGAATTTCGAGAGACCCGCGCCGGTCGCACCGAACATCTAGGGAGGTTTAGCATCCGAGGTATTTGCGATATGGTACGAGTTCCTGATCGATCTGGGGGTTCTCACAGCAAGGATGATTCCGTAGGGAATCAGGGCTTCGAAGGGGACGGCCATGGCGGGAGTACGGGCTTGCGGGCCTATGGTGGCAGCAGTCGTCAGTAAGGCGATGTAAAGACAGCGAAGGATAGATCATGATAGTGTTAGAAGTATACAGTACTGTACTCACTGCTGCTTTGCCGTCGGTCGCTGTTGTGTTCAATTGCTCGTGGAAGCCCGCGCGCACTTTAGTGAATTGAGTGGTCTGAGGTCGAGTTCAACGGCCAATGAGTGATTTGGCCGAGCCGACGAGGCAATGGTTACGTAAGCGTGCCTGGTGAGGTCAGCAGCAGCCAGGCGACGTACTACAATGTACTACAATGTACAGGCAGCGCTAACCTGCTAAAGCCTAGCGCAGATAGCGGACTCTCTGCTCTCCAAGTAAAGCAGTGCAGAAGGAGCTACACCACCGCAACCGCAAATCATCGAGCCGCCAAACTACAATCAGTCGCCTCGTCAGAATCCATCTAGCAAGGCAAGGCGTCCACCTCGATGACTGCTGAACGACCCGTAACCAGATTACCTTTCCAATTCGCATGGTACACGCGCCGAACAGGCTCTTGATGCCTATCTTTCACCTGCTTTAAGATAACTCTCCCCGTAGTATTCGCGTCGGGCGCGTCTAGCCTACCAACTCGATCCGATCCGATTTCCCACCGTTAGCCTGCATGTCTTCCGTGGCGCAACCGCAATAAGTTCATATAGAGCCTCTCCTTCGCCTTCTTTACCACCGACCATCGACCGGTTAATTCTTCTAGGCCTGTGCGAAAGATATGTGATAAAACCCTTCATGACGCAGAACGGCACGACGAGGCCTGGAAAGCATACGCTCGCCACCAACATTCGGCGTATCATACAATAAGCTCTCTACTGCCGCTTGCCACTCACACTATCTCTCTCACTCGAACTTGGTCGAATAGCCCATCTTGTTTCTCCTCACGTTCATCCCAAGCGATGGCAAGCGCACAGCTTATGCAAGAAGAGCTACAGCAGAGTGTGGTTCTTTCCGAAGAGGATGCCGAATTCGACGAGGATTTACCAGACGCAACAATGATGGATACCAGCACCCCCCGGCCTACCGGCAACTCAGTCCAAGATGGGTTCCAAGTGATAGGCCACGATCGCGCAGCTGATCACGAGGGGGGGGTGGACACCGAAGACGAAGCCACTCCAGTAGCTGCTGAGGGAGAAGACGATGAGAACTTCGAGGATGAACCAGCTAGCGATGACGACGACGACCTAGATCGTGTTAACTCGCATAGCGAGGCCGACGATGAAATCCATGACGATGATGATGCGTTTGACATCGACGCTGAGCGAGAAGATGACGAAGAAGGCAGTCAGCTTCGCGACGAGGATGACGCCGAGCAAGGAGCTGTCGAAGAGGATGAAGACGAAAACGAAGGAGTTGGTGCTGTCAAGGTCAAGCCTGGCGATACCGACCAAGACAGTGAAAGCGAGGACGATACCAGCTCGGCGTTGAACTCAAGTGATCGGGAATCAGCCGCGGAATGGGAAGAGGTCGCCGATAATAACGATAACGACGATGACGAATTTGAATCGGAAGACCCTGACGCTTACCATACCAACTGCATGTTCTGCTCCGCATATGATGAGATTCATCCGGCTGGGGAGGGCGAGGAGTACCTCACCTGCACACGTTGCGGCCAGCACGGTATGTACTTCACCCTTGCGAGTTGATGTGTTCGGGAAACGGGTCATCTAGCTAATCATGTCTTAGCTCAGCCGGATTGTGCGCGGAGGGTTGGTAATCTAGACGAGAAGAACAGTAAGTCTGGCACTTGGTGCGTTCCTCCTTTATCACAACGCTCCATTACTCACCTTGGCATACAGACGCGTCGAATTGGGTGTGTCCGGATTGTGCTGGCGATGATGCAGAGTCTGCCATGGAGGTTGATCCCGAGCGTCAAGATGCGGACGGCGATCACGACACGGAGATGACCGGCGGTGTTGAAGATGGCGATCTATCTCCTACGTCTGCCAGCATGGCTAGTCGTTCAACAGCTCCTAAGATCGCTCGAGACCTCTTGCCCTCCCACCGCGGCGTAAACAAGCCGGATTCGCACTCCGTCTTTAATCAACTGGTGCTTGACGGGGATCCTATGGACGGCTCGAGAGTCCTCAGAAAAAGAAAATCATCCTCAGTCGAGCCTGATGAAGAGGTCATGTCATTACGAAAGCGGAAGAAGAATACGTCGGAAGAATCTGTCCAGGGCGAAGCCATCGAGGAACAAGCAAAAGAACCTGTGGCTCCTGTCAGGCTCCGGCTGATCCGTTTGCGAAGCAGTGTGCCGATTCCGGATGCCTTTTGCATCGTCGTGAAGAAGTCACGCTCGAGCTTGTTGGTGCAAATGCATGTAAAGCCTGCCAAGTTGAAGAAGATCTTTCACGGCTCCAAGACGCGAAGAAAACGAGCTGGCCGAGCAACGGCATCCCGATCCAGAAATGTCGCGTCCACTCGGGTTGCAGCAGCCGCGGAGCCGCTTCCGATGGCTCCCTTCTTCGCTTCGAACTATTCCCAGCCCTTCTACTCCTTCTACGATAAGGAGACAGACGAGCTCAAGGGCAAGCCGTACGGCGGCATCCTGACGGAAGAGCAGGCAGATACGACCAAAACCCTCCCTACCAAAGATGATCGACGCCGCTTCGACGAGGCCAAGCAGAAGGCCGAAGAAGAATGGAGAAATCGGCTGCTTGTCATGCAAGCCGAAACTGCCGAAGCACCCGTCAAGAAGTCCAAGAAGGCTTCCGGTCCCGCTAGTCAGATCGAATGTGTTGAGTTTGGCGGCTGGGAGATAGAGACGTGGTATGCGGCACCGTATCCCGAGGAGTACAGCCGCAACCGGGTTCTGTACATCTGCGAGTTCTGCTTGAAGTACATGAATTCGGATTATGTCGCCTGGCGGCACAAGCTCAAGTGTCCCGCGAAACACCCCCCTGGCGACGAGATATATCGTCGCGGTTCCATCTCGTTTTTCGAGGTCGATGGCCGAAAGAATCCCGTCTATTGTCAGAATCTGTGTCTCTTGGCGAAGCTGTTCCTCGGCTCCAAGACGCTCTACTATGACGTTGAGCCGTTCTTGTTCTACGTTCTCTGCGAATACGATGACCTTGGTTACCATTTCGTCGGCTATTTCTCCAAGGAAAAGCGTGCCAGCAGCCAGAACAACGTTAGCTGCATCCTGACATTACCCATCCACCAGCGAAAGGGATACGGCCATCTGCTTATTGATTTCTCCTACCTCTTGACCAAGGTGGAGGAAAAGACAGGTTCTCCCGAGAAACCACTGTCAGATATGGGCCTCGTATCGTATCGCAGCTACTGGAGGCTCGTCCTCTGCAAGTACTTCTTAGTCCACATGCCGGAGGACAAATCACAGAAGAAGGGCTTGAGTATCAGGCAAATATCCGACGACACGGGCATGACGCCGGATGACGTTATCTCCGCTCTCGAAGCACTTCG
Organism: Hypoxylon sp. FL1284; assembly: GCA_022432365.1. NCBI lineage: Eukaryota > Fungi > Ascomycota > Sordariomycetes > Xylariales > Hypoxylaceae > Hypoxylon > Hypoxylon sp. FL1284. Next base: position 445,926 of record JAJJXE010000003.1, on the reverse strand, counting down.
CTTCCTCGTTCGCGATCCTGCCACACAAGTCTACGCGTTCCGAGTGGATATAGCCTACTGCCGACAGGAGGTTACCAAATGGGAAGCAAAGAAGCACGTCGAGCTTGATCCCAAGAGCCTCACATGGACACCTTATGTCATGGGCCGTAGCAATGCTACCAACTTTGAGCTGGGACCGGCTCTGAACACCATCGCCCCTCGCGAAGAGGACGAGGATGTCAAAGCTGTCCAAACCCTAGCAGAGAGTGGAATCGCGACTGGGGATTTTGCAGTCGCTCAACCCGTCAACCAGAAGCCACCCGCGGCGGCCGATTCGTCCGTCCTCGAATCGACGGAACCTGACGATAACCAAATTAACCATAAGAAAGACGTCAAGATCAATGAGGATAGCAAGGAGAATAGAGAAGCCTTTGGAGATCATCCAGAAGGACCGGACTCATTGACCGAATCTCATCCGAGCCGCCTGGGCAGCGACAATACTTGGTTCAATGTCTACGATGCAATTCCCATTACTAGATTCCAAGTCTACCCTCCGATAAGCAATAGGCGCACAGCTATGTCACGCCTCAACTCGTCTATTGCCAGACCCCCGCCTCCACGTCTCCCGCCTTCCGGCTCACGCCGAGTCGCGCGACCCAAGGCTCGCCGCTCGACCGCTACGAATAGCGTTCGAAAGTCGGCCCAGAAGGGGAGTTCCGGTAAGCGCAAGCCAGGCGGGACGGGTAGGGGTCCGGGACGATGGCCCAAGGGTACCAAGAAGAGCGACTACGGCAATGCCGATAGCGGCCCCGGCTTACCGCCGGCGTGGCTTGAACGGCAGAAGCAGAAACAGGGCTCCACTCCCACGGGGTCCCAGACGGCGGATGATAATGCGATGCAAGATACGGTCCAGGTGCAAGTCGAGGAGGCGACCAAGGGCCACAAGGGAAAGCAAATAGCTACCCTCGCTTCTAAGAATGCAGCCGACACCGCCGCTACGGCCTCGAGCAGCCTTGGCCCGGCCGACGGCGACAATGACATTGTCATGGGCGAGGGCGGTCAGGAGGAACACGTAGATGCAGGGGCAGAACAGGCGTGAGCCATCACTTGAGGCAAGCGGTTAAGTTGAGTTGTACTATTGCTGTATACGTACCTATATTTCGCTACAAAGCTTTTTTCTTTCTTTCTCGAGCCGGCTTGATGAGCCGGCGGCATGGCAGGCAACGCGGGACGGAGGAAAGGCGGACCAGGTGGGTTGCGTTGCACTATTATATCCCGCTTCCTTTGAGACATGATACCTTAGATAATTAAAAAGACGCTTTGCTTTTGTCGAGAGCTGCGCGAGACGCTGAGTCGCCATCTGTGAGATACGGGCCATCTTTGAGATACGGGGACGAGTAAGATGTCGTCTTCGCTTAGCAGAAGTAAAGAGCTCCAGGAGTACATAGGGTGGTATCAGGGTACTAACTTTCTGTGATGTTCTTGTAGACTCGTGAATGGGTGATCTTTTTAGTTGTCTTGTGAGTTGAGGCGTCACTCGTCTTAGAAGTGAAGTGAACTCGGCCTGGCAAAAGGAGATGATACTCTTAGTTGCATAGTCCTGTCGAGAGTACACGCAGTATGCACCTAACAGAAGCTTCAGCCCCGACAGGGGGCCAATTGACGGACACGGCTAAAAGACGAACTTGTCCTCTTTTTCTGTTTCAGTTCCCGACGCGCTCGAATCTCCAAACCAACCCCCTATATCACCGACTCGTATATCACACAGTATGATGGCCTCGCTGGACCGAGGTAGCCAGCGGATCGGGTAGTCATGAAGTGCTGTCCACGCAATTCCAACTCAGTCATGACGGGCCGCGTAATCTCGGTGCTGCTATGCTTGGCCCTGCATCAGCTCTTCATCTTACCTGTCGTCGCGTACACGGCACTTTCGGACAGCTTTCTCAAGCTGGTACCGTCCGGGGGCGACGACTTCGACATCGACAATGGCAAGCTGCTGGCACCCCTGCTGATCCCTCGCGTCTCGGGCACTCCGGGCCAGACCGCCGCTCAGCAGCACTTCTTGAACTTCTTCTCCGCGGAGCTGCCGGAGTGGAGCGTCGGGTGGTACAACTCGACGTCCACCACGCCCGCGACGGGCAACAAGCAGATCCCCTTCGCGAACCTGGTGTTCAAGAGGGAGCCGCCGTGGGTTCGGGACGGCCAGTCGAACCTGCTGACGCTCGTCGCTCACTACGACAGCAAGCTGACCCCTGACGGCTTCATCGGGGCCACCGACAGCGCGGCGCCTTGCGCCATCTTGATGCACGTCGCTAGGACCCTCGACAAGTTCATCACCCAGATGTACGACGAGATGTCGGCTCTTGGCGAGGGCGGAACCGTGGAGATGGACATGGGCGTGCAGATTCTCTTACTTGACGGCGAGGAGGCCTTCCAGTCGTGGACGGCCACCGACTCGCTTTACGGGTCGAGGTAAACATAATTTCACCCTTGACCTGCAAATACTCTACAGGATACGCAGCTAACGATCATCCAGGGCGCTGGCAGAACTGTGGGAGTCCTCGCCTCACCCGGCCATGTCGTTCTACCGCAACCCGCTGGACCAGATCAGCATGTTCGTGCTGCTGGACCTCCTCGGGGAGGCCAACCCCAAGGTGCCGTCGTACATGCAGACGACGCACTGGGCGTACAGGAACATGGCGGCCGTCGAGGACCGGATGCGCAACCTGGGGCTCCTCGAGTCGTCGCCCAAGCACGCCTTCCTGCCCGAGGCGGACAAGAAGACCTTCCTCCCGCCGACCATCGACGACGACCACAGGCCGTTCATGGAGCGCGGCGTCCCGATCCTGCACGTCATCACCAAGCCCTTCCCCGACGCCTGGCACACGATGGACGACGACGGCGCCCACCTGGACCTGCCGACCGTGCGCGACTGGGCGCGGATCGTCACGGCGTTCGCGCTCGAGTGGCTGGATATGATGGAGGTCGAGCCCAAGGGGGAGGCCGGAGCACCGGCAGCAGCAGCAGCAGCAGCAGCAGATCCGAGCTGACAGGCCTCCTTTGGACTGTGTGTCACATGTCATTATTAGAGAGGTATTTGCATATGGCGTTGGTTCTGGAGTTGAAGGACCTCAGTCTAGTTGGTCTTAATTTGATATTTGTGTCTGATATACTTGTGACAGACAGTCTTGCTTGATCTACAGCGCTTGTTCACAGCACATCGAGATCTACCCTAGAACTCTTAGAGATGGATAATCACCTGGTATCTGATGCGACTATAAGAAGCCACAAGAACCTGCATCAGAATAGGCACAGATCTCTGGCCAGATCCAAACACACCATCAGGAGATCTACTATGTATACTACCAGACTGCCACACAGCAGACCAGTAAGAAAAAGCGGCATGAATATTCTGTGCATGGCGCATGAGACTCACTCCGAGGCATCAATTGGGAGAGATGGGAGATGGTTACTCCACCTATACGTCATCTCTTTCCTGATAGAGCGAGCACGAGCAGAGTCGGGAATACATCATGTACCTAAGTACAGTATAGAGCTACGACGTTACCGCCGATGTACCCTACCAGCCTACATGCGCATGGCAATGCAGGGCGTGTTGGGACGCTGTATCACATTGAACGGCCTGGACGGGGGGAGAGGCACAGCCGGACAGCTGGCTGATACAGATGGGGCTTACGGGCGCTGATGGGATGTTCCTGGGGTGCTGCAACGCGTCACGACCGTCATCCGAAGCAAAGACAGGCAAATGAAAAAAATAAATAAATAGGAGTTCCGTAGCGGACTGGGGGTTAGGCCTGGGAGGATAGGAGAAATACAGTGGCAAGCCTGCTAAACCTGCTGGAAATTTAGGTACCGCGAACAGGCACAGGTCACAAGCTCGACCGGGCCGAGTCCCAGTAATTGATATACGTCCCCAGTTTGTTCAAAGTCGTCCTTTGAACTCTTGAATACTTCATACTCCGTACCTAGGTCGTTTTCCTCTTGTTTGATCTTTTAACGAAACAAGTCTAAGGGTCTAGACATAATTTCCTTCTTTTTTTATTGCTAGTTTCATACCGTACAGCATTCACATCCTAGTCAAGGCTGTCTGGCAAAAATACAAGATAAAGACAGAAAGGAAAAAAAAAACACACACACACGTACCGCCGTCATCCTCATATTGCCCAGCTGAAAGCACATCTTTTGCTGCGTACCGGTGCCAAGAAGTCGTCACGCCCGTCTCTTCTCCTGGTCTCATTCGCTGCAGAGGTTCCATACGCCCATCAAAGTACGTGTACGTGTGCGAACTACGACCGAAGCGACAGGCGACGCAACGGGGCGCACAGCGGCAAAAGCTTGGGCTCTCTCCCCTCCCAAAGGTCACTAAAACTAAAAGCCTTAGATTGGGTTAATCACCGACCAACCTCCCCTCCACCCTTTCGACTGGCCTTCATCATCCGTCCCCTGTTCACCTCACAGAGCCAGTCCCTTTATCGCACCCAAGTTCTACTTCGTAGAGGGAGCAACTCGTCAACTACCTTTCCATTCGCCGACTCATCTCGTTACGGGAACGCCTTGGACACGGAATACTAAGCTGGCTCTTGTCTGTCGGGTCGGGCAGTTTGCGCCAACACTCGGGCAACGCTTGGTTCTGGTCATAGATCACTGCGCCGAGAGATAATCCACCGGCTGGATTGCGCCTTTCGTACTGCGACAACTCGTTACCATCGTGCGATTGAACCATCTCCCATTTCGAATCTCATTCCGTCATCCAACGACTCTCCTCGTTCCCTCCTACAACCCTTCCCGCCGCATCCGCATCACCTAGAATTCTCCTGCCGACAATACCGCCACCATGTCCAAGGTTATGAGAAGTGTCAAAAATGTCACCAAGGGCTACTCGAGTGTCCAGGTCAAAGTGCGCGAAGGTCCGTACGAGGCACCAATTTCTCCATCACCCAAGACGAATACTCTCGTTCCAAGCTTGGTTCGAATACTAATGCAATACTCACAGCCACGAGCAACGACCCATGGGGCCCGACCGGTACGCAGATGAGCGAGATCGCTCAACTAACCTACAATTCGTATGCTTCTTCCAGACCCTGGGATACTGGAATCGAATCTGGCAATCTAACCCATCTCCAGGTCTACCGAGTTCTACGACATCGTCGACATGCTAGACAAGCGCCTGAACGACAAGGGAAAGAACTGGAGACACGTCTTGAAGGCCCTGAAGGTGCTGGATTACTGTTTGCACGAAGGGTCCGAACTAATCGTCACCTGGGCACGGAAGAACATTTACATCATCAAGACGCTACGCGAATTCGTCTACATCGATGAGGACGGTCGGGACGTGGGACAGAATGGTAATGAAACCCGAACCTGTCAGACACGCTGACTGCCATTGCTTACAAGTCTGCAGTTCGAGTCGCCGCGAAGGAGCTGACAGCTCTAATCCTGGACGAGGAACGATTGCGCGCCGAGCGGAGCGATCGGAAAACGTGGAAGTCTCGCGTGACGGGCATCGAGGAGTTTGCGGAAGGCGTGCCAGGCCCTTCACAACGACACCAGCGACCTAGGCGACGCAGTGCTGACGAAGACGATGCCGAATACAAGCTCGCGCTTGAGGCTAGCAGGTTCCAGGAGGAGGAAGACCGAAGGAAACGAGAAAGCCGTCAAGGAGAGGATGACGACGATGATCTGGCCAAGGCGATCAAGCTGAGCAAGGAGGAAGACGAGCGACGGAGACGAGAGTTGGAAGAGAGCAACGCCAGCGCGCTTTTCGACGACAGCCCTGCACAGAGCAACATGCCTCAGCCAACAGGTCTCAACATGGGTTATCAACAGGGCAGCAACGTCGACTGGTTCGGAAACCCGACCGACCAGAACCAGATGATGCAGCCACAGCCGACCGGATATATGAACAATGCCTACCCAGGATACCCGGCGAACAATGGCTACACGAATGGTATGAACAACGGCTTCAATGGCCAGCAGACGGGCATGTTCGATCCCTACAGCCAGCAAAATAACCTCCAGCCGCAACAACCGCAGTTCCAGATGCAGCAGCCCACGGGATACAATCCCTATGCGCAGCAGCCCCAATTCCAACCTCAGCCCACCGCCTCTCCGGAGCCAGCTGCTCAGCCTGGCAGCAATAACCCCTGGGCAACCAACAACAGCCAAGCGCAGTCTACCCTCAAGCCGACGCCGACTGGTTCCAACAACCCCTTCGCGAGTGGCTTTGGACGACCGCAGCCGGCCAAGGCACCCACGATGCCCACGCTTAACAGCTTACAGAGTCTGCCCGAGCAGAAGTCGCTGCAGGCATTCACGCCTCAGCCTCAGCCCCAGTTCCAGACCCAGCCTTCGTTTAACCAGCCTCAGCAGCCCCAGAAGCAGCTTAGCGAGCACGAGCAGAAACTCAATTCCCTCCTGGCTAGTGGCGACGGTATGGATACGTTCGGAAATACGGGCGAGCTCCGTATTCCTGCTCAGCACACGGCACCGGGCACGTTTGTCAACTCTGCGGGCGTGGGCGCAACCAAGCTTACGGCGGATGCTACAGGCAACAACCCCTTCATCCGCCAGCAGTTCACCGGCATGCCGACCGTGTCGTACGGCGGCCAGCAGATGCCCGCGGCCACCGGTCCTGCTAACATGGGCATGAACGGGTATGGCGGAGCGAGCAACCCTTTCGCTGCGAGACCGCAGCAGCAGAACAACAACCAGGGACAAGATCTCATCCAATTCTAGACTTTTTCTGAGAGGGCGAGTGGTATAGACCGCTTCTTCATTCAACTGTCACGCACGGAGAGCTAGGTGATACCCTATCCTAGTCTATCTCAGGTTTTATTCTAGTTCTCGAAGAGCTCCTGTGATCGACTTCTTACAATAATAGATCGAGTCGGCCGCGTCAGGGCTCCGTACCTGTTCCGCTAGCCAAATATTAGAGACGTTTGGTTTTTACCACGCACGATTCCGTTGACCGAAGTGTTGTGTTTTATAGGAGAGTAGCCGAGGTGGATTTTTGTTTTGTTTTCTCTTTCTTCATGTGGCAGCAGTCCATTAAATCCATAGGTGGCAGACAAAAGTAATCGATATCAGAAAGACGGATCGAAGCCTGCTCTTTGCGATCTCGCGTGTAGTCTATACTCAGAAAAGAAAAAAGAAGTCCGATCGAGCTGGAAAATTATTGCGATTTCAAATGCTGATCCCGTCTGCTGCGCCATGCCTTTAGGTGTATTATATACAGAGACGTAAATGCATACCTCATAACCCGCTACACTCGCCTATGCTCCCCCCCCCTTTCTTTTGGCCTCGATACTCCTTACGCCTCCCATACAGGCCAGATGAATACCAGGATGATATTAAAGCCCAACCCTTCCGATAAAATAGAACTCCGTACGCAAGATGGGTGGGTATATACAATTCCAGCTTCCCCCTTTCCTTTTCTCCTCTTGCAAAGCAATCTTCGCCAGAGAGGTGAGGGGAGCACCCAGAATCGCGTAGATATGCAAACCGTAGGGTATCTTTGCACAAGCTTCCTTGCTTCAACGCCATTGTCTTTCTCGATGCTTCTGCCGAGTGCTGACCGCCTTTCACTTCCCAGCGAGCTTGTCCTTAATGTTGAACCGGACTTCCCCCTCGGCCTGTCGCTTACTGCTTTGCTCTCTTCTTGTTGGTTCCCGGGCATTATTAGGTAGAGGGATTGGTTCCGGGGCCAGACGCGAGAGCTATGGACTCGGCTAGGGTAATTTCCTTTGAGTGGTCTTCCTCTGCTCTCTTCTTGTCTTCTTTTCGTTTCACTTTTCAAGAGGAGGTGTCGCCGGGTCACCTGTCGAGGAAGATGCCGAGGAACTCCTCGCGGCTGACGCCGCCCTTGGCCTCGACGTCGAACTGGTCGACCATGCCGCGGAGCTCTGCGTCGGGGACGTCCTCGCCGAGCTCCTTGACGACGGCGCGGAGGTCGTCGACGGTGACGACGCCCTTGGCGCCGCGGTCGAAGAGGGCGAAGGTCTTGAGGAGCTCCTCGCGGGGGTCGCGGGCGGCGACGTAGCGCGCGGCGACGGCCTGGAAGCCGTCGCGCGAGAGCCGCAGGTCGACGACGCCCGGGGCCGCGGCCGGCGGCGGCTGGTTGGGCAGCGCCGGCAGCGGCGTCCACCCCGCCCGCGGCCGCGCCGCCGACTTGAAGGCCCCGATCAGGTCCGGCCGCGACAGCCCCGAGAACCCGAGCGCCTGCAGCGCGTACCGGAACTCGCTGAAGTCGAGCTGCTCGTCCTTGTTCATGTCGAAGAGGTGGAACTGTGGGGGGGTCGCAACGGTATGCGTTAGCTCTTGGTCGTTCCCATATTTTCTGCATCTTCAAGCTTCCTCCCTCGGCCTGTCTACCGAGGCATCTGGGGATACATCTGCCACCTTCTTCTTTCCGCTACTCATACGCCGTGCAGGCTGGAATCGGGAACGAAGGAAAATAAGCTACTCACGCAGTCGTTGATCTCGTTCCGGTGCTCGTCGCTGATCTGGTCCCACGGCTCGGCGTGCTCCGAGTTCCGCACGGGCGGCGCGAATCGCGAGCCCGGCCTCGCTGACCCGGGCCGTGTCGACGCGCCGTACTCGTTCATGGAATTGCTCGCGTAGTTGTTCATGTGCCCGACTTTTTGGTTTATCGCCCTGTCGGCGCGTGCCTTGTCGCGCGTCCTACTCCTCTCGTTCGCGCGCAGCTCCCGGGCTTACGCGCAAGAGATCACGATGAAGGCGGACGACGGATTCGGTTCGCTTGTTGAGAAGAGCCGGTCGTTCGAGGGATTTTGGTTGATGTCTCGCGTGCAGAAGCTCGTGGTTTAATGGGAGGAAGGGAGAGAGGTCGAGCTGGGGGTCGTCCTTGATGGGTAATTGCATGCGATTGCTGTATTGTTGCAGCGACAAGAAATACAATATCCAACCGAGTCGAGCGCGTAAAAACCGGAACCTCTTCTTTTGCCGAGCTTGCTGTTTGTGTTAATATCGCGTATATACTGAACAGGCTCGCAGGGCGCCGGTGCTCGCAATGCTGCAACTACAAAGTAGTCGCCGGGCGACGGTCGGCTGGGAGGAAAGAAGAAGAAAAAGGCGGGATAGCTCGATAATGCAAGATATTCTCGAATGAGAATTCAAGAGGCAGACAGAGAGATAGAGAGAATTCTATCTTTTGCTCTTTTCTTAGGGTGGAATTATTATGATGTCCTCGAAGTCTTCTTCACGCAAACTACAGCTCGACTCGCGATGGTTTCCCGTTTTTTTTTTTCTTTTCTTTTTTTCCTTTGCATGTCTCTGCGTTGGGAAGTCAGGGGGTTGGGCGCGGTTCACGAAAATAGATACACGTAGACGCGCTTTCGACGGGTACATGTCACCATGCCTTAGCGGGCTTAGGTGTTGTGCCCAGGCGCTAGGCAAGCTAACGTTAGAGGTAAGACAGCCTGCGAGCCTACAGAAATGGCTGACATGGCGAGCATGCAGTGGCGTGGTAACTGGGGGAGGTACCCAATCGCCGCTAAAAAACAGTTCGCGTTCGGCGGATCGAGGTCGCCTACATACATACATAGTTTGCTTCGGCTTTGGTAGAAATAAAATCCACACCAACCTGACAGACAGATATTCGTGACGACGTATACTGTACATACTATTCTGATAGCAAAAAAAGGAGAAAAAGTGAGAGTACAGCTGTATACCTAAGATATCTACAGATACCAAGGACGGACTTGAGTGGCCTTGATAATCATGGAATTGTGCTTGCTGGTTGGCGCGTTGGAGAATGAAGAATATTCGAGCCTCCAGAGCGAACAGTAGACGGAGGAATGTGAACTGTGTGACAGGCGACGGGCGACAGGCGATGACAGGGAGCCACAATAGCTCAACTTCGGTAAGGCGTGCTGGATATGGCCCAAGCTCCCTTAGCCTGCTCGATACAGGCACGCATGTCGTTACTTGACACTCGATACCTGGAATGACGGGCGAGACAGAGACATTCGGGCTCTATATCTGGTCGACGAATCTATCCAGACTCTTTGCCTCCGGCGTAGAATACATGATAGGCAGGCGCCTAATATAGGCAGCAGTGCCATGCTGTAGTACACGTGACGAATTGGCCTGTCTATGTGTCATATCTTGTGCCTCGCCGGCGTAAAAGTACATATTTATACGAACCTTAGGTGGGATTATAAGTGCGCCTAGGTACATCTCGCTCGCACCCAAAATACATTGGACTGACATGTACCCAGATCGCCAAACTTTCCTCAGGTGCACCGAGCAGATCTCCACTTTTCCGTCTCTTCTCGGCCCAGTCGAAATTCTTCGCTGTGCGCCAGACCTGCAAGCCGCTGGGATGCCTAAGAGCCTGTAGCTGCGGGCCCATTACAGCAGGTACACCCAAATTCTTCTTCCTGATCCCAGTCCAACCCAACCGTGTCTACTCCCTCTCATATTTTTTCTCACCCAATCCATCCCGTCACCACGGCATCTTCTACCAAAATCTTCCTGTTCCTTTCATTAGGTAGTCGCCAGTAGGTCACTCTGCAACTGACCTATTCCCTCTCGTCTCATTCTATCGTCTTTCTTTTATCTTCCCCCCATTAATCCCACCTTTCTCTAGTACCTAATCGACGAATCGAGCCGTCAACACTTGCCCCAAACTTTCCCATCATTTCGCCCTCTGCTCACACGACTACTGCGCATCGCCCCAAAAGAAAAAAAAAAAAAAAAAAAAAAGTATCAACCCCCGGTTCGCGATACACTTTACCTGCGCATCGCTTACTTATACTGCACCTCGCGGCATTCTTCTTCGTCATCCTCACCATCACGTCGGCGATCGAACATCTCTTCTCTTTTTCCCATGCATTCCACCACTTAATCGTCGAGCCAGAGATCCCAACCCACGCGTCAGACGCGCTCTTCTCGACCGTCTTATCGATCGCGCCTCCACGCTCGACCTGAATACTCACTCCGATACATTGAGCTGCCACCATGTCGGGCTTCGGTGGCTTCGGCTCCGGGGGTGGTTTCGGCTCCAGCAATAATAACACCTCTACACCCTTCGGCGGCTTTGGCACCAACTCGTCGAACAATGCAGGTACAGGTACAGGTATGTTTCAACCATTTCTTTCTGCCCAGGCAGCCCAGCACTCATCTAATACAATGTGGTTTAAAGGCTTTAATTCCAATAATACTTCCACAGGCTTTGGTGCCAACAACAACAACAACAACAGCAACTCCGGAGGCGGACTGTTCGGCTCTGGAAACACGACCTCAGCCTTCGGTTCAGGCACCGGTAAGTTCTCAACTCGGACATCCGTCTCTCAACGCCCACCGCAGCTATACCTCTGGATTGGTACACTGACATCTAGTCATGACAGGGTTCGGATCAACAAGCAATGCCGGCGGCTTTGGTGCAAAGCCTGCCTTCGGCAGCAACACCTCTACCAGTGGTGGCTTGTTCGGCAGTTCAACGACTTCCACCGCTGGAGCTTTTGGTAGTGGTGGCGGCGGCTTCGGTTCCGCGAACAACACCTCAACGTCGAGCCCTTTCGGTGGCGGTAGCACCTCCATCTTCGGAAGCAACAACAATAACAATAAGCCAGCATTCGGTGGAACGAGTACGGGCACCGGTGGTGGCCTATTCGGCAACGGAAACGCGACCACGAGCAACACGTCGACGGGATTCGGTGGCTTTGGCAATACGTCCAATGCCCCTGCCAGTACTGCCTTGGGTCCGGTAGGCGACCCCCCTGGTACCGCGAACATTACGAGCTTTCAGCCTTTTACCGAGAAGGAGGGCACCGGTTCAACACAAAACGCCTTTCAGAACATCCTCTTTCTAGACCCGTACAAGAAATGGTCGGCCGAAGAGTTGAGGCTTGCCGACTACGCTGCGGGTCGTCGCTATGGCGGAACGTCAGGCACGGGAACGTTCGGCGTCGGCAGCGGCTTCGGTGGGTTTGGCTCAAATAACCAGACTTCGAATGCCTTCGGTGCCTCGAATACGAACTCGGCCACGAACACGGGCGGTGGCGGTCTATTTGGTAACAATTCGACTTCCAACAACAGTTTTGGGCAGAACAACGCCACTACGGGCGGATTCGGCTCTAGCAATACTGGCGGCTCTGGTATTTTCGGAAGCAAGCCGGCAGGAAGTGGTCTATTCGGCAACACTGCGACGTCGCAGCCTGCGCAGAGCGGCGGCATGTTCGGCTCCGGAAACACCGGTTTTGGCAACACTGGAAATACCGGCACTGGCTTCGGGTCTACGAACGCCAATACCGGAAGCTCGTTATTCAATAGCAATAACAACAACAATCAGCAGAAGACGGGCTTCAGCTTCGGTAACGCCGCCAACAACAACAACACCAACACAACCAGTAGCTTCGGCGGTGGCACAACGGGCTTCGGTAATAATAACAACAACAACAATACTGGTGGAGGTGGTCTTTTTGGTAGCGGCAGTACCAGTAACCAGAACACCGGCGGCGGCCTGTTTTCGAACACGAACTCGCAGTCCAACTCGGGTGGCATCTTCGGTGGTGGCGGCGGTACTGGCGGTGGCTTCGGCAACCAAGGTCAGCAACAGTCCGGGTCCTCCCTCTTCGGCGGCAACAACCAGCAGAAGCCGGCGGGTACTGGTCTATTCGGAAGCAGCACCAACACCGGTGGAACCACTGGCGGTCTCTTCGGGAGTTCGAACAACAACACAAGTGCCTTTGGCCAACCAAACAACAACCAGCAGCAGACCGGAGGTGGCCTCTTCGGCGGCAACAAACCTGCTGCTACAGGCGGCGGTCTTTTCGGCGGTGGCGGCGTAGCCCAAAACACCAATACCGGAGGAGGCTTGTTCGGATTAGGTCAGAACAACCAGAACCAGCAGCAGCAACCCCAGCAGGGTGGTGGCATGTTTGGCAACTCGTTGGGCCAGACCCAACAGAAGCCGTCCATATTCGGTACCAGTAGCCAATCTACTGGCGGTGGTCTATTTGGAAACCAGAATAACCAAGCCCAAGGCTCATCAATCTTCGGATCGTCGATGACGCAGCAGCAGCCGCAGAACAACACGATGGGCGGCTCTATGTTTGGAAGTCAGCAGGCTAGCCAAGCCACGCCGTCTTTAATCGCGAGCATCAACGATCCCTCCGCCTACGGTAACCTGTTCGCCAGTATTGGCAGGAACGAAGTCGCCGACCCTGGCCCTCTCGTCACACCGACGAACAAGAGGCAGGCCAAGCGTCCCTCTATCCTCCCTTATTACAAGCTGAACGCCTCTACTACTTCTCGGTTCGTAACGCCACAGAGGCGCACGTACGGGTTTTCCTACAGTACCTACGGCACCCCGAACAGCCCTTCGAGTGTAGCCAGCACCCCAGGCACGCAATCCCAGAGCCTGTTAGGCGGCAGCTTGTCTCGTAGCGTTGGTAATTCTCTTGCCAAAAGTGTATCTACGAGCAACCTTCGACGAAGCTTCAATGTCGAAGATAGCCTTCTTGCTCCGGGCGCTTTTGCTCCCGGCTCCGGCTCGCGACTTTACGGCGGTGGCAGCATAAAGAAGCTTGTTATCAACAGAGACCTGCGCAGCGACTTGTTTTCGACTCCCACAAAGGACAAGCCTTCTTCGGAAACTCCCAACAGCTCTCGAAAGCTAACCAAACGTGTCAGCTTCGATACAAGCAACGTCGACGGAACCGAGAACGGGGAGACTCCAAACGGGTCGACCAATACCCCTCCTACCGCCGAGCAGCTGGGCTACATCCGACCAAAGAACACCAACGGTGTCAATGGTTCTAAGCCAGTCTCGTCGTCTGCCCCCGAGATGGAGCAGGTGAAAGGCAACGAGCTGGCAATCGTACACGAGGAGGAGCCCGTGACGCCTCAAGTCCAGAGCTCACCGACTGCTCTTGCTGATGGAGAGACAGGCGAATACTGGATGACACCTTCCAAGGAGGAGATACAATCGATGAACCGAGTCCAGCGCCAGAAGGTGTCTGATTTCACCGTCGGTCGTGACAATGTCGGCTACGTGAAATTCAAGGTGCCGGTTGACCTGACTTCCGTCGACATCGAAACTGTCTTCCAAGGCATCGTCATCCTGGAACCCCGAAGTGCAACGGTCTATCCCAATGCTGCTAAGAAGCCACCTGTCGGCAAGGGTCTGAACGTGCCTGCGTTGATTAACCTCGAGAACTCGTGGCCCCGCGCATCTCGAAAGGGGAAGCAGATTTCCCTCACAAAGCACATCGAACGCCTAAAGAGAATCCCAGACACGAAGCTCGAGAACTACAACGTCGATACTGGCGAGTGGACTTTCTCGGTAGAACACTTCACGACATATGAACTCGATGAGTCAGACGAGGACGAAGAAGTCGAGGCCAGACCCGTCAAAGACGCATTCGCTTCGTCGGGGAGGGGCGCACCGTTACCCTCACCCACGGATTCTGAGGACGCTTCCGATAGTGGTAGAAGGAGTCATCGAGTGCTTCCAGGCGCTTTTGACGACGATTCTTATGTCGATGAAGAGGAGGAGACGGCAGAGGCCACAAACGCCCAGCCGTCTTTTTTAGCTGAACGCTCCGCGGGTTCTTCTTCCAACGTCCTTTTCCCTGCGGAACAGGACGACATGGATGATGAATATGCGATGTCTGAGGTACAGGAAGATGCGAGTGCTTCCCTCGGACACCATCACGCCGCGGAGCAGGAAGACAACTCGTTCGACGGGTCGCAGCTTGACGCTGTCCAAGAAACCCCTGCAGGTATAATGAGGGCTCGTATGCGTGCGATCAAGGGTTCGGCCACGCCGATGAAAGTGCAAGTTTCGTCTGGAGATGACTGGATGGATATGCTCAGCAAAACGATCAGCCCTCAGAAGCGGGATCGAGTGCTTTTGAGATCTGTAAATGAAGCTGCGGACCGCCGTACAGCCGACGAGCCTTCTCGGGGTAGATCCCCAGCTAAGAAACGCATTGTGTCAGACAGTCGCGGCTTTGCAACAAGCATTGATTTGATGAACTCATTGTTTGAGAAGGCTAAGACTCCAGTCGAGAACCTGCAAGCCTCGGTTCGGCCCAAGGGCGTTCAATGGCCGTACAAACGACGTACCAAGCACCTAGACGAAGGTGACATGGACGAAAAGGAACGAACCTGGCACGACACCATGCGCCCAACCTGGGGTCCCAACGGCACACTTGTATTTTCCGCCACTCCGACCAATTCGGCGTTCGGAAGATCTGGTCGCATATCTGACAAGAACGGGTTGATGAACGTGCTCAAGGGTGGTATCGTGTCAGAGTCGCAGGACGTCCGGATCGCCAAGTTTACAAATGAGGTATGTCTCCCTAACAGTCAGTTTCCTGAAAGAATGCTAACCTTCCACTACTTAGATGTCGGCCAAAGCCATTGACTTTCACATGAAGCTTGCCCAGGTTCAGGTGACCGGCGGCGTGCCAACCGTGAGACTATACCCGAGAACAACCCTGAAAGACTTCTCGGTGGGTGGCAGCGCGAAGAACGCAGCCGAGGAACACGAGAGACTGGTCTGGGAGCTTGCCAGCGTACTGTTCGATGTTGTCAAAATCCCCACAGAGCTACACCACGACCCGGACGCTGTAGAAAAGCTCCGCCGCGACAACTTATCTCGGCTCTGGGAACGCATGGTGGCAGAGCAGAGTAATACGATAACTGCAATGGCGGGATCAAGCGAGGAGAAGGCTCTAGCATCGCTTTCCGGTCATCGAATTGCCGAGGCTTGCAAGCATCTCCTCGACGGCAAAAACTTCCGCCTCGCGACTCTGGTCTCTCTCATCGGCTCCAATGACATGGCCAAACGGGATGCTAAGGAACAGATGAAGGAGTGGCAGGACGCTAACGTACTATCGGAGTTTTCCCAACCGATCCGCGCACTTTACGAAATGCTCAGTGGAAATGTCTGCGTCTGCGAAGGGACTAAAGGGGCGTCGGAGAACCGCGCCGAGTCCTTCCTCATCTCCAAGAGATTCGGTCTCAATTGGCAGCAAGCCTTTGGTTTGCGGCTCTGGTACGCGATATCGACCGAGGATACCATTGGAAAGGCAGTGGAGAAATACAGGGAAGACGTGGAACAGGATCGAGAGCTACCACCGACCACGTGGTTTACGGAGCACGGTATCAAGGGTATCTGGAATGACCCGGATAAAGACGTACGAGAAGACGTGCTCTGGGGCCTCCTACGACTCTACTCGGATGATCAGGTGGATCTGGAAGCCCTGCTGCGGCCAGAGAACTCGCAACTCTCACCTCTCGATTTCCGGTTGTGCTGGCAGCTGGGCCAAGCGTTAACCTCGATTGGGCGCGTCTCGTTCGGGAAGAATGGTACCGAAAAGGCGGACGCTGCCACCATATCGTTTGCAGCGCAGTTGACAAACGAAGCCAGCTGGCTAGAGGCAGCCTTCGTTCTACTACATCTCTCAGACCCCGACGCGCGATCCAAGGCCATCCAGGATCACCTCTGCAGACATGCGGGCCTAATCGGGAACGAAGAGTCGGGCAGCTTCAAGAGGATCGTGGCAGACCTCAAGATCCCGAGGCAGTGGGTCTGGCACGCGAAGGCATTGTTCATGCGGAGCGTCAAGAAGGATCCGTCTGCCGAGGTTCACTGCCTCCTCCGCGCAGAGTCGTGGGCTGACGCTCATCGAACATTCATCAAAGAAGTTGCCCCGATAGCCATCATCGAGCGCGACTACGATAGCCTCGCCGATCTTCTTCGGCAGTTTGAGGGCCACCATGCCCAAGTTCCCGATTGGAACGTGGGTGGCGACATCTACAAGGCATTCCTCCAACTGATGGGCTGCCAACGGCGAGCCGAACAACCGCCCCCTATTCTAGTCAACGGCCTACTCGAAGGGCTACCCGCTATGCGCGGTAATACGCCCGAGGCCGGTATCACGGAATACGCCGCCTTGACGGATATGGCAGCGGAAGTAGCAAAGGTGGTGGCTGGCATGGCAAGGGTAGGAACCGTAAGTTGCATCTTGACTTTGAAACCAAGCAATCGCGCTGCTAACACAACTCATCAGATGGAACACGAACGCATCTTGCAACTTCCCCTGACGGAGGATGTGCTCCTGAAACACTCGAGAGATCTCGCCTGGTCGCACTATTCCGCTGTCGCTGCCGCTTAAGGTAGCTAGGACAGGAGGACACTGGAGGTTTACTAAATAAAGAAGGCCTGAAAATGAGGCCAAAAGGTGTACTGAACGAAGAAATATTATATCCGTTCCTTTAGGTAGTGGGCGCTTGTCCCACACTGCCAAGCCGCCTGCGAGGCTCGGTTCGATACGGATGCCGAAGTGGTTCGTCTGCGCTCGTTCGGATGCCACGGTCTTCGGCACAGCTTGTGATAGGGCGTCGCATCAGGGCGTTTGCATTCTTGTAGCATAGGTAGATAGCAATAGCATAAACTTGGTAATACCCAACTGCGCGTCTTTTCAAATCTCGTCATGTTAACAGTTGGTGACCGAAAGGCCAGTTTTGTAGACCTGTTTATTATAACTTTACCACCACGCTGAAGCCCCTTATATGCTGACTTCGCGTTCGAGCTAGTTGAAGTAGTCTACACGGGCATGAATAGTACCAGTTTCATGTCGCATGCAGAACCAAACAACGAAGCTTATCAAAGATATTGGTATATATATAGGTACGTTGATATATATCTTTTCCACATTCTCCTGATGTCCAGTGTGTGCAATCTACCCATATGACCAATCAACCTAAACACATATATATTCCATTATACTTGTGTCGTTCGTTTTGCATGTACCCAAGATGATATATTCACTTCTTAGCTTGACCTTCTCTCACGCAACACTCTCGTAGCGGAGATATAGCGAATTGCCCTTCGGGCGACCCGTGTACGCGTCGGTCTGCTCCGCGCCGCGGTCGTCAATGACGTGGCTAGTGTAGTTAGAATAGATGGCGGCGACGATGAACTTCATATCTGATATAATAAAATCAGCTACTTGGTACAGCTACATAGCCTAATCAAGAGATCTCAGGAAAGGGGGCGGTGAATGGAACAAGAGACAAAGATGGCGGCATAAGGAAGAAGGGGGGAAAGAAGAAAAAAACACACCGTGCATTGCAAAGTTGGACCCAAGGCACATTCGTCCGCCACTCGAGAAGCCCCAGAAGTGCCGGTTCACATCGGACATCTTCTCGCCACTCTCCACGTCCCGCGAGTCAGCCTGCCGCAGCCACCGCGTGTGGTCCCAGGTCTCCGGGTCCGGGAACGCGGCCTCGTTGCGGTGCATGTTATATGCCGAGGCCGAGATGCGGACGCCGGCGGGCACCTCGTAGGGGCCGATGCGACACGAGGGCTGTGGCGTGACGCGGTGCTCGGGGCCGCCGGCGGGGGCGTAGCGCCGGACCGTCTCGGTGACGACGGCGTGGAGCAGGGGCAGGGCGTCGAGCTGTCTGGGGTCTGGGTGCGCCACGGTCCCGCCGTCGCCCTGTATTCGCATGTCGGGCCGCAGGGTTCGCAGCTCGGCGCGCAGCTCGCGCTGCAGGGTGGGGGCGCGCGAGAGCTGGTAGGCGAGGTAGGTGAGGGTGACGCCGGTGGTCTCCTGGCCGGCGAGCACGTGGTCGAGCATCTCGGACGCGACCGAGAGCTCGCGCCGGCGCACGGCGGTGGCATAGAGCGGGCCGGCGGGGCCGCCGTGCTCCTCCTCGCGCGCGATGCCGGCGAGCAGGGCGCGGACGACGACGGGGTCGTCGGCGGTGTCGAGGGAAGACGGGGACAGGCCGTCGTCCTCGGCGGCGAGGGCCCGCACGGACGCGTCGGCGCGCGCCTTGCACCAGCCCTCGAGCTCGCGGTTAGCGGCGTCGACGGCGCGCGGCGTCAGCTGCAGGCCGGCGCGGCGCAGGGCGCGGTCGAGGCCCGGCAGCTCCTGCGCGAAGAAGCCGCCGCCCTTGCGCGCCGCGTACAGCGCGAGCCAGTGGTCGCGCCGCGCGCGGCGCCGCACCAGGTCCGCGCTCCGCGCCAGCCCGAAGCAGTACGCCGTGATGAAGTCCAGCGCAGTGCCGCAGAACAGCGATTCCACGTCGACGCCGCGGCGCCCGTCGTCGGAGGCGATCACGGGAAGCAGCCGGCTGTTGATGATGGCGGTTGCTTGCGCTGCTAGTGCTGGCGACCCATGGAGGTGGGACTTGGAGTACACGTGCGATACCATGCGCTTCCGCAGCGAGTGCGGCTTGGACTGGAGTGAGGAGAAGACGCAGGGCACGCTTTTGATCGGGCGTTAGCTGGATGGGTTCTATCTATCTATCTATCTATCTATCTACCTACCTACCTAGGTACTCAGGAGGCAACGAAGAGAAGATAATGTGAGGGAGAGAAGGATCAACGCACCCGTAGTTATTGAAGAGCGAGTACCACTGGTGCTTGTCGAAGCCGCCTTGGTAGATGGTCTTGACGGCGTCGACGCTGTTGACGCTCAGCTCGCCGGGGCCGAGGCGCACGACGGGGCCATGGCGGCGGTGGGCCGCGTGCAGCGTCCGGTTCTCGCGCTGCTGGAACCGCGTCCACAGGATCCAGGCCGGCGACACGGAGCACGACCAGTGGGCGGTCGGGATCGCGGAGAGCGGTGAGAGGACGGCGGGATACAGGAGGTATTTGTATAGGAGTATCAGGACCAAGAAGGAGGCGGTTGGGAAGTAAAGATCGGCGAAGTCGAGACAGGCCATAGCGAGCTTGTCGATGACGCTCTCAAGGCGACATACGTATAGGTAGACTACCAGATATCAATCGCGACAACTGTCCAGAACAATCCTATGTCACCTTAAATCCTGAAGACATAACCATCCATATGGAAACCGTGGAAAGTCGACTCCAACACCGAGATGGGCTTCCAGAGGTTTCCCCTCCGTCGCAGCAGCATCGGCTATGCTTAATGCAATATACGAGCCCACTTACCTTATTATACGAGTTGCGTCTACAATTCAGGATGAAACATCGGAGCTCGCAATCACTTCTTATCATAAAGATACCTTCCTAAGGCATATTATACACGTGTGTAAATATATGCCCTGCTACCTTAGGTTGCTGAGTACATGCTAAGTCTGTGATATTTACTAAAAAAAAAAAAAAAAAAAAAGGCTATTGCGTCATAGGCGCAAACTTATGGCAAATCCCATATCGATAGCTGATATCATACCGTACCGACTCAGCAACATTGTACTTTTTCACGTACGCGTTTTCAATCCTTCCCTGGACATTCCATTTTCGTTTTCTCAAATATCTGTCCAAGATGGAGTTTTCCAGTTCATTGGCCAAACACGACGAGCCGAGTCTCGTGACTTTGCCCGCCGAGGTCCTCCATCTCGTGATACCCTTCCTGGACACGGCAAGAAGCCTTTCCCACTTATCACAGACTTGCAAGCGCTTATATCACCTCATATCTGACGATGGCTGGCGTATCTTTGTCATTTCACGATTCAACTCTTTTTCACATCCCGGCGTTTGCTCTCCGGACCGATGGGCAGAGCGTGCCCGCGCCTTGACTTCGCAGTCTCGAGACTGGGAGCGACGCGCCATCATCGTCGCCGTCCTCCAACCCTCAGAGAAGGGCCACTCACGATCCAACCGCTCCGCCCACCCCCCGCAGTCGATTGCCAGCAACATGGTAGTCGATGCTCATCATCGGCGCAACGGCAACGACGCCCAGGACCTCATATTCTGGGGGGCCGGGGAGGATGTATTCGGCTTGATCCGTCATGGTCGAGGGTCCAATGCCCCCGAGGAAGAGTGGCTCAGTTGCAAGGGTGTTTCAGCTGGCTATCGTCCCGGTAAGGACGACGTTACCAGTGTGTCAATACTCAAGAGCGACAGGTACGCGTATGGTAAAGGAGACGACTCTCAAGTTCTGGTGGGACGGGCCAATGGCGACCTCGACCTCCTCTCCATGAGCCCCGGAGATTTCGGAAAGAAACTCCTAAGATTTCGAGGAGTAACGACAACGCCCTCTGTCACGAACAGCAATACACTTTTGACGGAGATCCAGTCGCTTGACGTCAACTACCAGCATGGGGTGCTCGCGGCAGCGACCAAACAGGGTCTTTGCTTCTACAATCTTACCGACGCCGAACGAGACGATTCTCACGTACCTGACGAGGGCAACACCGATACCATACATACATCTTCCGATGGTGCCGACCAAGTCTGGGCTGACGATGCTATCCACTTGAAGGAGGTTTCACAGGGACCTTGGTCGTTCGAGTTTATCCGATCTATCAAGTTCGTGAACGAGACCACACTGGCCGTAGGCTTGAATAAGTCTGGTAACCCGCTACAATTTCTAGAGCGCACTCGGACTGGATTTGAAAAATCCTCTGCGTATAAAGTGAGCAGCGAGCATCAGGCCTCGGACAATTACGATTCCAGGACGGTTAGGGCAGTCCTGCCTGTGGATACGAGCTCGCTTGCCAGCGGAGGTGGGAATTCTGTTCTCAGTTCGTGGGATGACGGCACAGTCCGACTTCTAGACCTTCGTACGCCGTCTCACGCCGACAGCATGTTTCAAGATAACTTTGATCTCACGACTCCCATCAACTCGCTACTATCCCGCGGCCTGGAGAGGTTTTACGCCGGCAGCGCTTACTCGCCCGTGGTGAAGGTATTCGACTATCGATGGCCCAAAGGCTACTATCACACGGAAGCTCTCCCCTGCGGCATCGACCGGCCTCACCAACCCCCGAGGCCGCCCACCGTCGTAGAGGAGCCGTACTACGCCGAGATGACGAAACAATGCGACTACGTGGCCGGCAGACTCTGCCGGTGGCATGTGTTATCGCGGCACGACTTCTACCGGCCCAACATGACTATATGGCTACCTGCATCGAAAGCGAGTCGTGGCTCGCCAGTGTACTCGCTCGTGTCGCCTTCAGACGAATCGCCGTCCCTGTTCGCAGGCTTGTCAGGTTCCCTGGTGGAAATGATGGCCATGAGCGGGCTGCGGCTGGAATCGCAGTGGCAGGCCCACGCGGGCCCCCAACAGAGCATCGCTTACCAAAGGATGCCCGGAAAGCTTGCGTTCATCGAGACGGGCTCCGGATTCCCCGTCGACGATGTTGCGAAGTCGCGGCGCGTGCCTCCCATGTACATACAGACCCCGAGCAAGCGCAAGGAGGTGATCGGGCTCGGGCGCAAGCGTGCGCATATTCGATTAGACGAGTGGTTGAATGTGACCAACTAGGGCATATTCTTAATACGACTATGAGACGGGAGCGCCACTTTGACGGTATTATCGGGCTCCTACTATATATGACGAAGGCACGAAGCCAGTCGTGATTCTTACAACGGTCCTAGAAGTTTATAGAAGAGTAGATAGATGGCTTCAAGGCCCAGCATGAGACTCAAGGCACAACCTTAGCGTAGTTATTCCACACTTATAAATGCATACAGCTCTGTTGCTTGCGAACTTGACATCGGAGAGACAATTTCTTCCCCTTTATATCATCTAACCAAAGCATATATGCAGCCTTCGATATCATATGCGCTTACTGAGATACTCCAAAGAGGGCTTCGGTAAAATAGGCAAGTGACAGATTTACTTGAAGCTCTTCGCCAACCAATTGCGGGGGGCCATCAGACCCCCTGGTCGATGTCACGTTATGATGGAAAGATAAATACGTCTTGACCGAAGTATGTCTGAATAGAGGCGATGTTCGATTTTTTCTTATGGAGTCTAGATGGGTCTTGTCGAAGAGTGAGAAGTGAAGCGATACCAGCAGTCGAGACTCTGTCGAACCCAAATACAGCTTCCCTCACAAAGCTTGATATATATATCTCTGGACCACTCGCAAGAGCGAGACGAGTGGTACATCTGTAGGTCTTTCCCCTTCCTTGCCAAAAAACACAGGTAAAGCGCGCCGGAAGTCGACAAAGACTCAGCACTGCATGAAGGAGTAATCCCAACATGAGATTTGGTAATGCTCCATCTGGAAAGAAGACTGAGATATCGGGGGTTCTTTACACCTCGGATTTATTTACCCCCTATTCACTTGCATCTTACACGACTCCAATACGTACGCTAGGCTAACAAAAAGACTTTGAAGATACAACGCGAACACCAAAGCTATGAGATTATAGGCTTAAACAGGCCTGTTTGGATCAGAGGCGAAACGATTAGTTTTGGGGAATTATTTCAAAGATGGCATTCAATGACTTGGCTCCGGAGTGGTGGCCGTTCTCGGTCGGTACTACGGCCGTCGTTGCTCTACTCACCGTGTATTTCATCACCTACCAGCTCTCTTCGCGGAAAGTTGATCCTCGAGAACCTCCTCTCATTGTGCCCGCCATCCCGCTTGTTGGGCATCTTCTCGGCATGGCGCTGCTTGGGGGAAAGTACATCAAGAACCTAGGACTGCGAAACCAGCACCTACCCATATTCACTCTGCCCGTGCCCGCGTCCCGCATCTACATTGTTGCGGATCCGTCCCTGGCGGCAGCGGTCCAGCGGGCGTCCAAGGTACTGTCGTTTACGCCAATCATCCCTGAGGTCACGGAGAGGGTGCTCGGCCTGGACAAGGCGACGATGGAGATTACGCGCAAGAACCTAGATCCCGGGCCTGGCGAGGAACGTGGCTTTCTTGCAGATATACAGGACATGGTCTACGCCTGGCTCGGTCCCGGCGACTACCTGAATGAAATCAGCCTAGACGCCGCAAGAGAGATGAGAAACGAGATTGCCGCGTACGGCGCCTCGAGCAGCAGCGCCGGCAAAGAGCCGACGGATCTGCTGGGCTGGGTCCGACACCTGGTCACCATATCCACGGCGAAGTACCTGTACGGGCCCCAGAACCCCATCGCGCAGGACCCGGAGCTCGAAGGGGCTTTCTGGGACTTCGACCACGGCCTCGGGTCGCTGCTCATGAACGTCTTCCCGTCCATCACGGCGAGCAAGGCGTACGCGGGCCGGGAGAAGCTGTCGGCCGCCCTAGAGGAGTACCTCAGGAAGGGGCTGCACGAGACGGGGTCCAGGATCGTACAGGAGCGCGTCGAGATCGCGCGGCGGCACGGGTGGGCGCTGCCGGGCATCGCGCGCGAGGAGCTCTCGTTCCTGTTCGCGGGCATCGTGAACGCGACGACGTCGACGTTCTGGATCCTGACGCAGATCTACGCGGACCCGGAGCTGCTGGCGGCTGTGCGCGCCGAGGTCGAGTCCGTCCTGGAGAAGGGGGACGGATCCGGGCCCGAGTTCCGGCTGCGCGTCGCCGACCTCCGCGACCGGTGTCCCGTGCTAGCCGCCGTGTACCGCGAGTGCCTGCGGCTGGGGTCCGACACGTACTCGACGCGGCTAGTCAAGGAGGACACGCTGCTGGCGAATCGGTACTTTCTCAAGAAGAACGCGGTGGTGCAGATCGCGGGCGGCGTGATCCACGCCGACAGGCGCATCTGGGGCGACGACGTCGACTCGTTCAACTACAGACGCTTCCTCGCCGATGGCAAAACCGGCGATAAGGGGGCGGGAGGAGAAGCCCGGGCGAACGCGACGGCGGCGCACCCGGCGGCGTTCCGGGCCTTCGGCGGCGGCAAGACGCTGTGCCCCGGGCGCCACTTCGCCATGAACGAGATCCTCGCGTTCGCGGCGCTCGTCGTGCTGCAGCTGGACATGGCGCCCGCGGGAGACGGCAGGATCGAGGTGCCCCGCAAGGACGACGGCGTCCTGCCCGTGCATATCCTGGAGCCGGTGCGGCCCGTCCGCGTCCTCATCTCGAAACGCGCCGACGGGTTCGCGCGCGACGGGCTCGACGTCGACTTTGCCATGTGAGTAGCTAGCTTACTTGGTCTTACGGCTTCTTGTCTCGTCAGCTGGTGCTGGTAACGAATAGGCGGTTGCTTGAGGTCCTAAGGTCATGGTATTAGACAGACAGTGAGCTGTAGGTATCGGTTACGTGGAGAGTGTTCATCATACATAACGGGTGACGTTGGTGAGGAGGCAGAGACGAACTAGTACATATGAATTTGACAGACTTCAGTTCTAGGCACCCGTTTCTGTACATCAAGGGGTTGCGCTTCGTACTAAATACATGCATAGCAACACGGCTCCCTCAAATACATGACTGCATAGGGGTGATTCGACAATGACTTGAACTGTGTAAACACATCGTATGGAATATGGAAACATGATTCACTAAGTATCACTTTAAGCTATGTGACTTGAGCATTCTGTGAAAGAAGTTCGGAAGAGAATGAGTGACGGGATGGCGATGCTTGGAATGGGGGATGGGAGCCTGGGAGGCTGACGTTGGCAGCGTGGCTTGTGCAACGAGCGTACGTTTCTTCATCACCTGAGAGGCACCCGTACCTCGGCGGCCTTGGCAGCTTACCTGGTACAGTTGTAGCAGTATTTAGGGGTGGGTTAGGCGCTGGCCGTTCTAGAACTACCGTGGTGCGACGCTGAAGATACAGATACACAGGCAGGGGTCGGACACCCGGACAACCAGACAACCAGACAACCACGACTGCCACTGCCACTGCCACTCTGCATTCTCCCAGTGCTAGCCTGCCTCGCCTGCCAGCCTACCAGCGCAAGCCCGGCGCAGAAAGTTCAGGGTCTGCTAGTTGGGGCAGCGAGATCCACCCGAGCTCTCTTCCTCCCCTCGCAATTGGCCCGCCAGTCCCAAAACTCGCAATCTGTACATCTGTACAGTTTCGGAAAGCAAATTACCTTACCAGAACTCTCATCATCAGTCAGCCCATCATCAATAATTCCAACCTCTCAGCAATATTCCCACGCTTTGTTTGTCTGCCCGTGCCGATTCTACCTCGCGCCCGACGCTGCTTTTGTTTACCTTGGACTAGCATCGAGCACTGCTTAGTACCCGACACTGTTACCAGTGATTCAGCAGTACCTACACGTCTATTGACTACCCGTTCCTTAGCCGTCGCCATCGAATCGTAGATCCGGCCGTTTATTTGGCTTTATTTGGGCGTCGTCAGCAGTCAAGGCAACCGCGCGTTCTTCTCGACACCCGCCAGAACTACCTACCCATCATCCTCGACCTGATAACTACATCACCATGTCGCTCAAAGACGAGTTTGCGACAAGAAACTTCAGTAAGTTGCTCTAAGACCGTTTCCTCAGAATCGATCGACAAGCGCAGCGCAGCTCGAAAAGAAAGACTGAGTGGCTAACAAGGCTGCAACTAGGTATCTACGGGCAATGGTAAGTCTATCAACAATGTCTACCCAGGTCCTTTGCGACACCACCCTCAATCGATGCTATGCATCTACAAGGCTCTACCGTTGTGCCGGTTACGTCGAACCGTCCACCTTATGTTTTCAAGTCATGGCCAAGCTTCCCAGATGTCAAGTTCACCTCGAAGAAGCGTATACTCTTTCAGCAAAGCACTGGTCATCAACCGCAATGGCTAACATTTTTTTTCTTGGATAGGCTTGGAATCCTGTCCATGATTCTGTGCTTTGCCCTAGGCATTGCCAACCTCTTTAACCTCTTCGGCCACTTCCTGCTGATCATCTTCGCCATCTTAGCCCTGTAAGTCCAACCTGCCTCCAGACGACGACATGAAATAGACTGGAAACTGACTGACATTTCTTTGTTTCTGTGTACCAGCGTCTCCTGCTTCGTCATCCTGTTCATCGAAGTGCCGCTCCTGCTTCGCATCTGCCCTACTTCGGCCACCTTCGATGCCGCGATTCGCCGTGTTTCGACCAATTACATGCGCGCTGCTACCTACGGCGGCATGGCCATCATCCAGTGGGTCAGCATCGCTGTCGCCGTTAGCAGCCTCATCGCGGCGGCTGTCGTCCTCACTTTTACGGCCCTCTGCTACGCCCTTGCCGGTCTCAAGGGCCAAGCCTTCGTCGGCAGCAAGACGCTAGGCGGTGCGGGCGTTGCGCAAATGATCGTATAGGCAGGCCGCCAAGAACATATGAAAGCCGACGACACGGAAGGCTAGAGAACCCCTCAGGTGTGTTCAGCCCTTGCTCAGGGAGGAATGGTTCACGGTACGGGAGTAAGGAGGGAGGGTTTGGTCAGCACGAATCGACGACGACTAGATGTGTTAGCAAAAAGGAGTTGCCTTTCACGGAGGAGTGTTTGTGGCCTTGTCTGCCTTTGCCTAGGGAGGCGTGCAGAGCAAGAGGAAGGGACTACATATTTTGATCTTTGGCGGGGGTACGGCGTAATGGAATACGATACGAGTAAGACGGCTACGGATCGCGCTTGTTCTTGTCTCTTTAAACTTGCATTCAGAATGGAACGGATACCCCAGTCTGGTGCTGGTCGTTGAATCGGACTGCCAATGAAGTTCCTGAATATCACTGCGACTCTACGAGTGACGGCGTATTTTTCTTTTTCTTTTTTAATTAAACGGGGGATAACCAGCGTCTATCATCGGCTCTCCAGTAAGCCAGGGACATTACAGTAGTCGTAAATGATAACTCTGAAGACCAGTGTCTATCCTCGTCTATCAGAGATCTGAAAAGGTGTGGCAGCACTGTCGCAATCGAAGAAGCGCCGATCTTCCACAATTCTAGAGCGGGCGATCAGCAAGCCTAGAGATCTAGTGTATTCCGTCCAGCGTCATGGTAGCCTTTCCCTCTGCCGGTTTCACATCTCCACATAGCTAAGCTTACCCACAGCGACATTGTCACATCATGACAACCCATAGATGATCGATGGGCAGACGAACCCATACTTCGTCAACCTCGAGGCGATCTATCTAGATAGACCCCGGTCAGAGTTCTCTTTTTTCTCTCCCTTTTCTTTCTTTCTTCCTTTTGCCTTCTTTAAACGTAGTTCCAACGAGTCCAGATTCGGCTGGGTCGGTAGGACAGTAAGCAATAAGCATGGAGAGACGTTGCTCGGCATTGGACATTTTAGGGGGCAGCGGACGAAGCTGCGTAATGGGACGCAATGCCGGCCCTCCCTAACTAAGAAGGTTCGATCGGGAGCATACAAGAGCTCGGAGAACTCGCAGGCTCGTCAGGCCAACCGCCTGCCAGACCCTCTCGTCGACTAATGCTGATACTACGTTAGGTAAGGTACATATCCTCGCTATGATACATGTGTGGTATCTTTGTATGTACGTCGGTGCAGGCCAAGACCGTGGGGAAGCATGCCGCATGCCGTCATGGCTGCTACGTATTATCCAATATGTTATGTAAAGGGGTAAGTTGACCTGATCGCGATCTCTTCACGATCGCTTCGTGTCTTCTGGTAGGTGCCTCTGCTTCATCTGATTTCCGTTTCGCAGAGAAGTGGAAAATAGATAAGGAGATGGGAAAAAATAAGTAAAACTATAGTCTATAGACTTCTCAAGAACTAGATGCCCAACCTACCAAGCATTGGGTATAGAATAAACACAAGAGAGGGGGATGCCGTCCCTTGCCCTTCGCATGCCTGACCTAGCACATAATGCATGCACGCACGCACCACTGAGGCCCACGGAGCGGGGGGGGGCAGATTGGATGCTGAGGCGTGATCACGATGTTTTCTCGATGGCGCTTCGATGGCACCCCGTCAACCGTCTAGCCTGGGGTTGCCGACCTACCACGCTCGCCTACGGGGTTCTCGGGGTGCTTTTTGCGATTCCTTCCTTTTTTTTTTTTTTTTCTTTTCCTTCTCTACCCCCTTCGTCTCCTATCATGGGGTTAAAAGCGGCCTCGGGTTTCACGGTACATGTCGGTCTTGATGATTTACTCGATGTGGTGTTCCGAACGGAGCACTTGCTGTTCGATGGACGGAGTTGGTGCCGAAGAGGTGGAAGAGTAGGCAGGTAGGTAGCTTTGGAGGAGATGTCTATGCTGCCCGCTATAAGACTGCTACTGGATGGATAATACGGGCGCTGTAGATCTACATATGTAGTATACTATGGTCATAGCTGAGCTACCTCTGCGTGTAGTAAGTAGACGTAAACCAGAACGGAGTATAAGCGTTACAGTACTCCGTGTACCATGAATGCATGTCAGTTTCGAGGCCGAGATGCTTCTTTTGTTCTATTGTTGCTTTTTTCCCTCCTTCTCTCAGGAGACTATACCTCGGACGGCGGCTAATCTTACCCCTTTCTACTCACCGTAAAAGTGTCCCTGTGGTAGATGCCCATTATAGCGCATCAGCAGCGTACCTCAGCTGACCGTCCGTCCTCGAAGGCTAAGACGAATTGCGAAATAGTCAAGAGTCGGACTGTCTACGTACATGCACGGATCGTCTGAACCATGAGGCTGATGATATGCCGGCGTCTCCCTCTCTGGTTTCCACCTTTTACGGCATGAAACCGTACCAAACGGGCTATGCTGCTTCTTGCATAGTACTTTTATCCATCTGCTGTTTTCGTCCTCGAGATCGTCGAGATGGAGATGGAAGGCAATAGTAAACAACCCAGAAACTTATAAAGTGTCGCTCGGCATTCGTCGCTACCGTTCCTACCTTCCGGTCGCCCTCGGAATATAGAAAGAGAGAGAAGGGGAAAAAATGCTTTCAAGTCATGGGGATCGCGAGAATCCGCCCCTTTTCAGACTTACCACTATACGGCTATGTACATTAGGTACGTTCCCGCTTCTTTTACCGGTATCCGACAGGACCTGCAGCGATGCTCCATATACTGTGCCTGAAGTACGAGGCATGTGTGCAAGTACAGTATGTAAGTGTACGATACATCGCATTGTACGATACATAGATGCTTGCGTCCAAGATGGAGACACTAAGAGGAATCGGCTGAGGGGTGGCTCGGGTGGTACGCAGGAGCCAGTTTACCGTGTACACGTATCGTGATGGCCTATTGGAGGGTTACGATTGGTCATTAGCAGCTTCAGACCGCCTGGAGACGGTGTACGTAGCAGCTCAGCACCTGTGATGCTCTCTACATTTCGATGCCCCTATGCGTACCCCAAGTGTACCCCCCCGGAGCCCCTCTGCTCCCTTATATGTGTCGACTCAGTCAGGATTCAGTACGTGCGGGGTACTTTTCTCGGTACCTGAGGGACTCGCTGAGGTGACAGTTTTTTTTGCTCTTTTTTCTCTCAACATCTGAGAAGCGACATGATACATCCTTGTCCGGGGGTGAGTTACTGGTAGCTAATAGAAATCAAGATTGTTCCATGACATCGCCAAATGGCGAGACCAGCTTCAGGTACCGTGCTGAAAAAACCGGAGACCTCAGAAGCGAAAAACCTGTCTCCCTCTGATGACTGGAAACACGCATGAAATGCCGTGGCCTACGGGCTACGGGCTACGGCCTAAGTATTTAAGTCATACGGTCCCTCTTGGTTTCATCATCGTGACTTTAGTTATAGCGAGTCCAAGTCCTAATTACGCCTACTTAGCCCGAGGTATTTAACCCATCTCATAATACCAGACTCTACAGCCGATTCAACAGGGCATCAATCCTCTTTGTTCAGATCGACCTTGTCATAGTATTGCTATCGACAAGAGTGCTTCTCTAGCTCGACATTTCTTGTTAAGAAGCAACCAAGAACACCATCATCATCATCATCGTCATCACCCATCGCCAGCTGCTTACTTGCTTACTGGCAGGCAAAGACACAAAACGGTGAACCTCTCGACTGAACAAGAACAAGTCTTACCGCATTACCGATCAGCCAATCAGCCAACCGACGTGTAAGTAGCCACAGCACGCAGCTTTTGGAGAACCCCTCCATCACGAAACCTCCCTTCGCTTCCTTTGTTTAAGCGCCTGGCCCTCCCGTCTTCCGCTATTTCACACCCCAGGTCAAAACCAACGGGCCATCTTGCCAATTCCTTCTACATAAGGGTAGTGGGAAACTTGACAGACCGGGCTTAAACCCACCCCACCGCCCCAGACTCTCAGACGATTCTTGTCAACAGACAGGAGACTGTAGACGTGCTATCCCCAACAATGGCGCTCTAACAAGAAGAGCGTGGCTCGATTGCCCGTGTCCGTTTGCGTTACCCATCCCTCAAATGACACTTACACGCACCGTTTACTCCTATCCCACGACATTTGCAGACCGTCTTATCAACATTCCCATATCTTCCTTCACCTGTCACTGCAGCCTCCTATCATCGTACATATGCTTTATCTCCTCACCGCATGATCCGACAGGGGATGATTCTAACGGTTAGCTAGACAAGTTTGAGACTCGGTCTGGCTTAGTGTATTTGATAGCTACGATCCGCTGCCGACAGTCTTCAGATCAGCCTGTCCGAGAAGAAGAAAAATTCAAAAAAAATTCACAGAATTTCTCCTTTACCTTCTACCTCTTACCTCTCACCCTTTTGCTTCATCGTTTGTTCGTTGATCTTGCATAATCGGATTTGAAGCTTGTCGATATTTATGCGGTACGTATATCCATACAGGAGCTACCCGTTCCATACACGAGCTTGCAGTGATTCATCATATGTGGGTGCTTGACGGGAGCTGGGCTGCAGGTGGGCACAGAAGAAAAAAATATTCTTGTCACTCCAGAAAACCCGATACTCCAGATGTATCAGAGAGAAGCATCAAGCAGTCTGCTCTCTCTTTCCCTATTACTTTTGCACTCAAACCTCCTTCTCAATTCAATGTTTCTTCTCGCTGACGTTATCCAATTCGCTTAGGTCGTTCTTTTCCCAATCGCATATCAGTCAACGCCATTTCGAACATTTGAGCTAGCAACGATCTTTTTCCTGCTATTTTGTTCGATATGTCCGCCGTCACCATGGCACCCGTTGTCCCTCCTCGTCCTACAAGGGGCCAAGAGCAGAGCAATAGCTCTGCACCTGTAATTCCTCCCCGTCCCACGAACCTCCGGACCAACCGATCTGTCTCTCCCAACCCAGATCGATTTGCTCCCTCTCCCTTGAACGAGAGCCCCTTCAGCGCCAAGAGTCCCCGCGGTGCTCGACATAGTCAAACTCACCTTGGCGAGGAGTTGGAGCGACCTGTTAGTGTCGAGATGCCCAACGTGGGCGAGGAAGGTCGAGAATATGCAGCGGCCATTGAGGAACTAGGCACACCCCAAGAATCGAGCCGCCGTTCTTCTACCTCGCCCGAGCAGACCCGCACTATTGGCGAGGACATCAAGTTGCATGCCCCTAAGCCGCAGATGCCTGCCCAGAGCGCTAAACAGCGTGTTGCTGCCGTCACACGTACCGACTCGGATAGGGCCGCTGCTTTCGGTATCGGCCGCCCTTCACAGGAGGAGCAAGGGATCACGGGGCGGAGCCTGAAGAAGAAGGCTAGTACCACGAGTCAGCTCTCGCACCAGAGTGAAGCCCTCACTGAGGACGAGCATGGCATTCCTGAGATCGGAATACGTGTCCCCATGCTGGCTAATGCCGGCGATGTCCAAGCTCCCTCGCCGGCACCGCCTCGAACTGCTAGTGCGGACGGGGCTAAGGCTGGACGACACCATACCAGGAAGAACAGCTCGCGTGGTGCCTTTGGAGATCTTCCGGCTGATGTATACGGTCTCCATGGACACGGCGTTGCGTCCACCGACAAGCTTGACAAGGCGTACTACGAGAAACACCCCGAGGTTCTGCAGAAGGAGCGATATCAGAACCTCCATGAGCGACTTCACGACTACTCGATGAGTAGTGAGGACCTTAACAAGATTGTTCGAGATTCGGCCAGCCGCGGCGCTGGTTTTGGTAACGCAAACTGCCAGCAAACTTTGGAGTATTTCTAACCATGCATTATAGGCACTTCGACTGGTTACGTCGGTACTCCCAGCGAGCAGGTTGGCTATCGTGCTGCCGACGAGTATACGTTGCGCATCTCGCGGCCGCCCTCCGCTGCCGCTACAAGCATCACATCGCCCTTGAAATCTAGCTTCACGGAGGCTGAGGCGAGTGCTGAAGCTGTGGATGACGCCAACGACGGCGGTGTGATTCACGTAGACGAGCCAGACCGACGCAAGGGATTCGCCAAATTCGGTGATGCACAATCAGCCGAGGGTGACAACGCCGAAGAGACGCGTACTCATCCCATCTTGGCCCCCGACGAGGTGGCCAAAGACGTGTCGCCGTACCATCTTCAGCCCGCCGTGGAACCTCCGCCGGAACGTCGCGGTAGCTCTTATGAAATGGAGGAGCCCAAGAGTCGCCCTACAAGTAGACCTGCGAGCGTATATAGCCCGCCGCCGCCCGATCTGCGTTCGACCCCACTGGACGACGTTGAGGAGTATGAACCTCTGTTCCCGGAAGACGAGAAAAGCGGTAAGAAGTCTTTGACTCCGGCTGAGAAGCAAGAGTACCGCCAGAGATTCCCGAGCAGGGACATCTGGGAGGATGCTCCAAACAGCGTGCACACCACCGCCGAAGTTTCAACGCCGGATCTACAAGAAGATAAGCAGAAGGGTCCTATTTTGGATGTACCTCCACGAGAAGGAGACGAGACACCGGCTCAAGCCTTCGCACGTAAACAGGAGGAACTTGCTGAAAAGGAAGCTGTCACACCCGACAGCTTTTTGTACCGTCAACAGAAGCCCCCGTCGTGGGTTGGACGCCAGCCACACCTGGCTAAGGAAATGCAAAGCCGACCTAACTCTACAGCTCATAGGTTCCCAAGTCGAGACGTCTGGGAAGACACTCCCGATTCCCTGCAGTTCACCACTACGGTTTCCACTCCCGAGTTCGCCGAGGAGACGCAGACGGAAGAGGCGGAAAAGCCAAGCGCCGATCAAGCCGTCCAGAAACCCACGATACCTGCACGGCCAAAGAAGCAAGGGTCGGGAGATGACAAGCCAGTTCTCCCCGATCGTCCGAAACCTCAAGTCCCTGCTCGCCCGTCAAAAGCGGCCGCCGAATCTAAGGGACCTGAGCCTGCGGCGAAGCCGAAGCCGGCTGTTCCTGCCAGGCCCGTTGGAGGAAAGATTGCTGCATTGCAAGCAGGGTTCATGTCGGACCTTAACAACCGTCTTAGACTTGGACCTCACGCCCCTAAGAAGGAAGAGCCTCCAACCCAAGAACCCGCTGAGGAAAAGGAGAAGGTCCCGCTCTCTGACGCTAGGAAAGGTCGTGCTCGGGGTCCCCAGCGACGGGCCCCCACGAAGGCGTCGAGTTCCGGTGATGTTGAATCCGGCCCTCCCCCGGTGTCCAACAACAAGCCTGTTCTCAGTTTCTCAATGACTCGCACCTTATTTAGCATCGATGAGGAGGGTACCATGACAGTAGAAGCAGAGGACAAGCCCGAGGAAACCAAAGTCGAGGAGATTAAGACTGAGGAGCCTAAGAGCGAAGAGCCCAAGGAAGCCGAACCTCAGGCACCTTCAGATCATGAAAAGTCTGAGACCACCCCGGAGGACGAGCCGAGTGATTCCAAAGCGGGCTCGAAAGAAACGACGAGGAGTGAATCTGCACCTACGGAAGAGACCAAGACACTCGCCACGAACACGGCTGGCGAGTCGATATTAGAAGAGACGATCGAGAAGAATCCGGCTGGAGACCAAGTAGAGGCGGTCGAAAAGACCGAAGACAAGGTGGAATCATGATGATACATGACTAGCACTTAGAACCGTAAGGGGAGGGTGAGCGAGCCCGTCATGTTTTACTTTCAGTTCACTCCACATTCCCTATTGTAATAGCGAGGAGGTGGTACAACGTGGTACGAAGTGATCTTGGGACTATTACAAGTTTGCCAATCTACCTCTGAAGAAGAAGAAAAGCGATCAGAAACAAAAAAAAGGAAGAAGAGGAAAAGAAACAGGAGCAGAAAACTGGAAAACCGTAGATCGTAGCGCATCCCGTCTCTCACTTGCTTTTTGATGTTGCTTCAAGTCATTATCTCCATAGTCTTTCCTTTCCACTCCTTTTTTTCTCTTCTCACGCTGTCTCTTTTCCCCACAACTCTTCTTCCACGACTTGGACTTTTGTAGGCATTGTTCGTCAATCGAGCACTTAGGTACCTAGATAGACTTAAGAATAGGATTTTCTACTGAAGAAAAAAAAAAAAAAAAACAAGAAGTAATGAATAAGTCTTGGTTTAAACTGGCCTCCAATCTGGCGTGAGTGATGGATAGGTCAGGGCACACAGCTTGACAGTACTTGTTTTTTTTTCATAAGTAGGATAGATGACCTAGTTAAATTGTAGCCTATATACAGTTGACGGTAGTCGACAGCTTACAACCAGCCGTAGGTTATCTTACATCTGAGCCTAATTTTTTTCTTCTTCTTTTCTCCTGCTTTCCCCACCCTAAGCTACCTAAACCACTTCCACGGCTTGCTCATCGCTGCAGGGTGAGCAGGCCGGGGCGGTAGGGCAGCTTGTCGTAGTCGCCGCCGGCGTTGGGGGAGCGGCCCTGGTACAGGAGCTGGAGGTTGCAGGGGTCGACGAGCTTGGTCTGGTCGGAGCCGGCGCGGACGAGGTCGCCGTGGCTGATGTCGTTGGTCCAGGAGGCGCCGCTGTTGGCCTTGCCGGCGAACGGGTTGGACTCGGTGGCGGCCTGGGGGGTCCAGGAGCCGGAGAGGGAGGTGGCGGTGAAGGAGCGGAAGAAGCGGCCGTTGGCGCCGATGGCCTCGACGATCATGAGGTAGAGCTTGGAGGAGCCCTTGACGGTGTAGACCTCGACGGCCTCGAAGAGGCTGTTGGTCGAGTCGCTCATGACGACGGTGGACGAGGTGCCGAAGTTGCCGGGGAAGTTGCCGATGGGCATGCTGGCGCGGTAGATCTTGCCGTTGTCGCCGGCGAAGAAGAGGTACATGTCGGTGTCGTCGCCGATGACGGTCTGGTCGATGCAGCCGGTGCTGGTGTCCGAGATGGTGCCGGAGAAGAGGGGCTGGGCCGAGGACCAGCCGTTGGCGTTGGTCGGGTCCGACGACGTCTTGTAGGAGAAGGAGGTGGGGCCCCACTGGTAGGCGAGGATCCAGGTGCTCTTGGGCTCGAAGTAGAAGAGGGTGGGGGCGACGGCGGCCTGGCTCATGGCGTTCTGGCTGGCGCTGCCGAGGTCGCTGAAGTCGGAGACGAGGCCGAAGTTCATGGAGCCGTAGCTCGAGCCCGTGTCGTGCGTCGTCGCGTACACCAGGTGCTTGCCCTCGTACATGGCGTTGGTGAAGTCCTTGAGCGCCACCCACCCGGACTTGGGCGTCGCCAGCGCCTCCGACGACGTCCACTTGTACGACGACGGCAGCGCGCAGTCCTGCGCCGTCACCGCCACCGCCGCCGTCTCCAGCAGTACGAGAACGTTCTTGGACAATCTCATCGTGGGCGATAGAAGGAGAGACGAAAAAAACACTCTTTTGTTTTTTTCTACCTCTGGGATTGTTGAGAGGGTAAGGCCCGATGTGTGTTTACCTGCCAGGGGACCAAGGCGAAGCGGATGAGCACCAGGATTTATACATCCGGCCCAGAGCCATGGTCGTATTGGACAAGAGCGTGTGATATGCTGCTAGGTAGGGTCTTGTCCTGTATTTTACCCTTTTGGTAGCTTGACCTAGGCCGTTAAAGCGAGGCAAAGCAAGGCCCAAGCTAGGCGCTGGGGAAAACCGAACAGCGACGAAAAGAGTGCGCTCCAAGTGGTCGCCGTATCGTATCGTCCCCAGACGAGGGGTTCCACCTCTGCTCCCACCGGGGAAGCGGTTCCTGGTTAGGTAAGTAGAAGGAGAGGCGCCGGTTAATATGATGGCGGACAGGCATGTTATTGGAACGCTTCTAGCCGTCCGTCATGCCGGGTGGTCTCCAACGTCGAGCTTGGCCCGGCGTCGCCCATCCCCTAATTTCGGAAAGCTTCAGGTACATAGTAGCTTGCCCTCCTCAACCCTGGCACGCCCACCTGGCCTCGCCTAAGCCCGTCGCTTTCGTTTTCGGCGACGGAGAGGACGTCCCCAGCGCGGCGTTGGCACCTCGACCCGGGCCCGGTAGCATTGGAGAGGGGGGCAAAGCGAGCCTAGACTTGACACCCAAGCAGCCTTATATCCAGCTTTTCTCCAACGGACGTGCGGTTGGTGCGCTTGGTCTGGTATGCGCCTTTATCTGCTTTTCCCCAAGCTAGGGAGATAGCCGACGAAGCAGAGCAAAATATGATAAAACATAGCTGGGCGGCGCTTGGTCGGTTGAACCACAAAGAGCTGGGTTTTACGAGGTGGGAGGTGGGACAGTCGGGCCAGGGCGTTTCATATTTTGGTGCCTACATGCTCATTTATGCCGCCGTGGGCTGTTTAACAGGCGGCATGGTGGGGTGCATGTAGCTTACAGCTACCCCTTACCTCCGTTCTCAGGTACTACCCTCGCTGCGTTTAGCGTCCGTGCCAGCAGTAGTACAGCAGTAGTACAGCAAAGCCTCGGCAGGTGCTCGCACAGCACAGAAATACAGCATCGGTCTGAATTCAGGCTCATCATTTCGACAAATTGTTGGATTCTTGGTACTCCTCTGAATTGCATCAAGGTCCTATGCTGTAGATGATAGTATACGACGTAGTAATGCCCCAACCAAGCCCCTTCGCCCACGCAAACACACGATGCATCTTATTTATGCCTCAGACGCCGCCTTTGCAGAACCCCAACTCTAGCAGAACAACGCCGTCCGAACGAAACATCCGTTCCCAATTTCTTATTCAGTATTGTTGGGGACCAAACTACCGTAGAATTTCCAACTCGTCCTCCTCGTCATCCAAGACCACCATCCTGTCACGTCTCGCTCCTGCTCTGCTTTCGCTCGCGCTCCCGGCGGCGTCATTAGCAGCCGATCCGGAAGCCAGCTCGGTACCGAGGCTCTCGCGACCGGCTTCGCGGATCCCCTTCTCCGTTACGAACCGCGTTTTCTTGCGAGCTGGTGACCTGGTGCTGCCGCTCCCGTCGTCTCTACCACCGCTGCTGCCTGCGTTGCTGCTGTTGCCTTCGTAGCTGCAGCTGATCGAGCTCGCTGGCCGTAGACGCTCGCCCTCCTTCATGCGCGATAGTTTGTCCTTGAGGCTGCCGCCCCATCCAAGCGCCGGCTTGGCCGTGCCCCCGCCGGCGCTGGAAGACGTCGCGGTAGACAGCGAGCTCTCCGGCCGCTTGCGCTTGACGGGGCTGAGGTGTATCTTAGACTCCTTGCCCTTGGCGGCGATCAGGCCCAAGCTCCTGGCGTCGAGATCCTTTTTCGTCTCGTCCTGCGTCGAGGACGACTGCGAGTCAAGGCCGGCGCCTCTGGAAGATGCTGCTGCCTTGGCGCTCCGTTGCATGTACTCCTTGCCCGCTCCCGACCCCATCTTGCCCAGCGTCTTCATGAGCTCGCGCTCCTTCTCCTCTGTGGCTAGGCGTCGGCGTAAGGCCTCGCTCTTTTCTATGCGTTCCGTTACGTGTCCGCCCAACACTTCATTGTCCAACATGTTCGCTGCACTCGGCTTCGAGATGAACCATTGGCTCTGGGTGCTTCTGTCGTAGTTGCCCCTATTCTTTGTCTTGGCATCGTGTTCTGACTCGTATATCCGCCGCGAGTTCTTATATCCCCCTCTCCCGAATGGCTTGTCGCCGTCTTTCTTGGGCCCCATCCCCGTGTTGAAGGCATTGATATCCTGCCTAGCCTGTCGATGCTTGGCAAGGCCGAGGTTCATGTGGAACTCGCAGAATTCGGTGCGCTTTCGGTTTACCCAGCCGTTGCAGTACTGACCGTCCTTCTTGATGCTCTTGCAGTATCCCAAGTCTCGCGCCGTACCCACCTCGAGGATGGTGTCCACGTCACTGTTGATAACGAGGCTAAAGCGGCCCGTGTCGGTGCGATTCGGCGGCGGCGGCATGACCGTCGGGTTGAGGATTGCGAGAAGCGTCCCGGGTGTGAGCTTCCAGTACCGTTCAAAGCCTGTGTTGAACAGGAAGAGCTCGAGTTCCCACTGCAGGTCCACCAGCTGTAACACCATGTACTTGCCCCTAGTTGGATCGCTCTCTAACTTTTCCTTAGAATTCCCGTTCGTATTCTTGTGTGAACGGGGTTCGGATTTGGAAGCCAGGATACCGAACACGACAATATCTTGCTCAATTTCTGGGAGTTGAAAATCGGGTGCCTTGACGTGCTTGAGTAAGTCTTTGATTACGTATGTTTTCTTCCCGGACAGGTTCCGTGTGAGAATCGAGTGTGGTATAATGCGTTTTGAGAGGTGAACAGTCGAGTATGGCTCAAAGCCGGCCGCGTCCTCCTCGGGTACTTCAGAGGGTGGTACATTTGACCCCTGTGTTTTTGCTTGCGAGTCTTCTATACCACTTAAGCTAGATCCTGAGCGACTCCCGTCTCGTGTAGGCCGTCGTAGACTTGACGTAGTATTGCTGCGTTTTATTTGACCACCAGCCATGACTTCTTCGCGGCTGTATTGTTCTGGTTGTAGTGGCACATCGGGTATATCCTTCGCGTGGGTCTTCATCTGCTCCATCTCTTGCTTTCCCAGCTCGAAGGCCTTACTCCTAACTTGACTTATCCTCTCCCGCCTCTCCTGACGATTTGCTTCTTCGGACCTGGCTGCGACTAGCCTCTCGCTAAAGGTAAGTGGTCGTGGCTGTTTGGTCGTTTCCTCGGCGCTACCGAGACCAGGCGTGTGCATTCTTCGAAGATGTCCGCCATGCGGGCCATTCAGGGAGCCGTTCTGGGGGCTATTTTGACTGTCCACTGACCTCTTAAGGCTCGGTGCTCTTTTCAACGATATGTCCTTCGCCTTTATACCCTTATCTATGCCTAGACGTACTCTACTAGGGGAGCTATCGCCTTGTGCAGTCTGCGCTCTCCTCACTGGTGATGCTGGGATTTGCACCTCTGTCTGCGACTGTGGTTGCGACGCTAAATCTGAACGCACTGGCTGCGTTCGAGACTGGGCCGGATTTGACACCGGGATATCTGGTATGGGCGCCGATTCGGACCTTGTCGCATCTCCACTGAGAGCCTTCTTCGCCCTCGCACTTTGTAGCTTCTTTAGCTTGAGCTTAGCTTGTATCGCCTCAAGCTTCAGCTGTAGTATCTCCTCATCCTCCTCATCGTCGTCGCCGTCTAGATCCATCTCGAGCTCGTCGGCATGATCGCGCTGGGAATTTCCAGTCCGGGCACCCAGTGCGGGTGTACGTCGAGCTCTCTTGGTCGGTGAGGGAGAAGGCGACGCCCGCTCGACCATACGGCGCAATCGTTCGCGTCCTTTGGGTGTGCTGAGAAGGACATCGTGGGGTGATCGAGGCGGCCACTGGGCCTCAGAGTCTGGACCCGGCCCTGCCATATCGGCATAAATTATTTGATGATGGTAAAGAGGTTGCCAGATGTCAGCAACGCTCACCGACAGGCATTATCTTCTGTTTCCCATTCGTCGTGTTTATCGGGCGCAAGTTGACGTCCTCCGCTCAATTCGAAACCTGCAGGGGTCCGACACCACGCCAGCGCCTACGCCCACGCTAGGATGACTGGCTGTTATATGCACCGAATATGGAACAGACGATGGGCTGAGCTAGGCACGTAAGTAGAGACTGAAAAGGTGTTTGGTCGTCGTATCAATGATATGAACGTAGATACGTGTTTCTCATTAAAGCAATACTCCTAAAAGGCGGAACGGCTTCTGAATCTTGAAATTGAAAATGCTACCCAGAAGTTGGACAGTTGGTTAGGCGGTACAAGGTACCTACCCGGTAAGGGTAAGGCACAGTGTATCGATAATGCGAAATGAGAAACTTTAATTGGCGACACGACGCGTCTTACCCAGCAACACGCGACTTTTATTAGAACGCGTCGACAGGGGTATCTCCGTTTCTATGTACTTGCAGGTACCGAGGTACCTTACTATCAACACCTCTGCAGATCTGTATGCCAGACAACCGCACGACTTCAGCCAGACCAACGACGATGTCGCCATAAGGAGAAATGCGGCCATAATAGACTAATCACGATACTTCTTGGATTGAGCTCCAACCAAGTATCGATATACCAATTGGCTAATACAGCCACAAAAAACATGGCGAGAACGACCAGATCAAAGGCAAACGCATCGGCCGAAACAACAGATTCGAAGTCCAAACCAGCCAGTTCTAATTCCCAATCGAGATACACGTTACCAACCGCGTCTACGAAGCCGCCGATAATATTCGTCCTCCCCAAGAAAGCCACTAGAGATGCACGGATAGTCTCCCTCTTCAATCCGAGGTACCAAGCCCCTACGAGGTACCTCGTCTGCCCCGAGACCGGCATCTACGAGTTCACCACCATCGCCGCGCCCAAGACCACGCCCCGAAGCTGGTTCATAGAACGGGATGGCGGCGGCGATACAGACAAGACGCAGCCGAAGACCGGCGACGACGGCACCGAGTTCCGCGCGTACGTCGCCAGCGGCGCGGAGCTGCACGTGGCGACGCCGCTGGACCCGGTGTTTCTGCTGCTGGCCGCGTTCGCGGACCAGAGCGGCAGCACGCGGGGCGGCAAGCGCATGCTGGTGACGATGGACGACCACCTGGACTCGGTGCGCGACCAGGCGCCGCACCTGTCCGAGATCGTGCGGTGGGGCGGCGGCCGCACGCGCGCCCTGCTCGAGGCCCGCATGGCCGCCGTCTGCGAGACGGCCCAGGCCGGCGACGACAACGTCTTCCGCTTCAGCGAGAACAAGATGGCCGCCGAGATGCTCGCCAAGGCCCGCGCCATGTGCGCCCACGGCCTGCCACGCAGCCTCGAGGATAGGTACGTGACCAAGAAGCTCGAGGCGCCTATCGTGGGTGTGAAGAGAGAGGCGGTGGTTTCGTCTACCGCCCCGGAACAAGCACAAGTCGAGACGCCGATGTCTGCGTCAGGAGTGTCGACGCCTAAGATCGAGTCCGCCGACAGCCAGTCGTCAGAATCGTCCGCGGCCACCACTGCGACTCTGGCCTCGGAAGCGTCCACGGCGGCTACGTCGGTGACGGCAGAGCCAGAGCTGCAGCTGCAGCCGGCGCTGCGCGCCTCGGAAGACGTCGTGCAGCTGATGCGGCTGCGCGGGGCCCTGCAGTTCCTGAGCGCCCGGTACCTCTCGCGGGAGCACAGTGCGGAGCTCTTCGCCCGGCTGGGATCCGGGGGCTTGGTGGACTTCACGCCGCTGGACGCATACCTGTATCAGCTAGCGACAGTGCGGCAGGAGGCCGCCGCGGCGCGGTCCGCGACCGACTACTCGCGCAAGCGCGGGCTCGACGATGTTGACGACGAGGTGGCCGCCGAGCGCGCTGAGAAGAAGCGCCGCAAGGAAGAGGCTGAGAAGCGCAAGAAGGCCGGCGAGTCCAAGGCCGTCAGGGACCTGAAGAAAGTGAGCACGACTGGCATGAAGAAGATGAGCGACTTCTTTAAGAAGAAATAGATGCTTAGGGTGCCTGTCTTAAAAATACGACGTTTAGGGGGTTCACACAGGACTACAACTGCCTGGCATATGATATCTGGTTATGCATATAAGGCACTAGCTTTGGGAATAGGTACATTAGGTATAAATGCTATTCATCTTCTCATCCATGTACTCGTAGAATACCTAATACTCATTGAGCATTGGCATCGTACTTCAGCCGTAATCCGTCACGCAAGGTTAAACGATACGTGATAGTATCGACTTAATAGCCCCGTGAGCCTCTTGATCTACCTCTCAGAAACCCCCTACCGGCACCTGGCGTGCCTCTGCCGCTCGCCGCGCTCGTCGAGCTTGTGTCTGCGGCAGACGTGGGCCTGGACGTCGATGAGTACATGCTCCGACCCGTCGTCGTCGCCCTTCCCCTCGTACTACTCCTCGTCCCTCGCACGGTGCCTCTTGTGGTGCCTCTGGCAGTGCCTCTCGCACCGGCAGTAGTGCCTCGCGAGGAGGATGCAGCCTCCCGCTGCCGCTGCTCCTCCTCCTGGCGGCGCCTGGCCTCGGTACGTCGGCGCTCCTCCTCGGCGGCGCGTCGCTCGACCTCACGTTGCTTCTGCTGTGCCTCGGCTTCGACGTCAGCCAGGTCCTGGCTCGCGCCCTTCCACGTCGGGTTCAGGATCAGCCGCTGGTTGTGCTCGGTCTGCGACAGGATGCGTGTCCAGGTATTGAGGAGAGTGGAGGCGGTCTGGA
This sequence comes from Hypoxylon sp. FL1284, assembly GCA_022432365.1. Lineage (NCBI taxonomy): Eukaryota > Fungi > Ascomycota > Sordariomycetes > Xylariales > Hypoxylaceae > Hypoxylon > Hypoxylon sp. FL1284. The sequence continues at coordinate 402,988 of JAJJXE010000003.1, read as the reverse complement.
CGGTATTGGATACGGTCTAAGGGGTTTGTTAGTGTCTCTCTTCTCGGCGCGTAGAAAAGGGAGGTTATATGTCTAGGGGTAAGGAAGAGAGTATAGCTATTTTTCTAGACGTAGGGAGAGGTAGGTGTTGACGTACATGCATGTTGCCCTTGGCTCGTTCTAGAGTCCCGACTACGCCCTCGATCAGCTCGTTGATATTGCGGACCCCTTCCAGCTCGCGACGCAGGTTTGCCTCGCGCGCGTCTTCTGAATCATCGTAGCGGCTACTCGGCGGGGGGTTCGTGGGGGTCTTGGGCTGTTCTGGCAGCACTTTCGGCGCAGGCTTCTTGGTGGGCGAAGCGAACAAGTCTTCGTCGGATGAGTCTGGATGGTCCGACATTGTTGCTCGGACTAGGTATTTAATGCAGTGAGGCGGGATGACGCAGGCTTGCGATGCTTCTGATGTTTCCGAGTGGAGGGGTAGCTGTCCAATGACAGGGTGAAGATGCCAAGAGATTGGAATATTCGTTCGGGTCCCTGGAAGTCTAGCAGCCTACCTAGCCTAGGTAGCAGCGTAGCAGGCTAGATGGTGTCCAGACAGCAATGATAGCAGTAATTGTTTGCTATGAAGGGTGACGTATGCCGCAGTATCATCACTGTATGTACCTGAAGTGAGCGGGCGATGTGATGTTAGTGGGTCTTTAGGGCTATTTGTTGACAAGTGCTGTCGCCCGTGTCTCCTGTCTCGCCCGTCTTTGCAGCAGCCTCTGCTCAGGCGGGGTGGATGATGCGCTGGCTGTCAGATTGGCCAATTAACCTGCAGTGTCTCATTATCGATAGCGCCCCCTACCAGTCGATACGCGATGCGGAGGTCGATTTGCGACGCGTCTACGCGTCCTTAGGTGCGTCTTAGGTGCATACGATAGCAAATGTTATTGCTCCTTGCCGACCATCCTGGTTCACTTACAGTACCTCGACGGTGACGAGAACTGTGCAGGCTACATGCCATCCTGCGCGAATTGGGCAGCATCAGAATGTACTCCATAGCAATCAGAAATGAAATAATGAGAGTGGATTAAAACAAGGAATGTCATAATTTTGCTGGCGAGTGCCGGTCCCACCCCGGCTGCTAGGTACCCGAGGTACCTACCTGGCAGACCTGGTAGAAAGACGTCGGCGGGTCGGCCGTCTGCCAAGTCACCCAGTCGCCCAGCCCAGCCCAAGCCCAGCCCGGCAGCCCCCAGCCACTCTTTCTTTACCTGCCACCGCCGATTCTCTGCCTTGGTCGAATTTCCACAACTTCATCCCGTTTCGCAGACTCGACCTCGCCGTCTCGTCGCACTTTTTGCTCATCGCACCCCTTCCGTTTGGCCTCATTAGCTATCTCGCCGACGTCGCGCTCTATCTTGAATAGCTCTACACAGCATCCTTCCTGCCTTTTGAGCTTTTTTATTCCAATTCCCCCGATTTATCCGATTGAAAGGCCAATAAGGAGACAAAGCACTATTCAATCCGACCGGCCTTATTTATCGGCACCGACACTGATCTCTCCATCTCGGCTTTGCTATCCAACTTTCTATTCGATTTAACCCGCGCATGGTCAAGACTGGGATGCATCGAAACTCGGAACAAATAATCGCATGAGTTGAAGATATCCGGTCCAAAAGTCCGACTTGGCTCGAATTCAAGGCTCGTTTGCAAAAGAGGCAAAAGGAACAAAGATGGCTTCTTATCCGATTTCAACTCCCTCTCCCCCCGCTCGAGTACACACTCCTGGCAGTCCCAAATACGGATACAGCGATTCCTGGGAGCCTTACACTCCGCGAAAATCCGCCCGAATTTCCGCTCAACGCGCAAGTCATCGTACACCATCGCCGCGTCCTTCATCCCAACGTCGCTCCCGCGCATCCACCAAACCCGACACTGACGCCTCCACACCCAACACATCTCCCAAGAAGAAGCGCCAGCCCGCCATGGACTCCGTCCGTCGCGCGCCGGCCGCAACAGCCGCCCAGGGCACTTCTGCCGCTAGATCTTCCGGCGCGCCTACCTCGCACCAGAAATCCAAGCCTAGCGTGTCTGCCTCGCGAAGTGTTGGCATGCTTCCCACACCCGCCAAGACGCCCCAGAAGCAACCCGACGAGAAGATGAAGGCCAACGTCCGTGCCGTTGCGCGCAACTTGTTCACCAACGAACCCGAGACTCTGCCCACTCCCAAGAGAAAGGCCAAGAAGTACAGCGGCCTGACTCTTGACAGCTTTACTGCCGAAGAGGTAACTGAACCCATCGCGATCTTCACCGACTCACGCGACCGCATCCCTGAAGTGGACAATGGCGAAGACAACCCTTTCTACGGCAATTACGCCCCAACCCCCATCCAGACGCGAGCCAGGACCAAGCAAGTATCCATCCCCGGCGAAGGCAAGCAGGATATGGACGAGGTTATCGACCGAAAGGATGGTATTGTCTACGTATTGTAAGTTATCAGCCCATATCCGCCCAAGTCTTAACCAGATATCCTAACAGTACATTCACATAGCCGAGGCAAGAAGATCTTCCGCAAGTTTTCGTCAGCCGAGGATGCAGACTCGGCCAACGCGGGAGACGGCGAAGAGGACGATGCCGAGTTTGACATCACCGGTTCCCGCAAGCGACTACGTCCGGTGACCCGCTCATCCATCAAGCCCCGCCTGCTCTTCCCGTCGGAGCACAAGAAGGGCAAGCAGCCCGCCCGCACGGCAGCCGAGGAAGAGGACGAAGAGGCAGTCACGGACATCGACGAGCACATGCTGGAAGACGTTGAAGAAGATCAGGTGGAGGAACCCGTGGCTCCGTCGGAGGCAGCTGATCAGACACCAACCACTCCCGTCGCACCCAAGTTCGCACCCAGCTCTCCTCCCACCACAATCAAGGCTATGCGTACCGCCAGCAAGGTACACGTCGATAGCACGCCTCTGAAGCCCCCCAAGTCGCACAGCCCGTTTGACGGCTGGCGTCGATCTAAGACTCGAGCTGGTGCCCACGGACAGAAGCGAGAGGGAGAGGCACTGGCTGGGCCTCACGAATCAGCCAAACGTCAACGCGCTTAGGTGACCGATATGACTCGTGTAACGGTTCGGTTCCAGCATCTGGGCAATTCCCGTGGTGCGTAAGGCGGTGGGCCCGAATGCGGACTCACGTTTTGTATGGCTTCTTTCTTCAACCTTTTCGTTTTTCATTTGTCTCTTCGACAGGCGAGGATACGGAACAAGCAAGCAAGGGGAATGGAAAACCTATTTCTGCTAAGGAGTTTGGCTCGTTCTACCGGACGCCTAGGATTGTCAGATGGTATAGAGTAGGTAGATACCAAGGGGGTGGCAAGAGTCCAATCCGGTTAATGGCGGCGAGGAATCATCATCCCGCATAGGTAGACAGCATGCCTCGTAATGAATCAATTTGCTTCGGATGGTTTCCATCATGTTTGGTACCTATATTACCTGCAGCTGTGAATGGTTCCTGGAGGTATAATCTAACAGCGATGCTATACCGCAATAAGCGCCTAAATGTTATAGGCCAAGACAGTGTATCTTGAGCCACGCTACTATGGCCGATAAGTGAATAAATCTATAACACGTTTGGGTATCATCCAGACTCCAAACATTCGTGGCTGGCCCAAACTGCCGGGTGAGATCCCACCACTCAGGATATGGCCGTCTCCAAGCAAGATGAGCAGGTTGTCTACCTAAGTTACCAAGGTAGGTAGGTCGATATCTGGCGTTGGAGTAAGTTTTTGCTTGCGCGAGACAATCGTCACGACATGACAGCTAAGCCTGATATGCACATGTGCGTACCTACGTCCTACATATATGTAAGTACCTAACGTATGCAGGTACTATGAGGTAGGTACGATGGCAAATAGTCTCGAATGCAATATTTAGGAAGATTTAGAAAGTGCCCCGCCCCCGCCTAAATCTTGTCTGCGAACAAATCCCCAACTTCGGCCATCTACTTAAATTATCGACATCGACATATCGACATCTTCCAGCTTCTTGATGCCTTCTCCCTTGACCGTAATCCAGACCATATCAAGCCTTGTCTAGCACATCAACTCCTACTGCATCACCAGGTACATCATGCACATATTAGTGACTAACGATGACGGTCCGCCGTCCCCGACGTCCTCGCCCTATGTACACAGCTTCGTCCGCGAGCTTCAGAAGAAGGGACATACCGTCTCTGTCTGTCTACCGCATACCCAGCGCTCCTGGATCGGGAAGGCCCACATGATAGGCCAGACTGTGAAACCTCTCTACTACAAGCCATCCGCCTCCTTCGACCCGTCCCCTAGCGCCGCCTCCAAAGCCCAAGGTAGCACATACACGCGGCCGAGCAAGAATAGTCAAGACGAGGAGTGGATCCTCGTAGACGGCACCCCGGCCAGCTGTGCCCAGATCGGCCTCCACCACTTCTTCCAGGAGAAGGGACCAGTCGATCTCGTCGTGTCAGGTCCTAACTATGGCCGAAACACAACGGCCGTCTTTGCCTTGAGCTCCGGCACGCTGGGTGGCGCGCTCGAGGCGGCCGTGTGCAGGAAGAAGTCCATTGCTCTAAGCTATGCTTTCTTTAGCCGCAACCACGATCCCGCCATCATCGACGGCGCAGCCCGACACAGCGTTCGTGTCATCGAGAAGCTGTACGCCGGTTGGCCCGCAGACAAGAGCATCGATCTTTACTCTGTTAATGTACCACTTATCGAGGGCGTCGAGGATCGGAAGACGCTCTGGACGGATATGCTGCAGAACTATTGGGGTGAAAATGGTGCCTGCTTCGAGGAAGTCGAAGGCAGCATCGGAGACGAGGACGAGGAGGAAGAGCGGATCAGAGAAGGCGAGGAATCCGGGACATCTACAGGCGTTGGATCGGGAGAGGGTGGTGAGGCCGCCCAGGAAAGTCAGACGCGATATCCGCACAGGCATTTCAAATGGGCCCCCAAATTCACCGACGTCCATAAGAGTGTTGAAGAATCGTCGCCAGGAAATGACGGATGGGCGGTAAAGGAGGGTTTCACCAGGTAAGTTCAAGCCCAGATTCTGTCCTCTTTGCTCTATAATCGCAACGCAACGCCTGTTTCAGAGCTAACCTTCCACGCAGCGTAACACCAATGAAGGCGAGTTTCTTCAATGCGGCGACACATCTACACGGGGGAGAATTAAAATTGTGAGTCGAGTTCACTGTATCGTGTTTGGTTTTAGACGGAGATGGCAGCATCATAGACGGCCGGGGATTTGCATGGCCGCATATTGGTTCGTCAGATAGGCAAACCCTCATCCCCCTTTGACGATAGACCACATGACAGATGAGATACGATAAATGGGGTCGCCGAATGTTCTGCGTACGTCGAATGCCTGCGTGTGTATCGGTCCTTGGTTACGGTTTCTCATCTCTTGTCTTTTCCAGGGATGATTCGGACTCTCAAGGTACGACAAATATGTCCGTGTCGACCCTGATATACCGGCCTAAGCAGCATTTCTACGCCTTGGTCGCATACGAGGATCCATACGTCCAGCCTCTCATACTCTCTGCTCTGCGGAAAATATTCCCACCCGAAGCGTACACCCTGCTCTCGATGCCCGAGTCTTCCGCTCCAGATGAACCGGTATCACTCGGTAAACTGGTCTCGGGCAACAATAGCCAAATATTGCAAATCACGCCCTACGAAGCCATCGACTGGGACTACGTAGACTCTCACCCGAAAACATGCATGGTGAACAGTTATATGCTACGCAAGGCCTTGATACGGAAGCACTATCTGTCAGCAACGGTGGAGCAATGGGTAGCAAAACGGCCGGAATCCGTACTCAAAACGAATGTTAAAAGGAGCGAGGCGTTTGAGCTGGACTACGCCGAATTTCTCGACGACGCCCTTGTCGAGGCCTTTGATCTACGGGCGAGCCTGGAGCGGAACGCAGAGGCCCGGCCAGGCCACGACACAGAATGGTGGATTCTCAAGCCCAGCATGAGCGACAGGGGCCAGGGTATTCGCCTATTCAGCACAATGGAAGAGTTACAGGATATCTTCGATCAGTGGGAGCGGGATCTGCCCGAGAGCGAAGACGAGAACGAGAACGAGGCCGATGACGCGGCTGGAGAGGGTAACACAGCTGCCATTACGACCTCGCATCTTCGTCATTTCGTGGCTCAGCCGTATATACACCCACCGCTACTTGCGCCCGGCGCCGGCAATAATTACAAGTTTCATATCCGCACATACGTCGCCTGTGTTGGGAGTCTCGATGTTTACGTGTACAAACAAATGCTCGCGCTTTTCGCAGGGAAGTCGTACGAGACACCCACCAGCGCATCTGCTACCACTGCCGCGGAAAAGGGAGAGCAGCAGCATATTGACCTCGAGGCGCACCTGACCAACACGTGCCTACAGCGTTCCGTCCGCGACGGCACGGTGCAACGGTTCTGGGACGTGCCGCTGGGCGAGGACCGGAAGCGCGACGTGTTCGCGCAGGTGTGTGCGGTCGCGGGCGAGGTATTCGAGGCGGCCGCGCGCGCCATGCTCATGCATTTCCGGCCGCTGCCCAACGCGTTCGAGATCTTCGGCCTCGACTTCCTCGTCGACGCCCAAGGCGTCGCCTGGTTGCTCGAGGTCAACGCATTCCCGGACTTCAAGCAGACGGGCGACGAGCTGAGCGAGCTCGTCGCCGGGCTCTGGGAGCAGGTGTTGAGGAAGGCCGCCGGGCCGTTCTTCGGCGGCGGCGGCAAGGGGGAAGAGGGACACGGAAAGGCCGACGATGACAACGAGCAGCTGGTGCTTGTGAGACGCGTGGATCTAGGTCGGTAGGCCACACCGGTAAATGTCCGTATCTGCGTGGACTTTCAGTGTAGCCGAGATAATATTTGTCAAAGGATGATAGGTGGCGTTCAAGGCTAGTCGAGGTAACGCGAATATGTGAACAACCGTCGGGATCCTGCACCTGGCTCACGTGGCTTGGGATTTACACATAGCTTCTGTTTCCCCTTGATTATCGTGCCCGAGAGGATAAGGACCATGCTTACGGGTATCCACGAGGAGCAAGTGACCAATGGGCTATTGACTTACTAGGTACCGAGTCTAGCCAGCGCCGCAGATCTTCCATTCGAACTCGTACGTCGCACACAGAGAGATTTGGCATGAGCATAGCCTCCTCGCCTCCTAGTAACCGTGGTACCGGTGCGACGGGAACAGGAATATGTATGCAGTGGTCCGAGTTTGACAATATTGGAATAGCTGGCCATTGTAGCCGCAAAAGGGGCAGCTCCGTATCTGTCCAGCCTGCCTTGTGGTATATAGACCATCCTTAATTGGTGTGAAAATTGCTCGCCACTGTGCCATGTATCATGTCCGGGCTTGGTGTCTGTGTATTCGCACCGACCAGCTAGCCTGCCTTAAAGAGACAGCTCCGTTTGGTTCTTGTCTGCCATGTCGACAAGTCTGCCTTGAATCAGCCCCCTTGTCCTTCCACATCATCGAATCAGGGTGTAAGGGCAAACTTTAAGCAACATTTATCGAAAATATGACCATCACAAGTAGGGCAGCAACAATAAGCTGTCGTGATATTCCACTACCCTTACATATTGCTACTTGGCACAGAAGTTCCCTTACGGTCTGAGCAGTACGTGGAGAAACGACAGCATATTAGGCCGGCGCCGCGTTAGGCAGACTGCGAAGGTCAGAGCGTTCTTTTTTCAACCTCGTCTTATGCACATGGCATGAGCTTAGTGGTATCATGTTGCGGCCTCGTGATATACTATGTCCTATGTGGTCTCTTAGGAATCAGTGCACAGGAGGCAGTGAAGCCAAGGGACCGGAGTGTATCAGAATCTGGTATCGTACGTCTTGCCGAGTGTCAAATAAAAGTCTCGACTCGTTACGCCAAGGGCCGGACTAGTTCTCTAACAAAACCTAAAGACTTTGTGAAGGGATCGGCGCCGGTCTTGTTCGTTAGAGTGCCCATCTGTGCATCCGTGCGGGAGAGACCAAGAACTGCTATTATGTATGGAATGTCTTGGGTTGCCAAACCAAGATATAACTGACATACATGACGACAAGCCAAGGGAGCTAGCAGGCCGCTTAACGAGCCCGCGAGCAGGACGAAAGGACCTCCTGACTCGGGCAACAGACAAGAGCACTGCCACACGGAGGTTACTAGAGGCGGGCATGGCATCTGATATCGAGGCCCGTTTCTATTGGCCTATGCGGAATGCAGGTTCGAGCCCGATGTTGTGGTGAGAGCCGAGTTGCTCCGTCGAGACCTCCAACGGGCGCAGTGCTACCTTAATATCAAGACGTACTGCGTGGTTTCCCTGCACTGCCCTACCCATCGACGATCTGACACCTTTTTCTTGGTAGAAACTGCACACTGCTTCCTTCTAGAAAGAAAAAGGACGTATGTAAGAGAGCACCTCTACCGAAGAGAGATTTTCGGATTAGGAGTATCTGAAGGGGTGTAGATGAAGACGAACCACAGCCTTGGCATCGCTATATTGCACGTACATAGTACATGATATAATAGATTGACACCATGACTGTGCCGCTGGGGTGCATGCGCATGTTGTGGTAGTACCACACGAGATATTTCGCATCGGCTATTTTTTCTAAGTGCAGGCCTGAGGTAGGGAGACATGGAGATATACAGCCGCCGTACTAGAACGCGTCCACGGAGGGCGTCAAAAAGGTCAGCCTCGCGGCCCTTTACAAAGCTGAAAGAATTGCACTTGTAGGTAGGCAGCCAATATATCTAAGGTGACAGGAGTGTAGTATGTATGGGGTTGAGCTGTGTATTGCAGCTGAGCCGCAAGCACGCACCCTGAAAAAGAAGAAGACGACGCCGCTTCAGAGAATCAGGGATAACCTAGGACAATGGCCGCTCGTAGGTGTGAAAGGCGGCCTCGAATCCTATAGAAGTGCTTACTATTATACTGCAGCAAACTGCCTCGTTTGGCAGCCGTCTGAAAGCTCGGACTTTTCCCACTGTCAGACGTGTTTACGCCCGGGGATTTGTTAAATTAACTCAAGCAAACACGAACGAGGTTCGAAGACATCCCTCGGGTTCTGAGTAAAGTCGATACGAGCATGGTATCGGCCGTGCTAGGTGCTCCTCTCTGATAAAGCTCCAGGGACTAGTCGGTGTAGCTTCAGATAGCTTCGACGACGGTTACGTATTATCCCATCATCCTTACTTGTTAGCATTGAGAGCTTTGACGATACAATCAAAGAACCCGGGGCACGGGATCGCGGGTCGCGTCGCCAGATGGGCTCAGGTATCCGCCTAACCCCCATATTTTCACATGTATTTTTTATTAAAGCGCCCATGTGCACGTACCCGTGCTGGGGGGTATAATTATGCTGATATAGTCTTCGAGAATCGAGGTTGTCGGTTTCCACACGTCTAGGATCGGGATTGATATATGACATAGGATGAGAGAAATAGGGGTCAGGTAACTGTGAAATACAATACGCGCAGCAAAAGAAGAAAGGAATGAAGAAAAAAAAAATAAAAAATAAAGGGGGATGCCGCTGAATAGAGCCTGCATCAGGATGGCTGCAAGCCACCCTTCCTTCATAAACATCAACGAGTAGAGTATTGATGCTGCGGTAGTATCCCCCATCCGCTTACCACGCGGGCGAGGGCGGGTAGGAAAGGGCAGCGAGCAGGACGAACTGCGTGGTTACGTCCTAGTCCCACGTGGGATAGGAGGTGAAACCTTGGGCAGTTCTTACATAAAAGCTCTCCATATGACAGCTGTAGTAGTAGTCCGGCATTGGCCGCCATCTACGACAGCGAGGCTGACGTGACTGGCCATGGGCTGACTGGGCTCTGACCATCTAACAAGGTCACAGAGAAGATCGAAAGGGAGGGGGAAGAGGTGCTTACTGATGGCCGAGCATCGTTCATACTTGGAGTAGTAGATGCCGAGAAGGACAATGGCACGAGCCGTGATGTCTGCGGGGGGCCGAGCTGGTTCCTGACAAGAGTTGGCTCCGGATCTTGGTTGACCACGGAGGCATACCAAGGTTGCCAAGCGTAGGCTAGCTAACGTGTAAAGTTGGGCGTTGTCCTGAGCCTGACGAAGCTGCAGGCATATTCGTGTCCTGACCGCAAGTCTTGATGTATGCACATAGCAGTTGGACTTTTCACGATAGAAGACGTGTCTGTGGAGGGAGCCGGGGAGCGAGAAGCTACCTACCTACCTGCACCTAGGTAGCCTTACGTGCCTAGGTGCAAGTCCACATATGAGACCTTATTCTAGCCCGTTGCACAGAAGGTCTCAAGTCTGTCAACTAGAGTCTGTTAGCTAGCCCAGCTAGACTCAACTAGTTGGAAAGCTATCTCTTCGACAGACACTTGCAATCGCCATCAGAGTCTACCAGTAGTGAAACGAAAACTGGGACTCCCGCGACGATGATCGAGATGATCGCGAATCAAAAGCCTGGGCGTGCTAAGTCGCTTCGAGACTTGCTGTTGTGGAGTAGGTTTTTGCACTGCCTCAGTCTTGGCACTATGAGGAGATGGGGGTAGCCTTTAATTCGCCGAGTGCTGCGTAGCCTTTCCCTTAAGAGTAATAACCGACGACCACGATATAAGAGGGATCCCCATCGGGCCAGCGAAGAGATATTGAAGGGACCCAGGGTCTCTGGCCCCAAACGCCCTGACATCCCGGACAGTGGAAACCTTTTTTGATTTCCAGCAGCTAGCACGGCGGCAGGCGAGATATCTCGAGATAATGCGAAGCGGGAATGGCGACGATTCGGGGCCCGGATCCCGTCTCTGGTAATTTACTAGGATCGACTATGTAGTTTGAATGTTGTGTGCCAAAGCTTGGAAGTACCTACATACCTCATACGGATGTATGTAGTAGAGCAATGTCGAGCAAATGTCTGCGCAAGGGAGGACACTCGTCACTTTGACCATCGTAGGTAGGCGGCGTAGTAGTAGGAAAATAGAAGGTAGGTCACCAAGACAATATACAGATGTATATGCCATACACTCCTTGTAAGGTAGGTGCTTAATACATGTATGTATGCATATCAAGTTGGCGATTCATTACATCGAAGCATACTACCTACGTCTTGCCCTAGGTAGATATACACATCTTCTACCCAGGTAGAGGCGAGCAACTTGAGCTATGTCCATGTGCGACTTGGGGAAAAACTTGATAAATGTCAATAACTGGTGTTGTTGGCGGTTGGACGAAGTACCCAAGCCCCTGGATCCGGTACCTGGCTCCTCGCACACACGTACCTACCAGGTATCTTATGTACGCGCTACCTGACGGCCGGGGACATAAAGCTGGGTGCGCATGTACATGAACATACACATGTGTATACCTGACATGGTGCAAGTACCAGGTACGTACACCATGTACATATGACAGCAGAGGTGCTTCTCATTCGAGATAATTTCCATTGGCTCAGCATCACTTCTGCCTCTTTTTCCTTTCTCATCCAACTTCTGTGCGCTCCTTCCGTCATCGTTTCTTCTCTCTTCTGCCCTTTGGCAACCCTTTTGTTTGTTATACTCGCCTATCCCCCCCAGAGGAGGCAGAAACAGGACCCTTCCAGCGCCGAGGTGGCCTGCTCTGCGCTCTGTGCAAACACCAGGAATTGTCCATTGAGCTTTGTGAATGGACAGCGCATAAAGCTTCCTTCACATCTTGTCCTGCTTGCCAATTTCTCCTAGGATTGGATAGGTCCGAAGCCGATTTTACCTTCTGGCAATACCTATTTTTTGCGTCCGGTTCGAGGTTTACCTTTCGCCTTTCTAACCAACGCAACTTTTGCAAGCGCGTTCGCCACCGCTCCGCCTGCACTGCCTCTTGTCTCCTTTTCCTGTCTTATAACCTCGGGCTTCACTTCAATCCTAACCTGAGGTTTATCTGTGCCGCTTTGCAGACACCTCACCGAAACATGACATAGCTTTCCGTCAATACTGTCATCGTATCTTTTACACCTTATCCTTGCGATATATCCATTTTTCGCCGAATCCAGCTCCCGACCTCGTTTCGACCGTCTCGACACTCTACTTCCGACCGCCACCCGACCCTCTCGGAGAGCCATCCTGAGAACACGAATTCGAACTCGTGCATGATACGTGCCATTCGTCGCGTCTTGGGTCCGTGTTGTGGGTAGATCATCAGCAAGTAACGCGTTGAGTCGAAACGGAGACAGCCGTCTTCATTATACGACGAAACTTCACTGCGCCTCAGATTCAGCGGAGACCTTTTGCGGACTCTCGTAAACCTTACCGACACCCCCAGTTTTCCGAGCCTCATTCTTCGATAACCAAAGCGCTTTAATTGCTCTGTAGTCTGTCATCGTCGATATTGCCTTCCGTCGATGGCCGATCCTGTGCGCACATCATTCCAACCTCACTTGCACCTTTGCCTCCCAAGGCTGTGTAGGAGCTTGGAGATATAGGCGGCTGTTTCTTCTCGTCTGATTCCTGCACCCTCTAGAGGGTTTCGTCAGATAGAAACATATTTGCCATGGCCGACTCAAATGCCGGTGGTTCTGATGGAGCGCCACGAAGAGCAAGGGCGTAAGTTTGGACCGGGATTAACCACAGCTCACTGTGTCATTTCTGTGTATTGGACATGCTAACCTGGTCTCTAGGCCTACCATAACGATCGATACGACAACTGACACCGAGCCTCGAGCTGCTCCTCTGCAACATTCACCGGTGTCTGCCCACGATGAATCGATAAGCCCGACGGCTATGGTCTCGAGTTGGACATCAGACCGAACAGCTGTCCCTCTTAAATCACAGTCATCCACCGTAAGCTCTAGGGGAGAGGGGCGGCCTGCACATTCGTTTGATAGTACCAGGGATAGCCGACCGACCAGCCCGCATAATGTGTCCAGCCCGGTGACTTCTAGGGGAAATGAGAAGGGTCAAGCTTTCCTGTCGGTCCCAGACCACCACCGTTCCAGGCAAAATTCCGTCGACAGCGAGGATGGATCTCGGTCTATCACTTCTTCCCAGGGAGAAACCATGACGGGTACAACGTCATGGCAGGGCGAGAAGGGCTCTTCAGCAAAGCACTCCGTGGATAATGATAAGATCATGAAGGATGAGAATGCTCTGAAGCCAGACCAGGGAAATGAGGCCGATTTCGTCGTCAAGGACAACCGCTTTGCGTACAGCCCCGGCCAGCTCTCCAAGATGTTCAACCCGAAAAGCCTATCCGCATTTTACCAGCTGGGAGGACTCGTTGGGATGGAAAAGGGACTGCGCACCAACCGCCACACGGGCCTGAGTCCGGATGAGAAGTATTTGGACGGAGAAGTGTCGTTCGAAACAGCGACGAGCCATCCGCCTTCGAAACTAGTCAGCGAGGGCCTCGAAAGCCCGCAAACGCCAGTTAATCGTTCAAATACTCACGACCACAAGCATGGGTCCGGCGAACAATTCTTCGACAGGAAGCGCGTCTACGGGGATAACCGAATTCCGGAGAAGAAGGGCAAGACTTTCCTGCAGTTGGTATGGATAACGTACAACGACAAGGTCTTGATCTTGCTCTCTATTGCCGCGATAGTTTCCCTTGCTGTTGGACTGTACCAGACCTTTGGGGGCGAACACGAGAACGGAGAACCATCGGTCGAATGGATCGAAGGCGTGGCTATTATTGTGGCCATCGTCATCGTCGTCCTCGTTGGTTCCTTGAACGACTGGCAAAAGGAAAGGCAATTTGCAAAGCTGAACAGGAAGAAGCAGGATCGGCTCATCAAGGCAGTCCGTGCGGGCAAGACGGTCGAGATATCCATATTCGATATCTTAGCCGGCGATGTTGTCCACCTGGAACCTGGCGATCTGATTCCTGTCGACGGTATTCTCATCCAGGGGTTCAACGTGAAGTGCGACGAATCGCAAGCGACCGGCGAGTCAGACATTATCCGCAAGCGACCGGCCGACGAGGTTTTTGCTGCTATCGAAAATGGCGAAGATACGAAGAAGCTCGACCCCTTCATCCAGTCGGGCGGTCGCGTTATGGAAGGCGTAGGGACTTTCCTCGCTACGTCCACAGGTGTCCACTCCAGTTATGGCAAAACAATGATGTCCCTGAACGAAGATCCCGAGATTACGCCTCTACAGTCCAAGCTTAACGTCATCGCCGAGTATATCGCTAAGCTTGGAGGCGCTGCTGGTCTACTTCTCTTTATCGTGCTCTTCATTATGTTTCTGGCCCGACTCCACTTGAATTGGCAGGAGACACCATCACAGAAAGGCCAGGATTTTATTGCGATCTTCATTGTCGTTGTGACGATTATTGTCGTTGCTGTACCTGAAGGTCTGCCTCTAGCTGTTACTCTTGCGCTTGCTTTTGCTACCAACCGAATGGTCAAGGACTACAACTTGGTCCGCCACTTGAAAGCTTGTGAAGTGATGGGCAACGCGACGACCATCTGCTCTGATAAGACTGGTACCTTGACCCAAAACAAGATGACAGTGGTTTCGGGGACGATTGGTACAGCTCACCGATTTGGAAGTGAAAAGTCTGAGGATGACAATAATACCTCAGAACCCTCGGGACAGGAGTTTGCTGGCGCACTGGCTGCTGGCACTCGGGAGATACTTCTCAAGTCTATTTCACTAAACTCTACAGCTTTCGAAGGCGAGGTCGACGGAAAGAAGACTTTCATTGGATCGAAGACCGAAACCGCGTTGTTAGAGTACGCGAAGGCTTATCTCGGAATGGGACCAGTCAACGAGGAGCGGTCAAATGCTAAGATACTACAGCTCATCCCTTTCGATTCCGGCCGAAAATGTATGGGTGTCGTGGTCCAACGGGAGAATGGCTCGGCTCGTTTATACGTCAAAGGAGCGTCCGAAATTATGCTCAACAAGTGCTCGTCGATCATCCGCGACCCTACCCGAGATTTGTCAAATTCGCCCCTGACGGATGATGATAAGGACGACATCACAACCCTCATCACAAACTACGCATCCAGGTCCCTGAGAACTATAGGAATTGTTTATCGCGACTTCGATAGGTGGCCGCCGCGGAACGCTAAGCGCGCCGAAGGCGATCTTAACGAGGTTGTTTTCGAGGACATTTTCAGCAACATGACCTTCATCGGTATGGTTGGCATTCAGGATCCTCTCCGAGAAGGAGTCCCTGAAGCAGTCAAGCAGTGCCAAAGGGCTGGCGTCATTGTTCGTATGGTCACTGGTGACAACAAGCTCACGGCCGAGGCCATCGCGAAAGAATGCGGCATACTGCAAAAGGAAGGGATGGTGATGGAAGGACCGGAATTCCGGAATCTTAGCAAGTACCAGCAGAACGAAATCATCCCGCGCCTCCGCGTATTAGCACGATCTAGCCCCGAGGACAAGCGTATTCTCGTGCGTCGTCTCAAAGATATGGGCGAGACCGTTGCGGTTACGGGCGACGGCACAAACGACGCACCGGCTCTGAAGCTAGCAGACGTGGGCTTTTCCATGGGTATTACTGGTACCGAAGTAGCCAAGGAGGCATCCGCCATTATCCTCATGGACGACAACTTTACTAGCATCGTGAAGGCCTTGAAGTGGGGCCGAGCCGTCAACGATGCCGTCAAGCGATTTCTACAGTTTCAACTCACGGTCAACGTCACTGCCGTTGTATTGACCTTCGTTACGGCAGTCTCTAGTAGCGACGAAGGCTCCGTACTGACAGCTGTCCAGCTTCTGTGGGTTAACCTGATCATGGACACTCTTGCGGCCCTTGCCCTTGCTACCGACCCTCCTCAGGATAGCTGTCTGGACCGAAAGCCTGAACCAAGGGGCGCCAGCATCATCTCAACAACCATGTGGAAGATGATCATTGGGCAGGCGGTTTACCAGCTAGTGGTCACCTTCGTTCTCTACTACGCCGCCGGTTCTATCGGTATAGCCACCAACAGCGACCAGCGCAACACTCTGGTCTTCAACACCTTCGTATGGATGCAGATTTTCAACCAGTGGAAGTAAGTACAGCGCTACCCCGAATCGCCTCTGAGCAAATACTAACATGATGATAGCAACCGCCGGTTGGATAATCAGTTCAACATTTTCGAAGGCCTGTTACAGAATTGGTACTTTACCGTTATCAACCTCGCGGTGTCGGGCGTTCAAGTACTTATCATTTTCGTCGGCGGAACCCCATTCAGTATTTCTCCGACCAATCCGCCACAGACGGGGCCTCAATGGGCGTGCGCCATTGTTCTCGGTGTCATATCCATCATCGTGGGCGCGGCAATCCGCCTAATCCCGGACGAGCTTGTCAGCAAATGTGTTCCAGGCTTCTTAAAGAAGAAGCGTGGTATCCCCGGTCTGACAGTCTCGGACGAGGAGAGGTTCAACGATTATCCTGAGGTCCTTGCTGAGGTTAGAGACGAGCTCGCGTTCCTCAAGAAGCTTAAGGGTGGCCGCCTGAACAACTTGAAATTTGCTGTGCAATACCCTCGCGACCTCATTGCAAAGACGAGGAGCCCGTCACACTCCCGATCCAACTCAATGAGGGCGCCGCAGACTCCGACACGCGAAGACAGCTTTAACGTCCCCTCGCCGGCACCGACGCCGGACTCTCGAAAACGATCCAGATCCATGAGATCACGCTCGAACTCGGCATTAGGAGCACCTACGGTTATGGCGGGCATCATCGCTGGTAGCGTGGCAGCTGGGTGGTCTCCGGTAGAGAGAACCGGAGAGCGCGATTTCACACAACCACCTCGCCCGACACCGTCACCCCTCTCTAACCGGGAGAACAGTGGGCTTGAGGCGGCACCAGTGTTGACCGAGGAGCCGATGCAGATCGAAGATAATGGGCCGTCGCAAGTACCGCGGCTCAGCGTACCACAGCCCCCTCAGAAACAAAAATCTATTTCTTAGGTGGTATGAACGGCGTTTTTGTTTACCTATACACATCCAAGTTGGACTACGACTACAACCCCTAAATGCCCATCCGCAGCAGGAATGCTGGCACGAGAAGCGAGCAAAGTGTCCTCAGGCAACCTGTACTACATAATCCTAATACGCCCTGTGGCCTATATGCTTGGGCTTACATTTGCTAGCCTGGGACTATTTTTGCCACGTCGACAATCCGACAACACCCCGATAAAGGACCTCCAGGAAGCGCAAGACGAGCCGCAAGCAAGTCAGATGCTATCTGATGCATGTCTGTTTATGGGGATGAATACTGCGTGTTCCTGCTGTTGGGTGCATGCGTCGATTGGAATCGAAGGGTGTGGACCAGCTCTTCGGAGAGTTGAAAGGTCGTTAGTTGCCACACGTTCGGAGCGGGAAAGGAGTTTTGAGGCATCTACATGGCGGAATGGGCTTCGAGGTCTGGGTACAAATCACGTTAGACAGACACACAACCCCCTTTTCTTTCTTTTACGTTACACGGGCAAGCCGCCCTGATAGAGCAGTACGCCTTTCTTTCTGTACATGCTGGCTATGGTTGGGGGGACTGAAGTGAGAATTAGAGGCTCGTAGATAGCAAGGTGTGTATGGCGACGGAGCAGGGGTAGAGAAAATCAAACAACTCAACACAGTGGCAATTACGCGGAAATACGTGCTAGGCATCAGAATGTCGATTCTTGGGAGCAGCAGTGTTGCCTTGGACCGACGGCATATGAGCTTGACGGACAGTCATCGACACCCCGTTCCCGAGGAAAAACTCAGTAACATCTACGCCCAACGGGGGCCAACTGGGGCCTGATTGTCGGTGCTGACAATTTGGGGGCTTATTTTCCTTTGAAGGGGGGTTCGGCCTGTGTCGGGGGCCCTTTTAGGTGTGTCGTTCTCGTCTAACCCGAGACGCATGTACAGATCCATTACGTGATGTATGCAACTGTCGTACGGCTTGAGAGCGAATCAAGACGCATTTGTCACCAGAGTGACTCAAGGCTGATCCGGGACGAAGACCCGTGCCTCTATACTCACAATGGGGGCTGCCCTGTCAGTCGCGAGATTCTGCGGCAACTACCACGAGCAGGCTCCAGAAGGAATATTGACGAGAAAATCAAATATCTCGCCCCAGTCGACACTTTGTGCGTAAGCCGAGCAAGAATAGGGGATTCGGTGACGGATTCAAGATGTCATTGTATGTAACGAGTATTACTGTACCGTATAATTAAACATATCTCTGTAAGGAGAGAGAGACAGGTACGTGAGCTGGCTAATTAGTAGACATCGTATCGAGTCGGAAACTAGGGTTTCATTAAGTTGAACCCTGGATGCCAACTTCGGTCTCATTGATGAAGCCAGGAGGGCCTTTACTCTGCAAGGTAGGTTCCCTGGTATCCTGTCAGCTTGATCAGGGGGCCAGGGAGCTGTGTATCGCTACTCTAGCCAGTAGCATTGATGACCGAGAAGGATAGCCCGTGTAACAAGGGACGTAGTTTCCGAACAACTAGATGACAATTACTATCATGCATCGACGGTTCGTTTTGGTACTGGCACGTATTAGATTGAGTGAGGTTTGGAGGAGAAACAATGATGGTCTTGTCTGGCGCGTGGCTGATAAACCCAAAAAAAAAAAAAAAAAAAAAAAAAATAGTACAAATTACAGCCGTCTCCTGAAAGGGAGTCGGAATGTCTCAACACATCCAATAATTAATTCATTAATTCCGCCCTTGGAACAGAAATTGTATTGACTGCTCTAATAAGTTATGATATCCTCTACACCGAGAGAATCTAGTATTGAGTCTTGAAGGGCGAACGAAGGTATACCGATCCGTGGCTAAACTGCTTAAAGGCCTAACGATTGTAGGGGGTAACAAAATAATTTTCCCGCGCTCTCGGTTATTGTGGTATTTCTTACTCCGTTACCACGTGTCGCCCATCAGCACTCTCGTCGCGTTCCTAATCTTTCTGTAGCACCGTGATACCCAACATTTCCCTTTAGATACTTTTACCTTCCCGGCCAAAACTCAAGTGAAGTCAATTTTTCTATAGGAAGGCAGTCATTGTCAGATAGATACGAGAAGAGGTCAAGTGCTTGCTTCGACAAACCCATGGCGGGGCTGTCGGATACACCTCAGCTTGGCCCCTCTACTGCAGAACAGAGCAAGACGCTGAAGCAGATGATCACCGTGGCTAGATGCTCGAACTAGGTACCTAGCTTCGCACTTGAATGGGAGCTAGGCCACGACTTGGACTGTATAATAGGCGATAATCGGCATTCATATGTACGAGATGGTGGCTCGGAGGTGCGGATATTTCTTGGTCTTGGCATCTGTCGCGGATACTTCTCCAACCTGACTGGGTTTCCGTTCATCTCACTACTCGATTAGCGAATGGGTAGACAGGCAAGGTGATGATAGGGATGACGATGACGACTGATGACGGGACTCTGGTGGAATGGATAGACGCATATCTCGTCCACTTGGATGCCACTGATTCGGGATAGTTGGACAAACCGGTTGTTGAGGCGCGAGGCAAAAGTTTGCGCACGTTGCTCTCAGACTAGAGCATCAAAATAGCCTGAGGCAAACCGCGTGATGCGCGAGCATCACACACAGAGGAAGAGGATTCCTGATTACCTGCCAGCCTGAGGCATACCGTGTATACAGGACAGTGACAACAGGAAGGGCAAGAACGAGGACGGGAAAATCGGTCTAGACCAGCGAACGGCCGGCCGTGCTCTCTCGCCGTCCTTGGTCGCCGCTTCCTCTGTATCATGCTCTTATAAAAATATGGGTGGCATCCCGGGGTTATTGTGCTGCGACCTATCAGCATCTAGCTTAGTCCGCGACTTATCAATCTACAAGTTTCAAACTTCATATTTCGCTCGTCCGTTCCCTCTTGCTCAATTTCTCTTCCATGCCTACCTCGCGCCGACGACCATCGCACTAAATACCTCGTCCGCGTCCGTGTCCTCTGCCTCACCCTCGCCTGTTTGCTCCCTTAGTCGTGCCAGATCGCGGCTCCCTGTCACTGAGTACTCAACCGCTGTTGTAGGTGCCGTGCCCATTCGCTGTTTTCAAAAGAAGACCGCCCATATTATTATTTTTTTTTCCCCTTTTCCTTTTCTTTTTCTAACACAGTTTACCGCAGGTTACCTGACTTTTCGACGCTCCCGGACCCGAAAATAAAAATAACACGACGCAATACATCGCACAAGCAGGTTGACGAGTAACGGTACAAGCCATTACAACCCTACCCTGACTTAGGTACTTCTATTTGCTTTAACTCTACCATCCCCTTCTCTCAACTTCTTATCTTGTCCTCCTTTTTTCTTTTTTCTCCCTGCTGATGCTTAACTATTTTCCAAACGCAGAAAAGCCAAAAACACATTGATCCAACTCGCGCCGATTAGCCGTGTTACCTAAAAGAAAAAAGAAGGACACGCTCTCGATTGATCAAATCAACTCGCTCTAATCGGTCGCTCTCGCGTAGGGCTATTTAATTACATGACCTAGGCATTTGAATTAGACAGTGCCTAAGCCCGGCCCCAAACCCTCGTTTTGTCCTTTTGGGTTGCCATACCTAATTGGCCCCCCTCTCTATCTTTCCATCGCCCTCACATTCATTTTCTCACCAACTCCAACTCCGTCAACTCATCACAACATGTCAGCCACGCTCAAGGGCAAGCGCTCTGTTGGCAGGCCGCGCAAGAACTGGCCCAACTCATCTCAGCCCGCCAACGTGCGAGTCGAAGTTGCAGATGACCAGCAGGTTGGCCATTTGAACATTAAACCGTTCAGTCATGCCCGAAACGAGATCGAGGAGCACATGAAGGATCTCACCGAGTCGTGGGAGACGGAATCGCTCTTTGAGGATATCATCGACGACCTCGCTGAAGATAGGTTCTTTAACGATGGTAAGTTGCTTGTTTGATTCTAATTCCTTTTTCAATGCTAACTTCTGGTTTTCTCTTTGTAGTCGATGCTGTCTCCCCAGAACAGGCGGTGCGCTATCGCCAGCAACTGCATTCAGTCGGGCCTGAGGAGTTCTGCAAACTTACTGTTGAATCTGGTGCCATCACGGCCAAGAAGCTGCTTACGGCTTTTGGAATAAAACCACCGGCCTTTCTCGAAGGCCTTTCTGACGAGAACTACTTCGGCTTACTCACCCTCGCTCTTTCGCGTGAGCTGGTCAAGCGTAGCAAGCTTGCCAAGTACAACACGGTTGACGATGCGGTTTACCTGCTCAAGAAGTCGCGCAACATCGTGGTCCTAACCGGAGCTGGAATATCCACCTCTCTGGGCATTCCCGACTTTCGCTCCAAGGAGACCGGTCTCTACTCCCAGCTTGAGAAGCTCGGCTTGGGAATCAACGACCCTCAAGAAGTCTTCAGCATTGACCTCTTCCGCCAGGACCCTTCCATCTTCTACTCTGTCGCCAAGGATATCCTGCCCGACACCAAGGGCCTATATTCGCCCACGCACGCCTTCATCGCCCTGCTGCAGAACATGGGCAAGCTGTTGACCAACTACTCGCAGAACATCGATAACATCGAGGCCAATGCGGGTATCAGGCCCGACAAGCTCGTGCAGTGCCACGGATCCTTTGCCACCGCCACCTGTCAGAAGTGCGGCTTCAAGGTCCAGGGCGACGAGATCTTCGCCGAGATCAAGGCCGGCGATATACCCCGATGCACCAAGTGCATCTCCACGATGCGCAACGGCAACGGGTCCATGAAGCGCAAGCGGTCGTACAACAGGTCGGCGGGCAAGAGGGGCCGCCGCAGAAGCTCGGAAGACGACGACGATGATGACGACGGCCGGTACGACATCCCGACGGCCGGCGTCATGAAGCCTGACATCACCTTCTTCGGCGAGGAGCTGCCGGACGAGTTCTCGGAGCGGTTAGTTAAGCACGACCGCGAGCTCGTCGACCTAGTCGTGGTCATCGGCACGTCGCTCAAGGTGGCTCCCGTGTCCGAAGTGGTGCCCTACCTGCCGCCGCACATTCCGCAGATCTACATCTCGCGCACCCCTGTCAGTCACACCAATTTCGACATCGATCTGCTCGGCGACTGCGACGCCATCGTCGCCGAGCTCTGCCGCCGCGCCGGCTGGGACCTCAATCATAAGATGGCCGACCCAGACCAGGCCGTCGACATCATGCTCGAGGACGGCTACACCAGCCGTTACAACTTCACCGTCACTGACTTGGACAACCCTGTGGCTAGCCCTTAGCTGCGCATACATCTCTCGGCGACCCCGGGGTAAGACGGGCACCGAGTAAGCGGATCTCGGACTCGCAACATACAAGAAGACTACGTGTCGACTTGATTGCTCGCCATACCTCTCCGCCACCACCCCCTACCTACTTCAACGACACAAAGAACAGGCGTTTTCGGTTGGCGGCGTTTTTTCCTTCACACAGCAAGGCGTTTTAGGAATGTTCGATTTGACTACGGAACCATTCACACCCTTTCCAACCTCCCCTTCACAGCTCTTCTTCTGGGCCTCACTGAAGGTCCTTTTTCAACTACCCTAATTCTTTAATAACTCACCACGACCCCGTCTCTTCCAATCGCTCCCCCTGAGTTACTAAAAGGATACCTATCCCAAGAAAGGTTGGAATACGGGTTTTTTTCAATGTCTGGTAACCCCCCGGCACGTGTGCCAGTCCGGTAGAAGAGAAATGTCAAAAAGAAGACGGTGATGTATGGAAAGGTGGAAACGCGATCTGGCTTGTTCCAAACGACCAGTCAGACTCGAGATACATCCTGCTGCTTGTTCATAAGACACTGTAACAGCTTGGACGGGGTTTGATAATAAATTTGTGTGACTCAAATCATGACCTACCCGTGACCGTAATTGCGCTTGGTGTTTTCAAGTTCGTCGGGCTGCTTTTGCGCTTTAGAGATGTGCTTGTCATCTCTAATCCTCGGCTAGGTATTTTTCAAGGAAATTATGATGCCCAACAAAAGACTCAGTTCCATCGTCTTGTGAATATAGATCCTGCTGTCATTGAAGCATTGGAACATTTGGGTAAACACGAAATGCACATCCTCATTAGAGGTTACAATTCCATCCAAGCATTGATGCTATGCGTAAGGTATCTCTAACAACAACCAGCTCCTTATTAACGCCCTCTGCGCTCTGTCTCCATCATTCTAGTTCCTCGTCGAGCCAGGTATCTACAGCAAACTCTCGTATTTATCCAAGCCCGACTTCGACTGTTGCTGCTGCGGTGGCGGTTGCGGTGCTGCTGCCGGCTGGCTCATTGCCGCCGTGTTGCCCATGCCGCCGCCCATCATGCTGTTCATGCTGCTCATGCTGCTCATGCTCCTGTTCATGCTATACATGCCTCCCATGCTATTGTTCATCATACCCCCTGCCGGCTGCGGGGTCATAGCACCGAAACTAGAAGAAGCCTGGCCGAAGGAGGACGTCGTCGAACCCTGCCTCTGCGGCCCTCCCGGTGGCGGCGCCAAACTGAATCCCGACGTGCCATTTCCGCTCGTCGGCGGCGGAGGAAGGGAGAAGGAGGATGACTGGCTCATCGAGGGCCTCTGCTGACCGAGGCTGAGACCGGCCATTCCCGAGCCTACGTTGCTGAAGGAGGAGGCTGGCGGCGACATCGGATTGGCCGAGCTCGAGGCCCAGGGGTTGGGCGTCGTGGCAGCCGCTGCGGTGGACCAGTTGATCGAGGAGGATTGGGGCGCCGCCATTGCTGGCTTCGTGGTGTTGTTGGATGTTGGTTGTAAGGGCTGCGAGAATTGTGTAGAGGAAGGGGTCAAAGTCCCGAACTGGGCTAAGTCCGGCGTGACTGTGCGGAACGAAGATTGTGCCTTGGTGGCTCCAAAGTGGCCAGCGCCGGGAGCAGCGGTAGTAGCAGTTGGGCTCGGTGTTGACCAAGAGAACTGGGGAGACTTAACCGGCGGTGATGTGACTACTGGTGTTGACGCAGCAGGGGAAGCGTCCCAGCCTGCGTCCATCCCATTATCTGAAGTAGGGCCAACCTTCCCCTTGACTAATCGCTCGAAGTCGTCTTCTGTAGCTCCGTTTGCTGCGTCGAACGTTGTCCCGCTAACGCCTCCAAACGCTATGAAATCATCATTAGGTGTTGCAGCCCTGCCTCCGTTTACAACGGATAACTCTTGCAATTTCTTCATCTGCTCTTCCTCGACCCTCGCGGAGAGAGACTTGATCAGCTGCATGAAGGACTGAAATTGCTTGAGGTCCAGCAAAGGTCCCAGACTCATGCTCCACAGGATGGGCAGGATGTCCATGGCCACGAAGTCGGCATCCGCGTTATCGCCCACAACTCGCAGCACATCCAGGGCCGCCATCATAACCGCAGGCTCCTTGGTCTTGATGGCCTTGATGAGGGGGACGATCTTCTCCTGCATTGTATACTTGTCCAGAGCACTGGACGAAGACGTCTTCTTTTTCTTCTGGGGCCCGAATCCATCAAGCCCGTCATCGGCCGACGAGGATTCGTTGGAGCCGCCGCAGAGTATGACAAACGCCCGACAACCCCGGACTTTTATAGCCAAGCTATTCGTCTTGCTGAAGACCGCTGCGATGACGGGGAACAACTCGTTCTTGATAGTGCTAAAGTCTAATACGGGTAGCACGGTGGGTAATGTCCTTAAAGCAGCATCCACGAGTGAAGGTGTTGGCGATTCGATGGTCGCTACGAGGATGGGCAACACGTCTGCAGCATTTTCGTTAATATGTGACGAGGTGTTGAAACAGAAACCTCGAGAATAAACTTACCATCTTTGAATTCCTTGCCGGAAGAGTTTTCAGCAATCCGATTGACGTTTTCTAGAACAACCATCAAACCAGCATCTCTCTGAGGGTCCTTCTCCTGCGTCTGCTTCGCATTCGTAACAAATATCTCCTTTAATCTTGGTCGAACCTTGTCAGAAAACACCCGTTTGGACGATGGCAAGAGATCCATGATTCTGAATACATTTTGAAGTATGAGTGACAGGAGATCCCTATCCTTCAGCTCTTCCAAGAGTGCTGGAAGAACCTTCTTCTCCATGACGGATTTCGGAAAAGAGGGCAGGACTTTGTTGAGCCCTCTCATAAACTGGGCCTTCTCATTGGGTGTCTTGGCCGGAAAGGCGTCAAGGAAACGAATCGTAGACACCAATATGTTGTCGAAATACTCGCTTTCCTGAAATTCGCGGGCCGTCATGCGCTGCGCAGGACGTCGTGTGATGAGCCGTGGAAGGACATGCCCTGAGAGGTCTCTCGGCAATGTCCTCTTTGAAAGGAAACCATTCCCGGAGGATGGCACCGTTGAAGACGATGTAAATATTCTCTTAAACGCAGAGACGCTCCCACCACTCTCTATAGGAGACCGATGGGGTGAGTTATATAACGCGATACAGAGCAGTCCTAAAGAGAACATGTCCGCAGACGCAGTGAGGTTGTTGTCAAGCACAAAATCAGGAGAGGTATAGTCGAGGTTGATTTGTACGTATCGAGGCAGCCGGGGGTCTAGGTTAAGAACCTCTGATAGACTGATGGGTTGAACCGAAGTTGCTTTTGTTGAGTTTTCTGGCGGACTGCAGAACGCAAGCCCACTTACTTTCCAATCAGACTGCGAGATGTCAGTAAAGGACGAATAATAGGGATCACCTTGTTCATGGCTGCCTCGCTAAAGCTAGGAAAGCTCATAATAGGTATCTGGAGAAGGTATTGAAAGCTGGTAAGACTGACCTTGGAGTTGATTAATACAGCATCGGGCGTGAGATTTGCGTGGACAAGGCCGGCATTCTCGTGAAGGAACTCGAGGGCTTTGCTTATTTGCAGCAAGCCTTTCTGTATCTCAAGCTCGTCGATCTCCAATTCTCGCCTGCGCCTGATACCGTCCGAGTCCTCAGTGACATACCGACTAGACCGACCCCCAACCCCACCGGCCCTCTCCTGGTCGTCTTTTTCCTGTAGTAGGCTCGCTAACGACGTAGTGACCGGTTCGGTGACGAACTGAAGGCCGCTTCTAGTCTCCTCGACTGGCTCGACGAGTTCCAAGATGCTGGGGTGACGTAAACGAGCAAGAGATGAAGCTTCCTTCTTGAGGCGCTCTACTACCTACACAGGTTCAGTGAGTTAGCCCCAGCAATTTCAGGTCGCTATGAGAATAGGAGACCAATATATAACCACGTTTTTTCTTTCCAAGGGTATCTCTTACCTCGTCCACGGTACGCTTGAAGCCTGATGCGCTAGAGCGGCCAAGGGAATTTCCTGTCGAGTACGATCAGCATCACATCATATATTTATCGCATATAGCGTATCGCGCGTCGCAAGTAGCTCGCTTTGGATGCCTCTTACCATGCGATTCTAGCGACTTCCTCTCAAAGACGAAGACGGAGTACGTCTTCCCCGTAGACTTCTTCTTGGCATCGTATATCTTCCAGGGGCCGGCTGTGGAGGTAACAGTCTGCGATATGGAGTAATTGGAGTTGATATGGGACGAGAAGCCCTTCAGCGAGGAGAACATGATGGATGGCAGCGTGCTAAGCAGCAACTAGCGACCCTCATATCGTAGCGCGTTGTCGTGTCGTGCGAGAACAGGCACGTGTGTCTGCGATCCTTCGTCGGTCGTGCCTAATCCTCGTAGAACGGCCGTCGTTCGAACATTCGGTCCAGAAGGCGGTCGGAATCGTGGGATCGATAGGAGTTAGATGCGTATCTGGCCCATTATATACCTAATAGCTGAGAGGTAAATAAAAGAACGCTGGCTGAGAGTTTTCGTAGATGACGTAGAATTATACCTGGCCTTAGTTAAGCTCGAGTTTCGCCTTTGCAGCCTCGTTACAGATTAGATTTCTTGCTATTATTGTTATCTGCATATGCATGCACATGAGAAACACCCCAGCTCTGTCCCGTCAGCCCACCAGCCCGTCCAGCCCATGTTCAGGGGTCCCTCAGATAGGCGATAGGCTATCTTATCCGTGATATGCGGGAGACTTCCAGGGGTCCAGATACACAGGTACTTGGTTACTGACGCCCTCCGAGATCGCTTGCGATTCCGATTGTATCCGCACTTTTTTTTCTTCTTTCTGACATCTGTCAAGGCGAGTTCGTAAGAAACTTCCCCGTATCCAGTCAATTGGGGCCGATTATTGATCATCACCGGGTCCCGTCCCTTCTCTTTGATTACCATTGACAAAGGCTTACTTTTCCGCAGCCAATTGGTAAAAGACAACTCCCAGAACATTCCTTTTCCTCGTGCTTGGTTGTGTCACTCGCTACCTACAAGTACATATATTCCCCCGCCGAACTAGACAACACCATAGACTGCGCTGCACGAGGTGAGACGGAACGATACGAGACATTCGATATCTATACGCCATGCTCCAACAACTGCTACGGCGAAGCTGCGGGGCGCTCCGGGCACCTGCCGCCCGCCCTTCTTCGTATGCGCAACAAGTATCGCGGGCCGCCTCTAGCAGGCCGTACAGCATCCAGCCCCAGGCGGCCTCCACCGCGACGCCCCTGGATATCGACCCCGCGCGGTTGACCATCACTAAGACGGAATCGCCCAAGACTATCGTGGACCCAGCGCAGCTGGTCTTCGGGAGAGAATTTACAGGTTCGCCGGTTTTGGATAACGTAACACCCGACTCTCACCTAGACAGACCAGCTTTTGAACTAACGAGGGCACCGTATGCGTAGATCACATGTTGACGATCGAATGGACGCACGCAGACGGGTGGCTGGCGCCGTCAATCCGGCCGTACCAGAACCTCTCGCTCGACCCGGCCACGTGCGTGTTCCACTACGCCTTCGAGTGCTTCGAGGGCATGAAGGCCTACAAGGACAGCCAGGGCGCTATCCGGCTGTTCCGCCCCGACAAGAACATGGAGCGCTTCAACCGGTCCGCCGCCCGCATCGCCCTGCCCACCTTCTCCCCCACCGCCGCCATCGACCTCATCGCCCGCTTCGCCAAGCTCGAGGAGCGCTTCATCCCCAACCGCCGCGGCTACTCGCTGTACCTGCGCCCCACCCTCATTGGCACCCAGAAGACGCTCGGTGTCAGCGCCCCCGGCTCCGCCCTGCTCTTCGTCATCGCCTCCCCCGTCGGGCCCTACTACCCCACCGGCTTCAAGGCTGTCTCGCTCGAGGCCACCGACTACGCCGTGCGCGCCTGGCCCGGCGGCGTCGGCGACAAGAAGCTCGGCGCTAACTACGCGCCCTGCATCGTCCCGCAGATGGAGGCCGCCGCCCGCGGCTTCCAGCAGAACCTCTGGCTCTTCGGTCCCGAGGAGTACGTGACCGAGGTCGGCACCATGAACCTCTTCCTCGCCATCAAGAACAAGGAGACGGGCCAGAAGGAGCTCATCACGGCCCCGCTTGATGGCACCATCCTCGAGGGCGTCACCCGCGACTCCATCCTCAGCCTCGCGCGCGAGAAGCTGGCCCCCGAGGGCTGGCTCATCTCGGAGCGCAAGATCACCATGCCCCAGCTGCACGAGGCCTCGCTCGAGGGCCGCCTCATGGAGGTCTTCGGCGCCGGCACCGCCGCCGTTGTCAGCCCCGTCCGCAAGATCAGCTGGAAGGGCAACATGGTGGACTGTGGCCTGACCGAGAACGAGGAGTCGGGCGAGATCGCCATGCGCATGAAGGACTGGATCGAGGCGAGACAGTACGGCGACGAAGAGCATGAATGGAGTCACGTTTGCTAGATAAGGAAAAAGGGAAAGAGAGCGTGTTTGGCATTTGTCATTTTCAGAGCCATGGCATAGACTTGCGGCGCTTTGTTCCGGCGTGACTGGCGTTCTTACTAGGTTTACTAAAGAAAATGTCATCTAGAATCCGGAGTTTGAGCACGATGTACTTATACCTGAGCTTTCACGATAACGATCAGAACTTGATGACCTCTGGACGTGGCATGCCGCGATATAAGAAAATGTGAATTGTAGTGTATCAGTAACTGGCCCCCCTCGCCATTTTACGAGGCGATCCGTTCTATGGTGGATTCTCTAATCGAAGTGCAATCCTCCGCCGGATGGATGCGGACCAGAGGACGAGCAAAGGAAAGTCGGGGTTTCTGTCTCTCAATATACAAGTCGAGCCTCCATTGCAGTAGGCTTAGTTCCGTTCCCGTTCATGTAGCACCTGTGTAGTGCTAGATTTCCTTCACTTCTTCTCGGGGTCCTCGAGGATGCCCTCGGCTTCTAATCTCCGTCGTGCCTCTTCTAGGGCCCATGTTTGTATCCTGTGTGATAGTAGGTTAGTATATTCGTCAACCAAAGGAAGGGTTTCAAATATGCGATCCCTCAAGATATCATCTCCGACATTCCCGTTTTTAAACGCTCACGTCTCTTAACAACTACTTCTTCTCTTTCCCTCCTTCCTTTACCAAAGCAACAAGACAGGGGTGCTCACGAGGTATCAGGCTTGAAGCCGTAAGCGATAGCGGCAACGAGGAGGCTGCCGCAGAAGCCGTAGAAGAAGGGCGTCTCCCAGCCCTCCTTCTGGTACTTCTCACCCGGCTTGACGCCGAACAGCCAGCCGGTCGGGGGGTCGTACTGGGGGCCGTGGGAGGACGACGCGCGCGGCGTTGCCGAGAACTGTCTGGCGGCTGCGGCGGAGGGTTGCTGCTGCTGCAGGGCGCGGGTCGCCCGCATGACGGTGCTCGGTCGGACAGCGGGCATGACTGTTTTGGGGGAGAGTTTCGGCGGCGTTTGCACTGCTTCTCTTTTCCCTCGGACCTTTCGCTTCGCCGGCCTTTACTGCTTTTTCTTTCCCTGAAATTCAACAAGTTCCCAAATTGACGCCCGACCAATTTTCTGAGGCGGTGAGACGGCGATGGATAGGTTCTTCTTAGGCAGTCGTGGTAAGAGTGGAGATTGGGAGCGGTTTCGTTTGGAGGCGTTTCTTGAGGTTTGTTCTCTGAAGTCACTTTGAGCGACTTAGCAGTCTCGAATTATTGGGGGGGCTGCCCCCCATCTTTCACGTGACTTCCGGCAAAACCTCGTCCTCGGCCTTGGCATTGCCCGACTTATTTATTTGCGTCAGTCAAAAAAAGAAATTTTGTTTCTCTGCGCTTTTCACACTCATATTACGAAACATATTCATGCTCGTTCGCGAAACATGTTCATGCATCTCGCCGAGTCCTTGCCGTAACGGTTCATGCGAGACTTGAGCTGTGGAGATGAACTACCATGAGGGTAAGTTTTATTTTATTACTCTTTTCACAGAGGTTCGATATACACCTTGTCAATGATGACCAAACACTTCTAAGAACAGCCAACTGAATACCCATGTGGATTCAAACATCATCAAGCTCAACAGTCTGACTCTATCAATTTCATTCCAATGTTTGGCAATGTTTAAGTCAGTTGGTCACACTGCTAACAATCAAGGCTTAGGGTGAACATGACCTGAATTCCTTGAGTTGCATACGTCAAGTATGCTTCAAGACCTTTCTGGGATCCTCGTCGATGGATATGATTTGTGTGTTTTCAACTATCACCGATATAAAGTTGGGAAGACATCTTTAGATGCACCCTGCACCCGCGTTCGTTGGGACGAAAGGTGTATCAATATTATCGAGTAGATGTTTTGTAATTGCTAAAAATATGAATACGAAAATTTGCGTTAGAAACGTACAAGTCATTAGATCGGAATAATTGAGGTTGACTTATACAGTTTGCTTCACCCCTTCAACATCAAGGGTTTGTACAACAGATGGCGGGAGCCTCACGCATGCAGGCCTGAGCTACGATGGAGATCAGATCAAAAATGAGAAGACATAGTCTGCAAAAATCTACTCCGATGATTTCGTCCAGGTTCGAACTGGAGACCTTCAGTGTGTTAGACTGACGTGATAACCAACTACACCACGAAACCCTTGTGCTTGGCGTATGCGCTCTGTGATATTTAGTCGTTATCATGGATATATCATGACAAGCAACCATACATAAAAACATGTGGACCTCGTCCTCTGTCGCATCCACGGCCTTCCCCTTCGGAGGAGACCTGTCAGCCCAGCAGCTCAAGGCTCAAGCTATACCCTATCGAAGACGATGACGCCCTCGCTGCCGTCCTCGAGGAACTCCATGCGCAGCGCGTCGGCGGCGCCGCCGACGCCGACGACGAACTCGGCGCGGGCCAGCTGCCCGTTGAGCATGTTGGGCGTGTTGAGGAAGTCGATGACGACGGCCCAGTGCTCGCCCGACACGTGCACGAACTCGAACACCATCTGCCACTCCATGTTGTCGCGGACCGCCTTCAGCTCGCCCCTACTCTTCCTCTTCTTACCTGCCTTGCTGCTGTTATCATCGCCCGCCAGCTCTATCTTGACAGTCCGGTATGCCGGGTGCGAGTACGTCCCCGCGTAGGCCTCGAGCGGGAGCGCGCGAGGCAGAGGCGGGTTCGCGCGGACCGGGTACAGCGTCTCGACGGCCGTGTCGGCTAGCCCGAGTATGTCGTCTAGCTTCTGCTTTGACCTATTTCCGCCGTGTAAGATTTTTGCACACAGATACGCTACAGGTTATAGTTATAGGGGTAGAAGGGGGAGAGGGTATATAAGAGACGAAAAGCCTCCTTCCCCTCTCAGGGAACCAGATACAACTCAGATGAACAAAACTCACGATTCAGCCCAGTCGAACCGCTCGGCCTCCGGCACCCCGAGCCTATTGTTGATAAGCTTCCAAGCAAGGTCCTTGCCGGCGAAGTTGCTCGTGACGGCCGTATTCGCCAGCGCCACGACGCCGTAGTTCAGGTCCGGGAAGAAGAACAGCTCCGCGCCGTGGGCCTCCATGCCGCCGCCGTGCATGAAGACGCGGTGGCCGCGGTACGTGCCGACGCGCCAGCCGAGCGCGTACGCCAGCGGCGCGTCGAACGCGGCGCCGCTCTCGGGCGACAGCGGCGTGCGCGCGGCCGTGAGCTCGCGGTGCGCCTCGGCGGGGAGCACCGCGTCCGCCCCGTCCTCCCGCACCAGACACCTAATCCAGCGCGCGTAGTCGAGCACGTTACTCACGACGCCGCCGGCGCCGCTGGCGACCTCGAGGCTCGAGAAGGGCACCTCGACGAACCCGCCCTCGCCACCATCTCCCGTCTCGAACTTGCGGCCCGCGCCCGCGCCCAGGTAGTCCCAGTAGTACCCGTGCGCGACCTCGACGCCGGGCGTCGCGCGCGCCTCCTCGACGCTCAGGAACGTGGCGTCCATGCCGAGCGGCGCCCAGATGCGCTCGCGCATCGTGGCGCCGAGCCACCGCCCCGTCAGCGACTGGATCGCGTGCGACACCACCATGAACATCACGTTGCAGTAGCGGAACGTCGTGCGCGGCTCCGCGACCATCGGCAGGTACCGTAAGCTGCGGACGACCTCGCGCACGGCCGCGGTCCGGTCGGCGTCGGCGACGGTGCCGGCGCCGGCGGATGGCCCCATGTGCCGCGCGAGCGCCTTGTCGTGCCGCGGGAACCCCGTGCGGTGCGACAGCGCGTCCTCGAGCGTCAGGTGCGCCTCCTCCCACTCGTAGCCTCGCTGCAGCACGAAGTCGTCGCGGATCAGGTGCGAGATGGGCGTCTGCCAGCCGAGCGGCGACCCGTCCTGTGGCGACGAATACTTGCCGTCCGCGATCAGCAGCGCGGCCGTGGCGGCGGTGAAGGCCTTGGTCGTGCTGCCCATGTAGAACAGCGTCGACGGCGTCACGGGGCTGGAAGGGAAGTTGGCGATCCCGTAGCCCTGGGGACGCTCGTCAGTGACTTTCCATTCATAGTAAAACGCTGTTACAAGGCCTTTTGTAATTGCCAATGTCAGCAGAGCTCTTGACGTGGCATCCCCGTCGTAACATGGCGGTTTAAAGCATATATAGCTATAGGTAATGCTTTGCTCATTTCCCCCTTCATTCAACAAAAGGTCTGCCAAGCACGGCTGCCATGGCCCCCTAACGTGAAGCGGGCATTCAACAACTCACCTGAGCCCACGTATCGTCCCCATCTACAACCGCCACGGCGATGCCGGGTACATGCCAGCGGCTGAGCGTCTCCTTGGTGAACGCCTCAAATTCGCTATTCAGTGGACTTTGCCTTGCTGCATCATCTCCTTCGTCTAGTGATAAAATATTCTGTGCTCGGAACTGTTGCTGTCCTGCCGCAGCTGTAGACGATGACACGCGAGATGGGAGTTCCATCGTTACTAGAGCTCATCAATACGTAAGGCCAATTGTGACGGGAGACATGAACAAGTAGATGAAATAAAAGGAATCTGACATGTATAGGATGTCGAGGTCAAGTTGGTCCCAGCACGTGAAATCCCCGCTTCAGTTTGAGGTGCTTGTTCCCGAGCCTCCAACTGCAACTACAGCTTGCTTATATGCTGTCATACGGAGAATTATTCCATGGGTCGACAAGAACAACGGCATGAACCTTGAGCATAGAGCTGTAAAACTGCTTGGCATCTTCACTGAACGAGTCGTCATAGTCGTAGCCTGAACTTCTGTTCGGGTATTTTCTCTAAACAGATGCTCAAACACCACACTCACAGGAAAACGAAGTTGCTGCCACTCCTATCCACTCGCTCTCCTATCCACGCGTTTCCCGTAGCACAATTGAGTCGAGGATTCTTAACCTGCCTACCTAGCATTAAGTCCCGGCAGTAGGTGGCTATGTACAACTGCGTCCCTTTTCGCCGAAAGGGGCCAGGTCCTAGGTACATCACACGCTCCGCTTCCTCTCGAGCTGGTTGACTGACTGACTAACTCTCTTTGTTTTTTTTTTTCTGATCATAGGAAATTAATCGTCCAACGGGGGCAGTAGACGTTCATGGCCAATAAAGTGGCTAAAGGCCTTTCCACACGATCATGTACCTAGAACCCCTCTCTTCCCTATCCTGCTGTGATATCCTTGTTAAACGAAATCTACTAGTTTCGTAAACCATTCAGGAGACCCTCTTCCCAGATCTCGTTCCTTGTGGCTTCGTCGTCTATGAATCGGTTGTGTATCTAGTCATTTGAAGTGTGAGTCTGATTCGGGTATTGAGGCCCACTCCAATATGGCTATGCGTCCTCCATGCACTTAAGCTTCGTAATGCGGCTCTCCAGTCATGTTCTGAAAGCTGTACCGGCGGATTTTGCTCCTCAGAGCTCCTCGTCCTTCAATGGTTGCTGATCTTGGGCCTGCTTCTGATCAGCCATGGCCCTTCCCAGCACGTCGCCTATACCCGATGGGAAATTGGCTGAGCGATCTGGCGTTTCGCCATCCGCTCGCTGCTTCTTTAATGGACTTCCGACGGTTGAACCTCCGTTGAAGGCCTGGGAAAGTAGATTTGCAACGGAATCGGGGACGGCTTGGTTGCTCGATGAAGAATCTGTAGGTGTTCCTGCACTTGCGTTGAGACCTGCGCCACGAGAATCTCCAGAGCCGGATGCTGCTGCAGCGTCCGGTTCCACCGAGTGTTGTCGCTTGAGCTATTGCGTGACCATTAGCAGCCGTAGATAACTCGCATACATATGGCAACAACTTACACGAATACGGTCGATGCCGGCTTGTAGCTCTCCAGTAAGCTTAGCATCCTCAGGGGCGAGATGGGATTTGACGTCCTTATCGTCAGCATCTTCCATCTTAGCCAGGAGACCACTGTCATCGTCGTCATCGCTATCTTCATCCATCACATTGCCGTGGGCACCATTGCTCTTTCGACGAGCTTGTCGTCTCTTTGCGGCCTCGGCTTCCTTGTCTCGGAATGCAGAAAAGCCTACTGTGCCGGCAGACTTCAGCGGGCCGAGACCTGAGAAATCTAATTGAGTGGATCTTCGCTTGTCGTTCGGTGTCTTCTGGTCTCCCTTTGCTCCGGTGAACAAACCCATCTTTGTAAGTTGACCTGCAGATATATTAGCTTTCGTAACACGTCTGCATGGGATGCGGACGAGGTGACATACGCTGACCGCGGTAGAAGAAGGTGAACACCGCATATGGCTTATCAGGGCCGTCTATGCCAGTCACAGTCTGAGTACTAATCGTCTTGGGATCGAGCGTTTTGGGCTTCGCAAAACTAGTGGTGTGCTCTACATCTGCATCAATCGCGCCATTGCTGCCTCCTTTGTTCCCGCCATCGCTATCTTCATCATCATCGTCGTGAGCATCGAACTGCGGCGAATACTCTCCCCGCTTGATCTCGCCAGATGCTATCACGCGGAACATAGCAACCTTGATCTGTCCGGTTGCCTCGGGAGGCTCGTCATCGTCCGACATGGAGTCGCTACCAGAGTTGTCGGGGCTCGCCAGGGGTGACTGATCTTCGGCACCGTACGTGAGGATATCACGGGTCTTGGCCTTCTCCGGGGCCATATCGCCGTGTGGTGTAGATCTGTGGCGGCGATGGCGTCTCTCAAACTTCTGTCTTCGCTTCTCTACCTTCTCCGCGGCATCGTGACCCTTGAGGTCCAGACCGTTCAGCCATCGCTCTAGCCCGACCTCGCGGAACAGGAACTCTCGCTCGGCGAGCCCACCTCCTTCACTGTCTGGCACCTGAACCCAACGACTATTGACCCAGGTTTCTTCACCAGGGCGCAGAAGAGTGGCTACCTCTTCCTTTGCTCGGCCGTCAAAGTAGATATACGCAGCGATGGTCTCATTTTCGGAACTGGTCATGGGAATGTAGGGTGTGACGGCATTGGCGAGCTGGGAAGGATCAGAATTCGCCGAGGGTAGCGGACCAGCATAGAGAGCTTTCGGGTGGGGATTATCTGAGGTCGGCTTCGGAGTCGTGTACGGAATCGGGTGGCCGGGCGTCAGTAGAGTTATGGAGATTGCGAACTTGGCTGCTTCGTGCTTCGAAGTCTCGGGGTTCAGCTGAGGTTGGGGAACAGGTATGTACGTGCTGATGCGCGAGAGACGGGACTGCTTCTGCATGCCATACTCTGGCACGGGAGCAGAGTTAGCATGAATGCTAACAGCGATGCCCTTGAAGCAGGGCATCGTGAATGCAGGTTAGGTGGAGTGCTGTGCAGGACAAAGGCAGAGAGCTTCAAGGGGACAAGAGACGAATATATTGTGCCGCGAGGTTGTTTTCAAATGGAACAATATAGGCGTTGTATGGGGGGGGGAGGCGCGGTGGTCGTTTGCGCTTCTTGCGGTCTACAAAGTAGGACCTGATTGTAGGGAGGGTTCAGGTCAGTTGAATCTCAGGTGGCAGCGGTCGTAGTAGTGTGTGTGGCCAGTCGGCGGTGAAGAGAAAAAGGAGTCAGAGTCAAGGTGCTCCACAGTAAAGAATGTAGTTAGTTGAATTATCGAACGGTTTGCTGAGGGCGAGGTCAGCTCCAGGGACGGTGAAAAAAATCACTGTGAAATTGCACGCTTTTTGCCCTCGGTGCTGTTCTTGGGTTGACGAGTCCGACCGCGGACAGAGCTGAAGCTGTTGCTGGTGCTGTATGGTCGAGGCGAGAATGGTCAAGGCCAAACCAGATGTTCGAAAGGTATTTGCTGCCGTATCACACGTGTCTAGCTGCTCTCTACGCGGCGGACCAATGCCTGACTTGTCTTCTTTTTGCCTTCCGGGTGCAGCCTGGCTCTCGATTGTCGTCGCGGTCGCCGTCGGAGCTTACGAGGGGAAGCCGAACGAGTGAGGTGCTGCGGGTGCTGGCCGCGGGCAGTCTGCGCCGATAGGGTGCGTTGGAGAGTCGGGTTTGGTGGGGATAGGGTTGGTGCACTCTGCACGTATGCCGACGAGGTGCGGATAATGATGGAGGGATGGTCGAGCGGCCTTATTCACAACCTAGAGTAGCTTCACAATGGCTGGCTTTGGCTACCTGTGGAAGAGGAAGAAGCGAAAAAAAAAAAAGAAAAAAAGAATAAAAGATTGTCTTGAACCGTTACAGCAGCTAGGAAAAGGGTTCAAGTCCAAATCCAGGTCCAGCTGCTAGGTCGAGTCCTGGTTTGTGGTGCTAGTTCTGGTTCTGGTTCTCGCTCTGGGTTCGGCTCGGTTTGCTGCCCCGTTGCTGCTCGTTATCCGTTACCCGTTGGTGTTGGCGGGGGAGGGTGGGTCGCGTTGATTGGCTGTCCACGAGTCTGGGACCCCCGCCTCGTCACCTGAACACGCTGAATATCTGAACACGTCAAGAGCTGTGCTGTTTGAGAAGTTAACGAGGTACCTGCCCAGGTCTGTTTTGCTGGTATTGTATTGGTGGTATGGCATTGATATGATGCCATTATCTTAGGTGCCCAGCTATGTATCTCTGTAATTCCGCGCCTAACGAGTTCGAGGTACCCTAATCAAATTTGTGAGATACATGTAGATCTAGCGGTGTCGCCTCAACCCTTTTTCTTCATATAACAAAATTTGTATTAGTTAGCGGTGTGCGTCCCCTAGGTATCCGCCTGCTGCATATGCATGTTGGCATATACAATATGAGATACCTCACAATATCCTCTCTGATTAGTCTAGGTAGTCTATTCCAGATAACATAAAAGGTCAGTCACCATCCCACCATCAAGCTCTGCCTCCTCGTGACGACCGCCTGCGCAGACTGCCTCCCTTCTCGTGACTGTAACTTGTGCCCGCGCCCGTCTCCCTCCACACGTCGTCGCCGTCTTCCTCGTCATCTGCCGGCAGGTCCGCCAGCGTCTCCCGTTCTGGGCTCTCGTCCTTCACCTTTACATCTTCATCGACGTCCTCGTCGTCCTCAGCTTTGACCCCTAGATCCTCTTCACCGGCTCCGCCGCGAACGTAGGGTGCTATGGGAATAGCGGGGTCGATTCGGGAATAGTCCGAGCCATCTTCCCACTTGGTACCCCCCGCGCCGCCAGGGTTTCGGTCCGAAATTAGGTAGCCCAGGAAAAGCCATGCTAAGCCCATCGACACCATCTCGGCGATCCAAAAGGCGGTGGTGCACACCACGAACGAGATGATGCGGTGGTTGTACATGGCCCAGCGTATCCCCGTGAGCCGCGCGACAAGCGTCACGGTAGCCGAGTACACCTGAAGTGCCTGCCCAGCCTCCACGTCCACCAGGATGCTTAGCGGCAGCACGTCCTTGAACTCGACCAGCTCTCCCATCGGGACCGTCAGCGTCGTCTTCTCCGACGCGCCGGGGTGGAGGATGTGGTAGAGCATGAAGAGGATGCGCGATGTGGTGCTGACGAGCGGGTCCTCGTACGGGATCAGAGTCGGCCGGCGGCTCATGAAGACCACGCTATCCTCGCGGACGTGCGCGTACGGGTCGCGGGCCGTGCCGGAAAACGAAAACGAGAATGCTGGGTTCTCCGGGGCTGACTTAATCGCAAAGAGCGACACCATGAAGTTGCCCCTCCCGAGATTCGCAGGAGACCGGGGCACTTCAAGCTCAACCGACACATCGTAGGCCTGCTCCAGCGTGAGGCTCGAGGCGAGTGACGTGATGGCATACGGGTTGATGCCGGAGCTGCCCAGTCAGTCTATATGCGCATAGCAATCTGCGTACATGTTCAACCTATTGCAAGCGAGAAATGATTACTTACTTGTACTGTAAGTGTATGGGTATGGATATGACCTTTTTGGGCACGTAGTTGTAATAGAAGACGGGGTAGGCGACAGCAGCAATACATAGCAGTGCCAACGACGCGGCGAAGAACAGGATCGTGTTGAGATACGTTCTCTGAGCAGCTGGTGACGTCGCGGCCCTGTACGAGCCTTTCACATATTGCTGTGATAGAGTTAGCTAAAATCCTCATAATTTTCGTTTTGTTGATTTGTTCTATGTTCTGTGTGTTTTGCCTCTGCTCGGATCTGGAATGCCCTGCTCTAAAGCAAGCACCAGACATGTGACGTGACTGACCATCTTTCGAGTCGAGGCAGAAGCGCCCTTCGGCGCCTGACCTCGCGATTCACCAGGCTGCTTCAGACGTGACGATCTGTCAGACGGAGCTGTTTCGAACTTGTTGATGGGAAGAACGACAGGACGGAAGCTGGTCGGTTCGAAGCATGTGAGATTGTTTGAGCCGTAATGAGCTGGAGCGTCAGGGTTGAGACGAGGCAGGTATTCGGCCGGACTCTTGGCGGTCGGCGCGCCCTGTAGGCTCGGGCTTGGGCTTAGGCTTGGGCTTAGGCTTGGGCTTTGACTTAGGCGGCTTAGGCGGCTTAGGCTCTCGCTGGAACCACTCCAGCTGCCCCTCGGTGGGAGGATATCAACGTCATCCTCACTCAACCTCGCTTCGTGTCTACTCCGATAAATCGACGTGGCCGCCCAGCCGTCGTCGTCGACCTCAATGGGAAACAGCTCATTCATTGTGAAGGTATCGATTTCGATATTGGTAGCTGTGCGTACGATCGTCAATAATACTACCAGTCACCAAATTCATACTTCAGTCACAGACCAGTCCATTAAGTCAAGTTTATATATGAGGAACCCAGAGGTGCCTATTTATTATTTTTATTATTTAAAGTGCAATTTCGTACAACCAAACTCCCAAATCTTTGATGGTCCTGCCTTGATGCCCTGGCAATGAGTAAAAAAGACGGGCTTACACAGATGCTTGTCTTGAACGCGCATATGCATGCCTGCGAA
Organism: Hypoxylon sp. FL1284; assembly: GCA_022432365.1. Taxonomy (NCBI): domain Eukaryota; kingdom Fungi; phylum Ascomycota; class Sordariomycetes; order Xylariales; family Hypoxylaceae; genus Hypoxylon; species Hypoxylon sp. FL1284. Next base: position 363,604 of record JAJJXE010000003.1, on the reverse strand, counting down.
AGCAGAGGCAAAGGAGCAAAAATGAAGACAACAAGGGGCTCAAGCATCTTGCTTGACAGGCCAATAAACACTCAGCAACAACAACAACAACAGATTAGCTTTGGCTTGCTTTTCGTGGGCTGCGTCAATCTTTGTCTCGTCAATCAAGAACCAAGCCCAAACTTTCGATGCGGATTCTAGCACGGCTGGAGGTAATTGCTAGGCACCAACCCGCCTCTCCCAACACCCTGTCCCGCGTGAATCTCGGCCTCCCACCATCCGTCGTCCTGGTGTCGAAGGACGGCCAAGGTATCGCCCTTGGCAAACCCAAGTTCCTCGGGAATCGCCGCTTGGTACATGTATAGTGCTCGGGCTACGAAACGGTTAGCTGCTGCATAAAACAAGTTGTTGCTGTTGTTATCTGGGGGCTTACCATAATGAAGAATCGCACGTCCGTCTGGAGTGTATTGTCGGCTCGGATCCGCGACGCTCTGGCTTCGTGGCTTAGCGCCCTCCGCTCCCGAATCCCGGCCGTCGTAAAATGTCATAGCTCTTGAGCTGTGGCTCGTACCAGGTCGACCGCTGTCGCCTCTTCCGCGAACCGATCCGCCGTAGACCGATCCGTCTCCCCCGACGGGAGCAAGTTGCATCGCCATCTCGCTAGCCCTACTAGCCGGACGGCTGTAGTCGCCTCTATAAGGAGACGGAGAAGTGGCCCTCACTGAATTTGTGGACGAGTGTTGCCTGTGGTATCCTTGCTCTGAGCCTCGCTGAGGACCCCCATATGAGGTGGGCGATGCTGCTTGTGGCGAGTTTCGCATCTGGCTGCCGCCAAAGGAGCTTGGAGAGGCCGTTGGAGCAGCGTATGTCTTCGGCGAAGAAGCTGCGGGTGCAGCATATGTCTTTGGCGAGGCTGCGGGGGCCGTATACGTCTCTGGCGAAGCTACCGGAGCGGCATATGTCTTCGGTGAAGCTGCCGGAGCTATCTGTGACTGTGTTGAGCTTCGGTGGGCTGTCTGTGACTGCGTCGAGCTTCGAAGCGGCTGGCTGCTACTGTACGGGTTGGGCGATGCCGAACGGTAGCTCTGGCGCGTGTCTTGGTGTATAGAAGGCTGCGGTGAAGCGCTGCGAGGAGGTGCTGGCGAAGCTGCCCGCGGCATGCTACGAGGCATGTCGTTACCTCGAGTCGTAGGGCGAGATGGGGTGCTGCTGTACGATTGTCCTCCGCTATACGCACCGGATCCGGGTCGTTTCTGATTAAACATGTCTCTCGTTTGTTCTACATACTTTCGCGACGACTCCTGCATCGCCTTGGACGTGACGGCGGGAGGTGGAACTCCAAGTCTCGTCACTTGCTGGTCGTATGACGGGGGCGGTGTGCCTCTAAGGCCAGCTGCCAGGTCACTGCTCCCTCTAGGAGCAGGTGCGGAACGCGACGTAGCCTGGGATCGGTCAGGCATGGAAGGTCGGTCAGGCACGGAAGCTCGATCAGGTCTGGGGGTAGTAATGCCGTGATAATGATCAGCAGAGATGCGGTCCGCGGCTACTTTGTTGCCAGCTACACCTTTCAGTTCTGCGAGAGCAAGAGCAATAGGGTCGAGTTCTTCCTGCGGAGGCTCTGCGTTATCGGCAGTCTTGCTGCGCTTGTCCGTGTTGGCCACGGGGAACACGTTCTGTCCCACGTTCAAGGCTAGGCTTGCGTTGGCCTCGATAGGTTCGGGACTGATGGTCTTCTCCAACCTATCTGCTAGTATGTTCTGAGGCTCGGGTGGCTGGAATGCTTGAGGTCGACGAGGAGATTGGGCGGCCTGAGATGAAGAAGGTGCCCAGGTATTCCTATTCGATGGCTGTGCCGGCGACTGTACATCCTTCATGCTCTTTCTTCGGAACGGGCTGTGGTTCTGGAAAAAGCCACTCTTCTTCTTAAACATACGCTTTTCCGGTTGTGCTACTGGTGCTGGCGCTGGCGCTGGCGCTGGCGCTGGCTCCTGCTTCACGGGCGATTCCTTGCCGCTTGGTGGCTCCTGACTAGAGAAAGATGTCGGGTTCGAGTATTCGCTGTTGTCGTCACGGCTCGATGGTCGTGCTGACAAGTTAGAACTCGTTGCCGAATTCATACCATCCGTACGGCATAGCATCGTCATTCCGTCCATCGGGTACGGATCATGAGGGACGGGTGCAAATTGGGAAGCGTCATACTGTTGCTGCGCTTCGTTGTTCTCTTGTCGTCGGCTTCGAGTAGCCAGCTCTCGAGTAGCTAGTTCTCGAGATGTCACGGCAGAGCTCTGGGGCTTTTCCACTGGTGCGATCAGCTCCCTGCGAGTTGATACAGGAGGCTCATTGCGAACTAAGTCTCGCACAGCTGAAGGGTTAGGATCACGTTGTAGGTGTCGAGGAAGATGGGGATTGGGGTCGTGTCTTGGCATGTCCCGAATGAAAGATGGGTCAACCTCGTAACGCGGCTCTCGGGAAAGGGGAGGCGGGTTGGGCTCATAGCGCTGCATATCCCGAGAAGAGGCGGGAGGATCAGGCTCGCGGCGCTGTAGTTCTCGAGCCAGCGAGGAATTCGGGTCGTGGTGGGATTCGTAGGTGGATGGCTGCGGCGAAGGAGCACGGAACCCTGGATTGATGCTTCTCGGGAATTGCTGCTGTCCGCCATGTCCTTGTCGTCGGTCTTGGAGAGGCACCAGGGCGCCAGGCATCTTTTGTGTTGCTCTTTCAGGCTCTTTGACAGAGGGCGCGGGAGGTTCCTGGTGTGCTAGGTCTCTTGCAAGCGATGAGTTAGGGTCATGATGGGATTCGAAGGTAGATGGCTGAGGTGAGGAGCTACGGAATGCGGGATTGATGCTTCGTGGGAACTGAGCGACCGAGTAATTTTCATCCTCAGACGCTTCGGAATGGTGGTCTTCTACATCTCCCCGGCAGAAGTTGATATACTTGGGCGGGTCGGGGATCTCCTGACCGGTGCCCCTTTCGTTGATGAAATGAAGTATGTCGTTTTCGACATCCATCTTCTCGAGCGAGAGGCGAATCTTCTCGCAGGACGCGTCGTCACTGACGCAGACGGTCGACGCGATGTTGGCAAAGGTCCACAAGCTGCTCTTGGAGAAGTCCAGTCTTTCCTCCTCCAGGTCCTGGAACTTGTCGGCAGCTGCCTTCCACTCCCTGTTCCACCTCACGGTCGTCTCTTCGAGAGCCTTGATCGCGTTCTCGTATTCGGTGTTGGTCGTGGCCAAGCTGATCTGTGTCTTCTCGAGTCTAGCCTTATTCTTTCTCTCCTCCTGACCCATGACCATGTGTCCTTGAGCAAGGTAGCCTTTGATTTTCAGACAGTCCTGCTCATAGCGATCACGCGTCTACAATCCACGTTAGCTTCAGTACTTCATTAATATGGTATATAGCTGGTACTGACCTTGTTTACCATATTGGTCTGTTGAATCTTGACTTTGAGAAGCTTCTCTACCGTATTCTGGATGATTTTTCGCCTCTCCTTCATGCCGCCAGCAAATGCTGCCAGGGGCTCCTCTAACTCGGATTTCATCTGGGCAGCAATGTTGGCATGCTGCTTTCCCATCGACTCGACTTCTCCTCGAACAGTATCCAAGGAGGCCTTCAAACTTCCCATCTCGTGGGTACCTAGCGACTTTCGGCATAGTGATAGGAGTTTGCGTGCGTATTCTTCTTCGATGGAACAACGGGCTAATTTGTCATAAGAGCATTAGCCTAGAAACGTGAGAACTGTTAGGATGACATACCACTGTAAAAAGATCTAAGCTCGTCGCTGGTCTGCTTCGCAGAAGCCATGCGATCGAGCAACGGCCCGACGCCAGCGTCATCTTTGCCCCAGAAGTTATTGGCGACTGAGTGTATCGCGGTTAGCATTATTTCGTCTATGAAATTTTCGTCTTGAGGACTTACACGACAGAGAAACTGTCGGGCCCTCCGTGGCGGCAGGCATCCTGCCCAAGTTCACCAAAGTCGAGGCTCTTGTTTACAATCAATGGCGGAGCTCGTCTCGATGGATCTGACAGCGCACCCGTAAACACGCGCAGCAGCTCGATGGATGCGGCCGACTCGGATGTCTTGCAATTAGACTATCGTCGACGGTTCAAGGACGACCCCTTTGCCAGAATGCACTGGCGCTTGGGTTTGTTAGGAATGTGGTGACTTTGAATGGAGATGTAAGGTAAGCGGTAGGTAGTAAGTGCTCCAAGGAGAGAAGATGCATGAGAGGACGAAATTGTTTACAAGTATAGCTCGGTTGCCCGGGTGACGAGAGGTGGTGGGGGCAGGATTCGCTGGGGTTTCGTCTTGGTAATTGTGGGATGGGTGCTGGGCATGCTATTTTTTTCTCCCTTTCTTACAGCTTTGAGGTTGTTTAAAAATTGAATTCTGCTTTTGCTGATTCCAATTGAAGCAGCTGGTCTTGGATGAAGAAAAGCTCTTCATGATTGACTGTTCACTTGTGTGAGCTTGTATGCTCTTATTCACTTTATGTACCTTTATCTCTTACCTTAGGTACATGTTTAGGTACCTTTGCCGCTTCTGTTGTGGCATAGCCTTTTTCACATCAGCTCTCAGGTCAATTTTTCAGCTCCTCTACATATGATTGCCCCCCTCCTATGGGAAGCATCCATTTTCAGAAGCTCTTCACTTACAGGATCGAGCTAGTTGATGCATGAATATCTAAATAGGGCTGGGGATTCTAGTCTCCAGTACAGCTTAAGATAGTACGATATGGAATTTCAATGCCCCGAGAGAATCCGCTGCGGGGGAGCGAGCTCCCAGCTCCACGATGCCGACCCCGTTGCGTCACATAGCTTCGGCATTTGATACTGAAGGACTAGCAGTCGGCCCAGCTACTAAGGCCGCGTGCGGGATCATTCGACCCGATGATAGTCATATATACATAAGTAGGTACCTATCTTCCTAGATCTCCAAGGTATACTCAGAAATTTGAGAAGCTGAGGATGTAACCACCACCCACCAAGCCAAGGTAATTCAGTCACATGGTAATGCAACATGGATAGCTTCGAATACACAGCTAGCCCTGCTCGCATCGTCTTCGGCAGCGGTACCATCAAGAAAGTACCTGATGAGCTCGCACGAGCCAAGGTCTCCAAGCCTTTTCTCCTTAGCACGCCCCAGCAAGTAAGCCATATCGAACTACTCAAGGGCGTTCTTGGAGATGTCGTCTCCGGCACATTCACCGAGGCCACCATGCACACCCCGGTCGAGGTGACCGAGAAGGCCCTCGAGCAGCTCCGGTCCTCGGGCGCCGACTCCATCGTCTCCATCGGCGGCGGGAGCACCGTCGGTCTGGGCAAGGCCCTCAGCATCCGATCGGGGCTCTTCCACCTGACGATCCCGACCACGTACGCCGGCAGCGAGGTGACTCCCATCCTGGGCGAGACGGACGGCGGCAAGAAGACGACGCGCTCCGACCCCAAGATCCTGCCGAGCGCCGTCGTCTACGACGTCGACCTGACCATGACCCTGCCGGTCGGCCTCACGGCCACCAGCGGCGTGAACGCGATCGCGCACTCGGTCGAGGCCCTGTACGCGCGCAACACGAACCCCGTCATCAACCTGCTGGCGCAGGAAGGCGTCAAGGCGCTCGCGAGCGCCCTACCGGTCCTGGTCGCCGACCCGTCTTCGCAGCCGGCGCGGTCCTCGGCCCTGTACGGCGCCTGGCTGTGCGGCACGTGCCTCGGCAGCGTGGGCATGTCGGTGCACCACAAGCTGTGCCACACGCTGGGCGGCAGCTTCAACCTGCCGCACTCCGAGACGCACGCCATCGTCCTGCCGCACGCGCTGTCGTACAACGCGCCCAGGGTCCCCGCCGCCATGGAGGCCCTCGCCGCGGCGCTGCCCGAGAGCGACGGCGACGCGACGAGGGGCCTCAACGTGCTCCTGAAGAAGCTGAAGGTCGAGCGCGGGCTCAAGGCCCTCGGCATGCAGGAGAGCGACATCGACAAGGCCGCCGAGATCGCCGTCGGTAATCCGTACTGGAACCCCCGGCCTATCGAAAAGGGCCCCATCAGGGAGCTGATCCGGCGAGCTTGGGCTGGAGAGGACGCAAGGGCGGATCTGTAGTGGCAGCGGCCGAACTTTGGCAATCCGTATTGCAATTTAGATACATAATCTAAGGTGTATTCAAGATTATCATTTTTGTACTGTAGTGGTATATCAAAAGTGGCGGCTTGCAAATAGGGGCTTTGTGAAGCCCAAGTGCTAGATTGCAAATGTAGGAGAGTATCTCAAAACATCAAAACACGATCATTCCTGCTCGTCCCGTTTCTTGACGAGATCCGTCCTAAAATCCAGCCCGGCCCTTTGCCTGACGACGCCGTACAGCGACGACGAGTCAAGCCTGCGGCCGCCGTTGGCGACGGACCAGAGCTTGGCCTCGGCGAGGTTCTCGAGGGCGGCGCCGGCGACCCTGAGCTCGACGCCGGCGCGGGTGGCGCAGTCGACGCCGTGGGCGACGTCCTTGAGGCCCAGGTCGAGGTCGGACCACGGCGCCTGCCCGCGGCCCGGCGCGTACACGCCCGTCGTCATGCGCACCGAGTCCGAGTGCGCCACCTCGCCGAACACGAGCCCCAGCAGCTTCTCCAGCGTCGCCGTCCCCAGCCCCGTCTTCTCTGCGAATACTTGGCCTTCTGCTACGAGCTGCATGAGGCCTGCCATGAGAAAGTTGCTGGTGAAGAAAATAGGGAGCGGATTAGTTAGGCTAGATAGTTTCTTATAAAATAAAAGGGGGGAAGGTCTTGATAACGCCGAGCATAGGAAAAGGAGTGCGACTCACCCTGTGGCCTTTAGTAGTGTCGCCTTCTCTGGCTCCTCGCCGACAACGAAGACTTCGCGCGCGATGACACCCGTGAGGAAAGAAGAGATCTTGTCGTATGCGACGGTTGAGCCCGCATATGCGACGAGAAGCTTTCCCTCCTCGGCCGTCGGCGTCGCTCCAAACACAGGTATAGCCGCGAACTCGGCTCCCCTCTCCCGCAGCTTCAGGGCGAGCACCTTGGTGGTGTCTGGGTGGATCGTTGTGGTATCGGCCACGATCTTGCCCGCCGCTCCACCCTCTAAGCTGAGAATCTGCTCCATAATGGACTCGACGGCTTTGTCGTCACTAGCCTACGTTACCTAGTTCAGTTGAGTGGTCGTTATACAGAATGGAAATATGCTTTATAAGGAGATAGTCATACCGAGATGAATATTATATCACTCTCGCTGGCGACCTGAGTTACAGTCTGACACCGGACACCCCCGAGGGCCTCAAGCGCATCGCCACGAGAGGCCGTGCGGTTGAAGAAACGTAGAGGCTGAAGTCCCTGAGAGGTGATGTGCTTATGGATGTTCTGCGCCATTGCGCTTCCCATACTCCCAAGGCCGATCCAGCCCAGGCGCAAGTCGGATTGTGAGACAGTAGACGAAGCCATCGTGAGTCTTGATTTGATTTAAGCGTTTCTATGCCTGTAAAAGACAAACAGGTTAGATTGAAGACGTGTCAGGCCTGAAGTAGGATGAGGAGGATAACCGATACATCCGAAGAAGAGTTATAGTTGGCTCAGTGCTTCCACCTTAGTGATGTTAGGGCTTATTTATAGTGGCCTGCCCCTGAGATAGTTGTCTTTCCCCGCCCCATCTCAGCGTATTGGAAAGAGGACTGAAGCCATCCCATTCATCTACGATCAGAAACCCAGCGAATAACTGACTTCACGGACTCGTATAATAATTAGTGTAGCTGTCACTAATACTTCTAGGTATTCCAATAGATTGCCACTATCAACCAAGTCGCTCATTAGAGCATGCTCACATCTACACCTACACCTACATCTACAAACATCTACGAGAGCCCGTCCCACAGCGCACCCATCCAAGCGGGTCACAAGACGAGGGAAGGATTGCACCCGCCGAGCTTCGCGCTCTTTGGCTTTCCGTCGAGGATGATCTCGCTAACAAGCTTGCCAGTGGCGGGCGCGTTCTGGATGCCCCAGCACGTGTGGCCGGCGGCGACGACGAGGCCCTTGGTGCCGGGCACGTCGCCGATCCAGGGCCCGCCCTGGGGCAGGTAGCAGGCCTGCTTGGCGAGGACCTGGCCGTCGGCGCCGAGCTCGTCGCTGATGCCGCCGATCTGGTGCAGGATGTCCTCGCAGCGGGCCGCGTCGACCTCGACCTCGGCCGTCGTCAGCGGCAGCTCGGCCGTCGTGTCGGTCGGCCCGCACGCGTACGCGGTGCCGTCCGGCCGCGCGTAGATCTCGGGCTCGACCACCTGCTCGCCCCGGAGCGGCCGCTGCGCCGCCGGCGTGCCCCGCGCGTTCGCCGCCGTCGGCGTCGGGAAGCCCGCGGGCAGCCGGATCTCCGTGAACAGCGCGTACGCCGACACCGGCTTCGGGGTCTTGACTACGACGCTGTGCGCGCGGGCCGCCGTCACGGGGATCTCGGGCAGCAGTCGGCGAGTCCACGGTCCTGCGGCGATTACGCAGTCTGTTGTGGGTAGGCTTTGTTCCTTGCCGTCCTTCACATACGCTACGCTCTTCACGCCCTTGCCGTCTTCCGTCTTATTGATGCCCGTTACCCTTGCTCCCGTAACGATTTTTACGCCCTCGTCTTCGGCCAACTGGGCCATGCTCCGCGTGAACAGTTCTGGGTGTACCTGGGCTGTGTTGTCGGGATTGCCCATCCCGTGGTAGCTACTTAAGGCTTCTTGGGTATCTAGCCAGTCGAGATCATCAGGGGCGCCTAACTTCCGAAGGGTCTTGCTGTCTTTCTTGTGGTCCTTGTGAAGGCCCTTGGAGGTCGGTTCCGCGCCGCCGCTGACGGGGTCTGCTCCTCCTTCTTTAGCGCCCTGAAATCCCGACGGAAGCCTCGCGCGACAGTCGACTTGGCTCGCATAACATCGCCTATACCCCCACCTTTTGTCTCCGCCGTGTTCCTTAGCGAGCTCGTCGTGTAGCTTGAAGCTTAGCGGAACGATGTTTGACGGGAAGGCCCAAAGCGCAAGCAGACCGCCCGCCTTCCCGCTTGCGCCACCGGCAATGCCATCATGCGCCGGGTTCTTCTTCGATACGGTCGCGGGGTCGGCGAGCGTGGCAGGGTCCGTTATGCTATCTGATGTCCGACCTCCCGCGTTGCTAGACGAAGCTTCAAGGAGGGTTATCTGATGCGTCTCGGGAGAATAGGAAGGATGGCGGGTAAGGAAATATGCGGTACAGCACCCGATGATGCCACCACCTATGATGGTGATCTCTTTCGGTCCTGAAGACATTCTGCGACTTGCTGCGGTGTTGAAGAGGCGTGCTGGGGCGAGGATTGGCATCAAAATTGAGGGGAGACTTCTGCGCGCGAGGACCGAAGGGATATCAAGAGGTTACAGCTCTGCCTCGATACTTGAAATTGTTGCCTTCCTCGTTTGCTATGGATGCCTGCTTGATGTAGGTCTATGGTGGGGTGAAGACTTACGTCATTGTGGTGGTTCCACCTCAATATTTCAAAACTTGTGTCCTGTTACGTGATCGATTGTTGGCTTCTCTTTGATTTTACAATTTATATTTAGTTCACGATCACAAAAAATACCTCTCTCACTCGTGCAAAATACTTATTGTCATTGTGTAATAATATTCAATGCATACCGTATAACTATACCGATACCTATATCTGAACCATAAAAAACATATATATACGTCAATGTGAGCATAACTCGTGTGTCGTCAACCAGGAACTGTTCACTTGAACCAGCTCCATTCTCCTCCCAAAATATACCTTAACAACATGAAAAATTTGAACAAAGAAAATCATCATCATCCGTCTAGGCGTACTTTTGGCGCCACTCCTTCTTGATCTCTCGAACCCGTTTAACCAACTTCTTGGGTGAGATAATATGGGATAGTTTTTGCTTGGACTTTTGCAGCTTCTGCTCGAATCGTGAGCCGAGATTGCGAAGTGTGGCGAGCTTCGAAATACTGCAGACCTTGGGCTCGACCACAGCCTCTTCGATGCTGGTATTTCTGAGAGCATCCTCCATACCGTCAATATCAGGAGTGTTCTGAATAGCGTCTTCGGAATCAACCTCCATGAGAGCGTCCTCTCCTGGGGTGATTGCCGTCTCTGAGTATTCAGGGGGGTCGTCTTCGGGGTTCTCTGCCTGTGCCACGAGGGAGAACTCAGAAGGGTACTTGGTAGGATCGTAAAGTGAGTACGGCGGAAGAACTTCAGGGGTGTAGAACGGGAGGTACTCGCCGTCGAAAACAATTTCGTCCCAAAGATCTTCGTCCAAAACCGCATATTCGAAATCGTCTTGCGTCATCTCAATGTCTTCCACATCGTCGACGTATTCTTCAGTAGGGTCTGTGTGCTCCGATCCATTCGTGTCTGAAGTGGGCGCTTCACGCCATAATGCTTCATCTATTGCGTCGAGTTCTTCGTCTGTGTAAATTCTCAAAGTGCTGGGGAGCGTCACATTCTTCGTGCCGGCAATGGGCTCTCCGAAGTTTGCTGCTATCATGTAGGAGCAAAAGGCGTCGACATCTGCCCAGTAGGACTGGGTGAGGATCTCTTCCGCTTCCCTAGGGGTGATGACATACTGGTAGGTCGAGAAGGCGTAGTCAATAATCTGATTTCGCCTCTCAAAGTCATCACCCAAGGAGTTTTGAGGAGTGGCTACAATAGCGGCCATTGTTATTTCAAAGAGGATGAATATAAGAAGAGTCGATATGGTCAAGATCATTGTCTTACCGCATGGAAAATTGGAGAGAAGTCGGCCGGATGGGAATCCCATTAATATATTCTCAAGCTACAGCAGCTTGTTCACGTCTCAACGGCGCTATTACAGAACTATGAGGTGTCTCCTTTGTGATGAAGAATACAACTCTGTTGTTATGGCTTTGATTCATAACATTGTAACTATTGTTTAAAGAGAAAAAGGAACAAGGCACTTGTTCCATATTCAGAGTGACTGTCTGCTTTATTCCGATCAACGTAGACGAGCAGGAGATTTCCCCCAACATCTTGTTAACAAAATCTTGTTGCCCGTTGCGAACCCAATATTGATATTAATGATTTGAATCATACATAAAATGGCCTAGATGGTTATAGCAACAGGAAGAAATTATAGTAAGGACTCAGCAATTTCGACAGTGAAATACCTGCCTTGATCATTCAGCATAATTACCTTATATTGTCACACATTGGATAATGTCGTTCGGTCCACCAAGACCGCCCAGGCGCTCTCGAAGGCTTCCACGAGAACTGGAAGACGAGATTAAATCGGAAGTCTTCGAAGTCGACGACGGCCCCAACATCGAGGACACCCCACACCTAATTGTAGGGAACAGAGACTCATGCTGCCACGGGGTTTGCTACGTGACGCCGGAAGGGACCGAATTCTTCTTTCACCACGCCAAGGGTAAGTACAACACGGAATGCGGATGCATTATCAAGTGCGAACCCGATGAAGAGACCCTTGAACTCCCGCAGGAGCTCAGAATTCACCGACTGAGACTCATGTATAGGAGTGTCTACAGGATGGAAGCCAAGTTCGCATCAATGGTCGTCATGAAGATATTCCTAGGTATCGAGGTTCCCGAGGAGGTAGGGTTGGAGCCGTGGCGAGCGTTATATGGCGTTCCTGAACAGCAAGAACAAGAGGAGGCCGGGGGAAGTTCTTCGCAAACGGCAACTCAAGAGAACGCCGAGTAGTCACATTGCGGGAGCATTGAAACAAGACAACATGTAGTACCTTAAGTACCTAGCTGGCTATAGTACTTGTTAAGGGAGCTGGCATATAAAGCCGGGCCATTCATAAGTAGGAAATATGTTGTTCTGAGTTAACTGTTTCGCGGTTCTTCTCTCTTCTGGCAGACCTTGTTGATACCTTCCTGTGTGACTATATATGTACCTCTCTACCTAAGATATCTCATACCTCAGAGAAGCTTTCATAAAGGAATCCTTCAACAGTCTTGAGTGAACCTACCCCTGCCACTTGACTCTCTTATCTCTGAAAATACTGACCATTCCCATTGGCAAGAGGCCTGGTTCGACGATGTTCATGCCCCCAAATCGATCAATGACCTCCGGCCCGTAGAGCTCCGCGACCCACCGCCAATAGGGTTCCATTTGATGCCAGCTTCCGGTAATCCCTCGCAGGGTTAGCTGGTGCTGTAGCTGCGAAAGGGCGCTGATGCCGTTTATCACTCTCGGGCTGCCATGGTGGATGCCTTCTTCCTTGGGTATACGAAGAAGTTCTTTGTACACGTCACGAAGATCATGCTCGAAGCCGTAGTCCAGATCTTCTCGATAGCGGACATACTCGTTGAAGCTCATGAACTTGTCCCAATCTGCTCTGTCCTCGGGTTTCCAGTTTTTATCAGATCCGCGACTGTGCTGTACGGAGCCTTTTTCAAACGCGATCTTTTTAGCATTATACGACTCCTTTTCCGCCTCGAAAAAGGTGCCTAGCATCTTGGAGGGATCTTGGAGTACCGTTTCGTGAACTTGCAAAATGGAAATGAAGGGACTCTTCAGGTCGAGCCCGCCAAGCTCTATGGGGAAGAAGAGATATGCGTCTGGGATGTCCGAGATGCCAAAGCGTTCTTGCATCAAGTTCTTGAGATAGTCGACGATATTTGTGGCGGCTTTCTGGGATCCGACCCCGGAAGCCAAGGAAGACGTAGGCGAGAAGACCTCACGTTGAATCCGCTCATGTGTCTTGAGCATCTGTGCGACATGGTCTTGTCCAAAGCAATTGGCTGCTTGTCCGAAGTTAGACGTGAAGAAAGTTGCGACGTAAGTATTCCACGCTTGGACGAAGGAGATTACGCTTTTACGTTTGTCCTGGAGTTGCTTGCGTAGGTCGATGATATGTTTCTCGACCATCCCTTGGTCAATTTCAAACCTGCCAGTCTGCGGTGAGAGTTTGAGAAAGCCCCAGCGGATGTCGCCCTGCGGAAGAGACCTGTCAATCTCAAGCGAGACATTTGGATCTTGTGAGATTCGCATAGTTCCCGTCTTGGAAGAGTTGATGTAAGTGCCAGTAGCGTTGACGAACTCGATCACTGATTTCCACGCAGTCACGGCGGTGGAGTGGTTTCGAGACCAGAACCAGAAGTCATCCTGAAACCGAAACAGGGTCGGTCCATCTGTGGACTTGTTTACAGCAAAGTCGAGACAGAACATGATGGACTCGCCAAATACTTCACTGAGGACGTGTGATGCTGGGGTGCCGCGGGCTCGATTTCGTGATGGTGTCGAGGGGTCGTCGTTGAGGAACTTGAGAGGCGCTTTTAGGAACTTTCTGAAGAAGTTGAGCCACATTGGCGAGACCCCAAGGAACGATAACACGGCGAGAATGGTCTCATGAGGAAGCAGCGTATTCCATCTCTCGAAGGTCGAGTGAAATGCGGTAATTTCGCCGTATAAATTTGTCTGGATGGCGATCTCAGTCGACAGGATACGCAGCAGTCGCTGCTTCGACTGCATTGGCCGTTTTGCATCATCATCGTCGCCGTCCGAGTCCGAGTCCGAGCACGATTCATCATCTAGATCTGCTCTAGAGACACTCGCCTTCTTCTTCGCTTTCACGCCGCTACGTGCATTTCTCATCATCGCGGGCGTTTGTACTAGCGGCATGCGCCTTGGTTGCTGAACCATTTCTTGCGTTGCGTATTGAGCTTCTTCCTCACCGTCCACCGCCTCATTTCGTTGTGTCTCTGAATCCTTTAGATGAGCCATAAAATAATACTTACGATACAATCTTTCCCTCAGCGTCTGGACAGACCGACCGCGGCCTTGATCGCCTAGGTAGTAGCCGCGCCGTTGTGTATCGACCATGGGTATCTGTTTCTGGCGGGATTTCCAGGCTCCGGATGTCTTTCGAAAATCCTTCAGCGTTTTCTTGAAGAAGGCAGACCACTTGACGCCGATATACTGCAAGAAGACGGCTTGGAGAAGGTCTTCGTGCATGAGAATATTGTATAGGCCGTTGATCTGCCGTTGCTCCTCTACATGCACACCCGGGCCCCAGGACCAGGTATCCAGTGACGAGATCCTCATATTCAAAACGTCCGCTACCTCGCCCAAGATGACAGGGTTACTTTTGAAGTCCTTGAGCACCTGTCGCTTCTCCTCCGAGAGCAATCCAGACGCTAGCAGGCCCTCGGCGGTCCATTTCAGTGTGGCCGAGTTGAACTGATTTGGGGCCAATATCTCACTTTCAAAGGCTGCGACGTCGGTTCTAAGCTTGTTGAGAGCTTTCGACGTAGTGGATGGCTCCGTGTCTTGTGCGCCGAAGAGATTATTCAAGTATCTCTGGAGCTCATCTTCGTCGACGTTAGCCGGGCCGAAGACAGTCTGCTCCCATTGCTGGCGAGCGTCTTTCTTCATTGTGTCGGCTACGTCCTCGAAACCCTCAGCCATGGCCACGTCAACCTCGGCATCTTCGCTTGCCTTCTCGGTAGAAAGCCATTCCGAGACGAGCTGGGCGTAGAGCGACGCGTACTGATATTTGAGTGATTGCATATCAAGATGGCGTAGTAAGGTTTCTTCCCATGTCTGCATCATCTTCACCGATAGAGTCGGATCATACTTGGCCTGGGCTAGGAAGCAATCGAGATTCTTCAACTGAAGCTCCAGTGACGGGTTTCTGGACTGGGTAGCATTGTGAACCCTTTTATACTTGCCGAGCTTCAAGGCATAGCAGGCCTTGACGCCCTGGCTCAGTATATAGAGACGCTGGATTGGATCCTTCTCATCCTCCAGCATGGAGAGGATATTGGACTTGGTCGTCTCGAAATCTGATCGACGCGTTGACAGCTCCTCTAGTTTGGTGTTGGTGATCTCCTGGAGCGTCTCCGAAAAGACACCACCGCCGGACGACATGTTGGCAGGCTGACGAGTATAGGTGTATCAAGGATGTAGTGTTACGCTGCCGTGATTGATAGAGTGCAAAGTACGGTTTTTCTGTTGTTTATTTCAAATTCTTGAGATTGCAGAAAGCTGGGGGACTTTCCATCTTATACCTTATATACCTTACGTCCCTCCTACCTAATGTAGGACGGGGTAGGCAGATGATGACGAGACCAATCATGATGACTCATCCACATCAGGCAACAACGAATAGCCTATCAACAACTAGAAAGCCTATGCTATGCGGCCATTAGTCATCAAACCGAGCACCTCGACTAATATTTTAAGGCCGTACCTTACGAGGGCAATGTCGCCTGAACAGCTTCGCCTGACTGTATGTCATTTAATGCATGCGCATTATAAAAGACTGAGTCGTTTTCACTAGACACGCGTGGGTTTCGTGCCTACCTCTCTGGAGTGAGGTGCGCTCGTTTCTTCACGTAGATTACCACCAGTCAGCATATTCTCTATCATCGTATACTTTGAAGGTCGGAATGAGATATCTCCCTTGTGTTTAGGCATCTGGGACGTACCTTAGACGATTGCATACTCGAAATGGTTGCTATGTTTGACTTGAGAATAGAACATGCTTGGGTAAAAACAGTAGAAAATATTTAGAACGACTCTCTTGAAGTTTAGAATTGTGTGGCACAGTGTCTCTATTATACGAAGGTGGCTAGGTACCTAGGTAGGTATTCTCACAATACAAGTAGACTATTCTAGCACATAGAAGCAGTCCTATAAAGTATGTATTTGTATAACACTGGCATCTAGGAGAGTATCTAGCAGATCAGTCATATACCAACCCTTACATAATCTTATGAAGATGAGGAGCAAATGAAATTTCCATGTCCAGCGAGCTCTTCAGAGGCGACATTTTTGAATCTATCATATTCACAAAGATTGGAGAGCATGATCTATTTCCTTATATAGCAGGTGTCTTACTCGAAAGTTTGGTACGTCGTTATCTCTCCGGTCTCAATATCATAGGACACCTGTCGCTAATTCCATTTGGAGTCCTCGGACGACGTCGTAACGGACGTGGATCCTTAACGTCTTGGTGACCAGTACTTCTCTCGTACAAACAGAAATAGCCAATAGAATCGTGATCTGATATTCGGCAACCACCAGAAAATAATAAAATGATAAAATCAACATTGCTGAGAGACGGGTTCTGGGATATATATCGCTACTCCTTTCCACCCCGTCCTTCATGACGTTTAACGTCTCCTTCTAGTGTCGATTAACCCATTACGCCCTGTATTTTTCGTGCAATTTGAGGTATTCAAGACGTCATGGCTTTCCTGATTGCCTCGTTTCTGGCCGCCATTTCACTGGTACTGATCTGCTTACGACTCCTCGCGAACTGGACCAAGCTAAGCAAGGTGCCGGGGCCGACGCTCGCGGGATGTACGGATCTTTGGAGGGCTTATCAGCAATATAATGGGAAGTTGCGAGAAAAGATCATGGACTTGCATGTGCAGCACGGCCCTGTTGTCCGGTATGGCGTGAGAAGTGTGAGCATTAGTGACCCGGAGGTTATCACGGTTGTCTATGGGAGCCGGATGGGGTTTATCACGGTACAACCACCGGCAGCACATGCGCACGGTGCCAATTTCTAATTGTCCCTGTGCATAGGCCGACTCATACAAGGTCCTAGCCGGCGTCCAGAATGGCAAGCCGGTAACCAGCCTCCTGAGTACTGCGGATGAAACCCGACACGGCGCTCTGCGTCGGTCCGTCGCTCATGCTTTTACTCCTGCTGCCGTGCTCGATTACGAGAAGTGGATCGACGTGACCATTGAAGAGCTTCTTGTCGTTATTAGCAAGAAGAAAGTTTTCGATCTTTCGTCCGCGATCCTCTGGTTTACCGTGGATGCGGCAGCGCGGTTTGCATTTGGTGAGTCCCTGGGATGTCTGCAGGTCGAGGGCGACGTGGGCGACTCGATACAATCAGTCCGCGATCGTTTCCATCATTGGGGCTGGTGGTCTTCGCTGCCGCAGCTCGAGAAGCTGCTGTATCGTAATCCCGTCACCATTCGTCAAAAACGAACCCCGACACGCATGGCAGAAATGGTGATGGCCAAGCTCAAGGAGAGAACGGGCGAATCGAATAACAATACGGGATATACGGACCTGCTCCAAAGATTCCTCGAAGCTTCCAAAGACCACCCGCAGCTAGATACGCCGGGAATAACAGGGATGTTGATGTCGTCTATATCTGGAGCAGGAGACACAACAGCGTCGACTGTGACGGCCGTCATGTTCCACCTGATGAAAAATTCTCTATCGCTTAAAAAGCTAGAGGACGAACTTTTGCAAGCCAGACTGCCGGCAATTCCCGAATTCGCGCAAGTGAGTAAGCTGCCGTACCTCAACGCCGTCATCAAAGAAGGCATGCGGCTCTTCACCGTTTCAACGTGGCCGATGGAGAGGCTAGTTCCCGCCGGAGGCGCCACGATCGCAGGCATGTTCTTTGCGGAGGGCACGACTGTAGGCTGTTTGCCATTAGCCGTCCATCACAACATCGAGGTCTTCGGGGAGGATGCTCATATCTACCGCCCGGAGCGCTGGCTCATCTCTGATCGCGAGCGGTTGAGGCAGATGGAAGCTGTCCACATGGGCTTTAGCCGTGGACGTCGGAATTGTATGGGTCAGAATATTGCCCTGTTGCAAATGAAGAAGGTGATTCCGGCACTTGTTATGAAGTTCAAAGTGAGTCTGTACCGACGTTCTCCTTTCAATATTGTGCCGAGGTTGCTGACGATTTCCGTAGCTGGGCTTAGCCGACTCTGAGGCGTCCCTTGAAGCGGACTACTCGGCTGCCGTGGCATATCTGAAGCCTCTGTACGTTACGTTTCGGCCGAAGCAGATTTGAAATCCCTTTACATAAACTGCAATGCCCTTTTCGCTGCTTGAAGCGCGACTTCAGAATGTACTTGGACTTCTTCCAGACGTTTGCGCCAGTACGAGTACCGTTGAGCTGTCATTGTCTTCCCCCCTTCCCGAAGATCTCTCCGCCTGTCCAAAGCCCAGCTCTCCTCACCTTCGGCAGCTCCCTCCCTGAACCGTGCCCCTGCGATCTCGAGCCATTGCGCCGCGGCGGGGACCTGGAAGTCGAGCAAAGCGTCGCTGCTCTCCAGCGCGTCCGCCACGGTCTCGTAACCCCAGTCTATGGGGATACTGGCCAGTTCTGCCACCGTTAGTCGAGCCTCTATTTCCGCCTTCCTAACGTGATACTCTCGTAGTCGACTGCGTTCGGTGCCGTCCGCATTGAGAGCTTTCACTTGCCAGTCTGTTGATTGGTGTATGTCTGCGTAAAGATGGCCAAACCCCGGCAGGCCGCGCCAGAGTTTGTCATGAGCCGGCCGTTTGCTCTCTTCTATGCCTGCCATGTCAAGTTCTGGTAGATCCTCTATGGCTTTAACAAGTGTGATCAACGGCTCGATCTCCTTTGGTGGCAGCTCGATCAGAGCGTCAATAAGAAGATCCCAAAGACGTGGTAGATCTTCGCCTGGATTGCTAGCGTTCGCTATAGGCTGCGACATGGCTTGAGCGGCTTCTTCAGCCACCATTTCCTGGCCAAGATACTTCTTGAGCGCCTCTGCTTCGTCGGGGTGGCAGCCATCCTCGGTGTAACCGTCCGGTGCAAGCTTATTAAAGAACCATTTGGCGGACATGATGCGTAGAACACCTTATTGTGGAAAAGTCAAAAGACTGGCTGTCAGCTTTGAGTTGAGATGGGCAATTCCTTGCGCAAAACTGGGTACAGTGTGATACAGTGCTCATTTACTGGTCGCACTTCGCGTGGCTCTCTGATGATTCTGTAAAGAATACGAACTTCATCGCTTTGGGCCGCTCTCGTGTAACTCAAGGCTGAACACACGACCAAGCCGGGAGGTAGTATCTCTCCTCGAATGCGCAGATCTATACTTCTGTATTTGTCAATATGATATGCGTAGGGTCGTGTAGCAGTTTGCAAAACATCAGATTTGAAGCTTGAGGATTCTTGTTTATCCAATGATTCCCGTGTCCTCAGCCTTGATTTCGTCCTACCTCTTTCGGGAAAATATCAAGGCATATATATCTATGCCGAAGCTGTATACTATGTATACCTAGGTAGGTACCAACCTTCTAGTCGAGCGCTGAGCGTTGTGGCTTATATTGGGCCGTCTCTTTCGGCCCCCAACGCGTAGATAGCCTCTTCTAAAAGCTCTATACACGATCAATGACTATCACTACCAAGGCCACATCGTGCCAAATCGACAACGACGAGCGCGTGGCTTTGCCCTGGTGAACGGTGAGCCGTGTTAACGTAGCATTCCGACTCCTTGATCGAATCATGGTCTATTTTCCTATTTACATGTGAGAGAGAAAGATATGCATGCTGCTGTAGTTCTGTCGGCAGATCGTTTCATTTAACCGGTCAGCACAAGCACTGCAACGATAAGGGAACCGTGACGATGACCGCTCTGAATATGCAATGTCAGCTCAGTCTGGCCAAGCCACCGGACTATAGGGCGTATAGAGCTCCCGGCCTACCTAATGCTATGTATACTCCAACCTCCAATAGGAGCACCCGTGGCGCGCCATGATGCACACGCATAGCCCATCATGCAATTGCCGATACCCCGCCACAGGCCCTTTGACGAAACCTGGCTTGCGTATATTGTCAAGTCCGTCAAGATCAGGCAGGTATCATCTGTTCATGCCTGATCAATAGTGACAACGCAAGTCGCGACGCTCAGGTACACTGCGATTTGAACCTACAGACGACTTCGATATGTTACGTGAAAAGGTCAAGGCAGCTGCCGTACACGCGGCACCGGTTTACAGTATGTGATACATCAAGAGATGCTTCTTATGTCTTCCGTTTTCTTGGTCTTCCCACGAAGAGGGGCTTTACAGCAGATTGATCGTTATACACCCCCATATCATCTACCTCTCATACCTTTTATAGTCCGACGAAGACCAAAAACTAACATCTACTCGTTCAAGTGAACAAAGCCGAGAGCCTATGTAAGGTGACCACCCTAATCTCGCAGGCTGCGAGCGAGTCTATCACGCTCCTTGCCTTCCCGGAAGTATTCGTGCCAGGGTTCCCCTATTTCACCAACTGCTACCCACCAAATGCTACCACGGTTGCTCTATACGCGGAGCAGAGCGTCGTGGTGCCTGATGATCTCGGCCAAGTCCAGGCCGCGTGCGCCGCGCACAAGATGGTCGTAGTTCTGGGCGTATCCGAGCGCATGCGTGGTGGACATACTTTGTTCAACAGCATTGTGACTATCGACGCTGACGGCACCATCTTGGGTGTCCACAGAAAGGTGCAGCCTACGTGGGCAGAGAGACTCGTGTGGGGCCAGGGGTCTGGCTATACGCTTCGTACGTATAAGCCCAAGGGTTCTGAATACCGCATCGGTGGCCTTGCATGCTGGGAACACACCATAAACGGAGCACGACAGGCGCTCATCGACCAGGGCCAGCACATTCATGTGGGCTGCTGGCCTGCCCTCGACATCCTCGACGGTTTTGAGGAGGTGGCGTGCGCGCAGATCGAGGCGCTGATGAAGACTCATGCATTGACGGCGCAGGTGTTCGTGCTGTGTCCAAGCAGTTACGTGGACGAGACATGTCTGCAATGGATGGAGAAGAATCTCGGCCCGCAGAACAAGGTGAAGGCCGGGGGAGGTTGGACAGCCATCATTCACCCCTTCTGCTCATTCATCGTCGGGCCTTACACAGACAGTCAAGACAAACTTGTCATTGGCGAGATTGACCTCGCCCAGCTGGACCTGGTAAAAGCGTACGTCGACGGGACAGGTCATTACAAGCGACCAGAAATTTTCAGGCTGGATGTCGATAAGACGCAGAGATGGACGGACGAGCCGGACATCGCCGGCCCTATTCCACAGAATACGCCATGAGCTGAAGCAGTTACCAAGAAGTCAGTTTCTTTTTGTTCTAAGTAGTGCCTGTCCCTCTCTTACAGGGTGTCCATTCGACTTTAAGGAGGAATATAACAGAGTTGGGGCCTGTTACTCAAGCCAGTCTAGCGGTCGAGTTTCTCCTTGCTGATAGTCAATTGTCAAAAGATCAGCCAAGCCCCTTGTTTTCATCGATCGTGTTCAATACCTACCATCACGATGCACCTACAACGGAGGCAGTGAAAGCCTTGTAGCTGAGAAGCAACGTATAAGGGGCAAGGTGATAGTATCAAGCATGCCTTTTCTTATCAATAGGGAGGTCTCCTGACCCCTATGTATTTTTGTAAACATCTACCTCGGAAGTTCCCACCAGCCTCTACTATTAATCTCTAATATTATTGGCTCTGAATTACGTTCGAACCCTTCTAAGCAGGGTTGTGTAAATCCAATCCCACGATACAAGGCTTGCAAGGTCACCGAGTCTGTGGGGCATTTGCTTCTCGCCTATTTAAATTCGACGTACTGTGAAACCTGGTCGCCGCACCTCAAGCTCTTGTTTGCCAGCAGTCTACTTCCCGTCCCAGTACGCGATCTACAGGGTGGAGAAACCGTGCCTTTGGCGATCCCCTCGCCATTCGTGAAGCTTCAACGCAGAAAAACCCCGAGCTTCGCCCCTGAGCGAGAGCATGGTGTGTCGCGGGCGCTCGCTCTAAGAGGTACCTATCCCCGACTCGGGATTTGAAAGAGCGAGCTGCTCACTGCCTGCGGTGTGCATAAGGCCAGTTGGCTCGGCCGATAAGGCGGCAAAAATCGCTGTCAGCAACTGTGCCGCGAAGGATACCCGGGGAATTGTGGAACGTTGGAGCAGCGGGTAGGCAATTCGGCACGCTGAAGATACGGCACGAGCTGGAAGATGAAGAATGAGGCATTTATCATTCGTGACATTCAGAACGCTCATGATTTTGCCGGCCACTCGAAGCCTGAGTGTCTGCTGTAAGCGCTGCTGATCCCCCCTGGACCGACAGCGATCTCGCGGCTACGAGCTTCCGCATCAAGACAGTTCGCAACGGGCGGCAAAGATATAGAGCAGTGCTACCATGGCAAGTCAAGGCCAAGGTACTTTAGCTAATCTGTTGAGACTTGCGAGGTAAGCATCGATGAAGTGCGATTCCAACATCGAGTACGGACAGGACGCGGCGACACGTAGAACCACCAAACGGTCGTAACTAGATAGGATCTTCTAGCGCGCGACTCGTGTCACGCAAAACTTCAGAGTTAGAAATGACAGAGTAGAAACTCTCACAACAACCAACAGGTGCATAGGAAGCTCCTTTTTGTGTCACCATAAAGCCATCGTCTCGGTATCATCTTGCGAGGAATTGTAGGTAAACAAAGCGCCAAGACCAACTCTGTTACCTAGACTTGCCAGATTACACAAGGTATGCAGCTGAAGCGATTCACCGGGGGGGTTCTCGGAAGGATTAATGCAGGCTAGTCAGCACGAGTACGATGAGCCAATGAGGCCGGGCAGTCGGAACTTCAGGTGGGCATGATCATGGTGAGATGCCAGGGTTCATAATGTATGTAATCCTCGCTCAGCTATAATACACCTATTAAGTACCACGAGGTTCTTTCGTTTGCTGGACTTCGATCGTACTAACCCCAAGCTCTGCAAGTATCTGAACAATAGATACCTAGCTAACACACCAGTAATCTATTCAGCGCCGTCAAGCTAGGTCTTTGGACATTGGGCAGCAGCTGATTCTCTCATGTTCGGTACCCAGGTAGGTACTTAGTTGCCTCGGGTAGGTAGGTGTGCAGCTAGTTCGTAGGTATTCAGCCCTTCGGGGCCGGACACAGCCGTTAGTCTCCGGATCTCGGGAACATTGCTGCCGGCCGGGATGGAAAGCGGATTTGACGTGAAAAAAGAGGGAAATTTACTACCCAGGTACCTAAGGTAGGCATGTATATCACCACCAAACCGCGTTTGCCTGTCGTAATAAACAACCCACGTAATACCTATCCGTTTCGCTGTTATCGTTCCCTCTTTCAGCCCCAAAACATATAGCCCTGGCCTAACAAGGAAGCTCATGTTTGCTACTAGAGGCCTGTTTATTACCTGTCATATTTTTCAGACGCGATCTCCTAGTTAGGTTAGGTAACCATGTACGGGGTTTCTGGAAAGGAGACGATATTGATCAGGCGACGTGCAATCTCGGTGGTACTATTTTACTACAGGTAGTCGAAATCGTCGGGGCTGCTGTTGTCTCGACCGCAAGGCCCGGGGGTCCAGTATAGAGGCTTGCTTTTCTACTCGTCGCGGACTAAGATCCGGTAGGCTATAGCCGACGGCTTCGAGCGCGGGCCGCTAGAATTAGTCATTACGAATACCGGCATGATGGGTACGCTAGAAGAGAGCTGTTGTGGGGCGGCGACCATCGTCTCGGGCCATGCTGTGATACTCCAGCTTCTGCTCCCCATACCATACCATACCGCAACGCGCGGCGGAAAGCGGAGTTGGCGCGAGGCACAGCAAGGCCACCTCGCGCGGCCACAACCCTGTACGCGCCACCCCCTCCCCCCCCCCCCGGGGCGATGTCGCCATTTCGAGAGCCACTCCCTAGGCCCATAGTCTGATTCCATGGACGAGCCCGCGCTGTAGGGACGGGCCAGGCCGGCCACATGTGCTCGTCTGCAAGGCGATGGCGAAGCGCTCCCCTCAGGTGACGAACATATGCTCGTCCAGACCTGGCTGGCTTCGGCAGCGCCGGACTACGACGCGGCACACGAAGCAAGCAGCAGCATCCCCCCCCCCCCCTTGCGACGCGCCTCCTCGCGAGCTTGCATGATTTCTGCTGCAGTCTGCGGGCGCGGTATGTGCTCACGATCCCCCCTGCGAGCAAGCGTCGGCCCCACCTGCGAAGGTGGAAGAACAGAGGCGAGAACCAATACTAGAAGCCCGTCGGGGACGTGGTCTTGGCTAAACGGCTGCGGGAACGAACCGCCCGACCAAGGGCCCAATGGGCGCGGACGTCTGGAAACAGTATATCGATGGGATGCGGATCCCACGTCTGACATATGCAAGGTTATGCGGGGAAAGAAGGCAAAGACCTCAGGCTATAGAGCGAGAGGAAGGTAGTTGGTTGGTATATCTCCCTCGCGTGACACGTGAGAATTCGGCGGCGTTTACGCGGGTTTGCGTCGGTTGCGGGAGGGTTTGATGGTCCGGCAGTATAAGACGCACATATCGATTACTACCACGTACTATACCTTACATATCTACCTTAGGTACCTTAGGTACCTTAGGTACCTTAGGTAGGCAGGTATACATGTAGGCACAGTTGATTATTAGCTGTCCAATTATTGCATATTGCCTCGGCGTTTTGCCCCTTTTTAGCGGAGAGGGGTGGTTTATAAACACTACCGATATTTATAGACGCCGTGACCTTATCCTCCCTCGACGGCACTATTCATATACCTCAGACGAGCGATCGGGGCTTATTCACATATTCTTCAGCTTATTCTGATGCAAATTAGGTCTTATTTGTCGGTCCGGCGTATCATACGAACGAGGACCTCCGCGTAAGCCCCAAGTGCCGCCACGCTAAGATGAGATGCATACCGATAAATTGCCCGTCAACCTTGGAATTGCATGCGGAAAAGGGCCAACGGCCGGCTGCGTTTTCTTTCTTTTTCTCATGGTGGTCAGCTTTGGAGGATCCAGGTGACTTCTTGCTTCCCCCACCTCTTTCACGTTCGTCTCTTGGAAGTGGACGAGGTTGGCTGAGGTGGGGGATTGCATTTGACCCTTGAAGATGGTCGGGAATATCGCTATATCGGCATTGGCACGCCGCGTGTGGGATAATCTGGGCTAATGCGGACATGGTCGACAGGTAATCTTTGCTTCTTATTAGCCCCTTATCCAGCTTTGCTTACCACCCAGATGCGCCGACCTTTCTTATCTCCACGTTATGGGCAACCAAGCCGACATGTTCTTCGCCCTCGCGCCTTTGTGAATTGTCCATAGTAGCCACTCGTCTCAGGTCCATTGCCAAGGGCCGCGAGCTGGTAATGACCTTCGAGCCTAAATCTGTCCTCTTACTATCTCGACCTGCGTCAAGCGTTGAAAAAAATGACAAAATTCATAGCAGCCCGATGATTTCGGCGCCAATGATTGATTGGACGCACCTTGTAGTCCCCGGAATGTTGAAAATGCACGTCATTATTTCTCACATCTTATGGCTGAGCTGCCCGCTTTCTAAGTCTGTACAAGAATTCCTCATATGTTGTTGATCGTTGTAAACCTGACCGATCTCTGTGTCCATGATTTCGCTCGAGGATCGGGTCCAATCCAAGTTCATGTACCTATCGTATCTGCGTATCTATCTCGTGTACCAAGCAGGATGAAGTCCATACAAGGCTAGATTCCAACAGCCCTTGCAACAATGGAGTGCTCATGTGGCGAACAACTAACATCTAGACCAAAGAACCGGCGTGCCGGATCGATCCCGTTCCTTATTGTGAAGAGTGAAGAGGATCGACCTGCCTTCCTACCTTTCATCCTCGGACATATATTCTCAAGAGGGCATTTTGATTCCATTCGCCCATGCTTCCTTAGTTACACCATCCCAAAATCCTTCACCCATCAAGGATCACAGATATATGCAATGAGACATTGGTGATATCAAGAGAAAGACATCTACCCAAGTTGTTGGTCAGCTCAATATTAGTATATCATGAGAAATACCTATTCTGGTATCTATCCCGAAGTCTTCACAACCATGAGACCCCTCCTAGACTTGTCTGCGTCTGAGATACGGGTCGGAGGGTAGCGTCTTCCCAAGTCGAAAAGTTAGTGTCAGTTGTCAGTCTTTTCCGTTACTTCCTATGTCCACTACCACAAACGATATCGAATTGCCTTATATTCAGATACATAAATAGAATCAACTCGATAGACAGACGTTGTGTAACTGACATTAAGTGGCGAAGATACCGTTGGATGGGTTCTAGGTCGACATGCAGTGCAAACAACCCAGCTCGATCGCCCCGGCTACGATCCCCGAGAAGGGCGATCACAAGATGTACACATGTACCTGGAGAAAAGCCTCCCAGCCAATGCCCGACAGACCTCACTCTCACATCTCGTCCGACCCCACGGCCTGACTCTGACAGCCCGAAGTTTCCCCCCACCGAAATACCTCATTACGAAAAGTGCAGCAAGGTAAGGTACAGCGTGCAT
Source organism: Hypoxylon sp. FL1284 (assembly GCA_022432365.1). NCBI lineage: Eukaryota > Fungi > Ascomycota > Sordariomycetes > Xylariales > Hypoxylaceae > Hypoxylon > Hypoxylon sp. FL1284. The sequence goes on along the minus strand of JAJJXE010000003.1, from coordinate 337,552 downwards.
GGCTTTGAGGTCAGCCATTTTTTATTCTGACGGCGAGCTTGTGGCGAAGACGTCACGGCGGGCTCATCGTTCAACCAAGGGTTGATTGGACGACGAGAATATCACGGAGAGGGACCATTCCCCCTCCTTTTCGTGGCCCTATGTCATATTCGCATGCAAGATTTGATTCTTCATGGCTACCCGACAGAATATCAATAACTAAGCGAACCACCTGCCGACGAAACCAATAACGCTGACTGCGGTTATAGTTATTCTGCCGAGAAACGTTACGCTTTTAGGTAGCACCTATGTCGAGGTTGCGGCCTTTCTACTGTACGTCTGTAGTATCAGTGTCTACAATTTCGAGTACTTGCAGAGAAAGAGAGACAGGGGGAAGAAAGGAATAGAAACATAAGAGGAACAGGGGGATAAGGGGGCTTTGGCTGGGTTGATTATTCATCAGCCCTTCAGTAAGTCACATTATGTAGCTCGGTGCAATCCAGACCTGTACATACATACATAATGTATGTGTACATATATGCAGCTTGCATACATGCCAGGTAGGACGTACCTAGGCACATAGGTGTCTACAGATACGATACGCATCTGTGGTCGCTTCTACGCCGGTTATATAGAGCATGGCGCAGCAAGGGTGCGTATAACGGCTAATGTTCCGCCCTGAGGGATTCGGCGGGCGACAGAGCTGTCGATGCCGACGGAACCCTCCCATGCACAGCTGTCCTGGACGGCATTTAGCACATTCTGCATGCTGTGGCACTATGCAGATTTGCCTTATGAATGCGCATCGATTATGTAGGCTGGCCGGTATCTCGATACGCCATTCGGTACCGACTTGGGCAAGTGTCCGGATCTTGGTAAGAAGACGGCCCTTGTCCGTCATGTTGGTACCCCGGCTCCCCGTTTGCCTCTCTGACAGCCCGGTCTGGTGCTGACCTATGAGGTATATGGCCCTCGGTTGGCTCCTCGCTAGCATGCAGTCGTCGACATCCGCGGAGGATCAATGCTACCTGCTGTGTGACTTGGTCCCGCATACCCTTCTCGCACAGCGGCTGTCATGGTGTGAGAAGATTCCTTAGCCGCCACTAGGCCTGATTATGTGTCTAATCCGACTTCTTCATCCATGGGTCTGACTCCACACGGTTGCAATGCCTGGGATCTCATGACCGGGCACTTACATGAACATACCTTGGTGGTCCCCGACGAGGGAGTTCCGAGAGATGAGGCTTAAAATCCGCAGCAATTTTGTTAGTACAGATGTAGCCTAGCTAGCATCGAAGCCGCATGCAAGTAGCCTAACTCTAGTACTCTATCAGGAACTGTACTACCATCTACCCAGCTACATGCATACTGCTAGTAGCGTCATTTCAGTTGGGAGCCGGCTCTACAGGTGGAAAACACACATGTTTGGTATCCTGTGATGATTTAATCATCTTATCGCATTGGAGAGCTAGCCTAGGCACCATGTTCCGTCGGATATTAGGCACGAAGCACCAAGAATTGGGTAGTATCCGTCGATTGTCTGAGGCTTCGCTCTGCTCGGTTCTGCAGATTGCTGATATGCGTCTATCCGTCTTCCTCTGCCGAATACGGTTTAGCTGCACAAAACTCTAAAAACGGTAGAACCCCTGCACTTAGCACTTAGCACTTAGCACTTAGGTAAGACACGCCTCCGTTTGAGATGTTGACGCGAGCATCACTTCACGAGAAGCACAAAGTATTCGAGCGAGCCCAACCACAGCCACATGGAAACTGGATTACCGACATGGGTGGGTATGAATAAGGGCTTCTCCATTAATTGCTCATAGCATCGATCGACGCCAATCCCACCCAGGTACCCTTTTCAAGCTCTCTCGCCGGTAGTGTCACTCCCTTGCCAAACGGATTGACGTAATTCTGACTCGGGCCACGACGTCCTCGCCGTAGCTAACACTCGCCAGCCCCGTGGTCTCTAGGGAATGCCTTCGAGAGACTATCTTGGTCTATCAGAGACCAGCGAATAGTCGGCTCTACTACTGGATTGCGCACGGACACAGTCCAAGGAGCAAAGTGTCGGAAAACGTTGATCGCTCGCTATGGTATACCGCAGCACACGTGCCAGTGAGACTGGGGAAAGCTCAAGCTGTAAATCTTGCGTCGTGGGATCCTCAGCCGGATGATCGAAGCGATGCCTGATGCGTCTGCTGCCTATCACGATGGCTCAAAAAAAAAAATCTGGGCTCCGTCTTATCACACGAGGCCAGCGTTCCAGAACAGAGTATCGGTACTGAAGGGCTGCTACCAGTACTACCCAACCAGGTTAACCTGGGAAATATTCTCCGCCGAGCCCTCTACCAGCTCTATCAGATCTCGTGCTGCATCGTGGATCTTGCTGCATGTTTCGCGCAACGATCTACCTGTCCGAGTGCCTGCCTCGCATGAAGAGACGTTGAATCCGGCATTGGCAAACATTGGGACACCTACCCGGCTCCTCGGAGCAAGGAAAATAGCTCTGCGACTTGGTACGAACTAGGAGAAGTGATGCTTTCGACAGGAGCTATGACTGAGATGGCGAGTAGTCGGGTTAAAGACAGTGGCAATCCGTCCAGGAGGTGACTCGAAGATAGCCCTAATCCACGACAACATCACATTCCGTTACTAATCGTTGCTGATAATAATTATGCACCCGAGATGAACCAACGTGGCTTGTTTAAGGTGAGTAAGGCAGGTTACACCACTCTAGGCACACCCGGTCTTGACCACGTCGACGTCGGCGCTGATGTTGTCAGAGGAAGTTTCTGTCCGTCAACTGTCCAGCACCTAGGTGAGCAGGGACCTCGATCCTACGCCCGATAACTAACATGCAGGAGCCAGAGATATAGACCGGGGTTAAACAGCTTCAAGAACGGCCACAATGCACCCTGGCAGCCCTGGTTACCTGAGGCTTACGAAACAAGCCCCCTTTCTAGAATTGCACCTGGGTTGAATATGGTGAATCGGCGAAGCTGGGATTGAGGAAGACGACCCCCACATGCTTCCAGTCTTACTTACATGTGTCGAAAACGAACAGGGCCCGTTACATTCCGCGCTGACATGGACGATATGGGAGACATGGGCGAGCGTGGGCACCTTGCCGCCCGCCAGCCGGAAGGCCGTAGGGTTCCCCGGTTCGCGCTAACGTCATCGTATAGATAACAAGTCGGCGAGATCTCGAACGACATTGGCCACGACATGTATAAGCTTATTTTTTGTATTCTTCTCCTTGCCATCCAAGTTTCCTCGGCCGTTGCTGTCCCTGCAGGTGACAGGTCACGGCATGGCTGAGGCGCCAAGGATGCGAGTTGGAGGCGAGCCGTCCGTCTAAAACGGTAGTGACGCTCGGACGGTTGGCCCGTTCTCGTGTGATTCGGCTTGCGCTTCGTCGCCGCGAGTCCAAGTCTATAAGTTTTTGACCGCCTCTCTCCGGATGCTCCATGTAGCTCACCTACGTGATAGAGTCGCAAATTGATGCCTGTAGGCCTACCCTACTCTCGAGCGTTCGCGCAGGCTGCATGGCCCTGTGATCTGCGTCTCACTTGGCTGCCTTGGGAACTGGGTGCATCGCCATCGTCGATGCTAGTATCGCTGCTTCGAATGAGATCTTAGTCGGCAGCAGTCGTCCGTCTCCCAGAGATCCGACATGAATACGCAACATGCAGCCCTGAATAGGGTAGCCGAGGGTAGGTCAGCCTGGCCAGCCTGGCCCGTCGTTTGCATGGCAGTTCCGCCTATGTATGCCGTGCACCCTGCCTTGGATAGGCTGGGGAGCTTATTTCCCGGCGCGCTGGCACAAGTACATGTAGCCACTCTATTACCTCATAAAAGAGATAGATCACTACGATCGCTATCACCTACCTTGCCATACCAATTTATTTTGGCCGTTTTCTTTTTTATCATTATCCACCTGCAGGCCCGAACTGCATTGCCTCTCTGTCTAGCTCCCAATATTTATTTTTATTTTATTTTCTCTCTGCTGCAATTCCTCCCTGGGCGTTACCAAAGCCATGTTTACCACATTTTCGGCTCAAATGATGAGCCCCGTCACGACGCCGGGCTCGCGAGGCTCGGGGTCCATGACACCTTCGGAAATAGGAAAGGCTAAGAGGCGCAAAGTTACGCGCGCGTGTGATTCGTGTCGGCTGAACCGAGTCAGATGCGACAATGAGCAGCCTTGTCGAAACTGCCGCAGTCGAGGCGAGAAGTGCACCAACTCGATGCCTTGGGAAGCGCACTCCTTGCCGGCGGCTAAACGGTAGGTGTCACGGTCGTTCAGGGCGTTCTTGGGATTTGTCAAGCTGTTTGGCCTTAAGCCACGCGTTGGTCAAGCTCTGAGTAGACTGACCTGTCCGACTCCAGGGAAATCGAGCGGTTACAAGAGCGACTCAGGGAGCTGGAGGAGAAGCAGGCCGCCAAGACCCCGCCGGCTGAGAGGACGACGGACACGACCAGCGAGACATCGCAGCTGTCGCCGCGTGATCCTGTCATCGAGGAGAGCCTCAACTGGAGCAGGCGTCGGAGAAGCGCCAACGACGCCCTGACTAGCATAAACGACCCCGCGGGCATGCGGATGAGTGATGATGGCGATAGGTCTGATGGCAGTGTCTACTACAATACCCCGTCTGCGTTTTGTATCATACCCCCGTTCATACATCGTATGCGCCAGTACCTCGAGCAGGTTTCGGGTCAGCCGTATCCAATATCCCGCCTCGAGCCCACGGGCCCCCATCTAGAGCTAGCGTCCCTTGAAAACCGCAGCGGTAGCCGGTCGGAGTTCTCCCGCGCCGAGGAGAGGCATCTGCTCAGCCTGTTCTGGCAGAGGTTCCATTTTCTGTATCCGATCCTAGACCAAGAGGAAGTGCAAAATCATCACGACTCTCTATGGAGCAATGTCTCGCTCTCGGGTTCTCCGTCCTCCACCCGCATGCCGTCAGCTCTCACGGACATCTTGTTGGCGCTGTCCATGCAGTTCAGCAGCAGCTTTCTCGTACGTGACGGATCAAACAACCCGAGACGGTCGGTACACTCGCGCGCCGTGAATCCGGGCCTGGCGGGACAGTGGTTCTACAACAGGTGCCATCGTCTTCTCCTCGAAGAGCAGCAAAACCCAACGCTACGATCGGTACAGAGCTCAATACTCTCAGCAGTGTACATACTGAATGCGGGATCGTTAAATTTAGCCAACACGTCTCTCGCCGCGTCGGTGAGGATGGCGCAGATCCTCGGCATGCACGAAGATTTATCTTCACTCGAGCTGAACGCGAAGCAAGGAGAACTACAGCGCAATATCTGGAGGGTCCTGATCCAATTGGATGGCTATCTTGCCGTAACGATGGGGCTTCCGCCATTGATCTCTCAGCCCAGTCTCACGTATAGTCTGTCGGTCGATTTGTGGCAGAGCGGCAACGTCGCATTCGGCTCGAATAATGACGGAGGCAATCAAAACGAAATATGGGCAAGCTTCCAGATATACCACACGAAACTCATACTAGTCATCCAGTCAGTGCACTCGCTATTCTGTAGCAAGCAGGTAGAACTGCAACGCACCGACCATGACTCCCGGCACCAGACGCTCGAGTCGATCGCGGGCTACATAGCGCCAAAGATGAGGGCCATCCGAGAATGCGTCGATAACGTGCCGCCGGCGCTGACAATCCCGAGGAAGAGCGGCGGCGGAGAACCCTTTTCATTCGTCGACGGACCTAATCTCAACCTCGACCCTCACGTTCCGCTCTGGCTCCAGCGCCAGCGACTGATCTTCGAGGTCACTTACCATCACCTCAACCTGCTCATCCTGCGGCCATTTGTCCGGTTCGAGGGTCACGCTGCTCCGATGGTGCAGGCGGATATACACGGTGTAATTGGTTTGAAACACGCTCTGAGTCTTACACACATTGTCAACCAGGCCTTCACGGAGGGGGACGCTCTGACTGGGTGGCATTTTGTGTTCAGATGCCAATGGGACGCCACATTGTATCTTTTGGGGTTCACCCTTGCCAACCCCACCTCGCCATTCATCGCGGACGCTCAGAGGTCGCTTACTACTGCTCTACATACCTTCTCGATCCTGGAAAAATATCTGGGTACCGCCAGGAGCGCCCAGGATATCGTGAGCGACATTCTCGGCCGTATCTCGACGTTAACACCGAGCACAGGAGGAGGTCTATCTCCACTAAACCAGCTGCTCACGCCAAATAGGACAGACTCGATAGCGTCGTTTGCATACTCGTCGCCGCCGCCAATGGGAGTCGTGGTCGGCAGTCCGTCATCTAGCAACTCGGAATATTACCCCATCAATCCCGATCATTCCTCCTATCCAATGTGGAACACGGGTCTTCAGACCCCGTTCCATGCCCCAGGCAGCGCGAGTGCCGACGTCGTTCCGCCCGATCTGTCGCAGGTGGGAAATCAGCAGCCCGGCATAGCATATTCTTCCTCCAGTAACGAGGACTTTCACGGCGTATCCTTCAACCCCGACATGGAGGGTCTACTGGAAAACGGGCATAACATGCTCATAAATAGCGACTGGCAACCGTTTCCCCAGTTTCAGCCAGGGCTAGAATGAGAGGCTATCTATCCAGTGGGAAAGGCCGATCGCGAAGACATCTACCCGCAGCATGCCGGGCTGGGAGAGAGCGGGAGGGTCGTCGAGATCAAGTGTGTATTTTCCCACCAGCTTATATCTTGCCGGATTGATGGAGCTAACCCCTACGCCTCGCAAGAAGCACAAAGCTATGAGAGTCCTGAACAAGACGAGGGTGATAATTCCTTTCACAGCAATGTTCTGCCCCCTATTTAACGTTGCATCGCGACCAATTCATATTGAGACTCGGCATGATACCTGAGGTAATGGAGCCGGAATAAGGCTAGGAAGTTCTAATGCTACGAATAACTCCAACCCGCTCTACGCTGTGTCTACCATCTCCATGACATGGGAAATAAATGGACCTTGAAATGATCCGTGACTCGCTGACCTAGGGGATATCTGACTACGGAATGGCGGCGTTGTACAAAACAAAACAAGTTCTCTGGCAAGAAGACAGGGATTTGCTTAGTCGAGTCTACCATTTCCAGCCCTCAAACAGCAAGAGAAACAGGACCAAACAAAAACACAACCATCTTGATTTACAGTACTACTTACACAAAACTAAGAACCCTCGTGTTAGGTTCTGAATGTTCGTGGGAACGCGTAATAATATTATCTCCAGCTCAGACAGTACTCGACGGATTGACTTGGAGATGACTTCCACATCGACCGGTTCGAATATACGGTAGTGGCCATCATGGACAACCATCTCATCACAGTCGCCCCTCGAAGATGCGAGCAAGCTACGGCCAATCATTCATCTTCCAGGGCATAGGGGTTGGATGGGCTATGTCGTCCCTTGCGAGAGATCTTGAGGCGAAGACGCGCGGCGCGGGGAAAGGGCTTCGACAGGCTCGGCCTCGGCCTCGGGGTCGGGATTGTAGACATCGAGAAGGTATGCGTGTCAAATGGCAGAGCTACGACTGGTCGAGGAACGGATAATACTGAGGGCGGGACAACGTCGGACTCCTGCTTCGACCCGCAAGACATCTACGAAGACACCGAGTACCGGCTTTTACGGGCGTTGGAAAAGCCGTGGGGACGCCGGCGAGGCTCGTGAAGTCGAATACAACCGCTCATGTATCCGTGTCCAAGACGGAAGAGCTCGACGAGTCGTGGGATATTATCTTGCGATGAGGCTAGCTAATAGCCATTGAGGATCTAAAACGAACAAAACGTTTGAAAATTTCTTTTCTTGATCTCGCTGAAGGGAGAAAAGGGGGAAATTTTAACTTACTAAAGAAAAAAAGGGGAAAAGTCTTCAAAACATTCGCAAGCACATCTACTCTCATTGACCATGCACGCCTCGAAGAAGAAGACTACCAATTTGTCAACCATCGCCAACTGCGCAGCACAAAATTATTAAACCAAATCCGTGGATGAGCTCTCTGCTAATATCCATTTCAGCCCGTGTCACCATGAGGGAGCCAGTGCCAAGCACCGATAGCTCCGAAGAATTGGTAATGAGTCGATAACCACCCCTGCCCCAGCGATAAATACCACGTGTGAGATGCCGTATGTGGGGGATGCCCGGGATCATATTAGCATTTCTCGGAAACGAATCTTCACTCCGCGTTCCTTCATAGGGCTGGGCGACCTTGGGGGCGGTTTCAGAGTCTTCCATCTTCCAAAGGCCCTGACAGCGAGAGCAAGAATATTTCCAGACGCCCAACTCTCTTCAACTAGACAAGAGATGAGAACTGCCGGCGGCTGAGCGAGATTCTCCTTATCTCAATCAATACGAAGGATCCGTATTTCGAGAGCTTCCTAATCTTGTCCCCAGACGACAAAGAGGCTGGGTCCCTGCTGCAGAGATGGCCGGAGAAGACGCCGGTCGAAAATTGGTCGTCTCTGAGTGGTCGAGGCTGGCAACGACAAGGGGCTGGAAGGTGTGTGGGATTCCAGGATCGCGCTCGACATGGTTGCTCACCCCTGTCGGCCCTTACCACGTCTGTAGATTGTTACGTAGACGATGCTCGCGCTCTCAGCCATCCCTTGGCCAATGGGACCTGCTGGGAGACGATCCTCCTAAAACGTGGCCATCCAGCCATCACACCGCCGCGGACCGCCCTCGTCAGCTCGGCCGCTTTTGGGGTATCAGCGAGGAACATACCCTGTTTGGACAATAAATAACGGTCGTCCGGTTGTGCTGCCCACGTGAAACTATCCAGGGGGCGCAGGCTGTCCTCGACGAAGAAAAACGGGATGCGGACTATCTGCCGCCTTGAAGAATGCAACCCCCTCGGGAACCTTTGACGACGGATGAGCAAATACGCCCCTCGGGAGCAGACAAATCCGGTCGCCTGCAGCAGCAAATTCATGAGCAAGATTGCCTTGGGGCAGCCTGGCAACCTGGGTGTTCGGGGTGTCAGACGGCATATCGGAGGATTTGCATCGCGCATGCTGCCTTGCTGCAAACTTGACGTCTCTACGAAGTACTCCTCCCTCCTCTCATCCCCCCTTGTCGAATACGGGGACTCGGAATAGGCAAAGAGGCGCGTTCGAATTGTCAACTCGTTCTTCGCACTTTGTGCTACCGTTGTGCTACCGTTGTACTGCCGTTGTACTACCGATTTTCCAGGGGTCGTACCAAATCAACCTCGCAGCATGCCAGCCCGCTCCCGCGTCGTACAATGTCTAATCCATGCACGTTATACATTCGGACCCTGTTCTCTGTCTTACGCTACCCTTACAGAAATAAGCCTCGTCTCTCCAGAGTTTCGAATCCTTCCTAGGCAAGTCTGATCTGATCGCTGCCCAACTATCGCGTTCGGCAGGCCCAGAGTCAAGGCAGAGAGGAGCACGCCCACGAAATTAAGTACCAGTTATCTGCCAACGCCCGGCGACAGCAGATTATATGCTCGCAAAACGTCTGGGCAGCATGATGTGACAGACAGGCTCGGCGTATGACAAATACTGGTACTTCTTAGGCTATTTGGAACCGAGCCATGCTAGGGGTCCTCCTGGTAGAGGACGTAACTGTCGGTAAATGTCGTCTTCTACCACAAGGGAATAAGCACTCACAGAGTCCATCAATACATGTGGCAAATTCAACATCGTCTGCTATGATCGATCCAAATGCTCCACGGCACTTTGACAAACAAGGGCCGCCTACCTGCTCCTTGGTAGAAGCTAACTGCAAAAGACATGGCAGCGTCACGGACGGCGAGGCCTTGTCTCCCAGAGCGTGGCACGATCCAGCCCGTACGCTATGGAGACTCGAGCTGAAAGTCTAGATAGGACAAATATATGCGACCAGCCCCCCGATCCAGCAGGTCAGCGGCATTCGGTCGAGATACTATCTAATACCCGCGTCCATCTCGTGCAGATACCGAACACATCCTTGCCCACTGGGCCCCCTCGATACAATACGCCCTACCACGGCCGAGACTCTACCGGAAGCAATAAATTCCCTTTCACAACAGCCACGCTCACGTACTTGGCCAGGCCAACGAGGATAGGGTTCCGCGGCGTCCGGACGGCAAACTAAATAATCGTGGTAGGGATTCTGCCCCCCCCCCGAATCCCGCGCGGTAGTTATCTTCAAGCTTGTGGTCGCGCAACAGGGGACAAGGCGATTGTCGCTCGTACGGCCGACGTCCCAGATCACGACTGACTGGAAAGCCTGGCGCGCCATGGACGACTCGGCCGGGTGTGCTGCAGGAGGGAGCAGCGTGGACATAGCAGCTTGATATATACTGTACTTGGATCGGTCCTGAGCGCCACATAGTGTACTATTCGTCTCAACCCTACGACCTCGTCCTGTATACGCATGGATTTAGGTGGCCTCTTGGAGATCCTGTTAGTAGTAGTAGTAGTATAGATCACGCAAAAACCTTTCACGATATCTTCAAAGTGTTATGTGTCAAGAAAAAAAGGCAGTTTGCTATTTCACCTTGCTACCTATCCTTGTACCTTTGTCCGTCTGATCCTAGCTCCAGAGACTTTCAGTGAAACACAAAGGTTCCTTTTATTAAGAAAAAAAGAATACCAACGGTCGTACCCTGAGTTCTCTTCCATATCTTCTGTGTTTTCCTCCCCTCAACATCGAAGTCTGGGATCATCCAAGTGATAGGTAGGGTTCATCTCAGCAACAGCCTGTCGATAGGCACAGATCGGGAGAATACTGTCGTAAATCCCAGTTGGAAGTACCTACGTCCACACCCTTCATCCCTTTTCACCATACTCCTCATTTTCCGTCTGATCTTGGATTGTTTTCCTGTGTACATGCGTCGAAACGTAAGTACAGTGACACTCATGCAATGCTGGTATGCAATGCCTATTCGTAGCGGTTGGTCGTCCGCTCCTTCGAATTACAGTGTCGTGTGCGCGTGATATTATGGAAAGCTTCCATCATGCTATCCTCTTGGGTCGTAGCAGCGTCATCGTGAACAATCCTCGTCAAGCTTTTTGGTGTCTTTTTTTTCTTTTTTGTTAGGTCATCAGGATTCGTGTTGATATGCCACGAACTTGGGGTTGCGGAAATTCGTCGTCGTGAACAGAGGAGAATGAAAGAAAAGGAAAGTTCCGACATATTGAGCTAACAAGGCGACCAATGAGCCAGCCGTGAGATAGGCCGAGATATTCTGTATCCCTCATAGAACACAGATCTCAGACTACTCTGCCGCAGAAGACTCAGAACTTCTTGGTGAATACTGCGATGATTGACGCAACCAAGATCACGTAGAGGCAGCATTCAGCAAGAAACGCGTTTCTGATGAAGTTTCTCTGCTTGATCGTGATCCGGCGGACCTCACCGTGCGTGTACCACAACAGCGACTCGTTCAGGGCTCCTGAGAGCACGAGGATGGCAAAGAAAGGGAGGATGATGGACAAGGTTGCCATCAAGTAGAACCAGTGGGCTCGTCGGCGGCGGGAAGCCTCCGAGATGTGAACCTCCATGATAGCCTCCACAGCCGCAAGGCTCAATCCGCTTTCCACGTGGGGGAGTGGGTTGCGAACAACAACGGTTTGGTCGCTAGCGATTCTGCGGTCCCGTAATCTGCCAAAGAGCTGTCGGGGTCGGTAGCGGCCCAAGAACTGGCGCGTCGGCGTGCTCGACGTATCGGAACCGCCCGCCATGGGCGTACCGTTCTGCCGCAAGAGAGAGCGATCCTGGGTGCTCGAGCCAGGAGTTGGCTGGTCGCGGTTCGTTGCTGAGAACGGCGAAGGCGTGTCTGTCTCATGTTAGTCATGTTTCTTGGGGGGGGGGGGGGGGGGGGGAATACGAGGTGTGAATATTACCTTGAAAGGCGTTTCGAAGGCTCGTCCAACTGTGGCTGAAGTCAGAGGACAGGCGAGGTCCCAGCTGCCGTCTGTTGAAAGTTGGGAGAGGCATTGCCACCGGGCTTGCAGCCGATAAGGAAGAACTCTTCGCGCGTTGATATCGGACCTCCGCAGGCTCCGTCTCGTCGCTTTCACCACTTTCGCGCTGCTGCTTCTGTTTGCGCTGCGCCTCTTCAAGCGACACAAGCTCGAATTCAAACCGAGATCTGCCCGTGGGAATAGGCTGCGAAATGAAGGAACACTGTCCGAAGCCTGCCGCTTCCTTCTCCTGCTGCTCCAGACGCCACAGGTGAGCACCCTTGTGTCTTGTCGGATACATTTTGTCGACGTGTCGCAGCCCGCAGGGTTGCTTGGGTGTCACCTCCACGTTTCTCGAGGAACCAACCGTCTGCTGCTCGCTGCTCATGAGTCGGGGATCTTTCTTCAGATATTTGCCGAGAACTCCGTCTTGAAGATCGTTGTCGAACAGTCTGCCTTCAGCGTTCTGACGTTCGATCTGAACGTCTGGGGCATATTCAGAACCCGAGTTACGGAAATCATACGGGGATCCGCGTGGTTCAACCGGGTTAGCGAAAAAGTTGCCCCTTGTGTCGGCCCGCGCATAGTTGTTTCTGGTGAACGGGTTCGAGACGTTTCGATGCAAGGACGGACTGAATTTAGAGTTCTCTTTGGCAGCGTTTGAGAATAGTCTGTCCGAGTTGTTGGGGAATACGGAAACCTTAGCCGTCGGTAGCATAACTTGCTGCTTTCCCTCTTTCAAGTTGCGCAGCCCGTACGACTCCGCCGGTATCTTACCAGCTGGATGCCGGATGACAGGGCGGTGAGTGGAGAGAATAGGTCGGTCGTCTTTCTCATCGCCAGAGGAATTAGCAATGCTACTTCCAGTCATCTTGATGGCGTGACTGTTGAAGCCAGCATCACTCGTTGCTTCTGTGATCCAGTCTCCATCACCGGTCGACTCCCGAGCCAGCTTGTCCAATCCAAGGTAGGCTTTGGTACGGGTCAATGTGCTAGCCTTGGTTTGAGTCTCGGCTCTCTGGGGCTCTAGCTCAGGATTGCCGTAAATTCGCACTCTGACATCGCGGACTTGCTCCGAGGACTTGGACTGGGGTCCTTGACGATGTTCATCTTGCTCCGCCTCTGCGACTGTACCATATTGTGCCGTCCCCTTCAGCTGTTGGGCAGCCCTCTTAGTGCCTGGGCTACCCTCGGGTGTCATTAGGACAGAGTCGCTAGCTTCTCCGACCTTGCTCAGGCGCTTCAAAGCCTGGCTGACGTCCCTCTCGTCCGAAGAACACATGGCAGCTGCGTACTGCTTGTTGTCATAGCGGAACACGTCACTGCTTGAGCCATTCGTGCCGTCGGTAGAAGGGAGGCTCGAATCTCGTGGGAACATGTTCTTCTTAGCCCTAGAGTTGAACCGAGTCGGCATCGAGGGAGGGTTGATCGGCGGAGGAGAGAAGAGCCGGCGATTGAACATAAGCTCCTTAGCCTGAGCATCAGCATCAAGCAAATGCTGCGAGTTGGAGACGGTCGAATTGGTAGAATTCGTATTGTCCTGCGTAGTTCCCACTGTCAACTCCGCTTTGCCCTGTCGACGATCTTGGGGCACAGTAGGAAGAGAACCCTGAGGAGGCTCAGAAGGGCGCTGGCTCTGGCGCATCTCGTTTCGCTCTGTGGCAGCGTTGTTGTATCGACGAAACTCGACAGCCTGAGGATTGATATCCTCGTTATCGTCAAGAGGCACGTCTACCATCTGATCGTCGAGAATGGCTTCGTCTTTGCCAATCTGTTTCTTGACAATCGGCACTGCGGGAACCGACGGAGCTGGCTTAGTGGGCGTGGTAAACTTATCCGTCAACGATCGGCCAAAAGCCTGGGTAGCAGGCCCTCGAGGGTTGGCATCTTGAGTGCGCGAAGCTTCGGGGGACTTCTTGGGCTTGTCGAGGTTGGACTCGGTCTGGATTGCCTTCTTGCCAGTGCTGGCATCGGGCTCCGGTCCTTGCTTCGCAATCTTGCGGAATGCTTCGTCGAAGTCGTTGAATAGCAGACCGCGCGAGGGCATAGGTCGAGGGGGCTTCTGCTGAGCCTGAGCCTCGGAACTAGCTTCTGGGGAGCTGGTGACCTCCTTGGAGGCAGGGATCCCATCGCCCTTACTCTGGCTTGATGCCATTTCGGAACGTCTGCAAGCTATGATGTAGTGTCAGTAAATATATATATATAAAAGGGAAATAGTCTGCATGGGGAAGGTGATTATCTATAATAGTAGGACAAGGTAGGTGAAGAGTGACTTGTGAGCAGAGATGGGAGGGTGATGCTGCTGTCAAAGAGGTGCAAGATGGGGACAGGGCAGTAACTGAGATGAACCTACGTCGAAGATAGAACGTGAACCTTGAAGTCTGCGCAAGCGAGGCAAGACGGAGAGGGCGCCGACGTAACAGTGATGCAACGGGCGAGTTTTTTCCTGGAAGGCAGGTGAGTGTTGATGCTAGACGACGAGTATGATGCAAGACGGGAGGATTGGTCGAGGCGCGAGAAGGTATGAAGTTGCAAGGTTAGGATGATAAAAGGTTAAGGTGATAAGACGCGGACAGAACGCGACCAGTGATGTAATGCGATCACGTTCTGTTTGCTTTGATAGTGCGATTGTTGTTGCTCGAATGGAAGGGGCGCGGGGGGAGGGAAGTGTGAGGTTAGGGCAGGAAAGGATAGGATAGGAAAGGGTAGGATAGATGGAGCCTTAGGTACCTGCCTAGGTAACAAACCTACTGAAAGTAGATAGGGCAGGCAAAGTAGAGTAAAGGGACGCTGAATTGATGGAATGATGGAAAATAGACAAATATGAATCGCATACGTACCTTGCCTCAAGTATCGGTATCTATTCGCAATGGACAATCAAAGTCCCTATCCTCGATAGATAGTAGAGTAGAAGACGGATCGCGGGGAAAGCTGAAGAAGGAATGGCGCGGCCACGGTTGAGATGAAAGCACTGTGCAGAGACTGAAAATGAATGGGATCGTGTATCGAGAGGTGGACGCGCGATGGGATTGCGGACTGACGCGGAGTGCTAAAAAGTAGAGAAAGGTAGGCGAGAGTAGAAAGGGCCAAGCTCGGAGACTTGACCTGGTGGACAGGATCGTGCGAACAAGCTGAGTTGGAGAAGAGGGATGGGAGAAGATCTTACGTTGCAAGAGAAGCGTGCAAGAAAGGTGCGCGATTGAAGAGCAGTCGGAAGAAGAGATGGCGAAGGAAAGGTGAAGAAGAGAGGACGAAGGAAAGGTGGTGGGTTTGTGCAGCAGGTCAGTGCTAGAGCGCCAGTCAGTTTGCACTTTTTATAGCGCCAATGCCGTCTCGGGGCAACGAGAGACGAGAGACGGGCAAGGTGAATAGAGAGGCAAACAATGGATACTGGTAAATGCAATAAACGACTATGTCGATTTCATTGACCTCCTGATTGATCTCCATTCACTGGCCTAGTTATTCTAGGGACCTAGAGATAATCTACTCGATACCTTGGGTATCTTTGCAACCAAAACATCACCATTGACCTTTGCTCTGCCAATTCATCGCGGCCGTGACTATTACCTGTAACCAGTTTTTGATTTGCGATAGCACCAGGCCAGATAGCTGACATTGAATATAGATACCATATTCTTATAGCTACTACTAGATTGTCAAGAAATTTCTTATATCACCAACGTACCGGCGAGTTATATCACATATATATACCTATTTGAGATTTGAAAATTGGTTGACACTGGGTCTTGAACAGACCAGAATAACAGAACAGATGGTATGATATACACAGCACCTCCTAACGCGGCCGCGAGTTCCCCATAAGCACTTACCTGGGTAAATCTGTCCATATATTCATATTATGTTGCCTGTTGCCGCAATTGGAACAGATGATGGAACTCTACGACCAGAGATGTGTTCAACTTCTGGTCTACCTGCTCTGAATTCCCTGGAAAAGCCCTAGTCTTGAATGCGCTATAATGCAAAGAGAGTAACTCATCCAATTCTGTTGGCTCTTCTATGTAATTTGTTACGCGGAGTACTCTTGCTCAAGGAGGGGTTGGATAATGAACAGACACCATCCTTCTTGACTGGTATTTCACTGCTCTAGGTCGACTACGTATAAAGCTCATCAGCGATGATCTGTGTATCCGTGTTTCATAAGCAGCGTTGAGTTTGATATTATAGAGTCGTGCTGTTCATGATCAATTGCATACTGACGCGTACCCCTTTTCGAAAGCAGTTAATAGAATAGAGGGCCTACTCCAGCAAAAATACGACAATTATGTCGGTGTCCTATGATGACAGACATCAGTTTAACAAAGGTAATATAGCAAAGTCCCTGAAATATTATTCCTAGTAAAGAGTTGTCATCTTCCTCTCGCTACGCGCACTGCTACCTCCTGGCGCACGTTGAGGTTGGTTCGATGTCGTTGAAGACGGAAACGCCACATGTGGCGCTAATCTACTGTAGGGCTGTGATTTGAAAGAGGGTACGGCCCGACATCTTGCAGCTAACATTTGCACCAGGCAGCCGGACAGGCGGACGGGCCAGCTGGGCAGGGGTGATGGAAGGGGAGGGGCTGGGCAGGCTGGGCTTGGCAGGCCTGGCAGGCACAGCTGGCGAGCAATGCTGGGTCGCTTGGTCGCCCGTTCTGCCGTTCTCGGATCGCGCAGCGCACAGACTTCCCCTTCCCGACTGCTCGGACCTTGGCAGCTTTGCCAAGGATGGTTAACCCCGCGGCGCGGTCACGCCAACCGGCCAATCATCACCTCGGGGCATGCTAGCAGCTGGCAGTCAGGGCAGTTTTAGTGAACCTCTAGCGAACCCCTGCCTCGAGCATTTATCAGCATCAGCAGCAGCCAAAGCTCAAGATCGGCTGCCGCGACTTTGCTATCATCTCGACTTCACATGCATACGATTCGTAGTAAACACATTGATTCAGACTCTCGAGAGATTCTGTCTGTCTCAAGTATTTTCTTGCATTTTTCTTGCTTCTTTTCTCTACCGAGGTAGTATACTTAAGGTGCCCAGGCGCAGACTGCCCCCACGTCCATCGTCACCTCAGCTCTCGACTTGCAATCGGCCTGTGATTGTCTTACTCTCGTAATCTGTTGTAAATAGCTACAGGTCTCTGGGACGATGACTATCCTCGACCCTGATTCCTATCCCAGCTATCTTGAAACTCTTCCAGACGAGATCTCCCTCCACATCATATCCTGTGAGTTTCGTCAGCGCGCATCTACAACTTCTTAACGGGCTCGGACCCTCCGCTGACCGGCCTTGTTCGCGACCAGTCCTAGAATTGCGCGACATCGTTGTGCTGCAAAGCCTCTCGAAACATTTCCTAGAGCTATGCCGCGATAGTAACTTCTGGCGAAACGAATGTCTATCCGCGCCTCCCGTCCGCGAACGAATCGGTCTCTATCGAGCGGGTCCCGATTGGGATGACGAAACTCAACCACGTCTCACTTCGAAGAGACGGGAAAGAGAACATATTCGCATTGCTGCAAATTGGGATCCGACTTTCCCCAACGAAAACACGAGCTGGTATACCGAATATATCCAGCGCTACGGTCCGATTGCTGTCAGCTGGTTTGAGCAGCCCAAAGTCCAAAACGGGTCCTTGAAAGATGCAATCGACGTCAGCGGTATCGCCTTGTACAGGCCATCCTCAAGCAGAAACGAGCTTTTTGCCGTCTCGCCGCTCGATGACGGTTCCGTATGTCTGTGGGACGTGAAGGGATCTCGGGGCAAGAAGGGCGCGATTCTTTCCAAATCTGAGCCTGGACTCCTATGTACCGATGGGCCCGGTGCTGATCTTTCGAAGCGCTCCAAGATGGTCAACACAGGTATGACCGAATGCGTCAGTGTCGATGACTACAGCAAGAAGGCTTTCTTTGCTGTCCAGAGTCGTAAGTTTTCCTGGTTTGTGCAGTGGGTGGTAGCGATGCTGATATTATCAAGATCTTATCGAAGTCGACCTCGAAACGATTCAAGCCGTGGGAAATCAACCATTCGAATGGGCAATTTCTACGCTTTCCCCGGCCGATCCATCCATACCTCTGACAGTCGGCACACTCCATGGGCTACATTTACACGACTTTAGAGCAAGGACCAAAACCCGAGAGGAATACCAAATGCGGCTCGATGCCGTCAGGAATGGCCACCGAGATTTCTCCCATATTCTGGACCCAAAACCACTCGCCCCGTACGCCTCTCTTGCTCAGTCCGGTCCAAGCAGCATTCTTCACCTTGAGCAGCCGGGGAACAGGAGTCTGGTATCGGACGACATTTTCGTAGCTGGTCGGTTTTCCAACATATTACACTATGACCGACGCATGTTTCCAAATATTAGAGATTCCATTTATTCGGGCGCCCAGCTCTGTGGCCTGACCTCCCTCCCCTACCCCTTCTCGAGCCTTGACAGCGACCTCCGCCGGCGCTTTCAGCTCTCAGAAGACCAGGTGGAGAAGGCCAAGAACGAGACAGGCGGGCGGACCTTGATAGCATGTGGTGAATACAATACCAAAGGCTCGCTCGAATTATACGGCCTGTCTCCCAGCGGAGATGATGTTCCCCGGTCCAAGATGGCGCATAACTCGGCCATGAAGAATCGGCAGACGGCTTCGCGGTCGAAACTCCTCTCGGTAATTAACCATGGGACCCGGATCGCGTTCACGGATGGCCAGGGCTACCTGAAATGGTTCGAGCGGGACGGCTTCACAGAAGTACGGCGTCATAAAATTGGCAAGTCCGAAACGGTGGTCCAACGCTCACTGTTCGCGTCAATGCCAGGCTCGGACGACATTGCAAGGAAGATCCTCTCTACGGGAACGGGAGGGCAGGACGAGGGCAGGGTCAACGATGACGATATCCTGTTCTGGACAGGCGAAAAGCTGGGACTTCTCAGCTTCTCGTCCAGGCCGGGCTTTACTACGGAGGAATTCGAAGGAAGCTCGAAGACGGCGGAGGAGATGGCGGCAGAAGAGGAAGAACTGATGTATAGCGAAAAAATGAGGCTGGCGCTGGAACGACAGGCTCGAGATGTTCGATTCGTACAGAACCTCGGGGCTGGTACACTCAACAGCAGCGGGATCTGATAATCTCCAGTCCTTTGACGTAGGTCCACCCCGATTGCGTCCTTCGATATCCGCGCAAGCGTTGTTGGGCACGGCAGATTGAAACCACGTCGTCTCCAAGCAGGGCAGGCAGACGAGCAGGGTAGTATTATACATAATAGCAGATGTTTATCAGTAGGCCTTGCTGGCCATCCTGTCAGGCCTGTACGTATTCTGCTGGGGGTTGAGTCACCGATCTCGAGCACGCACGTGGGTTCGACGGGATCGGCAGTCTCGGCATAGTCGAGGGCAAATGAATGAAACACGAAAGAAAACTGGAAGGCCAGAGGGATTGCGTTATCTTAATAGCGATAGTTTATTGGTGTATAGACCGGGTATTGGAGGCGAAAGGGTGCCCTCGGTGCCCCTGCTGGCTGCGTGCCCTGTTCAAAATCCCGAGGGGATCGTCGTCACAGGACTTTTGGTGTGCTGTGGGCAGCCTTGTGCTGTCGCCGTCCTGGCAGAGCCCTAGCTGTGTTTTGTGTGGTAGATTGGCGACTTGGCTGCTGGCTGAGGGAGGTGGGGGTCTCCAGAATAGTATTATATCGTCTGGATCGTCTACTTTGACTGCCTGAAGAGTGGCTCGCCTAGCCTGGGCAGACGGTACTTACCGTAGAATGTTCGACGGCATATCTTGATGGAAGTTCATAGTGAGCCGTCTCCCTCTCTTCCTCCCTGCTGTGAAATTTGCATGAATATTATCACCTGCCGATCCTGTGCATAAATGACTCGCCCTTCTTTTTTTTCTTCCTGCTCAGAGCGAAAATGGAAACACGTCCACACACTTGTCAGCCTCAACAAAACCAACCTGAGGACGAAAAGAGGTATCGAGCCAACTGAATAACGTGAGGCAACAAATCAGAGGTCGGGATCCACCAGATGAGACTGCTTGTGAAGGATTTATGACATTTATGGCCAATAGAAATGCACATAAATGAGCAAGACTAACCTGGGCAGGACAGGGGGGGTCGAAGAGGGCCAGGGGGGCCGGGGGGGGGGCAGCGCCACTTGAAGTGCTCTGCCAGTTCTGGCAGTGGGCCGACCCTCCCTAGGACGAAAAAGAATGCCAGCAATCCCGTCGCACCAAACAAGATCCAATCGTTTCCTTTTCGCCTCCTTGGTCTTGGCCCATCCCCGGTCTCTCCTCTCTGCTCATGCTCTCGCTCGACTTCGAACCGTACAAGTGTCACCTGGGCAGCGTCTCATCGGCGGCCGTCAGACTAAAAAGCTGCGGCGACTCGGGCTTGCAGAAATGCACCCAAGATCGCCAACGTCGAGCTACTATGGCTGCTATGCAGTAGACTGGACTGCAGTAGACTGGACCCAAGTCTAATCTCCCGCTCTCATTTTCCCCTCTTCCCCCCTTTTTTCTCTTCTGTGTGCTGTCTCTTGATCTCTATCTTGTGTGTAAGCTGTTTCGTTTCCGTGACCAAATCGGTTCCCGAAAAGACGGGCTTGCCCAGTGCCGAGAACCACGGTTCGGGTTCCTTGCTGCGTTGGCAAGAGTAGAGACTGGCTTACTCGGTTGCCTCTCTCCCTACCCGACTCCTGGACCACTTCGTCTACCATGTCATGTCCTGTCACAGGCCGCTTACCAAACATGCGCCTGAGCTGGCGTTGCCCGTACCAGACCAGAGACCAGACCTGAATCGGCACTCGAGCCCACGATGGGCGAAGAAGAGGTAGGCAAGTAGGAAAGACGACCGGTTGCGCCACTTGCACTATCGCAAATCCGTCGACGAAGCTGCCCGTAGCATGTAAGCTCTGCATCTTGCATATGGCATATGGGTTCTCCCGAATCGATGCTGTAATTTTTTTTATTCTCCCTCCCTCTCCCTCTCACCGCCCCCCCACCTACACACATACAAGTCTACCGAGTTCCTCCCTGGACGCTCCCAGGGCTTCCCATGCACCAGCCGTCTACTAAGATCTACCCGACTTTGATATTCTTCATCCCTCCCTTCACCTTGACAACTTGACAGCTTGATCAAGCCCTCGGGCCATCGTCCCTTGCCTCTTCTCCACTATTCCCTTCCTCTGACTTCCAGAATCCTTAACGCCGTGGGGGGTTAAAGGCGATCCGGGAGGCAGAGTGAAATAGACGAGCAAGCCCAGAGGTTGAAGTTCGTTCTTGCGTAGCGGTCACCAAGTCACTCGCAAATCCCGAATTCGTCAGCCCAGGTCGAGACAAGACAAGGTTGATCCCTCCAGACAGAGCAGGCAGACTCCTTGCTGGCCGGCATTCGACAATAAAAGAGAGAGACAAAAGAAGTGGGCTCCTTGGTGTTGCCATTCTTTGCCTCGCCAGTCCTGCTCTCGGCCCGCAACCTTTCTTTTTAACGATCTCCACATACACCGCCGTCCTGCTTTGCTAGCCAAGCCCCATCCGGAGAGTGAGGCTAGCACCGTTGGCTTGCCGTCTTGTTTCTGCTGCCGCGTGTGCTAATATACACCAATCTAAAACCGGTCTGCCGGAATCGTTCCAACCTATCTATCTATCGACTATCGTGGCGTCCCCTGCGCACGAGCCCGGCCGTCATCAATACGGGTTTTAGAAATTTGGAATGAGCAAATCAATACTCTCGGTCATGATTCGCGAGTCGTTCCCTTGACAGCAAACTCCGAGTCACGTCTCTCTGAGTCTTGGATGGGACCACGTCCGAACCTCTACTTGTCGTCGCAACAGTGAATCGATTTCTCCTCCCTCCGAGCAATGTCAAATGGCCAGCTGGTATGTCGGAGGGACAGAGATGTCTCGCTCCTCGAGCGACTCATCTCTCCTTGACAACCCATATCGCCAAGGTCGTCGACATATCGACAGCAACAAGCGCCGTCCTAGCTTCTCTGAACTCTCCACTCTTCCGGACGACTTCAAAATGTTTCACCCATTCAAACGTCACCGCTTCACCGACAGTCCCAACTCCGTCGACGCCATGGATTTCGATCAGAGCCTCACTCCTGCCTTCTTCATCATCAAGGAAGCAGCGACAACTAGACCCGGTTCGTCTGGCTTGGACCGTGTCATGGTTGAAAGCTCCGTTGCGAACCCCTACTACACCGAGCCGGCGGCGCGGCCCAGCGTGCCGTTCGAGCATCTCATGGTCCGAAGTCCATCGGATCAGCCCGAGATGAACCACCAGACGTATGCAAAAGACACGGATCACGACGACGCTGCTAATCTGGTCGAGCAAAACCTGGTAGATGCTCGTCGGCGGGGCAGGCGCTCTCAGCACGAGAGAATCCTGAGGAGTCTGATCAGCCCCAAATCTCGAGGGGCCGAGTTTGACATCGACGATGTCGCCCTCCAGGGCATCTTCTACGCCGCCAACGAGATTTTCTTCGGCGGCGTCTTGAAGGGCCGCGTTGCGTGGGCGTGGAGAGACCTCCCAAGCTGCCTCATTGGCACCACGGCGCTGAGACGATCGCCTCTCACGTCGGGCTACGAAACGTTAATCTTCCTGTCGCGGGGCATCCTCAAGGACAGGAAGTACAATCGGCGTCTGCTCATATCGACCTTCATTCACGAGCTCATCCACAGCTATCTGTTCGTCGTCTGCGGCTTTCAGTCGCGGGAGTGCGGCGGACATACGAACGGGTTCAAACGGATTGCCGACCTCATCGACGAATGGGCCGGTCGAGGCCTTCTGTACCTCTGCAACATGGAGGCCGAACTGAGCGACTTCGAGACGGAGAACACGATGCTGCCTCAGGACCCGGCCTTGGACGGCTGGGGTGCGTGGTCTTATGACTCGACAGCCGGGGACTACATCTTGTTCAACCGCCACCAATGCAGGTTCATCCCTGCCGTACGTTTTCGGGACCGGGAGCTGGCATGAGTGGGGGATGTCTGTCCATCTCATTCGTCCTCCCCCATCTTGCGTACCGAGAAGCAGCCCAACCTTACACGACATATAGGGTTAGCCAGGCTCCCGTCTCCTCTCCCCTCGTTTCCTACCTAGTTATACATTTTTCCTTGTCACATACAGGCATGGCGACGGCGTATCACGACATATACCCTAGATTTCTGATGGATTATTGGACGCATGGCATTCCCAAGATGGATTCTTCCGGGTCAGCATAGCGCACGAACTTGATTGTTTTTTGTTATTCAAGACGACGGACGACGGTGTTATTTTGGAAGTCATGGTTTCCCTTTTCCCACTTTACTATACTACATACCTCATATGTTATGCCCTTATGCCTCAGGCCTATCACAGCATCATCAGTTTGGAGAAAAAAAGAAGCACTTCATTTCAACTGTTAATATATAACCTATCATACATTGAGTACCTGAGTACTCAACTTCTATGTACCAGGAAGCCACCTACCTCCTATTCTAGATTCTTCCCCGTGTATGCCCCCTCGCTCTATATCGAGCAACGTCTCAACTGACTTACAGACTGGCCCGGCGCTTACGATGCAGATCTATCCCGACGGATCATGTCTTGATGCTATTCGTGCCGTTATTGATGAACAACCGATCTCCATGAAGGCCGTCTAAACCCGAAACAGAACATCGGATCCGAGGGCGGTGGCGGTGTTGGGGGTGCGTCGAGCCTCCGGGGGGCGATGCTGGCACCTGGTCTAGCGACGCCGTCTCGTACTGCTATCTTGGGTGATGACAGGACAAACAGGTTCTGCTCCGAAGTGATCTTGGTTCGATTTCCTGCGGAGGCCTTCTTGCCCATGCTTTCTCCGATGCCGACGGTTGTTATATACCTCTAGGTGCCCACCTAGGTACATATTTGGTCATACTTTCGTCTTGCGGGCTTATCACGGAGTCCAGTTTCAGCATTCAACACGTACACGCTTATCAACAGAGGTCATGGAAGGTGAAGATGCCAATACATAGAGACTACTTGACCTCTAACAATAAACATCACAGCATATTGATAAACCTTCCAGTAGCTAAGTTCAATTTATCCCTTTCCAACAAGTCCTTTCCCCGGTTCGCTGCAAGCCTCGCGGTGGCACCGGATCCGTAGCATTTGCTGATTTGGTGTGAGGAGAGCGAACTGAGGAAGAACCATATCCCAAGACGAGCTGCTCGTCGACAGCTCTCGAACTCAACAGACGGAGGAGAGGCCACGTTGGGAATATCTTTCAGTCTTTGTTTTCCACGAGAGTGTAGTCATCATCATCGTCATCGCCCTCGCTCTCATCTGGGATGTCGAGGCTCCACGTATCGATGTCGGAATCGTCAACGCGTACCGTGCTCAACGGTACGGAGCAGGGTTGGTGGGACTGGTCGAACGGCTCACTACGACGGGTTGCTTCACGAGGACGAGTGGTGCCGCGCGCAACCCCCGAGCCCGCCTGCGCCGTACAGGCTTGGGATGCTGACAGGCCCCCGCGGGCGGGGGCCTGCTGTACCATCCACCGGCTCCTTTTGGAGGCAGGCCGCTCCCACCGTGGCTCGCCTTTTTGCGGCTGGGAACAAACAGAGCGCCAAACTCTACATGGTGGATTTGACAGGCTCTTGGGGAGCGGTTAGCCGGCCTGGTTAATCAGCGACGACGTCAGTCATGGAAGTACTTGATAACTTCTATAAGCCAGGGGTCGGGATGATAATCAAGACTTGTTACTTACTTCACAATAGCTCTAGCTCCATCATTTTTTCGAGGTATTGCCGAGAGTAAGACCGGAGCCACCCTCCGGCTACGAGGATGATTGAAGGACAAAGGAACTGCTCTACGCGCCACGAAGAGATTAGCTACAGCAAACAAGAATATATCGATGCGAGGCTTGAGAAAACAGATATTAAGGATAAGAAATCAAGTTCCTTCTTACATACTACCTCTTCTTTTTCTCATCTCCGTCGATGGGTAATTGATTGCCCAAAGAGCCAATATTTAGATTAGCTCCACTAGCGACTACTGAGCTCGACTTGTCGTCTTCTTCTGCGTTGGAGTCGTGCTGTCAATATCCTAATTCAGGTCAGAAAAGCCTCGCGTGTTTAGAGATAATGTCCTGGATCCTCTTTCTGATGTCGTTGTCCCAGTCAAGGGCGATATCTGCTTGGTCCAGATTCAGGGATTCCAGTACGGGCATGTGGTACGAGAGGCCTTCCGGCATTCGAAGATCTTCCGGCTCGTGCTCGACGTCGTCCGGGCCAAGGAGGATGGACAGTGATATCTCTTGCGGGGTGTTGGATTTGTCCTTGACTGATGTGGCAAAGGACTGGACAGAAGTCTAATTTTACGTAGGCAAACTCGCCTATATTCTCGACAGGGGTGTGTTTGATATCGTACCAGACCTTCATTCTTGCTTCAGCAAGTTTGATAGCATCGTATGCGTCTTGTCTGTACCGTATTTGCGCCCCGAGGAAATCGGGTCGTCGCTGCTAGGGGTGGCCAGGAAGTGTTTTGGCTCGATGCCATATAGAACTGCGAAAGGCGTTTGGCGGGTAGATTCATGGACGGAAGAGTTGGCCACGGCTAGGACGTGTGGAAGCAACTCAGGCCAGTGGTCTTGGTTCCATTTTGAGCCTAGACATGCTTGGAGCGCGGTCTCGACGAGCTTGACCGTGGATTCGGCCTGTCTCTCTTAAACAATTATTACAGCATGGCCAGTTTTGGCCACGAATATTGTTTTCAGGATCGACGGGTAGAAGCAAGTTAAAGTTCCCTGAGTAGATGGGAACCACCCTGGCTCAATAGGACCCCGAGGCCCCATGGGGCTTGCGTGCTGTGTCGTAGCACCGTCTCGCAGGTTCAGGGCTGAACTCGTGACGCGACTATAATTGACTTTATTTGTTGGCATGTCGATTGCGAAGTACGAGTGCTATATCGCGTCGACAGGGAGAAGAAGGCCCCATATGGTGATGAAGGGATGCTCGATAAAGTCGCAGACAGGTGTTATGGCTTGCCCAAGGGGCTTGCTGGTTTACCCAAGGCGCCTGCTGGCTTGCCCAAGGGGGCTGTTGGGTTGCCCAGGGGGGGCTGTTGGCCTTGACTCGGGGCCCAAGGGGGCTGTTGGTTTGCCGAAGGTTGGTTTTGTCCTTGGTTCTGTGTCCAAGGCGGTTGCTGGGTCTGTGTTTGGGCCCGAGCCGGAGGAGGTTGCTGCTGTGGTTGGGTGGCAGCGGGTTGGAGAAAGACGAATGTGTCGAAGCAATCGAGCGTTATCGAATGCGGCGAAAAGTAGATAGCGGTGATGGAGGCGCTGAAGAAAGAATAGGAGTAAGGGTGTTATTGTTGACGAACACCGGATATTGTGTGAAGGTTTCCTTTCCTTCACCTCAGCATCGGTCCATAACCGATTTTGCAGAGCGGTTGACGTCGTCAATCTCCCCACCCAAGATGGGCTTCTTGGGAAACATGACGCCTTCGTCTTGGCAGACCTTCTGCCATGGCAAACAAGAAAAGTAAAGGGAGACTACTAAATTGGTAGTCATTGGAGATGTGAAAAGGTAGTATATATAGATAGGAAAAAAAGAAGTACATAAGAGAGGATGGGTGTAGGGTTACTAGGAAAGGATTTCAAGAGGGAGGGGAAAGATGAATGAAAAAAAAAAAAAGGGAAAAGGAAATACAATTAGGGGGTTTAACTTGTAGTGTTTATGTGCAGATTGGACAGGGCGACAACGAGTCTCGTGAGACCAGTCTGATATCCGTAGCGACCTGGGCGACATTTTGCTAAGTGATAATGCGTAGAAAGACAGCTGATTCCCATCTCACAGTCTTCTACATCTGTCTTTGTAGGGCTTGGTGTTATCTGCTATAAGGAGGAGAAGGTAAAGTCATCACAGAATAGAGGTGGAGGCAACAGGACCTCATCCAGGACAAGGAATGAGCTTTGGTTTGAAGGTGATGAGTTGAATATGTTGACACAACTTATTGAATGCAGAAATTTGTTCGTCGTGCTTGCCCCTATTGACTCCTTCCATCTGGCCAGGCGACATCCAACGTAGCTGCCTTACAGGTATGTAGCTTGCTGTTTCAAATGCACCTTCTCTTATCTAAGGTAGGTAGCTGCCTCATCGTTTTCAGATGAAGTTTTACTAGCAGCAGCCAGAGGAGCGCTCTTGTAGGTGCGATTCTGCTGTCCATGAAAACAAGTTGTCAGGCCTTCGTCCCAGCCCACTTGGATAGGACCGAGTCTAACGCCTTAGCCACCAGGATAGCCAACTGGGCAGAATTACACCTCCATTGAATATTTTTAGTAAGAGATGACTGAGGCCAAGTCTATTTGTCCTCGTCATTGAAATGCCTTTAGTGCCCAGGCAGGTGTACATAAAGCATGGTGGTCTGAAAGGGGGCGACAAGCTGAACTCCTACACACATAGATTCATAAGATAGCGAGCATTTCCATAGAGAAAGTATGTCTATTCACAACTTGGCAACTATTATCCGAGCCTACATATCCGCAGCTGAGGGAGTAGACCAAAGTGGTAGCGTGGCATCAGAATTATTCCGGCTTAAAGTAGCAGCCCAGTAAACTGGAAATGGCATAAGGTAGCGAGAAGAATACTTCGATGCTACCTCTTGGTAGCAGCAGTCCGCGTATACTTATCGGGGGGCGTACACGGGTAGAGTACACATGCATGTACTGCGACGCAGGTTGCCCATTGGAACTCTTGGTAGCCGGAGATATTCTTGGTGATTTGGCAGGTAAGATAACGCGAGTTAGGTGATTGCCTTAGGCAACCAACAGCCACGGTAGAATCAAGACGTGTTACCCAACCTAGCCGCGATATCTTGCCGGCCGTTACTCCTAACCCCTTTACCCCTTTAAAGTCCCAACTAATCTGAGTGAGAGACCAACAAGCTTGAGATGAGAATACGGCCGAATCCAAAGAGGAAAACCCGTAGACAGAACTCCGGATGGCACGGTAACGACGATATGTTCGTTAGATTGGCCTCATCTATGGAGGTCAGGTCCAACGACAAGTCCCAGCTAACCTCTTGATAAGAATCAGTCCACAGGGGCATCAATACGCGATCATGTGCTACGAGGCATTGGGACGGCGATGGTTTCAATCATGTAATGAAAGCCGGGCGGGTCGAATAGAAGAGGAAGAAACCTTATAAGAAACGACTGCCGTTGGGCTCGTGCTTATCTTCGCAATCTAGTATCCAGCTCATGGCAACTTAACCGCGGCCTTGCGACCTACAGGTATTTGTCATTTAACATATTGGTTGCCGTTTTCGCCGCATGACACAGCTAGCACATGCGGACCGGGAGGCCTCGTCGAGGACTGCAGCCGCAAGTGGGTAGGTAAGTGAGTAAGGTGAGGCGACAGGTGTGTGTGTGTGTGTGTGTGTGAGAAACCAGCTCATCCGGTGCTATGCCGGTTAAGCGGCATATCCGTATATCGCTACCGCTCCCGCGGCCGGGGCGAGAACATAAGTGCCGATAAAGTGGTCGTGCTCGTGCTGTCAAAATTTTTGCAGCGCACGTTTATAGTATAGTAGCAGGAACGCGCGTTGCGCCAAGTTTCGCCTGTCTCTGGGCTCGAATATCCACCCCCGTTTTCTTCTTCCCTCTCCCGACTTTGTGGATAAATGAGAGAGAGAGAAAATAGAGCTCTCGAGCCGTATGCCGTCTCCGTATCTCAACGTCGTATCCTAGTGTCACGTTACACTTCCGCTGCTCGACCAGCCCTATCAACGGCGCCGGCGCATCAGGGAGGTGAGGATTCGCGTGGCCGGACGCGTGTAGGACATAATATATATGTACGCACGTATGTAAGTATGGCCTGGGGAGAGGGGGGCAGGATCACTATCTACCTTATTTTAGATTGGCAATGCTGAGTCCAATTACTATCACGCTCAAGCTGTCTCCGTCTTTCGCGGCAGAAATCAAGTGACCTCTTAATCAAGCGACTCGGCAAAGAAGGAGGTGAGCCAATCATGGCGGCGCTCCTGTCCCGTTCCAGACAGCACACATTTATCCAACCCCCTGTTTAGGAAAGGGAGAGCCAGGGAAAGAAAAAGCAATAAAAATAACGTTGATGGTCGACTGGCGGTACGGCCGGCACTTTATAGATAAAACCCTTTCCCAGTGCTTAGGCGATGATCGTCGCCGCCTGCCCAATGACAGGCGCCCGAAAGTAATATGCGCAATGAGAAAGATAACTACCTCTCTGGCTTCTTATACGCGTCTGTATATTGCAGTCCCAGCTGAAGCAGGTTCAACAACCTTGCCCTGGTATATACCCTCGTAACGGGAGTGTCTATCGTTTCCACGTCCCCCGGGACATGGGTTCCCCACATTTGCCATTCTGCCAAAGAGCTTGGCGGTAGAAAGGGTCGTTTGGATCTGCAGAATGATATGTACGTATTCCGGAAGAGAAGTTATATAGAAGGGCGAGTTCCCCGGACTGTTTTTTCTCGAACAGAGAGAGAAGGAAACGAAAGTGAAGAGTGTAACCGTGGCAATGGGGCTAGTCAAGAAGCTGCTGTCACTCGCCCTCCTGGGCGCCTCCCTTCAGGGGTTGGCCCTCGGCCAGGACTTCCCTCAGGCAGACATCGACAACGGCAAGGCCTTGCAGCAGATCAGCGCGACGGCTAAGGCCAACGCTCTGGCCAGAATTGAGGCCAACCCCACTGAGGGGTGCACCAAGGAGAACGTCAGGGTGCGCAAGGAATGGTACGTGATAGCAGAAACGCTCCAAACGCTTGGCTCGATGCTGACTGTCCTGATCAAACAGGCGAAACATTCCCGGGCCGGAGAGGACAGCATACCGTAAGGCTGTCGAGTGTCTCATGAACGCACCCCAGGTGTATGAGAACATAACGGCGGCGGGCCCGAGATCCTTGTTCGACAGCTTCGGCGTCCTGCACTACAAGCTGACACCTGCGGTCCACAACTCGGCCTACTTCCTCCTGTTCCACAGACTCTACGTCTGGACCTTCGAGGACAAGCTGAGGACTGAGTGCGGCTACACCGGTGCATTCCCATACTGGGAGGTAAGCACAGAGTCCTCATATGTCTTGGCTAACCGCACCATCCCCCTTTCTCGTGAATCGCAGACGCTAACGTGGCTGCTGCCGATATAGTGGGGTCTTGACGCGGGCAGCGTGGAGAAGTCGCCGCTGTTCGACGGCTCCGAGACGTCTATGGGGTCGAACGGCGCCCCGCTAAACCGGACGGGCAACCCGTTCATGCCCAGCGGCACGGGCGGCGGGTGCGTGACCGACGGGCCATTCGTCAACTTCACCGTCAACATAGGCCCCAACACGGCCCGGGACCCCCTCCAATACAACCCCCGCTGCCTCAAGCGCGACCTCAACACCCAGGTCTGCGCCGGGTTCGCCTCCCTCAAGAACACCACCGAGACCATCCTCGAGAGCCCCAACATCGGTCTGTTCCAGGCCAACATCCAGGGAGACTTCCGTTACCCATCCGCCCAAAAGTGGGGTTTCGCCGTCCACGGAGGCGGTCACTTCTCCATCGGTAAGTGGTGCCTGTCTCGTTTCGGCACAATTTGGAGTACTTTTACTGACACGCCGTAGCCGGTGACCCGGGCGGGGACTTCTACTTCTCGCCTCTCGAGCCCGTCTTCTACCAGCACCACGGCCAGATCGACCGCATGTACTTCATATGGCAGAACCTGGACTGGGAGCAGCGACAGGTAAGCAAGCCCTCGTCCTTGTGCCGCGCCGTACTAGTTACTGACCTCTTTGCAGGGTATGGAAGGAACCATCACCATGATGAACATGCCCCCGAGCCGCAACGGCACGCTCGATGACGTGCTCGACATCAGCCCGGTCGGCGGGTCCCACACGTTCCGCGAGCTGATGGACACCGTGGGAGGCTCGCCCTTCTGCTTCGTCTACGAGTAAGCTGGGAAGACGCAGGAGATCGGAGGACAGGAGACTGGTTGGGCACACGGCCGGCGTCGAGGAGAGGTGGCGGCAGCGATGATTATCAAGCAGTGCCTTGTTTTTTTCAACGAAGTGTCGGCAGAGCAAGTGCCTCGCCGACAGTACTTCGAACCTGATAGAGAACGTAGATAAGCGATACTACCAAGACCACAAGGAGTGGGATTCGCCCCAAGAATTTCATAGGCACAGTGTTCTCTAGTCATGCATATGGACCATAAGCTGTAATCGGCAAGGTAAATATTGAAATAAATTCACAAAAAGGGCACTCCCGAGAAGACCGAGAAGATACGCTACCTTGGGATATATATACGAGATACTGAAAGTAGTCGTCGCCATGACTGTTCGGCTTGGAGGATAGGTATACAATTATGAAGAAGGGCGGTGATTACCACTCGGCAATCTCACCGGGCTTTGGCCTTTGCACACGGATGACTTTATCGGCGTTAAGTAGGCACAGAGGGTCAAGCGCTTGCTTGATCTGTTGAAGTAAGTCGTCAGTATTTGCAAGATTTAGACCTGGCTGTAGACGACTGACCTTTCTCATCGTGTCAACGGTACTCTCACCAAGCTCATGTGGGAGATAGTCCCTCTTAACTAGGCCAACTCCGTGCTCACCCTTTTGACAGGTTAGTATAAATGTTCTACTACAGTAGCGTATTAATCATTGGGTCAAGACTTACGGTGACAGTCCCTTCCAACTCAACAGCCCTCCTCACCATACGGTGCACCAGCACCTCTGCCTCGTGTCTCTGCTCGTCATTCGAAAGTAGAACGACTGCCATCCTATTAGCATGCGCTCTCCTCTCTTCATGACCTAGTCGTAACTTACTGTGAAAGTTTCCGTCTCCGACGTGTCCTACGATAGTGCCATACATGCCGCTCTTCTTTATATCATCCTTGGTCTCCTCGATGAGCTGCGGCAGCCTGCTCATCGGCACCGCCACGTCGCCCGTCCAGACCTTATCGCCGGGCTTGGCCACCGCCATTGTGCTCCACAGGGCCTCCTTGCGAGCGCTCCACAGCTCCGACTTTTCGGCCTCGGAGCGCGCGAAGTCGAAGCTCTTGCCGCCCGCCTGTCGCGCCATCTCCTGGACGATCTGAATCTGCTCCTTGACGCCGCGGTCGGTGCCCGAGAACTTGAAGAACAGGGTCGGCGCTTCCTTCCATTGCTTCGATGTCATGCCCGCCTCGTTGATGCATTTCATCTGTTCGTCGTCCAGAATCTCCATGGCGGCAACGGGTACGCCTCGGCCGACAACCTTGGCCACGCAGTCGGCGGCTTGCCGGATCGAGCCGAAGCTGCACACGGCCACGCTCGTACTAGCGGGCTTCGTTGTGAGCTTCAGGGTCGCTTCGGTAACGAGACCGAGAGTGCCTTCGCTACCGATAAAGAGCTTCGTCAGATCGTAGCCTGCCGAGCTCTTTCGCGGACGTTGGCGGGTCTTGATAACGGTTCCATCCGCGAGTACAACGGTCAGCGAGAGAACCCATTCCCTCATGGTGCCGTAACGGTACGCATTCGTGCCGCTGCAACCCGTACCGATCATGCCTCCGATTTGAGCGCCCGGACCAGGATCGGGAGGGAAGAACAGGTTCTCTTTCCCTATTTCCTCATTAAGCAGCTCCCAGCCGACAGCTGGTTGGACAACGACGTCCAAGTCTTCTTTGTGTAAAGCAAGTATTTTGTCCATCCTCCTGAAATCCACCGAGATGCCTCCCCTCGTCGGTGTAAAGTGCCCTTCTAGACTGGTACCGCCACTGTATCCGACCACGGGTATGCGTCGCGAATGGCAGATCCTCATGATGGAGCTGACCTCGTCGGTCGAGCCTGGGTAGACCACCATGAAAGGCTTATGCGCATCTTCGTTGCGATAGCTCGACCAATCCGAGTTTGCGTGAGTGTCGAGGTCAGAATCCACGGTGCTGACATTGTCCTTTCCAACTATACCAGCAAAATCGGCCCAGGCAGCCTCGAGGTTTGCCTTGTCATTCTTGTGTTTCGGGTCGCGCGTAAGGGCTAATGGGAGGGTAGAGCTCGGATCGATTTCGCGAGGTGCTTGGGTACCTAGAAAGTAGGAGGCGGCGGCGGTGCCGAGCACCACTGGGGAACCTTGGTGTCAGCTCCAATCTAGAAAATGGGTATGGGGGCTGCGAGATCCATACTGAATGTCGTGGCCCATCGTCTCGTCCCCGCCGACTCTTCTCGCTGCCTCGCAAACTTTTCACGCTCTGCCTTTTCGCGTGCGATACGCGAACTTATGCTCTCCAACATCAGACCTTGGAACGAAGATCCCGATTGGTCCTTTTTCTCGGTTGCGTAGTACCGAGGGCTGTGGCATGCGACGCATGGTAGAGCTGTGCGAGGCGACGTGGAAGGACGAGGGTAACGAAGCCCAGTACGGGCAGACCAAAGTGCGCGGCGCAACATGTTGAACTGATATTCGATACCGCTCGGGAGCTTTACGAGACTACCAGGTCATTGCGGTAATCGGAAAATGTGAAAGGAGTGTAGAGGCGACGCATTTGCACCCGGGCAGTTTAAGAAAACGGAAGCGGGCGGGAGCGTTGCAGTGACGCCGAGCTCAAAGAGCAATACCGGGCTTGTTGCCGAAAATCTAGGGAAAGGTGGGGGCTTGGCATTGGAGAAAAGAAGGAATGCAGGGGACGTCAGCTCCCGGTCTCCGATAATTGCGAGCTTCACTGACGTCTGACCAATAGTGAGCTTTGATCGAGCACGATACGAGGTACAGTATGTGTAGTATAAGCTGTATTTCTGCCATCACACCATGCTATCATGCGCTTCCATTAGATACGGCGCATCCTGACATCCTGGCAATGATAATCAGACTGCTACAAAACATGGACATTAGACGCAAGATGACCCTAGGAACGCCTAAGGTCCCTGCACCTAATCGTCGATCCCTCCCCATTCGTCCTTGTCCGCCCTCTGGGTATCACCAACAGCCTCCTCCATCTTCCTCTTCTTGCTCCCAGCAATAGCGCCGCGCCTATTGTTCTCCTTCCGCCTCTCCCACGCACTCTGCGTCGTAATCTTAGCTGCCTTGCTTCCTCGTCGGGATTCCACCCCGTGTCGCTTTAGCTTCTTCTTTTCTTCCCTGCCCACCTTCGGGAGCGAATCCATCAGCCACTTGGGCACCCCTTCTTCGCTACTCTTTCCTGCCTGCTTCTCACTTAGAGAGATGACGTTGGCTATGCTCTTGAGATACGCAGTGTCTTCGGTAGTATAGAACGTCACCGCTACGCCGCCCTCGTGACCAGCTCGACCGGTTCGCCCAACTCTATGAACGTAAGCTGCCGCGGATGACGGGACGTCATAGTTGATCACACCGTTGACGCCGCGGAAGTCGATGCCTCTCATAAGAAGGTCTGTCGTAATCAATACCCATATCTCCCCAGCCCGAAAGCGAGTCACGATGTTAGAGCGTGCTGAGTCTGAGAGTGAGGAATGGAGGGCTGCGATACGGGATGAGCCGCCGGCTTCCGCGGGTAAGTCAAACTTGATCTCGTCGTGTAGGGCCGTTGCGCGCTCAATTGTCTGCGTAAATACCAAGAATGGAAGTCTCATGGAAGGCATCGATGTATCCGACGATTTAGGGTGTAGGAGCTGGCGAAGGGCGAACAACTTTCCTTGTTCCGTGGCTGTGTAGATGAGCTTGTGATTGATGCTCGGAACTGCCGTATCCTTCAGGCCAACGACAAGACGAACAAGAGGTACGGATGACTGAGTAGACACCCTAGACTTCAGCTGCTCTAGTATCAAGCCTTCAATACTGGAGCCCATTGTCGCGGACCAACACGTGAGTCGTAGGGACTGGTTGGTGCAAGCTGACCAAATACCCAGTGTCTGCTCTTGAAAAAGGGGGTCGAGCAGAACATCAGCTTCGTCCAATATCAGATATTTCACTGTGGGCAATGTCTTCGCCTTCAAAAAATTTCGTAAGAGCAGAGGTGTTGTGACTAAAATATCCGTTTTCGTCGTCGTCGTCGTCGTCGCCGTTTTTTGCTCCTTGTCTTCCTTGGTCTCATCTTCAGAACTGCCCTCTTCTAGGCTGCTCGCAGACTCGTCCTCTTCATCGGTATCATCTCCGACCTGGCCATCTGCAGGTATCTGCATATACTTCTTCATCCCTACGATCTTGACCCCAGTGCCTTGCGCAAGTTTTCTGCCTTCGTTGACAATCTGGTGGGCAAGTTCACGCGTAGGAGCGACAATGACAGCTTCAAGCACGTGTTCCTTCTGCGCGGTATCACCGGCTCTTCTGCGTAGGATGCTATTGATGGCCGGGATCAAAAAGGCCAGGGTCTTGCCACTCCCTGTCGGAGCGACCGCCAAAAAGTTGACGCCATCTTCGGTTGAGAAGTGTAGTTCCTCTGAAACATTGGACGGTATTGCTCTTTCTGATCGCAGCAGGAGTGGTAGACTACCTAACTGTACTTCGGTAGGTATCCGATATCCCTGCTTAGCAAGATTTTCTCCAAGCCTAGTCGATATATTGTACGAGGATCGAAGTTCGGAGAACGAGGTCATTGGCTGCGGAAAGAGTTGTTTCTTGCCATCCTTTGCCTTTGATTTGACTTCTTCCTTCTTTTTCTTTGACTTCTTTACTTTAGCTTTCTTGACTTCGTGAGAGGAAAGAAGCGTAAACTTCAAGCGATGCGACCGAAGCACTTGTCGGACTTCCTCCTCGTCAAGCAATGGCTTCGGCGCATCCTCTTTCGGAGCCTCCAGGACCTTAGGTAGGGCTTCAGGCTCGGGACTTTGCCTTTTTGCGGTTTGAAGGGCAAAGAAATTGATCTCGTCGAGGTCGTCGTCGGCTTCTAGATCGGACGCAGGCTGCTGATCGTTCCTCTTGCGTTTGACTCCTCGAGTGGAATCATTATATAGTTGTGGATTCGACGGCTTGGTAACGGGTTTCTGAGTAGTTGATTGGGTGGAGGACTTCTTCGTCCCTCGGGATAGGACCTTGAAGATATCCATGACTTGGAGCAGTTCACTCTTCGGGCGAAGTTTGGAGCTACAAGAATTTCGAATTCGATTGTCCCGAGGACGTAGGCGGTGTGAAGAAAATTGTTGGCGGTGAGTATTTTCTGCCGGCCATAAATCCAGCTGCCAGTTCGGCTCCACAAATTCTCTACCCCGCCGTCCCGCTGCCCCGTAAATTGCAAAACCCGCTTCTTCAAATCACCTTCATGTTGCATCTCGTCACCACAGGCTGCCGGTACACTTTTACCAACTCTTCCTCCAATAACCCGGCTGAAGTCGTGCTTAAGGCTGATGGCGGGCTCAACAAAAATTGACATCATTATCACCGTTACATTGCCAGCTTCACAGACTTCTTCCCGTGGTCCGTAGAGAGGCTCTGTCGCTACCGCAGCTCGCGATATGCTGGGATTCGGCCGACTTCCCGCGTCGCGGCACCACCCCAGCTAGCATAGGCGAAAGGGCATTCTCGACTCTATGACACGCACGACCAAAGTCTGCAAGTGTGGATATGGTGCCGGAGCTGATTGGCGCGGATAAATCAGTGGTTAAGCACAGCGTGATTCTAGTCCACTCAGAAGAACAGCTGCGAGTTGCTAAGCTTAGCAGCTATATCACAGTTCCATCACATACCGGGGACCGAACCGGGGATCAACTGCGAACCCCCCACCATACCTCAACCTGGTGGGCGGGTTACAGGTGTCATTACGGCATTGACATGAATGATAGCGATCCCTGGACGGCTGTCGTGCAATATGTCTCGCTCTCACGAGACCGTACTGCCTTACTGTACCTTGGCTAGCACGGCCTAGGCCTCCGAGGACGGGCGAGAGGCGGAGTGATTGTTTTTTTTTCTGGAGTTTCCTTTGTCTCCTCTATCCATCATGCCTGCTACCTAAGGTACCTTAGTATAAGCTATACATATAATATCTCACCTATCTCAACTCCTCTTAATCTCTAGTCGTCATCAGCCATTATAGGGGTTAACTAGAACAAGTGCTACTGCTATCCCTTCATCTTTCCTCATACGCCTCAGTACCATTAATACCCTTTCGTATTCACATAGCCCAAGACAATGGATCCTAAATCGGCGAGCGTGTGTACCTCCCCAAACCCCGCTACTGGACAGCTCTCTAATCTCGTCCTCTAGAATCTCTCCTTCATCCTCAACAAGCCTCATGATGTCCAGTTCTCGGACAAGCCCGTCCCATCCCTCCAAGGTCCTTATGATGTCCTTGTTGGTATAAACTACACTGGAATCTGCGGATCTGATGTCCACTACTGGGAGCATGGTGCGATTGGCCATTTCGTCGTCAAGAACCCTATGGTATTAGGCCACGAATCGTCCGGCACCGTAGTCGAAGTCGGCGCCAATGTTAAGACGTTGAAGAAAGGCGACCGGATCGCCCTGGAACCCGGCTACCCATGCCGACGATGCCAACCCTGCCTGGGTGGCAACTACAATCTCTGCCCGGATATGCAATTCGCTGCCACGCCCCCTTATGACGGGACGCTAACCGGCTTCTGGGTCGCGCCGGGAGATTTCTGTTATAAGCTTCCCGACAACGTGTCCTTACAAGAAGGCGCCATGATTGAGCCCCTAGCTGTCGCCGTCCACATTGTCCGTCAGGCAGCTGTAACTCCCGGACAGTCAGTAGTGGTTATGGGCGCCGGTCCGGTCGGTCTGCTCTGTGCCGCCGTCGCGCGAGCCTTTGGCGCAACCAAAGTAGTCTCCGTAGACATTGTGAAGTCGAAGCTCGATTTTGCCAAGTCGTTCTACTCGACGCACACGTACATGAGCCAAAGGATCGCGGCCGAAGAGAATGCGGCGAATATTAAGAAGGAGGCGGGGCTGGAGGGCGGAGCGGACGTGGTGATAGACGCCAGCGGCGCGGAACCGAGCATCCAAACCAGCCTTCACGTCGTGCGCATGGGCGGCACATACGTCCAGGGCGGCATGGGCAAGTCGGACATCACGTTCCCCATCATGGCCATGTGCCTGAAGGAGGTGACGGCCAAGGGCAGCTTCCGCTACGGCAGCGGCGACTACAAGCTCGCCGTCGAGCTGGTGGCGAGCGGGAAGGTGGACGTCAAGAAGCTCATCAGCGGCACCGTCCAATTCAAGGAGGCCGAGGATGCTTTCAAGAAGGTCAAGCAGGGTGAGGTTATCAAGATGCTAATCGCCGGTCCCAACGAGAAGGTCTAAAATGGTGCCAAATCCGTCTCTATTACGGCTTAACTGTCGAGCCATTCTTATCATGGTTGGTCGAGGGGCATCTTACAGGCACTAGGTACCTAGGTATATATAGTGACCATGGGACCGTGTAATGTACGGGCTGCTAGCTGGGGAGGTTGGGTCATGTCGACAGTCGACTTATATATGAAAGCAGCTGAGTAATGGCATAACTAGGATGAAGGATTGTTTCTTGTCATACTTTGTCGTTATATAGCAAAACGATGAGACATCTTTCACAACCACCCGAATACCTAAATACGTGCATTCTGTGGGGGCGTGGGGTCAGAACGTGTTTATATATCTGATGAGGAGGACGGCATCATCGAATACGTGCCGCAACTAATACTGGTCGGCGCTTTTCTGCGGCCGACATCTCCAACTCTTTCCGTTTGCCGCCTGCCGTTGATACGACGTGGACATGGATACGGACCTGGACGAGGCAAGATAAGAGGTAGAGAACGAGCAAGCGTAGCAAAGTGCTTATTAGCCGGGTGACCCAGCCGGCAGCGCCACGTTCTCCAAATCAAAGTCCCCCCTCTCCAGGCCCCAGGCTCGGTGGAACGACTAGCATGCCACCAGACACCGGGCACCGGGAATCTCAAGTCATCGGGACGCATGGGTTAGGTGCCTGCTTACGGATATGTGAGCGGACCAGAGCTATGCTAGCAGCAGAGAGTTGAAAAGGCCATTATACGCTCACGTTGGAAATGGAAATCTCTGACGCAGAAGAAATGGGCATAGGAGCAATGTCATGGTCTACAAGGCAAGATGTCCAAAGAAATGTACCTACTCAAGACTCGCGATCGCGCCAGATGCTAGAAAGAAAATTATACGTTTTCTCTTTAACGTTTAGACGGATCTACGTAGATATTCCATAACTCTGCTTTACTTAGGTATCTAACCCCTTTTCACCTTCCCCCTACCACTTTGTCTTCCACACCCCAGGTCCCCCAATACCTACCAACCTACACCATCCCAAGATACCGCGTACGAATCACAGTCCCCTCCTTCGCCCCAGTAACCCCCACACTCACGACCTCGCCAGGCACGATATCCACAAGATTATCCTCAAACCGGACGTCGTCGTCGTCACACTCGAGCGCGACGCCCTTGACGGGGACCTCGGCGTCGACGAGCACAGTACCGCGATCCGCGCTGAGGCGGGCGCGCAGCCGCTGCGGCTGCGGCAGGTGCGCGTACTTCAGGGGCTCGGGCCAGTTGACGTAGCGCGCGAGCCGGGCGCCGTCGGTGCGTTGCACCAGGTACGCGGCAACGACGGCGCGGGAGGCCGGGATCTTGTCCTTCTCTCCATCGTTGGCGTCTCCTTCCAGGAGAAGCTCCGAGATGTCGAGCTCGGCGATCTCGGTCGACCTATTACCTTTCAGGACGAGCGGGTCGGCGTTGAGAGTGTGGCTTGCGACAGTCGTCAAGGTAGCAGAACGACCGGTCTCGACGTCCCATGCAGCGACGACGCAGTCGAGTTCCTCTGAATCGCTAACCGCGAGGCTGCTGGCCCAGACCTCAAGGCGAGTAGCCACGTCGACGCGGACACGTGTGTACGGGTCCCTGGGGCGGCGGTGCACGCGGCGGGCGGCGGCGACGGTGAGGGGTGCCATCTCGCGGCGGACGGTGTAGTAGGCGTGCTTGGGGCGCAGGTGGTAGTCGCAGACGGCCCAGCTGGCGACGGGCCAGCAGTCGTCGAGCTGCCAGACGAGGGCGCCGCCGCAGTACTCGCGCCCGGGCCCCTTCCACTGCCGCCGCCAGAGCCGGTACGCCGACGACAGGCACTCGGCCTGCATCAGCTGCGTCGCGTACACGAACTGCTCGAGCGGGTCCGGCGCGTACCGCATGTTCTCCACCAGGTACAGCGCGATGCGCCGCTCGTGCCCGTCCGCCTTGTTGTGGAAGTCGAGCGTCGACGACTGCGCGTACCGCTCCGGGTCCGCTTTTCCGAGCGGAAGGAACCCGTCGATCGTCTTGATCGACGGGAACGCCTCCATCCCGAACTCGGACACGAACCGCCCGATCAGCTTGTCGAAGTTCTGGTACTTCTCCTGTGTACCGTGCCACACGTTCCATTGGTGGATGTCGCCCACCGTCGGGTCGCGCGTGTCTACCCCTCCCCAGGGGCTTCCAGGGTGGTAGTAGACAGACGGCGTGAGCTCTTGGCAGACGTCGGCGAGTATCTTTTCGTATATGTAGCGTGCCGGAAAGTCGGTCTTAAGCCAGCTCTCGGCGTCTTTGTTTTCTTGCTCCCATGTGAGGTTGACGCTCTCAGCGTACTGGTAGTCCTCGTTGTTGCCTGCGTAGATGACGATGCTCGGGTGGTGTCGTAGCAATTTGACATTCTCCTCCGCTTCGCGCTTAATCGAGTCCCGCAACTCCGGCCAGGCTGGGTAGTTGCCACAGCCAAACATGAAGTCCTGCCATACCATAACGCCGAGTTCGTCGCAGGCGTCGTAGAAGGCCTGTTCTTCGTAGATTCCTCCTCCCCATACGCGGATCATATATTGATTACCGTCCGCCGCCAGCTTGACCCAATCATAGTACCTCTCCTTGCTTATTCGCGGGATGAAATTGTCCGCCGGGATCCAGTCGCTGCCGCCGCAGAAGATGGATATTCCGTTGACCTGGAAGAACAATGACGTTCCAGGCTCTCCTTTCAGAGGCCTCTGGATCAGCTCAACTTTCCTTATACCGATCTTTCTCGATACACTGTCGATGACCTTGCCATCTTCTTCCAACGTAGCCGTGACAGTGTATAGGGGCTGTTTGCCGTAGCGAATCGGATACCATAGTTCCGGTTCTGCAATGGCGATGGAAGCACTCAACCCAGCATCTACTACCTGGCCTGTGATGGGCGTTCCATTTAGTGAGATATCGAACCGGACCTTCGAAGTGCTGCCCTCGATAGAGGCGCTGCCTTCGGTGGGGGCATGACTGGTTATAGTTGCTGCCTTTAAAGATTTATCCACGTCAACGTCGAACCAGAGGTCGGAGATGCGAGATTCGTAGACCTCGAGATGGATCGGCCTCCAGGGGCCGCAGGTAAGTAACGTCGGACCCCAATCCCAACCCTATACACATCAGTCTTGCTTGCTTTAAATCGTAACTCTACCTAGATTGCTCGTCCATCTTCAGACATACCCAGTGATATTGCGCTTTCCGTACGGCCAGCCTCGAGTTGTCGCCGTTCCAGCAGCCCCACTTGTGGTCGGGATACTTCTCGACCAGCTTCCATCCTCGCAGGTAGGCGCTGTCGAACGTGATGACCAGCTCGTTCTCCCCGCCGTCCTTCTCCAGGTGCGCGGTCACATCGACGCGTTCCGGGATGAACATGTTCTCCGTCTCGAGAATGGTAGTCCCGTTCAGCACCACAGTGGCAAAGGTGTCCAGCCCGTCAAAGGCTAGGACCGCCTTCGCAGAGCTCCCAACCGCGGGAGACGCGAAGGTGGTCCTGTAGACCCAGACGGCTTCGCCTACCCATTGCACATCGAGCTCGTTCTTGCCGATGTAGGGGTCTGGGATGAGCTTGTGGGCAAGCAGGTCCAGGTGCACGTTCGTAGGGAACTGGCCGACGGGGAGGTACTTGGCGTCCTCCTTGTCTGCCTGTTTGAACTCCCAATTCTTGTCGATTGGGATCACGGTGCGGGGCTCCATCTGGTGTTGGCGGGGTTGAGGTTGGGGACTGAGGGGAAGAGAAGAGGCGGCTCTGTGAGGATGAGAAGTAGACGACGGAGACAAGGCCAGATTTATATCGAGGTTATCGACCCGACTTAGATCAGAAGTCCTCGAGCAAGCCTGGCTTGACGAGGCATAGTCTTGTCCGTGTTCCATAGACGTCTATAGTTGGGGTGTCGCCGAGATGCTAAGCGACACGAGACAATTAAACGAGGTCGAAACTTGACAAGCCGAATACCTAGAAGCAGCTACTACCGACGATGTTGACCTTGCCCCACGCAAGATCCAAGACAGAGCAACCGGGAACGCGGGGTGACACTTGCCGAAGACACATAGGAAGGTAGTCGGTCAGTTGGTGCTTGGATGCTATGCGGCGTGACGCGCAGGGCTACAAGTTGTGCGATGCGTGATGTGTGTGGCATGTTCATCGTTGCCTCAAAGAGGGCGTCCCGCGGCAGTGCTATCACTAGCCGCCGTAGCCACAGGGGGGGATCGGGGGACTATGCATCGCTAGATGCAGGTACCCCTTGTAGTGCTCAGTCACTAGCTGGCATGGCAAGCTGGGTGTTGGTTCAAGATACACGACTGGCGATCGTACAGCCCCTATAGTTGTACTACATAGTAATCATAGAAGCTGCAACAGTTGGGATCCGCGCCAGTGGTTCCATATCGCGGAGTATACCATTCCGGTCGCCTCATCGAGCTGCCTATAGGTTGTCTAGCCACGTGTAAGACGGGCAGCCGGGAGCGGGAGAGCCCCATCGGAGGTCGACCCGGGTTTGTGTTGCGCGGCATATTTTGGACCGCTTTTATTAAAAGACGTAGAACGGCATTAAGAACCAGAATTCGACACGAAGAAGCCTGGAAGCCTATAACTTACCTAGGCCCCATATGAAATATGCAACTGTATAATCTTATATGGGTCATGCGCTTGACGACGACTTGCGGTGCCCGTACTTCAGTGGACGGCGACCTGCCAAGGCGAAACGGTGGAAGACTCTCTGCCGAAAACCGCGGAGCCTCGCGTCCCAGACGTCAACATCGGGATCGTGCATCGCCCATCAGAGGATGCGGTCAAAAACTTTGCAATGTGACGATACACGCGTCGAAGTATTGAGATATTTCGCTGTTCGGAAAGCTTCAGGCTAGTGTAAAAGTACCTAGCAGGCATATCCAAATTACATAGCATGGCGGAACAAGGAGAAATCTTGCATTACTCTATCAAGTCTTCTAGAGAATCTTAGATGGGAGACACGCATATCTTGCCTCCCAACGCCGTCAAAACCGGTAGGAAAAAGCGAGTGCGCTCGTCCAAAAGGAATAAGAAAAGGGAAAAAAAGGTAGGTATCATCGCAGCGTTCTTGTCGTGCCAGTCCAATCCCATCCATCCAACCCCAGCCCAGGGTAGCTGGCGCTCTCCTCGCCATCGTCATTACGGCCAAACCAAGGGCGTTCTATCACACACACCTCGTCTTTTGCTTCATGACCCCCTCCCGCTATAGCCAGACGTCTTAGCAGCAGTTCCCCCTGCCCCGTCCGCGACTCAGCGTGAACACCTCCTCCCACTCGCGCATGCCCCAGTTCTGGCCCCGGCTCTTGCCCCTATTTCTCCTCCGCCGCATGCCGCCGAGACCGATCTCGTCGGCTGTCATGGAGCTCTTAATGCTGCCGCCATCGCTCGCACCCGCATTCCACATGCCGCCGTCGCCGTACTGGATCCCGCTCATCGGGTCGTCCGGGTCGATCTCGCCCAGCTCGATTTTGGTCAGGATCATGCGCGCAAGCCGCCCAAAGATCTCGTCCACGCCCTCGCCTGAAAACGCCGATACTTCCATCGTCACGGGAACGTTGACGCTGCTCGCCCACCGCGATGCCTCCGTCGTCGATACTTCCCGGCCCTCGGGTGCCACGGTAGCCCGCATCTGCGTGCCGAGCGTGGCCCCGGCACTGGTGCCCACTGTTCCAACGGACGTCGAATACGGCAAAGAAGAGGTAGTACTTGAAGGTGTCGGCGGCGGCAGACTGGTATCGACGAGTGTATCGTTGGCGAGATCTACCTTGTTCCCTACAAGGACCATAGTCAAGTTCGGAGACGCCAAGGCTCGCGCATCGTTGAGGAACGGCTGTAGAGTTCGGAACGAGTTATGCGACGTAAGATCGTAGCATAAGATGGCGCCAGCAGCGCCGCGGTAGTACGATCTCGAAACGGAGCGGAATCGTTCGGTCCCTGCCGTATCCCATAGCTAGTTTTCCATGTCAGCCTATCTCGTTCGGATGATCCCTGTTGTCCCCGTCCTCGTCGGAGGCATTTAGACATAGTAATACCTGCAGCTTGATGCGCTTCCGTCGCGCACCGGTACCGACTTTGATGATCTTGCTTGCGAACTCGACACCGATGGTCTGTGAGGATAGGACTCGCCATTCGTTCTTGACGAAGCGGTGGAGTAGACACGACCTATCGGAGTTGCGACGCTTGTTAGCCGATTATGCGTGATTTGTCGGGACTCGAAGGAGACCATCTCTTGCGGTCGACTCTAGACGTTTCTCATAGCTCTAGACGTCCAGCGCCAATACGAATCATCAGGCAGACGATTGGCAGCACTCACTTTCCGGTTCCGCTCGGACCCAATAGGATAACCTTGGCGAGGTAGTCATACATGCTCCCGAGCTCCTAATGTCGTATCAGCCGCTGCTCCTATTTCCGGTCGCTCGCTGGGGACTCGAAGTCCGTCATCGCATACCTGGTCGCCCGCCGTCCCAGTGCTCTCCTCGCTAGCGCCCGACGAGCGTCGCGGACGCGTCATCTTGTGCGGCTTTTGTGACGGAGGCTCAAGACAAGGACTCTTTTCTGTCCAGCGGCGCAAGCACAAATTTCGCAATATTAGATATCTCAGGTAGGAAACGAGTAAACCACGAGTGAAAAAAAGAAGAGGTGAACAAAAGGCGTCGTCGGGAATAGAATTGGGAGTCAAGAATTCCAGGTTAGGCCGGCCTTACTGTATCG
The DNA here is from genome assembly GCA_022432365.1 of Hypoxylon sp. FL1284. Taxonomy (NCBI): domain Eukaryota; kingdom Fungi; phylum Ascomycota; class Sordariomycetes; order Xylariales; family Hypoxylaceae; genus Hypoxylon; species Hypoxylon sp. FL1284. Next base: position 292,780 of record JAJJXE010000003.1, on the reverse strand, counting down.
ACTATAGGGGATCTAAAACACTAAAGTGAACAAGCATAAGCTCAAAAATAGGCCATGCCATACCTGAAATGCGATAGTTTCAGTTGTCCTTATCAGTAGATTGATCAGCAATTTGAAGAAGGCTGGTGGTGACGTTGGTGTGCTGTCACTGCTTTACGGGGATGGCCCGCCTGGAATAGTAGCGGCATTAGCAGCCTTGGGCACCCCGATCTAGCGAGCTTTAGCAGCCTTGGTACCTAAAGATATGGAGACCTACCCACTATCCCATCTGCTCATGCATGATCCATCTGTCAGATCTCTTAGTCAGCCCGCCCCGGCTTACACCTAAATTGCCGAGGCTTTTCGTTGCATTCGTTGTCGCTTGCTGTCTTTCTTAGCCGAGTCTGTATATGTGAGCTTCTTTCTTTTTTCAAACCAATGTACATGTCTTCGTAATTTTTGCCATTGTAATACTATCTCAGGATGAAGATCCCGGGTAGGACGTTTGTAGTATCCGGCGGGTATGTGTTACGTCTCTCAACCAGTTATCCACGAAAACACGCTGACCCTTAAGCCAGAGCCTCCGGACTTGGCCAAGCAGCCGTCGAGGAAATATGTCGGAACGGAGGCAACGCCGCAGTTCTAGATCTAAATGAAGAGAATGGGGCCGCTGTAGTCAAGAACCTTCCCAGCGGATCTGCCAAGTTCTTCGTCTGCGACGTCTTGGAAACGGACAGCATCGCGGCGGCTGTGAAGGGCATCACGGAATGGGCACAGCAGACCGGCAAGCCGCTCGGCGGTGTCATCCCGGCAGCCGGCGTGGGAAATCCCGCTACGGTATACAACCACACTCATGACCGCGCCGCAAAATACGTAGCTAATGGGGTAACAATAAAAGATCTTGGACAGGAATGCCGATGCCTTTAGCCTGGATGCGTTCGACTTTGTCGTCAACATCAACTTACGAGGCACCGTCGACCTAGTACGGCAATGCCTCGCCCACATAGCCAAGACGGAGCCTGTGGGAGCCGATCAGGAACGAGGCGTGGTGGTCATGGTAGCTTCGGTGGCGGCATTTGATGGTCAAAAGGGTCAGGTCTCTTACGCGGCGAGCAAAGGTGCTGTTGCGTCGATGACTCTGCCCATGGCCAGAGACTTAGCACGCTACGGAATCCGCGTTGTAACTATTGCTCCGGGTGTATTTGACTCGCGAATGACGGCGGTCATGCCCAAGAAGCTGTACAAGGGCTTGGAAGCAATTATGGAGTTCCCGCGCCGGGCAGGTCAGCCTGGGGAGTTCGCCCAGTTGGTACGGCAAGTCATTGAGAATTCTATGCTGAACGGCACCGTCATCAGGTTAGATGGGGGCTTGAGGATGCCGAGCAAGATTTAAGAACACAAGTACTACTGCAGATAACTCGCGAAGTTTGTGTGCCATGGTTTGTGATTCCTAACGCAACGAACTAGCTCTGTCTTCATGTCTCGAAAGACAAAAGGCAAGAGAAAAACAAAAGCAGGATACCATCCATTCGTCAATCCACCCCGTTATCCATCGAGACACACTCATGCGGTGTATCCATCTCAGAGGAGCCGATTGCCCTACTCAAACCATGCCACAATCCATCGTCGAGTCCAACCTTGTATATGCCTCCTTGGGTCGAAGCAAGCAAAGGTGCTGGGCTCAGACGCAAAACTAGGGAAGGTAGAACGGCACACCACCCCGTTAGCGTCTCTCCCTATAAACTCGTACCGAATAGGGAGGAGGGGATCGTTCTCGTGGATCAATGATCCTAGTCGTGTGAGACGGAGCTCGAGGTGCTTCGTCAGGCCGAACCTGGGGCTGCTGCACAGGCACCACGTCACGACGATGGGCGGACTCTCCAGCACGGAAACCCAAATCGCGACCCTGCAAGTATGCCTGGCGGGCGACGGGATCGTCCATATAGACTCGAACGGGGCGGTAGGAGTTGGCCGGAGCCGGAGCACCGGGGCGGCTGCTCATCAGGCGCATGAAGATCGGAGCGGAAACACCGGGGCGGTGCTGGTCGGGCGGCAAGGGCAGAGAGGGCGGAGAGAGAGCACGGCGGGGGGAGTTGGCGCGAGGACGTACGCGGAGCCGGATACGCTGGACTTCCTGACGCTGGCGTTCCTGACGCTGGCGTTCCTGACGCTGGCGTTCCTGACGCTGGCGTTCCTGACGCTGGCGTTCCTCACGCTGGCGTTCCTGACGCTGGCGTTCCTCACGCTGGCGTTCCTGACGCTGGCGTTCCTCACGCTGGAGTTTCTCGCGTCTTGCCGCCACAAGCACCTCGGCCCTGTTTGCTCTGTCGGGCAAGGGTAGCTGACGAACTACATCCAGAGCTTTTCTGGCAATGCTCTGCTTAGCCTCCTCGGCGGTGTCGTAGGAGCGGTTCTCGCTGACCACGGTGCCCATGATATTGACCGAGCACATGTGTCCTCTATCATTCGAGGGTATGAAGACAGGGTTGAAACGTCGGCTCTGGCATTCGTGACTAAGCAGGTAGACGTCACTCTGTCGCGGCGCCTCACTCAGGGGTCGAGAGCGCTGGCGCGGGATGGGCGAGCGACTGCGAGTCTGGATCTGACGCTGGCGCGGGATGGGCGAGCGGCTGCGGGTCTGCCTCTGATGGTGGCGCGGGATGGGTGAGCGGCTGCGGGTCTGTCTCTGATGCTGGCGGCCGCGAGATCGCATGCCGCCAGGGCCAGTGGCGTATCCCGGCATCTTGTTAGTCGCTGCACTGGGGGTGACTGAAGTGGTGAGCTGATTGGACGATATGACTGCTAGCGAGTAAGGCAGACGACGCCGAAATAGAATGAGATCAAGGGGTGAACAGCTACTGCTTTAAGAGGTTAGTTATGACTAATTGAGTAGATATCAAAATACTATTGTTGACTTACAAGATTTGAGAGGCCCTCAAGATCTTAAGGGGGTTTGGCTGTTTACGATAGGGGTCAGCACTTTAAGAGTCTGGCGAAAGGGATCTCAGAAGCCTTGGCTACCCTGAGTAAGATGGTGAAGACGATTCTGGCCGGGTTCCTTCTATAGGATACCAGTAGCGGTCCTAGTATCGATACCAGTCTTATCACTAGGGACAGCACCGGCAGTGTTGTCGGTAATCTTGCTGGCCTAGAGGAGGCCGGCTGTAGAGGATTGGCCTAGATGAGTTGGCGCAAGAACGCGAACATGAGTATTGCGCATGCAACTATTAGAAGGGGAAACCAAAGATAAGTCTTACCTTTAGAATCGTTCTCGTCGCGGTGAAGAAAACGATCGGGCTGTCGTAGGTCGAGGCCTATGACGACACACTTACCAGGTTGATGATCAACAAGTAGTGTTGCGGAGAGTCGCAAGAAAAGAAGCGCGATGTGATCGTGTCGCGTTGACAATGCCACAATCTAAATTCTTCTCGCGTACTAGAGGGTAAAAAGGAAGGGGGGAAAGCAGGTGGTCCGGAGTATGGAAAGGTGACGTTGATGTCGAGCAAGGGGCAACTGCCAGTGACAGCTAGAGTCAACGTGTTTCTCTTCAAGACCTCGTTCGGATCGCGTTCTTACCTGTAGATATTATCTACCTACCTGGGTATCTAGGTAGGTAGGTAATCACTTGATTCGAGAGCCTGATATTTTGCAGCTTATTTTGAAGATGAGGTTGTTTGGTGAGGGTGAGGTTGTTCGGTGAGGGTGAGGCTATTCGGTGAAATTACTCGCTCGGTCATGGTGGAAAGTAAAGGAGAGTGCAGACAAGTTAACTGTTTATATACTAAATCGGCCCGGATATGGGACGCCCTTTAGATATATAGCTCCTAACCTCTATGATATGTCATTAAAGGAACGTTTGAGGATAAAACTAGCACTCATTGACGGCGTATTAGTTTATCTACTTGCCAAGTATCTAGCACGTCGTATCAGTCATCACTGAATACCGTAGCCATCGTCTCCCCCCTTTTCCATCGTAATATGTTCTCTACTTGCTGCTGGTACATGGTCGTGATATTATCCTCTTCGACATAGCCCATGTGCGGTGTTAACACCACTTGGCTTTTTCCCTCTTCTCCCCATCTTGTTGTCCTCCAGTCGTTTTCCTTGGGCAGTGGTTCGATCTCATACACGTCCAACCCTACACCGCGTATCGATCCTTTCCTGGCTATAGCGAGTAAGTCATCATCCACCACGATCGGTCCTCGCGATGTGTTTATGAATAGCGCCGTCTTCTTCATCTTCCCCAGATCATCCGCCGTAATCAAGCCCCTTGATCGATCCGAGAGCACGAGTTGAACGCTGACTACATCCGCCGACTTGAACAGTTCGTCCCGGCTAATCACCTTAAAGGTCTTCTCTCCGTTCTCATCCTCGACGGGTAAGCCAGCAGCGTTGGCCTTTTCGTCCGCGACTTCTTGCGTTAGATTTGTGCTCCAAGCTACGATCTTCATCCCAAAGGCTATGCTCATGATCCTCGAGACCGAAACCCCCAACCTACCGAGGCCGATAGTACCAAACACTTTGCCGGCCAGCCCGGTCGCGTACGTGGTCTGCCAGCCACCTGACTTCATAGAAGCGTCATCTTGAGGGATGTCGCGGGCGAGTGCCAGGATCAGGGCGACGCAATGCTGCGTTGTGCTGTCGGGGCTGCGCTTTTCTGCTATGGTCCCGGCTACCGGGACGCCACGCGCAGAGCATGCCTTCACATCGATCGCCGCGTTACGACCGCCGGTCGTGAGAAGCAGCTTGAGATTTGGAAGTCGGTTGATGAGCTCAGCCGGAAATGGCGTTCGCTCTCTCATAGAGCCTGGGGCCCTTTGTTAGACCCCGATCAACGAAATACTCAGAGGCCTCTTACTGATGATGTCGAAGGGCTCGAGACGCTTTACCAATGCATCTTTGGCGTCTTGGGGCGTGTCGGGGTGGTTATAAGGCAACAACGTGTCAGGAAGCGTCGTTACCTCATAGCCGGAAGATCGCAGTTGGTCAAAGGGGGATTCGGACAGGTTCTGGTAGTCGTCAAGGATGGCTATCTTTGGCAAGGCCATGGCAAGGCTGGCAATCTGGTCACGGTTACAGGTATTCTAGTTGGAGTCAGTTCCAGAGATGTGCTCTCGCTCGCCATCAATGGTGGGAGGAAGACATGCCGAGCGGAGAAGATGACGCCTTCGGCATATCTTACAGTCTCCGCTTGAGCCGGGCACTGTCTTCCGGTACCGACGATACCCGTCCTCCGGCTTCGGTTTGGTTTCGCGTCCGAGCAGGCCGTCGACTACTAATCAATAAACATTTATAAATTGAGAGTTGACAATCTATTTTGGAGAGTGCTAAGCTTTGGATATGTGTTTAGATGTTTAGTGGTAAAATGGCATAAAAACGACACCAAAGGAATTCATCGCCTGTTGCGCTTCTTCCATTCCCTGAACAAACCCTTTTCTATTTCATTCTCTTCAACTTAGTTTCAAAAAATTACATAGCTTTACCATACTGTATGACGCCTGATAAGGAGATCTATAAGGTCTCCTTGTATCAATTGGTCTCAATCTGAATATTGGTTGACTCAGGAGTTCAATACGATGTGTTTAGTAATAGCTACGTGGTTATACGTGTCTTTTTTTGGTCACACTGCTGACTCTTTACGTAAAGACTCCATTGTTTTAATTCTGAAATACTAGATACGTTTAAGTCTTGTCTTGTTTCTGTTGACGCGGGCCACGTACTCCGGTGCAAGCATAAGCGTCAATAAACTCAATTGATATCTAACAACAGCACAATGACCCAGCTAGCCCAGTTCAACATTACACTACGGTATACGATGTACAGCGTAACACCGCCAACTCAAGACTAAAACTATGAATGCTGATAGAATGCTTTTGTTCCCATAAAAAGGCTTACTGAAGTTTGACAGTTGAAAGGACAACTTGGAAGGAAGAGCTGCTAAAGAGAGCAATGAGACAAAAGGTTCGGCTTCTGTGAAACCTGGCCAGGGAGGACAAAGAATATATACTCATATAAGCTCACTATACAGAACGTCAGCTTCTTACCTAGCTCAGCATAACACTCCATCACCACACAACATAACACATCATGACACTGAAAGCAACAGGACCCGAGAACGAGTCCCTCGTGATCTACCTCAACCATCTGCTAACCAACGAGCTGCCGGCCAAGTTCCTGCAGATCGAGCCCTCGGACCGGGCGGCCGCGGAGGCGAAGGACCGGGTCTACGAGATCTACAAGCAGAAGCAGCCGAGCTTCGCCGCGGCGTCGGGGGAGCTGGCACCGGTCTTCGGCCTCGGCGACGACTCCGTGGCCAAGCAGCGGGCGCAGGGCCTGTTCAAGCACGCGGCCTTCCTCGACGCGTACGCCGAGTTCACCGAGGGCTACCTGCGGGGGCGCTGGGACCTGCCGGTGGGCGGGTGGCGCGAGGTGCACCGGCTGTTCCACCGGCACCGCAAGGGACCGAGCTGGAGCGATGCCGACGCCGTCCTTGACCGGGCTGCGTGGAACGTCGACCACTACTACGCGCGGTTCGTGATCCGCTGCCTGGACGCGATCCTGCAGGAGCAGGAGCAGAACTCGGCGTCGTGGCTGCAGGAGGCGACCGTCTGCGACGGCTGCTTCGTGCTGCTGCACGCCCTCATGTACCTGCAGCTCGAGACGATGCGCGACTACAAGAAGCACGCCCCCGCCAAGGACCGCATCGGCCACGTCGCCGGCGCGTGGAAGGCGAAGATGGCTAATCTGGGCGCGTAGGATCGCGTCGTGGAGGTGAAGCTATCGGGAGCCTTTGGACGCACGCGGCTGTAAGTGAGGGACGTTTGGTTTTCAAGGGTTTATACATAGACGCATAATATACTGTTAGACTTGAATCTTTATGCACCTCCTACCTCCTACCGACATATGTGCATAGTAGTAAGCTGTAGACCTACATCTCCATATCTCCGTAGATCTCCGCAGATTCCCGGGTAGCCGGGTACTTCTGCATCTCATACGCGAGTCTAGATGGCAGGCGGCAGACAAAGAGGCGAAGAGGCGAAAAGGGGGGAGGATGGAGGATGGCAGGGACTAAATGTAATTAACTCGGCCAATCAGGAACTTGGATCTCTGCTCCATGCTCCGCAATTAGCCGTTCTCGGTTCTAGAATAAAATCCGTTAAGACTTACTTCCCTTTTATCTATTTTTATTATTATTATTTTTTCCCAATCCCATCTGCCGTGGGTTCGTCTCTCGCTCTCTCGCTCTTTCGCTTCAAGGCTCCGAATGAAGGAGCATTACCAATTCCTTTCTCCTAAACGACCCGAATTTCGCATTTGAACCCAGCTAGAAAGCCTATTAATATATGCTTCTGCTCGAGGAAGATGGCAGCACCCACTTGGGTCCTCGGAGATAAATCCGTTTACATCTCCTTGGGCTCCACAATGCTATTTCTTTTCTCCTGAGTCCTGAACAGTAGTCTCGGTAGTAGAGCTGGTTCCTCAACCTCCAAGTGCATATTCGTAGATATATTTTTTTGCATCTTCCATTGAGCTGAGGACGGAGCCAATCGTTGATCTGCTTCACCGGGGGACGCGCGGTACCGCCGAACTCGGTCTCCGACCCTAGTCTCGCTCTGTTCGTGTTAATACGGATCATGAGTCTAGCCTAGCTTAGCTCTAGAAGCCGGTCTTGTCCTTCATCTTAACGTTGCAGCGAATTTTCCACCGACATATCTTGGAAGTCGCCCGCCTCCCCTCCAGCCCAGCAGTGTCTACCCTCGTCCTCAGCTGGAAAAATTCGCGAACTAATAGATTGGCGAATATCAAGAAGCGCCACCGGCAGCAGACGACATGGCGAGCCGCGACGACGAGAAACTCGACGACCTGGAACGGGGCGCAAAGCCGTTCAGCCATGACGCCTTCGAGAGCTCCACCGTGAGCACGGCGCGCGAGGAAGAAGCCCAGAGGGACGGGGGAGCTGCCAATGCTGCTCCCGTCGCCACCGACGAATCAGAGAAGCCGTCCAACGTCACGCCCGCAGCCGAAGCAGCAGCTGCCGCCAAGGATGACGAGCCCGAGGCGGTGCGGACTAAGTGGGAGACAACGCTGATCGTGCTCGCGCTCTGCTCGGCGCTGTTCCTCGCCGCCCTCGATGTCACCATCATCACTACTGCTATCCCCACCATCACCGAGCAATTCCGGTCGCCGGCCGGCTACACATGGATCGGCGCGGCCTACCTGCTGGCCAACAGCGCCACCGTGCCCAGCTGGGGCAAGATCAGCGACATCTGGGGCCGCAAGCCCGTGCTGCTGGCCGCCGTCGCCATCTTCTGGATCGGCTCGCTCATCTGCGCCCTGAGCATCAACATCGGCATGCTCATCGCCGCCCGCGCCATCCAGGGCGTCGGGGGTGGTGGTATCGTCGTCCTGGTTAATATCTGCGTCGGTGACCTCTTCTCCATGCGCAAGCGCGGCATGTACTACGCCTTCTTCGGCATGGTCTGGGCCATCGCATCTGCCATCGGCCCCATCCTCGGCGGCGTCTTCACCTCCAAGGTCACCTGGCGCTGGTGCTTCTACGTGAACCTGCCCATCAGCGGCGTCGGCTTCTTCGTCCTCCTCTTCGTCCTCAAGCTGCACAACCCCAGGACACCCGTCCGAAAGGGTCTGGCAGCCATCGATTGGATGGGCAGTCTGCTCATCATCGGCGGCACGCTCATGTTCCTGTTTGGGTTGGAATTTGGTGGTGTCACCTACCCCTGGAACTCGGCCCCGACGATATGTCTCATCGTGTTCGGTGTGGTCACGATCGGTGTGTTTATTGCCGTCGAAAAGTGGTATGCCAAGTATCCTGTGATCCCGCTCCGGCTGTTCAAGTTCGGGAAGAACATCTCTACTTTCGGTGTCTGCCTCGTCCACGGCCTCGTCTTCATATCCGGGAGCTATTACTTGCCGCTGTACTTCCAGGCCGTACTGGGCGCATCCTCCCTGCTCTCGGGTGTCTATTTGCTGCCCTACGTGCTCTCGCTCTCGTTCTTTTCAGTCGGCTCGGGTCTGTTCATGAGGAAGACGGGCAAATACCTGCCTGCTATCATCTTCGGCATGTTCTTCATGACGCTTGGTTTTGGTCTATTCATCGACCTCGGTGCCGAGGCCAATTGGGCCAAGATCATCGTATTCCAGATCATCGCCGGTGTTGGCGTCGGGCCCAACTTCCAGTCGCCCCTAATTGCTCTGCAGACTACTGTGGAGCCGAAAGACATCGCTGCCGTGACATCCACATTTGGTTTCGTGCGACAGCTTGCGACATCCATTTCCGTCGTGATCGGTGGCGTCGTCTTCCAGAACGGCATGGAGAGGCAGTACCCCACGCTCCTGGCCCAGCTCGGCCCAGAGCTGGCCGGACAGCTGTCAGGCGGGAGCGCAGGCGGCAATGTCGGCCTCGTAGCCTCTCTTCCCGGCAATCAGGGCGCCATAGCCCGGGCGGCTTACTGGAACAGTCTGCGAGATATGTACATCATGTACACTGCTTTTGCCGGCGTGGGGCTTCTCATGAGCTTCTTCATCAGCCAGAGGAAGCTCAGCAAGGACCACCAAGAACACAAGACGGGTCTGCAGAGTCTGCGGAAGAATGGCGAGGACAGTAGTCCGTCATCTACCGAAAAGTCTGGATAAAAGTTCCGAATAGCAAGATGGCTTGGGTTTTTGGAAAAGATATTTTGCATAATTAGAGCGCGGAACATCATTGGATAGGTCATGAGCATATTGGAATCACGTAGACGAGAGATGATACTTGGGACAATATAGATGATTTATCTGTCGGCATTCCGCTCTGTCGGTCAAAAGACAAAACCACTCGATGACGTGTGCGCTACACAAGGTAATACTCTACTCTCCCTCGCTCCCCCACCGGTCGTCCGATCCTCATCCTCGCCATGCCATTATGCACCACTCCCTGTCGAGAAACTCAAGCCCAAAGATCAAAGGAGTCGTCGAGGCCTAGCATTCTCCATAACCATGTTATTGAATACACGATGAAGAGGACGATGAGCACCACCACGGAGCACATGGCCGCTAAGAAAATGCAGATCTCAAGGGCAAAGACCAGAAACCGTCTCAGGGGCCGCAAATCCCAACCGTCCCTCTTCGTTCCCTCTGCTTGTCCTCTTCCTCCTCCTCGCTGCACCTTGACGTCGGCGGACATGGAGCGGCGGGGCGGTAGCATCCCCCGCGGCTGCGGCTGCTGGCCACGGGGTGTGTATGCCGGGGCCGGTAACTCGATGCTGCCGGTTGGTTGGGCTGCCGGCTTGCTGTTTTGCGCCTGCTTCTCTGATGACATGGCTGCGCGCTGTCCGGTATTGTTGCTAGTGATTTGTGCTGGTGTGGTCCTTGATGAGGATGATGATGATGCCATTCCGGTTGATTTCTCCGTGGGAGGAAAGTTCTCGACTTGAGGAAGACGTTATCTCTTAACTTCGGGTAGCTATCTCCCCAGCCCTGATATTAACTTTCTAGGGGTTGGGGCGCGGCTTTGCGCCAAACTCTTTCTTCGGACGAGGTCATTGCCCGAGCTTCAGTTCCCCCCCCCCCCCCCCCCCCCCTGAAAATAGGTACCGAGGCATTATCGCAGACTGTGCTTCAGTGAGATCCATCACTGCAAAACATCTACTCGGGAGGCAAGGAGGTAGACAAGGAAAGGCAAGCTTCACGATACTTTAAGTCTCGCCCTCGCGTAAGAATTTGATTTCGTTTGTTCCACTGTCTATTTCTCGGGGCTGCTGCCGTGTATTGAAATCAACGACCTGATAAACACAAGTTGCCTTCTATCCATCTAAACTAGCCTTCTTATAAACAGAAACGAAGCATCTTGTTTTGTTCCCATCCGACTAAGATTCTCTCTATCGTGTGTTGTCTAAAGCTCCCTGGGCGGGTATATGCTTCTATTTTTGTTGCTTTTTGATACGAATCGCTAAACGCCTTGGTCAAATCAAACCAACAAAAGAGAACCTTCATAATTCCGATAGCTCTTGTCCAACTCCTTGCTCTTGACCTGTCTGGACAGGTCGCGTATCAGCAATCAGGTACGCTGACCGGGATGTTGAGCGGCACGCTCGTAGCCAGGCCGCTGAGGCTCGTCTCCTTGAACTCGTTGCGCATGCCCTGGGCCGTGACGCGCATGGCGCGGATGGCGTCGTCGAGCCGGACCTTCTGGGTGCCGGCCTCGCTGCTGAGGGCCAGGTTGGCGCTCGAGATGGCCTTGATGGCGCCCAGCGCGTTGCGCTCGATGCACGGCGCCTGCACCAGCCCGCCGATCGGGTCGCACGTCAGCCCCAGGTTGTGCTCGATGCCGATCTCGGCCGCCTGCTCGATCGTCTCCGGGCTCGCCCCCATGCACGCCGCGAACGCCCCCGCCGCCATCGAGCACGCCACGCCCACCTCCGCCATGCAGCCGCCCTCGGCCGCCGAGATGGTGGCGCCTCGCTTGTACAGCATGCCGATCGCCGCGGCCGTCAGGAGGAAGGTGAGTATGTCGCGCTCGGGATCGTCGCTGACGAATTCGACGGTGTACTTTAGTACGGAAGGAATGATACCCGCCGCTCCGTTGGTCGGCGCCGTCACGATTCGCCCGCCCGCCGCGTTCGTCTCGTTGACGGCTATTGCGTAGACAGCCAGATAGTCCATGGCAGGGAACGTGGTACGGCGAGCGGGGGACGGCATGATGGGATGATAGACCGAGCCATGTATACGAGGAGGTCCTCGCTTTCTGAACGTGCCGGTCTGGCTTAATGCCGTCGTCGTCGGTGGTTTCGACGCTCTTTTGGTACCTGAGTCCCCGGGCAATGTTCCGTCGGCGTCGTTCTTTGGCAGAGATAGCCGATCCTGCGAGTTGGTCGTCCCGGTGTTCTGAGTAGAGGTGGGATAGAGGCCTCTCGTCAGCCGCTTGTACAATGCTGGCGCTCGTCTATGAAGCTTGAGCGAGCCTGGTAGGGTTGTATCCAGAGGTGCTTGGACGCCTTCCAGAATGCTCTTATCCATGACCTCCCATATGCTCATAAGTTTCCTGAATATTTCGTCATCTGTGTATCCATGGCTTTTCTCATTCTCGTATACCAGCTGGGCAATAGTCAAATTATGCTTGTGGCACAGTGCCAGTAGACTACGCGCGTCGCGGAACAGATAGCGAGGCTGTTGGGAGGTGGCTTCTGTTTCCGGCGCTGTCGCAGTGACAGAGGAGGCTGCGTCCGGACCGGACTCTCTCAACATAATTGACTCTTCGGCAGGATTTCCGTCCTGGGACTTAACTTCGGAGCCAGTCCGACGATCTCCAGCGGCGTCTGCTCGCCTTATCTCTTTGTAGAACAAGTTTTCAGCCAAGTCAGCGGGGTGACCACCGGCCGCATCAGTTTGCAGCTCTGTAGCATCAACCGAAGTTGTTTCCAAAGCCTGGCTTGCTGCTGCTGCGCTGGCGGCAGTTGATAGGGCACCATTGACGACGAAGCCGCCGCCCACGCTGAAGAAGTCGTTGGTGGCTAGCATCATTCCCTCATTGTCGAACACCATGAAGCGCATCCCGTTGCTGTGTAGAGGCAGCTTCTTACCCCATTCCCACTTGAAGTCTTTCTCGTAGTCAAAGTCGATCTCCCTGCCTTTTCCTTCTGGAAGCCCGTGGCCTAGGTATAGCTTTTTGTCCTGCTTGATCTGTGTGAATCGGGACGGCACATAAGAGGTATCAACCGTCTCTACATTGGCACTCTCAAGACCCAGAAGCAGCGCAGATGGTGTCATACTAATGAAGAAAGAATCAATGAATTGTCCCTTGAACGATATTCCTAACTTGCTCCCAGGGTCTGGCTCTGAAGAAGGTGCTAAGCAGGGTCACAGGCTTGTTTGAGCGGAGAATGGGAGGATGAAGAAGACTACTTACTGGCCTTCTCCCGTGAGCGCAAGAGAACCGTAGATTGAGATGCGTATCTTGTGCACCTTGTCCAGCAAGCCGGCTTCTACCAGATCAGCCACAAAGATGCCCCCAGCACGCATAGGGCCGACAGTGTGGGAGGAGGAAGGGCCGATGCCGATAGAGAAAAGATCAAAGGCAGATATGACGGCGTGCTCATGGTCGGCTTCGCTGTAGGTTCCCGATTCGGGGTCTTCGTTGCCATCCGAGTTCGACGCAGTGACGCTGAGGTGTCGAACTCGCGATGGGCCTGTTGAAGGCTCTAAGGCTCGTCTCCATTGGCATCGTCTTGTCACGATCGCATTAGCTGACCATCTTGTCGTCAGCTGTTGGGACGCGATGCCGACGGCACTGCGAAGCAGGTTGAGCTGCTTCACCGCCGCGCGGCTCATTGTGAGATTCCGGTGCTAAGAATAATATGTAGGTGTGGAAAGAAATGAGGAACTGTCATACTAAAGGAAGAAGATGTTGAGATAAAAAAGATTTGCCAGACTCCCTTTAGCCAATTGATACGAATACGAGTCAGCAAGACGAGAGATAATGGCCTTTATTGAGGTATCCGTGTCTTACACAAGCCGTTTTGCGAGTTACATGTTGCGCTTTTGCCAGCAGGCGCACGATCCAATGATAAGAGAGCCATTTCCAAAAACGAGTGTTTGGGACTAATAAAAAGTGACGTTTGCTCTGCGGCCCCGAAGATCTACAATGTACATACATGGGCGGTGGGGTATCCCGCTTCAATGGAATTCTCGAAGGGTTTCCTGGATATACCCGGCTGCTTGGGACACGGCATGTGAATAAGCGGTGAGGCCGTCTGATCGTATTCGATATCGTGGTAGGATATCGCCAATTCCACCCCTCTTGAGCATGTATATTTAGATACATACCTGGGTACCTCCTAGGAAGTACATGTAGACAATACGATGTGATATGTCTTCGCGTGCGCTAGGCCTACCGCCCGAGATCATCCTGCTGATCAGAGAGACTAAGAAGTTTTCACAGCTCGATATAAATCGTCCCGTGGCCCTTCAGCATAGCATTCGGGCTTGCCAGGCAACCTTTCCGTACCTGGCCATGCGCGTTATTGTCCAAGCCGACCCAAAGCAACCCATTGGCCTGACCAGACTATGCCGGTGTTATGGGCACCGCCCCTTTTAGGGCTTTGACTAAATTCGGCCGGCTTATCTTCAAGAACTTGGATTTGCCCTTCCACCACCCATCGCATTTCTCACCTGACGGGTGGGCTCGATGAAAGGGACACCAGAACTTATCGTGGTCCTCGGCATCGACGTGTAGGGACGTCTTCGGGATCCTGGTGTCTCCAAGGAAGTTCACAAAGGTCTGAAACCAGGGCTTCGTGATGAAGAGGGGCGCCGTGATGACCTGTCCCTTTCCCTTCCCGGAACCGACGCGGACGTCGCAGTACGTGTGCGACTCGTCCCAACCCCAGAACTCGTTGCCAGGAAAGCAGCTTCCAATCTCTATGCGCAGATGCTGCAGCCTTCCCTTCTCAGCCATATCACGCAGCGCGGTGCATAGCCCGTCGATGATGTATGCTTTCTCTCTCATGGTGAACCTGACCCTCAGAGTATGTACGTGCTGCCGAGCAGACACCCGAGAGAGGGTCCCTGCCAAGAAAGGATGGAGGCTCTCCCCGAGCTGTATGCTATCGAGTGAGACATGGTGGTAGAATTGTGAAGCAGCTTCCGAGTATATTTGCTGGCAAGACAGGAAGAGGTGGAGGATGTCTTGATGAAGATATTCCGTGCTTAGGAGAATGATCTCGATGATGTGATTTCTGAGCTCGGGAGGGAGGTCCAAAAACCGAAATGGCCCGTTTCGCCGTTTCGTGGAAACCTTTGTTGTTCCTGTTGGCTTTGGGCGGAGAGCAATAGATCTGCTACCGAACTTGCCCATGGCTTTGTCGACGGCGATCCACCAGCTCGGTCGTCCAATCCGCCGTGTCCGTCATCAACAGTGTTTTGGGATTAAGCAGGTATATCTGCCAACATGTGACTATGCTAGATAGGCATTTCTTATAAATGGTACGATATTCCAGTAGCTTGACGGTATAGTATTGTGTACTCGGGGTTGAATATATAGATTGCGGATGAGATGAAGCAAGGTCGAATATGTCGGTGTCAGCCCCTTACTGAGGTCATGTACTTTGTACAGTTTTACAGGTCGACATTCCGTAATGCGACCACGGCACCGCGGCCGCGTCGTCTAGGCCCTAAATGCCCCCTGGCTCCCTGCCTCCCCCTAAACCGCAGCAGGTCAGACCCACCCACCAGTTCCGAGACCCTGAATTCTCGTAAAGTGCATCCACTCGACTCTTTAACTTACTATACTGGAAAAATATCGGCTACATTATGCCCCTTTACACACCACGACTATCGTGATGCTGAGCAGTACGTCGTCGCTATCGAGAGCTTTGAAATCCTTTCCCATGTCGTGACATAGGTGTACATCTGTGCACTTGATTTAGGCGTATCTTGTCTTTTCCCCTCGCCCTCCCTCCCCTTCGTCCGCCATGGGTGTCTTCTCTTTTCTCCGATCCACCTACGATCTCGACACCCTCGACACTCGCTTTACGAACTCGTCCTCGACGCCCTACAAGACCGTCATCGAGTCGCGGGGCGATGCGGCCGCAAGCAAGGAACGCGCTGCCAAGTGGAATACCAGAGGCCAGCCGTCGCGATGGAGAACCCCCGAATTCTACCTCTACTACTTTATCCTCTCCTTCGTCATCCCGTACATGTTCTGGGTAGCCTACGATGTCTCGAGACGTATGCCTTCACTTTCCGTCTAAGTGCTACGCACCCTTCGAACATTGGTTAATTCCTCATGCAGCGTCGGACCCTAGATACAAGAAGTACGAGCGCCTGCTCCGGCCAGGATGGATTCCGGGGCGCAAGATCGTAGGCTCCCTTACAAATCCAGATACGGCCGTGTGCTAATCACCTACCCCTCGTGAAGGACGCCTCCGACTCCCAGTACAATACCTTCCGATCCAACATACCGTATATGGCCGCGCTCCTTCTTCTACACCCCCTCCTCCGCCGATTGTACAATGCGATTGCGTATCCCGTGAAAGCAGCAGGCCAAGGAAGTCGGCCTACCCCCGAAGAGGCGGACCAGAGGTTGAACCAGCGCGCGAGCTTCGACTTCGGCTTTGCGCTCGTATACCTGGTCGCGCTACACGGCGTTTCCGCTTCTAAAGTCTTACTCATCCTCTACGCCAACTACCAAGTCGCGACGACTCTGCCGCGGAAGTATGTACCGGCCGCGACGTGGGTTTTCAACATCGGTATCTTGTTTGCGAACGAGCTATGCAAGGGCTACAAGTTCGGTGACATGGCCGCTTTAATCACCGGCCCTCCTGTCCCGAATTCTGTCCTCGACTCGGGCTCTACGTTGGTCTCGTGGGGGCGATGGCTTGACAGTTACCGCGGCCTCATGGGCCGCTGGGAAATCCTCTTTAACATCACCGTCTTGCGACTGATCAGCTTCAACCTAGACTATTACTGGAGTCTGGATCGCAGGAGCTATAGTCCTCTCGAGGTGAGTCCTGCGTGCGCTATTATCAACATGTCTTGAACCTCAAAAGAAGAAGAAGAGAGAAGTAAACGTTGCTGATGGTCCTAAGAAGAAACAAATCGACCCGGCCTCCCTGAGCGAGCGCGATCGCGTAACCATCCCGGCGCAGGCCAAGGACTTCTCGTTCCGGAACTACGTGGCGTACGTCATCTACGCGCCGCTGTACCTAACGGGGCCCATCATCACGTTCAACGACTTCGTGTCGCAGCTGCGGTACCGGCCGGCGAGCATCGAAGCGGGGCGGACGGCGCGGTATGCGGCGCGGCTGGCGCTGTGCCTGCTGGCGATGGAGGTGATCCTGCACTACGACTACGTGCAGGCGATCTGCAAGGCGGCGCCGGACTGGGGCTCGTACTCGGCGGCGCAGCTCAGCCTGCTGAGCTACTTCAACCTGCACCTCATCTGGCTCAAGCTGCTGCTGCCGTGGCGGCTCTTCCGCCTCTGGGCGCTCGCCGACGGCGTCGACGCGCCCGAGAACATGATGCGCTGCGTCAGCGACAACTGGAGCACGCTCGCCTTCTGGCGCGCCTGGCACCGCTCCTTCTACCGCTGGTCCCTGCGCTACATCTACGTGCCGCTCGGCGGCTCGGGCTTCCGCACCGCGCGCGACGCCGCGCGCTCCGTCCTCACCTACGTCCTCGTCTTCACCTTCGTCGCCCTCTGGCACGACATCCAGCTGCGCCTGCTCGTCTGGGGCTGGCTCGTCGTCCTCTTCATGCTGCCCGAGATGGCCGCCCGCCTCGTCCTCTTCCCCCGCGCCCGCTGGGAGGCCCGCCCCACCGCGTACCGCATGCTCTGCTGCCTCGGCGCCGTCGCGAATATCTTCATGATGATGGCCGCCAACCTCGTCGGCTTCGCCGTCGGCGTCGACGGCCTGCAGAGGATCGTCGCTGGTATATTTAGGGAATTTTCCGGTATGCTGATCCCGTCTTGAACCACTCCTTTTGTTTGTCCTGCGAGTTCGTTCATGCTAACCCCGAGGCGCTCAGGGTTCTGTTTTATTATCAGCGCCTCCATGGTCCTTTTCATCGGCGTTCAGGTCATGTTCGAGGTTAGAGAGTCAGAAGCGAGACGAGGCATCAACCTAAAGTGTTGATCTCGGCGCGGCGCAGTTTTTCTATACTGCTTCGTTGAGCGTTGGCTTTGCACATATCATAGATCTCACGTTTATACATATTCTACTGTATGATCAGAGAGGTAGACATCTGTATATCTATTTGTCTCCTGGCTAGAATTATTAATGCCATGTCATGAACAACGCCTCCCAATGCCTGATTCGTGTACGCTATGTTGAAATGCCACCAGCTCGCTCGAGGGTATCCGTGAAATGACCAATATGCTTCGAAAACGCCTATATCCATGCAACCTCTTTAGAACGTCCACTTTCCCCAAGCCAGGAGAGAGAAATAAGGAGTCGACTGTGTGCCCTTTGATAGAATTACTTCCTCTCGGCCATGTAGCTAGCAGTGCTCGGGTCGTGCGCTTCTAGCTCGACCTCCTGTGTTCTCGGGGCGGTGAACTTGCCCTCCCAACCCATCTTAACCTCGGTAACCCAGCAGCGAACCCACAGGGCGCCCTTGACGATGCCAAAGATGATTAGCGTGGCGATGCCGATACCAAGCACGTAGGCCGCGACGAGCGAGTGCGCCTTGGTCGGGTCGAGGAAAGGGTAAACATAGAAGCCCTTTGTGGCGCGGGTCAGGTAGGCTAGGGCCAGGTAGAGCGCGAGGACGACAATAAGCCAGAGGGCGTGTATCCATGGCGGAGGCGCGACGCGGGAGACGATGATCTCGAAGAGGGCGAATATGCTGTTGAATGCGTGCTGGCTTATGTTCGACCAGGCGTCGTACTCTGTCGGGAACCAAGCCGAGCCGTAGTCGTATAGAATTGCCCAGTACACAATCGTAACGAGGAAGGGGTACGTCGTCACTGTTGTGAAGAACACAGCGTGAAGGGCCTGTAGCAGGCGGGGCAGCCTATCGAGGAGGGCCACTGCGTATCGCGCGTAGGTGAAGGTGTGTATGGCCGCGACAAGGAAGTAGAAAGCGATGCCCCAGTAGGTGAGCACCGTGAAGAACGAGAAGTTCTTGCGCGCAGCGACGCACCCACCCAGGTCGACATGCGCGCACTCATAGCCGAGGTTGAAGATGAGGGTGACAAAGGCGTAGAGTGACTGTAGATGGTCAGCAAAAGGTCGCCATGTGGAGAATATCAGGTCTCTAGATGCACTTACGATGATAGCTCGTACAGCAAAGAGCGTGTACGGGCCGAGCAGCCAACTCGTCTCGAATCGATGAGACGGGTCCCAGGGCCCAGCGCCGAGTGAGAATGCGCGTGGTACCTTCATTTGGGCTGCGAATTATTTTGTGACTCTTTTTTTAACAGAATTGGAAAAAGAAAAGCGTCGTGGATCTGCGTCGCGATAGGTCTGCGTTGAGAAAGATCAGCTTTGGGGAAGAGCTGAGTCGCGACGGGACAAGTCTAGATGCTAAACTGGTATCGAGAAAAGAATTCGGTTTATATATATAAAAAAAAACAAATGTACATACCGCAGGTATCTCGCATACAGAGGTACCTCAAATAAAATTGACCTCAGGTCCGTCGCAAATAAGAGCTGCGACTACTCGCATTCGGTTAACTATCCGCATGTAGGTATGATAGCGCATGCAAGGTCTTATTGAAGCTAAAGCTCCACCCCGAAAAAGACACGGTGCTAAGGAAAGTACCGAGGCTCGTAGCAAACATTACTGCATCGCATCAAAGCACCTCCGAATGGCAAGAATGGATTTCTCATCATGAAACTGAACTGCCTTCTCTCGTAATGACTAGAATTATTTCGACAGCAAATGAGCAGCTGCATGCTTGATATCTTAATGTCCCTAAACTCCGACCCGGTTTTGAATTCCATAAATGCATCGCTATGCCGCTAAGCTGTTCCCTTATCGTACATCTGCACATATGCCCCCGTTACCATTATGTACTACACTAGGGTAGACAGGTCGGCTGGTAATCTTGAATAAAGAGAAAAGTCTGTTCGAATTGTATATCTTTGAGAGGCATACTCGGCGCATTGGTCCCGACTATCGTCGTGGTTGTCGAGGTTGTGTAGTCTCAGATCTTAGCTCATATTATATATGCGAGTAAAATTGGGGTTCGATGATTTGCAGGGTGTTACGATCGGATATACCAAATATGGCAATTCGTTCGCTAGATCGTAAAGGCGACAGATCCCATCTAAATGAAGCCGCCAGAGTTGAATGGCGCAGGGAGCAAGGCAAGCTCCAAGACTAATCCAGCCAGACATTGCGTGTCTCGACCCGTCTCGCATAAGCCATCAAGGTCCACGGCTGGCCCCTGTTTTACATAGTAGACCCTTAGTGTCTGTCGATCGCGAATCGCGGATCAACTCAGGGACCACGTATTCAGATCTTGCCCCTCGTCAAAAATGTCGTCCATATATGCTCGAGATCGCCGAGTTCAATATTGGATGTCAAGTCTAAAGCCATCTTAACCGCGTCATCGATAACGCCTGTTGGGATCCGGGAGTCGTTTGCCGTCTAGAAATCTAGGGCTTCGACCATGGTTATACGAAACAGGAGCTTGCTGAGCCCTCCGGGCTTCGAATTCCGCTCGTTCTTCCTCGTCCAGTGAAAATGCCTTCTTAAACCACCCGAACGCGCTTCGCTTCTTCTTCAGCTTCTTGTGTTCCGGGTTGAGCGTCGTCACGTTGCTCAGCATACTCATCCCCATCGACGACGGCTGGTTTCGCACATGGTTGCCATAAGCATGTGTGCCCGCCGTCCACGGTCGCTGCTGGAGCGGAGAGTGAGGGCTTGCCCGCACCGGGAAATAGTGCTGCTGATCGGACCGCGGAGAAGGCACCGTTGTAGGAAAGTTTGGCGGTGGCAGCTCGGCCATGTCACTACTCTCGGCGATCGATCGAACAGGTGGCCGAGCCTCATTATCCGAACCATAAGCTGAGTCCGGACCTTGGTAGATACGCGAAGGGTTGTACCGGGGAGATTGTTGCTGCGCAATCGGACACTTCGGTTTTTGGGCCTCCGTCATATTTCGAGGGGGCACCTGGATAGCCTCGGGCAGGTTGCTGCCTTTCAGCGACAGTCTCTCGCGTAGAGATGTTCGCTTTGGTTGCTCTTCCTGTCTTGGTGTGGACACTGGCGCCGGCGATGGCTTCGGCTCATCTTGCACCCTTGGCGAAGGGATGGGTGCCGGCGGCAGGGGAGTATAGGTACGGGGCTGCAAGATATAGAGGCCTTCGTCTACCCGAGGATCCGCCTCCTCTGTCGCACTGTCTGATTCCGGTTCCGATCCAGAATCATTCCTGGCAACTACTATCGTCTTTGGAACGCTGTCCGCCTCCAGCTCTACTGGTTCCATTGGCTCTACCGGGAAAGCATATTGAACAAGCATCGTCTCCCTAGTACCAGTCGAACCGGCTGCCGACTTTTGAGACGTGTTCTTGGAAAGTACAAGCCTTGGAGGACGTCTATCAGACGACCTTGTTGACGAGTGAGGCGAGTTATTCTTGGGTAGATTATATCGATCTGCAGGGTTAGAGAAAGGTGCAACACTTCCCTGTCAAGATGTCAGCCTTCCCAGCAGCAAATCGCGAATACGGCTCAGGAAATGCCTACCCTTGTCCTCCGGCTCACCTCCCCGGCCCGATAGTCCATCTCGGCCACCATTCGTTCGAGCTTCACGATCAGAGCACGTAACGCCGACGTCGTGCCTTGTAAGTCTATGAAGGCTTTGTTCCAGCCTTGAGCATTTCCTCTCATGGCATCGAAAACCTCGCCAACTTCTGGTCGCTGTTGCCGCCAGGGTCGATCCTCTTCGGTTTCGAGATATCTTGCAAACTCCCCGGTAGCTTTGAGCCCCTCGCTAAGATCCTCAACGGCCGCTTCAAGAGCGGCCGTTGTTCTCGAGAGGATATGTTCGATCTTCTCGTTCCCGTTAACGATCTGCAGACGGAAGTTTCGATCCTCGAGCATCTGCTCAAACGTCGCGATATTCTCCATGGGCAGCTTCAGAAAGTCCACGCGCTCCTTGAGGTCCTGAGTTGCCAGGTCGATATCCTCCAAGGTCGTCTCCAGGTACTCGTCCACTTCGTCGATGTGGCCCTGGAGGATGCTGACGACCTGCTCGTTGCTGTTGGCGATCCCATTCAGCATCAAGTATACACCAAACGATATCTGCGCCATGAGCTTCCAGAGCTCGTGGTATCGCTGGCCAGGTCGGTATCTCCATAAGTCATAATGTAATTTGGACCCTTTGGCTCCGTCTAACAGGTACTGTCGACGGCCCTTCGCATCGGCGAATCTGACTTTCGGCTTCGGTACAACGGGGTTTTTGGTGACCTCGATCAGGGACTCGACAAAGGCAGGCTGCATGGCAGGAATCGGGTGCGTGGGGACATTTGCAGCGGCGTCTTTCGTCTTCTGCTGCATAGCTTCCTCTCGCTCTCTCGAGTACGATCTCCTTGGTTCGCGAGGTTTGCGAGGGGCGGGAAGCAGGTCATCATCGTCGGAATCGGACAGGAGGATCGAGCGATCCTCGTCGTGGTGGAGATACAATGGCAAAGCCATTTTTGCAATAAGTCATAAAATACGCCCACTCTCTTCTTGTCGGTTCTCTACTCGGCTGTTCGGCGGTGACGGATCACTGAACGATCCAGAGGCGGCAAGGAGAGCTTGAAAGGCCTTGCAGATATAAACCAAGTGGGTTGATAAGTTTTATGCCAGCGATCGTTTACACGGCACAAGTGAAGACGCAGGAATTCGGTACGGCGATGGTCGACGACAGATGACCAGACAGCGATATTGTACGCTGCCGAAGGCTGACAGAGAGCAGTACGACTCGGAGGATTCGCGGCTGTGAGACAACCCAAGGAGGCACAGCGGGGTATACGAGAGACGTTCTCTGCAAGTCCAGATATCTAGCAGAGTCGAGGGAGATGACTAGGTGGACAACGACATGGCTGATTACCAACTATCGAGCTGAATAAGACCCGACTCTTGGACAGCAGAGCCCAAGTCGAATGCGAAGGGAAGGGCTCGAGGTAACCTGACCTAATGCAGGATATATGGGCGCATTAATTATTACCACTACGATTCTTCACGGAGAGTGATAGCGGTGCGCAAGTCAGCAGGTCGACCAATGGATAACGAGGACAGCGGTGCGCAAATGAGAAATGAGGCCAAGCAGGACTCGATGTTGAATAGAGAGGTTCAGGTATGGATCGAGGACCACGGGAGTGCCGACGAATACTACCCAGGCCGAAGACGGACTCGGCAGGCAAAGAATGGATGAAAGGGAATATTATTTTTAACAATATTAAGTATAGTATGAAAGAGACGCAGGTTCGCTAAACAAAACACAGAGAGGCAGAAAGTCGACGCTACGCAAACTGTGAATGAAGCATGGATATTATTAGGTGATAGCGAGAGCAGAGGAGAAGGGAGGTCAGAAGGAGTAGATTAGGCCGGCAGGCTGGGAATGAAGATGCTTTTCTCTTCTGTTTCTTCTGGATGAAGGCTTGCCGACGAAAAGTTCCATTGTAGCGTGCCGATCTTTGCAAGTCCTGCCACGCCCAGATTTGCAGGTCGAGGTACCTCGCGGCGGCAAGCTGTAACATTCTCCAACTTGACCCATTCGCGAGCTACAGCGGGCGGTCCAGGGCTCTGGGGCATCCCTAAGTGGACCAAGACCTAGGTCGTTAGTGGCTACGGGGACCCTACACTAGCAGTAGGCGAGATGGGCTAATAACCCCTGGCTAGCCCTAGCGTCCTTCACCTGTCACAGTCTCACGGCGAACAGACTTGAAAGATCAGGACAGGCACGACAGGTTGGGACGAGCCAGGACTGGTGAGCTGACAGGCTGACTCGGCATAAGCCGTACAGGGCTCAGAGATAGCGAGCAGGTGAGTTTCTACTCTCCCTCTTCACATCCACACGGGCAGAGTCGGGTCTTCGAGGACAGCCACAGACAGCCAGGTCACGAACTCCCACGTGCTAGGTCCCGTACTAGCAGACTAGCTAGACGCTTAGACTGATGGTTCCTGATCTAGGAACGGATACGTCGACCATCAAGGGGGCGTCTTTACTACTTAGAGATAAGAGAGAAGGAGTCGTAAGACAACGAGACCAGATGGTCGGTAACGAATTATCACGACGCCCACCGGAGCTGCGGAGTCGGTTTCAACCTACGGTTTCCGAACTATCCCATGCCCAATGTGTGAATATCTCGATGTTAAGAGAAGGCTAATAAATTACTCAGCCGCCGTGATAAATTACTGCTGTATCGACTATCACGGACTCTCGTCAAACCTGGTTATTGGGCGTTGAACCCTCGCCGCAAAGCACAGTTCCTCTTGCTTCCCGACTGGAGGGGGTAAATGAATGGAAATTGTCAATTAAGAGATAACCCTTTTTTTAATCTACCGGGCACGTAAACACTTTTATATCTGCTCTCCCTTTTCCACATTTCGTGCGGCTATCAGACGGAAATTAGGCAAACAAGACTAAGCAAGCAGCAAGCCAGCAAGCGAGCGAGCTAGCAAGCAAGCCGACTAGGTCCTATGAATGTCTACCTAAGGAGGTATGTATGAATGTAGACTGCCAGATAATCGTATTCCCTTTTATTCCCCCCTCCACAAATCTCCACGCAGGCGGACAGCTCCCCTGCTTCCGTACAAGGCTTATCCAACGTGCAACATACATACGCTGAGCCTTGAGATCCTTTCGGCCCTGCCCCGTGTTTCCTCTCCTGACTCCTGCATCTTTTGGTCGCATCCTACGCCCTTCTCGACGCGCCCAACGAGCTTCCATAAGTTTCACATGCAATCACTTGCAGATTCCCTCGCCGTCAAGATTGTTCCTTTGCCTTGGTGGATTCAATAGAGTGATAGATGAAGCTGAGCCAGCTGAGTTATTCTGCTATGTACGAACTTACATAACTTTACATATGCGGTGTATGATGTATGCATATGCGGAGGCCAGGCAGGGATGAGCCATCCCAACCCCCCAAGAAACCCGCAATGGAGCAGTAACATAGAGGAGGTACCCAGGTATTCTCGAAGCCAATAGTCCGCCAGAGGACTTTTCCGCCAAGAGAGGGTCGCGCCGAACTGTTCCAGGTACCTACCTGTAACCATCTAGCGCAACTACAGGGTACATAGCGAAATCAATAACGCCAGCTAGCCGGTATCCGATTCGCCGCCCAGCTTCAACGACATGCTATGCCTACGGATGCCCTCACCTACATCATAACATGTGGTTTGACGTGGCTCATATAATAGACGTCGCATATCAGTCACTGCGAAGGGGATTCTCAGTAGTGAGCGCACACGCACATACTAGGCTTTGTTTTCTGGTAAACTTTGCCTCACCGACTCTATATTAGCCGCTCGCGTAAGTACTTCACCACAACATGACGGCGCTTCCGTCGGCCATATACGAACGCAGAGATGGCAAGACGCAACAAGGATATTTGGACGAATAGAAACCGCAGACACATCACCGACATCTTACCGCAGAGTCACTTCAGTCTGCTTTGTTATTGTCAACAGTCAATGCGTGTTTGATGCCCAGATGATGGCTTTCCCCCTTGTTCGCGCTGACGGCTACCTTTCACTCCGGCCGGTGGTCCATCCGCTTTGCCAGAAGATATATGACAACAATGAAGATCACTCATGCAACAGCGACAGTTATGTAGGTGCCTATCTTATGTAACATAAAAGTGACATCCATACGGGAGACAATTACTGCTATTTACCCAAGATGGTAGATGTGTGTTTAGCCTACGTCCCTAAGTATCCAACGATTGTGACACTTATGGCTGACCGCATCTGGCAATATCACGCGTTGGAAGAGGCGATCACACTCAATATCTGTGTTGCTACGGGGATGTGTTGCTCTCTTCATCACGTCCGATGATTAGGTGCTATTTTTACTCCAGGTACCTAAACAGCCAAATAGTCCTTGAGTGGTCAGGAGCATATGGACCAAGATACACTGGACTTGTATGTACGTATCGTTGAATATGTTTGTCGACTCTTGTGAATGCTCACCGTGGCAAACGAGTTGTTTATATGACCCCGTTCACGTTATGTCCCAGAGTTAGAACCATGCCCAACAATTAAAGGAGTGTTTGATGGCTGCCCATACGCCATACACTGAGCAACTGACTGTCCCATGCGTATCTATAGAGATATAGAGTGCTGAACGCTAGCTGCTACCTCCTGTGATTGTGCTTACTCTTTCTAAAGCTGTCATGTTTGGACAACGTCTCGTCATGTTGCCTCCTATATGTACGATACCATATCACGATGCTTTCATTCTGGCAGCCAAGTACGTAAGATGAGTACATGCTATTCAACGCTCTCTTCTTCAGCCACAAGATCCGCTCACGTACGTCTTAGCGGACCCAAGATGGATCCGGGGAGCCCTATGTGCCTTCCTAGAGATCCATTTGCTCTGAAAGGAGCGACAGCAACCTGAAGCTCGTGGGCTTCACCTGCTACAGCATTTCCTACTGCTCGCCAAGTTCCAGCAATTATACTCTCAACAGCTCACTCCAAATACTCGGCAGCTCTATCTCGAACTCTGACTGTATCCTTCATCTCAATCTATCTACCATATCACCTCCTCAGCATCTCACAAGTCCTCTCGCCAGACAATCAACGACAATGGCAGGCAACGTAGACGATCTCAGCGTAGACGACATAGAAAAGCTGGAACTACGCAGAACAGAGACCAAGCAGGCGTCGATCATCGCCGAGGGACGCGCCAAGATGGTCGAGGCCGCCCACGAGCTCGCAGTGGAGCTCGGGCAAGAGTTTCGTCGCCGCCTAGTCGAGGTCCTTGACCGAATCAACGGGGAGACTCGGGAAGAGCTCAAGGTCGAGAGCCAGCGATACGTCACCGAGTTGCAGGAACGCATCAACCAGAACGCCCGCGGAAACGACCTGTCTACTCTCTGTGACGCCGTCCTCAGAGAGTATCTCGAGCCTGCTGAACACGAAGCAGCTGAGAATAAAGCAGCTGGAGCTGCGTCTCCGCCTCCTAATGACCCATCGGGGGTACCGAGCTGGTGGTCCTCGTCGAACAGCGTGGGCGGTAGTGACTTTGACGACGATATCTGACCACATGTACGCCTTCATTGACCCTGAATTTGAAACCGAGCTAAACTTGCTTAGTGTCCCAGGTATCCCGAAGAACGCAAAGGTCGTCGCCAACAACAATCGAGCATGTTTCGTCCGATAGACCAAGCAACGAAACGGTAGAGCAATCGGCATTTAATTCAAAGCCACCTCGATAAGCCAGAACATATACGCCCTGCTAGTGCATAGCCCCTATTTCGGTATAACCAAGCTTTCATTTTTAAGGAGGATGGCGAAGATTATCATGAGTGAAACCATGATGGCTAAAAGAAAAACCAAAAAAAGGAAGGAAAGGGAAAAGGACTTCTTCATTCAGAGCATATGGCAGGGGAGATATATCTTTCGGTTCTTGCTTGCTGTTATAAAGGGCGCGGATCTAGACCGATCTGTACTATCTCAGCAACCAAATGCTCCGAACAAGGCGTCGAGGGACATGGTATTTCATAGTTGCGCAATGATTTAGTTGATACACCCAAAGCAATGAGTTCTTACGAAGCGCCACCAAGACCATGAATTGTTCTATTCTCTCGCAACGTGTATGTACACCTGCAATAGCCTCTTTTACATCGCAAGTACACGAGAAGGCTTGCCGCCAGACCTGTCCGCCTACTTCTCGCCGCGAACGCCGTAGCTCTTGACGCGGCTGAAGAAGAAGGGCTTGTCGTTCTTGAGGGCGAACTCGGCCCAGTCGTCGGTGAGCTTGTTGTAGCTCCAGAAGCCCTTCCAGGCGAGCTTCTTGTTGCTGCGAGAAGTATTTACGCCGGCCTTGCCGCCGGCGCCGCGGAACGTGAGCTCCATGCGGTACGTGTACTTGGAGCCGACGCCCTCGGTCTCGACGTACAGGTCGCCCTCGGCTGCGTCGGGGCCTATGCCGTCGCCTTCGCCGTGATCGGCCGCCGACGAGAGGCGCCAGCGGCCGCGCAGGCCGGCGCTGACGACGGCGGACGGCAGGTGGGGGCCGGCGCCGCCGCGGTGCAGCACCAGGTTCTCCTTGGTCACGTGGTGGACGACGTGGGCGGGCTCGTCCGTCGTCAGCAGGCTGATGGCGGTGCCGTCGCGGAAGAGGCGCAGGTAGCGGTAGTACGTGACGATGTGGACCGGCGTGTTCCACGAGATCTGGTGGCCCGACGACTGGCCCGCGCGGATGTAGTTGACCGTGCTGATGTAGCACCCGTTGAACCGGATCCGCGGGCGCCGCCGGAACATGCCCTGCCACGACGACCCGTACACCTTGCGCAGCAGCACGCCCGTCGCCGCGCGGCTCTCCTCCTGCCGCCGCGCCAGCTCGTCCAGCTCGTCCGGCGTCAGCACCTCGTCGTTGCCGTTCTCCGCCAGCTCCTGCGCCGCGCCCAGCGGCTCCCACGTCACGCCGCGCTGCCAGTGGTAGTGCATGCCGGCGAACCCGAACTCGGGCCCGAGGCACACGCGCCGCCAGATCTGGTCCTCGGTCGCGACCAGGTACGCCAGGCGCTTGCAGACGCGGGCGAGGCGGACGAAGTCGCCGACGTCGGCCACGGCTACGTCGCGCAGGATGTGCACGAGGATCTCGTCGGGGAGGGCCGCCATCGGACACGGGGGCGCATCCACGCCCTCGCACTCGGGCGGCGCGCCCTCGATCCGCAGGCCGGAGAAGCTGGCGATCAGGTCCGGGAGCGACAAGGCGGGGCCTTCTAGGGAGTGGTGGGCGGTGTTGGGGACGGTTGCGGACGCGTTTGACGGGTTGGCTTGCTGATGATGCTGCAGCTGCGACGGCTTGGTCCAGAAGCCGGGGAAGTGCTTCTTACGGTACAGCTGATCGACGTTGTCGTCCATGCGGAAAGCCTTGCGGTAGAGCTGGAGACTGTCGCCGAGCTTCCCGGTCGTCTCTTTCTCGACGGCTTTCTCGTAGAACTCCAGGGCCGTCTGCGGCTCTTCCTGCATGGTAGGGGCAGTATCCTGGCGGCCCAGCCTCTGACCCCATCCAGGTCTAATGGAGGCGGCATCGGGTGGTTCGTCAAAAGATTGCGCCTGTACGTGTTCCTCTTCGTCGTCTTGGTGTGGTATTGTGCGCGAAGCGGCTTTTCTATGTGTAAATTCATTTCTCTTGGGCGTTTTGTCTGATGCCGAATTCCTAGCGTGAGTTGGGGTTGGTCTCTGCTGTTGCTGCTGGTGCTGCGAGCCGGCCGCGTTCCTTGAGCGGGCTGATACTTCGGCACGCCATTGCTCTCTAAAGCTGTCGAGCTCAGACTGTATCTGCTCAGTGGGCTGCTCCATACTGGCTAAGAAGAGGCGGTCACAAATCTACACGATGATGATTTAACTATTTTCTTCTTCTTTTTAACTTGAAGATTTATACAAGTTCAGTTCAATTATGCGTATCGTGTATTCTAACAGAGGTAAAAAGAGGCCGGAGCTTGAAGGACTGACTGATTGCGTTGGATATATCAGATGGAGTTTCGAGGTGAGGACCGGACTTGAGATTATGCGCGGCTGAATATCTTATCACCGACGCACAGTCATACGGCGTGCAGTGGAACGGAACTATTACTTGCCTGCAGACGCCAGACAGCCCAGACCACTAAAGCACCCCGAAGGACCCCTAAAAATATAGCTCTGGCTAATCCGATTGGACTTGACATCATGGATAAGGAGGTATCCATGCCACTACGTCGGCTTATCTATCGCATATGCACTGGGGCTGCTTACATATATCTGGGTACATCCGTACATGGATCGGATTTTAAGAGGAAAAAAAAATTGGAAATGGCGAAAAGAAAGCTCGGGTCGGCGCTCGGTCTGGGATCGGCATAAGAAATACTTCTAAACCAGTTTAGCCTCTTTCACTGACTCTACCTCATGCTATGTATTAATGACGCGAAGAAAAAACTACCACACACACCTCAACACACCTTGACGCAACTCTTTCTTGCGGTTGACAGCCGGCCGTCATAGTTTTATTTCTTCGTACTTGCACCCTCCCCGCCTCCTCGCCGTCGCTTATTTTGACTTTGGCATTCGGACAATCGCCCCGCCAAAGCTGCCTGCCTACATTGCACTTTACACCGAACTTTCTTTTCTCGGACCTCCAATCTACACCGCATTGCGCTGCTATAAGGTGCGCGCCCGGCACCCCGGGCTCAGTGCACAATATGAGCACGATGGGTTCTGATCACAGCTTCGGCGGCCACAATCACGACCGATTAGGAGGCGAGGACGCTTTTGCAGGACAGACAATGGTTTCCTCCCAGGACGACGGCAAGGACGGAATGGATATCTCGGCTGGTCAAAAGATGCTATCCGCCATCACCGGCAGTCTTTTGACCTCGCTTCTGGGTGAGTTCTTGCTTACAGCGCATGAGTCACGATAGCTTGAATCTGACAATATCGTCATCGTTATAGTTACCCCTCTCGACGTCGTTCGCGTTCGATTACAATCCCAAAGCTCGTCACAACCCGTTCCGGAATTCCAGAAAATTGCGATATCGTCGCCCAATGCTTTCCGACCGTCGAACCTTGGCGTTACTGCTTGCTGCCGAGAAGTATTCTTTATGAACAACAATGCCGAGATGTGTGTTGCTGGCCCGGTAGGAAGCATGGCTATGCCCGGAGAGTGCGTCGCCGAGGAGGCCCAGAAGAAGAGATTCAACTCGACTCTGGACGGCATGAAGAAGATTGCCCGCCACGAGGGTTTCACGGCGCTATGGAGGGGTCTCTCTCCCACTCTGGTCATGGCTGTTCCCGCCAACATTATCTACTTCACCGGATACGAATGGCTACGCTCCAACAAAGCGAGCCCTGTCAACAAGATCACCAGCGACGATTATGCTCCCCTGATCGCCGGCGCATCTGCGCGAACCATTGCCGCCGCCGCGGTTGGCCCTATCGAGCTCTTCCGAACTCGACTCCAGGCCTCTGCGGGCACAACCACCACTGGCCATCTCGCAAACACATTCACAGACATTCGGGGAATGGCTGCTACGGGCGGTTACGGCTCACTTTGGCGGGGTCTTCCTTTAACCCTTTGGCGAGACGTGCCCTTTTCGGCCATATACTGGTTTGGATACGAGACAATTAGGGGAAAGCTTACCGACATGCGAGAGGAGCGACAAGGCCGATCTCTGACTCGGGAGAGTAGCAGCTCGAGAGCACGAGCGAGAACGAGATCGCAGAGCAGGGAGAGCCACGCAGCCACTTTCATGGACAGTTTCACCGCCGGAGGCATCTCAGGTGCTGTTGCATCAAGCGTCACCATGCCGTTTGACGTGGGCAAGACGAGGACACAGGTTTACCGGGACACGACACGAAAGACGGCGATGCCCGAAGACCAAAATATGGCCCGATTGCTCTGGCATATATACTCTACCGAAGGCTTAACCGGCCTTTTCAAAGGATGGCTCCCTCGAACTCTCAAAGTTGCCCCGTCGTGTGCCATCATGATCAGCAGCTACGAGGTCGGCAAGAGAGTCTTCCGGAGTGTTAACGAGCGTCAGGCGTCGAAGAACAATGACGGTCGTACGGGCGAGCCTTAACGAATGTTACCACCTCTCCACTCAGCCTTTTGAAATTTTTTTTCTCTTCTTCGCATTAGCAGGCGTTTCATGAGATCATGATATCTGAGTTAGAAGGGCACAGGAAACCCGGAAAAGGAAAAAGGGAGGGATCGTCGATCGGTCATGTTGCCGTTTGGCAAGTTTGCATTACAGGGAAAACGATTGCATCCATACAGGCCGAGATAGCCTCTCAATACTCATCGCGGGGGTAATTTGTGTCGTGTACATATACATGACCCTTCTGTATAAGATGATGGTACAGGGGAAAGGGGCAAAAAAGATGTCATAGAGGACGACGATCAGCTTGATTACAGGGCTCCGACGAGGCATTTGTACAGAATAGAGTAATAATGCTGACAGTAATCTCTCAGCGCTTTGGTATCAGCCCCCAAACTGTATTGAACGCGGTTAGGTAAACTGATAACTGACGATTGTCTGGCTTCAATTCAGCTGGAGCAAGCATCGCACAAGCCACTTTACGCGGATCCAATTTCGCGTTTTTTGATAGGGGTTTTCTTTTCCCCCTCGGCGCGTTTCAACGCGTTCTACCCGCGACCCAAGTGCAAGTCTTTTTTTTTTTCATATAAGAATTACGGCATCGTAACCTCGACAACCTACAATTAACTTGTTCGACTTTTTACTTTTCTCTTCCTTCACACCATTGTGTTGATTCAATTGAGATCGAGTATCAAAAAAGGCGAAACCTGCTTCCTTCATATCATACGAACTGACATAGTAGCTGAACTACTACCTCAGGTTCCCACGCTGCCGTTACTACGTCATCAGCAACTGGGACATCTCGGTCGAGTTTTGCCTATGCCTCGACGTTCGCATCCGCAATTGTCTAGTATCCCACATCCACTTACTACTATTACCGCTACATCCACTCGCGCAATGTCGTCCGTGAAGCGCAAGAGCGAGGGCCCGCTGTCGTCGGCCGACGGCAACAAGAAGCCCAAGGTGAATGCGAGCATCACGTCCTTCTTCGGGGCGCCCAAGAGCTCTCCGACGCGCGCGCCGGCGTCCTCGCGCGGCCCGGCGTCCTCGTCAGGGGCCCCGCCGTCGTCGCCGCCCGCGGAGCCGACGCCCACGACGACGTGGAACAAGGAGAAGTGGGTGGCGGGCCTGACGCTCGAGCAGAAGCGCCACCTGCAGCTCGAGATCACGACGCTCGACCCCACCTGGCTCCAGCACCTGCGCGACGACATCACGTCTCCCGAGTTCATCGAGCTCAAGAAGTTCCTCGAGAGCGAGGTCAAGGCTGGAAAGAAGGTGTTTCCGCCTAGAGAGGACGTGTATTCGTGGTATGTTTCTCTGCTTACTTTGTTTTCCTACCTTCCGGGTATCGACATGTCTATGTACCTATGTGCATACGCATACATACCAAGCTCAGGTCTACGATAAGTGTTTGAAGTCCGCGTAACTAACCAATCCGTCTTTCTTAATAAACAGGTCACGACACACGCCCCTCAACAAGGTCAAGTGCGTGATCCTGGGGCAGGACCCGTACCACAACTTCAACCAGGCGCACGGGCTCGCCTTCTCGGTGCGGCCGCCGACCAAGGCGCCGCCGTCGCTCAAGAACATGTACATCGCGCTCAAGAAGGACTACCCGTCGTTCGTGGCGCCGGCGGACGGCGGCGGGCTGCTGACGCCGTGGGCGGAGCGCGGGGTGCTGATGCTCAACACGTGCCTGACGGTGCGGGCGCACGAGGCGGGCTCGCACGCCAAGCGCGGCTGGGAGCGCTTCACGCAAAAGGTCATCAGTCTGGTCGCGCAGAAGCGCACGCGCGGCGTCGTCTTCCTCGCCTGGGGCAAGCCCGCCGCCGAGCGCGTCGCCAAGGTCGACCAGAAGCGCCACCTCGTCCTGCGCAGCGCCCACCCCAGCCCCCTCAGCGCCTCCCGCGGCTTCTTCGACTGCGGTCACTTCCGCGCCGCCAACGACTGGATCGCCGTCCGCTACGGCCCCGACGCCGTCATCGACTGGAACCTCAGCCCCCCTCCCGCCGAGGACAAGAAGAAGGACAAGCCTGCCTCCGACGTTCCACCGCCCGTCGTCGCCGTTGGCAAGGTCGACGAGAAGGGCGAGGAGGACAGCAAGGCGCTCGAGAAGGAGGGCGAGGAGGGCGTCGCGAACGAGGCCGAGTCGGACTAGGTCTAGGTAATTTTGCTTTCCGGGGTTTAAAGATAAGGGTGTTCGGATATGCTAGTTCCTGCTTTGCTTTGCAAGGGCCTCGGCGTTCTACGGTGTATAGGTGACTGGCTGGTCAGGGTTATTCGTGTGGCACATCAAGATTGTACAGGTCGGCCAAAGCTAGGTGTCTATCGGGAACGTACTTCGGATTGAGGTAAATAAGTCAGTAATTGCTGCTTCGAATCCAAATCACTCACGCTTTGGCATGTTTTGCCTCCGATTGCTATATCGGAAGACCGTGATTTAGGTGTTCCTGGTTTGAATGCGTATTAAGGTGACGAAGTGTTACGGGCAGTCCGTCGGTGATATTATCGGCGTACAATGCAAGTCACCTGTACTCGAGCTGCGGCAGTTTACTCGTTGGCTGCTCGGACATTGCGTGACTTGAGCGGCTTTAGCGGAGATTCGGTAGGAATACCGTCTTACCTGGAGATAGTGCAAACTCATCTTAACAGATGAAACGATGAGATTGACGTTTCAGAACGAATCATGCTCGGGATCTCTGTAGTTATGTAAGTCACGTCACTGATCTGTAGCTGACAGGGCCCGGTTTCTCGAGAAGTAAGTTAAGGCAAGACTGATGATACGGTACTGAGGTAGCTAATAGGCGTCTGAGACTTGGAAGACCGGAACCGAAATATAGATTACGTAGTATAGCAGCTTGGAGCTCATGCCACTACCCCGAGCTTGGCGCATAAACGGGACCCGCGACAACGTGTCCGCGCAATGCTTGACAGCGAAAACACCAATGCGTAGGGCTACAGCGGAAGAGTAGGTCGTCGTCAGCTACCTTGCTAGCATCGACACGATCGAGATACGGCAAGGCTGCTCGAGGAGCTATGCATATATCTCGGAATCGGAAGCGAGACACGCCTATCTAGCCCCGCTAATATACCGTTACATGCCGTTATCGCATTGCGCGGCGGGCTAACCCCTTTCTTGCTGTGCTGTGTGAGCTCTGAGGTGGGGGAAATGTCGATTTCTTCTCCTAATAGTAGAGGTAGAACATCGCAACTTTTCGTTCGGCCTATGGGAAGGCTGACTGGCACGATGTCTCATCTGACGACTCATAATTTCCGGGGGACGCTCCGTACCTACCTGTACATATGTACGTACGCTCCGTAGGGTTAGGTCCGAAGGTGTATCGTGGACGGCGCCGGTCGGGGAAACAGGTACATACTTGGCGATACTTGGGCGAACAACTGGACCTGAGGTCAACACGCTAACCATGCAGGTCCCTTGGTCCCTTAATGCCAGATGCAAGGCGAGCCACACGTCTGCACACCATCTTATCCGTCTTATGTGGACGTGTATCATCTGGTAAACTTGTCAGTACCGGGTAATACCAGCTCGCTTAGTGGCTTCTGGGCCCCAAGAGGCTCTCGGAGCAGAGTCGAGGTCCCACGGGTTCAAGATGCGAGCTGGAGTCTCCACGTCATTCCATCGCCTCTTAGATTTCGTTTGGGGGGTGTTAGTGCTTCCGCTAAAAAGTGCTTGATCGTCGGATGGCCGGGGGGATGGGGAGGGGTTTCCGAGAAAAAGACACGATATCTAGGTCGTGGGAGGTTCCCTGGAGCCTTCTATTCGTAGCTGGACGTGAAGGGACGCGATTGGGCACAGGACACGTCCAACGGGATGGGGGCTCCAGCAGCATGGAGTAGCAATGCACCAATAAATCAGGCTTCTCCTCCCTGCGGGTGACTTCACCACGTTGCCAACTCATCTGAAACCCAAAGCGACTGGTCGAGCCGGAGCCAATGGCTGTTGAAATTAATTGGGCTCGAATTCGGAGAGATGAGTTGTGCTCATGCAGACTTTGACTTGACGTCTTGAAAAAGAACAACTTGGTTGAGGGGGAAAAGGGGGGGAAGAAAGGGGGGTGGCCGATGATATTGTCTTGGCAATTTCTATGTCGTCGAGATCTCCTCTCAACTAACGAAGGTCGAAATCCCCGTAGGCGCGCACACGTTCGTCGGTGCCGTTTCGATATAAATTGTTGTACAGCACGAACACGGCTAAGGACAGGTCTGGATCCAAGTCGAATACACGCTCAAACGACCAAAGGGAGTCTTTGGGTAACGTCGATTAGACGAATCCGGAGAAGGGTGAGATTTGGAAGTTGTACCTGATATAGAACTGCCGATGGTGCTCCGATGATGCTCGCTCCCGGCTGGCCGTCACTTCAAATCTCACGGCGCAGCACATCGATTTGCTAGCGATCGACAGTGACTCGGACTGGTATCTCCTCTAGCTGCCTACCTAGAAAAGTATAAGTTTGGCCCTGGAGCTAGCGGAAATATAGGCGTATCTTGCTGCCGAGAACTAGAAACGACCAAGGATTTCTAGCGCATAGCCCAGAATCGCAGACGAGGCTATCATCAAGCCCGATCTTGCACATATTAGCTCGATAGTGCTATGTAGCTGCTTGTTAGACTGCATCACATATGCACAGACGAGACATAGCTGGGCAGACAATTTACCAACAAATTGGCACGGGCATCTCTGTAGGGGTAGAGCAAACATGTTGAAGGTAGAAAGGATACCTATGCCTCTGGCTCGGGATAAAGTGCGGCAAGTTGAGTGACTGAGGTTGGATCTTTAGATTATCTATGAGAAGATTATATATATATATATGGGATTAAATATATCAACTCTTACATGTCGATAAAGGGGAAAGGCGGCATTCTGCTGTTTCTTCTTCTGCTTCTTCTTCTTGCCATGTTCGTAGTGGGCTAAGTCATGGCCCAGGTTGTAGTCCGTTCGCGATTTCCCGCCCTAGAATTAAATTAAAGGTCTTTTGGGTTGGTATCGAGCGCAGAATGCTACATCTGGGTTACATCTGGGCTACATCTGGGCAATATGTGCCCTGTATGAACATGTGAAGTATCCCGCCAGTGCAACTCAGCCCATTGGCCCCTGGACAATTATTGACCAATGCGCCGCTGCCTCACCTTCTCCACCTATAACGGTCGCGGTGGTCCAACATGGCAGCATGTCTCTCGGATGCCCAATCGCCCTCTGCCCAGGTGCTGGCCTTCCAGCCTTCCTGGTCTCCCGGTCTCCTCGCTCTCAGGCCCTTTGGCAGTCCTTGGCTTGCGAGGGGCTGCAAGGCTTGATGGCGCCTACCGGGCGGGGCTAGTACCGAAAGAGAACTAAAATAATCTCCCCCGACTGGCGCTAGACCCAGCATGGATAGTCCACGCAGCGAGCAGGGCAGACCGATGTACCCGGGCTGTACCAGCTCAGCGCGTTGGTCCTGGGATATTGCGTGCACTCTTAGACCGTAGTACGACCCAGGTACTCCGCTAACCGCATCGCACGTATCCTATCTACTACTGTACATTAGGTAGTATGTACCTAAGATAGGTACACACGTACCCAAGATATTACCTATTACATAGTAGACTTGCAGCAGCGAGGTCGACTTCCTTGATCCCATCGTCTGCCTTCTGCTACCTCGTCCAAGTCTGAACCACCCCTTTAATTATCATTTTTTTTCTTTTTTTTTGTGCTTTTTGCGAACCTTCTCGCGCATGCATCTTGATACCCTTCGTTTTGCCCGCTTCGTCGACACACCGTGAAGCTTTCAATTCTAACTCTCTGGTTTTTTTTTTTTTTCCTTCTCTTTCTCGTTTTCCCACCCTCCATTATCGAGATAAGGTGTTTCCCCCTATTGCTTCCCTGCCCTGGTTTTTGACCTCTGGCACGGTCAACCAGAGAAAATCTCGAAAATCATACTGTCCGCAGCAAGTCGAAGCTCAGATAGCAACGCCCGCTCAGTATTTTTCACCATTTTGATACCCAACGCACCAAACTCTCCCCACTGCTGCTGGCGCAACGTCTTTCTTCCTCTCATCCTTCAAACAATCCAAGGCGATAGCATCGTGCCGATTTGCCAACGTTCCCTCTATCGACATATCGACCTGGCTAGCTACCTCTCGCTTTTCCTCGACTTGGTCGTCCCTCGCGTCCGAAATCTTCGTTAAGCTGCACCCAGACTTCAGCTCTACCAACCGCAATGCCGGGCCTCTTCTCCAGAATAAGAGGCAAGGAGGGGAAAAAGTCCAAGAAGAATGGTAACGTGGACGACTTGACACACCAATTGCCCAACCAACCGCACTGGGAGGATGCATACACGCGGACATCAGTAGATCCCGAGGAAATTCAAGAACTGGTGGGACGTTGTACGGAGGAGTTGAAAGCTAGAGGTATGAAATTCAGTGTCTCTGTTGACTTGTTCAGTCTAGACTGATATATATATCTTTCCACAGCCCTTGATCTCCCCTTCCTTCTTCTCCCCTTTCGTCCGACTTCAGATCCGAGCGCCGTGCGCACTTTTATACGTCACTACTTCGATGCCGCCCAGAATGTACGCGGGGAGGCCCTCGCGCGGGAGTTGCGGATGACCGAGCCTATGGTAAGTCTTCTCAGGCCTTGCTGCGCCAATCTGAAGACGATGTATTGACTGACGCGTCTGATCAGGTCGTTTCTGGTGTTCTCAAATGGTGCTGGAGTAGACTACAGAGCGGCGTCGTGGGCTGGGATGCCTACGAGCTGTTCAAGGTCGGAGAGCAAGGTACGAGACCCAGTTTGCCCCAGAGGCAACGTTCACATGCTAAAGACAGCGTCTCATTTAGATTCCAACATGGCTCGCGATTCCTTCTCGACCTTCATCCCATTGAGCGTTGAGAACCAGGCACGCTCTCACATCATTTTCGATTACTTCGACCTGCTCTCGGCTATCGCAGCTCACGGCAAATCAAATGGCTTTGGCGGCCGCAAACTGTCCCGGATGGCAGCTTGGTGGGCTTTCGAACACAAGGACACAGGCAGCGGTTTCGAGGGAGGCTATAAGTCGTGGCTGAGGTTTGCGCACCCGATAGGTCCAACTCGTTGTATGAGCCTTACTGACGATTCCTAGCGCCGCGGATGCGACAAGCCACCTGTTCTTCGCCTATCTGAGGTCCCTATCTCCCCAGCAGGCTGTCGCAGGTATCTCTCTGCTTCCCATGTCCTTGCAGAAGCTGCTGCAGGAAACCGAGTATCCCCCGCAGACGCCATCCTTGATGATGTCATCCACCTACAAGGTTGTCATGATAGTCGATGCTGTGTCACCCACGCCGTTTGCGCTCCTGCGACGTGCTAACCACTTCCAATACCGCGACGATGACCAGCCCTTGCAGGAGTTCTCCGAGTACGAGGATCCCGTCGCAGCCCTAACCGAGGAATGTCGTAGAGTTCTCAAGGCCATCTCTCTCGCGAACCAGTCTCAGGTGTCGAGCTCCAAGCATTCCACGAGCCTTAGGGACGCTTCGTGGTCGCGCTTCGAAGATATCGGCTTCGGAGATACGCTGGAG
Source organism: Hypoxylon sp. FL1284 (assembly GCA_022432365.1). NCBI lineage: Eukaryota > Fungi > Ascomycota > Sordariomycetes > Xylariales > Hypoxylaceae > Hypoxylon > Hypoxylon sp. FL1284. The sequence goes on along the minus strand of JAJJXE010000003.1, from coordinate 254,006 downwards.
GAGGAGGAAGAAGATGACGACACAGTCAAGATCAATCAGCTTCGAAACCCCCGCGGGCTACGGGCCACTCCGGCATCCGGCGCGAATCTCGGAAGGCCAACCACTCCGTCGTGGGCAGATTTCCTGTCGTCCGGTTTTGTCGACGACGCGCCAGGCGGCACGAGGAACGTTTTACTACCCCCCGACAAGGTCTTGCCACCTATCGAGACTGGTATTAGGCAACGAAGCTCGCAATCGCATCGTCCCCGACTAGAAAGCGACCGACACTTAGAACCCGGCGAGTTAGCTAGTATCGCTCGATTCGGTCTAGAGGACACTTTCTGGTGGGTATGGATGAGCAGCTTGGCACCCGAGGAGACGGCAGAGCGCAAATCAGCATTTGGGCGGTGCGCTGTAGTAGAGACGCTAATCCGCCAAGGTCGATGGCTGGTGATGGAGGAAATGGTGAAAGGCGCAGCCCACGAGCCTGACGCTGGCGCCTACATCGCAGAGAAGAAGAGTTTATTTAGCTGGACGAAGCGCGGCAAAAGCGTATCCCGAAGCAAGTCGATCACGAAACCGCCTCCTAACAGAAGCCAGACGAATACCGCGCCCACGGCTGCTATAAGCAAGACAAGTATTGGGCCCGACCAACACGCCAAGATCCAAGCAGCCGCACAGAAGCTCCAGGCCAAGCAGCTCCAAGAACAGCAGCTGGGTCCCAGGCTAGAACGACGTGGACGCACAGACGCCGACGTAATGAAGGAGAAGACCAACAGCATTCTTACCCTGAACCCAGGTGTCATGAATGCCGCCTCCCCAGCTCTCAAGTGGGCAAACAAGTACGACAAGGAGTCTATACGCGAGGCATACCTCGGTAATGCGTTTGCCGGCCGCGGTACTTCACAAATATCGCTACAGCCGGAGCGGTCTGGGGCAAACGGAAAGGCTTCGAATGGCGGTGGTCTTAAGCCAGACACTACAGAGCGTGGCCCATCTCCTGCCCCGGCTCAGCAGTCACCAGAGCCCGAGGCAGAATTGCCAGCGCAATCGCCTCCCCCGGCCCCAGCTCCAGTCTCAGAAAAGCCTGCAGCGCCGCAACCTAAGCATCAAGCTGAGCGGCTAGAGCCTACTGGTAGGGACTCGCCCTTACCTCCTCCTCCTGAGGAGGAGACGCTGGAAGCAGCTCGGGAAAATATGCGCTCCCCGGAGCCGACTAGCGTAGACGGCAAGAAGCACAAGAAGCTCCACAAAGACGAGAAGAAGGGCGGCGCTAGCGGATTCAGGAAATTATTTGGACGGAAAAACCGTCAATCCAAGCTGGCTGAGAGTGCCACGACAGATGATGACAGCAAAGTAGCTACTGGGGCAGCAGAAGCCCCTGCTACGGCACGAGGCGCTTCTCCGACACCGGAAGAACAGCAGCCGCAGCCTATTTCCACAGGCCACCCAGAAGAAGCCGCTCTCGAGTCTCCGGCCGAGCAACCGCAAGACAGGACGCCGACGCAATCACCGAGAACGCCGACGGCTGCCCATCCAGCATATGAGCCTTCTATCGACGAGAACTTGTCTCGTGTGGATACTGCGGATGCTGCGGAGGCTCGGCAAGCATTCTCTCGTTTTGATCAAGGTCCACTCGTAGATCAACCTGCTTTTGTTCCTGACGATGACCAGAGTATCGACTCGGCCGCACCGCCGCCTATCGCTAGACATCCTAGCCACCGTCCTGCGGAGGAGGATGATGATGATGACTCGGGTGCGCCGTCGCCGACGGTTCCGATGCAGGACCGATGGGCTACCATCCGGAAGAATGCCGCCGACCGCGCGACCCGACAGAGCGAGGAGCAAAGTCATGGTGCATACAGCAAGACCACAGATGGTGATGACGATACCAGTGGTGAAGAGAGTAGGAGCCCTTGTCTGCCCGCGTATCTCCCTAGTCGACTAGACCGCTAACACTTTGCAGCTATCGAGTCCCGCGTAGCCCGTATCAAGGCTCGTGTTGCCGAGTTGACAGGCAACATGGAGGGCACTGCCGGGCCCGGAGTTGCCGCTGGTCGCCGCTAGGAACGGTGTTTCAGATGAAAGCAGGACTGTGAGACGATGTTACGAATGCCTACACCTTACACGCATCTCCACGTCTTGGCCAAATATCGGTACGGAGCACGTGTGTTCCGGCTAGTACTAATCGGCATGTCAAGGCCGAATATTTCCTTTCAATACGCCTGGCGTTGAGCTCGTTTCGATTTCGATGATACCATTAGAACGTGCCGTCTCGTGTCTTTTACAAGCAGAATCAGACTAGGACCCTTTTTTTCTCATTGATACAGTAGTCGATCCTCGATTTCAAGCAAGCAAGGAAAACATCAGGATTGCCCAGCAGGACAGCGGCCAACACTTGCAAGATCTATGAGCAAAGCTACTCCGAGGTGACATTGACCCTAGACGTGGGAGATACTCCGACCGATGAGTCAGGAGCCTCTCAAGTTGTTATTTCATTCACTTGAGTTAAAACAGACAGGTATCGAGTCTTCTCGCTCACACTAATGGTTTTTGGCTGTTTCTGGTTTTCTCTTCTTTTTTTCTAATTCGAGTTGGGGAGTAATGGACCGTTGAGGATGGGAAGATAGATACCCGTTCACAGAATAGGGGAAAGAGTTTGGAAGATACCTACCTACTTTGTTCGAGAAAAGTGCCAACGCGGTCCTTTTTGCTTTGTTCTTCTCTTCGATTTCTTCGATGACACGAATCTTTGGAAGTGCTGGATTTTTCTTCGGTGGCGTACCGTATGAATTACTCGGCCACGTAAAGGAGAAAGCAAGCAAGGGTACTCGCGACGAGAGCACCCGCGTCAGCTACAAGATCGGAAGTCGGGCGCTGCCAGACTCCTAATACTGCTTCCGATAGATACGGATCATCTCAATACAAACATTGTGTGAAATGCCAAGCAGGAATCCAATCCGCGACGGATCCGAGGACATAACAGTGTTGTAGAAGCATGCCCTCCAGCTGCTTAAGGGGGCAGTATCCAATGGTAACGGTTAGGACGTCGTAGATTGAAGTAACATACGCCACCTACGATGCAGTAGAGGTAGTCGTAGCTATGCCACTACATTAATGCGGTCGGCTCTCCCAAGGAAAGGACATATGCCACCCTTGGTAGATTTGACTGTAGTCATCCCATGAAACTACCTCCTATGTAACGAGAACCCTTAGCCCCTTTTAACAGTCTCCTTGGAAAGGAGTTCGGGTATATCAACATGACGGTTTATTGGAAATGAGAGACCAGAGAAGAGCCATATTTATATAACTTCCTAAATAGTAAAAGCAGACAAGACAGGTACACAGTCTACGAATTATGTTCAAACCCCTGCCTTCCCATATCCTCGCTCTCCAAGCTAAGCTCCTTGATGAATAGCGACAGGAAAAGGCCAACGCCGGAAAGACATGTCATGATGATCCAGATGGTCTGGAACGGCCCCCGATATGCCTCAACGAGAGTGCCCATGTATTCGCTCGGCAAGTCCAGAGTCCTAAGGCGAGGAATGAAAGCGACCGCCTGAGTCGGATCGTTCAGGACACTCACCTGTTCCGGAAGCGTGCCCAGCGCTGCGATGGACCGTTCAAAGGCGGAGTTGAAGGCAGTCGAACCGATGGCGAGCCCTACCAGGGCGCCAAATAGGCGGAACACTACCAGCATGCCCACCGCGAGCCCCGTGTCGTTGACATCCACGACGCTGGCCTGCATCGGGACCTGCGTGCCGGTAAAGAGGATGCCTATCCCCGCGCCAAGAAAGGCCTGGAAGGCGTACAGCTCGGCCGGGGACGAACCTTGCCCTATCAGACACCACAGCCCCAGGAACAGGGTAGTCAAGAGCCACCCAATCCAGAGAATCACGCGGTAACGGCGCGTAATCTCGATGGTGACGGGCGCGATGAAGCTAAAGGCGACGACGAGGCCGCAGACGGGGAGGATCATCTTGGCTGCGTCTAGGGGGGTCACCAGAAATACCGCCTGGAAGAAGAGCGGCACGTATAATAACATGCTGTACATGATGATTCCGTGGATAAACCCCGTAGCGAGCAACAAGACACTCGTAACGTTGGCAAAGACGCGGAAGGGTAGGACAGTATTCATCACTCCCTTATCCGCCTCCCTTTTCTCGTAGAAGAAAAACAAAGCGAGTACCATAACGCCAATGACGAAAGGAAGTATAGTCCTCCAAGAAGACCACGAGTACAGAGAGTCGGCCCAGCTAAGGGGCAGAGCGGCGGCGGAGGCGCCTGCGGCAAACAATGCCATGCCCGTCCAGTCGAGCCCACGGACCTTTACGCTGAAGGATTCCGGGATGGGGCGGAGATGGAGGAAGAAGAAGGCGAGCACGAAAGCCATGCCCACGAAGGGCAGGTTAACCCAGCCAATCAACCTCCAGTCAACGAACTCGCTGAACACGGCCCCTATCACAGGGCCAGAGATAGTGCCCGCGGCGATGGCCACCGAGATGACACCGATATACAGCGGGCGCTCTTTCAGATTCGTGATGTCGGCCAGGATGAAGGAGATGCTGGCCCAGAAGGACTCGAGCGTGGTGCCGCGCAGCTCCTCGGCGATGGTCTGGAGGGTGTCAGTTCAGCAGCTCAGGGGGGCCGGAAAGATTGCTGTGGTCGCAATGTACAGCAACGGCTACGGAGAGACGTACCGGCAGCGCCACGGCCAGGGAGGTCGAGTCCCACGACGAGATCAGAGACAGCATCCCCAGGCCGAGTACGGACATGTAGAACGAAAACGGCTTCTTGGCCTTGGCAGGCGTTTTGGGCTCGGCCATGGCCGAGCCTGACTGCACGCTGCCGGCCTCGGCTGGCCCGGTCAGCCCCGGCTCGAGTTGCTCGCCGCCCATGGTGGAACGTTGCGCAGGAGGAGGTCGGTGGCTCTCGAAGCGCCGGAGGGGCTTAGAGTTCTTGCGAAAGATGGGCTTACATATGTGGTAGTAATGATGCGAATCTCAGCTGGCGGCCTGCTCTATTAATGCTGATGAAGCTGAGCGTGATAGCCTACCTGCGTGTGGCCGTATAGCCTACCTCGATACTTGGGTACCTGCCTCATACCCGGTATGGTCCTAGGGTGACATCCTTCGACCAGCTACAAAGTTGTTACATGGTCGTTGAGCGTTGGGGCTGGACGCCCTCTGGTTGGTCCATGCCTAGGGAGCTGGGGAGGTGTGAATACTTTCGAATTAGATTGGGTAGGCACAGACAGCGTCCCCTGTGAGGAATTTCGTCGTCAATATCACCATCCCCCACCCACGGGACCCCGGATAGGACGCCAACGCGGCTTGAGCCCCAGAAGGTACCTAGGTAATTTCGACCACGACGGGAGTCCGTGGCCAGCTCGAGGCTGTGAGCTCTATGCGTGTTACCGAGCTATGCCGTCTCTCAGCCCTGCTGCGTATCGCGCAAAAACAGACCCGAAGTGGAAACATCATATCCTCTTTCCGTCTCGCAGCGTGACTGCGCCGAGGTCACTCTATCCAAGCCTGCCAGGCTACGAGGACAGCTGTTGATAGGTAACGCTTGTTACCGACGGTCGACCGAAACGGTATGTTCGGTGGAGGTAGAGCTGAAGAGTATGTATCAGAAGGGGGAAGAAAAGAAAAAGAAAGTATGTGATAGAACCGTTTTGTACGACGAGACAAGCGCCTTGTCTACCGAGTCAGATTCGGGTAAAACAAGCGCGGATACGCCATACGCCTATTCAAGTCAGCTTGTCTACCTACCTAGGTACCTACCTGTAGCTTTCCCCATCCCCCATCTTCCCCCTGTCATTTTGTTATATGATGGACGTCTACCCAGATAGGAAACCAGGCACACGCACAGCAGACAGATATAGACCGACAAGGCCGCGGCACTCTCCGCGGTTGCGCTTGCGGGAGTCTGCCTAGCCCGGACTCGTACGAGAAAATGCGGCAAGACGCAGAGGTAAAACAACTCAGCCCTACGACAAGAGCTGAATGGCCTCGATTGGGCCCGAGTTCCCTGGTTCGACCTGTCAAAGTCGGTAATGCCCCTGACGGGCGGCCAGGCAGGCCGGACCGGGTCGACGGGCTGGTCGAAGTAGCTAACCCAGACAAGCAGGTCACACACATGCCATGCCATGCTATGCCGTGCCGTGTGTGTCATCCTTCGTATTCCCAACGACTCACGATACGGCATGGCAGTAAGACGTATCTCATCGTGAGCAATGTACATGTTCCTCTTGGCATAAGTTACACCTGAGCTTGCCCAGCTTCTCGTGTAACTCGCTTCCTTCTCCCCTGCTATCTCTCCGAGGCTACACGGCAGAGTAGCAGAGACATATAGCGTCAGCCGTACAGCGCACCTCTTCACCCGGCAAGTCTATGTAAGGGGGTGGGAAGAAGACGAGCCCAGGCCGGCAGCACGACATGCCGGGTCTGAAACAGAAAGGCCGTGCCGCCCACCTACGCCATAGCTACTGTATAACCTAAGGGTCTTTGGGGGCCGAAGACATGTCTGCTTCATATCTATTCTACGTACCTCAAGGCCAGACCGGCGTCAAGAGGCGTCTACGCGCTTACCCCATCCAGTAACCCATGCCCCCGAGCTCTTCCTTTCCAGCGGGCCGGGACGCCCAAAGGCGATCCCGCGTCCGTGTCCGTAACCGGGCAATATCCCGCTGCTGGCTGCGTAGGACTGTGCCCCCTCACCTCATCTCGCTCGTATGTACATACGCATCTCCTTACCCGGGAGTGGTGAGAGACGTGAGACCTTGCAGTCTCGGGGGTCTTGGGGGAGGTAAGCTTTTCCGGCCACACGCCCCCTCCCGTGTCATTTCCCGTCGCTCGTCCGAAGCTTGACTGGAGACCGGCAGTTGCGCAGTAGGAAACGAAACAAACCAAAAAAGCAAGTCGCGCCAAGCGGGCTGGCGGAGAAGGCGGACGACGATCCTCAGGGGTGGGTTGGATGAGCCGGCTCGCGACGTCATAGCTCGCGCGTAGGATTCGATGTAGATTGCTGGACTGCCTGGGGGAGAATTCCTACCGGAACCTAAGCGGTCAAGCTTGCCCTCTATCTCGTCTTGATTGGTATATCTACCAGCTAGCCTTGTCTTGTTTAGTCGCGCAGTCGCGCCTGTGTAGGTTCATCAAGAAACGATCGGTGCCATCGAGAGCTCGAGAGCACCGTTCGAAAGTCTCCCCTTGCCTTGTCCCTGATAGCATCGCGAGTCCTGAACATCACAATTTACAGTCGTACGGCTAATGGAAGCTGGCCGGTGGCTCGTCGTCGAAGTCAATGCAAATTCTTATCTCGGGGTCTGGTCACATACGCCCATTCCGCCTGGTATCTCTTACTATGTAGTATACAGGTTTCCGTCCAACGCCGTCCCGATGTCGTTTCGATTAATCCCACCTCGTGCCCCTTTTTCCCCCGACAGATTGTAACGTAGTTAGCTAACCGCAAAACCCATTACTCATTCGTCGTGCCCGCCACTCTAGACTGTCCGTACGCTTTCCGTCGTATAATGTAAAGGTTGGGCCATGTGAAACGAAGACAGAAAAAACAAGTGCCCAACTAAATAGATAAAAGATAGAATAGAACGCCTGAGCGCCACGCCATGCTGTGAAGTGAAACCAAAAAATTACATGGCGCAAAACAAGAACGAGCGAATCCGCCGTTGGTTGAAGGTGGAGCTAGCATCAAATGCTAGAAATGAAGGTATCCATATGCCGATAACGTCTCTCATGGGATCCCAGGCGAAAAAATGCCCTTCGATACTCTATAAGGTGTTGTACAAGTGTTGCGCCGTGACTTGAGCAGGAAGCGAAACAAGATGGGCTGTTTTTGAATTGGCCCTTGTCGAGGTTAGGTACTAACTGTCGACCCGTATCCTCTTGGACTCGTTGCCGTCCGGCCCATCTGAGCTTGGACCCCCCAAGTCGGGGCTCTTTCGCTTCGTCGTGACGGGCCCATTATCATCCCTTAGAAAGGACGGGCCTGAGCCAACCACCGGCGTAGCGAAGTTCAGAGGGCTCGGGAGTGTATTGCTGTCATTGGGCCGAAAGTTCCATTCGGGAAAATAAGTGTTAGGGCTTGGTAAGAGTTCGCCGAGGAACCGGGACGGCAGCGCAGAGACGGGCGTGTCAATGTTCATGCCGTTGTTCTGCGTAGATGGGTGGGGCCTGGCGAACGGATTTGGCGGTCCCGTGGCTCCCGCAGAAAGCATAGCGGACGCTGACGGCGAAGGAGGAGGGAGCACCACACCCGTCCCCGGCCCCTCGCCGTTGCGACGCACTGATTGAGTTGCGGTATCCGCCGTCGTGTGAGGAGACGTAGCCGTGTTAGCGCCGTTACTACCGGCGTCCGACTGCTCCTCGGGGATTTGTACCGTCAATCGTGGTCGCGAGCCGCCGCCGCCGACCTTCAAACTGTTTGAGCGAGAAGGTGGCGTAAAGGTAGTCTCGGGAATTGTAGGTATAGAATTACGGGAATTGGCCAAGTTAGATGTGCTTGATCGCTGCGGAAGCGGCGGAGACGGGTCGGATTTGATACGCGACACGGCATTGACATCTACGGATTGCGATCGGTTACTGCCCGCATCGTCCTTCACGCGAGGCTCCGCGTTGAAAGAAGCTAGATGCTGGGATAGGATGGACCGATTCTCATCGATTGGAGTGAAGATACTGTGCTGCTTACGCTGTGGCATCTTCTTGATCGCCGATGCCGTGTCCAGCAGCGGTTGGCCCGGTCTTTCTTGTGGCTGATCGTGCCTCGGCTCCATGGGCGCAGGTGGCTGCTGCGTTTCCGGCGCCAGCTGAGGCGGGTGCACCAACTGCTGCGGAGGCTCAGAATGTTGAGGCGGCTGAGGAGGCGACATTTGGGGAGTTGGCTGGGGAGGCATCTGATGGGAAGGCTGAGGCGGAGAAGGGCGCCGAGGCTGCGGTTGGGCCTGCGAAGGATAGCTAGGGGGCACGGACGATCGGCGCTGCTCTTCCATATAGTTCTGTACCTGCGAGTGCTGCTGGGCAGCGGCGTACTGGTACTGGCCCGGAGCCGGCGGCGGAATTCCGTGCGGAAAGCTAGGCTGATTCTGCGGGTTATAGATAGCAGGCTGAGGCATATACGCGTAGCCGTTGGTGACAGGCTGGGGAGCGCCTGGTTGCTGGGGGATGCGTAAGTCTCGGCGGAAATCGTTCCTGGACGAAGGTCTCGAGGCCATCTGTGGCTGCGGCGTGGGCCTCCGGGGAGGGAACGGCATTCCGTTGATGGGTGGCGACGCAGAAGGAGTGTGGTGCCTTAGATGTGTGTACGGAGGCTGGCTCTGGAAATGGGGAGGAATCATCTGCGGCTCGACGGATCCTTCGTGACCGTGTGGTGGAGTGCCGTCGCCGTCCTCGTCGTCATCGTCGTCGCCGCCGCCATTGAAGTCGGGCGGACCTTTATGCTCGTTCGGGCCACCGTGCTATCACCCGTTAATAACCTATCCTGCTTAGCCTCTGCGGGAGGGGGTGAAACCAACATATTGATATCTCGTGATCAGGTTTTGCATGTCGCTCGAGGAGTACTCGTAGAGTTTCTTGTTGCTGCCGAAGATGAATACGGCGACGTCGACCGAGCAGAGCACGGAGAGCTCGTGCGCCTTCTTGAACAGGCCGCCCTTTCGCTTGAGGAAGGTTCTGTAGAACGCGCATGTTAGCCAGCCGCGGATAGAGACGAGGATATTGCTGGACGATTCAGAGGGGATGGCGACGAAACTTACACTGAGCGGTTCCTGTCATCTTTGATCGCCTTGATCTCAATCTTTCTTCGTCCCATCTTGGTTTGCGTTGCGCGGGACGCGACAGAGAGGGGTGCGAGAAGAGGGAATCGTATACAGAGTATAGAAGGGAAAGGAAAGGGAATATGTAAGCGACCAAGTTAAGCTTCGCCTCCCAATTGCCGTAGGATTTTAGAGTTGGCGACTGTAGACTCGATTGGCGGCGTCAATGCGGCGGGTAGTGGCATGAAAAAAAGGACGCGGTCTTTCGCAGTTTTAAAAGGGACCGATCGCGAGGCAAAGTTATATGTGATGGACGCCAAGGGCAGGTCGCAGAGAAGTGTATATACTGGCAGCAGCGTGTGTATGCCGGTCTCGATGACTTAATCCCGGCTGACGCGAAGGGCTGAAGGGCCGGGAGGGCTTTTGAGGGCGCCTGATGTGGTCCTGGTCCTGGTCCTGGGGGTCCTGGTCTGTGTCTGTGTCTGTGTCCGTGTCCGTGTCCGTGTCTGCGTCTGGGCCTGAGTGCGTTCGCTGGTGAGGGCGCAGAGGATTGCCTTTGGGGATGCCTTTGGGGATGGAGAGGGATGATGTGATAGATAAAGAAGACAGGTGGGCTTGGAGGAATAGCCGGGTCTAAAAATTTGAAACGACTCGGCCGTCGATATTTGAACGGGTTTATCCAGGGGAGGTGGAGGAGCGGTAGAAGTATCTTGTCTCTCAGCTTCTTTTATGAGATTGACGAAATAAAACTGCTAGGCTATGGATGTTCGATATCGGCTCCCGAGATATACATTGATACAATACAAGAATACAATACCATCAATCGGTGCACTACTTGGACTTGCAGGACGATGGGGCTGAATCTGGCGTGGTTGGTTCTAATAATAGACGGAATCGTGTTCACTCGATTTTTTTAATGTGTGTGCGGGAGAAACAGAGAAAGTGGGAAAAAGGTTCAAGGAATTTGGGGGGGTGGAGGGAAAGGACTTAGGGAGGCAGCGAGGGGGGGAATGGACTGGGGGGGGGGGAGAGGAAATGGTGTCACGCACATGGCAGAGAAGACTGAGAGATGAAAGAGATGAAAGAGAAAAAAAAAGGATCGTTGGGTACCGTGCTGGGCTAATACTGACCTACCCTTAGTCCATGGGTACATGTGTGCATGCTGAGCACAGTATGCTACAGGCTGTTCACGTCAGTAAGGTCAAGTACCCTGCCGGCCTGTCTGCTGTGCCCTGCCCCCTATGCGCTAACCTCTGCTAACCAATGCAGCCCAGTACTCGAACTGACAGTCTGCTAGGCACCTGATTCGAGTCTAGAGTCGGAGACAACTCCTTAGACTATCGACCTCCTAGGGCTCTCTCTAGCAGTCCAGGTACCCGCTGCCACGCTGCGTTGACCCTCTGCATAAGTACCGGCCCACCGGACTTGGGCACGCTAAGTAACCTCCCTGCCGTACTGTGTATTAGCATTGTCACTGTCGTCGACAAGGTTGTGAGCAAGTGTCTCTTGATGGTTAGCTGTTCTCGAGATCGTCTCCCTACCCTTTCGATCCCGAGTCCAGTATCAACCGCTTTGTGTGAAAGAAAAAGTACTTGTTTCCTTGGTTCGTCACCTGTCCTTCCTTTCACCGTTACATGGCAGAAAAATAAAGGCGGAGGCCAGGAAGTGCAAAACTAACAGTCAACAAGACCACGAGGACGCATTGGGAGCTGTGTGGCTTAGACGAAACACACTGCTTCTTTCAACTCCTCTTGGAGACAAGCATCGCATGCAGCCTTACAGGTACAGCCCAGACAGCGGGCTGGGCGGGGACGAGATATCGAATCGAGATCTCCACCATCGAAGTGATACGTACAGTATAGAGAAAATATAATAAAATAAAATAAAATAAAATAAAATAAAATAAAATAAAATAAAATAAAATAAAATAAAATAAAATAAAATAAAATAAAATAAAATAAAATAAATCAAGATAAAAAATCATCTCGATTCATCCTCATAATCATAGAATAAGCATAGCACGTAAGGATGTTTTGTTTTGTTTCATTTCGTCATTTCTCTTCGGGAAAATCCAATAACCTTATTCGCAATAAGACAGGTACGTACCTAAGGGTATCCCGTCCAGCCCGTCTCGACGACCTGAAACGGCCCCCAAATTGATTGATTTTAGAGGGCCTCACCCTGCTCGCCTTAGATAAACCACCTTAGGTACCTAGGTATGGAGGGTACCAAGTACAGTAGAGCCTCACCTTCTGACATTGTACCGCGTGTGCAGTATATTGCGGGAGCTGGACGTGCCGAGCGTGACAGTTCCTGCTCATGGGGAGGTCTACGTTGTATCTTGAAGGGGGTTGACGAAATTGCAATTGTTCAATTTTTGTTGCGCCTCGGGGCGTCTTTTCCTTCTCGAACACCTCTTTCAGAAAGAAGAGTCGAGGTCGCACGACGGCCGCTAAGTTTTTGCCATGTGCTCTTTGAAACCTCGAAACTACGGCTCTTTCGAGACTTTTGCCGCGCCACCGAACTCGGCAAAGTGTGCGGACTCGAACAAAAGGGACCAAATTATTCTCTATTACTCCCCATACAGCATCTTTTCATCTGGGTAAATTTGCCATAATATCCGTAGGGACGGACGGACCCTTGCGGAGATCTGCCAGAGCCGGATCTGGGGAAAACAAAATAAAAAAGCGAGCCCAGAACGGTCCGCTTCCTTCTGTGAGTGAGATTTGGCTCGTCCCGAGAAAGTTCCTGGCTTTAGATTACGAGCATATCATGTCATTTGTTGTTTATTCCCAGATTAGAAAACAACCCGGCTGCAACAAACGTTGCTAGACATCGTCATGTCCAACATACATACGCACACACATACATACATACATACATACATACATCCAACGTACTATGCAAGGTACTATGCACGGGTGACAGCATTGCCTGCCGGCAAAGAGTCCAAGATGAGAAAATAGTCAACTCCATCATCGCTGTTACCCAACTCTGACATTTCTGCCACAAGTCAGCCACTCACGACACGATGAATAGCTCTAAGCGCGTCGTCGAGGAGCTATAGCCGCAATAGCTCGGTCCCGGATACTAGAACACATCCAACCCCAAACTGAGCGTAGGGCTGTGACACTCGGTCGGTGACACACGACAAATCTCTAATGGGTAAGATGTGATGTGATGCCTCAGAACGAGTGAGGTCGGATAAAAACAGTAGAGGGCGGGTATGTATGATGCTCCAAAAAATGCAACTGGGCGGCGCAGTCATTCTCTTTTCTCTTCTTTCTCTCACCCAGACCGGGGCCGAATGTCAGTGTCGTCGATACCTGGTTGTCGTCTAAGCGCCGGGACTAGAAACTGGAGAGGGAATCCTCTTCGAATCAAAACGCAGCAGATCTGCGACAGCAGCGATTGGGTTGTCTAACCGTGCCGCGCCGCAGAGCAGCGTGTGTGCGGACGTACATGCGCGTGTGCGTGTACATAGTATGCGCCTATAGGCTGCGTGGTTGGTAGTTGGTCCAGCGAGACTTTCCCGCCCGGACCCGGATTGGCGTGTGTAACTCGAGGCCATGCACAATAGCCGAGCCGAAGTGCTATTTATAGCTATTTATAGTAGCCAAATGCCATGCATCTCCATGCATTCAAGCATTCCGCCATCCTCACCTTAGCTGCCCTCTCTGGCCAATTAGCCCTCGGATCGCTCATGCAATGTGGGTAAATTTACATGTAATCAAGGTAATCCGTGTTAATTTGCCCGAATTTAGGGCCGAGAGACCTGGCAGGCCTGGCGAGTCTGGGCGATGGGCCGCGCAATCTGGCATAATTTACCCTCCTGGCTGAACAACTCACCAGAGTCATCAAGACGCGAAAAGATGACGGGCTGTGATCTTTTTCCGCATTCTGCCAGTAACGATAAGCCAAGGAGCACAGGAGACACAAAGGAAAAAGAAAAGAGAGACATTGGGAGAGACTCCGATCGAGTCCTCGCCGACCTCCACACGCTACATTGTCATACTACCTCTCTCCGTTTCGCTGTCTTGGCCAATATCAAGGAGCGAAGAGCTGCTTCGAACGCCGCTTATGAGCAGCACTGCTCATTTCCATGCGTGGTACCTGCAGACGGCGCATACGATGACGACCCCTCGAGCGACGACAGGTAAGATGAAGCAGGTACCTAAGCGATTCATTCCAGAAGGCCTTTGGAAGGTTGTGTTACGTCCGCGGTCACGACGTAACAGGAAGCGAAAGCGACGCTGCAATAATTTTCTGACCGGAAAAGACAGGGAAATGCTTGGCACCTCTCTTCTTCCCAACGTAATACGGCCAGCCCTTTGGAGGATTCGCCGCGATGTTGCTCTGCGGCCAGAGCCCAACCCTGCAATGGACCAGAACTTCATCCTTTTGCCCTCTTCCGTGCATTCTCTCTTCATGATCGTAGGGCCGATTGGTCGACGGCTGCCCCCCTTCCCTTTCGTATTGATGAGATGATTAGGTTACCTAAACCTCTTTCGAATCTTGGTTACCTCATGTTAAGGGGTTCCCAAAGGGGACAGAGGCGCTCAATGCCACATCCCACGCTTCTCCCACGCTTCTCGACCCTTTTCAGCTTCGGCTTGTTATGATCAACGTGCCATTTAGGATACGTACGTGCAGCAGGCATTGCCTACCTGGGCAGCTGGGCAGCCTGATAGCATCGCGCACGCCGTCGACGTTATGGATATGAACCGTAGATTGTGACTTCAAGAATATAATAATACCTAGGCAGTTCGTGGGCGTAGGCGTGATTCCCGCTTCCCCGTGTCCCGCCTCCGGCTTCTACCGCTCCACATGTTCATGCGGCCGCTAATCGCTGGTAATAAAATAATATGATATACTTATCCTGTACATGAACTCAATATGATAAAAATCGTTCGAGCTTTGGCCCTTCCGGGACCGCACGACGGCCGACCCACGACGGCGGCCCCGGATCGCCAGGAGCTAAGCCTGTCACTTGCTTTTCAACTACCGAAACGACGGGATCCTCGACCCCTTTTGAGACGGGCTGAACCATACCTCGTCGTACCTACGCGCCCAGAACGACGGTACGATGGATTGGATCGCCAATCGACGTTGCAGCCCATTGGCGAAAAAAACTTTTATTCTCCTATTCTGCTTCTTTTTGGATGCGACGGACAGGCTGGACAGGTTGTCGGGCCCGTCAGTTCGGCCCCGGGGGCCGCAGGCTTCGCGCACAACCCAGGCTAAGCCCAAGCCCAAGCCCAAGCCTTGTATGTCCTTAATCTTGCAGCTCTCGAAAAAATTTCTCTCTTCCTCTGGTTTCCTCTTTTGACGGAAGATCATCAGGTTCGGCCCCCAAATCTAGTTATTTTCCTACGTGAATCTGTCGATATGCATGTGTGTCAATTAGTTCCCGTCGTCGCTCCTCGCTCTGCCGCCTCCTACCCATCCTCTCCCCTAAAGATGGCCGGCGTTCCGCAATATCGCGACCTACACAAGAGACAGGTGGTAATGCGTTATGCGTAGGGCGCTAACACGCCACAACACGTTCGCTTCCTGCTGTGCTTGTGCTACTGCTACGCCGGCTCTACGGATAGCAGGCCAAGGAGGAGGGGGGGAGAGGGAGTAGGAGAGGAGGACCAGAAGAGAGAGAGGGATGGCGTATCATACTCCACGGAGACTTCCAAGGTCGAATTTGCGTAGGGCTGGCCTAGCTATGCTATTCAGGTACCGCGTTCCCCATGTCGTGCCCATCACACCCTCTTGGCTCTGCCACCTACGTCTGTCTCAGTCATCATTCGAGTATCTGCATGCGTCGTGGACGTCTAATTGTATCATCGACCCCTTTTCTCTTTGGCCGCCTTGCCTCCCCTCCCCTCTTCCCCTTCCCCTTCGACCCCCATGTTTTCCTTTGATTGCGACTGGAAGACGCAGACGTATGCACGTAAGTCGTGTCGCAATATACTAAGACGGCACGCGAGCGGCGCATGACAGCGTCGCATTTGATGACCACCATGACGCCCTCGATACTGCTCAGAATTTTCTTCTTTTCTTCTTCCTCCTTACTCTCTATGGCTGCGCTACCCACACACACATGCATTCGATCGCTGCAGCCCGACCGAAGAGGCAGAGCACGACGACTCTCGACGTGCACTTTTATCAGGCAGTATCTCGTAAGATACAAGAAGGCGCCCAAAAAGTTGCTCCAAATCCTACATGCATTGTACAAAGAACGCATGCCACTGTCATTGTTAGGTATCGTCTAAGAGCAGCCGTCGGTACGCCTGGCACACCTCCGCTTCTAAGTATAGAAACGTGCAGCCTCCCCAAGCATACGCATCCATCCATACTACAGAAGATTTCTAGAAATGTGTGAGACGAGCGTTTTGGTACAGTACTTTCATATCTGGCACTATGGGCATTATGCAGCAAGCCCCTTAAACACTGGGCCCATCTCCCAGTTGTTTGGGTGAGCTGAGCGGCTTGCATGCACGCAGATATCTGCCAACCCATCAGTATTGCCTACCCCTAGATAGGCAGAGCCTGGACTGGCGATGAACACATTGATGCTTCCGCCCATCGCGTTCCGAATTTCCCCTATTAACGATGTGACCTACAACAATGTCCCCCCTAACACCTGACACCTGACACCTAAACACCCTGCCGACCCTTTAGAATTTGGCTACCGGCCTCGCCGTAATGCAATGGGCCTTGAAATTATGATGCAGGAATGATCACCCCTTATGTTGTTTTGGAGAAGAATAGGAGATGCCCAGAGTGTCTCAAGGACACATGGACAAGAATGAATCAAGATGCCTGCGAGTAGTGGCAACGAATTGAATCTCATTGGCCGGCTGCGCACCGAGACTTATCGGATCGCTTCGTCGAGGACGATAGGATTATCTCATCGCTGTCAGCCTTCCTTGCTTATTCATTGACTGCCGACGGACCCGGGGACGGAGCCCGGAATGAGCCGAATCCGCCATTGTCAGCACCGCTGTTGCTGTTCTGGATCGTGCCGTTCAACATAGGGCATTTGCTAGAGCAAGTCAGCAACTCACTTCTCTCCGCAGTTGACACAAAGAAAGTGATCAAAGAGTCGTGTGCAACAGGGTAGTGCCCCAGTGCTTGTGCACGTGTATGGCTGTGGGTATGATAGAGGGGGGGGGGGGGGGGGGGGGGGACTGGCTTAGCTCAAATCGAGCCAGGTCTTGTAGAGTCGACGTTAAGGAGAACAATCGTGCCAGTACCTCTTGTTTGTTTTGATGTGTCCCACTTGTCCACAGTTGGCACATTTCCGGGTCGTGCCAGCCGATGCCTTATCCGCGGCTGACGGATCCGGAGACGCGTCTGGGTTGACGTCGTGCTTCTTCTTCTTCTTGCCCTTGCCTTGCTTCTCGCGAATCTGTCGCCTATCTTGGTTCTTGAGCAGTCTCTGAAGCTCTTTGTCCACCCTACACAACAAGTCAGTAGTTATCATAGCGTGACATGGCGTTGCAACTTACAGCTTGCTCATTTCGCGGTTGTCATCGGCATCGAGCGTAGGTTTCAAAGCGTACACACTAGGAAATACATGTGAGAAGATGCCCTCAACGTTGCTGCATATACTAGGGGAAAACATAAAAATAAAGGGCGGTTAGGGGAGGGCGGATCACTTACTCTCTGCTCTTCTCTTCGATCTCCCGGCGCTGTCTCAGGTAATTCCTAATTACCACGGGATCATCTAGGACAACAGTTTCCGTTGTGGCCTCGCCGGCGTCGTTAACCTTCTTGCGGGTGATCTTCAGCTTCTTCTTACCCGAGCGACTAGCTGCGCTAAGACGACTAAACTGGCTTCGTCCGTCGTCCAAAGGCGCAGGAGTCGCTTCCACCTGCATCGGGTTGAAGCGGTCGTCCTCGTTGGCCGTGTCGAGGATGTCCGCATCGTCATGCGTGGTGGGATCGCTTAGAGTGGTCTTCTGTCTCTCCCAGATTTGTCGGATACCCGCGTTGTACATGTCCTGCTGCTTCTTGACGTTGTACGAATGACCGCCGTTCGCCTTACGTTCGCGTTCAATCGCATCTGCCGATGTTGCCAGAGGACCTTGCACAGCATTGATATAACCACCCTTCATGGACGTCTTGATGAAGCTGAAACCCAGACCGTGGCCGGTCGGGTCGCCTTCACCATGAAGGGCCACCATGGCCTTTCCTGCACTAGCATCGATGAAGTTCTTGGTAAGCTCCCAAGGGGCCATTCTAGCGATCAACGGCTCCTCGGCGCCGTCATCGTCCTCATTCTTATCCTTGGGGTCGTAGCCAGCGTTGGTCAGAAGCTGCTGGCCAATCTGCATAGCCTCGATCAGGCACGCATCCTCGGGCTTGATCATGGCGCGTATAGCAGATTCGTCCATCAATTTCTGATCCTCCTTGAGTACGTACGTCTTCCTATCCTTGTTGTAGGCCAAGAACTCCTTCAGCTTTGCCCGGTTCTGGGTGTCATGCTTGTCAAACACATGGGGCGTGATCTCGTTGAGGCTCACGTCCTGTGTCTCCTTCTTTTTCATCATACGGTACGCAATCATCTGCATGCGGTTCTTGGTCGTGTTTGTGACCTTCCTTGCATGCGGGCCGGGAACTTCCAGCGACGGGAAAGTCTGGCCAACCGTGTACACGTGGTCGATGTTGCGTAAGTAGAGTCTCGGCCCTTCGGTGGCGTTGGTGGAATATCCGAGGAGAAAGTCGTTCGGCCTCGGCTCGTGCTTGAAGATCGGGGCTCGATACATCTCGTTGTGAAGAGTGGGCACCGTCTCGCCGGGATCCACGGTCCCAAAGATAGAGAACGGCGATCGATCCTCGGGTAGTAGCAGATGGCTCTCCCCGATGTCGAGTTTCGGGTTCTTATCCTCGTCAATCAGGTCTTTGCGACGATAGTAGTTGATTACGCGACTACCCATTCCGAAGTTGGACATCATGATCGGGAACTCCTCGCAGTACTCAAACAGGACTGCCGTCGAGTTGTCGTTCAGGCTAAGATCCTTGGTGGTTCTGAATACCTCCTGGTTACTCTTCCCCTTGGTGTCCTTGCGCCTGACCTTGGAAGGCTTACGCACGCCAATCGTGCTTCTCACCACCTTATCAAGATCGAACTTCTTGCGGTGGTGCTCCCAAGGCTTGCCATCGACCTTGGTTCGGTAGAAGGGGAACGTCAGCTTAAGAGCTGGCAAGCTGTGCTCCACGGAGAGATTAGACAGGGTGGCCCTGACTTTGTTCTTGTGGTTCATCTTCAGTGCCTCGTACGCCTCGTCGTTGGAGAGATTGAAGTGGCGCATGACGTCCCTTCTCAATCGACCGTTGGCCATTCGCTTAGTTTTCTCTTCCAGCTTCGGACGCTTGGATGCTTGCTCTCTGTCGTCCGCCTCCTGGAGGAGGAGGTAAGGGTCGTCTTCGTCGAGCCTGACACGTTTGCTGGAGCGTCGTGTCTGTCCTAGGAAGTCATCGACGCCCCAGGTTTCATACCCCGAAATATTCGGTAGGCCGGGTTCGTATTTCAGTCCTGACTTCTTAGTTTGCGAGCGATTCTGCAGAAATTCCTTCTCCCAATCGTCCATTGCCTCGTCGTTCTGGGCCGCTTGCGCCGTTTCTCCTTTCGAGCCTGTTGGGTCGGACGGGGCGACTGAGGAGTTCCAGTCGTCACATATCATAGCGATCTCATCCAGTCCAAAGCCCCCAACAAGCGATGACTTCGAGGATGAATCGTCCGAGAAGCTGTCGGCATCCAAGCCCCAGTCGTCCTCGTCGATCTGGCCAACTCCCCGATTGGCTAAGCTGCTTTCCGGTATTCTAAAAAGTTTCGCAGAATCTGCCTCGAGCTCTAACTCGAGTTTGGTAGGGACGAACTCGGGAGGTTCTCTGTCCTTGTTGAGAGGTTGGTAATAAGCATATGAGGCAGGCCACTCTGGAAAGAGCTGGGAGTAGTAGAGGATCTTGTGCTTTGCGAAACCAGGGAATCTTTGGGCCAAAAGATCTTCCACGCTCTCGGGCGCCTTCTGTATCGAGGAATCCTCTTTGCTCATCTGGTTTATCCACCTGTCTATGGAAGGGGGGGTGTAGATTGGGAAGTTGAGCTTCTGCCTCTCCTCGAATGACATGGCTTTCCATGCCTCGTCCGTCAACTCAGTCGACGTGACAGGATTCTCTGGCACAGAGGCGGCAGTCGGCTCCTCGGCAGGGGCATTGTCGGCGGTGGGCGAGGAGGGAAGATAATCGACTTCGCCGTCTTGTCTATCTCCAAAGAGATCATCCATGTTTTCCGCTTCATGGCTGGTACCTTCGTCCTCTGTCAGACCAGGCACTTGAGAGATACCAGCGCCGTCGGCGACGCTCGGATGATCGGATGCTAAGTCATCATCGCTAATGTCTTCGAAGTCGACGGCGTCGTCGGCCTTGTTCGTCTGGTCGATCTTCCTGTCGATGAAGCCCTCGAACACGTTGAGGTTTTGGTTCGGTTGGAACTGATTGTTGGAGTTGAGTATGTTCTTCAAATCTTCGTCGTCCTGTTGTTCCTGAGCAGCCCAGTCGATGTCGTTGAAGGACGGGCCGTTGGCCTGGTCGTGATCGGTGTCCTCCTTCTTAATGGTGACGCCATCCACACTCGCAGGTTCCGGACCCGGCTGCTCCCCGCCATGTTCATCAGACCCGTCCATCGTGGCTTGCGCGCGGTGCGAGAATGCTATAGGTGCTTCTCAGCGTCGACGGGAGCGCACGGAGATGTTCGCGGGCACGATGAAGCAAAGCGGGCGGATTGCTTCATATCAGGACGGATATGGGAGTCGCGACGATGGAGGCTGAGTAGAGGTCAGAGGAAGAGACGATTCAGTCGCCAGGATTTTCGGTAGACCGCTCGGTGGAAGTGAGGGTGATTCGGGAGAGATGGGTTTGAGAGAAGCTGAAGATTGTTTGACGAAGCAGCGACGAGCCGGCGTTTGTGGCGGCTGAAAGTTGGGAGTCAGGAAAGTCGCGTTAAAGTGGTACAGAAAATGAAGGTACAAACAAGGGTACACCTCCAGGCTGCCAGGTTTAGGTTATGTACCTAGGTACCCAGCTAGTGGGGTTGCTTGCTGTTTCCTGACTGGCTCACTGGATGACCTGCTACAGGGAGTTGCTCTGGCTGTCTGGGCCTCGCACGACCAGACGACGCACGCCAAGGTACGGTACGTATATGTGATGAACGGTCCGGTCGGGTGAGTAAGGTGAGTTTTGATGATGGATTGGAGGAGAAAATCAATAACGAGAACTTCCTACCTGCGGTAAGTACCTAGGTAAGCAACAGACAACCTTAGGTACTCGAAAAGATTCAGAGGAATTAACCCTAGGTACATGTACCTAATCTACGGTATCTAGGTACATAGGTACATAGATGTGGCAGAGGCTTTGTCAGCTTAGTCCGGGAAAGCTGCTTAGTCATATACAGTTAGCCGGCCCGGGGACCGATACGCCAACGCCAAAGCAATTTCGTGAAACCTCCTCCCTTCTAACCTTCGTAGACGAATGGAGATGATTACACGAGCTTTTCGGCAATAGCATCATGATATATATACGTACTATTGCTAGTGAGCCTGCTTGGTCTTTCTCTTGTCAATTCCTCTACCTGTCGATTTCCTATTGCCGGTCTTCTGTTATGACTCGAAGAGAGACCAGACGAGCACCCAGGATCGTGTTATAGCCAGTCAAAGATATCCGAACAAGTACCCTCTCATCCAGTTATTACTTCTCATCGTCTTTCTCCTCCTTCTTTTGCTACATTTTGCTACTCGATAAAAAGTTCTGCTGAATGAAGCCAAGCTCGAACTTCCTTGCGCAGCACAAAGGAAATATCTCACCGTGACACCCCGCAGTTACATACTCCAATGGGCGAGACATATGTATGTCCGTTGCAACGTAATACATATGTCGGTAGACGACTCCTCGTTCAATATTCATCTCAGCTGGATAGATTCAACATAAGATATTATACCCACTAGGGTTACTCACGTTTGCACCGAGTACAATATGCCCCGTGTGCCTATGGCTTGCCCTCCTGTAACCTCCAGAGAGGATGCAAGAAGACGATGTTCAATGCCGAATCATCAACAACCACGTGTGACGCAACAGTAAATGACCGAACCGTTACTACGTCAGGGCCTCGAGAGTCGCACTGGTGAGAACGCAATAACTTAAGCGAACCGGTTCTCTACAATGCCCAGCTAGTATTCAGCAAGATATTGAGATCTGAATCTCGAAGGCTTCGGACTGCTCCCATCTAGGCCCCCTATTCGTGTGATGTAGATTTCACTCGGAAGGGTACCGCTCTTGAGAGTGCGCTCCTACACGCAGCACGGTATTATCCAAGACACGCCCTAGCTATATCATTAAAATTCGAATGGTTCGACTCGCTTAACCGGTAGTATTGTACGAAACTGCTACCTTTTTGCATGTTTGATCCCGGGCGGGTGGAACGTGTGGTATACGACCTACCTTACGTACAAGGCATAGACCTTCTCAGGAGATGCGTAGGCATATGTTCGCATGCCTCTACATCCTTTATGCTTCGAGGGGCCACAGGAAGACTTGCCATGTCTGCCAAGTCATACTTGAGCTATTGATAGGTACGTTATGGTCGGTCCGTCTGTCTGTCCATCTAAGAGATCTGCATTTATTTGACTATGGTATTGTGGTGCGGTGCAGCGGTGCATGACAGCCCAACTAGGTCGAGTTAGTATACCGAAACTTAAGCTAGTGGTGCTCCGTCCCGGCCTCGGCCTTCTCAAGACTTACTTACTACATACATGTATGTAGGTATGTAATCCACACCACTGCTAACTCTGGCGGAGCTGCGGGATGTCGTCTCGTGCATACATATTAATAAATAGGGCCCAATATCTTGGGTAGCTATCTACACTGACTCATTTTACCCCGTACTCTCTGACCCGGAATGGTAGACTTATCCAAAATACAGTCGTGGTCTATCCCATAGAGTAAGTTAAGTCTAGCTACCTAAATAACAAAGAAAAGGCGACATGACAGCACAATACCCCAAGGACTTCCTCCGTGCCCAGTTCGTGGGCAAGGACCTCCGTGATGTGATCACTCCGGCCGTTGTGCTGGACCTGGCCAAGATCGAGGCAAATTGTACCTTGATGCTCGAAGCCACCGAGCGACTACAGCTCAGCTGGCGAGCACATATCAAGACTCACAAGGTAGATATCTATTGCTTTTAATCACAATCGTCTATCGCTCCGATATATACCGTACTGGTATCTCATATGAAAGAGTCTAACGCCCGAAATCGCAGACCGAAGAGCTCACTAGGCTACAAGTGGGAGACAAGAGCTCGTCTCCGGTAAACCTCGTCGTGTCCACCGTCACCGAGGCCGAGAAGCTCGTCCCTCTGCTCAAGGAATACCAGGAGAAGGGTCGCCAAGTCAATGTGAGCCAGCTCCTCGCCTCTCCTCCTCCCTTAGCCGCCGCAACCGACACGCCTTCTGACTCTGACGCCTACCCCGCACGCAGGTCCTCTACTCGTTCCCGCTATACGCGTCGTGCGTCGGCCGGCTGGCCGCCGTGTCGGCGCAGCTGGGCCCGGGCGCGCTGACCGTCATGATCGACCACGCGGAGCAGGTGCCGCACCTATCCGCGCTGGCGGCGGCGGCCGGCGGCCACGCCCCGCGTGTCTTCCTCAAGGTGAACGTGGGCTCGAACCGGGCGGGCGTGATCCCGGGCACGCCCGCGTGCGACGCCATCGTCGACGCGCTGCTGACCTCCGAGGCCGCCGGCCGCAGCGCGCTCCTCGGGCTGTACTGCCACGCCGGCCACTCGTACGCCACGCGCCGCGACTGGGAGGCCATGGGCATCCTGAGCGCCGAGTTCGCCACGCTGAAGCAGGTCGCCGCGCTCGTCCGGGAGAAGCAGAAGCAGCAGCAGCAGGGAGCCACCGAGGCGCCGCTCGTGCTGTCCGTCGGCGCCACGCCCACGGCCACCACGATCCAGCACCCGGACCTGGCCACCGCCGACACCGAGTCCGACGGCGCCGAGCTGCTGACGACGGTGCCGACGTCGCAGCTCAAGCGGCTGATGCGGGAGCTGCGGGCCGACGGCTTCGCGCTCGAGGTGCACGCGGGGGTGTACCCGACGCTGGACATCCAGCAGCTGGCGGCGCACGCGCGGGACGCGACGCGCCTCAACGCGTCGCTGATCGGGGTCACGGTGCTGGCGGACGTCGCGTCGGTGTACGAGGGCCGGGGCCCCGGCGGCGTCGGCGCCGAGGCCCTCGTCAACGCCGGCAGCCTGGCGCTGGGCCGCGAGCCGTGCGAGGACCGCGGCGAGGTGCCCGGGCGCCACTACGCGGCCTGGGGCGTCGTGATGCCGTGGGGCGAGCCCGCGCTCGAGGCTGCGCCCGCCCCCGGCCCCGACTTCCCCGCCGTCCACGCCGGCTGGGAGGTCGCCAAGATCAGCCAGGAGCACGGCGTCCTGTGCTGGGCCGGCGGCGACGACGCTGCCGCCGAGGTCCCGCTGCGTGTCGGCCAGCGCGTGAGGATCTGGCCAAACCACTCCTGCATCACCGGCGCCGGCCACGGCTGGTACCTCGTCGTCGATAGCAGGAATAAGGGGCGCGAGGACGAGATCGTGGACGTGTGGCCGCGGTGGAACGGATGGTGAGGCAGTGGGAGCGATGATGTGAGAGGTTGATCTTGGGCTTGGACATCAGGGAGGGATAGTACGAGAGCATTGCCAGATTAGCTGGGTTAGGCACTGAGCGAACAGGAAAGCATGAGAGCACGAAAATAGCCCTTTGAATAGCAAAGGAATTCTGCGCAGACGACTGGTATTATCTCTTTTCTCAACTGACCTCTAGAACCATCTCCAGACCGGTGAATACTTTTGGAGTCCCCTTAGAATGGCGGCCGTCAGGCTACCATCCGGCCTGCGTCACCATCTACGAACCCCGAACGCCCAGGCCCTGGCAGGTAATCTGCCCAAATCATAGCGAACTCGAAATAAGGAGTAGGGACCGAAAGACCCTCAACTCATGGTAATCTACTTGCATCGCTTCTCAACAATTCCTGCGCCGTTCTCCTCGTACTCCTTACGAGAGATCCACATCTGGTGGAAGGTGCCCAAGCTGGCTAGAATGCTTCCGCCTACCCAGGCGCCGAACTTTCTCTCGGTCGTCAGGCCGGCGGCGTGCAGCTTGATCTTCATGCCGGGGTACATGGCCATGAGCTCGTTGTTCAGGCGGTCGCTGAAGCCGTTCAGCAGGCTTGTGCCACCCGTCACGACGATGTTCCCGAGCAAGTTAGGCCGCAGGTCCACGTCGACGTTGCTTATGGCGGCTTTGATCAGCTCCGGGATCGTCTGGGCCTTTGTGACGCCTTCACCTCCGGAGAAGGCGGCCGTCTCGTCCCACATGCCCTCCGAGACCCGGAACCGTTGTTCCCGCCACATCTGGTTCGCGCCATTGGGCATCTCGAACACGCGGCCCGGCTGCGATCTGACGATATCCTCGTTGCCCGGGTTCGAGTACCTGCCGGGGCCACGCCAAACCTCGACAACCGACTCCTTGAATTCCGTCACGAGGCGCTCTTCCTCGTAGGCACGGAAGGATTGGCTGATCTCGTACGGGTATTTGCGGAGCTTGGCCTGGGCTGCAGCGCCCGCGTCGACGGCGGTCTTGTTCTCAACCATGAAAGACGGTATGATGTCGTTCTTTAGATCGTTGCTTTCCCACATGCTTCGGATCTGCCCAGACAGCCATAAGCCCCCGACAGGCGATCTTTGGATGGAGCGCTTCAGGATCATGCCGTCGTGAATCGCCGCGACGCTCGTGTTTGCGCCGCCTACATCGACAACCAATGCCGACGCCTTGCCCGCCGCGAACGCAGCACACACTGGCGTTCTCGTCATCCAAAACGCTGGGCAGCCCCAGTTCTCCATAGCAATCTCGATGGCCTTCTCGCGTGCCTTCCCAGCGTTCCACGGCGCCTCGGTCATGAGCAGGGGGTTTTCGGCTAGGGGCTTCTCCTGGTCCTCGACATCATCCATGGCGACGTCGCCTTCGCCGTCTTGAACGGGATCGTTAAGCCCGTTCTTGCTGGGAGGCGTGGGCTTCTCGGGTTGCAGGCGCTTGATGAGGATGTGCTCCCACATCTTAGTGGCGGCGTCCCAGTCCTCGACAATGCTCTCGGTACGCGACATGTAGTTCTTGATCTCGAAGTCGGCGCGGGGCACCAAGCACTCGTCGCCGAAAACGTCGCGGTAGACGGCAGCATCGCCTTCGCCCGTCTTTATGCTGCCATAGAAGGAAGGGAGGACGGATTTGGGGACGTCTTCGCCGGCAAACCCGGCGCGCGTATGGCAATAGCCGGCGTCGAGGACGAGGGCCGATACTTCATCTGGAGGGGAGCGCGTTAGTGGGGATTAGGAACAAGAACAAGAATAAGAGTGTGGTGCATTTACCTCCGCCATAAACATCGAGCGGCTGCTGCGTATTGGGAAGAGGATGTTGAGAAGACATGTTGTTGATGGTGATGTCTGTACGAAAGACGAGAGAAGGTGCTGCGACGAGGTAAGAGTGCAAATTCGGGGAATTGCACTGATGGTGCAGGGCTTGATTTGCGTTGGTCGCGTAAAAGTGAAGCTCAGCTTTTCAAGCCATTCGCGCCTCGTAGCTAAGCCTACTACGGTAACGAGCTTATAGTAAACAGGCACCTGTAGATAATTGCAAGTGAGCACATTTTATGCATCTAATGTGAGGTAGTCTTTGCGTTTAAGTAAATAGTGCGGCCAACTTATGCAGCTTATGAAGATAATGGACCTCGAGTCCAGATTACCGGTACGCTTTACTTCGTACGGACTACTCGAGACACGATGCTCATAGCAACCTCCAGTACGCAAATCCAACCTTAGAATGTGAACAGGAATAATGGCGCATCCATACGAGTTTCAGATCGTACCACACAAATTCTGCTACAGCTCCCTTTTCACTACGTGTGCCAGCCATTTGCTACCGTAGGAACTTGGTAACGGTCGACCTCTACTGTTCCCGTAGAAGTCGCTCAACGACGTAGTCCCCACGAGACATGTAGCTGTTGCGTTGCAACTAAGCCTTCAAGTGACGGACCTCGCCACTTGACCACCAGAGGTATATACATACCTTGTATGTTTGGAAATGTTCGACGTATTTGAAGCCGAGTTGCTCAGCCCGCCTTCCAGGGCTCACTTGTACGGACCTCGAGTCAAGAAACAAGGATCAAGTAATCTCTAGGAAATATAGAGAGGCCAACCCAGACGCACCTACTCTCATGGTGCCTCAACTCTGGCTTTGGAAAGTAGATGAGGTTATCATCTCGGCCTACTCGATGACTCGTGGATCAGAAGTGTTTGAAAGGTGGAAGCGCAGTAACGGAGAGCAAAAGGGGGCGGATTGGAAGCCTCAGATTCGAGTTATCGACGCGGACGTGCAATTAGGAGAGATAATGGCGAGTCTTGTGTATGGTTTTGGCAAGGATTGCGAGATCAAGGGCGTTAGATATCCACCAGCGCTCGACATCTTCGAAAATAGTGTGGTCTCCCTTTTATCGGAGGCTACCGAGTATATGGACACGACAAATTCAAGCTCTGTCAACTATAACAAGGAGCGATCTTTTCTCCATGCTCTATCGGAAGTTCGAAGCGAGCTCGCCATGATACAGTGTATCCTCAAGCAGCAGCAGGAGGTGCTGGGTGGATTACTTAAAGATTGCCAGGAAAAAGTCGAGGAAGATCGTTGCGGATGGACGTGGGTTGAAGCGGCCCAAGCTGCTCTTGAGAAGTACCGGCAGCGGGTCGAAAAAATCGGCGACGACACAGAGCGAATCGAGAAGACGATAAACGACATGCTCAACCTGAAGCGAACGTACGCCAGCGTCAAAGATACACACAGTAGCGTACTCCTCAGCACAGCAGTCATCGGCTTCACGGTCATCACCATCATATTCGCACCGCTAGCATTTCTTACTGCCCTGTTAGCCTTGGACATCGACGGCTTCGAAAAGCTCCGGCTGAACGGGGCAGGCAGCTCATACAACAGTAGTTACATTGGGGGGATTTTTGGTGCGTATCTCATATGAACAATCGGCCCCTGGTGGACGTCACTGCTAACTGTGAACAGTCAGCTCTGAACTCGTCACAATTCTTCTGACGGCATTCGCGGTGTGGGGGTCGTTGTGGTATATCGGACGCAGGGACTGGATCCAAGAAGATGCCAACACTAAAGCGCCGAGCACTGCTTCAGCCAAAGGGCCGACGGAACCGACTGAGAAAGCGACCCGAACACCAGCGGCCAGCAGTAGCTTATATCAGAGCCCGGTGTGACAAGGGCTTCGACAGAAGTACCGACTAGACTGCTGTGAGCTATGTGCAGTGTGTCCAAGGGGTTGATGTCCCACTACGTACAATGGGTGTGTGCGACGTGGCGGAACGGAACCATCTCGAGAGTTCAGCAGTGCTAGCGACGGAAGGGGTTCGCACAGCTAGAGCAACACAATTATTTATGCGTATTTTCTTACCTGGGGACCTCCTATATTTGAGAATACTCTAGACTTGTCGCCTCGAGCATCTAAACTCTTCGACTTTACTTGGATGTGATGTGAAAATACTGGTGCTGTTGATATGCCCTGGGCCCCTCCAAAGATCGCACAGATCGCGCTAGCACAGGCACATAAATACAGGGGTCGGCCCCAGAATTTAAGGGCTCATCGTACCTAATGCAGGTACAGCGCGACTTGCGACGACTGCCGGTCCAGGCCATCGGAAAGAAACGAAAATGACCTCCGAGTCCTGTCGAATCGAGTGTATCAAAGAATAGGATCAGGTCAAAGGAATGAACAAGAGACGCAGACGCTAGCATGTCGCTTATTTCGGACGACGAGATGTCGCTTTCAGACAACGACAATGACAACCAGTCCGACGCCTCCTTCTCCAGCGACAACGACAACGACAACGAGCCGCCGCCGCCGCCGCCCCCTCTGCAGACCAACTACTTCGCTCCGCCGTTCTACGGGCGGCCGCCGACGCCCCTGCCGCCCTCGCCGTCCCTGACCTCGCTGCTGCGCCCGTCGCGACCAACCACGCCGGACGCGTCGGACGACGAGCTGGAGCCGGTGCCGCGGGCGTCGCCGCGGGTGCCGACGTACGAGTACTACGGGTTCGTGCTGTACCTGTTCTCGACGCTGACGTTCGTCATGTACCTGCTGTGGGCGTACCTGCCGTCGCCGTTCCTGCACGCGCTGGGCATCTACTACTACCCGAACCGGTGGTGGGCGCTGGCGGTGCCGGCCTGGCTCGTCGCCCTCATCGTCTTCATCTACGTCGCCCTCGCCGCCTGCAACGTCGAGATCCTCACCCTGCCCCTCCACGCCGTCGAGACCCTCGTCGACGAAGCCGCCAAGGTCGCCACCGTCGACGCCGCCGGCCGCGTTAACCTCGGCGGCGCCTGGCGGCCGATTACCGAGAAGGAGGCTGCCCATATTGAGTGGACTAAGGTCTGGGATGAAGGGACAGACGCTGTGATGGACATCCCCCTCAGCGGCGTCAACGAGGTCCTGTACGGCAATCCCGCGGACTGGGAGGACGAGCTCGAGTCGGACTGATAAGGGTCTGGGTTGGTGGCTACGGATCTTGTCGCTGCCGTTGTGGTATTTAGGACGAACGCAACTGCATATATCAACTTGGACCGTTTACCAACAAGAATTAATAAAGAATAAAGTCTTGGTGAAATTTCTACGATGACAAGATAACGTGAACTCAGGCAAATACACATGTTGAGGTCTATCAAGTTCGACCTAACCCTTAATGGCAGATACCAAAGACAACTCTGTTCTGTATAATCGTCTAAACAGTCATTGCGTCAAGCAGGGTATCCTCCATCCACGCTCGACGAAAACGACAGTCTACACCCGTCAGCAGTTAGCCACGCTGCTCGATTGCCATGCTACAACTCGCAATCCGCTTCCCACCGCTAGTCCACCAATACTGCCAGATCGACGGGTCACACAGCGCACAGTCAGACGGGATATGAGCTGTTCTTATCGTCCAAGACGTCCCATTTGGTGGCGTTGGGAAATCCCAGACATGTTCAGCCGAAGGTACATGACGAAGAAGCCGCACCGCTACTGACTCCTGCCTGGCTTGCTTCTACCGTACCTGCCCCGAGTCAGTGCGGTGGCGCAGCTTCCGGGCCGTGCCGGGTTCGGACTTCGGACTGCCAGATCGACAAGCGCCGGCAATGTGTGAAAGGAATAAAAAAAAAAAAAGAAACAAAAACTAGACGAGAATTACTATAGGCACCGTACATAGTATACATATGCCCACAGCCCTGCGGAGAATATGCAGGTTCATCGTGGCGAAGGCGAGGGATCTGTATGCAAGTCATCTCTTGGCACTGTGGACTTGGGTCTTGCGGCTAACATGGGACGGAGAACGTGGTGTCAGGGTGTTTATGCGAGCTACAGATCTTGGGTACGAATTATAGATCAGGTATTATACTAATCCAAGTACGTATACCGTATTCGATGTTCTACTTTACCGGTATATCGGGCTTGTTTCGTTTCTCACGATGCTCGAGGGGGTCGAGTAGTATCCGGTGTTTACTAGAAGATCATTATCAAGACTTCACTGATCAAGGGGCTCAAAATTTTCATATGATTCAGAAAGTCGGATTGATTTATCTACGACTATCTCGTGTGGAAGATGCTGTGTTTCTGATGCGGTCCCTGACTCTCAGATGCAAATGCTGATCCTTCCGTGCCTATGCCATGCCCTGTGCGTGTTCTCGTGTAAAGGAAAGGAACGCCTTGATGCCTCTGTGTATCCGCCCCCCTGCCGTCATCGAAACTGTAAAGAAAATAAAACAAGAGAAGAAAACTCGAAAATCCGTGGGTATCATTTCCATCCCCTGCTACCTGAAGAATAAACCGTCCCTTTCCTCATGATGTGCCCGCCCAGACCTATGCATCTCTAATTTTTTGCCCCCGTCACCTCCTTGCCTTTCTAGAACAGTAGGAAATTTTCCGTGGGGTCTCATTTGTAGTCGTAGACGTCGACGCGACCGGGCGTGGCGTGGGTGCGGAGTGGACGAGAGAAAGGGAAAAAGGATGTGTAAAATATGTCCATATGAAGCGAATGAAAGAGTTGGGGTTGTTAGGGGGTGCGTTACGCTTTGCCATTGGGAAAATCAGGCTGAGACCATTGATACAATACTCGACGAGTCAATAATATCGCGTCCTTTCCCCTCTAGTCCTGGCTGTTGTTGCTCTCGCGTCTCGCTTGTCCCGTCACCCGCGCCTTCAGGAACTTGGACACGGTTGTGACGGGGACGATAGAGGCGGGCGCAGCTGCACTGCTACCGGGAGCCGACGAGGATGTGGCCTGGGCGGGCGTAGAAGAACTCTGCGTCGGCTGAGGTTGCTGAGCATTGCCAGCGGGGACAGTGATCGTCTTCCACTGCGTAGTCGTCTCAGCCTCCGCAGTCACGGTAACCGTCTTGATGCCGTGGTGGTGCTTCTTGCTCGTAGAGGTCGACTCCTCAGATGAAGTAGCACCGCCCTGAGCAGGCATCGAGGTAGGGGCGGCTGCGGGAGCGTTGGTGCCGATGCCCAGGCCGGTGGCCTCGTACATGTTCAGCAGCTGGGAGGAGATGCCGGCGCTGTTGACGGAGTTGCTCTTAGAAAAGTCCATCGCCTGGACGGTGTTGTTGGACTTGCGGGGCTCGAGTGTGATCTCGGCGCACGACGTGTAGATCTCAGTCGTGTTCTGCGTGTCCGACAGGATCAGCGGCCAGTCCCAAACCCACATGAGGGTGTAGGTGCCGGTCTCGGGTAGGTCTTCGGGGAGCTGCAAGTCGGACTGGCAGTAGAGTTCCGGCAGGCCGTACTTCTGATAGCGCTCGGCGTAGATCTTGATGCCGAAGTTCTTGCCGGCATTCTGGTAGCACTGGCCGTCGTCGTAGTAGTGGGTGGCGAGGAGCTTGCCCTTGCCGTTTCCACCTTTGCCGTCGGCAGTCCACGAGTTGAGGACATCGTTGATTCCATCGCTGTCCTCGTGATGCATGGTTCCGTAGATGCTCACCAGTCCGTCACGGTAGGGTCGAGGGGTGATGAACGGCTGCGTTACGTGACCGTTCTCCTGGTACATCAAGGCGACATAGTCTCCGGCGGACGCAGTGAGCCGGTTCACGTTGTTGGCGTAAGCACCGTTCTTAGGCTTGCAGACGGCCGGGTTGGGCTTCAGATCGAGGATCTGATTCTGGGCCAGGTGGTCGTTGAAGACGTTCGGGGGCGTGGGCGTCCGGTTCACGTAGTGCATCGGGTAGCCCACTTGACCCTCGAAGGCGCCGCTGAGGTCGATCTTGCGGACTTCCTCGACCCACGAGTGGGCGTTGACTGCGCGACAGGCCGCGAGGATGGCGAGCGACTGCAGCAAGATGTTCTTGAGAGCCATCTTGGATGATATTAAGCGTGTTTGTCTGAAGTTGACTTGATGTATGTCTCGCCCGCGAGATAAGAGACGGAAAACAAGACGAGATGGGGGATACTCGAAGGACTTGAAAGGATCTGGTATCTTGTCTTAAATGCTTTCTGTCGAGTATTTAAGGTGCGAGCTTGATGGAACGGATGGTTGTAGTAGGTTCTCGAAGTTGTGGCAGTAAGATTTTCAGGTACCTTAGGTGATAGGTGATTAAAAAGGAGGTAGAGTTGAAGGTTGAAAGCTGCGGCTTGCGCGAAAAAGGAAGATACAAATTCGTGGGCTCGTAAAAAGACGAATGTGCAGTGCGCGCCGCGACGCGGCAAAAGTCAGGCCGGCTGGGAATCCGTAAAGAAATATGTAGAATGACCTTTGTGGCAACAGTGGGTTTGTCTGGCAGCAAGGTTAACAATGCTCTTCGTTGTTGAACAATAGATAAGGAGAGGACAAGTAGTGTTGGGTCGCCGAGGCCAAGCTAGGCGCAAACAAAGCAGTGTATGGACAGGTGACGGCCCGGCGTCGTTGTGAAGTGTTGGTAAAGGACTTGGTGAAGGAGGAGAGGGCACACGAGAGGTGAGCAGTCGAGAGGTAGCGTGGGGGTTAATACGTATTTTGGGGGGGGGGGGGGGGGGGGGGGGGGTCAGTCGCTCACCTTGTATGTCAGTCGATATGGGCAGACAGGGTTGAGTATGAGAAAGAGGTCTGGCGCATACAGATTCGGGTGTGAATGTTTTGTGTGTGTGCGCGGGTGGTGAGTGGTGAATGTGTGTGTGGGTATGATATCGGTCTGAGTGAAAATGGACCCTGGATCTACACCTAAGATGGGCCGGGTAGAAACGATTTGATTTCTTTTTTTGGCCTGTAAAAACGAAGAGGACTAGGTGCTAACTTGTACGGTGTACCTTGCCGGCTTGATGCAAAACACAATACAGATAGTTTGGTCTTGTTAGAAGCGGGTAATGGCCCGGGCCAAAGATATAGGGTTGCCCTGGGTTTCCAGCCTCAGGTGGACATGTTCTCTCAACCTCGCCCAAGCTCTCGGGCAAGATTGGGGTGGCAGGTGGTGGAGTAAATATCTGGCCGACTGTGGCAGAATACGAATATCCAGACCCTTGACAGGTCGACATCGTTTGCAGAGGCTGTTTCGTTTGAAACGCAAAGGTCATGTGGGCTGGCTCATATGGACGGGATGAATGACTCTGTACAGCTTAGTCTTCTTTAATATGTGACATATATGTGGTATATAGAGCTACGTTCAAGGTTGAGGTTGGGGTGTCTCGACGTCTCGATATGCGGTCGTGTCGACGGGGGGAGTACCTTGTGCCTAGGTACTCTTGTACCTCAGGTTACCAGGTGCGGATAATATTTCCATGTCGCACCAGGCTGGCGGGAGCTAGACAGGCCCAGCTTAGCGTCATACTGTACGGCGATTGCGATAACAGCAAGTACCCTTTTGCCCTGGCCGTGCGCCAAAGGTGACTTGTCAGGTTCCGATCTCGAATTGCCAATTCGAGTAACCAGGGAGCGAAAGAATGCAGAGAAGGTGCATCCAGCCCTTCCATGGCCAACCAGAATCCCAGACTCCCCACAGTCTGTTACCACATCCATGCCTGTCTCGCGTACCTTACGTAGTGTGACAGTAAAAAAAGAAAAGACAAAAAAAGAGAGAAAAAGAAGAGGAAAACAAGTCCCCATTCTTCCCATTCTTTGCGTCGCGACCAATCAAACACCAACTCCCACCCCAGCCCGCGACAGAATGCAACAAAACCACATCGCATCGAGAGGCTACAGACACCCCAAAGATGAGGCGGCGCGTTCGTCGACGTCCTCTTTTCTCGACCTACCTGACCACCTCATCTCCATAACTGTCGCAGGCGAAACTGGCGCTTGGTCGGCTGGCCTAACCAACCCTTCAAATCTCCTGTCCGTTACGCGACATGACTCCCGCGTATGTTGTCATAACTGTCGCAGTCCCCGCCAACAATGTGTACTCCGTTGGTCACTTTGCCGCCGTCTTGGCAAAGGGATACGGAATTCTTACTCATTCTCCATAACGACGTCTTGCGATTTCGATTCCCGTCGCTGTAAGCGCCGTGCTTCCAAGTTTTCTTGACAACCTGATGTGGGTTGATCTAACATGCCCACCAGCTAAATCGCATGTGTAACGCCTAACTGCTAAGCGCCGCATAAAGTCATGATGAGACTCCTCGCTCTCGGCTAAGGGACGGGCCTAACAATTCTTTCCCACGACATCAAATTATTGGGATATAAAGAATTTGTCATTTTTCTCAAACGAAAGAGTGGGAACGATGAGAAAGACAGGCGCCAAATATTTACTCGGTAGACGAAGTGATCCACGCATGCTGGCTTGTAGTGATCTTTTCCAAGGGGCTTGATCTACTACCCCAACATGGGCCTCGGGATCGCCATATGATGGACCTCTTTAGTGCGTGGATGACAAAAAGGCACGAGCCGAAGTCTCTCCATCCGAACTCGTCATCAAGCAGCCACAGAATGGGTATGCCCCGGGCAACATGAGCAACGGAGGGGAATTACTGGCTTTGGAGAGCATCTCGTGCAGCTCGTCCCATCCAGACCTCCACTGTTTCACACTTATGCATCTGTTGGCTAGTCGCCGTTATACCACATCCCTGTTCCTTAAGGCGATCATCTACCGTACTTCTTCGCGTACCTGAGCACGGCTTCCAAACCCCTGGCTGCCGATCCGCGCGGTAGCATCCAGGCAGGTCCCGACCAACGGCGAGCGGTTACAGGATGCCAAGACATCACCAATGCTCCCCTGCCGAGTGCCCATTTGTGAAACGTCGACTTCCCCCGCGATCGGGCATTTAGTTTGATACTTGTGCCGCCGTCGTCGTAAGGCGAAAGGGGGAAGAAGAATGATAAGAAGAGTTTTCCCCCCCTCGTCGTAAATACTTCTTTCGCATATAGATCTTGCCCCGATATTCCCTCTACTTCGTTATACTATTTACTACCTTGAGGTATATGCAGATCGTCCGAACCCGCGCCAAGCTCGGACACAAACGAAGCTCGGATTGTAAACGCGGACGCGCAATCACGGGGAAAGAGCAGGGGTTTTAATTGTCTGACGCCGACGGGGTTTTGGATTAGAGAGCGTCTGCTATTGCATTTCCTCAGCATGCATTCTGTTTCTCTATTCCCCATAAGCGACGATAACAACTGCCGTCGGGAAATTAGGGAGGTAGCGATGAGGCGTATCTTATACAGTCGTGCCGCACATCTGAAATACCAATAGTACCCATGGATAGATATTCGGTGCCGGTGTTCGGCTTCACGTGTCTTGATAGAAATTGAACGGTATTTTTTTTTTTTTTTGGAATATTGACGATAAATCACAGAATAGCCACCTGTTCCGGCCCTCCACGTAGTGTATATAAACCAACCCTTTTTCTCTCTGCTCCCAGAGCGGAGCTAGATCAGAACCCGAGACCAAGAGAATCCCGTCCTTCCATTCCATAACGCCAGCAAGAAGTTCAATTCACGACAGGTGAAGAGAAAGGCCCAGTAAACCCCGTCGTAGGAGACGTTCCAAATACATTCCTGAAATATCACTGTTCGTTGCCTGCTCCCATGCTACAGTGCTGTAGACCTAGAGTAGTAGTCCCAAGGGACGACGTAGTCCTCGGATGTGACGACGATAGGGGTAAAATAGATGTAGAAGAGCAGCGTGGCGGCGGGACAACTTTTAAAGAGAAAAGCAAGAGAATCACATATAACCCCCCGCGCGATCCATCACCGCCGTCGGCGCCTGCGGGTGCGACAGCTTCCGGAGCGAGTGCGCCGGATACGCCGTGTCGTCGTCGCCGCTCCCGTCGTCCTCGTCGTCCACGCTGTCCGTGCGCGAGCGCTTGCGGCCCGTCATGGCCTGCGGCGCCTGCAGCTGCCGGTGCGAGCGCAGCGGCGTCAGGCCGGTCGCGGGCCCTGCTCCCATGTCCAGCGAGAAGTCTTGGGCGTCCACGTCCCAGGACGCGGGCTCGCCGCCGGCGCCCGGGGCGTCGGCATGGGCGGGTTGCTGCCACGGCGCCCAGGGGTCGGGCTGCTGGTACTGGTGCGGGTGGTGATGGTGGTGCTGGGCTTTAGCAGCAGCAGACCACAGCACCGCAGCCGCGTCCTTGTCGTCGCCGGCGGCCCAATGGTGCGACGTGCTCGCGCTGCTGAAGCTGCCGTCGCGCGAGTTCTGCGCCGTCGTCGGCGCTGTTGCGGCCCACAGCGAATCGGCCGCGCTCGCGCTGGTCGTCGCGCTCGTCAGGCCGCCGGCGCCGCCCGCCCAGCTTACGGCGCCGTGGTGCTGCTGGTGGTCCACGTACCCGGGGCCGCCCCAGCTCGTCGTGTCGAGGCCGAGGCCGTTGTGCTGCGTTGCCGCCGCCCAGCTGTGCAGGTTCGCGTCCGCGGCGTCGTCGTACGAGGACACCGGCACGCTGAGGCCGGAGAGGAAGTTGTCGGCTCCAGTATCAACGCCGCCGCCACCGCCGCCTTCTACGGCGGTGCCGCTTCCGTCTGATATGAAGCTAAGCTGGTGGTGCAGCGAGGACTCGACGCCGTTGGCGGTGAGTGTGCCGGGACCGCCTTCGAAGTTGTGCGGGTAGCTGCCCGTCAGCGATGCCGTGGGCGGGGGAGTGACGAGGCCGTTGTCGAAGCCGTCGAGGAGGTCGAGACCGGGAGGGACGTGAGCGTGCTGCGACTGGGGATGGCTGGGCAGCGTGGTGGAGACCAAGGCAGGCGGCATGTCGTACGCGGCGTTCATGTTCTCGTGTCTGGCCGCGTTGACGTGATGTTGGTAGCCGGGGTTCGGCGACATGACGCTGTCTCGGGAGACTGAAGGCGATCCGGAAAGGTACGCGCGCTGCTGGTGGTACTCGGAGGTCGGGTCCACCTTGGTGAGGAATCTCCAGCTAGTACCGGGAGCAACTGTAGTCGTCTTGTTCTTCTCGTCCGTCCTATCGTGGACGGGCTCAAAAGTCCAGAGAATCACAGATCGCCGTGTCCACCCGCGCTTACCCGGCTCGACGCCCCCGTTGTTGGGCGTCGACCAGATCTCCTGGTACATGGCAACCTGCGACAGAAGATCTTTGGGCGTCGGCATCTTTCCGCCTCCTGGTTTATGCGACGAAGTGCCGTCATTGCTGTTCGTTCGCGCTGTGTCGCGCTCGGCACGGGAAGGGCGGGCGCTTCGCTGCGAGTCTTGGTCACGTCCCTTGCGGTCCTTGCGGTCCCGGCGGTCCCGCTCTGCAGTGACGTAGGGTGCCAACTTGATAAAGGTGTTCGCCCAGCTGGCAGCGGGGAATGGGACGCCGATGGTGTCTCGGCTGCCACGGCTAGCACAGTCGCATCGCCCTAAACCGTTGCACCCGGGGCGATGCGAGACAACAACCTCGACTGGGTTAGTGCGGTCCCAGAAGTCTGGTTCTGACCCGGAGATGTGTAGCTCATCTGGCTTGACGACAGAGGTTACCGATCTCCAGCTATGGTTATGTAGCTCCGGCCGGTTGATGGAAAGCTCTACCATACCGTTCAGCTCCGAGCCGTCAGGGAATTTGGAGGTGGCATGTAGATCAAGCGTCACTTTAAAATGGAAGGTATCGCAAGGCCCTACAACGCAGCGCGAGGACCGTTCGTCCAAGGGGTTGGTGTCATCGAGTGCCGCAAAAAGCTTCTCCTTGAGCTCTGGAAATTGTATATCCCACTGATTAGAGATGTCTTTGACAGACGACGACTCCTTCTGCGCAAGTGGTCTGGTGTATTCGTGCAATAGTATCGTCGGACGGTCACCATTCCGCGGCAGATCCTTGTAATCCTTGCTGTCGTTCAGCTTGAGATGCGGGTAATCAGCTTCTCCAAGCCAATGGCCGTTGGAGGTATAGCCTGTAACCTGCTTCTTGGTGGTGCCGTCATCCATCTTCAAGTGTTTCTCCTTGAGGTTGACTTGAGACGACGAGACAAAAACCCAGCACTGCTTAGGCCGCAGAAATACGTCGTTGTCTGCGTTGAGGAGGCGAGCGAAGTAGTCGTAGTTCGGTCGCTCATCTGGGAGACGACCGTCTGCGATGGAGATGAGGACTCTATTGTTTTTGAAGGACTCCGTGTCGTCATCCTCTCTCATCAGCTTTCGGTCGTCCTCCTTGCCATCTTTCTTGCTTGGGAAGATGAAATGAACTGAATATCGTCTTGTCAACCAATGCTCACTCGCAGTCACACACAGATCAGGGGCGCAACTTGGGGTAACTCACAGGTAACCATGGTGGCGAAGAAACCCTTCAACACCTGGATGTGGCTCGACACCTGCTTTCTTCCTCTGTACATCGGATGGGGCTTTCCGTTCGGCCCCTTCTCCCTCAACTGTCTGTTCGGGATAGCCTCTCCGTTCTTGGGAGGATGGAGGAGCCAATGATAGATCCACAGGTATTCTGTGATGAGCATGTTTCGGCCATAGAGGATGGTCTTGGAGCTGAACTTCTTCCGGCCCATCTGAGGAATTAAGAGAAGAGCTGACAGGAAGTTAGCACTCGTCCACGCGGCTTCATCGGTTGGGAAAAGACACTCACCATCGAGAAAGGCATCTTCCAACCAGAGCGGCCATATCGGTTGTTCCTTCTCGAGCTCCTTTTGCATTACTTTATTACGATAATCGGCAAAGTGCTTGTAAGCGTAGATGGGGTTCTTGCTCCCCCGTGGATAACCCATTGGTGACTCTCGTAATGATACATCTCGGTGTAAAGAGCGGCCGCCTCGGAGGCTTGTCCCATAACTCGAGGGCAAGGCCTGGGTCGGGACTATAGGCGGTGTTGGTATAGGACGTATGGGTGGTGATAAGGAGTGGTTACAAAGAGCCAGAGCGGCAAGATTATGTGGTTGAACGTTGCCCGTGGATTCACCCAGAGGCCGTCGTGTCAGTGGCATTACTTCGTGATCCCCCTCAAAGGCATACTCGGAGGCGGGGGAATATCTCTGAGACGGCAACACTGGGCCTGGGTGCTGCTCCATTGCCTGGGTATGAGGGGACAAAAGACAGAAAGACAAAAAGAATGCTTGGTCAAAGGATGGAGAATTTTAGCGAATGCCTAGAGCTGTCCCAAGAGCGCTGGGAAGCACAACAAGATATGTCAAAAGGAATGGCAGCGGCAGAGAGAATGCCTATTACTATTATGGTTGGACGTCTGCTTCTCGGCCAGAAGTGTTGGCATGGAAGAGAAGATCGCTATATCTTATAAAGATGGCACGTCTGCCGTTGCTCGACCTTGAGAGCAGCGTGGCCACATGTGCGCCTAGGAGGTAGGCAGCATATACTCGATATTCGACCTCTTTGAGACCCAACTAGGTAAATCTTGAAGGGCGTCATGAGGAAAATGGCCCGAATGGTAC
The DNA here is from genome assembly GCA_022432365.1 of Hypoxylon sp. FL1284. NCBI lineage: Eukaryota > Fungi > Ascomycota > Sordariomycetes > Xylariales > Hypoxylaceae > Hypoxylon > Hypoxylon sp. FL1284. The sequence goes on along the minus strand of JAJJXE010000003.1, from coordinate 214,339 downwards.
AAACGCCACTATCTAGAGTCTTGTGATTGGAGGCTCTCGACAGGAGGGCGAGCTACGTCTTGCTTCAAAGGTGTCTGTAGCTGGCACGTAAGGAGTCTATGGCCAAGGTAATCTAGTACCTAGGCAGCGAGGAGTACCAATAGTCTCACCGTGGGAATGTACCATTTGCCGATTCCTGAGCTGAGCAATCCATCCCGTGCTAGTCGTAGCAGAGAAGCTCGCGCGAGGGGAATGTGAGTTTGATTAACATAACGCGGACAGATCGTCAAGCTCATAGACATTTGGCTCGGGAGGGGTAACGAGACTCACTCGAAGGAGGGGGAAATGTCTCTGCCCGCGCCCAACTCCTTTGATCTGGAAATGGGCGCAAAATCGGTAATGCGAGCTTCTTCTCCCTGTGCAGCCTGACCAGGGATATAACGCAACGAACCGACTACCCCTAGCTCCCAACGCGGCAATACCTGCACTCCATCAAAGGCAGAACTAGGCACGCGGCCCCGAGTATAGACACATTTAATTATTCGCTAGATCTCCCCTTCGTCCTCGTCCTCTCCAAGGGTCACCTTTTTACGGCTGCCCCCTGTGAGTTGTTGCAAGGCCACTTTGCTAGCCTGGCCGCCGACCTTCCTTTGCATTTTCGCAATTTCCTCTTCTGGATCAATTACATCCGCTTCGGCGTATTCGAGGATAAGTCTTCGCCCTAATAGATGGGTGTCTTGCAAGGCTGTCATGGCCGATTCCGCCTCCTTTGGCGAGACAAATTCCGCGAAAGCGAAACCCTTGCTTGTCGCATTGAATTTCTTAGGTATACGAACCGACTTGAGCTGGCCGTAAGCGCTCAGGAGCGTTCGGATGTCCTTCTTGTTAGTCTGGAAGGGGATGTTCTTGATCACGATCTTTGTTCTTTGATTCGCAGCCTTCTTTGCATTGTCTTCCTGTCTCCGCTCCTCAGCTGCGTCACGTCCGCGATGCGAACCTCGTACTTGGAGCTTGTGTGACCTAAGGACGTGGCCGTCCATGACCTTGGAGGCCGCCGCAGCAGTTGCTTTGTCGGAAAACGAGACGAAGCCAAATCCCATACTGAGGAGCTGACCTGGCTTCTTGGGGTCCTTTTTCATTTTGACCTGCGCTGATCTGAATCCTTCTAGATGCTTGAACTCATTTGCAAGTTCCTCCGTATTGGTGTCCCAATGAAGGTTCTTGACAAACAGCGAACTTGTCTCGACAGACTCGTCGTTACCTTGTTCTAGCAGCTCCGAGACAGACAATTTCTGTACGCCGCCGGGGCCCTCAGAGCCCGGGGCAGCCTCATCATGCTGCTCGCTGCCAGCTAATAAGTTCTTTGGCGCCTTCTCAAGGAATAGTATAGAATCCTTGAACCGGCGGTACGCCAACTTCGCAAAAGCTGCCTTTGCCTGGGGAGCCTGCGCGAACTGAACAATAGCTATCGTTCCCGTAGGGGGCATAAGTACTTTCATCACCTGACCACGCTCTTCGAACATGGTTCGGATCTCGTCCGTCGTGGTGCCATAGGGGAAGTTCTTCACCAGTATGGTCTTATCACCTCGCGGACCTGACTTGAAGGCATTTACATCGACTCCATTAGCAACTAAGTATGCCTTTGTATCTTGGATGGCCGAGGTCTCGGCAATCGCTTGCTTCACAGCAGCATCAGCGCTGGTTGGATCAAGCAGCTCCGCCTTAGAGATCCCCAAACGATCGGCGACTGATGCGTTCACGGCATCTTGGCTCATGTAGAGAGAATTCCAGTTGAATCTTGACTCGGCCGCTTTAGCGCGTTTCTTGATGAGATTCTGCTGTTTCAGCGGCAGTTTCGACAGTGCGTATTCGTCCAGATTATGATCTCGCTTGGCCGAAGCTGGGAGGACGTGTAAGATTCTCCCTTGAAACGAAGAGTGATCGGCCTGGAATGCCTTCGTCGCGTCGTCTGGGCTCGTAAACAAAACAAAGCCAATACCGCGGTTATTACTTTGGCTGTCCATTGGCATGTGTACCTGTTTTCCTATCAGCATATATGAAACGTGAGAAGTTTCGCAGAGTTAGGAAAGAAGAGTGGCTCTCAGACACCAAAGCATCTACTAAAATACTGGCCCAGGGTTTCTCATCAGATACATTGAGTATCAGCTGTCCCTATCTGGGGTTCATCATAGGCAGACATATATTCAAGTTTGGGAAAATATCTCTCACCTCTTCGACGTCGCCGTATTGCAGGAAGTACGATTTCAGGTCGTCCTCCGTTGTAGAATACGGCAAATTCCTTACGAACAATCTTCGCGTCTTACGGACAGATTCGACATCGCCATCCTTTGACTCTGGATCGTGTCCTTCCTGCTCTGGCTCTTCACTTGGATCTTTCATGACCTGATCCTTGTCTTCATCGGCTGTCGCATCAACAATTTCCGGCTCCCGCTTCTCTTCTTCATCAGGCATGACAGCAGGTAGGTTTTCTGGTAGCGTTCTGGTGGGAACAACATCTTCGTCGTCTACCAAGTCCAGTAACCTATTTGTTCGTGATCGCAGCCAATCGTCATCTGTAGCCGCTGGCTGGTTCGAGGGTTCAGTCAAGTTGGCAGCAACTGGTACTACTTGTTCCTGTACCGATTGATCGACCACTTCGACGTTTTCAATAGGTTGGCTAGTTCCCCTATCTGTCGCAGATTTGGCTGGCTTCTCATCTTCTAAGGGCCGCTTCTTCTTTTGTCGTGCCGGCACCGCTTCGTACTCGTCGTCGGACTCGCCCTCCTTGACGGCCAGCGCAGCATACTTGGCAGGAGGTTCGCCAGCAGTTTCGGCTGCTATACCGTGGATTTCACTGGTGGTCGTATTCGCAGTTTTCATAACACTCAAGAATTCTTGAAGCTTTGGGTTCGACTCGTCGAGCTCATCCCGCTTCCTCTTCTTGGCATTGTCAGGCTGCGTGTCTGACGTCGGACTTTGTTTGAGTGTCGTTTTGGGAAGTTCAGTCGTGGATGACCTATTTCTTCTTTCCTTCTTCTTGAGGAGAGACGGATCTGCAATCTACACACACAACATTAGGCAAAAGCCAACAAATGCTGCGTCTCGTCAGTTCACTTACCGGCTTCGCCAACTCGACTGCTATTTTAGACATGCGAACAAAGGATCGATTGAAGTATTTGACGGCGTCCGCAGCCTCCTGAGAGGTCTTGTAACCGACATATCCAATCCTTCGGTGGGGTATCAGCTTCACGTCTGTGATATGGCCTTTAGAGGCGAAGTGCTTGCGCAAGTCGGTCTCGTTGAGATTCGGTGGCAGACCTTTCACGAATATTCGGGACGAATCCATGATCGATAGAGGTAGGATAGAAGCATTGAGGAGGGAAGTGTTGTTAGAATGGTGCTACACGTCTCGTGTATTGGAGGCCATAGGATTTGAGTCGCGACATGATAGGTGGCCGAGCCAAAAAGCAAAAGAAAAAAAAAATAAATTCGAGGGTCCCGCTTCATTGGTCTTTATCGATATCATCACGTGATACAGATAGTATCGTCTGAGGCTCTGTCGGCCCCACCAACCCGTCTTGGGTACCTACATGTAAGTACCCGCCCCTATCCACTTCGTGGAATACTTCTGTCAATTCTGATGCTATCCCAACATTGTATGGCATTTTACGATATGATGTCTTTTGGATGGAAATTGCAGGTGTTTGTAAACCGTTTGATTGCTTCTCAAGCATGCTCTGCTAGCATGAACAGATAATACTCACATGTAAGAGGTGCCGTGTAAGCAGGGTCCCCTGATAGGAACTTCGGTTGGCTTTACCGCATGAAATGCAGACAGGCAAACGGGCAGACAAGCAGACAAGCTTAGGGTGCAGCAGGGCCAGGCTGCCAGGCAAGGTTCCGGCGTGCTCAGGGACCAGTGGGGCAGATCAGCGGCGCTGGAACCAATGACGAGCGGCAGGGTTAGCTGCCAGGCCGCTTGGCTGCTTACCAGGCAGCCTGGCAGGCCGTCAGGTACAAATGTAGTGTAGCATCTAAAGTCAAACCGCAGCCTTTTCCACCTCCTCGAGTCCTGGCCAAACACGCTACACTTGGGCACTAACCGACACGCCCAGCAACAGACGCTCGACGCTCAGCCAGACGCTCAGTCAGACGCTCTCTTCCATTCCGACGACCAACGTCGAAACGTAAACTGACCAAATTCCCAAAATTCGGTCGACCGTCGTAACGTTGCCTACCTAGTCGCGTTTTTGCTCCTCGCGTATTGATCGTACAGCCTCTTACAGCAACTCTTTGGCCTAGTACACGTCTGTCAGTTACCTGTCCACGCCGTCTCCAGGCACTTATTAGCAGGCTATATGACAGACGACATGTGTCTTTCCTCAATCCATGTAACATTGATCACGTTTGCTAACTAGACTTCTGCCTCCAGTGGGCTCTCATCCATTACGAACATGGCGGATCAACAGTCACCTCCCCCGGCCAGCGGTCGCGATAAGCTCGAAGGTCGGTTATTTATATCGTATATGGTTATCGAAACATGGGTTGGCTGACTGGATATCACTCCGTGCAGCGCAGATCAAGTCAGCAGATATGGTTAGCATCTTCCAGAGCTGAACGTAGCTCTTCGGCAAGCTAACCTCTATTGCTAGACGGAAGACATGCAGCAGGAGGTGATTGATATTGGTACGCTCTAGCGCTCACGTGTGCCGCGTTTGCACGCTTTCTAATATTCCTGTATAGCTCAGGAGGCGATGGGCAAGTTCACCATCGAAAAAGATATCGCACAGCACATCAAGCGTATCGTAAGTTGATTCATACCCTGCGCGGCGTGGCTCGGGCACAAGCTAAGTCCATACTGCTAGTTTGACGAACGCAAGGGCCCGACCTGGCACTGCATCGTTGGACGTAACTTCGGAAGCTTTGTCACTCACGGTACGTCTCGCGTCTTTCTGATATTCCGCGTATGGGCGTCAAAGGTTCGCCCGTAGGCTGACCTCGATACAGAAACGAAGCACTTCATATACTTCTACCTCGGACACTGCGCCATCCTCCTATTCAAGACCCAGTGAGACGATGGTTTCTGTGCAGATGTCATCAGCCTCTCGGATAGTCCAGCCTGAAGTGATGTTGAAGTGTACGAATTTATTCATGTACCTAGGAGACAGCCAGGGAGGCATACCACAGGGGACTCGGTGGACTTTTCACCGACAATGCAATAAATACTATGACACCTAATACAAATAAGAATACCCTAATTTGGTATAGAATCTCTGTATAACACCGTCTCCACAGACATCGTGTATACGAGATGCGCAGAGGGACAACGAACTCACCGCTCTTCGAGAGGTAAGTCAAGGAACAGTAGCAAGCCCCCCTTCCCCTATCAAGGCCTTCTAGCCGACTGTAAACTGCGTGTATCCATCATTTTCAGTGAATTTACGTATCGAAAGGTATGGCGAGACTAGCGCCCAGGTCCTTGCTCCGCAGACCGTATTCTCGGAGGCTAGCGGGCTGTTCAGCCGCAAGTCCATCTGGGCTGCCGGGGAGAAGCATGCTAGGAGAGGAGTAAGAGATCCTCGACGATCTTTGTCTCCGTCGTTAGAAGGCCCGGACTATAGTAGAAATGTGCTTTCGTAGAGAGGGGAAGTTGAGCAAGGACGCGGTGGGATCAAGACAGACCAGACGTTGTAGAGCTGGGTATGTATACCAGATGGGGGATCTTCAATGCACTTCTCTGTTATTGATGGATTCAAGCTACCTGCCCATTGGGGCTTTAGATTGGGCAATGTGTAGCAGCGGGGTGCCTGGTCTTCTATATAATGCACACATGGTTAATATTAAGCGATATAGGAAATGTGTTGAGATCGACTCCGGATATTTCCCACATGCAAACCACAGTCGCCCACTTGGCTAGCTGACATGGGCGTGGGCTTCGGGTTGCGAGCACGGGAGCAAGGGGAGGCGTGCGAGCCCAGACAGGGGATCCCGGACCGTCTATACGTGAGTAATAAATTAGTTTCTCGGGGGGTTAATATACGCGGCGTGTAAGAAATGGGCATACAATATGTTACCAGGCACGCAGATACACGCAATCGGTGTACGTGTGCATGTGAGTATATGATGGGGATGAGACGGCGTTGCGTGACGGCGTACACGCACACAGAATTGCTCGAATAATCCCATAGATCGAGCACCAACCAGGCAGCTGGGGCGTTGAGCCATTGGTCATCATATTCATGATACTCGTGATACTCATGGTAACTCGAGGATGCCTAGGTAGAGAGTACCGTGTTATCACTGCAGATGTCATTCCAACTCCCGCCTACCCGCTACCCACCGGTCTACGATGGGTTAATGTGATATGACGAGGCAAGACGATTGGACACCGGCGGCGAGTATGTGCGCATATCGCTCCCAACACAACGTTGACCGGTTCTTATCTGCATGCCTCACATAGACACACCGACTTCGAGTCGATGTTATTAACGCATCTTATCATCGATCATGACGTCTCATTAAAAGCTATGTGTGACAGGTTTTGAATGAGAGGAGAATAGAAAACTGATAGCCTGATAGCTGTGAACTTACCAAGGCCGGGACGAGACGGATTCGAGCTGAGCCAGCCAGCCGTAAACACCAATACGCACGATATACCGCCCGCTACCTATCTCGTACCTACCGTTCTAGGCATGCTACCAAGGCTGGCGGACCGAAGATATACGTGATCCCAGGAGCGTATGGGTAGCAGTCAGAGAGGCCAATTCGGGTCGGTGGCGTCAACCCGGTTCGTCGGACTCAGCGACTCGTACTGGATGCTACAGTTACGGTTGATGTCTGCAACCACCTTGTGCCCTGCGAGGAGGGTAGGAGGGCTGTCGAGGCTGTCTGGTGCCCGTCTGGAGTCCCAGGTGGGATGGCAGGATGGGCCCGTAGATGGCGTGGCGAGCGTGGGTGGGATGCGACGGCGGGGTCTTCGGACAATCTCGAACAAGTTCGCCATGGCTCCCGCAACCCATCTTCTCGTTCCGCCATCGCACCCAATAATAACCTTTTAATCTACTCATGTACGTTATACAAGGTACCCGTCCTCCGCATCCCTCGAATGGGGTAGGGGGCTGCGACGACCACTCGACGCCCCGGGCCGCGGGAGGGATTTGGGCAAAACCCGTGGTAATAATACGTACTATAATAAGGTAAACTTGAAACAAAAGATTCCATCTCTGTATTCTCTGTACGTACTTGTATAATATACTATGTAGTATATCATAACTCGTACCTAAAGGGGCGGACCTATATAGATCGGGGATAGGAGTCGAGTCGAACAGCCTGGAGATATTATTCCGGCTCCCTATAACCCGGTGGTCTTAATGACTCAGGTAGGGTCGGGCAAGGGTTACAAAGATGCTCGTCCTGCTGCGGAGAAGCAGTTCGAGACGAGGTCGACAGAGATCCAGAACGCGCCGAGGCCCCCAAGCTGCTGGCGCCGACTCTCGACTGGACCTGCGCACAGTAGCGCTAATAGCCGATACCTGGCTTCGCTCCCCCTTTGCGACCAGGACACAAGTAAATATTCGCAAGTAACAGCCGGAAAACACACGGTTGCCGTCTTGGGTTTACCGAAGCTGTCTGGCAGTCGGAGGAAGAGCAGCTGGTTGGAATTAAGCCGTCTTAGAAATATCGTGCTTACCAAGATGGCGATTACATATACGGCGATTACACATATGGATGGCATCTGCTTATCTTTGGATACTACATGGCTGTCCGTGCCTGTATACTGTATGGATTACAGTATAATGAAATGCCAGAGCCTCTGGCGCTTCGGACCCTTTTTTTGCTCGTGAACGCGGAGCAGGGCAAACCGGAGTTAATTAGCTAATGAAGCCGCTTCTGCACGATGCCTATCAAGGATCTGTAAACGAAACGTACATACTACATACTTGTAGTATGGCGCCTGTGGGTGTGGGTGTGTGGGTGTGTGTGATATACAGGAGCGTACCGTATGGCTTGGCTCGCTCTCCGAACTTGGGACGAACCCAGCAAGCGAATGCTTCTCTCCGCGTGCAGTCTCAGCACAGCACAACCCAAGACCTCGTCATTTGCTCGGGCGGCTGCTGGTGTCCGTGTCGAGTTCGGTACCACAGCTTTATATATATAAATTAGAATTGATGGGCTGGTGACGACATGTCGCCTGTTTCTCCGGCAGTTTTCTGTGCCTTGGCGGGAGATGAGAGACAGCACTCACGACAGCCCAGTCTCGTCTCTTTCGGCCGTGAGAGGTCAGGTACGCACATCTAGCCAGGAACAGACGTAGATGAGCCCTCTGCTATGTACGCACACAGTCTGACAGGCGACCTGGCCTGGCTGGGTGGGGCATCAGAGTTGTTACCGCAGACGGAATTTTCGATTCCTTTCGGTCGGCTCGCCCCCTTCGAACGCTCGTGGCGCATCCAGCGGACACAAGCGTGCAGATTCTCGCGTGGATGACCTGCAGCTAAAACCTCCCTAGCCCAAGGTTGATCAGTGCCTAGATCAGTGCCTAGCACGCAGCTGATGTTGCGCCGTGCCCCGAACTCATATCTGCTGTCTGGTAAACAACCTCAGCGGCTCAGTCGTTGACAAAGGAAAGAAGAGATTATCAAAGATCAGCTCCTGGGTGGTATACATAGTAGATGGACCATGAGAACCTGACAACCTAACAACATCCATAAATCATAATCTTCGCAATCCTAATTTTTTTTCCCTTATGACTGTCTCGGCAAGTCTTTCATTTCTGCTTCGTGCTAAGCTCGGAATGATGTCAGGACGTAAGCTCTCTCAATTAGCCTCCCAGGTCCTTGGCCAGTGAGAGACGGCCAAAGCATGCTTACCGATCGCCCTCCGCAAAATTGGAGGGATCGAGTAGCGACGCTGCCAAATGTCACTGATAAAAGACGGCCGCTGACTCTTTGGTCGCTTCGTTATCATATCAATGCAATAGTACCGTATAACCACGGCCGGTCCTCGCTTCAATAGTCCTCTTCTGGACATGTACATACTCCGTACCTGGCAGCAAGTTGGCTGATACCATAGCAGCTTGATACCGTACATATCCTAACCCAATGTGCATGCAATAAAAACGGTTCATCGACTCATAAAGGGTGTGTGCACTCAGCTGAGACAGGTTTATCGTGCCGGTCTTAGATCTCGCAGCTAGTCGGGAAGGTAGGTAGATTTCCCCTTGCACTATAGATTCTGAAGATTTCCAGCTAGGATACATATTCCAGCTGGGATACATACTAAGGGATTCCCAGAGGCTACCTAGGTCTACCAGAGGCAGATGGATTCGTATGAGATCTGACGGGACGCCGGCGGGACTTGTCAGGAACGCCACAGCTAGAAAAGACCAAGGTTCGGGCTGTCGGGTAGGCTATGTGCGCTGGCCTTGTATGGCCTTGGGCTATCCGAGTTCCACCGCCCGGAGAGGAATCCATGGGTGGAGTGTGGTGGAGAGCGCTACATGCACGATACCTACTCAGCTACCTCTTACGGGCCTTTTCCCGTCGTACCTCCAAGTCTCCCTCCCCATCCTCGCTTGCGCCCTCCTCTTCCAGTCACCGCGAGCAGCGCGAGCCGTGTCAGATACATACTACTGTATCGATGGCCATGTAATGCAGAGGACGGCTGCTGCGGCCCATTGTCACGCTCCTAGAAAAAGAGTTGACGATGGTAGTCGAGAGGGGGCCGAAGCATGAAGGGTCCCCGTCGGTAAGATGGATCTGACGTTGACGGCGTGCCCGTCCGGTTGGCTGCAGGTGAGGACAGCCGCGACATATATACTATTTTATGTACATATATACATACATGCGAGCCAGGTACATCATCGATCGTGGATGTACACGTATGGAACCGGGCAAATATACCGACCTGAAAGTACCTCACCAGCCCGACCAGCCAGCCAACGCCAACCTGCCTCGCCTCGCTCGCCTGCCAGTCGCCCAGGCTGTCCAGTGACAGGTATGTGGTGGCCGCGGAGACGAACAATGCTGCAGAGCAGAAGCATAGGCTGCTCTCAGTGTTTCAGTCAGATCTGGGACATACAGCAAATTTTATGTCTCTGTCATGCCGTGCGCCGGCCTCGATTGGCCCTGGCGGGAGACGATAGTGACACGGGCAGCCCAATCAGGATTCGAGAACCCTGCGTGTCAGCAGCGCCGGCGAGCCCTTTTCGGGAGGTTCTGCTACTGTGTGTGTACCTAGGTAGGTACTATGATCCATCCAGAGAGCCCAGGGAGACTCTCACATCTGCACTCCATTTCGTACGAGATGCCGTTACAAAGGAAGCCCGCTCGGCTGGGATTGTCAGCCTAGCCGGGCTGTCAGGCGCGCAGAGAAATACATAGTAGTATCTGCTGCATGCGCCATAGCCATGCCATGTATGTACATACTGTACATAGTACAATGCAAGAATCTGCTGACCACCGCCGTAGCATCGCCCTCCGGAGTCATCGCAGTCGTCGGCAACTCTGCGAAATGGTAGGGAGAAAAAAAAGAAAAAAAAAAAAAAAGAAAAAAAAAGAAAAAAAAAGAGGAAAAAAAAAAAGCAAAACCTAAAATGACGGCCATGCCGGTTAGAGATTTTGAAACGACAAAGATGGTAGACATACCTGCATCGTACATTAGGTACATATGTAGACGTCAACCCTAATCTGCGTATACCTTAGATTTACGTGTAAATGTATATATAAAGTTATCTCCCAGGCGTGCTCGGTACGTTGTATATATAGCACCTAATCAAACGTGAAGCACTTTACAAAAATACTCTAGCAGAATTAGGAACCTCCTTGCGTACGGGGGTAAAAGATGTCGAGACGAGGGAAGAGTACGTACACATGGTAAGGAGTCTGTCAACTCAACCTCGTATTTAGTACCTGACAGCTAGCAGGGCGATCCCCACCAATCCTACCCTTTTATGATAGACTGCCTTTTCGTCGCTTGTCATTCATTCACCGAATTGCCCCGTCGGCCGTACGCCGTCACTTATCGTCTGGCATGCGTAGACGAACACGCATACCGTCGATACGGTGATGAGCTGGCTTGCCTTTTACCACATCACGGCTCGCGGGCTCTCTTGTGATTGACGATTGAGCGGTATGTAGTAATATGCGTACAGCATGCTCAGGTACGTATTGGCATCGTACTTACATGTTGCACTTGAGCCGGATGATGCAACTTTGACCGTGCTCTTCTTACTATGTATGCATGTACTATGTAGAGAGAGGCTCCCCAGCATTTTGATCCTGTGAGGCGGAGAGGGACCACCAAAACCGTATTCTTACCCAGTCACCCGGTGTTTATGCTCGAGCACCTTCGTCATGCTGAGGGAGCCATTGTAGGTTATACTCTAATCATCCTTTGACTAGCCGTTCTATGCCTCCAAGATGCGATATCTCCTGAGCTTCTCGCCTCCTGAGTTTTCCCCCCTCTCTGAGCCTACTCTCTGAGCCTAAGGAGATAGATGGACGGGGAACGGGGGAAGAAGCAAGTGTCGTAGACTGTGCTAAAGTAGTACCCACGCTTCGGCTGGGCATATCCGTCTTTTTGCCTTCGTAGCACGTTGCGGATCAAGTTAGCCAACCCAGCCCGGCCCAGCCTGTCCGCCTGTCAGGCCCGCGAGCTACATACGAAACCAGCTAAGATGACCTGCGCATCGCCCATCGACGTGTGAGCGCACGTACGACCTGATGTGACGACGAACATGAATAATGAGTAAAGACACAAACTCCTATATGTGCGAATGCGTGAGTGAGTGACCGAGTTTTACTACCTAATGTACCGTAGACGTGTTAGACAGACAAGTCGGACTTGTCACGCCTGGACGGCATGGACATTAGAGAGCTGTACATGTAGTACCGAGAAGCACTAGGCAAGAACATGCCTACTGCGTACGTACATGTAGGTACCTTAGCAAGGGAAAATGCATGCATCTGCCCATCCGCAAATCCATAACCCCCCTGTCTCACACAGCCCAAGTCAAAGTACCTCACCTGTATCTTTTCTTCCCTCTCGTTTTACCGGCGTGCTTAGGCCTTGCAGAGGCCCGCGAGTTAACTTTGTACTGTCCTGAACTGCCTCTCCTAGCGCGCTCCTGTCCTTGAACCTTACCCGGCAACACAGTAGCCTCAAGGTACTATGTGTACCTAAATTTGTAGCCTAGGTGCTGTAAGGTTACATGAATGTATTTTCTTTAGGTGCATACTTAGCACACACTCAGGCTGCCTCGGCGTCCGTCTCTCTTTGAACCCAATGGTGTACCTAAACTCACTGGTTTGTTTGACGATAAAACCCTTTTACTCTTCTTGTTCCTGTTCTTGATAGCACCTAATCTCAGTGACTTGTCCTTGGCGTGTCCTGTTTTGAATTGCTTTGTGTCTCTCCGCCCCGTCTGTTTTGCGCGCTCTTGATTAATAGGTACATGTATCCAGCTAAGCCCGCTGTGGGAAAAATACGTGACTCCTACTCGACGAGGTTAGCAGCTAAGCCAGGCGTGGTACCTAATAAGGTATCGCACCGACCGAAGCGTCTCTGTAGCACCGCGCCCGTACCAAACGTTACCAAGCGCGAGTACAAATAAGGTACCTACCGGGGTCTCCCCCCAGTCGTGCTCCATCACTAACCACGAAGGTACTGTACCATCCCACCCCATCCCATCCATCCATCCATCCATTTGTATTCATTTTCCCTTCTTTCTCCTCTCGACCAAGATTCGAACGAGACTATTCCGTTCCGTACAACCTCGCCCTTCCCACTCTAACCCTTCCTCTCTCCTGTTCGATTCTACCGTGCCGTGCTTCGTTTCGAGACTTCATCGCAGCGCTTCCAACATAACCACCATCCAGCTCGACCTCGCCGCCTTCTCTCTAGCTTCTACGTACATAGCCATGTGACGAGACTGCATGAGAGAAGTCGGGCAATTGTCAAGCTGGGCTCTTGAGAGTCTGGTCGGGTGTAGATTTCGTTGCAGTTGTCTCTCCTGGAACCATCTAAACACGACATCCCATCACTATATATCCTTCCTATCGACTTACCCCTAATTCTTTTTCACCTTCGACTTAACCTACGTACTCGGCGGATTCGACACTCGCCCGAAATGTCGGCTATCACGGTTCCTGATGCCGGCCTCCTCCTGGAGAGCTCGCCCAGCTCGAGCGACCATCTGCCGATGCAAGCATTTGGCATCTCCCTGAGCGACAGTGTGATTGAGGACATGATCAAATGTGTCCAGGATGGGCAGGAGATCGAATTGACGCTCGGTAGCAGTCCTGTAAGTTCGTCCCCTACCTTGTTTCCTGCAACGCTTCTGCAGCCGCCGGCGATTCCACCGCAGACAGCTGGCAGTGCAGATAAATGCCACGGCGACATCATCTTCTCTATGCTACAGTTGCCCGACAACTATATGAACCGCCAGAGAAAACTCGCCTGCTCTGCACCTGTCAACTGAAGACCCTAACCTGTCTGCCAACTTTCTCTCTTGACAATTTTCCAACCCGCACCGAACACGCAACTAATTCAATTTTATTTTCTACAGTCCTTTCTCTTCGGCGCGAGAGAAGAGAAAGTTATCACCACGCCGGACTCGCATAACTACGACCTGTACCTTACCAAACCCGACGAATCCACCAAGGCGCAGCGATTACCGAGTCCGACAATGTGTATCCTGGATAAGAAAACTCCGGGCTTCTCGTCCAAGAAAGCCCCCAGTCTGGCCAAAGACTCGAAGCGGGCTCCCAAACCCAAACCTCTGCCCACGGGCAAATCTGCCATGGCAAGTGTACTGTCAGGCACCACCACCCGATCGCACCCGTCCAGTCCCGCCCTCAACGGAGTCTCTTCGCCCAATCCAGCCATCTCCGCCTCTCAGCAATTGGTTGAGCGAAATAAAAGCCAGCGAATTGCCCTGGTCCACGAACTGGCCCTCAGGGACCAGACATACGAACACCTGGCGGATGTGTGGAAGGGCGCCGAGTCCGACCTAAAGTCGAACTTGGAAAAGATCGCGAACTTGGATAGCTCCTCGAAGAAATGGGGGCTGAGAAAGATGTTCTGGAAGGAGCTCGATGTCTGGAACTACGAATACCGCAATCCGGACGATCGCCAAACTGCTGTCGACAACGCTATCAGACAGTACGACAGGTCTCGAATGCCGACTTCTGCCCCCGAGTGGGAGAGACTGCTTCCTCCCGCCGATCGAGGCAAGGGCATAGTCCTGAGCAAGCTGCAGGCGACCCTGGCGAAGGGTAATATCACCCCGGTTCCCCGAGCTCCGGCACAAAAAGCCGACGACAGAAGCGACGCGGAGGCATCCAAGGCCAAGGGCGAGGCTATGTCGCGATCCAACTCGCAGCCCATTGGCAGCAAGACCAAGAAGGTCAGCGACCGGGAGGCCCAGACAAAGCGCCTCCTTTCGACGGGCACCAAAAAGCCCGCGGCTAAGAAGCCGGCCAGCAAGGCCAAGGTGTCGGAGGACAAGGGCAAGAAGTTCCTCTCGGAAGAGAAGGTCATCGATTCCGAAAGCAGCGACGACGAGCGACCGCTGTCAAGTACTAGTTCGAGTATCTCTCGAACTAAGGCGGTCGAGAAGCCGGTCGAGAAGCCGATCGAGAAACCGGTCGAGAAGCCCGTGGAGAAGAAGGTGGAGAAGCGGCTCGAGAAGACAGCGGAGAAGCCGAAGGAGAAGCCCACCCCGGTGGCCGCGCCCAAGCCCAAGCCCAAGCCCAAGCCCAAGCCCAAGCCGGTCGTTCGGGCACCCAGGCCTCCGGTCAAAGCCCCCGCGCCGGGCCCACAGAAGCGGGCGCGTGAGGAGGAGGACAGCAGCTCGAGCTCAGGTGCGCCCCTAAGCAAGCGCATGAAGCCGAAGGAACTGCCCGAGCCGCTACTAAGCTCGGCCGCACTCAAGCATCGCCCGTCAGATGCGAGCCAAAGTTCACGGAACGCCGGCGCGGGAACGTCCTCTTCCAACTTCTCGATGAAGAGCAAGAACACGTCGCCCGCCAAGTCCTCGCCCCTTGCTTCCTCCCCCCCTACGAACGCGTCCGACTTTGAGGAGGAACAGCCCATCCGTCGCCCAGTCAAGCTCCAGGTCCGAAACGGGGAGCGCAACACCAACGGCGGAGTCAATCACAACTCGTCAAGCCGTGGTACTACCAACGAGGGAACCAAGCGCAAGGAACGTGATGCGGACTTGCACTCCTCGCAGCAGTCGACGCCAAACAAGAAGCCACGAGTGCCACAGACCGTCATGGTGAAGGCGCAGAAGTTCGAGCGCTATTACGAACGGTACGAGTCGTTGCACTACGAACTCCTCGCCTTGAAGGAGCCTCCTGCTGACAAGATGGCGGACTTGCTGGAGATGCGGGCGCGACTGGCCACCATCAAGAACGAGATCATCCAGGCCGTGGGCGCGAACTGATACGACAGGGCACACATCCGATCTGGTGCTCGGGGGAAAAGACAGTAAGGGAGGAGCTACGAGAAAAACGAGAATAAAGATTCGAACCAGGGATACAGAAGCCGGCATTTATAGATTGCGGCGATCGGGGGCACCTTCAAGGAAAGGGCCCTTTCACATTGTTACTCGAGATGGCGTCTGCCACTCGGAAGGAGATTTTACGACTGCATTCAGGAGGTATTCTGCTTTTAGCATGAGGATCTGGCATTGAACCGGAACAGGGACGGCATCGGACACTTGGTACAGGCAACTGGACTTCTCGCATAGGACAAAAAAAAGGAGACGATCATCTGGCACTCGGTACTGTTTTGAGCATAGGAGTTTTCACGGCACCCATCATTCATCATTGTACACACGCCAGGCATGCATACCCAATACCCCTTTATAGCGCACTAGGAAATCAGCGGAAATGAATTTATCTTGATTGATATTGCATCGTGGCTTTCCTCGTTGAACAGTATGGGAATGATAAATCTGCACGTTTGTCTGATCTAACCCCCCCCCCCCCCCCCCCCCCCATTACAACCCATACGTACCATAGCGGGAAAATGCGCGGGGTAACAATGATTGCAGGTCACACAATCATTGTAACCAATCAATCATTGTAAGGTTTTTTTTTGGGCTACCTGTGGGTATGAGTGGTTGAGATATAGTGGGAAATAGTGGACCTACCAATTGGATGTGACATGTATGCTTTAGCGTAGTAATAATATTCATGACTTGTGACTTGTGACTTGTGACCCAGAACTCTAAACCCGTAGGTTCAATTCGTGCCCGTGCCAGCTTTTCGAATTTAATAAAAATAGAAAAATTAGATAGATGAATATATTCAAATAATAGAAATATTCAAATATGTGAGCAGTTTTTTCAAATATAAGTAAAAATCTCTTACAGTGATTGTTTTCATACAATGATTGTGCTGTGAAGCTACTATTGTAATACAGCACAAGTATTGTAAGCCTGCAATCATTGTTCCCCACCACATATTCCCGGTATGGTAGTGGTAGGTCCGTATACGACTAGCTACACGAACAAGTGGTCTGGTTTGTTCCCTCTTGGTAGGTTTCCCTCTCGGTAGGTTTCCCTCCTGGTAGGTACATGTGCGAGGAGAGTATAAACTGTAGGCGAGCAGGAGACGGAGTTGTTGGGAGACTACGTCAGCAACGCGGTTCGTCACATCGTACACCGGTCAATCATCGGCGTGGTCCGTGTTGGTCACATCTTGTGCTCCTAACCTACCTGCCTGCTTGGCTCACTGCGTCGTCAACTAACGCGGCAGCCTTGTCTTCCTACATACTACCTGGAAAACACACATTGACAAATATCGAAACGATTGTGTCTTCTAACGTACAGAGCATAGCGGCAGGACCGCGTCTGTCAGCCTCTTTCTCTCTTGATCTTGGCTTGGGGGCCCGGCATTCCTCGGATCTCGCATACCCAGCGACGCACGCGACATGGGGCGTCAGATGATGCGCTCGGCATGCGATGTAACGCCAGGTACGCTGCGAGGCTCCGGGGCCAAGAAGAACTGTGCGATGGGGGACTCGCGAGAGCATGGTAGCGGGGGACGCTGGGTTCTTATTAATGGCGTACCGTAACGCGGCTCGTACGTGTCATGCAGGCGTGCTCGTGCTCGGCTGCGCTGGGTACCTGACCTTGGGTACTTGGACAGGCAGGCATGCCTATCGGAAGCTGATCCCAAACCAACGAGCACGAGGCCGGAGTTGAAACCGGAGAGCACATGTTGGCGGCCGTTTCCTCTAGCGCTCTCCCCGTTCACCGGCCACGCAAGCACCAGGGCATGATTACAGGGCCCGTGACTCAGCCCTCATTGGGTTTTCTGGGGGCCTTTGTCGCACATAGAAGGTACCTACCTAGGTAGGGCATATTAGCGTTCGCGCGCTGTTGAGGCGAAGCATCCTCTGATGGAGGTGTCCGCAAGGCACACCAGTAGGCGACCCGTTTCGGTGAGTTGACACCTTCAAAAGAGCCAGCCCTGGCGCCTGCGGGGCGTCGATGATGGCGGTTCTGTGAAACGAGATCTCTACCGGCGCGCCCCAACATTGTACATAAGAGCACGTGCTCCAAACGGTATTATACGAGCTGCAATCAAGTCACCACGTACTGTACAATATGATACATACGACAGACATTGTAAGTCCCCTGACCAAGCCTACACAGGTACACTACGTTATTGACATCCCAATATGAGAGCTACCAATTCGAACAAAAGAGAGCAATCGCATATCCCCAGCTGCAGACATACATCATAGACACTACATCACTAAAAGATTTAGGCGCAATTAGCTCCCACCGCCGACAACATCGCTTTTCCCTCGGGTCCGCGGGAGCGCAAGACGAGTTCCCTAGCAGGCACCTAGGCAGGCTAAATGCGTAGCTCCGCGGGGGGGGGGGGGCAGATCTTCAAGTAACTTTGATTGGTGTAGCCGCCTTGCTTAAAATAGGCTTAGCGCCTGCCCTGATGACGGAAACCGGAAAGATCCAGACTATCGGGTCGGACAGGTCGGGGCTAGCGACGGTAGCGCATGGACCAGGTCCGGGATCAGATCAGACGCGCTGAGGAGTTGATCGCTGATCGGCAAGGGCAAAATACAAGGTACAAGGGCATATGCAGTGTACATCGTATATTGACATGTGTTTATTCATCATCTGCGGATTTTGATAAATAATGAATTGACGGCTTGGGATTACGAACACGCATAGAAAGATAGCAATGGATAATATAGGACAATCATTAAATCAAGCTATTAATCAATTGCGCTTCATACTATGATGGCTGCTTCAATCCAAACTTGTTGGGTCTTGCATGCTGATGGTATGTATCCTCTCCCCAAACCTCCAACAGCATTCTATACTAGTCGCTGCAGAATAAAATACCTGCGGTAAAACACGCAATAACGATATGAAACTTGTGATGCAAATCAAAAGATCAAGTTCATGATATAGGATTGGAGTTATTTGTTAGAGAAACAATCCAGGTGGATAGATGAAAAAAGCGATGCCATCACAACCACAGGGAGAAGGCATGGCATGTTGGTAACAAAAAGCAAGACTTGATTACCCAAATATCAAATCGACAATAATTGCTGCTAAACTGCTTGCTATTAAACAAAGGCGCGAGGTATTCATCATCTGCGTAGGAAAGTCTAGATAATCTGTTTGCTACCGGCAGGTAAGTCCATCTATAGCAAACAGCCCGGCTACAAAATTGGCAGAGTATATCACTTGCAAAAGGACTCACAGAATGTGCTGCTTCCCATGTTGCAACATGACGGAATATCTTCGCGTTTTCACAATGAGTCGCCGCGTCTCTCAAAAACAGCAGCAACAGCAGCAGCAGCAGCAACATGAACAGGCCCCAGGCTTTCATAGGAGCAAATCGTCCTCTCCGCCGCTCCAATCGCATCTGACGACACCGTACAGCAAAGACAGTACCATCTATTATCCTCACCCCTTAGCTTATCATGGCAAGAAAGCCGAAGACCACAGTGGAAGTTCAGATAACAGCAGCAAAAGAACACGGCTCAGAGCCTCGTCCAGAGTAGAAGCCAGAGAAGACGATCCTCCCTCCCCCCTGATATCTTCCACGAGGAAAACCAGCACATGCATCAATGCAAGGCTGAAGGTCTCGCTTGCAGCAAAACATTTAGCGAATCAGATAGGCGAGAGCAAAGACTTCTGGACCGTGTTTCAGGACAAGTTCGACAAGGAGGTGAAAGAGATAAAGCAATACGCCAGTGATAGTACAGTTCGGCAGTTATGGCGGGAGAGAATAGAGTACGACGGCAAGTTCGGGGACGGCGCGAACCAGGAGCCACAGCAGTTCAACTTCCAGCAGATAAAGCTAGACACATGCCTGGACCAGTTCAACGAAGCCGCAACGGCCTACGCCGAATCTCGACCACTGAAGACCCGCTCCGGTCACGATCCTAGACAGCTGGCAATGGACAAAGTTCGCACAATCGGAGCTCTCGTAGTTAAATTGGCTGCAAGATCTGCTCTGGACAACACCGCGTGCGCAGACCTGTTGAGGGAGGCATCCAATCTCAGGAAATTGGTAGATCCAAGGAGTCGAGACGCTCAACTGTTACATCGATTCGACAGACGCGATACCAGCAACCCAACTCTTGGTGGCGACAGCTTGGCAACATCAGATCTCGCAGGGCCGTACTCAAACGAGACAACGATCTCGGTAGAGCATGATTTGTATAGCAAAATGGTGGATGTAACGAAATAGGGCGGCGAAGATTGGACTCGATCTCTAAGGTCGGACTCGATTGGGATGACGTACACACAATGCGAAGTGCCTCGATAGGCTTGCCTGTCATTCTTGTCGTGATGATTTCGAGATGTATCGTTAGTAGTATCCTTAGCTTTAGAGGTTGCTTGACATGGCTAGGAATAGTACACAACTTACCTGAAAAAAGAGGGTGAAGCATCGTCCTCATCAGAATAATCGGAATCGAATGTTAGGCGCTCGTATTCTTTCCTCCCGAGGAAGGAAAGAAATGAGGATACCTAAGCTGCGCATCGCACTCAAGTGTTCTCACACACAATCTTCGCAACGACTCTCCCATAGGAACCCAACTCCCCCGTCTTCTCCTTTCGGATATGCACGGGACGATGGGCCCTGCTTTTCTGATGCCAATTGCAAACGTGTGAAGCCATCACGCAAGACCCTCACGGGCAGACCTGTCGAACCCACGCAGGGCGGGAGACGAGGTGGTGATGAAGAATACTCCGAATTTCTCATGAGCAGGTAATACTCGGTTCGTACAATACGAAGGACTTCGCAATGTACAAGACCGACGAGAGACTGCTTGCGCAGCGCTCTCTGTGTGTAGCTCAGAAGCACAGCGTTGATGAGGACGATGCTTGAGAAAAGAAAAGAAAAAAAGGAAGAAATTGTGCTGGAGACTTTGAGTCAACAAATACTTTGCGCGTGGGCAGGTGGGGTTTGCCGCTTATCGATAAACAAGCCCCAATCGAAGCTCCGATTAGCGCCTTAGGGAGCTTCAGCCACTCACCCCACCTTCACCTTGCAGATGTACCTTGATAGGGGCTACATGTGGCTTGCTTGCCGGACTTCTTTTTTCCCTCCTTTTTGTTCGTCTTTGATAAGCGCTGGCCAGACTCGTCTATTTTAAAAGAGGTATCATTGGCCCTTCACGATGGAAATTTTCCTTTCCTCTTGCCCTCTCTCGTCGTTGACATAACGGAATCTAGACCTAGGGAGTGATATCGATCAACCGTCTTCATAGCAGCAGCACAATGCCTTGCTTCCGGTGACAAGACTAGTTCTTTTTCTATCCCGTTTCTTTCGTCCACTTCTCTCTCCTTTGTGTCGGGTAGACCCTCTTTAGACTCTTATTAGACCCCCTTTAGACGTATAGACGATACCTTGCGCCATTGATAAGATGTCGGCTTCTATAGCAGACTTCCCTCAGGTTTGGCAGAAACCCTCGTCAGAGGAGCTTCTGGCATGTCTCAAGCGACTCAAGGTAACGCGGCCAAAAACGCCGAGGCCGAGTAGAATTTTGAGGACTCACTCTCTGGCCTAGGTTGAACTGCCGATATGGAACTCCAAGACCCCCCGAAAGGTCATAGAGGAAGCCTATCACAACGGTGCTCAGTTTCGCCGCGAGGTTGCCACGTACCTGTCCAGCATAATCAAGAGCAATCTCGGGTGGATTCTAGACGAAGACGAGAAGGAAGCGCTGTGGGAGGAGGCCAGCCGACGGCTTTCGGAGCGGTGCGGCAGGGCAGGAATGGGTGAGATCACACGAAGGTGGCCGTTCGAAACCCAGACCTCCACCCCCTTCGAGCTAGTCATCCGAGAGCCTCCCATCACCGGTGATTGTCTCGGTCTCAAAACGTGGGGATCATCATACCTGCTAGCCCAGTCGCTAGATGAGATTGCAGAGGGCCCGCTGTCCCATCTGCTCAACTCGGGACAGTCGAATCAGTCATTCGACGTGCTCGAACTCGGTTCCGGGACTGGACTCTTGGGGCTGGCTGCTGCCATCATATGGCAAGCGAATGTGGTTCTGACCGACCTACCAAGCATCGTGCCAAACCTAGCCCACAATGTCGAGATAAACCGGTCAAATATCGAGGCCGCGGGAGGGATAGTCGATTCGGGTACATTGATCTGGGGCTCTGAGGTCGACAACACCGAGCGATTTTCTCAGAAGAACCAGTTCAAAGTCAGTCCATGTGGTCTCCTGGGTGTTTTTGGCTGCTAACCAGACCTAGATCATCTTAGCTGCGGACTCGCTGTACGACGACGAGCATCCCGAGCTACTCGCGTCCGCTATCGACGCGCACTTGGCAGCCGACAAAGATGCTAGGGCCATCATCATGATCCCCCAAAGAGATCAGGTTACTAAGAGACTAGTAACTCAATTCCGTTCCGCCATGACGACTTCTGGGTTGGCAGTCCTTGAGGAACATAGTCTTGTGGGACAGGATGACTGGGATGAAGACGATGAGGGCGTAGGAATCACATGCTGGTGGGCAGTATTTGGGAGAATATGACGGCAATTCGTACCAGTTGTAACTTACTTTCTAAGGTAAATTAGAATGATTGTATCCGTGGTGGCACGTTTATAGTCGTAGAGCACTAGTAGACCATATAGTATAGAACAAGATATAGAAGGTATTTTCTGTTATACTTGTATATTCTTGCTTGTCTCTTGCCTTGAAGTAGGTTTCAATGTATCATCGAGTTTCCATGGACAATGACTTAAATACTGTGATATAGGATATAAAATGATTCCATCATATCCATTAAGTATAGAAATTTCCTTTTTTTTTCCATTAACATAGTGTAAATCATAAGAT
Organism: Hypoxylon sp. FL1284; assembly: GCA_022432365.1. NCBI lineage: Eukaryota > Fungi > Ascomycota > Sordariomycetes > Xylariales > Hypoxylaceae > Hypoxylon > Hypoxylon sp. FL1284. Next base: position 192,009 of record JAJJXE010000003.1, on the reverse strand, counting down.
CTCTATCTCGATTTCGGTTGGGCTAGTTGTGGCATATCGACCCCTAGGTATCTCATTGAATTCGTATCAAATTCGCTCATTCAATCTATGGACGAAGACTTACGGCACGCAATGTTTGCATCTCCAAGACGACGTCATCTTAGTATCTGCAAAAAAGAAACACCTTGTAGCATTGGAAGTTTGTAACCCTTTATCTCACGCAGGTTATATATGTTACACGGCCGGATACGGCCCAAAATGCCAAAACGTACCAAAACCTTATAAGCCAATCGATTAGGCAAAACCTATATAAATGCGGCCCTAAGGCGGAGATGTTAATAATGGAGGCATTGGGGGATATTCCTATAGGTTAAACCAATATACGGCAACTTATAAAACATACCAATAACGTTTTAGGCGTTTAAAAAAGATAAAAATGATTAATTAAAAATGGTTAAATTTAATAGGTATAAATAGGAGACTTTTTTTCTTTTTTTTTAAAAAAAGGAGGTTAAAGCTTTTAAAATTAAAAAGAATTATTAATTAAATTTAAATGATTTTAAGCTTTATAATAGCTTTTATTATAATATAATTCTTTTTTTTTTTAAGGAAATTTTAATAGCTTTGAGATTTATATAAACATTAAAATAATTATTACCTTATTTATTTTATAATTTTAAATAAACCATTTTTTATAAATTTATCTAGCTTTTTTTTTCCTTTATATCCATTTTTTAAGCCTTGATCATTTTAAGTTTAAAAATAAGTTAAATGTTATTTTTGCATTTTTGCGGTTTTTAAGCTTTTTAAGTTATAATTTAAACCTTTTATCACGGCCTTTCCGTTATAGTTAATTAAATTAGCTTTTTTTATTAAAGCTTTTTTATTGCTATCATTAGAATAGGTTATAAGCTATATTATTTAAGATTTTATTACGTGTAATTTTTTTAAAGCTTTTTAATTTATTAAGGATTTACTTGCTTTTTTAGTTTAAATATAAAGCTTTTTTTTTAGATTATCATATAGTTTAACGGTTTTTAACCTTGCTTTTTTTTTATTTGCTTTATTTTAGGAATCTATTTTTAAAGTTAACTTTTTTTTTTTGTTTTAATAAATCTTTAATGTAGTTAATTAATTAGCTTTTTAACCCCGTTATTAAATGAATAAGTGCGGACGATTTTTAATTTAATTTAGCTTGTAAAATTTGGCCGATTTTAGTTATTAAACGATGATAAGTAACATTTTTATTTTTAAATAAATAACCCGCTTTTTTTAACCGGTTGATTATAATAAGTTAACTTTATATAATCTTTTTAATTATAATATAATTATAATAATTTTTAGAACTATAATAATCATTGATGTGATTATTAATAATCCGGATTTTTAGTTTGTAAAGTTTTATTAATATATATATAAGGTTTATAATATTATTTAAGCTTTTAGCATTTAGGTTAAAGCAAATTATATTTAAAATTAAAACGTGCTTTATTAGTAATATTTTTTAATATAAAGTATATATAATTTTATAATTATTATATATTATATTAGATTAAAAATATTAAAAGAATAAATTAAATAGATTAGGTAATAGCTTAAATCTTTCATTTTTACTTTTTTTTAATAAATATATAAAACCATTGTTAAATTTACCATTTAAATTAAAGATAAATAATAAATAATTAATAAATTTAAAGAAGTAGTTTAATAATAGTATAAAATTATGTAAAGTTTTTAATAAGGATTTTAAAGTTAGGTTTAAATTTAACAAACCTTTGTCGAATAGATTAAAAATTAAAATTAATAAAAAAAGATATAAATTAACAAGTTTTTTGCCCATTAATATATAGATTTTTTATAAATAAATTTAAAATTTTAACGCTAATTAAATAACTTGCATGCTTATATTATCGCCGCCTTTATTAAAGTTTAGGTAAAATTAGCGGCTAATTAGTTAATTGATATCAATTTGGTTTTTAAAAGCTTTAAAAAGCGTGCCGTTTTTTAGTAACTTTTCTAACTTTTTTAATTTATTTATAATTAATAACCTTTACAAGTTATTAACGCCGTTTAAGTTAAGAACTTTAATTTTATTAAAAGAGTATTTCTTTTTATTGAAGCCATTTAAAAGGTATAAGCCTATGTTATTTTAAAAGAGGTTAGGGTTTAATTTAACGCCGTTTGCGTTGGATCTTTTATAATAAACGTTAACGGTGGGGGATTACCTTTTCGATTAACTTTAGAAGCTTTTAAAGTATCGGATTTAAACCTGGATGATTTTGATAATAAGGGGCCATTTCGGCCACCTTTGGGACCGTTTTGCGGCCCACCTTTATTTTGGCTAAAAGGCCCGGAAGGGTTAGGTAATTTACGGGACTTTAATAGTTAGTTGCTTTAGGCTTTATAAAAATTGATTTGCCTTTTTATTGTTTCTATTAACCCAATATAGCTTAATAAGCCATTTACTTATAACGGGAAAGATTTATTAAAATTTTATTTTTAATGAATAAAGGTTAAAGCGTATTTGAAAACGTATGTAAAAAGCTTTTTATATGATTATTATCGCATTAATTAGGTTGGTTCGTTGCTTACTGTTACGACCAACAAACAAATGGCTAGGAAAGTCGGCTAAAAGTGGGGTATACCAACCAATCACGGATAAACATCGGAAGAAAGTTTCTGAAAGTTTTTGTGGATAGGATAGAGATTTGTAGAGAAGGTTTTTATGGATAGAATAGAGATTTGTAGAGAAGGTTTCTATGAATAGAATAAAGATTTGTAAAAAAGGTTTTTGTGGATAGAATAAAAACTTGTAAAAAAGGTTTTTGTAAATAAAATAGAGATTTGTAAAGAAGGTTTTTATAAATAGAATAGAGATTTATAGATTATATAAAAGAAAGAATGTTATAAGTAAAAGAGGTTTCTTTTATATCTAATCATTTCCTTATTTTAATTATTATATTAAGCATATAGATTTTATTTAAAATCTTATCATTTTAAACATTTTAAAATTATCACTTTTAATAATATAAAAGTGTGAGATAGATGTATAAATTATTTAATAGATTTAGTTAATTAAATTAAATTAATTATTAAATTATTGTTATTTTAAAACCAAGATTATTTAATAGATTTATAGTTTTTATATTATATATAGATGTAACAAGGTTTGTTATATTATAACAACTTTTTAGTTAATATTTGATATTGATTTAAATAAAGATAAATAAATATAACCTATATTAAAAACTAATAAATTATTAAGGCATAAGTAATAACTATTTTAAAAGATTTAAAAAGTTACCATTTTAAAAATATTTAAATTAAAGTTAATTTAATATTGTGGATTTAGATATTAAAAGCGAATTGAGTAATAAAAAACATTGTTTAAATATCGGCATAATTTAATATAATAACCATATATGTAAATCTAGTTTAGATATTTAAAAAGTTAATAATCTATTTAATTTTAGAAATATATTTATTTTAATTAACAACTTATAAAATAATATCATATTTTAATACCAATAAGATGTTTTAATAAAATTTTTTAATGTAATCGAAACATTATAAATTAAGGTTTATTAATTATAAGAAGTTAAAGTCGCTTAAGCCAATGATTAATTAAATATAATAACTTTTTAAGAATAAATTAATAAGCTTAATGGTATAAAAGAAAAGGAGGTAGGAGAAATTTTTAAATTTAAAACATTAAAGGAATTTAATAGCAATTTAATAAAATTTAAGGTTTTTTTTATTAAAATGCGCGCCTACTTTATTTATTTTTTTAATCGATTTGGTAATAACATATTAAAGGTGTAGCTTATAACAGGATTTTTTATTAGATATGTTTTAATTTGATTTGAACTAATTTAATAAGATTTTATTAAAAACAAACCAAGTAAAAGGCAAGCCCGTACCAACCTTATTTACAAAAGTTATATAAAATTTAAAAAAGCCTTTAAAAGCAACTTTAAAGAAGTTAATGAGGTTATTAAAACTAAACTTTAAATCAAAAGCTTATAATAAATTAAATCAATATTAAAATATTTTATAATATTTTTCCAGTTAGCATTAAAGCTTTAATAAAATCAAAGTGCCCTTATAATAATATATTTTAATAGATTTAAGATTTAAGTATAAAAGGAATTTTTTAAAAAAGCAAGACTTTAAAAACTTATGGAATATATTAACAAGGTTGTTACCATTAACAATTGATAGTTTGTATAAAAAACTTAAAACAAAGAAAGACTTTTATATAAGTAACGAAACCAACCTAATATAGGGAAATAGTAACAAGGAGATATATTATAAGGCACACATCTAAAACCCATGGACGTTGATATCATTAATAAAGGAAAGAATAAATATAACTAATAAAAATAAAGGCATTAATAGAAATTTAAAAAGGACCTATTTTAAATTACTTATTACAACTATAATAAAAAAAAACATTTAAAGTTTTAATGCAAAAAATCTAAGAACCAACAAATACTAAACGGAAATAAAGCCTTAAAACATAATCGAGGAATTTCGTTTAAACCACCGGTTCATACTCAAATAATAAGTATAAGGAACTTTTAAAAGCGCCAGTTTAACATAAGTAATGAATGGAAAACGGCTATTAAAGATCAAGGTTTATTATTAAAAAAAGGAGAAATCTAATTAAAAAGAATAATTATCCAAGATAAATCATTATACCTTCTAAAAATGGGAAAGATTATCTAGTAATATAATAAACCATTTTTAATTATAATTACCTATAAGGATAACATCTTTATAACGGTTAAAGATATGCATTTATTTTTTATTATAAAAGAAATATATTATAAGATATTTTTATATAACTGGCTTTAAGAATATAGATCGTTTAAAAAAAGATTGTTCGAAACCTTTAGCCAAGTAGAAAAAAAGAATCTTCTAAAATTAATCAAATATAAAACTTTTAACTATTAAAAATCTATGGACAAAGGCAAATTAAACATGCTTTTTCAAAAACTAAAATACGAAAAATAGTTGGCAGAAATTGCCCTCAATACCATAAGTGTGATAAGGGCTGTTATAAGGCTCGGAATCATTTAAATTCAGCTAATAATTCTTTTTAATTTCAAGGGCCTTGACCTCCTCTTTTTGAAAAAGAGGGAGGAAGGTCTCCTACTTATACCCGTTAGGTTTAACCATCTCTAGTCAGTTATTCTTATCTTCTTCAAGCGCCCGAGACGCTGTTAATACGTCTTGCAAGTTGCCGTACATTGGTTTAGCCTATAAAAATATCCCCCAATGCCTCCATCACCAACATCTCTGCCTTAGGGCCGCATTCATATAGGTCTTGCCTGATCGATTGGCTTATAAAGTTTTGGTACGTTTTGATACTTTGGGCCGTATCCGGCCGTGTGACAATAAAGAACCTGAAAGCATTATTTAAAGCAATACGTCATAACAAAACAAAATACATCACCAAAAAGGATGTAACACGGATCCAAAGCTTAATCGACAGGATTAACAAAAAGATGTTATTATATTTTAGTAAAGATCGAAAGTATTACGAATGGATTTAGAAATTCCAAAAGGCAAAGACCGATTAAAAAGGAAGTAATGTATAGGAAACACTTTATAACCCCAATACTTACCCAAATCAGATATTAAACAAAGCTAGGATACAAAAAATATGGTTTAAAAAGTTATACTAAAAAATCCTTAAAGTCTACCAAAGACGATGGTAAGAAAAAACGCGACGAAAACATTTTAAAATCCCATTGGAATACCCCAAACTTATAAACGGATAAATTCCAATGATCTTGCTACTATTTTCAACTATAAAAGAACAAGATTACGCCATAACTTGCGATAGGTTGATCAAGTTTAACTAGAAAATGCTAAATGAACACGACGGATATATAGCTATAATATAAGCGTACAAATACCAAAAAACCTTAAAAATAACTAGATGATAAAAGAGGTTAATAACATAAACAACCTTAAAAAAAACACCTTTTAAAATAAACTAAAAAATGTATGTTTATAAACAAGAAAATTAAAAAGACCTAAAGTTATAGAAAAGAGATTTTAAAATACTTAAAAAAATAGGAAAAAAGACAAATCTTAATAAGAAAAGATATATTATAATGCTAGGATATAACATACCAAAACTTATTATTTTTTATAACAATGATTAAAAGGACATTAACTGGTATGGAAATATTAAACATCCTAATAATAGAAACCATATAAAAATATTATAGATATTTTATGAATATTATTATTATAGTAAACACATTGCTAAAAAAGCTAAAAATCACTTCTAACCCTAGCAAATAAAAGGAGAAAATCTGGCCGAAATATATAATAAAGGATAAGTACTTATATATTTTTAAAGGGAGGTAGAAACGGTATAAATGAAATTATTATTTAATGGATTCAAACGAATTATTTTATACTTAGAATGGCCTAGGAATTATATTTACAAACAAATACCATAAAGCCAATGCATTAATAATATTTATAAAATATATATAATATAGAAAGTTAAAACATTTTATTTAATTAACGAAAAAAGATTTAAATAAGCAAGGAAGGTGCGATTTTTATAAAAGAATGTTAAGTTATCATTATAAAAAAAAGCTTTATAAAGATTTAACACGGTATTAATATAAGTAATAAAAAACAACAACGGCAATCGTTTAAAAAACAGCAAGTTAATTTAAAACCTAAAAAAAGTTTTTTAAATAAAAACGCATTTTAATAAAAGGGATATAAAAGTAACATTAAAATAAAATAATATAAAGTTAAATATTTTAATTAATATAAGAGTAAAAATAAGTTATATTAACTTAACATTTATTAATAAATATTTTAAAATATTAATAAAAAAGAAAGATATCATCTATAAAATAATAAATGCTAATAGACATTTATTTATATATAATAGAGGATTTATATAATAAGAAATTGTAAATCTTAAAGTAACCATTAATGAAAATCCTAGTAGGATTAAATTTAACATTATTAAATTTTAGGAAAATAAAGAAGTTATTTTTAAATTATCATGGTTTAAAGCTAGCAAACCAAATTTTAATTAAAAGAATTATACCATTTAATAGAAGGAGCCAAAGAATTCAATATTACCTAATTAACATGGTATTAAAAACTACAAATTCATATAATTAAATCCGGCGAAAAAATAACAACTCGACCTTATATCCCATAGATTATACAAAATCATAATATAGAACAAACTAGAAAAGATCTGCCTAATCATTTAAGAAACCAAGAAAAACCGATTAAAATTAGTATTTAAAAATGTTTAAAAGAAATACGTAATAATATTTAATAAAACACAACTTATAATAAATAAAGTTTTTAAACATATTTAATAAGACCATTATATACCTTTTAAAGAAAAAGCATAGTTACACTTTTTATTAACATATAAGGTTAAATATAATGTTAAAATAAGTATAAAAAAAATGGATTAAGAAAAATCTAACAAGGGGATTTATATAAAAATCCAATTTACCAGCCAAATATCCATTAATTATACCAAAAAAAATAAACATCGATAGAATTTAAAAACTTGATAAGAATAGAGATTTAACCCATAGAACAGTCATAAATTACCGATTACTAAACGGGATAACTATTAAAAATGCGATGTCACTACCATTATTTACAAAATGCCAAAAGAAAATTTACAAAACCAAATATTAAACAATATTTAACGTTGTAAACAGCTTTTATAAAATAAAAATGGCGGTTGGAAAAAAATATAAAATAGCATTTGGAATGTCAAACGGCAAACATTATAAATATTTAATAATGCCGTAAGGATTTATTAATGTATTAATAACATTTTTTAAAATGATACTTATAATATTAAGAGATTATATAAACGGAAATTACACATTTGTTTTTATTAATGATATACTTATTTACGTAAATATTTTAAAGGATTTAATCAAATTTAAAAAGAAGGTACTTGATAAATTATTAAAATATAAGATCATTATCAACCCAAAAAAGTGTTAATGGAGGAAGTAGAAAATTAATTTCTTTAACTTTATTATCACGTTAAGATATATTAAGATTTAAGATAAGAAAATTGCAATAATTAAAAACTGGGAAATATTAATAATTATATAAAAGATACAATCATTTCATAGATTCTATAACTTCTATAAAAACCTAATCAAAGCCTTTAAAAAAATCGCCAAACCAATGATAAATATAATAAAATAAAATAAACAGCCATTCATTTAAACGAAAAAAGCAAACAAGGCTTTTAAGAGATTTAAGGAAGCAATGATTAATAACCTGGTTTATATATTGTTAAATCCAAGGAAAGAAAAAGACATGCAAATAGATACATCCGATGTAACAAGCGAAGGAGTTTTATAACAACTCAAGCTCGATAAAAAATGGCATTTAATGGCCTATTATTTCAAAGCTTTTTAAAAATTAAAACTAAAATATCAAACATATAACAAGGAACTCTTTGCTATAGTTCGAGCCTTTAAGCAATGAAATCATTGGTTATTTAGTAGCAAGAACATTATAAAAATATACTTAGATCATAGAAATCTAATAACTTTTGCAATTATAAAAGAATATAGCCTAAGATAATAAAAATAAAAAGAATATTTTAATAGATTTAATTTTAAAATATATTATATTAAAAAGAAAGAAAACTTACAAGCAAACATATTTAATAGATTTAAGAAATATGGCATTAAAACATCTAAGATTTAACAATAAATATTAATATACGACAACGAAAATGAAAGATTAACTTTTAATAATATAATTTTTATTTAAAAAACAGTTTTAAAATTAAATCAAATTATAACATTTACACCATTCATAACATGGTAGGAAAGGATTAAAAAAGCTTATATTAAATGCATTTAAGACTTATGGCTTAATTTTAATTTCATTTTTAAAAAAGGATAAAATCTATCTTATAAAGGAAAGCAATATGTTTTTAAGGAATTATAGCATAAATTAATAAAAGAAATATATGAACATTTTTTACATAGTTACTAATAATAATTTAAAATAAAAAAATGAATATAATAGTAATACGATTTTAAAGGATTATATAAGGTAATTAACAAAGTTATTAAAGAATGCAATTTTTATTAAAAATCATTAGTAAAACGTTATAAACTTTATAAATTATTACAACCTATTAAAATACCAGACCGAACCTAGAAAATAATATTATGGAATTTTATAGTTAAACTCCTAAAATTTAAAAAGTTAATAACCAATATAATATATAATAACATTTAAATTATCATTAATAAACTCATTAAGTATAGATATTTTATATTATATAAAGAAGCAAGTTTAATAAAAGATCTAGCTTATATATTTTTATAAATTATAATTAGTAAATATGGTTTATTAAAAAAAATCATTTTAAATAAAAAAAGAACTTTTGCATTATAATTTTAAATAAATTTAATGAAAAACCTTAATGTTAAATAAAAATTGTTAATAGTTTATTATTTACAAATAAATGAATAGATAAAAAGGTTTAATTAAACATTTAAAACCTATTTATAATATTATATTAATTACAAGTAAATTAATTGAGTAAAGTTGTTACCTATAATTAAAATAACATATAATAATTTAATAAATAAAAATATAAAGATATTACCATTTAAAGTAAATTATAAATATAATTAAAACACGTTTAAAGCAGTTATAAGATTATTACCAATATTAATAGTTAACGTTAAAACAACCAAATTACAAGCTATATAATAATAATTATAACTTAAATTGTAATTTTTTTAAAAATGGATGAAAAAGTATTATAATAAAAAAAAAATTAAAAAACCAATCCTTTATAAAAGGAGTAGGGTTTATTTATTTTAATAAAATATTAAAATAAAACAACCAAGTAAAAAATTAAACTTTAAAAAACTTGGTTCATTTAAAATTAAAAAAAAGCTATTAAACATCAATTACTAACTATTATTACTTAAATTAATAAAATAAAAACACCCAATTTTTCACATTTTTTTATTTAAATTAACACCAAACAATATAAAGCTAGATACCACATTAAAAATCAAGGATAATAAAATATATAATATCGAAAAAATATTCGATTTTAAAATAATAAATGATCAATTAAAATATTTAATCAAATGGCTAGATTATTTACCGGAAAATAACTTATAAAAGCTTAGTAAACATTTGGCAAACGTTTTAAAACTTGTTAAACAATTTTATTACTAAAATCCAAATTAACCAAAATTGCCAACAAATTAACGTTTAAATCTAAATTCACGCCGCTTTAAAAAAAGAAAGGAACAGCCTTAAAAATAATAATAATTTCCACTTAAATACGTTTTTATTTCTTTTTTAACCGCTTCTACTCCTTTAATTTTTCTAGGTTTTAAAAACTTCGCTATATCATTTTTACCCCCTTTTTATAAAAGACCTTTTAAAAAGAATCTATATAGGCGAAACAGGTAAAAAGCTCCTTTTATTAATTAAAAATATCTTAAAGCTTCTTTTAAATAAAGGCCTTTTTTTTATTTAACCAAGCCCATTCGTTTTAAATATATTAAAAAAAATCTATTAAAATGTGTAGCCTATCGTAGGATATATTGGATAATTTGTAACAATAACAGCCCTTTACGTTTTTAAATATAACACAATTAAACTTGTTTTTAAAGTAGTAAAAGTAAGGTATAACTTCGATATTAAAATCGCAAATGGCAAAAGCGAGTTGGTGGCGGCTTTCCGTGAAAGATTTTCTTTTATTTTTTAAAACATTGCACTTTAATATAATGACGATTAGTTAGAAAAAAGAAACTAGTTAGAATGTAAAAGGCAAGAACTCACATATTTATCTTTAAGAATAAAGATTTTAAAAAGAGAGAATAATATTATAACTAATAAACAAGTGGCTAGGAAAGTCGGCCAAAAGTGGGGTATACCAACCAATCACGGATAAACATTGGAAAAAAGTTTTTAAAAATCTTTATAAATAAGATAAAAACTCGTAAAAAAGGTTTTTATAAATAAAATAAAAACTTGTAAAAAAGGTTTTTATAAATAAAATAAAAACTTGCAAAAAAAGTTTTTATAAATAGAATAAAGACTTATAAAAAAGGTTTTTATAAATAAAATAAAAACTCGTAAAAAAGGTTTTTATAAATAAAATAAAAACTTATAAAAAAGGTTTTTGTAAATAAAATAAAGATTTGTAAAAAAGGTTTTTATAAATAAAATAAAAACTTATAGATTATATAAAAGAAAAAATGCTATAAGTAAAAAAAATTTCTTTTATATTTAATCATTTCTTTATTTTAATTGTTATATTAAGCATATAAATTTTATTTAAAATCTTATCATTTTAAACATTTTAAAACTATCATTTTTGATAATATAAAAGTGTAAAATAAACATATAAATTATTTAACAGATTTAGTTAATTAAATTAAATCAATTATTAAATTATTATTACTTTAAAACCAAAACCATTTAATAAACCTATAGCTTTTACATTATATACAAATGTAACAAGGTCCGTTACATTTACGAATAAAGGTTAATTGTAACATTAATAATAAATGGGTTAATTTAAACAATTAATGGTTAAAAACATTTAAATGATATATATTATTACCTTTATTAAGCAATTTAAAAATTTGGTTAAAAAATATCGCAACTTAATAAAAATAAATAACTTTAAATATTAAAAGGATATTATTTAATATCTAACCGAGTTAATGGATTTTAATAACTAGGTTTAATGGTTTAAAACTATGTTTTAGATTTATATTATTAAAATTATATTATATGAAATTATTAAAATGGTTTATTTATAACAAAGTTATATTTTTAAAAACGATAAGGATTACTTTAATGCCGTTAAAAAAGCGGGCCTTATTTATAAAAACATGCTTGTAAACCCGGCTTTTTTATTAATAAAAGGCGGGCTTATTTTAATAAAGAAGTATTTAAAATTAAATTAATAAAATCAAGGTTAAGAAAGAAGCTTTAATTTTAATTAAGATCGATTTTTAAAAAATTAAAGATAATTTTAAATTGATAATTTAACTTTTAATTTTAAATTTAAACAATGGGCTTTTAATAAAAAAATTTTGAAAAAAATCGACTAGGTTAATATTAATAAAAGAAAAGAAGATAAAAAGGCTTGTTGGTAATGTAAAAGATTTAATTATTAAACCCTTTTTTATTATATTAAAAAGGATGTTAAAGGTAAAAAGTTGTTTATTTTATCAAAGAAAATTTTTTTAATAAAACGCAAAGTAACGAAGGATAACTTTATTTTATCGGCCGAAAAAAAGGTGTAAATAAATGTTTTAATAATTAAAAAAACTCTTTTTTAAATTATAGAAATTAATGATTTTAATTTGGATTTTTAAAAGGCCATTTAAATATATTAATAAGAATTTTATAACTTATAAGTAAATTAATAATAACATTTTTTTTTTTTAAAAAGCTTTTATAAGATATTATATTAATATTCGCGAAGCTGTTAAAAATATATTGGGCGTTAAATAATGATAGTAATAAACCTAGGTATTAAATATCTAAGGTTAATTAAAATAAAAAAAGAAACAAGCTTAGTGAACTTTGTTTAAATAACTTGTTATAATTTAAAATACGACTTACCGAAGTAATATAATGATCCGGTAATCACGTGACTAAATCACTTGAAACGCAAATATAAATTACGAATCAATCTATTTAAAAAAAACGCACGAATCGCAGATTCAAACCGCGATTCGTGATATTTAATATATTTCATAAGAAAGAAAAATAAGTATATAAAAATAGATTTCCTATTATATTTAATCATTCATTCTTTAACTATCAATTTAAATATTTAAGCCTTCCCAATATTCAAATTACACTTGAATATAAAGTACCTTTAAAATCTCTTTTACGATTAAAAACGTTAATCCTAGACTATTGTTACCCTTTAAACCAAGACCTCTAAAATACGTATCCAACCTATAAAATTAAACTAATAAAAGTAATAGGCGGGATCGTAATATAACCGGTTCATTGTTAAAATGACTTTGTTATTTAAAAGTAAAAAGTATTTAATTAAGGTTTTTTTTAACATTGGTAATACCGTTTTAGTTTTTTTAATTACGCTAACCTATAAATGAAAATTGTTTATTATTAAACGTGTCTATGTTTATTAAATAATAACTTTTAATGTCATTTTAATATTTAAAAAAGGACGATATCATATAAACCTTTTTATTTTTTAATATTAAAAAGATCATTTCACCCGTTTTAATTTTAAGTTAATAAATATGAAAAATAAATGCAACGTTATCTTTTTATAATGGTGGTTTGAATAATACCAGCTTGCTTATTTTTTTTTTAATATTAAGTTAATTACTTTTCTTTTGGAACAATGTTAACGCAATTATATCAGTTAAAGCGTTTTAAATAATGATGTTTTTAAAGCCGTGGCTATTTTATAATAAAAGTGTTTTATTATTATAATAAATAACATTTTAAAGGAGTATTAAGAATTCTTTTTAATTATAATAAAAGAGGCTGGCTAGCATTTTTTAGATTATCAACCTTGAAATTATATTATTAACCTAATTAATAGAAAATCTCCGCTATAAAAACCCATTTATGTTATAAGTAAATAAAAATTAAACACTTTTAAATTTTAATTAAATAAGATGTTAAACAATAGGTATATATATAAATTCATTTTATTTTGCAATGCCTTAATAATGTTTATTAAGAAATTGGATTGTTACGAGCCTTGCTGGTACAGGGGTCGTTAGGGGGTTTCGGTTTGAAGGTAACAGTAGCGTCAGGTTTAAAGGGTTTAGGTTGTAAGGATTTCTTTTTTATATTTAAGATATGACTATAAGCTTAAGTTAGTAGCTACGGAATCAATATAACAAAGGAAATGGCCCTTTTTATATATCCTGTAACTTTTGTAAGGCGCCCCTGGCTCCGGAGGTAGCAAGGGTAGCGGCTACCTATGTTTTGAGGGTAGCGGCTACCTGCGCTCCCTGGGTAGCAAGGGTAGCGAGGGGTGTCACGTGACCTTGGTTACCAAATCGACTGGGTAAACCTTTTATTCAGCTGGCTTTTCCTAACCGTGTTGGCCACGTTCTATGTCGGGTCCTTTTTCTAGCTTATAAGCCACCAGATTGTAACATTATTCTCCCTTCCCAAGATCTTTGTCCTAAAGATAAGTAAGTGAATGACCCTACTTACATAAGCATGGCCAACTTCCCGTCCTTCTCTTCTTTCCTCCCCGATTTGCCATATCTGACACCACTAGTTCTAGGAAACGAGCCGTCAATCCCATCAAGTCGAATGAAAATAAAAAAAAACGCAATCATTATTTTAAACAACTTATCTTTATTGCTTATATTGATTAATTTGATATTATTGCAAATATGATGCCTTATACTTGTTATATAGAAAAGAATCTTAAATATATTATTGCACCTAATTATTTAAAACGGTGTAATTAATGTGTCTTATCAAAGGAAACTTGCATAGGTTTTATAATTAATATTAATTCCTTTGAAAAATTTGATTTTATGAATTAAAAGTTATCCAAAAAGGAGCGAGATGCCGAAAATGTGTTGCTTGCTTTACAAGCAAGAATGAATGAGTTAATTGCGAAAATTTTACAAGTTTGTTGTTAATATAAGAACCTGTAATTGCAAGATTTTAAGATGCTATCTTAAAATTTATTCGATTTGGATGCCTTAAACAAGTTAAAGAAAAAGGAGGAAGAGGAGCGTTATATTGCTAAGGCTGCATAGATTAGTTAATTAGCTAAAAAGGAGGTTAAACGTTTTTAAGCTGGCGCGTCATCTTTTAAATTTTTTTGGAACGTTCCCTTTGTCCTTTTCGAAGCAGTTGATTTGGCCGATTTGGATTTCTCCGGTAAAAATCTTCCTACTTTTTTATATAATTTATCAAGTGCTTTTTAAGTTCTTAGGTATTGTTTGCTAGTGGGTAATCCTTTTATTTAATTAGGTAATGTAGTTATTAATTGATTATTCTAATGTTTAAAATTTCTTTAACTTTGTATTCTATCGATTGTTTTTTAAGTTTTGCTTTATTGTTAATTTTTATATTTTATGGTGCTGATTTTAACAAGGAAATATGGAAAATTAGATGTATTTGTATGCCTTTTGGTAATGTTAATTGGTAATTTATGTTTAAAATGACTTTTTTAATTTTAAATGATCCTAATTTCTTAAAGTTTAGTTTTTTGCTTGGTTATTTTGTTTGTATTTGCAAAGTTTTTAACATTAAATATTGTTTTTTATAAAGTAGGTACACCTTGTCTTCCTCTGTAAGAATTAATCCCTTAATTCTTTTCTGGTTGTAATATTTTATCATGCGGTTTTATAAGAATTATAGGTCTTCCTAAAATAATTTTTAAAGGTGTTGTATTTCTTTGGCTTTAATTTCCATTTTTAATGCTACACCTAATAATTATAATGTTTGTAATAATAAAATTTCATTTATAGGCTTATTATTATCTAGTTTGTAAACTGTTTTGTAAGGTGTAATGTTTATGTTCTTATTATCTAAATTATTGTATGCTAATTAAATTAGTGGTAACCATTTTACTTAGTCATTTTGTTTATAATTGATATAGATTTGTAAATATTGCTTAATAAATTAATTTAGCCTTTTTGTTTAACCATTTATTTAAGGATATATTATTGTTAATATCTTTTATTTAGTTTTAAACTTTTTTATTAATGTTATTTAAAACTTGGATATAAAAAGCTTATCTTTATTAAAGATGATTTTTTGTGGTAAGTTATGTTTTGCTATGTAATGTTGTAGGTATAGGAACGTTAGATCTTTTGTTATATATGTTTCCTTAAATAGGAGGAAGATTCTATACTTGAAAAGTTTATTGATTATTACCTATATGCTGTTATATTTAACCTTGCTAATAAGGTTTACTAATGCAGGTAGTTTTATAATAAAGTCTCAAGCTATGGTATCTCATACTTATTTTGGAATTTTTATAGGTTTAAGTTTTCCATAGGGCTTATACCTAATTACTTTAGCTTTATTGCATAGGTTATATTTTTTAATTACTTTTTTAATCATAGCTTTTAACTAAGAAAAGTTGTGATTTCTTTGGATTTTTCGGATAGTTTTAAAGATTTCTAAATGTTTTAATAAAGGGTTTTCATATGCCTTTTTCACAAATGCTTTTTGCATTAATTGTGGCATGTATCTTTTTCCATTATAGGCGCATATTCCTTCTTTTTTAAGGAAGTTTATCTTTTCTTTATCTATTATAACGTTTTAAATTTCTTAATTTTATTATTTATTAATAATAATTTATCTAATTTAATATACTTTTTACTATTCTTTGGAAAGTATGATCATTAGTTTTTCCCTTGCTTTTTCTAGGTTTTATCCTTGTTAATTAAAAGTATCCGCTTGTATATTTTCTTTTCCTTTAATGTGATAAATCTTAAAATTAAATCCATCTAAGAACTTTTTCCAACGCCATTAGCATGGAGATAGTTCTCGGCTTGTTGCAAAGGTTCATAGATTATTATGATTAAAGAAAATAATGACGGGGTTCAAAATGTTGCTAATATATGATTTTCATTATTTAAATCCTTGAATGATGGCAAGTAGTTCCTTATCATATATTAAGTAGCATAGTTTAGGTCTTTGAAAGGCCTTTAAATAGTAGGCTATCAAATATCATTGTTTGCCCTTATATTATTCTAAAGTTTCTTCATAAGTGTAATTAGATGTATCTATATATATTCGTTTTTTTATATTGGGCTTTAAAAGTTGATAAATTGGTTTTGTGGTCATTATTTCTTTTAAAAGTTATAAGGATTTTTTAACTTTTATTATCTAAACAAAAGGTTATTGCTTCTTTTGCATGATGTTTATCATGACTTTGGCAATACTTGCAAAGTTCTTAATCAATCTTTGGAAGAAGTTGCAAAATCTATAAAACTGTTGAACGTTTTTTATATTTTGGGGTGAAAAACTATTGTTGGTAAATCTCCATTCCTATACTTATTTTAGCTTTCCTTTCTATATTTGGATTTTATTAGAAGTGATTATGAATCTAAGGAAGTTGATTTTTTACATTCTTCATTGGCATTTTTTAGGTTTAAGGATGATCTTATACTCCTTAAGCTTTTATAGAATTAATTATTTATGTTCAAGATGTTCCTTGTAAAAGTTGGAGTATATAAGGATGTTGTTAATGAATACGAAGACAAAGATGTTAATGTATTCCTATAAAATCGTTATTATCATATGTTAAAAGATGGTTGGGGCATTGGTGAGCCTTTAAGGCATCATTAAGTATTTATAGTGCCTGTTATGCGTTCGAAATGTTATCTTTTACTCCTCTCCTTTTACCATTTAGATATTGTAATATCTGTTTATAATGTTAAATATTATATATTAGCGTGTTTCATTGGCTTACTTTTTCATATATTTAAGTAAGGTTAGTGCGTGGCTGTTTTTTATAATGATTTCGTTTAATAGTTGATAATTGTTAACTGTCTGGAATGTTAGTTTATTATTATTGTTAAGTTTTTAGGTATTATTTGCATTTTTCTTTGGTATCATTAATATGGGATATCTTGCTGGTGATTTAAATTCTTATATAAATCCTTGTGCCAGGTTTTTCCTAATTTATTTGTTTAACGTTTGCTATGTTTGCTAATTTAGCCTATATATTGGCTTAAGATGGGGTTAACATCCCTTTTTTAATGAAATTTTATAATTATATATTGTATGATTAGGTAATCTTGTGGCTGTTGGTCTTTCCTTTTAGAAGATTGTTAAGAATTCTTTTTTAAATTCCTTAGGTATTTTGCTTATTTTATTAAGTCTTAAGCTTGAAGTTTTTTTAATAATTTTGTCTTTGTTAGCGAATGTTATTGTGACTTGTGTTATCTTTTTGTAGCTTATAGAGGCCTTGGGTATTAAATTTGGCTCTTTTTTTTGGATTTATGTTAATTTCTATCCTATTGCGCTGGTGGTTTAATTGATTTAAGGGTTGCTAGCTTTAAGCCAAGGTAATTTGAGGATAACTTGATCTTTAATTTTTATAATGTTAAACGAAAGGTTCTTGAAATAATTATTAATTTATATATTAAAATCTGCAGTTTTTCTTTATATGAATTTATTATTATAGTTAAATAGTCTTCCTTTAGTTGTTTATATAGGATAGATTTCCTTTTTGTTACGATATGGAATGTTATGTTAATTAATTAGTCGGGGATAGATGTAGTTGATTTTAGATCTTAAGTTAATTACTGCTTGTATCCTTTATTTGTTCCATTTCATGGTTACTTGGATATTCCTTTTCTTAGTGAATATTTACAAGACTTGTTAAGGTTTTAAGCTGATTTGTTGCTTGTTGATGGGCCGCCTTCCTTGTTTTTTATAAATGGGAGGTTATTTAATTCTTGCTTTCATTCCTTGAGAAGCTTTTTATAAAGTTGATTAAATGCATTTTCCAATTCTTGAATAATTTGATGAAGCTTTTTAATCTGTTATTTATATTTTTTAACAATGTTTTAAAAGAAATGAATTTATTATTATATAAAGGCGTTTTAACTCTTTTTCATAGTTTTAATTTTACTGCCCATGATTTTAAGCTTAAGGCTATCAATTTTATAATGTTTTTTAAAGGTTTGGAATTTTAACGTTTTAAGTTTTATATAGATCTTATACTTAACGTTGGTGCAGTTTAATCATTTAACTTATTTTTAAACGCAGTTTTTAGGTCTTTTGGGATGTGGTTTGATAATGTTGATTTCTTGCTTCGGCTTTACTTGTACCTTTCCTATATCCTTTTGCCAGTAGATTGTGTTTAAGTGGTTGATTTTATATGGTTAGAAAGAGTTTTTAATTTTATTAGGTATATAATGCAAGCAAGTGTCAATATGATAAGAGATCTATGAAATCTTTATATGTTTAGAGTGGTAAGGGCTTTTAATTGGCTTGCTCTATTTATGCATTTTTCATTTGGTTTGGCTTTTTTCCTCCAAAAACTTTCTTTCTTTTAAAAGCTTGTCCTGCTAGTTTATTTATTTTAAAGTGCTAGGGATAAAGATCTATCCTTTTTTGTCTAGGTTGGTTTTATATTTGGCAAACTTTAATATAAGTAATAATTTGGTAAAAGGTAGGTCTTTTAGCTTAAATTTGCTTCTTTAATCCTAAGATGTCTTGCCATACATGGAAGGTTCCCAACCCTGGTGATTTAGGAGTCATTGGCTGTATATAGCCTTTTCTTAAATTTGTTATTAGATGGGCTTTCAAGGTACTAATGCTACTGCAACATTAAAAGCAATAAGCTAGTTAAAGTTAAATTGTTCCATTAGCTTAACGATCTCGTCCTTTTCTTCCTCTCATTAAGGCTTCTTTTTGTTAATTTGTATCATATTAACCTTTAGGGCTGGCCTTGTTCTGATTGCAAAATTCCTTTTCTTACTTTTAAAGATCTTAGCCTACTTCTTGAGGCTTTTATACTGGCTTTTGTAGTGTCCCTTTTTCCCATAATTATAGCACTCCACCCGGCTTATGTCCTTCTTGCCGGTACGGATCTGGTTCACGTCCATAGGTCCGGTATGCGTACCAAACGCGGTGCTTTGTTAGGGGTTCCTTCCTTTCTTTTTATAGAAAGGCATTCAAGGGTTCTTTTTCTTAAGCTTATGTTAGAACTATTAGTTATCAATTTTAATAATAAGTTTACAATAGTTTTTAAAGATTTTAAAGCGGTTTATCTTATAAATCTTATCTTTGACTCTTTACTTTAATCCGTTATAAAATAGGATAAACAATCCATTTGTAAAGATATCAATCTGGGTAGCATACTTCCTAAACTTGATAATATAGTTAGATGTTAATTTATTCTATTTAAGTTACAATATCTTTTATTTAGCAATTTAAGCCTTATCAAGGTTGCTATATATCTTACAAAGCTTTTTTATAAACTTATCATAGCTTGAAAACATATAAAAAGTTTCCTTTTTTATATTATTAAAATTGTCGTGTTTTAAATAGTCCTATATAAAGGATTTAAACCATTTAAAGGCTCTTTTAATAAGAAATCCTTTAATTGCCAAGACTTTATCATCCTCATTTAAAAAGAAGTCTTCATAGAACTTAAAATAGGCTTAAAATTAAATAATAAATCCGTTAGGATTAACAATTTTATTATATTTTTTAAAAGCCTTAAATTTGTATCCCTTAATTAAAGCTTTCTTTAATTAATCTTTAAAGGCGTTAATTTCTTTTTATATACTATCCAAGACTTGCAATTTTTAAATGTCAAAGGTAGTAGCTATATTATTAATATGTTAAAGTATTTTATTAATTAGTGGAAGATTTTTAAAGGTTGTTGGTAGATTAGCAAATTTAGATGTTAATTAAGTTACTTTTTCTTCCAAAGATTTTACTTCTTTATATTCTCTGTTAAACTTTTTTTTTAACATAGCTTAAAGGGCTTTATCTAATAACTTAATAAATCGCACTAGAGATCGATATTATACTAAGTTATGAAGCTATTTAACTAATTTTCCTATCAGTTGATTTATAAGAGTATCGCTTATACCAATTATTTAGCTTGGTTAAACTTATCATTACTAACCAAGGAGCTATTAAAATGTTACAAGCCTTGCTAATACAAGGGTTGTTAAAGGGTTTCGGTTTAAAGGTAACAATAGCGTTAGATTTAAAGGGTTTAAATTATAAAAATTTCTCTTTTATATTCAAGATATAACTATAAGCTTAAGTTAGTAGCTACGGAATCAATATAATAAAGGAAATGGCCCTCCTTATATATCCTGTAACTTTTGTAAAGCGCCCCTGGCTCCGGAGGTAGCGAGGGTAGCGGCTACCTATGTCCTGAGGGTAGCGGCTACCTGCGCTCCTTGGGTAGCGAGGGTAGCAAGGGGTGTCACGTGACCTTGGTTACCAAATCGACCGGGTAAACCTTTTATCCGGCTGGCTTTTCCTAACCGTGTTGGCCACGTCCTGTGTCGGGTCCTTTTTCTGGCCTATAAGCCACCAGATCGTAACATGGATCTTTGGGATTTTTTCCGTTCCGTCGTGGATTATTAAAGCTTTAATGTTATTACCATTTTAATCCGGTACTTTATTCCATTGATTGCCAAACTTTAAGCCCGATTTTACACTGCCAAATGGTTTATAAAGATTAACCTTAAATTAAGATTTCATTTAATGTAAATTAAAAAGAATAACAAATAAAAAATGGCATTTAAATATAAGTACGGATTATTTAAATATATGATTATGTTCATAAGACTTATTAACGCCTCAACAACTTTTTAAACCATAATAAATAATATCTTTTATAACTTAATTAATGCAGGTTTTTTTATATATTTAAATAATTTATTAATTTATACCAATATAAAAAAAAAGTATAACCAATTAATAAAAGAAGTTTTTTAATAATTAATAAACCATCATTTAGCCGTAACGTTTTATAAATGTAAATAAAAAACCTATAAGGTAGAATTTTTTAAATATATCATTAAAAGTTAAGGAATTTCTATAACTTAAAATAAAATCATTTACATTATTAAATAACAAGCGTTTAAAATTTTAAAAGAGTTTTAATAGTTTGTTAAATTTGTTAACTTTTATCGCCGTTTTATTAAATCTTTTTTTATAATCGCCTAACCTATTATCGGTGTTAATAAAGGGAACAAAAAGGATTAAAAATGAATTAAGGAAATGGACAAAGCCTTTAAACACTTAAAATATTTATTTATCCAAGCTTCTATCCTTACCCACTTTAACTTTTAAAAAACGGCATTTATAAAAGCTAACGTTTTTAATTTTATAATTAGGGTTATACTTTTTTAAAAGGATAAGAATAATAAGTTTTAATTAATTGTTTATCATTTTTGCAAATTCATATTTATTAAAATAAATTATGAAATCTATAATAAAAAACTATTTGCTATAATAGATTTTTTTAAACGCTGGCATTAATATTTAAAAAATGTTAAACATTAGATCGAAATTTATTTTAACCATTAAAACTTATTATACTTTATCACCATTAAAGTTTTTAATAAATGATAAGTTTAATAGGTATAATAATTTTCATTTTATTAATTTATTATTAATTATTAATTAGGCAAATAAAATAAAAAGGCCGATATTTTATTTTAATTATTATAATATTGCTTTAAAAAAGGGGGAGCTAAAGACTAGCTAATTATTTTAATTTTGCAAAAAAAACATTTTTTACATTTAAAAGGTCTTGCCTTTATTGTTTCGATATTAATTTTATTTATTTTTAATTAGTTATATAATTTGTTAACATTTAAATAAACCTTTAATTTTATTTAATAAATTAAAGAACAAAGGGTGTTAAATTTAAAATATATAATTGCTAAGGTAAATTTTAATAAGAATATAACCATTAAAAACAAGTTGTTATATTAAAAGAATAGGCTTTAAATATTTGTAAATATAAAGGAAAAAGTTATTTATTTAAAGTATAATATTTTTATAATAAGGTATATAAAAATGGATAAGATTTTAAAGCTTATTACATGTAATTTTTAATGGCTTAATATTAAATTTTCCGTTAAAGAATTTATACGCGGTTATTTAAAATGCCAATATAATAAAATCTCACGTCATATCTTTTATAGTCATTTTTAACCTATAGAACTTCATTATATACCATGGTAAACAATAGCAATAGATTTTATTATAAACCTGCCTCTTTTTAATAAATGCAATTTTATTTAAGTGATTGTTAATTTATTTATTAAGATAATTTATTTTATATCTTTTTAAATAAGTAAAAAAAAGGTTAAAAACCTAATAAAAATTTTTACTAAAGCTTATTAAAAGCATTATAAAATGCTTTTAAATATTATTTTTAATAAAGATTTTAAATTCATCGTTTATTTATAAAAGGATTTTTTTAAATTGGTAGATATTTACTTTTGCATAAGTATAGCTTTTCATTTATAAACAAACGAGTAAATTAAATAATTAAATCAAACGTTTAAAATATATTTTTACACTTTCGTTAATTATAAAATAAACAATTAAAAAAACCTATTATTTATAATTAAATTTGCATATAATAATACCATTTCTTTTTTAACATACCTAACTTTTTTTTATATAAATTACAAGTACCACTTTGCAACCTATAATTTACCGCGCAACGCTTTTAAAAACCTAAGCAGCAAATTATATGCTTATTAAATAATCACGGTTTATTAAAAAGTGCGGCAGAACTTAAAAAAAAGCCGCTAATAAATGAAAGATTAAGTTAACAAGTAAAAAATTAAAGCGCTTACATATATAAAAGACCAATTAATTATATTAAATATAAGAAACATTAAAATTAAAAGGCTTGTGAAAAAGTTAAATAAGAAAATGTTTAATCTTTTTAAAATTTAAAAAATCATATTTTTTACCGTTATTAAACTTATATTATTTAAAGGTTAAAAAATTTATAATTCATTTCATATCTTGTTTATTAAGCTTTATCACGTTAACAATCAGGCATTTTTTAATTTTAACCAGGTTTTATAATAAGTAAACTTAATAAAGTTTAAAAATTATTAATTAAAAATAATTAAAAACTTTTTAAATTTAGATAAAAATATAAAATATCTAATTAAATAAAAAGGATGGTTTAAAAAAAAAGACTAAACATGAAAGCCATGGAAACATTTATTTAATAATGGAATAAAGGTTGCAATTAAATAGTTTTATTAATATAACCCTAGCAAACCAAAAGACTTTCAAGTTAATAAACTATAACAAAGCATTTAAAGATAAACTTTAAAAAGGAAAAAGATCATATTACACGGCCAAATACAGCCTAAGGTGTTAAGATATATCAGAACCTTATAAGTTAATCGATTAGGCAAGACTTATATAAATGCGGTTTTAAGGTAAAGATGTTGGTAATAAAGGCATTGGAAGATATTCCTATAAGCTAAACCAATATACGGCAACTTGCAAGACATACCAATAACGTTTTAAGCGTTTAAAAAAGATAAAAATAACTAACTAGAGATGATTAAATTCAACAAGTATAAATAAAAAACCTTTCTTCCTTTTTTTTAAAAAAAGAAGGTTAAGGCCTTTAAGATTAAAGAGAATTATTAGCTGAATTTAAATGATTCCGAGCCCTATAACAGCCCTCGTCACAATATATTTGTATGACGACAGATGCGCTTCGAAGCTTACGTCCTTGGATATTAAACCTGTTGATATCTTATAGGGACCTGCCATTGACGTGGTATCGAGCTAACGATCATAAGGAAACACCAAGTGCTTGGCTACGCCTGGGTGTCGCACTGGGAAAAAAAGAATACCACCCGCCCCTTTCCGATATTTGTCACCTTGAAGTAAACCTGACCTATCTGTTTAGACAATGATACAATGCTAAGATTCACGACGAATAAGAGCCGGACCTAAAGAAACCTCCAATACGGGACGTGTAGTGGGTGACCTAAAAGGAATTGGCTCATCAGCTTAATGGTGGCAGAGTTGCATCGTCATCTCCCATCTTGCGATTGGAGCCCCTGGCTGCCTGTGCTCTTAACCGCTCTGCTATGGGCATTGGGCATGGGCGAG
Organism: Hypoxylon sp. FL1284; assembly: GCA_022432365.1. Classification (NCBI taxonomy): domain Eukaryota; kingdom Fungi; phylum Ascomycota; class Sordariomycetes; order Xylariales; family Hypoxylaceae; genus Hypoxylon; species Hypoxylon sp. FL1284. Next base: position 167,376 of record JAJJXE010000003.1, on the reverse strand, counting down.
ATGAACAAAAGTTGTTCGACCGGAGAATCGGCCTTGATGGTGGCGACACGAAGTCGAATGATCGTTGCCGAGATATATCGTCTGTGTAAGTGAGGCTTAAGTGGTGGTGTTGTAAATCCTGAATCATCTCCAGTCTTTTCCGTCTGGGGTGACAGCCATTCGTTGGATCTCAAATATCTATGCGCGACATAGCACTGCACGCAATATCGGCTCTTCGCGGCGTGAGTACGACTTGAAGAGTCGAGGGCTCGTGTTCTGCGCAAAGCTACGTGGTAGGTACTGCGTAGTATACACCAAGGAAGACGGATCGGCGCACTTAATGCATATCTGATGCATTGATACCTGATGACTCGACGCATTTCAGACCACAGCTTCGGTCTTGTTCGTTAGCAGAAAGCTCTCGAATCAAGACACCCGCCTTCTAGCCCGCATGCAGGTTCCCGCGACATGGATTCCCCGGCTATAGATCTATATCAGATCCATCGTATAGGCTGGAAGAAGTGACTTGCATTTAAGGTAGGGGGGGGGACAAGGGGGGACAAGGGGGGACAGGGGGGTCGTGTGTGGTCCGAAGAACCATTCAGGGACCAGGCCTCGTCGGGGAGGGTAGCATGTATAATATGCGCTTCCCCAACTCCATCGTCACAATCTCAGCTCGTCCTACTGGCCATCTCTGGGATCCGAACGATCGTCGGGTGAGCATCCCACGTACCACTGCCTATGAAATACTCGCACGACGTGCTCCAAGCCGGCCTGCATGCTTGAAGGCGTATCGAATGTTACGTGCGAATCGGGGCAACCAGCGCGAATGACGACGACCGAATAAATCCCAAGCCTCAGTTTCTGTTGAAACGCACGCTCACTGCGAGCACAACCTATTATATCATAGCATTCAGCTCTTCCGATGGAGATCACCGGAGAAGCCTCAAATATTAGTATCACGACGCCTTCTATCACAAACCATGTCATAATTGTCACACATCTCCCCGGCCTTCGCCATGGCAACATGGTCACTTCAGTACGTGGTCAGACCACAGGCACGGACTGTCCGCTCTCATGCGGATAGTGATGCCCCTACAAATAAATATGCCACGAGTAGAAGCGTACCATAGAATGTTAACTGCCTGATAGACATATTAATTCTGGACTTAATAGAGAAATTCGTTTCTTGTTCTCTTGTACCTAAACCTTCATCACAATCACAGACTCAGAGACTATACACTACCATCGCAAAGTGATTAGCCAACAATGGAGTCGGCAGATATCGGTGCCAGCGTCCGTCGGCCATGGGAGAAGCCCAACCCTCCCAAGACCCGGCGACCCAGCTACCTGCGACGGCCCAGCATGGGGAACCGGATGCCGAGCATCGCGCAGTCCATCGAGGAACGCCGCATCCAGCTGCTCAACTTCCTGCCGCTGTCCGTCAAGAACCACGTCGTGGCCGTCGCCAGCGAGTTTGCGGGCACCTTCATGTTCTTGCTCTTCGCGCTGGGAGGCACGAACGCCGTCAACCAAGCCCCCCAAGAAGGTCAGGTGGGTTATAGTATAACATCTTGACGGCGAGGAGACAAATATCACTGACTGTTGCAAAAAGCCGGAAGACCTCGCGGCGAACCCGGCAAAGCTGCTCTTCATTAGCCTCTGCTTCGGCATGAGTCTTGCCGTGAACGCCTGGGTATTCTTCCGCATCAGCGGAGGGCTGTTCAACCCCGCCGTCTCTCTCGGCATGATGATCATCGGTGCCATCGGGTATGTCCGCGGCGTCCTGATCATCATCGGCCAGCTTGTCGGTGCGATTGCCGCGTCCGCCGTGCTACTGGGCATCCAGCCGGGCGAGCTCACCGTCTCAACGTCCCTCGGCGGCGGCACCTCTACTGTCCAAGGTCTCTTCATCGAGATGTTTCTCACAGCCCAGCTAGTCTTTACCATCTTCATGCTGGCGGCGGAGAAGCATCGGGCGACGTTTATTGCCCCCATAGGCATTGGGTTGTCGTTGTTCATTGCTGAGTTGATGTATGTGTACTGCTGTTCTTTTCTCGTGATCGACCTCCTGCTAATTAACGATGCTCGATAGGGGTGTGTACTACACGGGCGGAAGCCTAAACCCGGCGCGGTCGTTCGGGCCCAATGTTGTGCAGGCGTCCTTTGAGCACTACCACTGGATATACTGGGTCGGCCCAACCCTGGGATCTCTTCTTGTAAGTAGTACATGAAGTCGTTTGAGGCAGATGGAGTATAGGTCGGGGCTATAGGTCGGACGAAAATGCTAACATTTACCCTGCAGGCTTCCGGCTTTTACGTATCCATCAAAGCCCTCGAGTACGAGACGGTCAATCCCGAGCAGGACGACTCCGGCGACGCCGAGGCCGGACGCTCCATCATAAGCAGGAAGAACACCAACACTGGCCAGCCGGATGCCGAGCCACACTACCCAGTCCCGGAACTCCATCGGCTCGCCTCGGCGGGAACTGCAGGTACGACTGGCACGGGAGGCACTGTGGGCACTAACGGTGCCGGCGACCATCGCGTGCCCATCAGTAGGGGTAGTACTGCTGTCCGCTCCTACGGTGATGGCCCCATCATGGAGGCCGGACAAGAATAGAATACTCGACAATATCTACCTCACACCCCGGAACATTGCCCGGGTGACTATCTCTGCTCTTAGCTGGGGAATAACATATGTTAAGTTGAAGGGACACACGGCTACTCTTTTTATGTTATGTCACTTTCTACTGGTGTTTTACCTGTATTTTATACTTGACTGGGTATGATGTCTTGCTGTATCTGAACGACGCTATGACTTGTCTCTGTTATACTACCTGTTATCCTCAACATCTCAATATATAAATGAATCACCGACGTTAGTGACTTGTTACGATGGCAATGCCTAAGCGAGGAGTTGTAAAGAATTCCGGTATCTCGCTAAAGGCAACCTATTCCGGTATAGATCCATCGCGCTACTTGTATGAATCGAAAGAATTCCGAATATTCAGCCACCTGGAGACTTGAAAGATATCATACAGAGGACCATGATGAATTATTGAAGAGGATGGGCATACAAATAGCAAGTGACTGGAACCATGAGCTACTTATCAAATTCCACACTTGATCCTTATGCACAGCGTGACTAGCCATTGAAAAGAGGTGTGCTGTACGTTAGATTTCCTTCTATTATGGCAATGGATAATCTCGATTTGACTTAATAAATCTAGCTTGTGATGTGAAGGCAAGTTGGCTGTCCTATGCGGTATGATAGGCGGCCCTATAGCCACTGCAGCTGATTCGAAGGCAAAAGGCACGGAAGTCCTCGTTGGAGCGGACACAGAGTCAAGAAATGACACGCCCCTGAGGCTTGAATTTGGCCTCTGACGCCTTTGTACACTGACAGGTGATGGTATTCATTATAGCGGACAGCTTATTACGCCTGATACCTTGGGAGGTTTGGGCGGCTCAGATAGCAAACCTTCATAGTACCAATCGGTGATAGGCGGCGCATATACAGAGCATCAAGAACAAAGGCCCGGAAGTCACTAGCTATGTCCAATATGAATAGGCGAGTAATTTGAAATAACCACCATATTATACGATTCACGGACAGTGTCACTTTCTTGGTGGAAGAGAAATCGATTTTGAATACCTCTTATGGACAAGAAGAATAACTGACTGTGCTATTATTTCTGCCACCCATCCGCCAATGGTACCCCTAATAGGATGCCTGTGATTTAACACACGGAGTTTGGCACTGATCAAGTACTCAGGGGTGCATTTCTTCATGCCTCTTAGCGAGGCTTGGATTTGTAGTGTAGCTCGAGAGTCTGAATGGCCTCACCTCAACCTGAAGTAACCATGAATTGCACATCATGGAAATTTCGCATACAGAGAATTCTCCATTCACTACCCGCAATGGCATAAATATATTCTTTTTACCGACGGTTTATTATGGAGACTTATTCACATTTGCGAAGACCTACTTCCTTCCCCCTATTCCTGGGTGGCCCCGTAACGATATAGATGTTTTCTCCCCTACCAGGCTAATATTCCATCATTAGTCCGAATCGATGCTCTGGAACCCGGAATAGTGATTATCACGTCGTCAGTTGCGTACTTTCCGAGTATAACAATCACTTCCCGCCTCCTTCCCTCAAGTGCGACTATACATTCACCTAATTATCCGCCTCGCCGCTCCCGTCGTCTGAATTCCGACCCAGTCACCTGGCGTCAGGCACGACGACAACCTTAGCGTGCCCGGATTTTAGAAAAAAATTGAAGAATGGCCAGGTACTCAAGGATCTTCTTCCTGTCCCCCCCCCTGCTCCTCTATGAAACACACAGCCAAGGACCAGCGAAGAGTCAATCACCAGTACCAGTCCTCTCTCCTAGGTATTTCTAAGCCTCGTCCGCAACGCGCTGAGCAGCTTGGCTACCTTCCTCGATACATCCCTAGCTTTGGTATGCCACCCATCCCATCCGACCTTTTGCTGACGTCCACACGAACGCCACCCCCAACCATCGTGACTGTGACTAACGTCGGCACAGTAGCCAAAATGGGCCACTACCCCCCGGAGATGATCGAGTTCACCTTGGAACGGCTGATTCCAGACCACCCACTAAAGCGTGGCGAAGTTAAGAAGAGATGTCGCGAAGTCGCGGTCATGGTCAACGACGCGTTCGATCCCGATGAACTGCGGGGAGAGCCAGTAGACCACAATAAGATTAACTACATCTACCAGAAATATGGTAACGATCCGGACTACGGGTAATAATAAATCTAGATCAAGCAGAAAATGTAGCAATGGCTAACTCTCATCGTAGCTCCCGGAAGGCGCAGATATTGTACCCGCCCAAACCCCCCGACTGGGCGCAACAGGTCCCGAGCCGTTCAGCCCGACACGGCACACGTCAACTGCCCGAATTGCGGCCACTCCGTCCATTTGCAGGTAAGTAAGACCGGCACCGAGATGAACCAATATGGTTATCGTCGGATACGTCATTCTGCTCATTTTCTTTTTTCTTTCTTTCTTCCATGTGAGACTGAAGATAGTTGCTTTCCTCGCCCGGAATCGCCAGGCCTACGGTTACGAGTGCTAATTCATTCTAGGGCTTACAGCGCCCTGCCACAATGGCTCCTCCTCAGGCTTTAATGAACTACCCTCAGCCGTCCCCGGCGACTAGCCAGATAAGTCGCCCGATGACAGCGCAGTCTATAAGCCCGATGACTACTCGGACTCCCACGCCCATGGCTGCCATGGTACCAGCGACTTTCCCTGCTTCTCGATCTTCTACGACTGATGCCAACCAATACAACCCTCAGTCCTTTCCTTATGCGCCCCAGCCTCAAACTCCATTGCAGTCTCAGCCCCAGTACTTTCGAGCGGCCAGAACAAGTTCCTCGTGGTGCGACCCTAATACCTACACCCGTATGCAGAACACCGCTGGACAGGCTGGACGGGGCAACCAGTTACAAGGAATCCGAGGTAGCAGTTCCGTAAGCAGCACAGTGACACCGGAGCGCCAGACGGGGTGGACATCGAGCCCGACCATGGTAAGTCACGTCTATCCTCATTCCCCAATACCCGCAGGGTGTTTCCAAGGCGGCAGTTGCGTAGAACTGCTGAATTTGGCTCTTCCAGCTAACACAATCAGGTGAACCAGCAAGCATCTCCACCGAATGTCTTCACGAGTCAGCTCAATCCTCGTGTCACTGCAGGAACTCGGCCGCGCCCTTATCAGCAGGGCAACGAGACGGTCTCTCGCGGTCTGCAGCCTTCTGTGTCACCAATGGGACCAGGCGTTATGCCTCACCGGCCGAAACAGCCTGTTCTTAGCAGGGCGACTCCGGGACCTGCGAGAGAGAGAGCGGTGATGCCATCACGCGAGATGTATCCTACGTCGGCTCCGCGATACACAGCGCCCAATCTTCCTCCGAGCCAACCTCAACCTTCCGTAGGATTGGCAGGGGCCCCGAAGCGCCATTACTCGAACACGGCGCCGCAGGAGCACTCTTCAGCAGATGCTACTCCGGCACCTAAGCGGAAGAAGACTGCTGTGACGAGCTCCACTGCAGAGAACAACTGGAGCAACTCATCGATGCGGAGTACCTCGTTGGCGCCGAGTGCCTCACCGATGCCGAGTACCTCGCTGACGGCCACTGCCTCATCGACGCTCACTGGTCTACCTGCAGAACCGACCGGCCTCTCTGCAGAGCCCGCTAATAACAGCTTCGGGTTCGCTGCTGACAACGATTCCGCGTTGAGCAACATGGACTTTGACTGGTCTCTCCCTTCTGACTTTAGTCAAGAGCAGGTGCCCCAGGCAGACTCTGCCCCAGACCCATGGAGCGGAGTTGATAGTCTGAGCGAACCGCTTCCGGACGACTTCTTCGCCCGGTTTTTCGATGATCTCTCGGATCCCAACTCTCAGACCGGCTAACTCTCAGACCGACAAGACGGACACCTCATCTGCTACCAGGAGATGGAGATGGTTAGATGAGTGGTGGAATTTTGGGAATGACGAGGAGAGGAGACTGGCTTCAGCCCGGTCTCTATAAATCTGCTGAGCATAGAGAAGCTCAGGAGATTCTCGGCATCGATGCGTCTACTGGGAGGCAATTTGTTTTCAGCATTCTTTAAAGGCGTTACATCATCATGTGATGAGGACCTTTTTTTCTCACTGGCGATGGGGGCAATCTGAATTTTTGTTAACAATAGAGGGCTCGAGGAGTAGAGAGGAAGCTATCGCCAGGTGGACCACCACCAGAGCACTGTTAGCTGCCTCCTTAGGCCCGGGTACTCAAATGATCTTTTTATTATCACCATACTCTTTCACTCGATGTGCTGCTGTGTTGGGCGTGAATCTTATTAAAGCTCTGTGCTGAAAAAAGAGCAAACACGCAGATAAGATGCTGTTGTTTGCCGTCATTATGTCGGTTCTTCCTTTATCAAGCGGGAAAATGTGTATGCGTGATGTGTTTCAAAAGGGAGACTGACAACACAAGCACAGTACCCTAACTGTTCACTATAAAATAAATAATCATCCACAAGCTCTATTCCCGTATTAGGGGTTCCAATGTCGTGATGCGGACGTGTGGTCCGGACCTCCTTAAGGGACGTCAGATGCATGCATGTATTTATCCAGAATACCTCGGGAGCGTGCAGATCTGTACAGGTAGTTGAATAAATGCAACCACGTGGCGGCTAAACATCGGTATCGGCAGGGCCCGTGCGTTGGCTCTTTCAAGCTTAGCGGTCGCGGCCTGCCCAAGCCAAACCGCGAACGGCTGTACAAGAGCCTCATTTCCATCATTCCTTTTGGACGTTTCCTTCGCCCGACCTGTTGAGGTCCTTTCCAAGCAAACGTCTGATCATCTCCAGGTACGAGCGCCGGAGTGACTCGTGCGTCACTGGCCAGTTGTCATCCTACCAGGCCTTAGATACCTTTTTACTTGCTTTAGCCTCTATCTGTTCCTCTTCCCCGCCGTCGCCGACTTTTTCCCCAACAACTCCCAACGTCGATCACCAATTCCCACCATACCCGCGAAACCGGTAACCCATCATGGATCAGCGAGAACTTGATGCGCGCGTCAAGGCGCTTCACAAGGCCAACCAGGCCAACGAACCCCCGGCTAGTCTCATCCCCCTTCTGGAATCCCTGAAGAAGGCGTCTCCGACTGAGGAAATGCTGCGCGTAAGTGGCCTACAATTTGACATTTTGATACATGCACTTTTTTGATGCATGTGTCTCGCTATTTCCTTGTTGAGATAGCATCATTTGCCGCGCCTCTTGCTTCTCCATCACCGGTCGCTGACTATTCATTATAGACTACGAAAGCCGGTATCGTCGTCGGCAAACTCCGCGGAAATCCGAACAAGGAGGTAGCCAAGGTGGCCATGGAGGTTGTCGCGCAGTGGAAGAAGGGCGTCGAAGCCGAGAAGCGAGCGAAGGGCCTGAAGAACGTCTCGGCCAAACCCCAGGGCTCCGTATCCCCCGCCGCCTCCAAGGCCGCCTCGCCCGCTCCGAAGCCCCTCGGCGGCAACAAGAAGGCCTTTGACGGCGACCCGGAGAAGCGCACTTTCAAGTCGGACAAGGTCGACATCCACCGCACCTCCTCGCAGGTGCGCGACAACTGCATCGGTCTTATCTACAACGGCCTGGCCTACCGCTCGCGCGAGTCGGAAGATAACGTCATGACGAGAGCCATCGACGTGGAGCACGCCGCCTTCAAGTGCTACAAGGGCGAGACCAAGGAGTACAAGGAAAAGATTCGATCGCTGTTCCAGAACCTCAAGGTCAAGAACAACGCCGAGCTGGGCCGCAACGTCATGTCCGGCTCCATCTCGCCCGACCGCTTCGTCGTCATGTCCTCCAAGGAGCTCATGTCGGCCCACCAGCGCAAGGCCGACGCCGAGCTCGAGATCGAGAACATGAAGAAGGCTCAGGTGCCCATGGCCGAGAAGAGCATAAGCGACAGCCTCGAGTGCGGCAACTGCAAGAAGAAGATGGTCAGCTACACTCAGGCCCAGACGCGAAGCGCTGATGAGCCGATGACGACTTTCTGCGAGTGTATGAACTGCGGAAAGCGTTGGAAGGTGAGTGTCTGCAGACTATTTCCAACTTGTGTTCTTTTTCATATCTCATTCTATCGAATCATACTGACATCCTGCGTAGTTCTCGTGATGCTCTACCGACGGACAATACATTTTAATACTCTCCTCTCGCTCACGCCTCCCATTCATCATGACATGCGCGCCGTTACGGATTAACCTTCTTTTTTCTCGAATAAATCCTTGTCCACCCCCTCGAGGTTTCTGCGCTTCGCATGCCATAGCGTACGCGGAAGGTGTTTCATGGCAGGCGTCCTGGATGGGGGCAATGGCTACATAGGTCAATTTGCAATTTGCTGCGTGGAGTTAGGCTACGGAACCATTCTTCTTCCCCTTCTTTTCTTGTAGGGTACTATGAGGGCGAGAGGACGAGATACTTGCTGCGGATCCATGAGGACACACATAGGGCTTCGAATGCCGACATGAACCTTACACAGCTTTTCTTTGGCTCGGGGTGTTAGACAAGGCAAGCAATGTATCATGGCGTAAATGCCACTCATATCAAAAGCAAAGCCGAGTCTTCTCGACCGAGAACCCACAATTTGCAGCAAAATATTCGTGATCAGCGTGCTCGTCGTAAATTATTTCCTTTTTGTCTATTGCCTTTCCCCTTTTATGAGTCCTTTTCGTGCATGCGTAGATGAGTTTCACTTGGGCTTCTCGAGTTCCAGCAGCGCGAGCAGGTCGTCGGGCAGCGGGCCGTCCTCGAGGCCCATGTCGGCGATGCGCTTCCAGAACTTGCTGAGGTGGCGGGTGCCGGAGTCGCAGAGGACGGTGACGACGCGGGCGCCCTCGGGCAGGGACAGGGCCGTGGCGACGGCGGCGACGCAGTTGACGGCGGTGCTGCTGCCGCAGAAGACGCCGTCGCGCTCGGCGAGCCAGCGGGCCATGCGGCAGGCCTGGTCGTCGGAGACGCGGACGGCGGTGTCGATGAGGTCGCGGCCGGCCTCGAGGTTCTCCGTCACGCGGTTGACGCCGACGCCCTCGACGATGGAGTCGACCTGGTGGCGGCGGCGCGTGCCCTCGCGCTCCGTCGCCGAGTACATGACGCCGTGGCGGATGCGGTGGTACAGCCCGGAGCCCTGCGGGTCCGCCAGCACGACGCGCACGCCGGCGCGCCCGGCCTCCTCCTTCAGGTACCGCGCGACGCCCGAGATGGTGCCGCCCGTGCCGGCGCCTGCGACGAAGGCATCGAGCCGCCCGCCCGTCTGCGCCAGGATCTCCGGGCCCGTCGTGCGCAGGTGCGCCGCCCAGTTGGCCGGCGACTCGAACTGGTCGGCGAAGAAGCCGACGCTGGGGTCGGCGGCGCTCGCGCGCGCCGTGTGCGAGGCCGCCCCCCGCCGCGCCAGGTTCACGTAGTGCTCGGGCGACGCGATGGGCTGCACCGGCACGCGCTCGACGGCCGCGCCCAGGTGCTGCAGCAGGTCCGACTTCTCGGGGCTCTGGTCGTCTGGCATGCAGATGTGGGCGCGGTAGCCGCGGGCGCGCGCGAGCGCCGCGATCGAGATGCCCGTGCTGCCGACCGTGCCCTCGTAGATGGTGTCGCCGCGCCCGGGCACCAGGAAGCCGGCTTCCTCGGCCGCCCGGATCATGCTCAGCGCCACCCGGTCCTTGGGGCTGCCGCCCGCCCCGTTCAGGAACTCGGCCTTGCCCAGGATCGTCCGCCCCGTCGCCTCGCTCAGGCTCCGGATCCGCACCAGTGGCGTCCGCCCGATGCACCCCTCGATCCCGTCGCTGATGCCCGCGTCCCGCGGCGTCGCCGCCGTCGCGTCCTGCGCCGCCTCGTTGTCCTCTAGTTCGACCGGGCCCCAGAACAGGCTCGACCGGCGCCCGTCCGTGGCGCGCTGTAGTTTCCTCCTCTGCTTGCGCTCCTCGAACCGCCTCTCCAGGTCCGGGTACAAGTCTTTAGCTCCGAGTGTCACCAGAACTCCGGCGGCGAATGCGACGGCGACGGCTGCGGAGCCGTACGCCTTTGGGTGATCGCTCAGAGACATGGTTTCTGCCTTTCCCTTTCGACTGTCCTTTATTCTTCCTCCTCAGCTAAGCAAGAGATTTCTTGTCCGTTGAATGAAGTCGTCAGATATGTGCATTATTTTTATATTTGCACCGACTGATTTTTAGGTGTTTCTTGTTATGAGGTGGCTTCGGAATACCGTTAAACTCACCAATGTCGACGTGCTACGTCAGGCCTACAGGGCACTATAACCTAAATGGCCCACTATGGCTGCAAGTACCCACTGCTCAGTGCCGCCATATTTTAGGTACTCGTTTACCCCCCCCCTCTGCCCCTGTAAATCCGAATCTGTAGAGCCGGCGATAGCCCGGACTGCCTATCGAAAAAAAAAAGCTTCCCTCAGCTAAACGTCTCCCTGTCTCCGACGGTCAAAGCCTGCATGATGGACTCCCCCATCGTGGCCCAGCTCTTCCGCCAGCTGTTCAGACACCCGGCCTGCCAGTCGAGACGGAACCTGGCCACCTTGTCGTCCTGTCTCCAGCATGGCCGTCGCACCCAGCAGCTGCTGCACCAGCAGAGGCGGCACATGGCCAGCCGCCATGCCAGAGGAGCGAAGCACGGCACGCCGGAGAGGGACTCTGATTGGCAGCAGCGGAACGAGCTGTTCGCCCAGGACATGACCGAAGAGTACAAGACCTACCCTACCGTCACCGCCAATGACCTGAGGTCGCGGAGGGAGCGCCCGCGCAGGGTCAAGATGCTCATGCGCGACTTCATCGAAGGTTGGCTTCCCTTTTGGTCTTCTGTCTTCCGCTCTCCAAGTCCGAGCCCTTGATTAATATATATGCGATCAGATAGTCTGTACAACCCGCACTACGGCTACTTCTCCAAGCAGGTCGTCATCTTCACGCCGGGCGAGCCCTTCGACTTCAACGCGCTGCCGGACGAGCCCGCCTTCCACTCGGAGCTGGGCCGGCGGTACACCGAGTTCGAGGACGCGCTGGACGCGAAGGAGGGGCGGGTGGACGATACGCGGCAGCTCTGGCACACGCCGACGGAGCTGTTCCGGCCGTACTACGGCGAGGCGATCGCGCGCTACCTCATGTCCAACTATGTCATGACGACGTACCCGTACCACGACCTCATCATCTACGAGATGGGCGCGGGCCGCGGCACGCTGATGCTCAACGTGCTCGACTACATCCGCGACATCGAGCCGGCCGTGTACGACCGCACCAGGTACAAGATCATCGAGATCTCGCCGTCGCTCGCCGCGCTGCAGAACTCGCAGCTGCTGGCCACGGCCGCCAGCCGCGGCCACGCCGCCAAGGTCGAGATCATCAACAAGTCCATCTTCGACTGGGACTCGCGCGTGCCCTCGCCCTGCTTCTTCCTCGCCATGGAGGTCTTCGACAACTTCGCCCACGACGTGCTGCGCTACGACCTCGCCTCCGAGGAGCCCCTCCAGGGTACCGTCCTCGTCGACGGCCACGGCGACTTCTACGAGTTCTACGAGCCCGTCCTCGACCCCGTCGCCGCCCGCTACCTGCGCGTCCGCCACGCCGCCACCGCCGGCGCCTACCGCCTGCCGTACCCGGCCGGCCGCGCCGCCCGCTGGCTGCGCCGGCGCCTGCTGCCGCTCGCGCCCAACCTCAGCGACCCCGAGTACGTGCCGACGCGGCTGATGCAGTTCTTCGACGTGCTCGAGCGCCACTTCCCCGCGCACCGCCTCGTCACCTCCGACTTCCACACCCTGCCCGACGCCGTCCGCGGCCTCGGCGGCCCCGTCGTCCAGACGCGCTTCGAGCGCCGCATGGTGCCCGTCTCCACCCCGCTCGTCCACCAGGGCTACTTCGACGTCCTCTTCCCCACCGACTTCCGCGTCACCGAGGCCGTCTACCGCGCCATCACCGGAAAGCTCACCCGCGTCGTCGGCCACGAGGCCTTCATGCGCAACTGGGCCTACCTCGACGACACCCGCACCCGCAGCGGCGAGAACCCCCTGCTCTCCTGGTACCGCAACGCCAGCGTCATGGTCACCGTCTAGAGTATTCATCTAGTCCGCCTTGTACGTACCCACCTAGATAAGCATGTAACTTGCTGTGTTGAACCCTTTTAAGATAGGGGAAGAGGGCTGTAGTGTATATAAGGTGATTTAAATCAATAATAAATCAGTTCAAAGAGGATCGTGTTAGATTAGATGAGGTGACTCTGCGCATGGATCGACAAGTAGAAACATATCATGCACTTGTCTATGCGGACATGACGTGAAGCCTGCCTTGTTGCCGCCGGATTTCTACGGCCCAAGAAATTTGGACAGAGAAATGTTAGAAGATTATTAGTCTCCACACACGGCAGACATGGACAACTCATTCGCTTCTATACCTGGTAAGCAGACGCGAGTTCGTTTACATTTGTATATATCACGCGGTTACCATTGAGATGGCTTCATGAAAGCATCGATTCGGAAGTTGACAGTTCATCAACGGAGCTATCGCAGCTCTCTCTGCCTCCCGTCTACCCTGCCATGTCTATAGCAGCCGCCTTCTCCTCCCTCTTCCTGGGCCGTTATCGTTACAGCGAAGCCTTGAAATCTCGCCACCCAGAGCACTCCCAAGTATCCTGTCCTGGCATGAGCGGAATAGGGGAACAAGCCACGAGCTGCTGGCTAACTGGGTCGACGGGCTGATCTGTATGAGATTTGACTCCAATTATGGGAAACATCAGATCTTTAGCTTCTCCGCGAGCCACTTCTCTGCAACTGCGACAGCCTCGTCGATTTTATCCGCCTTTGTGCCTTGACCCTGTCGTGTGGGCTCCTTACCACCCGACTTGCCGCCTACCACTTCGCTGACCGCTCCGGCCCATTTCTCGGCAGTGACACCTTGTGACGAAAGTCCCTGGCCAGCACGTTAGCTGTGTTCTTCGAACGTTCTGCCTTTGAGGATAAGTAAATGACTTACCGTGCCAACATAAACACCGTGTACGACAGCGCCTTCGGCCTTGCTTCCGCCAAACAGATAGACAGATCGCTCCTTATCCTTACTCTTGAAGTGATTCATTACGTCGGCGACAGCCTTGGCATTGGCCGAGATGGGTAGGTGTCCGATGAAGTACTTGGACTCCTTGTTCTCGTCCTTGGAGAAGTGGGCAGTGACCGTGTCAAGAGCAGTCTTGCTCTCTGCCTTCTGCCTCTTCTTTTGCTCGTCCACGACCGACTTGACGACCTTTGCGAACTGTGTCTTCAGATCCTCCTTGGTGAGCGTGGACACGACTAGGTTGTTGAGGTCAACAGTGGCCTGCTTGACTTCGGACTCCTTTTCTGGGCTGAAGGGTAGGGCGTCGATTACGGCAATGCGCTTGGAGAATTCCTCGGCCTCGCGTTGCACGCGGTGAGCCGAGTCACCCGTGTATGCCACGATACGACGAATGCCTTTGGCAATACCGCTCTCCTCGACAACTACCAGGTCCTTGATGATACCTGTCTGGTCAACATGCGTACCACCGCAGAACTCGACGCTGACCTTCCGCCACTCGGGGTTCTCGGGTGCCTCGAGAAGCATATCAACGTCAATGCCGACAGAGATTACTCGGACCGGGTTGGGGTACGTCTCGCCGAAGACGGCACGAACGCCGTTGATCTTCTTTGCCAAGTCGAGTTCCACCTCCTTGGAGAAGATCTTGCAGTTTTGACGGATGTACTCGTTCGACATATGTTCAATCTTCTGCAGCTCGGGGAGCGTGACCCCAGACTTGTGCGAAAAGTCAAACCGAAGCTTGTCCTGGTCGACGAGCGAGCCCTTCTGGTTGACTTCGTCACCCAAGACCTCTCTTAAAGAGTGGTTGAGGATGTGCGTTCCGGTGTGGTTGTTACGGATGGGCTGTCTCCGCAACCTATCGTATTCGCAGATGACCTCATCACCAGCTTTCAGCTCCCCGTACTTCAAGAAGCCGTTGTGAATGATGTACCCTCCAAACTGTTGGACATCCTGGACCTCGAATTCGGCAACGTCATCGATGACAATTCTTCCCGAGTCCGCAACCTGTCCACCCTGCTCAGCGTAAAAGTTGGTTCTGTCTAGCAGAAGTCCGAAGGGCGTATTCGGCGCAAGGTCCTTGGTCGACTTGACGAACTCGGCACCAGTGTAAATGAGCTGGACCTTGCCGGTCGTGGTCGTGTCTCCCTTGAGGAACTTGGGCTCGTCATTGGGGACAGGCACTTGCAGCTGGTCTTTCAGCTCAGCGATCTGGTGGACGTTGAGCTTCGCAAATGTCTGGACAGCCTCCTTGACAGCCTTGCTGGCTTCCCGAGCTTTCTCTCTGGCAACTGCGATCTCGTCCTCGTCGGTCTCGAGGCCGCGTTCTTCGGCCATGAGCTTAGTCAGATCTTCCGGGAAGCCGAAGGTGTCGTAAAGTCTCCACACGTCAGCTCCCGAGAGCTTCTTCGTTCCACTGTTGACGGCCTGGGCAGCATATTTCTCAAACTGCTTCTCTCCACGATCCAGGGTTCTAGCGAAAGCCTCCTCTTCCTCATCGAGGATCTCCTTGATGTCTTGCTGCTTCTTTACGATCTCTGGGAACTGTTCTCCCATCTGCTCGACCAGCGCAGGAAGAACCTTGGAGAAAAACGAACCGATCTCGGCGTTGAAGTACTTTCTCGCGTAGCGCGATCCTCGACGAAGCACGCGACGAACAACGTAACCTCTTCCCTCGTTGTTGGGGGCGGCACCATCTGAGATGGAGAAGGTAAGTAGTCGTATGTGGTCGGCAACTACACGGTACGCGGTGTCGATTCCGTCCGTGTCGTCTTTGCCGTACTTGTCGGTGTACTGTCGTGCGCCCGTGACCTCCTGGATCTTGTCGAACAGAGGACTGAAGATGTCGGTCGCGTAGTTGGAGTTCTTGTTCTGGAGCGCGGATACCAATCGTTCGAAGCCCATTCCGGTGTCGACATGCTTCGCGGGGAGAGACTTGAGCGAGCCGTCCTTCTGACGGTCAAACTGGATGAAGACGTTATTCCAGATCTCTACCACCAAGGGGTCGTCTTGGTTGACCAGGTGCGCAGCATTCCGACCGCCGACTTTGTCGTAGTGAATCTCGCTGCAGGGACCGCAGGGGCCCTGGTCGCCCATCTCCCAGAAGTTGTCCTTCATGTTGCCCGGAAGGATGTGGTCTTCCGGGACGCCAACAGACTTCCATAGCTCCTTGGCCTCTAAGTCAGGCTCGAGGTTCATGTCGGGGTTGCCTTCGAAGTAGGTGACGTAGAGTCTCGCGGGGTCGAGCCCGTAAACCTTAGTTAGGAGCTCCCAGGACCAGTCCACGGCCTCTTTCTTGAAGTAGTCGCCGAACGACCAGTTGCCCAGCATTTCGAAGAAGGTCTAGAGCTCCGGTCAGCTTTCTGCGACAGCGGGAGGGGAACGGGGGTAGGCATACGTGGTGGTAACTGTCCTTGCCGACATCGTCAAGATCCTATGCGAACCCGGTAAGCTTCGAGTACGTAGAGCTGGCTGGAGGGATGGGGTCTCTCATACATTGTGCTTACCACCGGCACGTATGCACTGTCGAGTGAGTCAGCGACTCAGCTCCCAAACGAAGCTCTCGCGGTTCAGCAGCAACCGAAAATACCTTTTGAGTGTCGACGGCACGCTTCAGCTTGGACATGTCATCCGTGCTGGCGACAGTGCCGAGGAAGATGGGCTTGAACTGGTTCATGCCCGCATTGGTGAAGAGTAAGGTGGGGTCATTGTGCGGGACAACGGACGATGAGGGCACTGGGCAAAACGAGGGAAATTAGCGATTTTCATGGTTTGGCTGGATAGAGCGACGTCGAAATATCCGGATTGATGCTTCTCTGATACCAGTAAAGGGTTGGGTGGTGGTGTTGTGGAGGGTTGAATATACCTATAGTGTGTCCTCTCTTCTCGAAGAATTCGAGAAATGTCTTGCGGACCCCGACGCCGGTCCACTCGGGCTTGCCCATGACGGCGATGGCGTGAGTGGCTAGTGGTCTCGAAGTTGAGAATCGGTGTATGCTTCGGTATCGAAAAGAGCGGGAGGAGATGCGAATGGTGGAATGAGTTGGTCGGAAAAGATATGTGTGAGGTATGTTTGCAGGTGCGAGAGTAAAAGAATTGGTTGCGTAGAAACTTCTACAAGAGTGACTCAATGCGCCGCCTATAAACGGCGACGGTCCGCCGCATTGGATTTTCATTCGTGTCTAAGCTCGACCTGCACCTTTTATTCTTTCCTTCTTTCTCCCCTCGCAGCAAACAAACCCGCGTCTGGCCTCAGGTACATGTACATGTATCTGATGTACATTTAACCGAGCAATCGAGACTATCGATTTAGTTACAATTGTGATTGTCGACCTTGTTTGCAGCCGACTGACGACGTCAAATTGTCACACTATCGGAGCGGGACAAGACTGTTCGTTACAGAGTTCCATGTGAGGATAGAACTCCTTGGAGAAATCGAGTCTTATCGATTAAAGAGAAGCAAGGATGGCCTATGCGCTTCCCGGCTTCTCACAAACCTTCCCGCAGGCCACTCCTGCAGCCAGGCCAGTCCCGCCAGCGCCATACAGCTCCCCGCTATTCCGTACCACTGCCGCCATTCCAGCGAGTTCCATCGATCCCAACTCCTCCAATCCTCATCCCGCCTCCAATCCCCATGTCTCTAGCTCGAATCACGATCACGGAATACCGCCGGCTCAGAGACCCGTTGATGTAGGAGCAGACATGCGCAAGATGCGCAAACGAAAAGCTGATTCTCAAGAGAACGAGAGACTATCTAAGAGATTGAGTCTCTTGAACCTTGGTAAGTCTTGTCCTTCTTTGTGTTTCTTCCCAGCTGCAGAGTGCAGTCTGATCTTGCAGTTTACCATCCACTACATTTCAGCTCGCTACGCCATACACCAATCGAGTGAGATGCATTACTGACATTGTTCTTCTTCCCTCCTATAGAACAGAATGGCCAGAAACTGTACGTACCCGTCGAGAGCCCGAAACTACGGCCGACCGAGTCTGCCTCTCTGACCCAGATCCCCGAGAACGATGCCATGCAGCTGGACGACACCAAGCACAAGGTGTACATATACGACATCGACGCCGAGCTCTCCAGCGATGAATCCGACAGCGAAGGAAACTCCCGCCTGGTCTTCTTGCCCGACATCGAGAAGCATCTCAAACAGAACCGCATCCCACCCTCCATACTCGCTAACAAAGACGGCGAGCTTGCCGGCATGCAGATGGTGCTGTACAGCGAGCCCACTTCCTTGACAGTACCCAAGGAGAAGGATAGCGTGAGGAAGGCCATCATCGAGGCCAGACAGCGAGTTAGACAAAAGCAAAAGGACGAGCGTGAACAAGACGTACCTACGCCAAACGGCTCTACAGCTTCACCCAATGGCGCATTCTCTGCGTCAAATGCGCCGAACGGTTTTGCTAGCCTCAGCATGACGGGAGCGAGGCCAGACGACAACGACCCTGACGCTATGGAGGTGGATTGATATCAAGCACCGTTCACATACACCTTACATGCGAATTCTCTTTTTTCTTCTTTCTTCTCTCTTTTCAGCCTTCTTTAAAACAGATACCCCGGCGGGACAGGCGCAATACATCCATCTCGTTTCGTTATGGCGCATACTGGCACACGATAGCAACAATTGAATTATTTCTCCCAGCCGCTCAAGACTTTGTATTGACGTAGTAGGTAGATCGTACAATGGGAAAGCCATACCATTTCCACTCGAGACTTGTTGTCCCTCATTATTTCTTGACGCCACGGCCATCACACGCCTCACATCCTGCTACCACTGCTTGTCTGGTATCATCGATAGCCCGATACGCATCTTACACAAAGCAAACGCTTGCTTTTCCAAAACCGTCAGAATTGCTTGTCCGGTACACAGCACCGGCCCGCCTGTCGCACTTTTTACCATGGCACCCCCCCCCCCCCCCCCCCCATCGAGCCTAGACCGCGTCTTAGCGCGGCGGCGGGCCGGGAGGCGCGGCGTAGTCGTCGCTAGGCGCGCGGGCGGGCTCGACGCCGGTCTGGATCGGGTCGACCTTGGTGGCGCCCATGGGCGCGCCGCCGCCTCCCTCGTACATGGGCGGCCGGTTGTTGGGGTCGTAGACGGGCGGCGGCATCGACTGCATGCCGTAGTTGCCGGCGCCGGCGCCGTAGCCGGAGCTCGGCGGCTGCTGGTACGTCGTGTACGAGGCCTGCGGCCAGGCGTACCGCGGGTCGACGCCGGCTCGCTCTTGGCGGGAGAGCAGGAACTGCGACGGCGCGGGTTAGCTTGACAGCGCGGGTTTGAGGGCGGGGAGAAAGGTTCTACGTACACCGTGGTAGGCCATCGGCTTCAGCCCCTTGTTGACACGCTTCTTGGCGTGCATGCGGCCGAGGACCAGATACAGTGCTAGCAGCGTGGTGATGCCCAGGAACAGAGCCCATTTGACGATGACGCCTGTCTGTAATGCGCGTTAGCCAGGCCGTGGTTCAATAGGTTAGGCGAGGGAGTGTCGATGGCGTACCCGAGTGTACCAGAACCAGATTAGATGGCCGTTCTCCTCGACATATTGACGGCGCACCAACTTGTCTGCTGACGGCACGTACGGCGGAATGCGAGTCTTTCCGAACATGATGGCTTCTCTACTAAGAGTAGACTGAGATACGAAAGTAAAAACGACGAGACGTAGTGTACAGAAATTCAAGAACGGAAATTGAAGAAGAAAATACGAAGTAATCTCGGCGATGCGCTGCACAGCAACCACTAGCGGCCAAGTATCGATTCAGGTCCAGCCAGTAAAGAAAGGGAAAAAAAGACACCCAAGCAGTATCGGGTGACAGTAACGAGGGCGGCGAAGGAAATGGGAATGAAATGAATGCCAAGCTTTTTTCTCGAGCCGTAAAGGGGTGCGAGATTGATATATATGAACGAGGGATTCCTTGAAGAGGGCTGGAAAGTCGTGCTCTTTCTGCGGGTGGCGTTTGCTGCAAACCTGCGGCAGACTTGTTACAGTTGGGGTGTTTCAAGAGCGCATGTCTCGCCGGCGTTGGCTGTGTCCTGACTGGCAGACTGGCCGGCCAACTGAGCCGCCGAACTGACTGGCTGGCTGGCGAATTTGGTTAGGGGGCGCGTATGGGACAAGCTGCAAGGGTCCTGTCCAGCTGTGGTCGGACTCGACCTTTGCTCGTAGCCCAGCCGAGCCAGCTAATAAGACTGTTCCTAAACCAGAAAGGCACGGCAGCAAGGGTCGACCGATCGTCGCGATCGTCTCAATAGGTAGACTACATACATAAGCTCATCGAGGCTCATCTTTCTCAAGCTACGGGATACTGTATATTCGCTGTGATGTCCAAGTACGGTATGTAATGCGAGTCCAAGTGTGCGAGCATACGGTATTTGTGCCGCAGAGCCAGGGCGAGTATCACTACACGACACTGGCCCGCGAATTCAGTCACTTGGAACAATATCTCCGTCGATTGGACAGTTACGAGATGAATGATACTAGCCGAATCAAGTCACAGGCATACCTATCATCAAGGAGATGCGATTTATGATGATATCTCTGCACAGAGCCTCATCGGCCTACTAGATGCCTATTCCGTGAAGCCCTCATGACTCCATGCATCGTCTACAGCCAGACGCCTGAACCATTCGTCATTCTGATATGCGTAACCCAATGTTTCCGTAGTTGTAGCATGTTAGATTCGTATAACGGAGGTCGCTCCGATCGAGATTGACGGCCTGTAGTTCCGCGTTCGTGTTTCACGTTCTTCGTGACCGTTCAATTGGTATTACCAAAACAAGTGCAAACGTAAGTAGGTGGTGATTTACATCTTCCACGTCTCAGTGCTCTTATTCGTTGTTAACGTTGTCGGTGCGTAAATGTGCCCCCTCCGAGGCTTTCTGCAGCGACTCGGCCGCGGTATGCGCATCCGCAGCCATCTTGCGTCGTCTCTCCTCGCCAGCATCGGCAATTTTTCGAAGCGTGCTCATCCGCCTCTCGAACTTGTCGATTAGGCTGGTGTAGTCCTCGGGCTCTCGCTCGCGGTCGTGCTGGCCGCTTCCGCCACCGCTTCCGCTGCCCGAGCCTTGCCGACTTGCCGCGCCAGAAACATCGCCTTCCGAGCCGAGGGCATTGCTGTCTACGCCTTCGATCCGGAGCATAAGACGATCGGCTCGGCTGCTGCCATCTCCGCCCTCGTTGCCGTTGTTGCTCTCCCCGTCGGACGAAGGTGGTGAGATCTGGCTTAGTTGCGCGTCTAGCACCGCCCACGACGGCGATAAGCTCGAGGCCCAGGCAACTTTGTATCTTCCTGCGGTGTCGGGAGCAAGGTCGAGTATCATGGCCCTGTTGGTCGGCAGGGTCGGGTCGGCGGTAGACCCTCCGAGCTCGGGGTCGAGGTCGGCTAGTGCTTGTGTTAGGACGTCTGGGTCATCGTCGCTGAAGACGTAGCGCACGTGTGGATGATGGGTCGTGCGCGTGGATGTGTTGTTCACGAGGGTGAAGATGGGCGCAAAGGGAGGCGGGTCGTGATGTTGGTCGTGCGAGGCGTCCGCCACCGGCGTCTGTTCCGATGCAGGGTCCGTCATCTTGAGGGTTGGCAGGCGGGAGACGTGGGCATCATTTGCACGAGACGGGGAAATAGTGACTTGGCGTAGAAATTGCGAGGAGGAGACTGGCGCATCGTGGCTCCGAGCATTCCCATGCGCTTAATGTATTTAGGGAGTAGGGGATAGGAGACGGAAGATGGCAGGTGCAAGAAAATGGTTGAGTCGGTTGAGTCCAAGTGCCTTGCCTCATTGCAGCTGCATTGGTTAGCGATGGAAGGCTTGCATGACACCACCTGCAAGACCACCTGCAAGCTGCAAGCCAGCGAAGTGGTACCTATCCCGGCGTACCCACCCTGTCACCCCGGCCGGGAAGAGGAAAGCCTTAGCTAAGAGATTCGGGGTCCTTACCGTGTACAACTGTACCTCCATCTCCTCTCGACCTTACCACCCTGCCAGCCTGACTGCCACCTTGTCTAGAGCTATGTACCACTGATAGAGGAGCTGTGCGTAGGTAGCTTCATCGGGCACATGTGGGGGGCATCATGTACGGAATGCCACATGCGCATGCAGGCACGAGCTCTCCGCGGGAGCCAGGACAGAGAATAGGCAATATCTTGGGTTGCAGACCAAGGTATCACCAGAGTGCCCTTCTCGTCTCAGTCTCCAATGCTATTTCATCCTGCCTGGATCATATCTATATTTAGTCCGGAAGATGGGTGAGTGATGCTATACGAAGTATGTAACCTGCCTCCTACCTGGGAGGTCTAGGCATACATGTAGGTATAGGCATATGTTAGATATACATAAGAGTATATAATACTGTATGCGTGTGTGAATAGACCACTTATTACATGTACATATCTAACCCAGTGTTTCACTCACCGAGACCAAACTCTATCGGGAGAGTATAGGAAAGCAACTTAGAAGCAAACTTGAGGTCAGGTATGCTTGGTAGACGGAGTACGTTATTGCGTGATAAGCCTTGCTTTTATAGAGTCTCCTCATAGACGCCAACGCCAACGCCATAATTACCATGCTTCGACTGTGCTCGTCCTCGGATTTCCCACTACTGTTCCTCCATTACTTGTTGCTGCTCGTCAGCAGGTGGTTGGGATACTCCGGTCTCCCATTCAAACTCTGGACATTCCGTTAGCTGCGCACTACGAAGCTATAGGAAGAGAGAAACCCTACTTTGTCTGCACATTGGGCACTGTCCCTTGGCCGAGTCCTGCTTTATCCACTCCATGATGCAGTGCTGTTTGCTCTGTTAGGACACTTCCAGTGTTAATAACAGAGGGATCTTGGCCCACCATGTGGAAGTTATGGCCACACTTGCCCGACACTTGAAATAGGATCAGCATGTTAGTCTGCATGCAAGCAGAGAAGGCTGTCGTGACTTACACAGGCTGCAATCGTCGCCGGGGTACTTGCACGTCGGACACGTACCGTCGAAGTGGACCTGACAGATGCCGCACACGTCGTCTTCCGGAAGATCCCATCTCCAAGTCGCGACCGCGTCCCACTGCTTGATCTTGACCTTCATTGCTGTGCTGCTAAACCGTGATTCCTTAGCCGAATGATTTAGCGAGGGTGGTGGGGGAGAGAGGGGTCGGGTTTTCCCTCTAGGTTGAAGACGGTGAAAATGAAGAGATTCTAAAATGTCGACACACCCACCTGGCAGCTTTCTACTGCTAGGCTAGAGCTGTTTGTTTACTGTATCGCAGCCGTATGTGATCGTCTAGTCATGCAACAACAAAATGCTATAGGTAGGTTAGGTACCTACCTGTCAAATTCATATATCGTATTCATATATTCATCTATCATGCTTAGTACCAGAATGCCGGAACGCATGCTGCTTTCCATCACTAAAAAGCGCCAAATTCTTTCGCCAGGTACTTGCCTTGTTACAGTATATCTCTAATTCCTTCCTACCTTGCTTTATCGGACAAGCCTGGGAGTAACCTACCTGTCTATGCTTCGCACCTTACACCTTACACCTTGCGCAACCGCCGAAGCAAAACCTTTCTCGGTACATGTACCTATATTAATTGCTGCACCTGCGACCAACCACGGTTCCGCCTCCTGTCCTCTGTCAAGCAAAGACCGGTCGAGCTGTCGAGACAAAGGGAGCAGCTAGGTAATTACAGAGATATTACTCAAGGTCTTCTCAGGCACCCCGCACTCCGTATTTCCCCAGACCGAGCTGGCGAATTGGAACTGATTCGCTCATTCGAACATCACCTTTGTTCTCCTACCAAGAGCTGCTCGCCATCTTCCCCCCAGGGTGAGGTGACGAGCTGAATTTGCTCGTTTCTGAGTAAACCGGGCCTCACCCGTCCAGACCTGCTCGGGAGTACCGGCGCATCCGGACCCGAGAGTCTTCAAAAATTCGTCTGCGTGAATAAGCTGCATGAGAGCTTCTCTTCCCTACTGTCCTCCACCACGATAAGCGGTCTACCCATGGCTGCCCTTTCGATACTTCGCTCCACGAGAGCCTCCCTCCCCCGACAGAGCTTCCAAAGCTTCCAATTCAGCTGCACAGCGTCGCGCCGACACCTCTCGTCCTATCTCGTCACTCCCAAGGAGCTGTCAGAAGCTCTGAAAAAGAGCCCGCCCTCTTCCATCAGTCCCGAACCGCGAGTAGTACCTCTGTGTGCCGCCTGGTTCCTGCCCAATGATGAGCGCAAAGGCATCGACGTCTACCGGGAGAAGCGAATACCCAAAGCCCGCTTCTTTGACCTCGACAAGGTTATCGACAAGCGCAGCCCGTATCCGCACATGCTGCCGAGCGCCAAGACGTTTGCTCAAGCGATGAGCTCTCTCGGTATTCGAAAGGACGATACGGTAGTTGTCTACGACACGAAAGAGCTAGGCATATTCAGCGCGCCCCGCGTGGGATGGACTCTCCAGGTCTTTGGTCATCCCAAGGTTCACGTTCTAAACAACTTCAAGCTATGGGTTGAGGAAGGCTATCCTACCGAGTCGGGCGAGCTCTACAGTGTGGAATGCAATCCGTATCCTATCCCGAAGCTTGACGAGAACAGGGTCGCAAGCTTTGAGCAAGTACGGGAGGCTTCCCTAGATCACAACAAGGAGGGCTCCGAGGGCATCCAGATCCTCGATGCGAGACCCAATGGCAGATTTACTGGCAAGGACCCCGAACCTAGAGAGGGACTATCTTCTGGCTACATGCCCGGTTCCATCAACATCCCCTTCAGCAGCGTGCTCGACCCCCAGACGAAGGCCTTCTTGCCAAAAGACCAGCTGAAGAAGATATTCGAGGAGAAGAAGGTAGACGGGTCAAACCCTATCATCTCGAGCTGCGGCACTGGAGTGACGGCTGTGGTGGTCGACACCGCTCTCCAAGAAGCAGGCTACGGCTCCCCGGAAACTCGGAAAGTCTACGACGGCAGTTGGACGTAAGTTGGAAATCAACCCCTGGGTCAGTTGTGCTGTACGTATTCAGGAAGCTAATCAGTGTAACAGTGAGTGGGCGCAGGTAGTCAATCCCTCGGACTCTCTAATCCGCAAGGCCGAGTAAGCTGCTGTAAAGGCGCGGCGAGAGAACAATGACGAGATACCCTCCTTTTTAAGGAATTCGTTGTTTTATACTGGATTTGAGCGCACGACTCTCGCGTTCCTCCTAGGTACCATAGTTTGCATTGCTTTCTTTGCAACGGGACATGAGTTACCTGTCTTGTACTCCACTTATTGTCATTATTGGAACAGTTCAAGTTGGGCCGGCGGATGGCTGCGGTTTTCCAAAATTCAGAGAGACGCTGTAAATACTCCCTAGACCATTTGACGTGTAGCCGCGAGGTGTACACGACAACCATAATCCGGCCTGGGACATACCTAGGTCTTTGCATTGGTGTGTGCTTTGGGCGGGAAAATGAAAGTCATGATATCACGGACGAGATACGAATTGTTATTAGAGACTGCTATAATAGAAGGCGTACGTCTATTAAGCCTCAATATTCGTCATTCTGCTCTGATGGTATTCCTGAGAATGAAGCCTATTGCTGTGATAGCTCATACGTAAATGTGCAGTGCGTTATGCATATTCACATGTATATGCATAAATTCACAATGACTAGATAAGTAAGCTCTGCACAGACCACCTCGGCTGGGACCCCGTTTTCCCACAAACCGAGAAACGAAATTTCCAAAATTATAGGGCCCCTCCACTACCAAAAATTCCTAAATTTCAATTTCCAGGTCGAACCAACAACCGCAACCCACCAAAGCTCAATTCGGGAGCTTCGCATTGCGCAAACGACTTCGACAACACTCACAGCAGCCAACGAATTCCCCGAATATCTCTCAACATGGCTGACCGAGGCGGTGCCCGTGGCGGTGGTTTCGGTTCGAGAGGCGACCGAGGCGGCGATCGAGGCCGTGGCCGTGGCAGAGGTCGTGGTCGTCGCGGTGGTGCCAAGGACAGCGAGAAGGAGTGGATGCCCGTCACCAAGCTGGGTCGTCTCGTGAAGGCCGGCAAGATCAAGAGCATGGAGGAGATCTACCTTCACTCTCTGCCCATCAAGGAGTATCAGATCGTCGACTTCTTCCTGCCTAAGCTCAAGGATGAGGTTATGAAGGTACGGTTTATTCTTACAGAATACACCACCTACGGATTCGCCGAGCACTGTTTTTTCTCTCTTTGTTTCCTCTGCTCAGACCTCGAGTACAATTGGAGCTTTCGCAAATCAGACCGCTAACCACCCTCCCGATTATAGATCAAGCCTGTCCAGAAGCAGACCCGTGCCGGTCAGCGAACCCGCTTCAAGGCCATTGTCATCATTGGCGACTCGGAGGGCCACGTTGGTCTCGGTATCAAGACTTCCAAGGAAGTCGCCACTGCTATCCGTGCCGCTATCATCATCGCGAAGCTGAGCGTTATTCCCGTCCGTCGTGGCTACTGGGGTACCAACCTCGGTCTCCCTCACTCCCTGCCCGTCAAGGAGAGTGGAAAGTGCGGTTCCGTCACTGTCCGAGTACGTCGAGTCTCCCCAGTGAAATGCTCAAGATGCGGACAGTCCATACTAACAACCAACCTTCTGTAGCTTATCCCTGCCCCTCGTGGTACCCAGATCGTCGCATCCCCTGCCGTCAAGCGTCTCCTACAACTTGCCGGTATCGAGGATGCCTACACGTCTTCTTCGGGCTCGACTAAGACGCTCGAGAACACGCTGAAGGCCACGTTCGCCGCCATCTCCAACTCGTACGGATTCCTGACGCCCAACCTGTGGACCGAGACCAAGTTGATCCGAAGCCCGCTGGAGGAGTACGCGGATACTCTGCGAGAAGGCAAGCGATACTAGGTGCGGGTATTTGGGCATTCGGCGTGGATTCGGTTTTTGCTTTCTAATGCATAGGTGCCCGGTAGGCAGATATCAGACTAAGGCAGCAAAAATGGCAACTCTGTTCTGAACAAATGATTTCTCACTTTGGGGACCGTGCAATTACGTGAGGTGTTCGCTTGACATCGAGCTTCAATTTCATGAACGGGTATTCTACTACGAGCACAAGTCTTGCCGCCTTTCCGGTATCTATCTTTGAGGCTGTAAAATCATTCGTGCTAAATATAGCTACAGCTTGTGCTTTACGCATCGACGAGGTTTCAGCGCCTTCCAAAGTCCAAGGCATTTGGCAAGCAGCAGGAAATAACATCTTGACATCTCGTCAGTGAGAGGATGACGTCTTTACTACCCCTTTCTGCTTCCTTTGGACCATCAGTCACGATGCTTCTTGCCATATTCGTATGGCAGGAGAAAGTAGCAGTCTACGAGCAAGAGTAGTGAGCCCGCTGGCCTTGGAACTCAAAACTACCTAGGTATTCTATCTCCTCTCCTCTCGTCTTCGTTTTTCTTCGCTTTTGCTTGCTTCGGGCACTTTGCTTTTGGTGTTTTGGTCCTACGTTTTGGTCCGATTGTGGAAGTCTTCTTCCACTCACGGCACAACCCCCTTTTTTTTCTTGGACCATATCGCGTTTAGTCTTGAACGTCTGAGTCTTGGTCTGAAGCGACATATACTCAACATGATCGGCTGTTCTCCGTCCCCGAAATTGGCGAGAATCTTCTTCTTTGCCACCTTCTTTATCTTCGGTGCTCTTGTTGCTGTCTCTATCTGGAATTGCGTCGCGTACTATGCGTCTAATAACAGTAGCTCCTCGGTCGAAACCAGCACGTTAATTGAGCAGCCGATTGCTCTCGGCGATGAGCTGCCGACTCGCCACGCGCAACGTGGTCTCGAGGGGGAACCTCTGTCTCATGTTGCTCCCACTGCCGTCTCGGATGCTATGCCAGGTGCGATTACGCCGTTAGAGGCAGACATCACGGACTCTTCCGACAATAAATATACAGCGGCTATATTCTCGATGGGGCATCGACCGACTTTGCCCATCACCGTGCAGCCCGACTCAACTAGCCCCGAACTTGATGTCCTCGCAGGAAAGCTTGGGAGTCTTCTTGATAGCGTTATTCCTTTAGCTGCTCCTAGCATCATTCGCCAGGCGACTTCTCAAGCCCAAGTGCTGGCGGCCTCTGTCCAAGCTATTGCCACGGATATTGCGTCAATGGCCGGTCAAGTTCAAGCTAGCCAGGTCAAGGCTCCTGATGCCCTGAGGACCGCCGAGGGCTTCCTGGAAAGTCTCGACGCGGCGGTTGGCAGCATCGTCAAAAACGTCACACCTACATCTGGATTCCCCATGCCGGTACTAGATGAGCTATCCAAAGCCTTGAGCAGTGGCCTAGGGGATATCGTGAAAGGGAAAAATGGCCCTGTTTCCCTACTTGGCAATCTCATCGACGACAATATATGCGCGACCACAACTATCGTTGATGGTGTGCTCTCTACTGTTGCCGGCCTCTGTGATGGCACAACTCCAAAGGCAATCGACAGCGCCTCCGGGTCTCTAGTTGGTTTGCCTACGTCTACTACCCAGGTTTCTTTGCCTACGGGGCTATCCACAAGCGCGATGTTCACGACCTCTGCAAATACGACGTCGAGGCTCACAACACCAACATCCTCTGGATTCACCAATTCGACCAGCCTAGGTGCTTTTATGTCTATCTCAGAGTCACCAGTGCCTACATCACGAATCCTAGGAGCCAGCTTGGATAGCGAAACGAGCAACCAAATATTGTCCTCAGGCAATGCCACATTGCCTGCCGGGACAGCCACTACCGGGCGTAAGTTAGAGATGAGCACCCTTAAAGCTGAGACAAAGCTAGGTCTAATATCTGTTAGCCACCACTATAACAGAGAGCATCACTGTCTTAGAAGACTGCGGCATACCACCAATTCAGTCCGTCTTCCTGTAAGTCCGCCTCCGGTGATGAAGTTGAAGGCGTGCGGGTAATTAAACATCTATATAGAGCCACCCAAACCTCGACTCTTACCATTTACGACTTCGATACATGCCCGTCTTGCCCTGAATGTGCTTCTCCTACCTGTCACTGTCCAAATGCCGGAGGCGTCCCTACTACTACGTCCTCATCAGGGGGTAACGGTGCTCAAGGTCCATGTCCTGGCTCGGGTTATACTTGCGATGACTGTCTAGACGGATGGTTTTGTCCCCCTTCACAGACCCCGGCGCAGCCTGCCCCTTGTGGCTTTGGTTGGCCTTGTGCTCACTGCGACGGAGGCTGGTTCTGTGTCGCTCTTCCCACACCGGGGCCAAATACTTGCACTGAGTTTGCTGGGCCTACTACTGATGGAGCCGGCACCATCACATTTACAGTTACGATACAAGCGCAGCCAGAAGGCCAGATGCCAAGCGGAATAGGTGTCAACTCGGCTCCTAATGGCAGCCGTAGTGCCACTCCTGTCCCAAGCGAAGGCATCAGTTCGACGGCCAACGGAGGCGCAGGGGCTAGTCCAACTCTTGTATCGACTTTGAATACTTCACCGAACAATGGAGGGGAGAATGGTCCGACGACCCCGGGCTGCGGTGCCAGCCCACCACCAAGTAACGGGGGTAGTTCGACGCCTACGGACTCGGGAGGAAACTCGGACTCGTCGCCGTGTGGAAATGATGGCACTACGGCGATCCAGGCAGGAAGCAACAGTCCTACGTCGGGTGGTAACGGCGTTACTGGCCCAGGTGCATCTGGAAGTGGAGGCAATTCACCAATACCTTCTTCTATGGCTGGCGGAACCGACACGCCTCCAAGCGGACTAACTGGCGAGGCTCCAGGAATGACGCCAGTTCCTAATAGCGAGGGTGGAGGTTTGAGCAAAACTGGTGGTCAGACCTCGCCTACATCAGGGCAAGGTCAGGACACTACAGCTCTTACTCCTAACGGTGCTTCATCCGGCAATGGTGGCGGCCCGGGCCAAGCGTCATGGCAAGGCACCATGAATTCCAACCCTTCTGGAAGCCCATCGGGTCCGAGCCAGCAGCCAGGATCACCTTCGAATGGGGAGACTGCAGCTCCCAATCCAACTAACAATAGCGGAGGTATATGCTCGATCAACTCGAACAGCCCGTCCTGTACGAGTCTGTTGACCCCATCGCCGCCAAATCAAAGCCGGGAAGGGAACCCAGTCTCGGACGGCAGAACAACAAGTTCTACCGCCGGTGGTGTGTGTACATCGGGGTCTACGGATCCCGACTGTACTACTTCACCTGGTGCTGGGGGTAGCTCTTTGTCGAATGCCTCCCAAGGCCAACCCAATGTACCTACAAATGGTCCGGCAACAACCAGTCCACCTAGCAGCGGCGAGACCGGTAGCCAGAGCGGAGAAAATCAAGGAACACAGGCCATCTCAGGGGAGAATAATGAGAATAGCCAACCAACAACCATTCCCTCGGCCGGCGGTGGTGGCGGCGAGAATGGGAGCCCAGCTACTCTAGGCACTGGTTCAACTTCAAACCCGCCTCGCAGCGGCGGCCAGGGAGCACAGTCAAATCCGAATGGCGGAGCAGGAAGTGCTATTCCAACCACACTAGGCTCAAACCCAACACTGAACTCGGCCGTGAGTAATGGTGGTGAGACGCAGACGGGAGTTGGACAGCCGACAGCATCAGAATCCAAATCCAACAGCGACAGCGCAGATCCAAACGCAGCGAGCGCCGAACCGCAGGCACCCAGCTACATTTTTCCTCCCGGGGTGGGACCGTACAACGGCGTACCGCCCTCCATGACCACGGTAGTATCCGTGGTGGCGTGGGAGTCGGTCAGCGATGAGACATCGACCACCATGCTGCGTGATGGCATGAGCAGTGAAGCAAAGACTCCAAGCACGCCTGAGCTGGACTTCGAGAAGCCGCCTACTACCACGGCCAGTATTTCGATGCTGGCAGACCCCCGGTGGCAGCGAATTCGCCCGGTGCTGGTATGGTAAGGGGACTGACTTATGAGGGCGTCTTGACGGAATAGCGCCTGGCCTATCAAAGGGATTCGAGATATTGAGAGTGAGGTTATTACCTGCTAGATATTTACCGGAGTCAAGGTTCAGCCCGTCTATGAGGAACTTTTTGGGCTTTCTTTTTGGGAATGAGGAATTTCATCTTCAGGGGTCGGCGGGCTCGTTGGCGCATGCAATGCAGTCATGTTTAGGCACAGCTAAGGTTCGCGAGAGATGTTTTTGGAAGCTAAGCGTTAGCAGCTAATAGACGAGAAACATTTCCACCTTAGTCGCTGGCCGCTCTCATATCGACAAGTTACTAGTCTCTCCGTCTTCACATGGGATTTATTATCGTCTTGCATACCTTTCTTTTTCTATCTTGGTTCTTTATAGATCAAGGACCAGGGATGGCCGTGATATAATAACAAGGATAGTTTAAGATTTATTCTAGCTACCTTTTCCCCCCTCTCTTCTACCACCGGTCCGGGACTCAGTTTCCAAGAAGTCGTCGTAAGTCGCTCCAGACTTCGGCCCCTATTAGCAAGCCGATGCTAGGAGATGACATACGTAACATGTGAAGAGAGACAGAAAGGGTTCATCGCTGTACGCTTATAAGATTGCGCTATCAAGCACGACCTCAGGGGGAAATAGGCTGTGGACTTCTACGAGGTAGGAATGAAGTGGATAGCAATACCTAGGTGGAGTCCGACATGACCTGTCATCAATGCTATATAAGGAACTCGGCTTCGGGCACCGGCCGTTCATGCAAATATGGCAAAAAAGGGGGGGGAAGCCTACGTAAGTCACCACGGCCCTTGGCACGAACTTAAGCCACACGCATAGCATAGACGACGACATGTTGCAGAGGTTTTTACTCTTTTCCATTTTTATTTACGGGCGCTGCGGGCGTCCCGTCAGTGGGACACCCAAGCCCAGACAGGAACGAAAAAGACCATCCAAGGTATCGTTCCGATGCCTGGTCCTCAGCAAAGAACCTCCACAAGAATTAATATCTCCCGGTGCGGGAGCCGATCAGTGCATCGTATCGTAGCGCGTTGGGCTGCTCTCGCAATTCCTCGGCCGCGCGAGGCGAGAGAGTCCTTCTCTCAGTATTCCGAAAGCAATGGCCCAATATATGGCCCATAGGAGCGTCCCGTTTTCCGTAATCCTCCCATCAAAATTCGCAAATTGCCATTCTTGTCTCCAAGTACACTCTCGCCCGTTTTATGTATTGCTTCTCTCTTTCTCTAGCCCTCGTGCTGCAATCTGGGCCTTCGTCTTCTCTCGTCGGATCGATATTGGGGGAAAAAACGCCCGAACTCGGTAAGGAGAAACCAGTTTTTTTTGTTCTTTTTTGGTCGACAATTCGTTCACTTTGGTGATGGATGCAAATGGTACGCTCAATGGGTATGACTGAGAAAGCGAGAATAGAAGTAGCAAAAAAGAAAAAAGAGCAGTAAAGCAAAGAAATCAAATAAGTCGCTGATAATGCCATGGAGATGAGCCTAAACCGTCAATTATGCAACAATCTTTTTTCTTCCAATGATACACATCCGTGCGGTAGTCTCGAAACAAGCGGTATCGTTCATATGCTAGAATTGATGGGGTGAATCTATTGCGGGTTTATAGAAGTGGTATGGTCGGTGACGAGTGCTGGTCGTTATGAGACCATCTGGTTGTTGTACTCGCTGTATGAGCAGGCTGGGTATTGCTGCGCCTGTTGTTGCACATACCCGGCCATCGTAGACGGCTGCGGCGAGGGGGTGACAGGACGTCGCGCGGGATCATACTTGTTCATCGGGTCCGTTACAACGCCGAAGCCAACTCCGTCAGGCGTGATAGGGGGAGTCAGGTACCCATCCGCGACACCCAAGGCAGCACCGTGGCCCTTCTGGGGAGTGCTGTAGATGTTCGCGTGCTGCGACAAGGCCGGCTCCGCGGGCGGCGAAGGCGGTGCCTGTGCGCGTCGGGCAATGGCAGCCTGATGAGCAAGGAAATCAGCTAGTTGCCCCGAAACCCGAGACAGGTGCTGCGACGAGTATTTCCTCGACAGCGTGACCGATGGCTGATGCAGGTGCTGCGACAGAGCAAGTACCGTCAGGTTCTCTGGGTGATCCCATTCTCCATCGTTGACCTCCGGTCGTCCCAATATCGCACGTGCGAGGGCAAGCGAGGCACGCGCCATGATCGACGGCTTGGTGGAAACGAAGTCTCGGTGGTACAAGGCGATCTCGCAGAGGTAAGCAGCCATGTGCTCAACCTCGCGGTCGTTGCACTCCTCGGCGACTAGAATCTGGGTGAAGAGGTCGACAGTCGGGTGTCCGATGGTCCACTCGAGCGTGTTGAGCACGTGCATTTCCATCTGAGTGAACATGCCCGAATCGTACAGTCCGCAGCACATGTTGTTCAGCTCGTTGATCTGAGGTACACGGTCCTTCTTGTCACCATATTTGGCAGCGATGAGAAGGGCTGCGCACCCAACAAGCTGGTAGTGTTGCTTGTACACTACTCGCTTCGAGCAGTATCGGTCCAACAAGTTCACCGTCAGGAACAGCGTCTCAGGGAGGAGCGCGAAGGCGGCGTGGGCCTCGATCAAGAAGTCGATCAGGTAAGGCCTCATGAACCACTGAATCTCGCGTTGCATGTCGATCAGGTTTGCATCCGGTAACGTCTCGTCCTATCGGTTTGTTAGTTTAAATTTCACCGCGATGCCTTGAGCCTTGTGTCTTCTTGGGCGCAAGACCGGCCGAGGACAAGGACACCAACCTCCATATGCCGCATGTGTTGCATGATATCCTCCAGATATTCGTCGCCGGCCAGACGGGACAAATCGTTGGCTATCATCTCTTGTCTGTTGCGGGCCAACATCCTTGCCGCGTCCTTCATGCTAATGCGAGGGTGTCGAGGCTCGTCGGATTCAACAAAGAAGCCGCAGTCTGAGTTCGAGTACGCCATGATGGATGGCTTGTAGGGCGTGAGGTTATGGGAGAGTAGTATGACAGGTGGTTTCGGACTGGGATGTGTTCTTCAAAAGAGTGACGGTCAGGTTCTCCAGGAATCTTGGTGCTGTGAGAGCGTATTAGGGTGAGGTCGGCGCAGGTAGAAATCGAAAGAGCGTATTATTCCGGCTGGACGATCAACACAAGTATTACGATATTAAAGAGCGTGGTGAACTGTATTCAGTCTAAAAGAGATGAAAAAGAAGAAATTGTAAGGAATGACTGCGGCCAACTGGCTACGGAGAGACGGTGAAAGTCGGAGGAAGAGGGTCGGGAGAGGCGACCGTTTTAAAGAAGACGTCGAGTGAATGGCTCTGGATTGGAAACAGTATTAGCGTCAGGAACCAGGAACCCAATTGAGATCAGGAGAGACATCGTGGACCAAAGCCAGGCCAGACGGATCAGAGCAAGCTCAGGGCGCAGCGTTTCTGGAACCACACGATCAGGGGGCACGACATCAGGACGATCTGATTCGACTGAGCATCTGTGGGGAACGAGTCCTGGCACGCGGCGAGAGACGTCTGGCAGGCAATTGATGCTCGATGGGGTATTTGATGCGGCATACGTGCATACGAAATGACGTTGATCTGTGTCCGTTCAAGAAAGGTCTCCCTTACCGCCACGATTAAACGCAGGAAATTAGGTGATTCCTGGGTTCAGGTTGGTGGGAACAGCGAGTTAACGAGTCCCACGAAGGCAAGCGTCTCTGCTCGACGAGTGAAGCGTGCGGCGGGTGTTCGAGTACACCGTTGGAACACGGGAGGTGGACCGTCGGTATGTACCTGCAAAGGGAGGACCCAATATCAGCATCTGAATCTGCCCTTTGATCTTTGGACTTCTGTTCTTTCTCGGCGGTATAGGCAGCCTCGCTTCCCCGACATACCTGCAACACCTGCACGCTTCGAGTGAATTATTGTCGAGCGGCTGGGTTCATGTAGGGCTCGTTGGTGAGATGCTCGAATCGGTAGTAGACTCGGTGTGGAGTCTAGGACCGATATTCGTCTGCAGTAATTGCGATGAGACAAAGTCAGATTCCTGCACCGCTGGCACGAAGGAGGGAAATAGGAGATCTCGAGTGGCCCTGTGCATGCGCAGCAAGACAGGCAAGACAACCCTTTCCTTGGGGTTTAGGAGAGCGGTGCTGTTGGCGGGAAGGGGGGGGGGGGGGGGGGGGGGGGGGGGTGGAGGTTTCGACCGAGGAATGGGGGAAGATAGGGAATCGAGCTTGATAGATAGAGGAGAGAAGGGGGTTGACGGATGGGATGAGGCCGAGGAATGGGAAAATTGTGGTAATTGGGTTAGGAAGATTCCTGGCGAGATGAAAGGGCTGGGGAATTCAAGTTCCAGAAAGATAGGTTATTACCTGGAGAAATATCTGAAGAGGAAGTAACGTAAAAGCAAAAGAAGACGAAAAAAAATTCTATCTCTTTGCTTCTCTCTTCATTTATTTGACTTGCGTCTCTCTCTCTCCCTCTTTCTGCTGTTCTCTCGGGCCCTGACCTTTTTTTTTTTTTTCGTCCGATGGTGTCGAAGCCTGGGAATCTCTCTCCTCCTCTCCGGGAATGGGCGGTAAGGATGAGAGTTAAGGAGGAGGAAATGAATGGATCGGAATTAAGAGGTTGAGGAAAGGAGAGAGAGAGTAGGAGATGGCCTCAGGTTGGAGGAGGATGGAGGAGATGAAAAAGGATTGGAAGAGACGGACTGGTTTAACAGGTACTCTTAAGACACCGGGCCCCAGCACGGCCTGTACGGGTCAAGCTGCAAGAGAAAAAAAAGTAGAGAGGGAAAAAGCACCAGTAAATCCACAGGTGACAGGCACTGGGCCAAGCAGCTAACGTACATGTATGTACTGGGCTTACAGGGCACAGGGCACAGGGCACTAACTTACAACCATGGCCGCAGCACCAATTCCAGGACCGGGATGAGCCTAGCAAGGTATCGCGCTCGCGACGGCCTATCAGGCTCGAGCATTGAGATGGGTTGGTTGCGGCCGCTTTACAGGCGTTTTTTTCTTCTCTCTCCCGTCTGTATGCATTTGTCTATTTCCCATGCGCTATGTAGCCTCTTTTGATTTGTGTATTGGGTATATACATGCATGTGCTGATTGTACAAAGACCTAATCAACAACAGTTATTGTACGTATTCTTAAACAATTAGATATATAGAGCTCGGTATTTTAATCTGTCGCGTCACGGATTAGCTTCCTGGGTACATATATGTAGGCTTCCTCTTCCAGCCCTCTCCTTTCCTGACGCAGCTGCAAGGACCTTGCAAGCAGGCACAAGCAGGCACAAGCAGGCACAGATGGGCAAGCGGGCAAGCTGGCAAGTACCGTCCGTATGTAGCAGCCAGCCCGTTTTTTCGACCCTGTTCGTTCCTTGACTTAAACCTGGTCCCCGCGCGCTGGTACCGCGTATGGGTGCGCCGTGTGGAGCGGCCTATCTGTGCCTACGCAGCTGCGTCCAACGCCTATCAGACTATTTACAGCGTACATGCTTTATATATAGGTACATGACTTGCACTTGCGGAGAGTGCTTAGTCCTTCGTAGATCTGTCGTAAAGGATTCCGTGCTATCAAATCTCGTCTGCTGAGCGAGCTGAGGGCCCAGCACACGCCGTCCACTCATGATTGCTCTCTGCTTGCGCGGGTTTGCAGATATTACCACCAGACCGCCAGTGCGCCGTGCCCAATGAGCTCGGCGCTGACAATAGACAAGGGATTGTTCAAGGCGCATGCATCAGGCTAAGGCATCAATAAAGACGGTAGACGGGCGTACTGGGGGGCACTCATACAACACAGTATCAGTATCAAATTGGCAAATGAGCCCAAAACATGCAGACTGAAATTTTTTTTACTTCTTCTCATGTCAGGTCGATCATGTATAATCGACCATCTAAGGGCCCAGCTGGGCTCTGGTTGGCCGTTTGTCTCGCAACCCCGTCAGCTTGTCGGAGAGACAGGGAGGCAGAGCTCATACATGCCATGTATGGTAGCTCATACATTATGGTACTATGGTACGCGAGCACATCTTGATATTATTCTTGAGCCTCATATTGTTTATCATTAACTCACGAGACGTCGTCTTGCATCTCTTTGTTTGTTTGGGGCCTCTCTTTGCGGTGTCCCGGCAGACCTTTGTCGGCCTCGCTGTGTGCATAGCAGGTGCATAGCAGGTGCATAGTAGGTGCATAATGCATTGTATCCCCGAGGCTCGAAGATTAATAGGCGCATGCACGTAATTTCAACTCTCCTAGGGCAGTTAGTCGTCCCTCTAAACTGACGAATGCCCAATGACGCGCTGTGCGATGCCAGTCCAGCCCAGGTTGCTAAAATAGGCCGCCAAGCGACTGGACGTGCTGACTTGGTGCAATTATGCCATGACCGCTTCGGCCAGGGCGCGACCAACTCTGGAGATGATGATGTGAGTGCCAGAAGAACTCCACTCGCGATCCTCTCGGCTCGAAGCCTCAGAGACCTACTATGTACAGACCTACAGGTACTCCACAGCGCTCTGAAACTAAAATAAGACGGCGAGATGGTCCTCACAGTGAGAGCAGCACGGAGAGGCTGACCAGGCGAGACACCGTTTCCGTTCCAAATGGCCGAGACGTTCTGGAGTTCGGATCACCGTCGCACCGTGTCTGTCTGTGCTCTCTCCCTGAATCCTTACTGTATGTATGAAGTAAGGCTGTGCCTCAGCACGAATACCCCCTAGCAGCTAGATGCGCAGTAGGCGAGATAGGTATGGTATTCGTACAGAGAGAAGGAAGATGTAAGAGCTTGGAGAGCCGCCCTGGAGCTCTCATTGGGCACGGCTACGAGAGCCGCGAAGACTCTGCTAGTCAGTCGGTTGACAAGGCCGAGAGCACAGCATTGAGCAACGAATACAGCACACGGACAGCTGAAAGGCATAGGACTACTGGAAACCTGTCTGCTTAGAGCGTAGCCAGTCAGAGTCGATCCGCCGACCTTGGAGGGAAACGATGCTAATGCCATGTACACCATCATCGCCAAATCATCTGACGGTAAGCCAGCCCCCCCCCCCCCCCCCCCCCCTAATGAGGATAATAATACATGCATATATACATAAATCCTACGCAGAGTTCGCGTAGACCGTGGAGCTGCGAGCGGAATCCAAGGCCGGGGGGGGCCCTCCATTCGGGCTAGTGTCGCCCTCTCAGCCCATGACAATCTGCAAGAATCCAAGGCAGATGTCGCGCCAGTCGAGCCGAATCGCTGACGGCCGCTGGGCCAATCATCGCCTCGTAACGCGCTCTTACACGACTCTTGAAAATCAATTTAATCATGCGTGTCATGTGTAATGGATCCCTCCACCATCCCCCTTTTCCTGCGTCCCTCCGTGCCCCATCATCACATCAACCAGCACTACATACACCATAGTATCGTACCTAACATAGCATTGTACCTAGCCCAAGGCTGCTACAGAAGGTAACTTGTATCGTACCAGACCTAGGGCTACGGCCCCGAGCGCGTGTTACGCAGAGCACACCATGCTGTTCCATCAGTGTCTTGGGGAGCATTGTCTACTAGCATCGGCACGCGAGAGCTGCTGGGGGTCGTTGTTCTATGTGTTCTACGTACCTGTGCCTATCGTCCTAGAAGGGCCATGACCATGTCAGATCACCGCAGCAGCCTTCGCCACCAATAGGACGCGGGTCCGATTAGGCTATCCACGGCCGCCGGCATACAATAAGAGAGCCTCCCACAACCGGAATGAAGGACCAGGCGAGAAAACATAACAAGACAATCAAAACATGAAGACGATCGTGCCCGTGTAAGAGGCTTACCTAGACCGAGAAGGGGAAAAACAAAACACGCACATACACACGCACGCACGCACGCACGCATACACACACACATACAACGCACGGCATGCAACAAGAGGCGGCGTCCTCAAGAGTCGGCCCAGTCACGAAAAAGGCCGCGATACCGATATGGTGGGCAGCTGGCTGGCTAAGGGTCTGCCGTGATTGGGTAGATTGATTGCTTCTCCAGCTTCCAGCTGCTGTATTCCCCCATCCCGCCCTTGTCGTGGGACAGCCCATACTCATCCCACCGACTTTGGCTCTGCCTGGCCAATCGTGCTTCATCTCATCCTGCTTCGTCTCGGTTGGTGTGCTAGAACCTGCCCCTTACTGTTCAATCATGAAGCTTCGATATACAGTACGTCGTCTCCACCTACGCCCTGCTAACGAGAGACAAGCAGAGAGTGGAAGTGATGTTACAGATCATGGAAGAGCATGATTATGATATATGTACTGTACACAAACGGATTGTCCATATCGAACCCAGCCACGAGCGTGCTTGTCCGAATCAGGTAGGGCACGCCGGTTTTTTTCTTTTTCTTTTTTTCTTCTGACGATTAGGGGATTGGCTCATTCAGTCGGCGACCTAGCGTCGGCCTCTATTGTCCACCATGTAGATCCACGGCTTGCGGTAATAAGAAGCCGTCATTACTTTCCGCTCGTCTTCTATGCTGAGGATATAGGTATCCCTTAGCTATATCAGTAGGCGTAGAGCTACGATACCAATCTCTAAATAGGGGGAGACTCTTCTGTTCCTGCAGCCGAAGACAACTACAACTACGTTGGCAATGTCCATATATTTTACCGGCCGAACGGTTGTCCAGCTTCCCTGACCCTTGCCCGGAGTCATGTCAAATACGGACAGCTCGTCCTCGTCTCAGAAGACGAGTCTTGGCGAGTGAAAGTCCTATCGCCCCCATCTACGCAAGTAGCACGTATGATGTTTGACCACAATACGGTTAGAACAAGGCCTACATGTGCCACTAAATGCAATTTAAGGTGCGTTTGCAGCGATTGTCCGTAGCCGTGCCGTGGCATAACCGAAGTCGGAAAGACAGCTCGACGTCCACCCGACAGTATCACCTCAGGTCCCTATTGACGACATTCAGCTCCGTCACTCAAACAGAGAATCCTCATGTATCTTTGAGACTTAGTACAATACCCATCCGGCAAGAACCCGTATTCCCCTCACGCCGTAGATGGACCAACCAATCATCGTATCTCTCACTCTGGCTGGTTACATGGGAGGTATCGCAGAGCCAGTATTTATTATATACGAGATAGCATCATGATGGACGCTGCTCCTGCTTTTGACAAATCCAGATCTCGCATGGGTGGATGACGGCTCGGCAGCCAGCAGCCAACGGATCCATTCGAGGGCCAGTTTCCTGAAACTCATCAGCGTGCCTTTCTCCCTCCCTGCCCGCTTGTCAGCTGCAGGGAGAGAGGGGAAGATAACCACGATCTTATTTCGAGTCGTCGATTGGCAGAAAACGCTGGCGAGTTGGGTATCCTCCTGTGGAGCATGTCCATCTGATCTATTTGGTTTACGCAGCTCGCAACTCATTTCAGTGGTAAACGCCACGAGAGCGCAAGCCACACGCAAGGACTCTCTCCCCGATGCGGAAGTTCGTCTCCTGTTCCCGGTCTTTTACCCCCTATAGTACGGTACCATATGTTACAAAGGCCTCCAACCTCCTCACATACCGCGGGATGGAAATTGTCAGAAACCGCTGCCATTCCGCCGCTTCTCGGCTCGACGTCGATCAGCGAACGTGTGGTTTCTCAGAAGACCCATCAGCCGATATTCGTGCTATTACAAAATCATCGAACCGTCTCCGTACATCCATATATACAATACAATACCAGACGACAACCCCTGTAGGTCGACCCACCCACCCGTCGATCTAACTCAGCCTTACCGCGAGCTTACCATACATACGCAGTATGTACTTCCATACCTATCTGGAACCAAAGATCATGGCGAGCTCGAGGTCGCACTGTGTAAAGCATCACCGCCCTGCCGGTACGAAGCCAGCTCGTCATTAGCGCCTTCATCCACATAGTAAATTCCCCACACGAAAAACTGAATAGATGCTTCAAATTGTGAGCTGAGCCAAGGTAGGCCGGACAGACAAGTTATGCAAGCTAGCCAACCGGCAGCTTCAAACATGTGCTTCACGCTTTGACAGCTTGAAAATGATGCGATTTCCCCAGCAAACTTACAGTACCTCCCAACGTACTTGTAGACAAATAACATTCCCCCTCTCGCTTCCTACTCCAGGCATATATTCCTATCACCGCCTTTTCTTGGACATATCACCGGATGCGCCGCTTTACATGCCGTGTTACCATGTGCCCCTATAACACTGTATACTGTATGGATTGCAAGTCTGCAATCTGTAAGCTACATACAGTTTATGAGGGGCCAGACACTTTAATTAACGCCTGGCACCCCCCCTCTCCTTTCAAAACGTCGGTATGCTATGCGTATGGATGGATCTAGGACACCATACATCCGGGAACTAGCAAGAGACCGTCGAAGGGATATGCCATCACGGTGCAAACTTTGACAAGAAGGACCAATGACGACGGGTTGGGGCCGGTCCAAATTATCACTTTTAGTCATGAACCGGGCCGCGGGATCATCCAGCGGTGGGCTCGGCACGTTTAGATGATTTAGATGACACTTCACTATTGCAACGGCTCCTCTTTGCTCAGGTCCACCTAGGTCACAATAAGACATGCCGTCCGGTTCCCTGGCCGACAAGTCCCCATAGTAAAATTCTCAAGAGCTGCAGCTACCGTGATGCGGGTAGTACGGGGAATCTGGGTCTCAAGAGACTGCCGGAACCCGTTGTCGCTATAGCCATCATGGGTAGAGTAGCTGCAAGAGGCTGGTGGTTGGTGTATCCCGAAAGCCGATTCCATCTTCACCGCCGTCACTGAGGGACTTTTCGACGCTGCGTTGAATTGGCCAACAGCACCACACAGTATATATCTATACGAGAAGATATCTTGGCGGTCAAATTCTGCTGAAGGGAGCCGGGTCGTCATAGGAGAGGGGGCGACGGGGCAGATGCGGTTTCCTTGAGACTTGAGTCTTGTACGTGCCAATCGTACCGATGCAGCGGTTGCACAAATTTCAGATGCTTCGATGAAATCATCTAGAAGCCTTAGTCATCCTGCTAGGGGTTGAAAACCACAGCATATGTACGGATTACATATGCGCGTATGCCAGTTCCGCGGGGCTGGAAACTGTGGGACGTATAAGATCAATCTAATGCAACATGAATCTTGTGCAAGTCATCATTAGGTAATCCGAGTACCGGTCAAATTCATTGCTGGTAGATTCTATCAGATGCTGTCAGATACTCTACACGATTTGCTACAGCTGACTGGGGCATCTTCAAGGACTATGGTAGCATCTCTATTATTATGCTACGGTTATTCGGTTCCTCAGTTCTTATTCAGATATCGTGGAATCCTTCAACGCAGCTTTACTGACAGCCAGTAACCAATAGTCATACCGCATCTCGCTACCATCTCGACGATGTAACCCGCTGGAAACGCAGTCAGGCATTGCGTCCTACGCTTCTTAGACTAGCATGGCACGATATCGTAGCCTTGTTCAGGTAGCTTGTCGCGAGTTGACTGTGCCGAGCTCTGTTCATGACGAAACAAGGGGAAGACACGCGCGTCAAAATGATGATTCTGTTACATTCGGGCATTGTGGCCTAGCCTGCCCCGGCTGATACGATTTGCAGGCAAAAGCTGCGTGCCTCTTGGCGAGCCTAGCGCATCTGGTCAAGCCAGTCAACGCGTGGGATTGTCTGGTAGAGATCTCCGTACCAAGGATGACGCGAGACTCCATGCTCGAGCGTACATAGTAAAGGGACCAGGACGCGCTGCCTAGTCTAGAGGCGCGTTTAGATCTTTCCAACTAGCCTAGCCGAAACTCGAGGGTTCGTTAGTCCGGGGAAAGGCTTGTATCCTAACCTGGCCACCTGCCTCCTAATATACCTAAATTAAGCGCATTAGAGGGATGAGTGAGTGACCAGACGCAAACTGGCCGGTGTGTCACGGTTGATGGAAGACCTTAACATTATGTTTCCAACCCATCCCGAATACTCGGTAGCCATACTTTGAAAACGCCCCTCTCTCTTTGGCCCCCGGACATACGTAGGTTTCAGCAAGCCACGCCGAAGAGAGGGGAACCATATCACATCACTCCACAAGGATTCGACATCTTGCGATTTTTTGCCCTAATTTTTTCCTTTTCCGTTCCAAATAACCGCAAATCTTGTCAACTGCCTCTCATCGTGATTATTACTCCACGAAGCTACCTAGGTCACTAGTTGCTGTAGCCTTCGGCCTCGGGTTGACGAATCTGCTTCTATGAGCAAGTAGTCACGTTGGTGCTGCACAGTACATAGTAACCAATTACAAAGATACCTGGTATACAAGGTTGTACAATCCTCAGCCTCAAGGGGTCGGACGCAGAAAATATTCCCAACATGTGGGTGGGTAATAGGAGGAAAGTTCCGGTTCTGTCGGCCACTGTGCTCGCTCGCATTCCTTACATAGACCAAGCACGTAGACGGTTTCGAGTAGATGCAGAAGCACATGCGGATATTCGTGCGTGGTGATCCGCACAGATGCCGCCGAGCAGCCACAACATGCAGACGTCACGTACCGACATCGTAGTTACTACGGTGTAACTGCGATCAGTACACGATGCTTCTCGTCATGTCGTCCGTACCGGCTTGGACCCTGAAAAGGTCGGGTCTAGATGACTCGGATAGGAGGTGAAGGGTAGGATGGGGCGCGGTACATGTAGGTCGTGCTTAGTTCGTGGGCCTCCCATCTCCGCACTTCCCAGCCCCTCAGAAGCGGGAACGCGAGGGGGATGAAAAAAAAGAGAGAAAAATGCCGTCCACTCCGCACGCGTTGATTTGGTGTTTTGGCGTCGGTCGCGTTAAGTGGTCCACGGAGCCGTCTCCAAATCTATCAAACCACCTAGCCATAGATACAATAACTAGGCTGGTATTAGACGGAAAGCCTCGAGTAATGTGCATGATGGTATATCTCATAGTCAGGCTTAGTGTGATGGTGCATGACGGCCTCGCGAGACAAAACCACTTAACGCGTCTAAATATACTATATACTATTCTTACCTCTATCAGAAGCATTACTGCTTGGACTTGTCATGTCCGATATGCTTGCACGTCTCCTCGCTCTTGTAGTTCATCTCAAGCAGAAGCTCGCGCATCCCAGCATCTTCTAGGATGGACTCTTTCAGACCATTCATATCTTTTTTTCCTGATCTCAAGTCCAGTGTCTCTCGTCAAATCGGATCAGCGGCCGGGGATGAGCATCTGCGCGACATGAAAGATCAGAATTCTCCGATAGGCCTTTGTGGACGGCGAAAGCATATAATACATGTATATATATAACACGTTCAGGGAGACGTCACGTCGTAATTTGACAGGGCCTAAGAGAATTTAGTCTCTTATCATCTCGGGGCGCTGCGCTGTCATGAAATCGATTTCGCTTATGCACTGCACACGATACCACAAATTTGGGAAAGACACGATTAATTAAAAAAAAAAAAAAAAAAAAAAAAAAAGTGTGATTACATAAGGTTGTCTAGGTAGCTTCTTATTTTTCTTTCTTTTTAGGAAGAGGAAGAGAAAACGAAAAGAAAACCCAAACTCTGTTCGGGCATCATGCCCAAGTCACTTCTTGCGCGGCCTGTCTTCGATGCTCGTGTACCCGTCGCTGCGTAGCTCCTCGGAAGTGAGGAACTCGCGTCGCCATAAAGATATCGGAGCTTTTTCCGTCGGCTTTGCCATGAGATGCGCTCCTTGCCGTGGTTCCACCACTACGCCTCGCGTCGGTGTGACTTTCGGTGTTCGGCCGGGCCCCCGGAACTCCGTCTCGATCACCATTAACTGGCTCCTCCCCCGCACGCCGAGCTGGTCAGTGTCCAAGAGGGAGAGCTCTTTCTTGGAGTTCAGGCGGTGCTCGAAAGCTACCCGATCCGGCGTCCTCGCCTCGGACCTTATCTTCTCGAGCGTTTCGTCTTCTATCTCCACCTTGATCAGTTTCTCCGGATCATATCGCATATGCGCTGGCATGCGAGAGGCTCCTAGCACATCTCTGCGATCTTCCCCGACCCAGAGCGACATCATGGTCGGCGCCGAGGACATGTAGCATGCTTCGAACGGTAGCATACCGCTGAGACGGTCTGCACTTGACCCCTTTCCTGGCCTCAAGCAAACGGGATATAACCCCCCTAGGATTTTTAGTTCGCTAGGCCACACTGCCTGGTCGCCTTCGCCGACGATTGTCTCGCCATCGTAGTCACGCACTGAAACTGTCAACTCAAAGAATCTGTATCCCTGGACGGAATCCAGGGTCGATAGTCTCGTAATCCCTTGAGCAGGATGCCATCTCAAGTCAATATCCAGCCGTCCGAAGTCGGCAGAAGACAAGATCGGAAACGTTGACCCGCTGTCTAGGAGCGTGCGGAAGTTT
This sequence comes from Hypoxylon sp. FL1284, assembly GCA_022432365.1. Lineage (NCBI taxonomy): Eukaryota > Fungi > Ascomycota > Sordariomycetes > Xylariales > Hypoxylaceae > Hypoxylon > Hypoxylon sp. FL1284. The sequence continues at coordinate 122,544 of JAJJXE010000003.1, read as the reverse complement.
TCCCATGTCAGTTTCTCGTCAGTGGCGGCGTTGTAAGGCTTATTTCCCCTCGTAACGACGGATTTGTCGGCCAGAAAGCGCATGTTTATAAAATAACTGCCGATATTATAGTTTCGTCCGGAAAAAGATCGAGGAACACACAGGCCTTTCTTCGCCAACGGTTCTATTCCCGTACCCGACAGCGGCGGCTCGTGCCAGAGCCAGCCGGGTCCGAATCGGGCATAGTAATGGTGAAGCCTTTCCTGCCGATCTGCACAGAAGCTTCTATACGTGGGACAAGAATCAACGATGTGCCCGGCATAGATGAGTGTATAGTTGTTCGAGTACGGTATCGCTCCAGATTGGTACCCTCTAATAGCGGCTTGGATGTTTACTTCCTCGGCTTCGCACTGGCAAGTCTCGAGACCCCAGTTCAGCAACTCTAGGCGTTCGTCGATGCGCTCTCTCTCGTCCCGCTGATCCCTAAGAACGGTGAGCACGAATCCTAAGCAAGTATGTGGCATGGCACACCTACTCAGGCATGTTGTTCTCCTCGGTATCCGGCATCTCCTCCCTCTCCCTCAGCAGTTCCTCAAGAAGCGTTTGCTGACGCGGAACCTGGTGCGGTGAGTGCTGCTCATGATACCGCACAATGTATCGTTGTTGTGCGATCTCGCGGTTTTTTGCCTCGATCCTGCTCAGATTCTCTCCAAGCTCGGTACCGATGACTGTCGTTTCCCACGGTTTTCGCCCAAGAGCGGCCTCGGCCTCTGTCAACCTCGGTTCGTATGCGCCCACGTCTTGTTCCAGTGTTCCTTGCGACGCACCTGGCTCGACAACTTTGGCGTCTCTGTTTTCTTCCTTGTCGCGTCGCTCATTTTCACCTGATAAGTCTCGAAGCCGATTTCTGCGCCGTTTCCGAGCCTGTTGCTCTTCTTCGGGCATCCCCCCAATTCTGATATGCCGTCGACGGCCCTGAGATTGTTCGTCTTCGGATGGCTGGTACGAAGAGGAGCCCCGGGGGCCCTCTGGCGGCTCTCCTGAGTTAGACATCTTCACCCGCTTCGTGGCCTTTCTAGCTAATTCCAATCAGATATTGTCCTCTTGCAAGATTAGGCTAGTTTGGATGATCTGTCCCTGCACATGGTAGGCGTCTATATGGATCAGTTCCGGCCAATGAGCTACAAAGAATGTTGAGTGCGGCCTGACACCGCAAGCGGAACAAGAGGCCTACGCTTAGGGCACGCTTGTTACGCATCTGTCTCACTCTCTTCGTTGGAAGCCCCGGCTGTACAATGGCATTCTTTGTTGAATTCGGTAAGTTGGTCAAAGAAGATTGTCGGATGGCTTTGGAATGTACGGTTCCTACCCCGGGTTACTAGCGAATTCCTTGCAAGGGCAGACAAAAATCAGGACTTCTCCTACGCAGTTGGTCGCGAGCGGAAGTCCCAATCCTATTTCCGCTTCTTTTTACTCATCCGTCACGATCAAACGAGCGAGTCCTGCCGCTGACCGCCCGCCAACAAGACTCAACGACGAAACGCTTCGACCAACGATGAACGTAGCCTGCTAAGTCGGAAACTGCTGGGGTACACTGCTCGTCACTTCGTAAATTGTTACAAGATTTCCCAAGCCCGGCTGTGCTTCTCACCACGGGACCAAAGGCGATCCGTTGCGGCCACTTGACGGCACATTATGGCGCAGACCGAATCGCAATATATCGATTATTGGGGGGTAGGGCTGGACGTAGCCGTAGGCCCCGAAGGAAGAGAGCCCAGTATTGCATTGCCCCGGATTCTGCACTTCTTGGTGGACGAGGATAGCTACAGACATCCGCAATGGCAGTCCAGGCTTGTCTCGGTCAGCCAATATCTCGAAAAGGCCAACGAGGCCCGACTTCGGGGCGACCTGGGCTACGACAATCCCGAAGTGAGGGGGCAGTTAGAAGATGCTCGCATGTTAGTACAGGTGCACCAAGACTTTGACAAGTGGAAGAAGGCGCCGACTCGCTGGTCATCACAAATATTACCCACACCTATAACGTCTAGACGGCTTCCGCCTCTGCCGGACCATCCCGTTCCGCCGCCACCGGATAAGAAACCAGCTCGCCGTACGTGGGTTGATATTGGTGCCACCCCCGAGGCGAGATCCGCCGTGTTCCCTAGACTATCTGAAAGGGGACAGGCCGAGGTGGACCAGTACGATGCCGACGAAGAAGCGTATTTCGAGATAATCCGAAATCCCGAGGGTCCGGATATTGACGAATCCAACAAGTTTCAGCTGGACAATGAGCAGTTCGAAACTTGTATGGAGGGTGGCATAGAGCTGACCGCCGACTCGCTGCCACACCAACTTCCCGACGACGCAGCCGATAAAGAATACTACGAGGCTCGAGGATGGCAGCGAGCCGCGATCCAACAATGTTTGAACATGTTCACCGGCCACGAAAATAGGGTCATCAACTCTATGTGGCGCCGGGTCGTACTCCCTTTTAAAGAGCCGGTCCCAATGCCCAAAGAAGTAGTGTACTACGCGCGGGCGCTCCCCCGGGATAGGGTGACTGAGTCTCTCAAAGATTCGTCCCCCTGGTTTTACTGGAACAGCCAGTACTGGCAACTTAGGGACCAGATGTCCGGGTGGGAACGACGGCGCTACAACCTCAACCACTGGAGCGATCAGCAACGACCAGCCCTGCCTATGAACTTCTACGGCCCGTATACCTACAAGGGTCTATCGGTATACGACGACTACTGGCTGCGATTAGGGGCATATCTTAGGCGGCTACATGCTCTTATACACGACGCCGCCAACGTAGCTCCTCGATCTCTAATGTTGGCCGTCTTGAGAGACATTCAAGCCGGTCTTAACTACGACCCGAAAACGCCACCATCCACGAGGGATGAGCGCCGAGATATTATGAGGCGCGACGATATCGATGAAATCGGCGGGGTCCCTTTTGACGCCATGATGATTGATGAGGCTGATGCAGCCTGGCTGAGGTTCCTCTGCGAGCCGCCTCGCAACGTAGAGATGCTCGATCCGGCAAAGCAAGCGGACGATAGCGTTGGCATACTCTTTGAGACTCGACTACACGAGTTCTTCAACAACACTGCCGTGTCCGGTGTCTCGAAGATACCCGGGCATGATATCTTTGATGTAGATGTACAGCAGTGGGCGGACGACTACACTGTTGTTTCCTCGCCGATTGAAGATGTATTGGCGTACATAAATGGCGGCCCGGGTGCAAGTGAGGTGCACGCAAACGACACCTACCAGTTCACACTCGAAGAGGCCCAAAGTCAGATCGTACGCCTGACAAAATCCGGGCAGTGTCTGCAAGTGAGACCAATTCTGCCAGAATCCAACTCTAGCTAATGCCAGAAATAGTTACCAGCCCGGAAAGGATGGGTTGCCTGTCAATGTTAGCCGGCCTTTATACACGTTATTTCCAGAGCACCGGGTTCTTTGGCGCCACAAGGATAGGGACGCTTTCGCCCGCAGTCAAAGCCTTTACCGCGAAACACTCGTCGACCATCTGATGTACGAGTATGGTCTTGGCGAGGGACAGCCAGATCGCAGTGGCGACGACTTTGACGAGGTTCTTGGCCACATTGATGACGGCGTGATGCTAGCCATGGCGTTGACGCGAGCCAAAGAAACCGCAGACCCTGATGACATGAGCATGAAACTACTCAGAACTCGAATCTTCCCTGAAAGTAGATGGTTGCTAGGGTCGTATGCAGACGACAGCGTCGAGGCAAGGCGCCAGGCGCCAAGCTGGTCAGATCTGATGGACTGGCACAGGGTTGGCCAAATAGCAGCACCCATGCTGGAGAGGGGAAGTAATCTCAGGTTGGCCGAGAAGACGGCCCAGTTCTTCCGCAATCTTGCGTACCGGATGGGCCGCACCTTAGCACACGTCGAGTCCATCGAGCGTCGGCTGCAGTACTCGGCGCCAGCACCGGCCGTCACGTCAGGCGCACCCCAAGCGGCAGAAGAGACTAGGTTGTGGAAACCAATTTCCCCGGATGCCTTCCTAGAGGGTATACGGTACTGGATGTCCTCCATTTCCTACGGCGCGAGCGAGCTGGAATTCCTTCCCCCGCTGGTGGACTACGTGATCAAAAAGGCAGACCCAGATGGCCTGGTTGCGTACGAGCTCAAAAACCGAGAAGGGTACGGGGAGCCGCCATATATCGGGGAGACGATTGTCCGAGAAGGAATCATCAGAGACAGCGTCTTGAACCGCAACACGCTATATCCGGGCCGTTACCTGGATTTCGAGGACTCGTCGGGCTACTACAAGAACACCAAAAACTTCAAGGCGAACAAAATATTTGCTGGCAACACACGGCCGAGCCTCTTCAAGTGGGCCACCAAAGCACAGAGGCAACACCAAGCGCCCTTCACCCGAAAAGCATTCTTCGATATGCAGCGCTGGCCGCTATTTCACCAGCGCGGAGACCGCGTGGATCTCCTCATGAGGCGAGTAGACGAGATTCCAAAGCTGAACCCAAGCCTCCCGGGCCAAAGATTCGGCGTTCTGACGCCCAGACTGCCCAGCCGAGCTCAGGGGGGAACAAAGGCAACGATTCCGGGTAGTGAAACAAAGGGTAATCAAGAGACAAAGGCCACCCAGGAAACAAAGGCCGGAGCAGGGACAAACGAGACAAGGGAACCGTCGGCTACAAAGGCAGCGGAGGCTCCAGCAAGTGTAAAAGCAGCCGAGCAACCTTCGAATCTACCATCTAGCAACGTTCCAGGAACCGAAGAAACAACTAACAGCATTTTCGTCATGGACAGCAAGGCGGCAGGAGGATTTGGAGGTGTGAGCTCGCCGCCGCCACCACCGCCACCACTAGCACGACAACTGCCTGCATTCACAAGACCGCTCAGACCGATCACTCGGCAGAGGTCCCGGTGGATTCCAGGGCCCGCGATCCTCCCCGTAGGCGAGACTCAGTTGCAGCAGATGACAATGAGCGAGCAACTGACGAAAAGTAAGCTTTTGTATTTGTATTCATGCATACCCACACTCGTAGTCCCTTCTTTTCCCCAAGCCATCCCCTCTCATCTAAGGATCGTGCTTACATGAGTCCCCTTGCAGTGCTATACCCGGAGAAGCCAAAGACCGGGTACGAGAAGATCAAAGCTCTGTACAAACAGATGACATCGTTGCGCGAGAAGCGCGTGGCCTTCCTACCAACAATATCAACGAACGAGATCCTTCGCAGCAACCCTAACAAGCGCAAGATCCCCGCAGACTTCATCCTTGACGAGTCTCTGCGACCGGAAAGAAGGCGCCGAACAACCGCTAGGCCTGTGAGACTGGCTCGACCAACGCAGCGGGCGCGGGCGCGGGCCGGGCAGCAGACACAAACAGCACCGCAGACACAAACAGCACCGCAGGCACAAGCAGGACAGCAGACGCAGCCGGCTGCGACCGGCGGGACGATCTACAACGCCAGGTGGGCCGCAACCAGCGCTCCCCAGGGGGCTTTACTGGGTGCTCTGCAGGCCGTCGCCGAGTCCGGCGCCGCGCAGAACCCGGAAGTGAGCTTCCCGGACCTGATACAGCTCATCAACTCGACGGACACGGACGTCGAGACCGTCGCCGACTACATGACGACCTTCCAGGAGGCGTACAAGACACTGGACACCCTCTGCGGCCCGGGCAAGGTGTTCCCGGCCAAGGCCTACGGGCTCGGCATCATCGTCCTCAGCCAGGGCAAGCCGAACGCGTACCCCACGGTGCCCAGCCGCGCCGACGCCGCCGGCCGCAGGTGGCTCTGGGTCTGGGTCAACGCCGACGACAACACGTACGCGGGAGTCACATTCGACGTGCAGCAGGCGCAGGACACGGAGCTGGATAAGGCGAAGCAGGCATAGTTGTCGCGCTTTGAGGACAGATAGATTTGATTGTCGTTTCTTTTCCGTTTGCTTATTTAGGTATCTTTTTGGAGGATGCTTTCTTTTGTACACGTGGCGCACGCATCAATGGACAGCCCTGCCTTGTTCCTCTTCCTGGCGTCTCGACGGGGAGCGCAAAAGGGGAAGAGGTGTGGGAGGGGCAGAGCAGGGCCGTTCTCATGTATTCTAGACATATACCTAATGAAGAGGTTCAATTGGTTTGAGTCCGCTCTCTTCAATTCTTTTCTGATGTTCTTGCGTGATATGACTTGTATCTAAAATACATAGGACACCTATCTTAGATACTTTAGGTACCTATTTGAGATAGGCAAAAATGAACCCCCTTTCCCCTTATTTACCTTACACAATCTTAACCGCCATCTTGCCCACGCCGCCCTTGCCCGTAGCCACCTTCTGCGCCTCGGCCCTGACCTGCGCGATGTCCTCGAGCCCGACGACCCTGAGGAGGGGGCGTACCTTAGCGGTCGCCAGGAACTCGCCGGCGCGCTCGAGATCTTCTCGGACCGAGAGGTCGCCCGATATCATGTGGTGGCGGACGCGGGTGCCGCGCAGCCGGAACGCGTACCAGGCCTGGGCGAGGGCGGCGAGCCAGTAGACGAAGAAGGGCAGCGGCGGCAGCATGTCGCGCAGCAGCGCGGGCGGCGGCACGCTCGAGATGGAGACGACGACGCCGGTGGCCGGCCTGAGCAGCGCGAACGTGCTCGTCACGATCCACTGCGTGTTGTACACGAGGTCGACGGTGCCGGCGGGGATCGCGTCCGTCAGGTTTTCGATCCGCGTGTAGTCGACCAGCTCGTCGACGAGCCCCGGCAGCAGCTCCTCGACCAGCCCCATCTTGGCCGTCGACGCCGACGCGATCAGCCGCCCGACTCCGTACTGCCGCTTCAGCAGCTGGATCGCCACGGACCCCGTCGCGCTCAGCGCCCCCGGCACGAACACCGTCTTGCCCTCGAGCCCGCCCGTCACGCCGTTCTCGCGCATGAGACGTAGACCGGCCTCGATCGACTGTTATTCGCTCGGTCAATTGACGATAATCAGCTCGGGGCAGGGTAATGAAAGGGTTTCTACCTGGTAGGCTGTGACGACGTGGGCCATGCAGCACATGTCCTCGAACGAGCAGCCGGCGGGCTTGTGCAGCGTGAGGCTCTCTTTGGCTACCGCGTACTCGGCGCAGAAGCCGCCGTCGGCTAGGTTCATGGGCCGGCCGAAGGCGAAGGCGTACACCTCATCGCCGGGCCTGAACTGCGTCACCTCTGACCCGACCGCCACAACGACGCCGGCTCCCTCGACGCCGAGCTTGATAGGCAGGCTGTGGTCGCTCATGTTAGAAGAAATGGCTCACTCTATCATTCTTGTCTGTCGCTTGGAAGAAAAGAGATTTGAAGAAAGATTAGCGGAACGTACCTTATGCTTCCTAGTACGTTTTTAGATAGCCCCCTGGCTAGCTGCGTGTCGCCGGTAGTTACGCCGGCGGCGTGCATCTTGATGACGACGTCCTTGGGGCCCCTGAGGGCGGGAACTGGTACGTCGGCGACCTCGTACTCGGCGGGCCAGCAGTACTTGGGAGCTACAAGGGCACGCATGGTACTTGGGAGTTTGTCCATGTTTGCTAACAGGCTTCCCGGAAGGTCGGCGACGGGTTGTTATATGGGCGGACTGTATGTATTGCTTAATGTCAAATAGCGGAGTGTAAAGAAAGGGAAAAGAAAATAGATTGGTTCCATTGCAATCTGCATTACCATGCCTTGCCGCATCTATATATACACATAACCGGTAGGCATCCGACGGTAACATGACCGGCCAAGCCATTCGGTGACCTTTCGGCGGGGCTCCACTGTAACCGCCGAATTCTCAGCCGCCGACGCCGCCGAATCCACCGCCGAGAAGGAACAGCACCTTCTAGAATAACTTGACATAATATCTACAGCTAGGCACATATGTAGGCACTTGGAGATTTCACTGAGTTACAAGAGTATCATATCAATTCAATTATAAACAAAGTCTCATTGCCATAACATCATGCGTCTAAGTACCTGAGCATGCTACCTGAATCCATCCCGGCGCCCGCATCAGCTTTTGAATTTTGCTTGCTATAACACCTCCAGTAGCCGGCTGTAGGTCGATGGGGGAAAAAAGGGAGGAAAGCTCAAGAGGGGTGACTGTTAGGCGTGTAGAAAACAATCAGAGCCCTCGGACTAGTCAAACTACTAACCAACCAATGCAATTGGCGCGCACATGTCTTTCCACGATGCCAATGAATAAACGAGCAAAAACAATGCCTAGTACATCGACACCTTCCCCTTCGCAGTAAAACACCTATTGTCCTCCCCTTGAACCTCCCTAGATTCATGCCGGCCTAGCCCCAATTCCCTTTGTTGTCTCCCCTAAAAATTGACATGACCCAGCTGAAAGCGGCTGTGACAGCTCTTTGTCTACTACCGGTTCCCGGACTTACTGCGTCCGGTAGAACTTCTTGTACAACAAGTGCAGCAAAAGGTTGACGTTGAGTTTCAGGTTGCCCTCGAACACGTTCATGAACTGGTGCGACTCGAACTGCGCCTGCAGGAGATCCTCGATCGGGATCAGCGCGCTCGCTCCCGGGATCTGTATGTGTCCCCGGCTGCCCTCGATGTTGAAAACGCCCACTTCGTCGCACGAGATGGTGAGGTTGATGTTGCTCCAGTCTCGTTCCGACACACCCTGCCACGATACCACGACGCCCTTCTCCGCAAGCGCCCGCACGCTATACTTGTAAGAGCCAAACTTGGGAACCCGGCCCGAACGCTCGAGTTCTCGCTGATGGTTGTATTGCTTGGTAAAAGGGAGCAAGAATCGCTTTTTCCTATTTCTTGGTGTTAGCTTCCCATATCCGCCAAAGACGACATCATCATAGACTTACCCTTTGTTCTTCTGCAGCGTAGCCATGGCCTGTTCGATGTAATCGTCGTAGCTCTTGCGCTGTTGTTCTAGGTACTTGGCCTTCTCGTGGAGGTTGGTGAGCGTCAGCCGCACTCCTTCCAGCTCTCGCTGGCGTTGTATTCTTCGTCGGCTCTTCGTCCGGATGTCGAGTGCGATGGCGTTCAGCACATCCTGGTAGTAGTTGTTTTTTGTGATGCGTCCCATATGTTCTAGGTGCATGATGTTTTCCAGCGCGTTGCGCTTCATATCATAGTACGACATGCGCGTAACATCAACCATGTTGACGTCCGAGTACGCCCCCTTGGTGCTGTTGCCAGACGCGAAGTCGTCGCGTAGGAGCGCCTGCCACTTGTACTCATCTTCTTGCGAAGGGGGGCGCACCAGGATCTCGAGGAGGTTGGCACCCGTCTGCACGCGAATAATGTACAGGATGCAGCGCTTCGTCTCCATGAAGAGAGCCTTGATGTCGGCATCTGGATCGTCGATATCGTGCAGCTTCGGCGTCAGGAACATCTGGATATCCGACGAACCAGCTGCGTTCATTTCGTTCTCGTTATTCTTTGCGCTCCCTAGATCCTGCAAGATCTCGCGTAGCACGTCGTCACGGTTAGGGCAGATGGTCGGTATCTCATGTGCCACAAGCGAATGGATCGCAAAAATGTCCGCCATCTTGATGTATAGCGTCGGCCTATTCTTGGCGTAGAGGTCGTTGAACTCGTCAATGTCGAACGTGCTCTCGGCATCCGGAACGGAAATCAGATCGCTCGTAATATCAGCTAGCCGCTCAACCGACTCTCCTATAAATGCGTTAAGGGGTTGCAGGTAGATGTTATCCCCGCCGAATGGACGCCCTGATGCAACTTGGCCGAGAACTTTGGCAACTTCGCCCAGATTACGCTTCTGCAGAGGGCTTAGACTCTTCTCAATCACGCCCACCTGCTCGGGGTTGACCAGTGCCGGCTGCAGGTAGAAGCGCCAGATCCAGTTGCTCACAATCTGAAGTATGTTTTGTTGAGGCTCGCGTTGAAATCGTTGGCACAACGCCTCGAACGTCTGTTGGCAGATGAACCTCAGACCGTAAGGCATTCGAGGCAGCAGATCCTCCAAGGCCAGGAAGAACTGGTCCGAGATCTCTCTGAGGTCTCGAAGGTGGTCGATGAAGAGCTCGCGCGTTTCCGGGTCTTTGATAGCCATGTCTCGAGATATATCAAGCGGTCTCCTACTCGGCCGGCCAGTGCGAAGCTCCTCGTTGTTGATGGCAGATCGATATATTTGCATCGGGTCGCTTTCTAGGTCCAGGGCCGGGTCCTCGATGATGTTGTCCCGTATCAAAGGTCCCAGCACATCTCTCAGATATTTTCTGTCGCGTGGCGATCGGGTATAGTTGCTTAGTAGCTTCGACCAGAAGAAGTTGCCGCGCAAATACTCCTGAATAGAAGTGCACGATTCTACTTCTTCTCGGATTGACCTGGTAATGAGCTTGAGCAAGTAGTATTCTTCTCTCCTCTTTTGAGCGTATCCGAAGAGTCCCATCATCAGAAGTTCGATACGTCTGCATTCTTTCTCGGCTGTGCCTAGTTCCCGAAGTCGTCTGAATAGTCGTGCCAAGTATTGAGGTTGAGTCTGGAGATTGAAAAACAGCTGCTGGTAAGACTCGAGCTTCTTTCTTGAGCTTTTATTCAACGCCTTCAAGTCGAATTGGTTGGCAGAAGACATGGAGGCGTTGGCGAGCAGGTTACTGGTATGTCCACCAAAGGTATTTTGGTGCCGAACGACTTCATCGAGCGTGATCTTGTTCTTCACCAACAGGGCGATCTTGATGTCTAGTTGATCGATATACTGCTCGAGCATCTCATTCTGCCGAACTTGCTGGACAACCGTCTTGCGTAGTCTTTCGAACTCGATTTCTTCGTTGAAGTCGAAGTCGCTGTCGTTTAGTAGATGTACAAAGTTCTTCACGGCGCCGACTGGAGGGTTCTTCCCAGTCGTGAGACTCTTATACGCTTCTCCTTGAAGCTTGGCCCGCACGAAACTCTGGATCTTGACCACCTTCTGCATGTTCTCCTGAAAGTGCTTCTTCTTTTCCGCAAACTTCTTTCGAACGATAAAACCCTTGGCGAAGGTCTGAAGCTCAGCTATAGATTCCTCATGCTCGTCAAGTTCGCCCAGTAACATGCCAATATCGTCACGCAGAAGCATGGCTCGGGCAAGGGCTTGCAATGAGACAACGCCATCTTCGTGTGACTTGAGCTCCTCGAGGAGTATACGGTGCTGTTCCCTGAACTGAGAACCGCGGATCATAGCCTGGAGATCGGTGATGCTTGGCGTGTTACTCTCTAGAGAGTCAAGTTCGGCAGCTATTCGTTGTCGCTCAAGCATGCCTCGCGCCAGGGATTGGAGTTCAAGTAGTGAAGGCTCGTTGTCGTGTAATGCCTCTAGCTTTTCGCTGATATCTCGGCGGACGGCCGCAGCGCGAATATGAGCTTGTAAAAGCCCAATCTCGGGAGTGTGTTCTGCTAGTTGCACTTTGGTTGCCTCAACATCTTGCCGTAGCAGGTTCCCACGGCACATAGCCTGTATCGATTCCCACTTTGGACCGAAGCTCTCGAGTGCCTCGCGTTGTTGATGTAGCTGGTTCCTTATTAGTACTGCCCTAGCAGCAGCCTGTAACCCAGTAACGGCTTCTGCTTCTTCCCCAAGCAAATAGAGATCTTGGGCTACTTTCTCCCTCGCCAGCATTCCTCGTATCGCGGACTGGAGCCCCAGTACAGGACCGGTCATGCGACTGGTCTCTTGTCGTTGGTCATGGAATTTTTCGCGTGCCAGAAAGCCTCGGAATACAGCTTGGATACTTCGTACAGGACCGTCCACTCGCGAAAATTGAGATCGAGTTTCTCGTACCTCATCACGGACCTTCACAGCCCGTATCAAGCTCTGCAGCTTGGTGATGTCTTTCTCCTTGCTCTTCCAAAAGTGCTCTCTACGAGCCATCCTATTTCGTACCAGGAATCCGCGGGCAGCACTCTGAAGGTTGACAGCAAATCTTCGCATCTCAAGTCTATAGCCCATGACTTGACGGGTCCAGTCACCCCGAATGCGCGCCTGGAGATCTATAAGCCAGTCTTCCGAGTCCCACAGTTGCTGCATGATGTGGCCGAGTCGCATTCGGAGGACAGCTCCTCGGATCTGTGCCTGGAGGTCGACAATGGCAGGCTCGTTTTTGGATAGCTCGCGATCGATTCGTTCCTCCTCGGTTTCTTCTGGTTCGGGCTCTGGCTCTGGCTCTACACCGAAGTCGGCGCCCATATTGCCAAACGTGGGCATATTGATGCCTAGCTTATCCAAGCCCTTCTGCATGGCCTCGAGCTCATGATGCTCGAACTCCAGCTGACCGACTAAGTTGCCTATCCTGAAGTCGACGATTCCCTTCCGGAACAGAAGCCAACTGAGCGCGTGTATGCAGTAAATGACTTTGGGGATATTCTTCTTCTCGTAGAGGTCAATTAATTCGAATCGGAAAAGATCAGGTAGCTCGACCTCGTCCAGGTATCGGAAGAAGGCGGCGACATTGTCCCAGTGTCTTGCTTGAAGTCGTGGGTGCCGGAAGATACGGAATCGCCTGGTTGGGTTCAGAGCCTCTACTACTTCAGCCAGGGTGACGCCGTCTCTGAGTGCTTGTTCTAGCTCGACAATGGGTGGGATTTGGCGCTGGATAACATCTTCGATCCATTCCTTTGCTTCACCAATGTGACATAGATATTCGTACGCCTGAAGGAACTGTCTCTGCTTGTCCATCCAATTGCGCCCTTCGAAGCCATAGCGGTCGCCGCGCTGTCCGCTCCTAGGGCCAGTCGCGTTGCCGGCTCGCTGCAATCTCCGTCGACCGCGCAGACCGACTACTTCTTGGGCTTGAGAGGTAAGGGCAAACTCGTCGGCCGAGCTATCCTGGGCGAGTTTTGACAAGGTGCGTAGCTGATTAGTAGAGGAACGACCCAGCTGTTCCAAGTCAGGCGCAACGAATGTGGGGTGTACAAGAGCGTGAGGCGAATGCACCAGGGCGCCAGATCCGCTTGGGCGTATGGTGTCGGATCGGGTGAGCACCATCGAGGTCGGTCGGCCATTCGGCGATCTGTTGAGCGGACTTGGAGGAGTAGGCGAGGTTTTCTCTTCGGATAGGGATAGCCTGCCTATGTCGATACTCTTGCCGCGCTCATTGCGTTCACGACGCGGAGGTGTCTTATGGGGAACGGGCGCAGGCGCAGGCGCAGGCGCAGAGGGTGAGGGTGGTCGTGGGAGCGGGCGTAGAGACTGCCTAGCTAAGTTGTACATGTTCTCCGGGCTTGCCTTGGGTTCATCATGCAAACCTGAGCGAGGAGACGGAAGGCGAATGGCACCTTCGGTCATGCCACGTTTGTGTTTAAAGGCCGGTTTGAAGGTTGATGCGCCGTACCCATTCGAGGTGACCGACGATGCCGCGCTAGGTGGACCAAAGTCATAGGGATCGGAACTAAGAGAGGCGTTGGAATAGCCGGAAGATGCAGACGAAGAGGTGGTGGATAGCTGACGGTTGACGGAATTGGCGTTCGAATAGTCGACAGTGTATGACTGGCGGAGAGGATGAGGTCTGTACGACATCTCGGCCAGTAGACGTGTAGGCGACGGTGCTACTTTTCCTCGAGTTGAATGATGCCGCTGATCGATATTGAAGACGGCATCACAGCTACTTGAGCTGCAGGGTACGTTACCAAGGCGTGGCTAGGCGCTATCCTATTATATGGTATGTGAGGCGGTGACTGGGAATTTCTCCGATGGATCGTACGTATTCGACGTAGGTATTAGAAGCCAGGTAGCAATGGCGATAGGAAGAAAGAGTATCAGAAGAAGAGAAGCATGTCCCGCGATGCGACGCAATATGGGTTGTTCAGTTTTCGAGAAGCGCCCAGGCTTGTAGCGCACTCGAACAACGTGGAAAGAATTCAAGCTCCAGGCGGATGGAGAGAGGTCGTCGAGAGGCTCGATATGGAATGTTGTTTTTCTGTATTATGTCGAGGTGAGGAATAGTCTTCGGTCTGGCTCAGCCTTATTAGAGAGTCAGGTCAACAGATGACGAGACCAGCATTGAGACCGGTCTGGAAATCGACAGTTGTAAACCTGTTTTGGAAGTTTGTTTATTTACATGGGGGGTGGTGACAGGAGCAACGAGAGTGCCCCTCATTTATTTTCTTTTTCATGCTTGTAGCCCAATCATATCCACTCTGCCGGCGCCATAATTGGCACTGCCGCACCTCGAAGCCTGCGAGCTGGGACTAGTTGGTGCAAGCTGGGAATTGGTCAATGCTCCATACAAGCTTGCCCCCCAGCCAGCCCCGTGCGCCAGACTGCAGGTGTCATAAGATAAGATAGGGAGCTCTTTAGCACGGACCCGACCAGCCGACCTGCCTTAGGCGCATAGGTACGGACTGCTGAAAGTATGTACTTGCTGGACTGCCCCGCATCGAAATCCGTTCAGGGTCTAACACAGAAAAAAAAAAAAAGTTGAAAAAAAAAAACTTGGAGGGACCTCGAATGATTTTTTCTTCTCTTTTTCCTTTTACTTGGGACGAAGATTGTCATCCAATCCGTCGACAGGTTTATCCTATTTTGTCGACACTTTCTTCATCCTCACTTCTTATCATCCTAGCTTCATCTCTTATCCCCAAGTCAAGATGCCGTCTCTCAACGGAACAGCGCCAGTCAACGGCACCTCCAAGTTCCTCGACTACCATAACGCCATCGAGGCTCTAAACGAGTATGAATCTCGTGACGGACTCGGCATCGAGGACCTCGTCGACACCAAGCAGCGTGGCGGTCTGACATACAACGACTTCTTGATCCTACCAGGTTATATTGGCTTCGCTGCTTCCGATGTCGTCCTCGACTCCCCCATCACCAAGCGAGTCACATTGAAGACGCCTTTCGTGTCCTCTCCCATGGACACTGTCACCGAGCATGAGATGGCCATCCACATGGCGCTGCAAGGTGGTCTTGGTGTCATCCACCACAACTGCTCTGCTGACGCGCAGGCCGACATGGTCCGAAAGGTCAAGCGATACGAGAACGGCTTCATCGTCGACCCCGTTGTCATCAGCAAGGAGACCACCGTTGAAGAAGCCAGAGCCCTGAAGGAGAAATGGGGCTTTGGTGGCTTCCCCGTCACAGGTACAGAACCCATTTGTCTTCTACCATCTGCCTACGCCCTCAGACCTAGTGCTACCATCGCATGATTACAATCCTAATTTTATAACTTTCGTTCCACCGTATAGACAGAAATGTCATGGGGACTCAAATTATGCTCTTTATGAAGATGTCAACTGCATCGCTTCTTACCTGCTAGCTCTGGTTGGGGAACTTTAGCTGACATGCACGCGCAGAATCTGGCAAGCTTGGTTCTAAGCTCCTCGGCATCGTTACGAACCGCGACCTCCAATTCGAGGATGACGTCAGTCAGGCTGTTGAGAAGGTCATGGTGACCGATCTTGTCACGGCTCAGCTAGGCGTCACCCTTCCCGAGGCCAACAAGATCCTCGCCAAGTCGAGGAAGGGCAAATTGCCCATTGTCGACAAGGACTTGAACCTTGTCTCTATGATCTCCCGCTCCGACTTGACCAAGAACCTGCACTTCCCGCTCGCATCCAAGCTCCCCGACTCCAAGCAACTTATCTGCGCCGCCGCGATCGGTACTCGACCCGAGGACAAGACCCGTCTCAAGAAGTTGGTCGATGCTGGTCTTGACATTGTCATCCTAGACAGCAGTCAGGGCAACAGCATGTTCCAGGTCGACATGATCAAGTGGATCAAGCAGGAGTTCCCCGGCCTCGACGTTATCGGCGGAAATGTGGTGACTCGAGAACAAGCTGCGAGCTTGATTGCCGCGGGTGTTGACGGGCTGAGAATTGGTATGGGAAGCGGAAGCGCTTGTATTACCCAGGAAGTTATGGCCGTCGGCCGCCCGCAGGCAGCCGCCGTATACTCCGTCTCCAACTTCGCTGCCAAGTTCGGAGTGCCGTGCATTGCGGATGGAGGTGTCCAAAATGTCGGGCACATCGTCAAGGGTCTCGCTCTCGGTGCCTCTACAGTCATGATGGGTGGCCTGCTTGCCGGTACAACGGAGTCGCCGGGCACGTCGTTTGTGTCGCGAGAAGGCAAGCTCGTCAAGGCATACCGTGGTATGGGTAGCATCGACGCGATGCAAGACAAGAAAGCTGGCGCTGGCGCCAAGAATACCCAGGCCAGCAATGCTGGTACCGCCCGATACTTCAGCGAAGGCGACAGCGTCCTGGTCGCTCAGGGTGTCTCTGGCGCTGTCGCGCATCGTGGATCTATCAGCAAGTTCGTGCCTTACCTGGCTGCGGGTCTCAAACACTCGATGCAGGACTGCGGTCAGCGAAGTCTGAAAGAATTACACGAGAGCGCCGCGCAGGGAACCCTCCGCTTCGAGGTTCGCACTGCTAGTGCACAGCTGGAAGGTGGCGTGAACATGGAGAGCTACGAGAAGAAGCTCTACGCTTAGTAGGCGTATATCTACAGGCTCATGGGGTTATCGGTTGAAACTTGAGCGGTGAAAATGGGTTGGTCAAGCCGGCGAATATGAGTTCCGCGGCGAAGAGCGAACAACGGGGGCGGGTCAGTCGGGAGGCACTGATTCTTACATAGTCTGGCACGGAAAAGTAAAAACCAGAGTGATACCTTTTGATAGCTTTTGTTTACATTGATGATGCGTGGTAGCTTCATCCTATTTATAGGCGTTATACGGCTGGACGGGGGAGGTCATGTCGGTTGGGATTCGGCAAGGGACAGGAAAATAGGAGGCTCATGTCTCCTTTCTGTTCTTCTATACGGACATAGGAGATAATCAGAGAGACATCACAACATGAAATGGACGCGATGTATGAGGCAATCCTCGTTTGATACTATGCTTCCGCATTATGATGGTTCCATCCAATCTCTTCTAACGTGTGTGCATAGACATGAAGCGTGTCGCTATGAGAAAGGCAACAACACACTCATCGCCAATTCATTTTCTAAACCCAGAACGCCTCTTAGTGATAACGCACAATGCTATTGACTTCCCGCTTATCCGAATACGCCTCCTAGGACTCGCCCGCTCTCGTTTACTATGTCGAGAGCATTCTCGGTATCATAATGATGATGATGGCAATGCAACACCGACTGAATTAAAATCGCAATACCATTCCACTTCAGGGTGTCCGAGATGGAGAAGTTCCATTTCTTGATGTGCCGTAGTCATTACTACTTTCGGGTCCTGAGATCCCGAGGAGGTCATCGTCTAGCGCGGCAGCGTCTTCAGACAGTGCCTCCGGCGTGAGCGTGCTGGTTTGGCTGGCTTCAAGCCCCTCGCAGTCACCTTCATCGTCGGTAACTGCGATCTCGTCGTCGACCTCGGTGTCCTCGTCCTCGCTCTCGTCCGGAGACGCGGCGCCGCTCGGGCCGTCTCCCTCGACGATCATCCACGCCGGTACGATGCCTAACGCCGCGATAGATGCCAGGATCCACCACGGCAGGCCGATGAAATCGTGCTTGACGCCCCACGTGAACGCGACGCCGGTCAGGGCGGGACCGGAGGCCCGGCCGAGCGCGCTGAACGTGGTCGCGAAGCCGTTCAGGGTCCCGAGGATGCTCAGGCTCGCGGCGCTGTTGGTGAGCAGGATGGTGGTGCAGGGGAACCCGACGATGACGGCGAAGGACTTGACGACTAGGATGGCGCACAGCGCGGCGTAGCGCGTCGTCGTGTCGTCGATAAGCACCGTGTACGGCGTGACGATGTAGACGAGCGGGAACGTCATGACGCATACCTTGAAGCATTTTAGGACGCCGAAACGCGCGCACAGCACCGGGAACAGGAGGAACTGGATAAGGCCCGAGACGATTCCGTAGCCCGCAAAGATGGTACCGATCCGCGCGTGCGTCAGTCCAAAGCCGCCGGTGAAGCGGAAAGGAAGCGATGTGTTCTCGGGTGTGCGTGTTACCGGGGGATAGTTGAGGAACACAGGGAGGACCTGGTCGAATGCGACGGAATGCAGAGCAAGAAATGTGTATGAGACGAGGTTGATGACGCTCTGGCGGCTAAATACTGCGCTCATAGGGAGAGGCTTAGCTTTGCCTCCCCTGCCTTCAGCGACGGCGCCAACTCTTGCTCCCATCTTAGGGGCCCCATCCGCACCGAGCAGAGGTGCTGTTACTTCGGCGTCTTGAATGGAATATCGGCGGAGACGTTGTGCTCGTTTTCGAGGGTGGTCCCTGAATGCCTCCTTGATGCGCTGACCAAGAACGAGCCCCCAGTCCCGAGAGTGTCGTTTGCTCTCGAGGGTCTCCCTGAGGAAGAGTATGCCGGTAGCAAGCGAAATCAGGAAGAAGATGGCACCGATCATGTTGGGGAAGACGAACGGGTACTTCTTGAAAAACGTGCTGTTGCCGAAGACTCCCGGCCATTGGTCTGCTGGCTTCGCGAAGAGACCACCAAAGGCAGGCCCGAATACCGACCCTACGCTCCAAACTAATGGCATAACAGAGAATGCCTTTGGTTGAAGTTCCTTCTCAGTCACCATCTCAGCAACCATCGTCCTGATGATCCCAACTATATATACCATGATTAGTGTCAGGCTCAAGAGTATTGATCGCAGACGCGCATACCATTTCCATTGCTTGCGCCCTGTATAGCACGAACGGTGATAGCCATCCACAAGCTCGACGACATGCCCCATATGAGGAAGCATATCATCGTGCACAGAAGGCCAGTCATAATAACAGGTTTTCTTCCCAATCGATCGGACGCCCTACCCCAGGGTACAGCCGTCAAGCTCTGCGCAAGGGAAAAGACAGAACTGGTGATGCCTGCCCATTTCGCAACCTCCTTTCTCTCGACGCCGAAGCTAGCGATCATCTCAGGGAGGTAGGGGAACACCGACGTATAAGCGAGAGGTTCAGCGAATCGCGCAATAGCTAGAGGCAACGTTAGCTTGATGCTTAGAAATGAAGATGAATACCTTGTCGATATCGCTGTATCTTGGACCCCCCACACGTTGGTACTAGTCCTCCTGTTGTTATTATTTCACTACAGGCTACAGCGCCTGTCGAATGGTTGTTGCCATACCCCGACGTCAGATTTCATCAAGTCACGGAGCGGACAAGCAACGAAGAAAGGTGGGCTTTATTTCCAGTCTCGTCAAACACTGAAATCTTATCATATTCCACTAGACGGGAATAGACCAATGGTATATTCGAGCAGGACGCATGAAGTAGACTATCTCGGACATGGTGACATCCATGGGTATATGGTAGACATGAAGACATCGAGTAAGTGAATATCGCGGCGTCCGAAGACAGAGTTGATAGGAAAGAAAATCTTTCTGGCTCACCCAATATGGCCAGTTGCTGAACTGGCAATTTCGGGCCATGGTTCTTAGAGGTCATTCTCATCGGCTGCGAGGTAGGCGTCCAAAACAAAGGCGATCGGGAATTAGGGAAACGAAGGGAATACAGATAGGTGATTCGCAGGCTATCTTGGTACACAGGAGCAATGATTCGATTCTATGAAGCGAGGTCTACCTGGTAAGCAGAGTATAAAGGCCGGAGAACAGGACGTCGAGGTCAAGATTCGGTAGGCAGTGACTTCCTCTATAGCCGAGAGCCGCAGCAGCGACGGGGAAAGCTAGGGAGGAAGAAAAGGTATGAGCGATGGTGGAAGGCAACCAACAAACGACAGACCGAGATGAAGGAAGTTGAGCCCGGTGTCTGCGGTCCGAAGCCGCAGGGGATACGAAATCCTTATAAAGAGAGAGGAAGTATCGGGGAATGCGACCTGACGACACCCACATATCGTGTACATGCTACCGAACACGCCTAGATCGTGGACCTAGCAGCAAGGCCTAGCAGCACTTTGTCACCTTGCGCAAGTCGGCCTTGTCAGATGCAAGTCCAAGACTAGACCCAAAGTAGGCTTGGTTCGCCGTTTGGGACGGGGTCGCTTCATCACGTACGAGGCTTATGATTTGCGGCATGCCGACATGCCGTAGGTAGACAACCCGCATCTTGGACCTAGTCTTAGGCCTAGCTATGAATGTAGTTACGGCAATGGTGGACCGGCCCATCGGTTAACGAGGTGCGGTAGAGGTGTGGTGCATGTATGTAGAAAATTTTTTTTCTCTTTTTCCCTTTCTTTGACCATGACTATGGCTGCTGCATAGTACATAGTAATTCTCGTCTTGGCTACAAATTCCAGTATCATTCATGCTGCCCACCCCACCCTCAGCTGAGTTCGGATGTGAGTAGCAGTGGCATACATACATGTAGCTGCGAGCAGAAAGCTCGTTTGTAGTATACCGAACTGACCGAGTATTTGTTGCAGCGACCCCCCTTCTTCCTCCTCCCTGCCCCCTTCTCCCAAGTCTGTCTCTGATTTTCTGATTAGGAAGGCGAAGAAGAAAGAGCCGGCTTGCTGTCCGGTGTCGGACATAATGAAGAGGAATATGATCCCGTAACGAATATGAGAAATTAGTGAAATTTTCGAGCAGGCCAGAGGAAAATGGTGAAGGTCACACGGCCGGACCAACCTCCTGATCAATGCAGAGACAAGGGCGCGAAGGCGGGGATCTGCGCTGCACAGGAACGGGTATTGCTGTTGAGGCTTGAGCTGACCCTTGCTTCCTATTGAGTCGCCATCATTGGCTGCTTTCGCCTCTTGAGCCCTCTCGAGCCCCGCGTCGAACCCACCGAGTCTGGCTCTCCGCTGCCTCCCTTGCCCTCCCTTGCCGACCTGCTCATGCGGCTAAGAAACCCCCAAAAGCAATAGCAAAGGCGATAGGTTTAAGAGACGGAGACGACCCAAAGACTCATGTTCAACTCAGACCTTTCAGTCAGGCATCCCTAGACAAAGTTGAATTGCGTAGAGTGACGCTGAGAAGTGCCGTGCTGACTACTTTCATTCGAATTTGCATCAGCCAGAGCTCAGATTGAGTAACCAGACCAAAAATCGAATGCTTCCCACCCATTCCGTGGTTTACCTAAGGTATCTTACTTGCAGGCAATATGCTCTGTTTGAATAGAGCCATCTCTGTCCGGTGATGATATGTAGATGATAGATAGATGGCTATCGCTTAGATATGCCAGACAAGCAGAGATGGCAAGCGAGGCTTAGGTAAGGTGTCTTACAAATACGGCCCCGCCCATAGATAACGGATCGGTAGTGGCCGAAGGATTGCCGAACCCGATTGCGACTTATTACGTCGGAGGCAAGTGGCAAAGCCCAGGCAGCCGTTAAACAACAACAACCTCATCGTCGTTTCTCTCTAGCACTGGCATGCCATGAGTTCGAAACGGCTTCGCGACAATCGCGATGAAAAGATGGCAAATGAACACACTCCCTTAATCACCACCGTTACCGTCCGTGAGGCACGCCCAAGGTACCCTCATCATATCATTCGTCGGTTCTGCACGGTCGCTCTAGGCTCCTCTCTAATCGCTCTCTTCATCACCTTCCTCGTCAGCGTTGTCTTTGCACCACCACACAGCACCCCTCACAGCTGGCCTGGACATCACAAGAAGCATCTCACGTACGAACAGCTTCAAACCATCCTTCTAGAGACGCCGAGCCCGGCCAGGGCAGCCGAATGGCAGCAGTATTACACGGCCGGCCCCCACCTTGCCGGCAAGAACTTGTCTCAGGTAGGAATGAGATGTTTGTAGCTTCATGCCCGTATTAACCTGAGTGATAGGCCGAATGGACACGTGACCGTTGGGAAGAATGGGGGATCAAGTCGGATGTTGTGGCTTATGATACCTACATCAATTATCCGCTTGACCACCGGCTTGCTATGCTGGAGAAGTCCAAATCTGACTCCACGGATGAGGAGGCCTGGAAGGTGGCCTTTGAAGCAACTCTCGAGGAGGACGTGCTCGAGGAGGACCCTACCTCGGGGCTGGAAGATAGCGTTCCCACGTTCCACGGCTACTCCGCCAGCGGCAACGTTACCGGATCCTTCGTATACGTCAACTACGGCACTTACCTCGATTACGAGGATCTCCTCGACGCCAACGTCAGTCTCGAGGGAAAGATTGCTGTTGCCCGCTATGGCGGCATTTTCCGAGGGCTCAAGGTCAAGCGAGCTCAAGAGCTCGGCATGATCGGTTGCGTTCTTTTCACCGACCCAGGCGACGATGGCGAGATTACGGAGGCAAATGGTTACGATACGTATCCCAATGGACCGGCGCGGCATCCTAGCAGCGTGCAGCGAGGCAGTGTTCAGTTTCTCAGTGTTTCGCCAGGAGATCCAACTACCCCTGGCTGGTAAATTTTTTTCCTTTTCTTTTCCTGTTATTCCCATCCCCTTTCCACTCAATCAACTCAACTAATATTGGCACAGGCCTTCTAAGCCTGGTGCACCACGGGCGCCTGTCGATGGGGCAATTCCAAGTATCCCGTCTTTGCCCATCTCGTTCGCGGAGGCTTTGCCCATATTGAAGGCATTGAATGGTCATGGGCCTCAAGCTAAGGACTTTGGCGAGTACTGGACAAGGAATGCCGGACTTGGCTATAAAGGGGTCGACTACAATGTTGGCCCATCACCAGACAACCTCGTGCTTCATCTCCGGAACGAACAGGAGTACACTACCACTCCTCAGTGGGACGTCATTGGCATCATCAACGGTACCATCCCCGACGAAGTCATCGTAGTAGGCAACCATCGTGATGCCTGGATCGCCGGTGGCGCTGGAGACCCGAACAGCGGTTCGGCTGTGCTGAACGAAGTCATTCGCGGCTTCGGCCAAGCTCTGGAAATGGGCTGGAAGCCTCTACGAACCATTGTCTTCGCTAGCTGGGACGGCGAGGAATATGGTCTTGTCGGTTCTACGGAATGGGTAGAAGAGTATTTGCCTTGGCTCTCCGTAGCCAACGTCGCTTATGTCAATGTAAAATGACCCACACCTTACCTCCCCCCTCCTCAGAACCCAATTCTGATTTTTCATAGGTCGATGTCGGCGTACGCAGTCCGGTGTTCGAGGCATCCGCTGCCCCCCTCTTGCATAAGCTTATCTACGATGTGACGGCACTGGTGCAGTCGCCTAATCAGACTGTTGAGGGACAGACGGTACGAGACGTTTGGGATGGCTACATCAGCACAATGGGAAGCGGCAGCGACTTCACGGCTTTCCAGGACTACGCTGGCATCCCTAGTCTCTCCTTTGGTTTTGGTGGAGAAGCCAAGGATTCTCCTATTTATCATTATCACAGCAACTACGACAGTTACCACTGGATGGCCGAATTCGGCGACCCTGGCTTCGCATACCACAAGGCAATGGCGCAGGTTCTTGGTCTCTCCGTCGCGAAGCTGGCCGAAACACCCCTCGTTTCGCTGAACGCGACTGATTATGCCAGTGCGCTCAAGGATTATATTAAGAAGGTCGAAGCGAAGCTATCTGCCACTGATCTGGAGCTGGTTACTGAAAAAGACATCTTCGAGTTCAGGGCTCGTGCCGTGGGCACCGAGGTAACGGGCGACGCAGACATTCTCGAAGAGCCTCTAGCTCGCCTGTACCAGTCTGTCGGCGAGCTGAAGTCAGCTGCCATTAAGCTCGATGAGAAGGCTGAGAAGTTGGCCAAGAAGGCAAATGAGCACATACCCTGGTGGAAGTGGATCAGCAAGCTCAAGCTTCTTCACGAGATCCGTTTCACCAACACCAAGTACAAGAACATAGAGCGTGCTTTCTTGTACGAGCCTGGTCTGGATAGTCGACCCTGGTTCAAGCACGTGGTATTCGCGCCGGGACTTTGGACCGGCTACGCAGGCGGTACGTAGAGGGCATCTCTCAGAGGGACAGTATTCTTGCTAACATTACTCCTAGCTGTATTTCCTGGGCTTGTGGAAAGCATCGACAACAAAGACTTCAATAAGGCACTGGAATGGATTGCCATCATCGACGACTGCATCAAGACTGCGACGAAGACGATAGAATGATTGGTTATTCTGCATTCTGACGAAACAGGCGAACTCTGTTAACACCTCGAGCGATATCGGATAACTTTATACTGATCATGTCCTTACAAAATGGTAGCCAGTTCGATCGCATATGCATCGGTAATTGCCAGCATAAAATACTTTACAGCTCCTAACCTTAAGATTGACTTCGAATCACAAAACTATCTATTCCTGTCCTGCTTAATGTGCCGTCATGTAACGTGAAGGCTACCTAGGAGAAATCCTGGCCTGCTACCGTGTTAACTTACAAAGGTATCCAACTCCTTCCGGGATTCGGCTACGTAAGAAGAGCCATGATAGCGACCGCACCGTCGTCTCGATTACGTCGAGTACAGTGTCCTTGCTAATTTGGAGATGGAAAAGCAGCACAACGATGGTGCTGCCACAAGCACAGACGTAGTCCAGGTCGACAGCTCACTCCATACGTAAAATAGATGCAACTGTCTTCTTACTTCGTTCTATACCTGGAATCAGCAGACAGATGCCAAATATAGGAGATGGCCGCCAAGCTACCTGCCGATATGCCTCGAGAAGTTAAGTACTAAAGGACTAGAAATCCCGCGAGAGTAGAACAGCATCTGCATACCTATCTCAAATCGCAAGATTATGATCGTTTAACCCTGGAACAAATCCTTCAAGTCGGGGGAGCTTTCTGAGTGGTCGACGAGGACGAATCGGAACGTGGCTATGCCCGGTATTGTTGACTGGGGGCCTGGTGCCAAAGCGGATCTTCATTCGACGACCTCTACGACCCCTACCTGGTACTCATTAAACTGTTTGGCTGACCTGACTTACTCGAGAACAGTTTAAGAGTATGGAACAGCTACACGATGCTGTCTATCTCACCATGTTTCGCAGTTCTATGAGCAAGATTTGACTAGCTCCAGACAGATGAACAGGCATATACTGAACGTCATAATGTGGCTTCCACTCGGGGTCGGAGCTGTTCTAGTTGCTTCAACAATCGCTGGACCAGCGTCGCCACGCGCCTTGAATAAGCGATACGTAGAGGAACAGGACAGCATCAACTACAATGTGTTTGAGCATGCCGCCACAAGCTCTAAAATGACCTTCGTCAAGAACTCTGGTATATGCGAAACAACGCCCGGCGTTAACCAGTATTCGGGCTACATCTCGGTGGGCGAGGGTATGAACATGTGGTTCTGGTACGTTGACACGGCAAAAATGAAAGAAATATCCAAGGCCAGTGGGCTAATATTCCGTCGGCAAGGTTCTTTGAAGCTCGGAAGAATCCCCAAGAGGCGCCTCTCGTGGCGTATTTCGAGGGCGGGCCCGGTGATGCTAGCGAGTATGCGCTCTTCACACAGCATGGGCCTTGTCATTTTGTCAACAACGAGACGACGCCGTCTTTAAACCCATACAGCTTCAACGAGTACGCCAACATGCTCTACGTTGATCAGCCCATAGGCGCCGGCTTCTCGTACGGCAACGCCACGGTCAGCAGCACCATAGCCGCTGCCCCTTACGTATGGAGCCTACTTCAGGCCTTCTATGACGGCTTCCCCGAGTATGAGAACCGTGACTTTGGTCTATGGACAGAGTCGTACGGTGGTCATTACGGCCCCGAGTTCGTGAAATACATCTTGGATCAAAATAACGCAATCGCTGCAGGGGACCTCGAGGGCAAAGAGATCCGTGTAGTCTCGCTGGGCATAAACAATGGCTGGTTCGATGCCGCCATTCAGGAGAAGGCAAACATTGATTATGCATATGACAATCCATACAGGCAGATCATCAACGAGTCTTTCCACACCGAGCTCCTAGGCCGCTACGACACAAACTGTACACCTGCCCTAGGCCTATGCGCAGCTACTGACACGGTCGAGGACTGCTTTGCTGCGTATAACTCGTACATGCAAAATATCGAATACCCCATCCTGGCGGCCATGAGTGAGACAACGACTGACGTCTACCCCGGAGACATACGCGAGTCGACAACGAGACCTCCATCTACGTACGTTGCCTATCTGCAGAGAGCGGATGTCCAGAAAGCTCTCGGGGCGAAGGTGAATTACACGGATTCGATGGGAGCCGGGGGTTTCATCCGGGGAGGCGACGGTACGACAGCCCGTGCTCGAATCCGGGACAAGACGCTAATGATAGGGCAGATGCACGCTCGTTTATGGACGAATTGTCTGCAGTCGTCCAAGCGGGTATACCAGTTATCTCGGTACGTACAAGGACATGTCGCACCCCCATTTCCAACGTTTGCTTCTCAAACCCGGTTGGTTCATCATAACTCACTGTTTGGTAGTACACGGGTGACGCAGACTACGTGTGCAACTGGTTGGGAACCCTAAGAACAGCGGACGAGGTCGAGTGGCCAGGGCAGAAGGCTTTCGAGAGTCGCACGCTAGGGCCATATACCCTCAACGGGGTGCAGAAGGGGACCTTCAAGTCTGCGGATAACTTGGTCTTCATGCGAATATTCGAGGCAGGTCACAATGTGCCTTTCTACCGTGAGTTTTTTCGGCTCTGCCACAGATACATTTCTTGTTGATGCTGACTAGGAGTGCACAGAGCCGGAAGTCTCGTTACAGATCTTCGAGCAGAGTATGAAGACGGGCGGTGTAAGTCCTACATGAGACTATTAGATGCAGCAAGATGTATGCACTGCGGCCGGCAGCCTGCGTCAAAGTCTCCGATGACCATGATCTCCTCTACGCGATTGGTTATAATACTATGTAATCCCATATAGCTTTGCCCCATTAGACAAGCTGCATATAAGGAGGCTCTGTGCATCGTATCTATGTTCATATCCTGTGTTCATATCACTGCGCCCTTTCCATAGCTGATTACCCCGCTAGCTGCCTAAATTGATGATTGTACCATGATTGGCCTCTGTGGGATCGACCCAGCCCTACTAGCTCTATAGAGTGAATCATGATCTGACCGGTTTGCAACCATTGGCTCAGACCTGCGTGCCTTCTAGGCAGCATGGTCAGACACCGTAACCGTATCCTACATAGCAAGGGAGGTATATATAAAGGCGGAGGTGACGAGGCTCCCCCCTCGGTTTAGACTACCTCGTAACTTCAACTGTCTACTTCGCTTTCTTCAAATCCCCTTGTGATATAAGAACCACTCACCGAGAAGATGGATGACACCAGTTCTGTTGCCAGCTTTGAGAAAATCGGCCCCTCTCGTAGAGGCCCTAACCAAGGCTTCGGTCATCCTGAGGATGTCAAGCATGTAGAGAAGCTCAAGGCTCTCGTCGCGAGATCAGCCGCCAATGGCGGCGCAGCCAAGGAACTTGCTGAAGACGATGTCACAGACGTCTGCTACGTACTTCAGTATAGGGGATGGGATGGCAGGCTCACTGATGGTAGGCTTCACTCCCGCCTACACTAACGACAACGTATGCTAACGAATGCCAGTGAGCCGAAGCAGGGAACCCATCAATATTCGGTCTCATGACACGGTTGATGAAGGGTTTACCTCAACGAAGAAGCATATCCTCGAGATCGTTACCAAAGTCTCAACACAGCTCGTCAAGAAGAACCGCCGGCCGAGACGTCCTCGCTATACACGTGAATGGTCTCCAGACTACGATAGCCCGTACGACCGCGAGACGAGCGACGACGAAGATTCGGAGATGAAGATTACCCAAGTAGAGAAGACATCTATGGTAATTCGTTCAATTCACCTGGTCAATGCCCTCAAGGCCGTGGTGGGATACTATCCCGGTGCCTCGTTCGTCGATGATGTTGTCAGCATCAACGCGCCGTATGTCGTCCTTTACCACCACAGAGAGGAGCTTGCGCATTATAAGGACAGCCAGCCGGCCGCACACGACGCAGAGTATGCCATGACAACTGCTAGACACATCGATGTGGTGCTTGATTTTCTCGACAAGACCCTGGGCGACCAAATTCGCAAGGAGGAATTGCGGCACAAGAACCCGATCCCGACGGCCACGTTTGACAAGCTGTGGCTAATCATGAAGCCTGGCGAGGTCGTTTACGCAAAGCACGACTACGGGTGGACCCCTTTCATTATCTCCAGGGTCCGGCACGACTCTCCCGGGAAAGATGATCGCCCGGGCTCGTATATTGTTGATTGCTGGAATATCACATACTCCGCCGAGAGGTTCAGCCGCACAATGCAGACGTTCGATGTTGAGTCCTTCACTGGCGAGGAAGCCATCACAAACCTCTCTGTCATCCCGGCCCGCTTCTTCAGAGGTGAAAAGGGCGACATGGATCCCGAAGAGGCCAGGAAGAAGCAAATCGAACTCGGCAGGGCGGCCTGGGCCCTTGCAAAGGGGCCGAGATTCATGTCCTATGAAGGAACCCTTGTCAGCAAAGACGAAACGCACGATTGGGAAGAATCTGCGTCCGCCACCGGCTATATAAGCGGTCGCGTCGTCGTTGACTGCCCGGGATTAAAATACTCGTTCGACTATCCGGGGGAGCCCCCTCGCCCTCGAAGACACAGCATGAGGCCACCTCACCGCCCGGCGCCGCCCAAAGATTCGCTTCCCTACCTGTCCCCGAGCTGCGGCTGCAGCGCTTGCGACAAGGAAAACTCAAAGGGCGCCTTAAGTCCCTTCGCCTCATTCGAAGACCTGGATCCGGCACGCGACTCTGACCCAGAGCCTGAGCTCTACTTTATCGCCTTAAGCAAGACGGTCCCCGGGTTCATCCTCGGAGAGCGGCGCTGGGGCTACTTCGCTGTCGAGAACCTCAGCGAGGTCAAATTCGACAAGGAGGCGTTCAAGTACCTCGTCCTAGACGACGACGTGAAGCAGACGGTCCGGGCCCTGGTGGGCAAGTTCGCCAGCGCGGGCGGCCAGATCAGCCCGTGGCCGAACGACTTCATCAAGAACAAGGGGCAGGGCCGCATCTTCCTGCTGCACGGGAGCCCCGGGGTGGGCAAGACGTGCACGGCCGAGTGCGTGGCGGAGCTGACGCACCGGCCGCTCATCTCGCTGACGAGCGGGGACCTCAGCACCAGCGCGTACAGTGCGGAGAAGAGCCTCGAGTACTTCCTGCAGCTGGGGGAGCGGTTCGGGGCCATGGTGCTGCTGGACGAGGCGGACGTGTACCTGGAGGCGCGGCGTTCCCAGGACATCGAGCGCAACGGGCTGGTGTCGGTCTTCCTGCGGGCGCTCGAGTACTACCGGGGCCTGCTGTTCCTGACGACGAACCGGGTGCAGACGTTCGACGCGGCCTTCACGTCGCGCGTGCACGTGGCGCTGCACTACCGCGCGCTCACGGACCGCGACCGCGAGCGCATCTGGCTCAACAGCTTCGAGCGGCTCGAGCGCGACAGCGGCGGCCGCGTGCGCGCCGGCCTCTCGACGCGCGAGTACGCGTACGCCAGCCAGGACGTGCGCTCGCTGCGCTGGAACGGCCGCGAGATCCGCAACGCGCTGCAGACGGCCGTCGCCCTCGCCGAGACCGAGGCCCTCGACGACGGCGCCGCCGCCGCCGTCGTCGTCTCCGACAGGCACCTCCGCGCCGTCGTCAAGATGAGCCGCGGCTTCAAGACGTTCTTGGAGAAGCACCGGGGCGACAGGGACGATGACGTCGAAGAAGAGTCGGACGAGGCGTAAAGATGTGGGACTAGGCGAGGGGCAGAGTATTCGACTAAAAGCGAAAACAACCTTGAAGTTTTTTTAAAAAAAAAAAAAAAAAACCCTGTTACGAGCCTTGTTAGTACAGGGGTCGATGGGGGGTCTCGGTTTGAAGGTAACAGTAGCGTCAGGTTCAAGAGGTCTGGTTCGTAAGGATTACTCCCTTATATTCAAGGTATGATTATAAGCTTAAGTTGGTAGCTAAGGAATCAATATCACAAAGGAAATGGCCCTTCTTATATATCCCATAGCTTTTGCAAGGCGCCCTGGCGCCGGGAGGCCCCAGGGTAGCGGCGCCCCTGGCTCCGGGGGTAGCGAAGGTAGCGGCGCCCTGCGCTCTGAGGGTAGCGAGGGTAGCGAGGGTAGCGAGGGGTGTCACGTGACCTTTGATTTACCTAATCGGCTGGATAAACCTTTTATCCAACTAGTCCTTTTGGCTGTGCTGGCCACATCCTATGTTATGTTCCTTTTCTAGCTTATAAGCCATCAAATCGTAACAAATTATTAAAAATAATTATTATTTTATTATAAAATTTAATAAATTTTTTAATATATTTATAAATATCATTAATAATATATATAATAATATATTTATTAATTATTTAATTTAATTTAATTTAATTTAATTATTTTTTTAATAAAATTAATTATAATAAAATAATTAAATTTAAATTTTTTATTAAATTAATAACTTTTTAATAAAATGAAATTTAAATTATCATAATATATATACGTTAAAATATTTTAATTAAAAAACTAGTATTAAATATATTTAAATTAAAAAAAAATTAAATAATATTTTTAATGGGCTTTGCTAGGTGTGCAGTGCCCCCTGTACTAGGTATGCAGTACCCCGCCATTTCGGGCCGTCGTGGTCACACGCTAGCAGAAACAGTTGGAGGCGCCATACAAATCTGTTAGTCTGCCACCTGTCAGGTCCAGGGCAGGTGTGTCCTGCCGCGGCCATATTTCTCGAGCATTATCAAGCACATTTCAATCATTTAAAGGCTGCAGAAGATGATTAAGGCATTGCCAAATATCTTGAAAAATGACGAAAATTCTAATACTAATGGGAGCATGCCAAGGGCATTCAATTCAATTGAATTCAATTGAATGTAATTCAACCCATGGACGCCGGTCGCAAATACGAGCGCGAAAAGAGGCGCGGGCAGCCCCGCGCTGTCGCCGATGCCAGGCTATACCAGGCTTTATACCACCACAACTCTATCAAGACCGGTCAGTATATGATGCACTCAATTTTATCCTTTTTGCGTCATTGAGAGCAACTGAATGATATAAATCATCAACTCAGAAAGGACGGATTTGCGAAATTATTGAAGCATTCGTCTAACAGGCGCCGGACTTGCGCGATTTGCGGGGTACTGCACCCCTAGCACACCAGGCACTGCACACCTAGCAAAGCCCTTTTTAATATAATAATTAATTTAATAAAAATTTAATTTAATATTTATTTATTTTTATTTATATTAAAATAATTATTAATTAATTAAATTATTTTAATAATAATTAAATTTAATAAGTTTTTTAATTTAATTTAATAATTATTAAAATAATTAATAAAAATATTATTAGATTTATATAATAATATTATATAAAATAAAATTTAAATATAAGGTTGGTTTGGCGATAATAATATTATAGTAATAAAGGGAAATAAATTCTTATAAAAACTCGATAATCTGTAATATTATATAGTATCCGTAAATTGATTAGTATTTGGCACATATATCTAACTCCAGGATGCCTGGTCGTGGTGTTCGCCAAGCTCATCTGCCAATGCAGAACTCGGCGGGTCATCTTGCTTCACGACTCCAGGGTGCCCGGTCACCGACGTCGCCAAGCCAATAGAAGCTCCCGACCCGCTAACAGCTAAGCAAGGAATACGTTGTATGTTAGATGTTCTATCACGACCTCATTAAGATTGCAATGCAGGAAACGGTATAGCTGAAGAGAAAGACTGCTTCTCTTATGACAGTATTAAATAATTAGTATGGACGCGTATGGTAAGAAACGATATTGGTATTTCCCCCTACCAGCTGGTTTTTTTTTTTTTTTTTTCCTTTGTTCGAGTGTCATCGATTATCTGTATCACGAATTACAAATACAGGTGTGGTATCAACAGACTTCCTTATCCCCTCGGAGCTAGTCTGACACCTGAGTGAATCCTTCGCCTTACAAAGCAACGAAAGATCTGATGTGAGCCGCGCACGCTCGCCTGCCAACCGGAAAAGACTTAGACCGTCTGACGCTCGGTCTTGCCACGGGCCTGGCGTCCCTTCTCAGACCATGGGAAGTGGAAGACGGGGACGAGGAAGAACGAGTTGCTGTGCCCAAGTTAGACATGATGCTGTGACATGTGTGCGAGTAGTGTGCTACGAACCTAGAGTCGGCGATACCAGCAAACGCGTTGTACCACGCGAGGAAGGCGGCGATGATGCCGAAGCCACCGCCGGCTTGCTGGAGTCTCAGGGCGGCGTTGGGCGCGCCGTTGGAGAGAGCGTAATAGTTGCAGGCCAGCATGAGGAACGCGAGATCCAGAGTGAAGAACAGCATGCAGAACATGACAGTCGATCGCAGCGTGCAGAGCAGCAGGATGAAAGTAAAGATAAACCAGCCCGTCAGGAAGAAGCCCAGCACCGAGTCCGTGTCGGCCTGGGATGTGTAGTCGCCCAGGACGTTGAGGCCCGGCGTTAGGATGATGGCGTACGAGATCCAGAAGCCGCCGTACGAGGACAGCGCTGTGGCACCGAACGTGTTGCCGACGGCCATTTCCCTTGATATCAAGTCAGCATTTCTTCCTTTTTTTTTTTTCTTCGGTTAAGTCGAAACCACTTACCACATGCCAGCCAAGAGCTGCACGAGGCCGCCGTACCCGTAAGCCAGCGACAAGGCGATGTTGGGGACCGTGATGCCACGGGTACCGCAGTTAACGAGAGACAGGACGAATGTGGTCAGGGCGAAAGCAGAGAGGCCGAGCGGCGCCGGGTTGGCGAACTTGCGGTGCGCGGTGGGCTTGTACAGACCGGGCTGGAACTCACCACCGAAGGCGGGCAGCCTCGGGTCTGTGCCGGTGTGGGCGTGGAACAGGGGGTTGCCGCCGTAGTCGTATCGCTGCGCGGGATTGACGCCGTTGAGGCTGGCGCCGGTGGTGTGGGCGGAATCGCCGCCGACACCAACACCGTCGGCCTCCTTCTCGGCCGTGGGAGCCTGGTGCAAGTCGTGGGTAGCCATCGCGAAATAGGTCACCGTCGTCTGAAGCGTGTCTCACGTTTGCGGCAGGCAAGGCGGGAGATGTTGTAAGCTTGCTGTGATGGAGCCGACTTGTAGGACTGCCAATGGCACCTGGGGAAAGGAAAAAGAAAAGGGTTCCGACCAGGAATCTGGGGTGATGAGGGGGGGAAGCACCCGGTGCTTTATATCAAAGCAATGGGGAATATTCCTTATTTCTGGGGGAAGTCAGGGGGAGGGGGGAGGGGGGGAAACGGCGCTCACGGAGCAATGATAGAAAAGAGGACTAGACCGGGTACCGCTGCAAAGTCAGCAGTGGGGAAGAAGAGGGATCAGAGGTACGTACATATATGTATATACAAGCTGAGCCCGCAAGACGGACATCACCAAGGCTTGTACACACATGGCATCTTACATGGCAGCTCGCTTGGCCTTCGCTTGGGCTTCTTTGACCAGTTCAAAGGATTAGCGGTCGGTCTCTGGGGTAAGCTACTAGACTAGGCAAGCTGCTAGGCATGGCTAGCGACCCTGGCTACCCCGGTAAATTGCATCACCTCCTCCGATCGTACTTTTACTATCCAGCTAACTTGATCCAATAGGCTGGGCTGGGCTGTGTTGGCTGGTCGGCTGGTAGTATCGGCAGCCTGTTTAGGCCAGGTGCTAATGCTGCTGCTGATGCTGATGCTGATACTAGCGAAGAAGAATGAAAGAAGAGTATTACAGCGTGTGACCGTTCCGTGTCTGCGTGCCTAGGGAGGTATCCTCGAGTCAAAGCCCGCCATCTTGGTCCCCGGCCTGGCCCAACATCGACTACCAAGCACGAGAAACTAGGGGGAAAGGAGAGAGGTATGATACTCACCAAGTCCACTACCTACATAACGCACTTAATCTGAGTGGTAAATACCTCTTAGCATGTGTGAACGTAGATACATACCTAATGTGAGTAGTAATTATCGGAGTGAGGATAAGAAGAAAAGCACAGAAAGAAGCCAAGCCATCTTTCCTCACGTTAGTTCCTTATGGCTACAAGGTAGATCCGTTTCACCGGTCAGACCGGGACTCCCCCTCCCCCGATCTTATTTTTTTTTTTTCGACGCTACACAACTCTTGAATCAGAGTGTCCGGCCTATTCGACGCCAAGGAGGAGCATGCGGTTCTGGAAAGAAAAAAATCATCGTTTGAAGTGCGGACGCTAGACGGCCGGCGCTACACTATAATGGGCATGGGAGGTGAAAATAGACATGTCTAGACGAGGAACTGGCGAGGTGGATATACTTTGTACGTATGTAGCCGGAGGCTGTGAAACTTTTGGGGTTCAGGGCTGGCCTGAGATTTGCTGACCAGTCCCGGGCGAATGGTTGTAAAGCCCCTAGCAGAGCGTAGTTAGCTCATCTCGGACAACCTGACTCCCTGCTAGGATCAACGGCGCTCGTGTCCTCGACGCGCCGGAGAAAAGGGGATCCCTTTACGGTTCTACACACACAGACAGTCACCGTCATACCATCCACCTGGGTACATATCGGAATGGACATACCTAATACCTAATATACGTAGTAGTCTATAGTGGCACATGGCTAGTATAGGCTGCGTAGCTCTGATCTGAAAACTATGAGGTAATCTGTTGGGGTACGAGATGCTCCGTCTGTTTTTGTCATGTATTATTATTATCCTCTTTTTTTTTTTCAATAATTGGCAGGTCGATGGAGTTGTGCAGTTTGTATTACCTACCCGATCCTACGATTCGAGCAAAAGGGGGGTGGGGGAAATGAAATTTACCCAATGTTGTCTCCAACCTGCGCATGCATAAGAGCACTATATCATGCATAATGCCCGTACCACCTCGACTACTACGTACATCTCTACCTGTACTACTACGTATGTACGCACGTACATTGGGTCTCTTGGGTCCTCTGGATCCCCAAGGAGCCGCACGCTTTCCGCATCCAGTCCTGCTTGCAAAGGACTCAGAGTTATACAAGACGAGCCTGCATATGACTGACTGACACAAGACCACAACGGAAGGGTGAGCGGAAGCGAGTAACAAAGAGCGACATCATGTACATGCATGTAGGGAGTCGAGTAGCACGAGCAGCAGCTGTAAGACCTCTATTAGGCACCATGCAATATTGGCTGTGATTGTGATACAGACATCTACTGGTCTGCGAGATGAGAGATGGCCGTCATCTTTGTTGTCACAACTCTGTTGGTGCTATTATCTGGCACCCACACGCTCGATATAGCCTGCCATTGGCTGCTCCCGTTCGTCCGTCAGCGCTACTGTCAACGCCTACCCGATTATCCGTGTCCGAGTTCACCATACGTAAACTGTTATCAGGAGCTGTTGCTTTCGTCAATCAACCCCTAATAGTATTGGCAGACTATTATATTGCTGCTGGGTAGATCAATGTCCGAGCATCGATCAAATCCTACTGCCCTTGGACAACTTACTCGTCGACTTGGGGCGGTTCGGCCTCGGCGAGCTGGGTGAGATGCCAACGCGTGTCACGATGGAGAGAGCAGCAGACTAGCGATCGTGAAGGTACCTAGTAGGTACTGATGGCATGCCAAAGTATCTGTATGTGAGATCTCAGCATCATCATCCTTCACCGTCCACCCGCATCTTCCCCCACGAGCGAGCGGGGAAGACTCAGACCCTTAACCCTTCCCCTCACGCTGATCTCCAAGATTCTTCCCAGCACTTTCTCCAAAAGGGGAATCCTATGCTCGTTAGTTAGCTCTGCGCCGTCCTGATGCGGGTTTTGTCACTGTCATTGGAGGCGGGAGTCACGCGATTCCAAGACTCGATGAATCAGGCTATTCCTTTAGAGCGAGGAACACACCATCACGTTCCAGTAGGATGTTAGCACCGTCTTGACTTTCTTAGCAGTGCCCCCAAATCCCGAGTCTATGGACGCCATGTCTCTATAGTACTGAGCATATACATGTCCATCTAAGCATATACGCGTACATGTATGTACCTAGCTGATCTAGCCTTCTGCTCGTAAAGATATGCACTCGCAGTATAGCTAGAGTACTTACGTACATGTACACACGCACGTACAGTATGTGTACACGCATTAGAAAGTTACGGCTTCGCGATACCCCAGATTACCTATATCCCTTCCCATGCCCATCCTTCCGCCCTAGCAGCGTGGCAGACTAGCTCAAGGCAGAAATGGGTTACTATTCCTCGCCAAGGGAACAGTATTCGTTAATTTGACCAACCCAACCACTTACCCCGAACTATCACTAACCCATGGCAACCCTTTTTGCAGGACCTCGTGTGGGCGACGTGTCAATATCAGATCTACGATCACGCCTCGCCGGCCTATGGTACCCGTACTCTAAAGGTCTCGGCCCTGGCTCTACGACTGTGACTACACGTAGGTACCTGCGCATTAGACGCCATTCGCCAGACATTTAGAGGCTCTGCTTTAAGTAGCTAACATGGTGGCTTGCATGACTTGTTTCTCTACCCCAGGTAGGTACATTATACATCTAAGAGGCGCGCCTCACATGATACATACAGTATGTCGACCTTTTGCGGGATCCTCGTGGCCGCATTCTTCCTTCCGGGGGAGCATCCGAGATGAGACAAAGCGCCTCCTCGCCATAGACGGTCATGTTACCGCCGGGACATTTGCCTGGCGTGACGGCCTAAGAAGATCAAAGATTACCTACATACCTACCTCATATGAGACATGTAGGGTTGGTCTTAGGGGTCTTAGGGTCTTCTCTGCATGCAGGTACGGACTATAGTAGCTGTTTCACAGCATCAAAGCTAGGGAGAGCTGAGGAGAGAAATATCACACCGCGGTATCAGGTTGGCAGGTAGTATCAGCACGCAGCGCAGACGAGGACCTACTCCATGAGATAACTAGAACTGGCTATGGTCCTTGGTACTAATAGACAAGGTAGACGAGCAAGACGAGGATGCGTGGCTTGAACCAGCCGGCTGCAGCTCGCTCCCATACATGTATCTCGCTAGAATTTAGCCATTGTCCAACCTATTTACCCGGTAAGCCCACAACGTCCTTTTATGAACGCAATTTCTATAGCTAAGATTAGGTACTAGGTGTATATATGAGCCGCATGCGTACTGTATGGAACAGAAGAATGTCAAGGGAAAACCAATTAGATCACAGCCCCGGTGTCTTGACTACCGCGTAGTCCAGCGATGTCCAGCTGAACAGGAGAGGTAGGTATCTGGTGATGCCATACTATGAGTGGCTATTCTCTACTTACGCTAGCAGAGACCCTTTGGCCCGTGCCTTTAGAAGATCGTATTTGTGATTCTACTCTGATAGATCATGGCCCCCATAGAAAAGGGGCTATGGCTGATTCTGACAAGTACGATGATCCTTTCAAGAGAATAGGCAGCAGCTATTGAGTTACAGGTAGACCACTTAATCTACCTTAGGTGAAGCTAAGAGAAAGACAAGCTCATCGACTGGGGCGCTACGGACAGACGATAGAATAGCCTCCCGTTTCTTCTGGGGTGGCGAGGTCATGCCGCTGAGTAGGCGACACGTTAGCGGCGATGCTTCCTCGAGCGCTTCGCTTCTATTGGGTTACTTGGTTTATTTAACGGATTGCGCTAATGCATAGAGGCTTGTTTTGACTAAACACATAGGCCAGGCCGAAAGGGCTCAGCCGTTTCAGCTATCACTGCAGAATACCTTCATTCAGGTTGGCTCATGACTATACAATAAAACAGACGATGAGTCGAAATACGGGCTCTCCACCAATCTGTCACAGTAGTCTTCCATCTGCGCCTCGCCATGGGGTGACTGCAGTCCGGTATCACATACACAAGTAAAGACCATGGTCATCTCAGTCCATGAAAGCGTCGTCCGCTTCTCCCCGGCCAGTCCCAGAATCCAGTTCAGGCATCCAGCCCTTCGGTCGTTCGCTACCTCGGACGGTCATGCCGTAACCGAGCCTCTCTACTTTGAGCACCTGCTCGTCCATTATACTCCCCTTCTTGAAGTATGTGCCCGGCTTCCCTCCGAGGGGCGGGCAGATGTGCAACATGGAACTCACGTCCTGCATGTCCTTGAGAATCGTGCGATCGTCGCCGGTGCCCTTGGTACCAAGGCCAGGCATATTTCCCGTGAGGGCGGTAACGGCGGTTGCGAAGCGCATCATCTCGCCGGTGAGGTCGAAGATGCCAAATACGTAGTCCGGGGACGTCAGTTCTATGTTAGCCGGGAGCATCTCCTGCGCCTGAGACGGCGTGAGGAGCTTCTGGTGTTGGAGGTAGTAAGAGAAGGAGATAGCCTCGACGAATTCCTCGAGACAGATGAGGGGGTAGCGATAACGGTTCATTCCGGCTACGTCTGCCTCGATGGTGGCCAGATGCTCTGCGATCTCCTTCATTCGGTCCTCAACGTCTGCTTTGAGACGATCGTGCAGGGGCTTGTTCAGCTGCCGAACACTACAAGGTGAATGTCAATCAGGGGCACGCAACCCGACGAGACGGAATATCCTACCGCTGTAGCGAGAAAATGCTATGATGACAGTCAGCCTTGCCGTAGAGATATAACCTAGATATCCGGCCTAGCCGTCTGGGCTACGCTTACATCTTCTTGCTAAGGGCGGTAACGTCTCGCGAAACCTTACCAATCTTCATCCGGCGATCATGATGCTCATCCAGTTCGGTGCGGAAGGACTCGAACATGGGAGTGTAGGCGTTGCGCGGCATATCCCGAACGGGCTTGTTGTCCGCCATCTTCTCCTTTCCTTGGTAGTCTCGCTTGACGCCCATAGCTCGACTCTTGTTCTGGTCCTGAGGCACAACAATCTCAGACATGTCGGGGCATATGACGTTTTTCAATGTCGTAGACGGGCTGGGGACGTGACTGGTCCCGTTAGATGCATACCTACTTAAGGTTAGGCACATGTCTGTAGTGCCACGGCTGGCTGGTCGCGCAGGCAACTGGCAGCTGGCACGGGGAGCCTGGCGAGCTGGCAGATGACTCTACAATGTACAAGGCAGACGTCAGACGTGGGGCGATAGGCCGACGCGCTAACGCGTTTTGTTGCCCAACCCTTTTAACGAATCCCATCTCCTTTACAACTCACACCTGCGTACATGTACCTGGGCATCTAGGCACGCAACGTCCCCTTCAGGCTCGTCTACGTGTATATCTCAGGACCGAAGGGTGCTCGGTACTATGAGACTCACAGCTCTCGAGTCGGTAACAGAGTTGTGTTCCTTCTCGACTGCTTCGTCGTCGAACTGGCCTTAGGCGTGCAATAGCTGGCTTCAAGCGGCCCCTCACCCAGCTTCCAAGGCCGTGTGAATCTCAACTGGATATAGGGAAGCCGGCTGCGGCGTTAGCATTTCATATCGCATCTCGGAATATGGCCGATATGATCAAGGCCGTTGTCTCGCGGCCCGTCCCGCTATTCGCGGCGGCTACCGTCCTGCGCGCCGCCATGCTCGTGTACGGCCTGTGGCAGGACGCCAACTCGCCTCTCAAGTACACCGACATCGACTATCTGGTCTTTACGGATGCTGCGCGCTTCGCCTCGGCATCCCCGTCAGGTTCGCCGTACACCCGCGAGACCTACCGGTACACGCCGCTGCTGGCCTGGCTGTTGTACCCCACCACCTGGCAGCCTGGCAGCCTGTTCTGGTTCTCGTCCGGCAAGGTCCTGTTTGCCGCCGCCGACCTGCTGGCGGGCTATCTGATCATCCAGGTGCTGCGGGGGCCGCACGTGCGCATGTTGTCCGTCGAGCGCGCATGCCGGTACGCGAGCATCTGGCTGCTGAACCCCATCGTCGCCACCATCAGCACGAGGGGCAGTTCCGAGGGGCTCCTGGGCGTCATGGTCATGGCCCTGGTGTGGGCTGTCCTCGAGAGGAGAGTCGCGCTTGCGGGCATGCTGCTCGGCCTCAGCGTCCACTTCAAGATCTATCCCTTCATCTACGCGCCCGCGATCATCTGGTGGATGGATGCGGACCAGATGGTGAGGAGGACGCAAGCGAGGATGCGGAAAGCCAGGGAGACCCCAAGCCGGGAGCAACCCGAGGGTCTGTTAGACGTTATCGTCGCATTCGCCACGCCGGACCGTATCATGCTTACAGCAGTAAGCTTGGCAACCTTCCTAGGCTTGAATCTCTTCATGTACGCTCGCTACGGCATGCCGTTCGTTACACACACGTTCCTCCACCACGTTACCCGAATCGACCATCGTCACAACTTCAGCCCTTACAACATCTTGCTGTATCTCAACTCGGCCAACCCGAACTCGACCTCGCTCAAGGTCGAGTCAGTGGCGTTTGTGCCGCAGCTGCTACTGTCGACCGTGCTCATCCCGTTAGTCGGGGCTAAGAGAGACCTGCCGACTACGATGCTAGCACAGACATTCGCTTTCGTAACATTTAACAAGGTCTGCACAAGCCAGGTATGACATATTTCTATCCCGTCTTCCCCTCGTTCCCAGCCCTCGGGACTAAGCCACGCTGTTCGATCTTCTACCAAGCACGACTCTACTGGCATCGGTGGTTTTTACCTACAGATTTCAAAACTGAGAAATAAGAGCCGCTCTCCATTCTAACGCTGTACGTCTAGTACTTCCTCTGGTACATGGTCTTTTTGCCATTGTATCTGCCCAACTCGTCGCTTCTCCGCCACCCGCGCCTCGGCATATCCGCCCTTGTGCTCTGGGTGGCGACACAGGGCTTGTGGCTGCAGCAAGCCTACAGCTTGGAGTTCCTCGGCCAAAGCACCTTCTTCCCGGGTCTGTGGACGGCCTCACTGACCTTCTTCCTGGTGAACTGCTGGATCCTGGGCATTTTTGTCGGTGACTTGGAGAAGAGGTAGGGGTCATATTAGTGTGGATGGATAAGCGTTTGTAATACATCGAAGACGTCTTCTTCTTTTCTTTTGTAACCCGCATGTGCCGGCACGAGACGGTGTTTACTATGTTTGGGTAGTATGTCCTCGTGCAAGGGATAAATGGATCTCGATCAGGTGTGAGGGATCTACATCATCGTGTAGATAGAGAACGAGGGCTAGTCAGATAGCTAATAGCTCACTTGATATGTATTATAGATTTAGGTATATTCAATGTCTAATAACACAACCCAAGGATACCTACGCACGAAGCTATACACTTTGAATTGCGCTTACCTCTTCGCTTCTTAGGTAGACTTGACAAAAGATCCAAGTACTAGTAAAGTTCGTCTCCAAGTTTGGTCATGACCGTCGTGTGCAGCAACGAGTCCCAGCTAGAGCTCATGGTATGTTTATTACTTACTGTCAAAGAGCACTTAGCTGATGCATCCGTCCTCTGGTTCCCTTGCTCTTGTCAAATCACATCATCCACATCACATCGTCTTCTCCTTTTTTTATTGAATAT
This sequence comes from Hypoxylon sp. FL1284, assembly GCA_022432365.1. Taxonomy (NCBI): domain Eukaryota; kingdom Fungi; phylum Ascomycota; class Sordariomycetes; order Xylariales; family Hypoxylaceae; genus Hypoxylon; species Hypoxylon sp. FL1284. Next base: position 81,465 of record JAJJXE010000003.1, on the reverse strand, counting down.
TACATTCTTTCGACAGTGACTTTTATGCTACAGCGCAAGTTGTGTACTCTGACAACCGCCGCCCGAACGCTGCAACCCTCTAAACGCCGATGAAAACCATGTCAGTGGGTATTATCCGTCTCCCGGAAGTCAATCCTGTCCCTCTTCCCCTGATGATCAACTTGCAAGTAGAAAACCTCGGCCTTCGCTCGCCCTTTTCCCTTGCCCACGAAAGGCGTATACTGTAAGCTACTCCGCTGCTTCGAATCCCCTAGTATCCTGCCGTGACACGTCTTTCTATGTGTCAACAACTACCATCCATGCCGTGTTTTAGAGGATATGTTACTTTAAGCCCTGCCTGTTGCTAGGCCGTGGCGACGTGCACATCTTCGACGGTGGCGCAACCACGCGTCCACGACGCGACGGCATGACGGCGCAATATTCACAGAATTGTGATTCCTCCCGATAGCATGGCGTAGTTGGCCAATTTCAGGGAGAGTACTCGTGATTTTGGAAAGTCGGGGCTAATAACCAGCCGACCTTCCTTGTTGTAGCCGACTTCGCCGAAGCTCTCGACCATCTCCTCGAAGTGAAGGTCGGGCCGCACACGGTTGATTTCTGCTACGATATTGTCGCTCCAAACCCCCGAGCACCAGCCGTCCCGGATCATGAAATAAGGGTTTAGAGGTGGTATAGGCGAGTCTGGAGAGTAACAAGACCAGTCAGTATCACATGCACAGGGCTACGCGAGGATTGTAACGCTCTAGATAAGATGAGAGGAACACGTACCAAGATCCACGTATCGGATTCGCAGCAGCTCTACCGACTTTAAGCGTTCTAGAGCCTTGATGCCACCTAGCACGAGCTGCTCAAAGGCCGAGATGAAATGCATGTCGGTTATGCCCGAGCCCGACTCGTTCCACTGAGCATTCTGTCGGCAGCAGTTCTTCACCGTGAGGTCGATCGTCTTTAGTCGGCTGATGCGAGGATCTGAGAATCTGGCAAGCATGTCAAAGAACCCGTGGCAGACACGTCCGGTGTACGAGATGTGTTCGAGGTTGCTCGCGGCCTTGGCAAGCTTCTCGCACCAATGCAGCTGCTCGCAGACCTTGAGATAATAGGGAGGGCATGTGACCTCTCTCCTGTAATCGCACTCTAGGCAGAGGTTGAGGCTGGATATCTTGGGATCGAGCTTGTCAATGGTACTCGCCATGCTAAGATAACTCTTGGATTTCGGCTTGGCATATGTGCCGTGCCACTCCTCCAGATTCGGCAGCGCGTGCGAGATGACCTCCCAGTCCTTGGCTTGGCGAATAATGTTCCATTGGCCCTTTACGATCAGCGTTCGAATCGACGGTATTTCGGGTAGGTTTCTCGTGGCCCACGTAGGGCATGGGAAGTTGAACTTGACGCGCGGTGCCTTCTTCCTCTCTCCGCCCTCCAATGTCATGACACGTGCCTCTGGAAACTGCATACCGACGAGATAGAACACCTCCTCCAGCGTTGCGTTGTCGGTGGGCAGCGCGTAAGTAGCGCTGGCGATGCCCTCGGGGGAAACTGTGGGCAGCGCCAGGGAGGTGTCTCCGAGAGCAGCGGAATGGAACTTGGGCTGGAAGACGGGAAACCAAACCTCGATATGCTTCACGTACATCCGGAGATGCGGGTGCTGCACAAAGAAGGCCATGACATCATTGCCGCAGCGTACCGTCGCCTTGAGCTTGATATGTCTGTACAGTCGTTGTTGGATCAAGTCTCTCCACAGGGGACAGACCAGAGCCAGGTTTGATAGTTCCTTTCTCCTCGAATGTCGCAGCGCAGTGCTCCAGCTTCGGGCGTTCACACTAGGTATGTTGAGAGAGCTTGGAGATGTGGTGGACACGCGGTATCCGAAGATATGATCCAGGATGCATTCGTGGATCTCGGCCGGCAGCTGGGCGATAGTCATGACTGGATCCTGCTCTACGACGACCGGGGACGAGACAGGGCTGGTCACCATACAGTCGTCGGTGCCGGGACAGTCGGGATGGCAGGCCAGGCAGCGGATATCAGTCTGTCCCTGCTGGGCATTGGGAAACGGCGTGCTACTGGGACGCGTCGGTGGGATGAAATCGACGGGTTTGGGGGGTTCGAGAGGAGGGCTTGCAGGGCCCGGCGTGACGGGCGTTGACGTAGCAGTCATGATGGCGGCTAGCTCGACGGTTGCGCTTCCCTCGTCTTCATCTTCGTCCCGGGCCCGGTCGCGGTCCCTGTCTCTGTCTCTGTCCCTGTCCCTATCCCTATCCCTATCCCGATCCCGATCGGCCGTCATGTCCTTCTGCAGGTAAGATTCTCTTGGTGGAAGGAGTAGACTCTGCGAGTGGGTATCGAACGAGATGGCAGCCCCATCTCCATTGTGAAATATGGAGGAATCCCTGGCACCCACAGCAATCTTCATTCCGAATTCTAAGGCCGCTCAGTCACGAGACGTGCTGCGCATTATATGCGAGATTTCGGCGGTCGGATCTGGGGGAGGCCGCCCTGGGGACGAGTGATTTGTTAGATGAAGCGCAGCAGCGGAGTCTCGAAAGGCAGGAAACGAGGGAGGCGTGATTCCCGGGACTGAAATAGTTAAATCAGAGAATCGAGGGGCCAGCGAGGTAGGTGGCACTAGCCGTTGGGCTACGTAGCCGGGCGATGCTGAGTGGTTGATAGTCGGAAATGACGAGATGGGTAGATTCGTGTGTGCCCAATCCGGGCAGGTATCGGCGAGGAAAGGATTGCCGGCTGTAAGGTGTAATCCGGTCGGTTGCCGGTCGCGTGTCTGCACGGACGAGAAGGACGTCGAGGTGGCTTTGGGGTAAGAAGCAAGCAGAGGGTCGGCGGACGGCAGATGGAGGATGGAGGAAGGCGGTTGGCGGTCGGCGATTGGCAAGACGAAAATGTCGTCTAGATTCGTCTTCGAGCGGGAGATAAGATGGAAGGGTTGATAAGCCACACGCTGACTTGGCACGCCTACCGCTATGCTTATGGGCTGTGCTACGGATAAGACGTCTTTCAAGGCAGTCCAGGCTGTTCGTGTCGTGTCGTGTCGAGTCGAGTCGAGTCGGACCTGGCAGCTGGTAAGAGTATGTATGGGACGGGGTATGTGAAGGTGAATGAAGGTGTATGCGGCAGTCACGAGAATTGACTCGATTTGGGAATGATGCAGGATGAGGATGGGCGTAGATGAAGGTGGGCTTAGTTGGCTACGGTACGAAGGCAGCATAGACAGATTTGCCGGGGAGGGGACTCTTTTTTTTTTTTTTTTTTTTTTTTCCTCTTCTTCTTTTTCACATTACCATCAAATTTACATGCCGTTCGGGCCACTGTGGGTACCTAGGTAGTTGTTAAGGGTACACCGTTGTACCGGATACAAAGCGGTTCCCACTGTGCTACTCGTTTTTTGGCCCGTGACTTTGGCTCATGCACATGTACCTAATCGTAGGCGTCTACGCCCAAGTACATCTGCGAGATAGTGTCATGTACTAATCGAATAAATGTACGATGCATTAACGTACTACCAAGGTGTTATTTATCTTAGCTGCCGGTGCCACCGACGCTGATATGTACCAAGTATTTTTCAATCTTTGCTCTCTAATAGCTTCGGATGCTTCATATCCAATTTTACGTCCTTTTCTTTTTCCTCTTTTTTATTTTAATACTTTATTCAATATTGATATTTGTCTATACGAAGGGACGGGTTCGTCTCCAAGTCAAGTGTTGATTACAAGTCTCTGCCAATAGACGAACACGTCGTTCAACTTGCTCGGGTCTGCGTATCATGTCGAAATACACACCTAGCAGGCCGCAGAGGATCGACGTTCATCTGCCAAGTCACGCCTCTGCAGTGGATACGCATCGGAACTACTCGCATGACTTAATTGTCTCGTCTAGCCTTATGCCGCCGCTCTGCTCCCTCGGAAATGAGTCGTGGTCCAATCTGACATGACTTACCAGCTTCCTCTTCCCCTCGTCTTGCGAGTCTGCAATGCGTCAAGCAGATGTATGCACGACTGAAAGATAGAGATGGCTAACAAGAGAGCATATGCCTATATCGATACCTCAGCCTACGATTTTCAGCTAGACGTTGCCGGGAGTCTTCGGAAGAAGCAGAGACTGAGGCAGAGGCTAGCGATTCGAAAGTGCTTGCCTCATGTTCATTGCCATGTCATGTTCACGTAAAGTGTTAGCTACGTGAGGTATATTAGGTTTTTCGAGTAAATTCCATCTTCACGCACACCCATACAATCCAGTCACACATACATGTTGCCAGTTTATATTATAGGCGAGTACGGTATCGCATCTCTCATCTCTCCCAGATGCGGTTCTCACATACATAGTATACATATCCAATTTGGCAGGCAGACAGGCGGCACCAATCAGACACGATGGTAGTTGAAACGCCCATCTGACGTGAAATTTGGCTATTATACCTCAAGCATTCGGTGCGTTTCTCGATTATGGGGCTTTCCAGGGTGCATCCTTCACATCCCCGCGTCGCTCTCATGAAACCGTGGAAGCCAGGATAGATCATCTGCTTCCCCTATTGAGGGAAAGCATGCGAGGCGTGCTGGGCGTGTAAGATGTGCCGCGTGCGTACGCGTACACAGACCATGCTTCCCAGATCTGTTCGGAATAGCAACCGACAAGCATAGGCACAGTAGTTCGTCTCTGCCGTCGGCCTCCAGCAGGGATTACGATGTACGGCATGACGAGCGGGCGCAGATTATCATTCATCAGCCTCCTTCGGTGTGGCGGAGGAATGGCGGTTGCGTCTCATACTCGAGTCTTGATCGCCTCTCGACTCCGATCGCTGCAACACACGATCCCGTAGGATCATATAAGTTGCGCGTAGTGGCAGAGTGAGAATGGCAATACCGATCTCGCCGACCTCTCTCTAGGATGGATGTACGTACCATGTATAACATTACTATGTATAGCAAGCATGCAAAGGTGAGGCACCAAGAGTGCATCATCATCTTGCTTCCCTTGGACCACGAACTATGACAAGACGAGATGTGGTTGAACACATGCCGAAGACATTGCCTACTATGAGTCGAGCGACATGGAATAGTACCTAGGTATGCTTGAAAACATGTCCCGTCGGGCATGTTTGTTACACGACGGCTGATGTTTTTCCACTGTCAACCTCTTGCAAGTAATATGTGCAGATATGTACATAGATGTAGACTAAGATGGCCCGACGTTCAAGGTACTAGTCGATCCTGTCATTTTCCCGCCCGGCCTGACCTGCCTGTCAAGGCTGTGGCAAGCCCCTGTTTGGAATTGACGAGCTGCGTTGAGGCGCTCCTGGGCGCTCCTGGGCGCACCAACCACCCCTGCCAGGTGGATCGGCCGCGGCAACACCAGGGGCAACGACGTTTGACTTGGCGGCACTTGGCGCCTATGGCGACGCCTACCCGTTGCCCAACCCGCGAATTCGTCCTCGACAGGACAAGCATCATGAGAATGCCGCAGACACGGCAGGCATGGCTGGCCCAAAGCATGGCTGGCCAGAATCTCAATCGTTAATCAGAGGCACATACAGTATCCGTACCTGCCCGTAGGATGCTGGCCACCCCCCGTACATAAGGGGTTTGACCTTAATGGGGCGCAACAATCAGCTCTCTTTTGCGGAGCTCAACTCGACTGCAAGTCACTGGCTGACGACCCTTTTTCGTATTTAAATAAAATAATAAAAAAAGGGACGTTTTCCCTTCTCATCTATTTTAGTCGTCGTCTCGCTCTCCTTTCTCTTCCGCCTCTCTCTCTTAAGCAATCCTTCTTCCATCTTTTCATTGTTTTTTATTCTCCGGGTGGATTCATCGGCTCTTTGATAGAGATAGACAATAAGGCATACCTTCGCATTGTTCTCCGTTCGTCGAGCCTCGACCACCTCGTCCACCCTTTTCTACCATCGTTCACTTCTGTCACTCTCTTGAGGCATTCGGATCCGGGATTCGTCTGCTTTTCTTTCTTTTCACCTAGTCTACTTACTCCCTCGGGAAGTACATAGAACTCACAAGCTGCTCATCGCGAGCGCATTGGAACCACCCGACTTGTCTGGCACAGAAAGGGAACAATTTAAAATATAATCTATCAAGATGGCGCCGAGTTTCAAGTCCATCTTCACCAGCCTTCTGGCTCTCGCTCCGCTGGGCGCCCTCGCGACCCCGGTGAACAAGTGGCGCCCGGCGACTGATGCCACCAAGTCTGCTTCGCCGGTGGCAGCCTTCCTCAGCAACCCCGAGGCCACCGATATGGTTCCCAACTCGTACATCGTCGTCTACCACAAGAACTTCACCAGCGACATCATCGACGCTCACGAGGCCTCCATCAGGGTCGCCCTCAAGAAGCGCAACCTGGGCAAACGTGGCATCAACGGACAGCTGCTTTCTTCGAGGGTCCGTTCTTTCTCCATGTCGGCCTGGCGTGGCATGACGCTCGAGAGCGACGACGACATGATAAACGAAATCAACAACATGGAAATGGTCAACTACGTCGAGGCCAACACCTACGTCAAGGCCTCTGCCCTTCAGAACCAGATCAACGCGCCCACCGGCCTGGTCCGCATAAGCCACACCGACGCCGGTGCGTCCGGCTACATCTTTGACGATTCGGCCGGCGAGGGTATTACCGCCTATGTTGTCGACACTGGCATAATGGTAACGCACGAAGACTACCAAGGGCGTGCTGTCATGGCCTTCAACGCTGTCGAGGCTGAAGAGGTATGGTTTTCTATTTCCGAGCTGTCATCAAGGAAACCCCGGGCTAACCGTGCATACTAGGCTACTGACTTGAACGGCCACGGCTCCCACGTCGCAGGCACGATTGGCGGCGCTACCTTTGGAGTAGCCAAGAACGTCAAGCTGATGGGCGTCAAGGTTCTCGACGCTTCAGGAGGCGGTACCAACGCCGATGTCATTGACGGTCTCAACTTCGTCGCGTCCAACGCCACTGCCGGCAAGTCGGTTATGAACATGTCGCTTGGAGGTCCTGCTTCTCGAGCTGTCAACGACGCTATCGAGCGCCTCTTTTCGGCCGGCGTTGTCCCCGTTGTCGCTGCCGGAAACGAGGCTCAGGATTCCGCCAACACATCCCCGGCAAGCAGCCCTAATGCCATCACCGTCGGAGCCATCGACCAGACCAGCGACCAGCGCGCCAGTTTCAGCAACTTCGGCCAAGTGGTGGACGTGTACGCCCCTGGCGTCGATGTGGAGAGTGTTGGCATCGCAAACAACACCGCCACCGAGACCTTGAGCGGTACTTCGATGGGTATGTGTCCCTTTCTCTAATACCTTTTCTTTCTTCTCCTATCTGCCTGCTACGAGCTGTGTCAAGGCAACGATAACTAACAGGTTTCCAGCTTCACCCCATATCGCCGGCCTGGCCGCCTACCTCATGTCCCTCGAGACCATCACCGACCCCACGGCTGTTTCAGATCGCATCAAAGAGCTTGGTGGTGCCACGGGAGCAACTGTCCTCCGAAATGTCAGAGGCACCACCAACGTTATTGCTAACAACGGAAACCTATGATTGGACTATTCGTTCCATTTTTCGGATATACACCTCAGCTCCATGTGCGGATAGTCTTCGAGACCCCGGCATAGTTGAGAGGGAGAGCATTGCCAACAGCGCCATTTACTGCATATACATCATACTTGGCCATACATGTCCATCCAAGTTTAGCGAAGCATTGTCCGAATCAAACAGCGGAAGAGGTCTTGGTTTTTTTTTTTCTCACGTTTTATTTTGATCGTGATGTTGATGAGCGCAGAGCGGGAACTTTTTTTTTCTTCTTCATAGACGAAAAGCATGCATTATCAGAGACGAGAGACGCATCAGAGACGGAGCTGCCACTGCTATGTCGCGCGACCTGACGGTTCGAGCGGAATGTACATAGCAGCTGTATATATTCTTCCACGGTAGACACTCTGCCGAATACATAACAGAAATACAGCCATTATTTTGGAACTGTAAAAGCAGGTTGCGAAGACGCAGTACGCTAACTCGAACTCGTCAGGGGGAATTTTGTACCCGAGGGCTATGATTGAAGAGCACGAAGTCGTCGGCTGGAGCTCAGAAAGAGATGGGACTGCCCGTTTTGGCAGGAAGTGAGCTGTTGATGGCCCCTAATCTAACACCCCGTATGCCTGAGATGCTGAGACTCCTGGGGATGAAACATAGCTTGGCAAAAAGCCCATGTCTCCTATGGTAGCATGCTAGCATGCAGTACAACGGCTATGACTTCGAATGCTATAGTAGAAAGAGTCTGGGGTCATTCCAATATAGGTAGCATTGATCTGGAGCATACCTACGCATATGGCTCTTTTGATGGGCCCAGATGGTTCTCGAAGTCACGTTCATATCGGAATACTCCGAGCACTATTCATGTCAGCCTTACGATGTTGACGATCCGCAACAGGGACCTTGACGTTGACACGGATCAAGTTCAGAGGCCTGCTGCGTGCCTACAGGCCATGATGGACCTGGTACTCCTCGCCATGTTTGGTTTGATTTCAGCACTTCTCGGCACAACCGCAGTCATTGAACGGACTGGACTGTAATTTGACATCCGTGCTCGTTGTCCCGTTGTATTAACATCAACCCCCATAAGGCTGCAGAGAGCAGAATTGCTTCCATTATGATATTAGTTGTATTAGCAGGAATGTCGCAGGGGCATCTCCTCACGCATTATAAGATATCTTACCACGCCTTACCCCCAATGCCGTGTCACAACATCTCCAGGTATCTAAGCCACTAGTTCTGCTGCTGCTGCCTTGCCGTGTCTGTAACTTGCGGTCGGTACACTTTCTTCTATGCCACCGCGTAATAATAAGTCAGTAGTAAATCGGCTATAACTCCTCGTGGGCCAAGGTCGTGGTTGTTGCTTTGGCCGCCTCTTTAAGGGTGGCCGCAGCCTCCTTGTCCCATAGCACGTCGAATCTCGCGCCCATATACCAAGCCAGACCAAGCTGTAGTCCTCGTTAGTCCACATCTGCTCAAATTGAGACCTTCATAAGCCCGTAACTTACCATCAGGCCAGACACAAACAGGAGCACGAATAGAACAGCCCCGACCAGGAACAGCGCCTCCCAGAAATCATTCTGGGCCTCATCTTGCCCCTGCCCCTCTTGCAAGGCCTTCAATTTCTGGGCATCCTGCGTGGGGAAGAGGGTTTCGATGAATCGCTCGATCTATTATTCAGTTCTCGTCAGCATTCCTCCACTCGGCCATGTGTATCGGTTAGAGGCCATTTACCTTGCCACAAGCCACGCTGATCTCGACGTACTGAGGGTCTCTTGGGTCGTTCTTCTTCGCTATCCTCCGCGCATATGTCCTGAACACATCGCAAACTACTCGCAGATTCTGCGTCGACTGCATCATAAGGTGGCACGCATCGCCCTTGGTGATCTTGATATGGCTGTGGAAGATTTTGGGGTTCTGAAAGACGAGCTCGAGAGTTGCAATGGCCATGGATTGCGGAATGGCGACGAAGTTGAAGACGCTCTGCTCCCTGATGCCGGCCATGTAGAACAAGCACTCGTCGGCGTGCTTGAGGGCGTTGAGGACCATCTCGGAACTGCAGTACAGAGCCTGCGTGCGGTACTTGGGGTCAAACATGTCTTCCCACCTGTCGACATATTTGCTCCATACGTCCTTGGGCCAGAACCTGCGCTTGTCTTCGAAGTCCTCGTGCACGTCGCGGATGATGTTGGTCTTCTGGAGGAATTGACCCATGCTCTCGGTGAGCTCCATGCGGTCGAGCAGGGCGGGATTCGCCGTGTTGCCCTGGACGAATATGCGCGTCAGGCCTTCGCCGACCAGGCCGGCCACGTAATGGCAGTACTCTTCGTACTGGGCTGTCGTCTCGACACCCTCCTGAAACTCGGCGTTAAGGGCGTAGTCAGCCATGCCGTTGCCCATCTTGATGGTAATGTCTTCTATGACATCGTAGTATTTCTTGTCTATCTTTTTCAGCTCGACGACGACGTCGTCAAAGTGCACAAGCACGTCGCGGTCCTTCTCGTCGGGTCCACTGCCATTAAATGTCCAGCCGTCCATCTTCATGTACTTGGAAAACTCTCGTAACATGGGCTCTTTCGTCTCGAGCGGCAGTGTCATGTCATCCTCGATGGTGTCGAGCGCCCGCAGCACGATGTAGAACAAGGCGATGGGTACGAGCATTTCCGGCTGTAGCTCCTGAATGACAGCGGCGAAGCTACGGCTCGTCAAGTTCAAGAGTTCGAAGCATGATCGTAAAGTCGCTGATTCCTTGGAGGGATCGCGCCGGTAGGCGGGCTCATGCCAGATTTTCCTACAGCGCAAAGCCCGGAGTTAACGTTGTACGTCGGCGGAAGCGCCAGGGAGGTGTACTCTACCATTGAGCGATGGACCGAAGCTGAGTCGGGTGGAACATGAGGTACATGACCTCTTTGAGGGCAACCATTTTTGCGAAGGGGCTTCACCGGAAGCGTAAGGGCGGTCGGTGATGGTTCAGGGGAGGGTAGGTCGGTACGGGAGGCGACTCGAGCGACTGGCGGGACCGGATGGCGATACCAGCTGTAACTAATTCAGGCCGACATGACGAGCAGAGGCAGATGCAGGCACGTCCAGGTAGATGTAAATACTCTATACCGGATAAAAGACGAATATGGTGTTTGTCATTGAAGGTTGGCCTCGATGGTTCGGTGCGGTGTCGAAAATCGAAATTAATCCTTTATATGCATATAGGTACGGACGGACCAGCGCTAGCGGAAGAAATCCATGGTTGTCTCCACATGCAATTTCCCACCTTTTACGTACGTACATGTACATATAGGCGGTAAACATGCAGACATGGCATACGAAGCGGCGCACCGAACTGACTTTACTACCTATGTAGTTGCCTTGGACAGGCAGTCTATATGTATGCTGCCAGTTTGCTGGCTGAAGAAACTTCTGAAGTCTTTCAGATCATCTCCACTGTGGGGTTCAGGCAAGGAGCGGCTGGCGTAAGGCTGGAGTGCCTTGCTTATTTCTTCTTTTCCAGATCAGTGTAAATGATGTATGATGTATGTACGTACACACGTCTCATGCGCCTTACAAAACGTATAATGATGTACATGTAGGTATCGACTTATCAACGAATACCTCTTGGCATACACATATATGAAGATGTGTAAGTGTACAGATCTAACATATATAACTTAGCCTGTCATTTTTAGTCGAGAGTGACTTGCGTGAAATCAGCTACGAGTTGAGCTTCTGAATCATGCCTACATGTAACTATATATATACTTCGTATATTTATATCGTAGCAAGTTGTGTTTAAAAAAAAAAAAAAAAAAGTGATGGTCTTGTCCAGATGGGTATTTCTTTTAATATTGCCGATCTTCCGAATCGTACACCCCCAAAAAAAGACACAACTCAATCTAGATGAATTTGCCCCTCCGTATGATGCACTCCTCCAGTATGATACATTATGCCATGTGGTATCACACTCGGAAGGGGCAGCTACTTTGCCTACATAATTGGAAGTTTCACTTTGTATAATTCCAGGCTTGCAACTACGCAAACACAATCAGGTTGATCCTGCCCTGTCCATCGCCCCCTTTCTTTTCTTTCGTCTTGTCTTTTGATTTCTCGTATGTATTTAGTTTGCTGCCGTTGATACTTCTCTCCTTCGAATTCCTCTCTCCTTCGAAACAGCTTTCCTTTCTAAGCGTTGCCCCGTTTACCCATCAGATACCCCAGTCTCGTCGCCAATCAAGACAAGGACAGCCAGCGCGTGCACGCCCATCATGACAGCAAACGGCACTCGATCAAACGTATTCTTGGTTTGGGGCGGGAATGGCTGGGTTGCTGGCCACCTCGAGACAATGTTGAAGAGTCAAGGCAAGCAGGTTTTCACGACGACGGTCCGCATGGAGGATCGTGAGTCGGTCAAAGCCGAGCTGGACAGGATCAAGCCCACGCACGTCCTGAACTGTGCTGGCTGCACCGGCCGCCCCAACGTGGACTGGTGCGAAGACCACAAGGAGGAGACGATACGTTCCAACGTGATTGGGACCCTGAACCTGACGGATTGTTGTCAACTTGCCGGAATCCACTGCACCGTCTTCGCCACCGGCTGTATCTACCACTACGACGATACGCACCCGATCGGAGGCCCTGGATTCAAGGAGACGGACCCGTCCAACTTCAGGGGCAGCTTCTATTCCGAAACCAAGGGCCACGTCGAAGAGGTAAGATGGTGTCGGTTAGCAGTTGTGAACACGGGATAGTCGACTTACGACGGCTCGCAGATTATCAAACACTATGCCAACTGCCTGGTCCTTCGCTTGCGCATGCCCGTGTCGGATGACCTACACCCGCGCAACTTTGTTACCAAGATCAGCAAGTATGAGCGTGTGGTAGACATTCCGAATAGCAACACGATCCTGACCGACCTGCTACCGGTGTCCATCCTGATGGCAGAGCATAAGGACACCGGAGTCTACAACTTCACCAACCCCGGGGCCATCAGTCACAACGAGGTGCTTACACTCTTCAAGGAAATCATTCGCCCAGGTTTCACGTGGAAGAACTTTACCGTGGAGGAGCAGGCCAAGGTTATCAAAGCTGGACGAAGCAATTGCTTGCTGGACACGAGGAAGCTGGAGAAGAAGCTCGAAGAGTACAATTGCACCGTACCCGAGATCCATGAAGCCTATAGACGGTGCTTTGAGAGAATGAAGGCAGCAGGGGTCGAATAGGGGGTTCATAGGAGGCGCCAAAGGGAGAAGCTGGATTGATTCACTGCGGCAGTTCATATAGTCGCTGGGTCGTATACGGACATGGCGTGCAAATACAATGCACTCAGTACAAACAGAACACTGCCCATGGAAAAGACATGGCAGACACAGAAATGGGAGACATGGCATATGAATTCAGAACTGTGCCACATTGCCACTTATGCCTGTTTATTCGTGTTATTGAATACATGCACAGTCGCGTACGTAACGCTAGTGCTCGCGTCTAAAACGGTACTTTATGTACCCAAGGATATGCAAAACGGTAAGCTTGTACATGGTACCTAGTACCAGGCCTAAGGCATGTGCAAGCGGGCGTTCGTCATAGCTTCCTCTCTTCTCTGCCTTAAAACTTCCGTCTCTTCTGGTGAGCCTTGATAATAAAATCATATGCATACTCCCCTCCTCAAGAGACCCTTCCTTTTCATCCCTTCGCACTCGAGCAACATTTTTCCTATTTCTGATTATTCCGACTGATGTCATCTCCTTGTCAGTCTACACTGGGGTAAAGAGAAAAAAAAGGCAATAGATATTCCCCACAGGACTGCAAACGAATCCTTATCCTCTCTGCTTACGATTGAGAAGAGAAAGAAAGCATGGTAGTCGACACGTCATATTATGATGCCCTAGGCGCCAAGCCGACGGCGACGGAGCTGGAGATCAAGAAGGCCTACCGCAAGCTGGCTATTGTTCACCACCCAGGTTCGCGCATCCTTCTTTACGTTGCGGGCATGACTTGTACTGACCAACGCTGTAGACAAAAACCCAAATGACCCGACTGCCCATGAGAAGTTCCAGGCCATCGGCGAGGCCTACCAAGTGCTATCAGACACGGACCTAAGAAAGGCATACGACAAGTATGGCAAAGACAGCGCGAAGCCCACCGAGGGCTTCGTCGACCCCGCCGAATTTTTTAGCAGCATATTCGGCGGTGATGCCTTCGTCGATTGGATTGGCGAGATCAGCCTCATGAAAGACCTGACCACCACCATGGATATCACCATGGCAAGCGAAGGAGAAGAAGACGAGGCCGAGTTCCCCGGCACCGAAGAAGCTATGAAGGAGAGCGCAAACACGGCCGCCGCCGCGGACCCGCCGCCCCCAACAGTCGTCGTGGAAGAAGAGCCCGAGGAGCCGAAGCCCGCGCCTGCGTCAGCCCGACACGATACATCGTCGGAGAAGCCGCCTCTACCGCCGCGGGGCACCTCCCCAGCCCCGAGCGCGTCTGGTGCTTCGGGCAACTCGAGGCATGCTATACCCATCCGCCCCGCGTTGATGGATCGACCTTCCGACGAGGCGAATCTGGCGGGCCAGTCGGAAGAGGAGAAGGAGCTGCGCAAAAAAGAGAAGAAGAAGGGCGGCCTGACAAAAGAGCAGCGTGACCAGCTGGCCGCCTACGAGAAGGAGCGGGCCAGGATCCGGCAAGAACGTGTCGACACCCTTGCTCGCAAGCTCGTCGACCGCATATCGGTCTGGACCGAGACGGACAAAGGAGCGGACGTTACCAGAGCGTTTCAGGAGAAGACGAGACTCGAAGTCGAGAATTTGAAGATGGAGAGCTTCGGCCTCGATATCCTACATGCCATCGGGGCCGTATACTTCTCCAAGGCCACGGCGCTTCTCAAGTCGCAAAAGTTCCTCGGCATCGGGGGCTTCTTTAGCCGCATGAAGGACAAGGGAACTCTCGTCAAGGAAACATGGAACACCATCTCGTCCGCCATTGATGCCCAGCAAACCATGGAGGAAATGGCGCGTATGGAGCAAGCTGGTGGCGACGATTGGACCGATGAGAAGAAGATGGAATACGAGCGCAGAGTTACCGGCAAGATTCTTACGGCCGCGTGGCGGGGCAGCAAGTTCGAGATCCAGAGCGTGCTACGCGAGGTCTGCGATAGCGTGCTGCACGACAAGAAGGCCCCTCTGAACAAACGGCTGGAGCGTGCCCAGGCGCTCGTCCTCATTGCCGACGTCTTCCAGAAGGTGTGTGACTATTCTTCAGAACCAACCCCCTTGCACTGCACCCCCCGCTAACTCATAGCTAGGCCTCGAGGACGCCCGAGGAAGAAGGCGATTACATGGCATTTGAGCAGCTGGTGGCCGAGGCGGCTATCAAGAAGGAGAAGGACTCGAAGAAGAAGAGAGGCAAAGACAAGGACAAGGATCCCAGCAAGAAAGGATCAGACTCTGCCGAAGCAGCTAGTGACGCGCAAGGAGAGACGCCGTGATAGCCTCTGGCTCGAGGATGCCAACGGTCGAGAGTCGATACCTACGGAGGGTATCTTGCTCTTTGGGAAAAGTCCAACAGACTTCCAAACAGCAGTGGTGGACTCGGGTAAAGCAAAGGCAGGTGGTCGCAGTTTACCCTTGCTCGATAGCCCGTGGCTGGAGTGAGCACGGAACAAACAGATGAGCAAGATACTCCATCACGAAGCGCCCGAAGCACTATGTAAGGGAGTCATAGGAAGTGAGCAGAAAATCAGTTCCTCGGTGTTTTTTTCTTTCTTTCTTCATAGACCCGTTTACACAGCACTCGAACAGGGGGAAGGAGTACACATTCACCTAATCACTCAGTATCCGTAGAAAACCTCTACATTTCAAACCCCTCTATTTCCGGCCCTATGTAAAGATATGAGATTATCTAGCCAATATATACCCCATACCCCATATATGTGTCTTCGTGCTTTTACCCTTGAGGTTTCGACATAGAAAAAACTCGAAATTGGTTCTGAGCGACCCCGATATATTACAAGATACAGTCATCACTTTGCTCAAGATTTAGTTTCAACACCGGGTAGTTTAACCATGTCTACCTAAGTGTAGGTAGACTGAGAAATGAAATAGCTTCTAACTGTTCTATTCGATGATGGAACTGGTATCGACTCGCCAACTTGTTTCATCTAAGCAGGTATCTAGGTAGCCTCTATTGCGCGCGAGCCCAAGATGATGCTTGGTATAATCGTCATATGTACATTTCCAAAGTAAACCAGGTTCATTTGTAGCTCCTGATACAACTTGCGTACACCTCCTTTCGGGGTACGATGTCTACCCCTCTTTTCCATCTCGGGATGATCGTGCTCTCGGGCTCCTTGATTCATTATTGCTTTAGGGGGTATCATGATTGGAACAGATAGGAAAATTCTTCGGTTTGAATGTCGATCCGACGGGTGTGGGGATGGTCTTTTGCCGACCTAGCGCCTGTTCGCCATGTGTATCGGGGGTATCGGTAGGTAGTACAGTTAACGAGAGAGAAAAATAAAGGGAGAAAAGAGTGAAAGAAGTGGAGGGAACGCCGAGGCACCTGAGTTAGTGGTATTGTAGCAATGTGGCATTGTGGTATTGTGGTATTGTAATGTATCGTATCCAAGACATAGGAAAATGATGTTGGCTTATAATGATGAAGTAGACCTGCTCTTTAGCCCCCGTCGACAGCGAGTTCTATCCCGCTATCTCGATCTTGCGGCTCAAAGCTCCAGCCCTCCAAGATGGCAGAGCTATCGAGCAACTTTTCGGTGAGCGTTGTCATGCCGTCGCTAGGAGCCTCATCCGAAGCAAGGCGCTGCTCGTCGTCGTCGTCTTCCTCCTCCAGCGGGTTTAATACTCTGCCGCCGAGCTCCACGTCGCTAACCCTGACGTTATATTCGAGCGCCTTCTTGCCTTCGTTGATGAGCTCCTCGGTCCAGTCGAGACACTTCTTGATGCTCCGGTTGATCTTCTGCGAATCGACAAGCAGTTGCTGATGCTTGGATAAATCGAGCTGCAGCCGCGCCTCGTCTCGCTTTCGATGCTTTGCGTCCCGTTCCTCCATGGCACCGGGGCTGAGAGAGCCCGATGCCGAGTCACTGTCCAGGGACTCGTCGTCTTCTTCTACCTCTTCCTTGGCCTCTGCTTCCGACACTTCGCTCAGGTCCGAAAGATCCATAACCCCTATTGCCTGTTCTGATAGTGCTTCTGAGGATAATTGGCTCGACGCAGTAGGGGATGAGAGTGAGAGCCCGCCGACTCGCGTCATCCGTCGGAATCTCCGCACTTCCGCGTTCTGTTTTCGCAGCTGACGCTCAAGAGTCTTATTGATAGCCTCAAGCGAAGCGTTTCTGATCTGTAAATCCTGGACTTTACGCTCGCGTCTCGCGTTTACGACTAATTCGCTCGACGGGTCCACCGAATGAACCGATTTGGTGGGACTCTGCAGGCCGGAGCGAACTTCGTCCCCTGGAGATAGGGATTCTTCATTCTCTGCAAAGTCTTCTGCTGCTTGGATTATTGACGCCAGAGTGATGGGGGCGGGTGTCGAGGGAACGTTGGCTGGTGTAGGAGCTTCTGGCGATAGTTGAGGACTTGCCAGCTTTGGAACATTAGGGGTATGAGGGACTTGTTCTAGCCTAGCTAAGCTCCCCTGGCGCGAATGACCGCCAGCTCGTAATGGGCCTGTGCTAGATCGACGGAGTCCAGGAGGCGAAGGACCGAGCTGAGGGTTGGACAGGGCTTGTTGGCGGGCCGAGGCCGGAATATTGGCCTTGGACGAGGCCTGCGGAACTTGGGAAGGCTGTTTCTCAGGGGAAGCGGGCCTTTGGTGATGAAGATGGCTACTGTTTGGAGTACTCACCCCAGAGCGATTAGCTGGCGCCTTGGGAGCCACGGATACGCCCGAACCTGAGCTACGAGACACTGGGGGTGTCGGGCTAGATCGCATCTCGGGTGTTCCATTAGCGTGCAAGAACTTGCGAGGGAGATTGTCCTGCGAGTGACCTAAAGCTGGCGTGAACGGTGTTGGATGAGAGGGTTTGGTCTCCAAGTTGCTTCCGTTGGCATAAAAGATGGTCGAGTTTCTGGCCGAGGCTGTCTTGTTAGAGGCAGAATTGGGGCGAGTTGGTTTCGCATCGCTCGCGTGAAAGAACTTGGAGTCTAAAGCATGATGGGCGTCCTGCCTTCCATGGCTGTTTATATCTGGAGTGGCCGAGCCGAAGGACACAGCTGGTCTTCTCATGGGCTCCCCCTCGAGTCTGGGGCTCGGCAAGCCGAAGCTGGACCTGGGGTCCCATGGCTCTGTTCGTTCCGAATGTGGCGTGCTATTCGGGGTGCTGTTGGCGCTGTCTACCCTGTTTTGTCTTGACCCGGAGCGAGGGGTTATGTTGTTGCTCAGGTGCGAGGCGAAAGGAGAGGGATCGCCTGAGTGGACTGCGACGGTATGCTGGGTCCGCTGGTTCGCAGGTGTCGTGTTTGCTAAAAGGGGAGGCTTCTGGGTCGTCTTGGAAGCAATCTTAGGGGTCAGAGGGTTCCTGTTTATGGCCCTTGCGGCGGCAGCGCTGAGGGAAGGCATTTGTGGCCTGTTCGTGTTCGCTTGTGAAGGAGGAGGTGAGGATGTGTCGTATGGCATGTTTCCTGTTCCTGTTCCTGTTTCCTTCAACGGCGGTCTGCAGGTCGAGGACGTGGCATTTTGGTCTCGTCTTCTAAGGGGGGTTCTTGCTCTGGAGAACGCGGTGGACGGGGCGGAGGTAGACGAGGATATTATTATGGTCTTGGCGATAGCGGTGGTGCTGGTGCCGGTACTGGGACTGGTGGCGGTGGTAGTGGTAGTGGTAGTGGAAGTGGTAGTGCCGTCCCTGGTACTGTGGGATATTACTGCTGGTCTCGCTCGGATCCTTGTCCCTGCGCTGCTGATGCTCGTGCCCTTGTGCGCATCGATCTCGGTGCGTGCAGCTGTACTCGCAGCCGTACGTGTGGTTCTCGAGTGTACGTATCCAATTGGCGCCGTTGGCTTGCGAGAAGGGAGGCGTGTCGACGTCGTGCTACGGGGTGGATGTGGTGCGGTAATAGATGTGCAAGTGGGAGCCAAGGTTGCGTTGTGCATGGCCAAAGTAATTTAACATCATGTTTTTCCCGAAGCAGTTTTTGTGGACAAGGCCGTGTCCCCACCGAGCGAGCCCGCAGGCCCGCGTCGTGCTAATGCCAGCTACGGACCTAGCGCTCTAGCAGCTTACCTGCTACCTCCTAGGCACCTTAGGTACCTAGGCAGGTTCTGTAATAGCAGTCTGCCAAGGTCCTGGTAGCCTACCAGGCCGTCCTACAGGAGTCTGATAGCTATCAACCAACCCCTACGAGCTAGTCCGGCGGCCTAAAACAATAGATGGGCGATGGCTGTTTTTAGCTCTTTACTTTTCGTGTCTGGTCGACAGTCGGGATGATACTAAACTGACACTGGCCCCTGCTAATGATATGAGTTATAAAAAGAAAACGAAGAGCTGAGAGAGATGTAAAAAGAAAAGAAAAAATTCTAGCTTATAATAAGGCTGCATAGGAATAATTAAACCAAAAGACACAAAACACGTGAAATAATATTCAAGTCAAGTAAACAAGATATGCTCTAAGAATGATGAACGAAAAATTGTTTATTCATGCGTTTGCATAACTGGCAAGACGAGTTCCCAGTTACACCGCTTCCCCCGCAATTTGGGGCTTAAGAGCGGTCTGATAAAGATGGTTCGTGCCACTATCTGCCTGTCTTAAGGTGCATACCTGGTACATGCATCATACCTGTCTACAGGTACATAGCACGTACCTGTATGGTGCGAAAGACCGAGAAAAAAAAAAAAAAAAAAAAAAAAAAGAGAGAGAAAAAAACATACTTCCGTTGCACCACCAATCGTCAGCTGCGCCGGCCGGTGCCGGCTATGACAACATTGATACTCCTGAAACTTTCGATCACCGCCTGAGATAGACAACGACCAATGGCTCTCTTGGGTCTATCCCTGATTCTGGCCTCCGCTATCTACGTCGCCGTCTGGAGACCTCCCCTGGTACAGACCTTGCTAGCATTATGGCGCCGTCATCCTCGAGTCCAGCAGCCGTCTACTACATCTCCACCTCAGCTGCGAGTAGAAGCCTCGTCCACGCCCGCCCCGCCTCCCGATCCCACTCCTGCCCCGACCTCCCGAACGGAAGCTGACCGAGAAGCCATGCCACCTCCCTCTCTCACCACGTCGCCGTCTGCCAGAAGCGCAAGTCCGTCTTCACCGCAGACCACGCCCAGAGCTTCCGCTTCCGCGCCGCCGCATAGCAGCAGCATACCTTCATTCTCTCTCTCTCCCGAACCTCCCGCCTCGGCAGCAGCCGTCTCACGCACCATCGACGCCAAGACCTCGCCCTCCGCTCTCCCAGCTCTATTGGCACCTTCTCCCCCGCCGCAGCCGCTGGCTCCGACCTCTCCCAAGCCATCCGCCGCAAGAACGGCATCCATGGCCCCGCCTCCTCGGCCTCCCACCCTGAATCCCACCAGGAACGCCGGCGCCGGCAGTTCCCTGCTAGGCGTCCCGGCGCGCGGTCCCGTCCCAGACCGGCAACGCGCCTACGACCGGCAGCCTGGCACGTCGACTCTCGCGCCGCCGCCCACCCACAACGCCAAGCCTACCAAGCCCTCCCGCAAGGTCATCCTCGAGCCCGGTCGCTCGCCCCTGGACTGGGCGCGCCTCGCTAACAGCCCTACGTCCGACCTGCGGAACCTGGGCCCCGGCGCGCCTTATCTGAGGGTCACGCCGAGCATGCTGAAGCGGCAGACCGGGCGCAAGGGCAAGGACGCCTGGACGGCGCTGGGCGGCCGCGTGTACAACATCACTCCCTATCTACCCTTCCACCCGGGTGGCGAGCCCGAACTCTTGCGCGCGGCCGGAAGAGATGGTTCCAAGTTGTTTGGGGAGATCCACCCCTGGGTCAATTACGAGACCATGCTCGCGAGCTCTATGATTGGACTGCTAGTCGACGAGCATGAGGCGAAGAGTAATGGCGAGATGGATGCCATGGATTGAGTGGCTGTCTAGCTCCGGCCTGTTTCGAGAAGTGGCCGTCCAAGTACAAGAAACTCAGTATCCATCCAACTCAAGACGATATAGCACAATGAGGAAATAGGGGCTACATAGCCAACTAGGCAGGTGCCCAAGGTGTCACCATGGCATAGCAGGATTCAAGCACTTTTAGAGGGATTGGGCAACTCAGCATAGGCATATTCAGGTTAGGTCAGGTCAGGTCGGGTCAGGTCAGGCTGGGCAGGTCTCTCGATTTATGGCATGATTAGACTCATTGTATAGTTGGGAGGCAAAGGCTCGTTGAGAGATACCCATCGATAGAAACCACGCTTAGAAACATCTCGCACATCTTATCTCTTCCCAAACCTGAACCGTAATTCGTCGTCGCTTTCGTCATCGTCGCTAGCCAAGATGATCCCGACTCGCGACCTCTTCGCTGGCTGTTCCTTGGCCGGAGGCGGGGCCGGGCGTTTGGCTCTTCTCGAGGGGTGCGTTTTCTGGGACGTCTGAGTAGCCCGCGCCTTTGACGAACGGTCTATGATTTCCTCATCCTCGACCATAGCATCGTCATCATCGTCCTCACTACTATCAAGCGGGGGTAGCTCCTTTGGTAATCGCTGGCGCCTTTGGGGGAGCTCGGGCTCCCTTGTGTGCCCATCATTTTCTGTGTAACTCTGCGTCTGTGTTGGCTTCTTTTTCTGTTGTTGGCTGTCCTCAACCCAATAACCGTCGCCGATACCAAATCCTTTTGATTGGACCTCCTCGAGCGCCACGATGATCTTTTGCAGCGGCCGCCCCTCGACCGCCCCGCGCTGCCGGAACTTCTTGAAATTTCTCCGTCCATTCCACGCGGGATCCCAACGACCATCAGCTATTTCCTGCTCTCTGGTGCGAATGGTCGGGGCTTGGCGTAGTTCCATCGGCTCTTCGATGCGCAGGCGACGAATTTCTGCCAAGTCAAGGTCTTCCGGTACTGTGGCCAACTCTTCTCTCTCAGCCCTAGCCTGCGCCTCGGTCTCCTCGCGGTGCTGACGTGCTAGGTCTAGGACGTCGATGTCTTTCTTCGCCTTACTTGTCTGAGCCTTAGGTATCTGGGATTCTTTCGGGGTATCTGCTTCAGGCGTTGGTTCCGGGACAGCCAGATCTTCTCCGGCGGCAATACGGCGACGCTTGATTTGTGCTGCTGTAGGCGCAAATTCATTCAACACGTCCTGGTGTTCAGATGGGGGTGGACGCTTCCGTTGCGACTGCCGCGTGGCGCGAGCAGGCCGAACCGGCTGCGGCTCCTGTGATGGGACATCTTGCGACACGAAAAGACCCTCCTGTGATGATTCTGCGTCGACCGGAGAGGGCACTGGAGCAGCTGGGGCGCTTTCTGCCGAGTTTTCCTCCTTTAGGTCCACGCCGAACCCCATGAACCGACTTTTTACAGCTCCTCTCGCGCGTCTTCGAGACGGTGGTCGTTGCGATTGGGCGGATGTCCCGTCCCCATTGACATCAAGAGCATGTTGCCCCGCCGCAGGCTCTGGCGCAGCTTGAGGCGCGTGCGGTTCTGCTTCAGCTTGGAGCGGCCGCCGCAAGCCGCTAGCATCGTTGCTGAGAATTGCATTGATAAACTCCTTTTGGTCAATGAGTCGGTGGTCCAATCTCAGCGAGACAGAAGTGTAAAAGTCGGCGAACCATTGAGACTCTCGGGGAAGCTTTGGAATCCATCGGACCACGACGACCCCTTTACCCTCGCTCCCATCCTCGAATTCGCCTAAGCCTTTCTCCCCTGCGACTTCTTTGACATATCTGATGAAATCGTCAATTTGCGTCTCCCTCTCTACTACCTCCCTTAGGAGCGCCTTGCCTCTTCCATTCGTGATTGGGTCCAGAAGGCTGACAAACTGCTTCTCATTGTAGAAGATAAAGGTGTACCCGTGGAAAATCTCGGCGCGGTCGGGGTTAGGAGCAAAAGCTTCGACCGGTCTGGGTACGGCTTCGTCTCCGGGTGGCGGGACAAACTTCATAGCATCTGGCCAGTTCGCATCGAAGTCGCCCTCTAATGCGCTCGAGGCGCCATTGCCGTCGTCATGCTCGGGGGTTGCCGCCGTAATAATGGTGCTATAAAAGTCTTCGGTCACAATGTACCGACCATTCACAAGAGCCTGCAGGCCCTTTGGGACATTCCTCCTCTTTGACACAACATGGGTGGTCGCCTGGACGTCATAGTGGGCAAGGAATTTGATATCGAGCTGTTCGAGATCTTGTCGAAGCTTAGATAGGGGGTCGGCTCGAAGTTCGTTGGCAGTGAAGGAGAAACTTAAAACTACCGGGAACCAGGTTATGCTAGCAATGAGTGAAATAGTTAGAATGTTTGAAGAGACATGTACGACGGACGAGCAAGATCTCACCGAAACTTGGACGCAAAAGAGCCCATTTGGAGGACGTTGACAGGCTGCGAAAGCGCACGCTTCTCGCCCTTGATCTTTTCGTCGTTGACCCATGTTCCGCCTTTAGAGCCGAGGTCTTCGACTGTGATACGCGAGCGGGTTGACACGCTTTCCTAGTAATCCGTATGAGTTACTGGATATGTCACTACTGGGAGCAGCAGGGGCAAACGTACACCATCTCCCTTAGCTACCTGATCGACGTGAATGGTAACATGCTTTCGCGACACCCTCTCTGCACCCTCCCCTTTGATAGCGAGCTGTCCAGCTATGTCGGCATTAGTTTAGCACGAATCGAGGGGTAAGGATGACTTGGGATGGATTTCGTACGTTCGGCGACGGTTCTACCAAATAGATATCGTTTTCCCGGTCGAAGCCAGAGCCGTTTGCCTAAACGCAATCATACCATTAGCAGGCAGTTTAGCGCAAAGGTAAGGACGGGGCATGTATTGCCTTCAAGAGCCTCGCCTTCGTTCTCCAAGAGCCACATGGTCGGCTTGAGTAGAGGGATCGAGGCGTGGATGTAGATCTGATCGAGTCCGCGTCGCGGAGCTTGACATTAAGTCGCGTTAAGGGTAGCTTTGGGTAACCGCATACCTGTATGTGCCTAGGCAGAAAATGGAAATGCGGTGGGGTTGCAAGGAATTGAGCCGGGACAATAAGGCAGGCGACAGTCGCGAAAGACGCCCGTCATCACGTGCATGCCTTTTGAGAGGTTGCTTTTTTTTTTTCTTTTTCCCCTTTTTTTCTTTTTTTGTTGCGCCTGTCAATATGTACTTCGTACCTATGTGCATACTATGTATCTCTGCTAATTGAACACTCATCTTAACCAGCTGCAGGGAGGTATTCACAGATACCGAGAGCTGGATAGAGACGACACGCTGATCGGCTGAGTAAGAGTTGTAAGGCTGTAAGCCAAGTGCCTATAATCACCTGCTAATGTTCTTTCGCTTCTAAGATGATCTTCATAATTTCTTTTGCTCGCCCCTGATCTTATTCGACAAACGAGGAGATATGCAGCGAAGGGCAGCATTGTTAATCTTATATGGGACCCTGAGGGGTTCATGCCGCGAAAATATACCTGGCCAGCTGAGGCGCTTTCAGGGGCCATCATGAACCTCAACAAATAAAAGCCACTGGTCAAGCGGCGGCAGCATGACGTGAGAGATCGCCCGTTCTTAGCGTCTTGAGGCTGAGCAGCTACACAGCAAGAGCGTCGATTCTGCGAGGCTCTCAATATACGCCTTCTAGTATATAAGTAACGCTTGTATCCGCCTTGATTTGGTCTTGTTGGCATAGTTCGAGACCATCCTATGAGTTCGAACTCTTCTCTCCTTCGAGCACATTCAAGTTTGTCTTGCTTAGGTACGACCTTGATACCAGCGTCTCGACATCACTATGCGGACAACATTGGCGATCCTCTCTGGGCTGCTGCTCTCAGGAGCCCAGGCGCAGATGAAGGTCAGCAGCTTCGACGGCAAAGTCACCGACGACGAGCTGAAATCATTCAACGACTTCACCGCCACGCTGACGCCTGGTTCGAACAATACAGGAAACGAATGGGCGCAGGGCCACAGCGGCGAGCACACTAAGGCTATGGGACTCGTCTACCAGATCGCCGGACAGCAAGCGACGCTCGACAACATGCTGCGCTTCTGCGATGCTGTCCTGTCCGAGAGAAACGACCTGGCCAAGGCTCCGGTTGGCCAATACAAGATCTGGACCGGCGCCATCGACCCCGTCTGGCCAAACGATGTCACCGCAAACCCCATCATGACGGGTGGGGAGCAAGGCGATCCCGTGGGGCACTTGGCCAACTGCGCCTATCTCATTCTGAAGACGGACAAGCTCCACGACCAGAAGGTTACTATCGGCGACCCTCACAAGTACGGCGCCACCTACCTAGAGAGGGCAAAGCGCTACGTCAAGGAAGCGGATGTCAGCATGAACAATCACATCCTCAAACGTCTGCTAGACCTCTCGAACGACAACAAGATGTACTTCGCCAAGGACAGCCCGTACATGAAAGGGAAGGCAGTTCCCTGGAACCAGCAGATGATGTTCAACTACGCTTTCATGAACCTCTGCGGCGCCCATAGGATCCTCAATGACAACCCTGAGCTGCTGGGTAAGTACAAGTCCGTCATCAACGCTAGCATCGACTGGTTCTTCAACGGTGGCGGCGTCCAGACCGAGAAGAGCAAGAAGGGCAACCCCGTCTATAACTGGGGTTACACTATGCCCAAGACGAGCGGAGAGGACTCGAACCACGGTTCGCTTGACGTTGCCGGGTTTTCCCGTACCTATATCGACGGCAACTACGCAATCACGGCCGACCAGATGAAGCCGTTTGCCAACATGTTCGTCGACGTGATGACCCTCGGCAAAGGAAATTATGCTGGCAAAGTGGACGGCACGTCCGGATCCGGCCACGCCGAGGCCCAGAAGTCTATCCGCGGCGGATACCTGTTCCTCGCCGAGTTCCGACCGGACGCCTACGAGAGTATGATGTCGGCGGACTTCACGGTTGGCAAAACGACGCAGGCCACGGAAGGATTTTCCCGTTTCCTGTGGGTTAAGCACCGTCGCGCGAGTTCCCAGTAAAGCCAGCCGCATGTGTATGTACAGTACAAGAGAGACAGCTCGTCAAATCGAGTGGCAGATAACAGCCAGATTTTGATCATCTTATATACCTTTCTTTTTCAGATGTGAAGTTAGCCACCTGTATAATACGATTAAATACCTAGATGACGACCTCGGGTGCGGAACAGGGCACGCTCGATTGCGAATAGTATGTCGTAATCGATAGAAATCCCTTGATAGAAGATGCCTTGAAATATATGTAAGAGCTACATGTAAGTCGGCCATACATACGGATTATAGCAGGTGGCTCTGTATGTTGTACAGTAAGGAACTACAGTAAGGAAGTACATTGGGGGAATCGGAATCCCTGCCGCGGCACACGGCGACTTGGCAGGCAGGCCTGACAGGCAGACAACCCAATCCCACATCTGCTTGCTCACCCGCTTATCCTCCACTATAAATACGCAATATATGCCTAGCAGTAACTTGCCCAGCAGATCGCAGTCGAATGCAATGCCGACAACTATCAAGGACGACCTCGTACGTTTGGGCGGTAGAGCTTGTCTCGTACCGCTTATCGGCCTATTCTTCTGCATCAAATATACCGTCGACGGGCTGGCTGAAGTTGCGTATGCCGGATACAAGCTCCGCCAGCATGTCCGAGTCAAGACCCGCCGGCTTCCGAAATCGAAGCCGTTGGCAGAAGTGGTCCCGTTAGCCAAATCTCGAACTTCAACTTCCGAGGCTGCGGCAAGTGCGAAGACGTCGTTTCTACATCTGCC
Source organism: Hypoxylon sp. FL1284 (assembly GCA_022432365.1). Classification (NCBI taxonomy): domain Eukaryota; kingdom Fungi; phylum Ascomycota; class Sordariomycetes; order Xylariales; family Hypoxylaceae; genus Hypoxylon; species Hypoxylon sp. FL1284. The sequence goes on along the minus strand of JAJJXE010000003.1, from coordinate 55,102 downwards.
GACAGAGATCCGCCTTCAGATCTATCGCTTAGCGCTCGGAGGGCCTGCCATCGCGCAGATTTGCACCGATTCCTCCTTCTGGGGCCCCCGACCAGACAGCTGGGGTCCGGCGCAGGGCATCCGCGACGACGCCGACGAGCCGAGCGCCGCGCTGCGGCTCATCATCGGGCTGGGAGGCTCGGGTCTCCGCCAGCTCGTCAGCCCTCCGTCCCGCGGGTGCGTCGTCCACGCCTGCGTGTCGCAACTCATCTGCGGCGACCGTCATCACTTCACCCCGATGTGGGTGTACCCGGAGAAGGTCGTCATGTACACCGATCTCATGCGGACCTGCCGCGTAGTGTATGGCGACCTACTAGACGTGCTCTACGCCCATAATACCGTCTCTCTGTTCGGGTCTGAGATTGCGCGATACTTTTGCCGCAATGCAAGCCCGGAAGGACTATCGAGGGTTCGGTTTGTACACGTGGCGCTCACCATCCCATCATGCGGGTGGGACTCGTGGTCGCAACGGAAGAACATACAAGGAACGATCAAGATGCTTCAGTGTTCCCTCCGCAGTTTACGGCAGCTCGACGTCGAGGTGGTGCTAACATGGGGCCAACCCAAGGACTCGCAACGCTTCTGGACCTGGCTGAGGAAGGACGTGCTCGCCCAGCTTCGCGGCCTTGAAAGGTTTGTGCTGAAAGTCACTTGCCTTTTCCCTCCACCGCGAACTTCAGGATACTTAGGGTGGACTCCGAGTTGCGAGCCACTGAAGACGTGGAACGACGGTGAATATCGCGAGCTTAAAGACACCATCACACCGAGGGGGGAGCAATGATTAGGTAGATGATTAGGTATGTATTCTACCATTATATACGTACCACGAGCAAATATTAGATTGCTGCAGTAGCTGAAGGATCCCGCCGGTGCTGTCGAGTAGTACTTGCTTTGCTATGCTCTCCACGCTCTCATATAGGTCATACATTTATCGTAACATACATGATTCTGCCCGAAAGAAAAGGAAAGGACAGAAAAAAGAAAAAGCCCTGAATCCTTAATGTCTTGTGTCATCGATATTTCCCTTGCTCGATGAATATGTCACACTCTCACCAAAGCGTGGGATCGGTATCGCCATCAAAGCCCCTTGGTCGTCAAGCAGTCGTTCAAGATCTCTCTCGGATCCCTTTTGGCACCTATCCCCCCCGTGGCTTCAGCCGCCGGTTCAATATTTCCGCGAATGTCTTCGGCCATCGCTTGACCTCCGCACACCGTCGGAATAATACGCGGCCGGCGGAGCACGAGGGCTTCTACCGCGTGACGGCTGCTCGACGTAGACGGGCCGTGTCACGCTCACGGACGTCCGCCGCGGGCTGCAGCGGGAGTGACGTGAACGCGATCGGTGGCCGTGGGTTTCCCTAGGATACCGCGTCGAGTGGCCATAGTGGTGGTGCGTAGGCGGCTTTTCGTTGTCGGGCTCGAAGTTGTTCCCCCATCCCCTGGAGTTGTTCAGGTTGATGCATGAGCGGATGATCCACATGATGAGCAAGAAGCCGGCAATGGATCCGATCACGATGCCGGCGATAGCACCGCCTGAGAGGTTGTTGGTCGACCCGCCGTTGTCCTGCGACACGACCGTCGTCGTCCCCTGCTGGCGAGCTGAAAGAACCTTGGTGATGGTATCAGGCAAAGTCCTCGTTGGCTTGAGGTGCTCGACGAACTCGCGAGCTAAGACGTGACCAATGGAGCCACCATTGGAAGCCGGCGCGGGTAGAAAAGGGGCCATGACGAAACTGTTCTGAGTTCCCTAGCGGTTCCTGGGCGGATAAGACAGGTTATTGGTGCGCCACACAATCTTCAGTAGAGTTTGACGGAGGTGCGGGAACTAAACTGAAGAGCAAGTCATGAGTTGCGGGAAGGGAGGCGAGAGGCTCGAGCCGACTACAAGTAGTGGTAGATGCCGCCATGTTCGACATATAGACGACATAACGATGACGACACGAGCCGTGAGACTGTGTGTGTGCCTAGGCTAGCAGATTGCTCAGTAGAGAGAACAGAAACAGGAGGAGGCTGGAAATCCCCATCCATTACCCAGCCCATCCCAGTACATATATGTAGTTCGTTATACTACCTGATATACATACCTACAGTATAGGTATGTAGGTATATAGCCACCTAGCAGCCTAGTCAGGTATGTATCTTCTCCCTGCTCTTACTATTTAGTGTCTGCGGCCATGGAAATGCTCCGGCGAATTCGCCCATCTCATTGGCTCTCCCAATCCCCTCACTTCAGTGAGAATCATCATGATGTAAAAGCCCCCCCCCCCCAAGAAAGTGAGGGAGCAATTGTGCCATTACAGATTGAAACGCGGCAGTTCGAATAAGCCATGATTTTTTATGACATGAGACGCCTTCGATTTGTTGCGCTGATACCAGTCCAAATGTCTTCGTTTCGTCCCAACTATGTTGCTCCATCCGCGACTCGATTAGACTATACGAGCTCCGGAGAAAGTGGAGAGCTTGGTCGATACAGGTTTCTGTAATTTTTTTTTCTTCCTCTTAACCAAGCCTAGGCAGTTAGGGCGGCCGTCCCGTCAGACCTCCGGCTTAGAATCACGAAACGGGAACGCTACACCTCCCCCTTCCACCGCAACTCACCCTATCTTCACGACCCATCAGACACTAAGATCCGAAAATATTTTGGCTGGTGAGATGGGTTCGGACTAGAACAGGCATATGCCGTAATAGGCCGTCGATATGACCCTTCGCGGACGAGCGGGAGCGTATCGGGTGATATTGGTTCGCCTCGAAGCAAGCCTACAATGTGCGCAGGCACAACTATCGGCTTCCAACAGCCTTGCTCATGATCACATAGTCGGGGACGAATTCCTTGCCAAACCTCAGCTTTCTCGGCTCCGGTGATATCTCGTCCTTTTCAAAGCCCGAGTTCTGGTAGAAGCCGAGAGCTCGCTGATTGCTCAGGAAGCAGGTCAACATGACTTTCTTGATCGGGGGCGTGTTGGCGGCAACGCTCTCGAGGAATCCCATAAGTATCTTTCCCAAGCCAAGCCTGCAGAGAGTATCTTGTCAAAATCGAGCGCTGGGTATGCTACGGTATAGGCGGGTGTAGCACGTACCCTTGGAGCTCTGGCCCGAGATGGATTTCGTAACAGTATACAACGGGCTGTCCTTCTTCGTATGTGGGCATAAGAGACGTGAAGCCGCAGATGCTTCCCGCAACGTCCTTGACCGTGATGTACCTCAACTCGGCGGATTTCATCTCGGCCATCTTCTTGGCTGGTTTCCACCCGACCGATGAAGATTCGTAGTCTGCCTTGCTGGTTTCTTCAACCAGTCTAAAGCATGCCTTGAGATCCTCGGCGCTCATATTGCCGGATCTGATAAGACCGAAGGAGAACTTGTTTTGCGTCTTGGGGCTGGTCCACTCTGTCCAGGCCGGCGTGCTATGAGGCGCGTTAGCGGCTATATTGTGACTGTAGAAAATTAAGGCGCTGTGTTCCGGGTGCGTCTCACGTAGGGCATAAGTGTTCCTTGATGAATGCATCATCGTCCTTCTGGTTGGCTTGCTCGATGGGATCTGTTGTAGCACGTCTGCGCTTCGTACCCTGCTTGAGAGCCTTCATCGTGGTCGCAAAGAACGGGATGGTGTCCAGCTCGCCTTAGCTTATCATTATGCGCAAGGTCGATATTCCTTTTCCTCCGTGTCTTTCCCGTGCCGGCGGGAGTGTTCAAGACGAGATTTCCATACCCATCGAGCCTGGACTTGTTCCGGTAGGACGGAGTGTCTCATATACGGTGTATCCGGTATATGAATACGTAACTCGGATACGCGCAGGTTATTCGTTAAACCTCCGATCGAGGTTCCCCATCTAGCTTACCTAAGGTGTCGCCTAAATTGCATACACGGTCTACAATCCCTTTAAAGCACAATATTTCTGAAGTCTTTCAAGTCTTTGATACCTCAGCCTCTGAAAACAGCGTTCCCTCCTCATGTACCTGATGCGAGGTGGACTGACATCACCTCATTACACGGTTCTGATTCGAAGATATGCGACTAGCACGCCTCCAAATCGGCTGGGTGCAGCCCTAAGCTTAGATCACGTATGTCTCTCTTGGGTTGTGCGAATGCCTACGTGCAACTCGATGTATTTGTACAAGTGTTGTTGTTGATAAGAAATATTAGTTTCTCTTACGCTCGCGTGCTCTATCCCTTTACCGTAGCATTGTAAGAGGCACAGGGCGAATCAACGATCCAACCACGCGCACTGAGACACGCAACTTTGCGCGCGCCGAGTTCGAGCGGCATCGTAATGTCACAGACCTGAGCCATATACGCTATCTCTTGTCGACGGGGAAGACGGAATGGGAGGGCATGGAGAGGTATATTGGTGGCATGTAGGCTATGTCGGCCTTTCGCAAATCTGGCGTCCCCGGCATGTCCATATTACCGGACGATAACCGCGTGTTCTCCAACGATAGGAATCACGTAGCTTCCGATCATGCGAGTCTTTTATAAAAATATGCTCGCCATGGAGGTACACTCTTGCATTCCAAGGGTTATGTGGTATTGTACATATCGTAAACGTTCATCGGCATGTTGTAATTCCGGAGCATTCTGCTCTGGTTCCCTCGTAGACGACGCAGTCATTCCTAGAACTGCTATGGTCCTGGCTCCGTACAGATCCTCTATGCTAGACATATAGATAGATTATTCTCTATCCCTGACGTTGCTTGTGTCTCGGGTTCGCGCTGCAGATGATATAAAGATAGCCACGATGTCGTTTGCCAGCCTTTCTTCTCACGACCTATGAGGTTGCCCTGTCAGTCTGCTGTACCATGACTGTAAAGAGTGCCTCATCTATCATGCCAGACCCGAAGAGTAGGCTTGTACAAGAGGGTGCCGATGCGACTCATGGCTCACCTTGCAGTGCTCGCACCGTTTCTTGACGGAGCTGTGAACCTTCATACCCCTCGCCTGCTGTTGGGAAACTGCCTGAAGCGTTCTCGTAGTGCTTATTGCTGTTGCCGTAGGCCTCGCTGTCGTACTGGGAGTGAAGGCTGTTTGAGAGAGATTGCGGCTGGGCTGCTGTGTACGCAAGGCCTGTCGGACAGCGGGTGCGGCGCCAAGGGACAATGCCCGGAGCGAGGATACCAGAGACGAGGTCGCCATTTCGATAAAGAGCAGCGTGCTCTCGCAGCGATTTGCTCGAGGTCGGTCGGTTCGCTGTGCGAAATTGTCACGATGAGTTGAGGTCGAGGTCGAGGACGAGGACTTGTCAAACGTAGTTCCGGGATTGGAAAATGCGCTAACACGTTCTTGGGTTTTCCGATTGGCAGTTTGTACATTAGCTACGTTATATGCCGTATGCATCGTACAAGAAAGGTACCTACTCGATATATACATAATTGAGCATCCACCTCGATAATTTACTTGTACCTATTTATCCCATCTTTATGTGCATATATCTAACATAATCATTATATGATATTCGTTATTTATGAACTGTATCTGTATGTGTTTCTTCACTCCCTCCTCTTATTTTTTTCCTTTCCTGAATCAAGTCCTGCCAAGTAAACTGCATATCCCGTATAAGTCTTATCAATGTGTACGACTAGCAGGGGTTGTCCCCCACGTAACCCCAGTATGGCAATGGATCTGCTGTGCTACCTTCATATCGCGTATCTCTTTGTCTCTTGTTTGGAGAGGCTTGGAGATAACGGGCGCCTCGTGCGACTGGAATTGGAAGGAAAAAGGCCTTGTCATAAGCAATGGAACCAGGGGAAGATGTGCTGGTTGGTTACATTCTCAAACGAGACCGTCAGCTCGTACTTTGCCCGCCCCATGACCTATTGATACACACACATACAACATACGCTCTACATGGCTCAGCTCTACACTGTCTTATTCTGACGACTTTCCGGCGCATATGCATATGTAGACAAAGCCGGCAGTGCTTTTCTCGTGCTTAGACAGGCCAATACAATACCGCGTTCCCAGCTTACCCTCCGTTTCCATCTTGTCCAACATGGCGAAAGACGGCTCGCTTGGCCTCGCCGATTCAGATTCGGGCCAAATTCAGAAGGGCGTCTCAGACCACAGGGTCAGCAATGATGCCGAGAGTAGCCATGTGGTGCTTTCCGAAGAGACGACGGCTGCCGTTATCGACAGTGCCGCCGAAAAGGCGCTCTGTCGCAAGTTTGATTTCCGGCTGCTACCAGTCCTGGCTGTAATGGTAAGCCCCCGAGAAGCGTGTCATATGGACGCCATTGCTGTGCCCGTACATACAATCTTGAGTTGTCCGTCTACATACTGACATGCTCAAGTACCTATTCAATGCCCTCGACAAGGGGAATCTTGGGAATGCCCAGACAGCAGGGCTATCCAAAGGTGAGCAACCAAGCCCCTTTATACCGGGTCGCTTAACTGAAGACGGTGCCTTGCGCTCCCGTGGCAGACTTGAACTTCCAGACCGGGCAGTATAACCAAATAGTTGGCATATTCTTCGTCCCCTTCGTCGTGTTTGCGCCGCCCCTTTCCATGCTGGGCAAGAAGTACGGCCCAGCTCGCGCCCTTCCCATCCTGATGTTCTGTTTCGGCTCCTTCACCCTGCTCACTGCTACGACGACGAACTTTGGCGGCATATTCGCCATTCGCTGGTTCCTGGGTATTGCCGAGTCCGCCTTCTTCCCCCTCGTCATCTACTACCAGACTACCTTCTACCGTCGTGGGGAGCTTGCGCGTCGTCTAGCCATATTCTACGCCGCCTCTAATACGGCCAACGCCTTTAGCGGGCTCCTCGCCTTTGGCGTGCTTCGGATCCAGTCGAATCTGGTGGACCACCCCTGGCGTTGGCTCTTCATCATCGAAGGTAGTGTTACCGTATGCTTCGCCGTATTCGCCTTCTTCTACCTGCCTCGGAGCGCCGCCGAGGCTCGGTTCCTCAACGAGGAAGAGAAGGCGCTTGCGTATCGTCGTATCCAAGTGGACAGCTCGTCCATCGTGAACGAAAAGTTCAACCTGAAAGAATCCCTCAAGATCTTCAAGAGGCCAACGACGTACGGCTTTCTCATCATCGAGATCTGTCTCGGGGTACCTTTGCAGGCCGTGTCGCTGTTCTTGCCGCAGATTGTCCAACGGTTGGTTAGCGACACGGTGACGATCAACCTGTACACTGTCGCTCCCAATATCACGGTAAGCAGATTAGACACAAGGCTCGGTCTGCCTGCAGTCCTGTTCTATCAGTACTGTTATCTAACTAGCTGGTAGGGTGCGGTCATGCTGCTTATCCTGGCATTCACCTCGGATGGCTTGCGGATTCGATTCCCCTTTGTGTGCCTCGGCTTCGCATTTACCTTTATTGGTTTCATCATATACGCGGCGCTCCCGGACGTCCACGCCCAAGTCAGGGTCGCCTATTTCGCAACGTTTATGATGTGCTGGGGAACATCTGCGCCGTCGGTTCTGCTAAGCACCGTAAGTCGTCTCCTACATCGTGATATCTCCCCCTTCACTAGCCACTGGTTGTCCTTTTGCAATCATCTTGGTCCCCCGTCGAAGGCTTATTCTTGGTCACTAAATAGCATGATCGCAGTGGTATAACAACAACGTAGCGCACGAGGGCGAGCGTCTGACGTTGACGTCTGTCGGAGTCCCCCTTGCCAACCTCATGGGACTCGTAGCCAGCTACGCGTTTCAGGAGAAGGACGCACCAAAGTACGCGCCAGCGCTCATAACGACGGCCTGCTTCGGTGCTACGGGATGTCTCGTTGCGGCATGCTTGGGATTGTTCATGATGTGGGACAACCAGCGCCGCAACCGTCGGCAGGGCGTCAGACTTACAGCGAAAGACGTGCCGACCCACCAATTAAGAGATGGTCCTCGGGTCGACGAGTTTCGATGGTTCCTATAAAAGATGCGGATGGGTGTTTTGAAGGCGCTCTATTGTAAGCCACCTGACATGTTTGTCTATCAACAGACTAGTTTACGATATAATGATCCGCAGGCTGCTTTGCCATCTCGTTCGTCTTTCCCGTTCATGTGGTATCATCAAGCCCCCTTTCCTTATAACCTGTGCGCCTACTATCGAAATGAAAATCTGTAAAACCACCCTTTCCTTTAAACCAGCGCCCAGTGTGTTCAGCCGACTGTTTCGATCTCCATGAACCCGATACCGGAATCGAATCGGGAATGGGTAGGGCTTTTGATTCCGTTCTGCTGATACTCCATGATTCGCTTGTACTTGTCGTCGTCAAACTTCCATATCATCGCATCCTGTCCTTCTGCTAGACCGGCCTTGCCCGGGACCGAGAGCTTCTCGACGACCGGGTCCCTCTCGGCCCGCGAAAAGTACCGTCTTTGCCATATTTCCCCTGCGTCCTTCTCCTGTCTCCGGAGTGCGCGCTGTGCGTTCTCAATCTTGCTCTTCTCGTGACCTACGGCGAAGACGTCGTTCGCGTTGATGGCGTCAGCCACGTGCTTCCACGCCCGCCTAGATTCGAGGGGATGCTGAGACTCGACGGGTGCGACGAGAAGCGGCGTCCTCTGCAGCGAGCCCAGGTCTACCGTGTCGAGTAATTTCCCCTTGCCGTCTTTGATCGTGTACGAGCCATTCCACTGACCCTCTAATACGTACAAGGGGTCCTTCTCGTTGTCGTCGGCGTACAGCGTGGCAGTGAAAGAGTTGCTCTTGCCTTTCACCCACCCCTTGGATGAATAGTTGATGCGCGACGTGTAGCCCGAGGAGCTACGGATGTACGATACCCCGGAGAGCTCAGGGGCGATCTGGAAGGTGACGATGCCTTCGACGTGGACTTTGGGCATAGTGATGCAGTAATCCTCGTCATACTTGTCAATATGCAAGATACTGTACCCTTTTCTCTCGATATTTATCGTGGACGAAAAGTAGGCTTTCGGAGCAACATGGCCTTCGAGCTAACCGCCGCATTAGCAAGTGAGGAAGATAATATCACATCAGCCAACTCTTACCTTGACGCCATGCGTCTCGTTCCAGATCTTAAAGGCAGTCGCCGGCGGATGATGGCTGACCTGCTCCGTCACCAGATGCGTTGTACCAGCACCGTCCTGCCATTTGCCCAAGAAGATCTCACCCAGGAATGGGTTGAGAGGCTTCATCTTCTTCCTCTTCCCGTTTTCGTCCTTGCTGGCATGCTGATGCTTTAGTGTGCTCAGGAACCACTGAAGTACTTTTAAAGACCTCTTCCCAGCACTCTCCTCTTTGGCGGGAGATACAAGTAGGTTCGGGTGCTCGGCCCAGTACGCGCTGTATTCGACGATCGATTGAGGGGCGAGCAAGAAGGGCGGCGCGGTTAAGGATGTGAGGTCGCCTTTGAAAGTAGCGACAGACTTGACGATTAAATTAGCAAAAGACACTATGTAAGGGGTATATATATATATAAGACATTCGAGTTACCGTACCTTGATAAACTGGAACCAGGCCGACTTATGATGCTGGTCATCTCTCTTATCGTCGCATCTAACGGGACTTAGCGGCAAAGACATGTTGGGACTCAAGCGACTGATGGTGCCGACAGCTCTGAATTGACCAATTAAAATTAGATATAGGTTAGGTACTTAGATAGGAGGTAGTTATTAATATTCTTTTCGAATGTTGTGTCATGTACAACTTGTTCGGGAAACAAGAGCATCGAGAGGAAACAAGCCTTCTCTTATATGATATGTAGCAGACCTCCTGAACATATCCTATAGGGGAGCTATAGGAAGCACCCTAGTCTTCCTCCACCGCCCCTTGCGAATCTACCCGCATATTGAGACGGCTGCTACATCGCGTGTATGTACCATGTAGTAGATATCATCCGCAGGCCCCTCCTGGTCCACGCATTGCGAGCAGGCGGAGCGAGGCGAGTCAGCCACCTGCGTCTTCCACATGGCGCATTGAGACTCTGTTTGCTTCATATATCAGGATTGGGCATGTGAAGGTGGAGCCGGGTGGAGTCGGGAGAGACCCTTGATCTGCCAGGCTGCCCGATGCTATTTGCTCCATGTTTCGACAGTCCAGACTGTAAAACAAGGCCAGGGGCCCGGCTGGGTCAGCATCCGGGGCGCCGCACAGCCGGAGCCTGCAGCAGATGTAACCTCAGCCGTTAGCAGTGCTACTATACGCGTCCCGTACCTCGCGAGCTTCGTGCTAGCTTAGGTAGCTTGCAAGCACGCCAATAGTATTGGGTCTCGACCTGTAGGGCTTGATGGCCTCAGTCTAAACTCGTACGAATCTGTAGCTAAGCAGCCCTAACGGTCGACATGTGACGGGATTCCGTCGACTTTAATTGCACTTAGCAAGTATGACATGTTTGACACTGTCACTTCGAGATAGGCATTACGTATGTATCTAATCCGTAGGAGGTGCGGCTATCGAATGACCGGAAGCAAGTGTCCCGTCTACAAATATCAATTATAGCAAACATACTGAGCAGAATATATATAAGATGCGTCTACCCCCTTTCCGCTTGAGCCAGGCCTCATTATCATCAAACGTCTAGATCTCATATTAGAGACACGATCCTGTCTATGAGGTGGTGGAGGTGGTGTTTGAGTGATGGTCTGTCAAGTGATTCGCCATGTTAGCTCTTCGACTTTCATCAACGTTGCGCATATAAGGTTCGGGGATGCTCACGGCATATCGTCATGCAATTCTCCTGCCTGGGACCCTCTTCGGGGTATAGTTGCATACACGTGCTGTGACATGTTTTCTCGAATAGATCCAGCATCTCGCCCAAGATAGCCGAAGGGTCCATCTTGGAGCTCGACTCCAGAGCGACATCTGCTCTGGCGCTGACAGCCGCTGGCTGCGCAGCACCTACGGCGAGCATGGCAGCAAATATAACGCTATGAGCTTGCATTGTGGTAATTGTTCTTGTCGTAACTGGTAATTGTGTCCATCAGAGGCATTGAGAGTCACTATCCCGAGTTATAAACGAGTATCGCGGACAAAGATGCTTTGGGCGTCCTAATTATAAACCCGCACACAATGCGATAGAGCATCCAACAAGTCGTTGATTCAAAGAGGTGCCAGTTATCTCTTGCGACTCTCTTACACGTGCTGGAAAAGAGCCGCCTTTGCCCTGTGATATATAAGGACATGAAAGACCAACACGAATCCTCGTCAACCTCCCTGGCCTCATATACTCACGTTGGTTACTGGCGGAGGGGACAATGACAAGATAGCAAGCCGGAGAGTAAAGAATTTCGGGAATAATAGACAATGCCTAATGAGTCTGAAACAATGATATAGAGAGCGTAGCAGCTATTCACAATCCATGAATGGTTATAGTCCGAAGTGATTTCAATGTCTTTTTCTTTCCTTTTTCAATGTATTTCGGTGAGTGGGATCCAATGTTGGCTGTAGCAGGTTAGACACACCACCCCACCACATTTGCCCCCCACGCCCTGAGCTCAGCTATCTGTCGTACCCGGACAAGAGACGTATCTGCCCTGTTGATACCTGTATCTGGTAGGCTAGTGGGTTAGGTACATGTAGGTACACACCTACGTCGACAGACAATGCCATCCAAAATGCGTCCAATTCCTGCGCACTTCTTCCTTTCCTACCCAAGGCACTTCTACATATGAGGCCTGTGTACGTTGGCCACTGAGATGGCTTCAACGTTCCTAGAGGGAAATCATGGGACAGACCCTGTCGGATGTGGCCAGGCCTCCTTCAAAGGAGGAAATCAGAGCGGAACTGGTAAGACGCCCTTCGGCTGGTCACCATCGCATCCCAAGCTCGTCGTAGTCGTAGGCTGACGTACTCTCCCAACTTTGACAGGCCGAGAAGTTTGCTCGCAAATGCTTCGAACCGCTGGAACTCTACTCTTTCAAGGATAACTTCAAGTCCCTCGCCGACCATCAGCAGAATGTTCGCTACCTTAAGGAGGACACCGTCGCCCGCTTTCTCGAGCTTCCCGATATCCTCGCCGTCTCCCCTGTTATATTCCATATGCTGTCATGCCTCGGCGCCTTTCCCTTCCTCCAAGACGCTCCCGTCATACTCGGCTTCGAGCAGATGATCATGGTCGTCACCATCATGACGGAGCGCTATGGCAAGATCCTCTCCAGAGGCGCCAGCACTAGGAGGAAGCTGTTATTTAAGAGCATGGCTGTTTACGATCGCAAGCTGTCCGAGATCGAACAGCAGCAGCGGCACCAGGTGCATACCCCCGGGCCGAACCAGAATGGCCACGCGCCTGGCTTTGCCGTCGACGAGGCCGGCAACGACTGGGACGACGAGGCCATTGACGACGACGAGCTTGTCTTGGCTGCTTTGGACTCGCTGGACATCAACGACGCCTTCAAAACGGGTGATGCGCACGCCGCCACCACGCACGGAGCTATGATACCTGCAGATAACTTCAGAAAGCTGATCATGCTGCTACTCCTGCTCTCTCCTTTGGATTCCCAGGAGAGTTTGTCGGCATATGTCAACAGGGTTACCGGCACTGAACTCGACGAGCTACGAGCGACAGCCGAAAGTATCCTTTCGGCCTTCATCAATGTTGAGAAGTCCCCCGGCATCACATATACACAATTTAGTCAAGTGATACCAACTAACTTTCCATTCTTATTCGATGGCTTCAACCCCCTATTTGAGCATTTCCTCTTCTCCAAGAACCTCGACCTTTCTAGGCGCAAGGACGGTAGCGTCGCGAGAGAAGTGGCCACGGCTCGCGCGTTGCCTCCCCTGCTGCAGGACAGGGGCCAGATCATGAATCTCAACGTCCTGTCTCAGCTCTCCTTCTTCGTCGGCGGGGACGAGTTATTTCGTCGCTTGCGCCTGTTGTACTCTGGCTCGGAGGCTGGGTTTTCGATGGGCAGCTTTGAAACAAAAGTCTTCAACTGGCGCGCCCCGACTATCCTCCTAGTATCCGGGACTAGGCTTCCGGATGTTCCTAGCAGCAGTGGCTCCGAAGCGGTATTTAACGACTCGCTGCCACCGAAACGGTTCCCAAACGGAAGCTCCCCGGATCGCGATGGCTTGATATTTGGCGCCCTGGTTAGGCAGCCTTGGCGACATACGCATAGGGACTGTTTTGGAGGGGAAGATATGTTGTTATTTCAGCTTGCCCCTAACCACGACGTCTTCTCGGCATCCTCCCTCAACCGCGAGTACGTAGCATTCGCAAAGCCGCCAGTTGCGCACCCAGGAATCAACATTGGCTGTCCACACCCCAAAACCACGCAATCGTCACGTCATGAGTCGCTACGGCGTCTAGGGCCGGTGTCGCTCGTTATCGACTCGAGCTTCGAGTACGGCGTCTTTACGCACGACTACTCTTCGGGCGGCGCATTCAGCACCAGCGCGTCCCGAAAATACAGCTTCCAAGAACGCTTCCAGGTCGACGAAATCGAGGTTTGGGGCTGCGGCGGCGACGAAGAGGCGCGGGTGCAGCGAGAGCGGTGGGAGTGGGAAGCTCGGGAAGCCGAAGCTAGGCGACGAGTGAACCTGGGCACTGGCGATATCGCAGCGGACCGAGCACTCCTGGAGATGGCTGGGCTGGTCGGCGCAAACAGGAGCGGGGGATCAATGGCTTGACTTGCTTGCATCAGAGTTAAAGGGGGGGTCGGGAATAATGTTACTGTGCTGTGATCTTTGCGGCGGCACTGTATCTACGCCGTAGGCTAGAATAACTAACTACCTGGTAAACATCGAAGCCATTGGCAATAAACAAAGCATCTCATCATCTGACTTCTCGCTTACATCGAGGTAGGTATCAGTTAAGAGACTTGAGTCAAGTGATTTGGCCATATACTACACAAGGTAACCTATATACACGAATTCCGTACGACTTAGTATTCGTTATGTACAGTCGACTACTAGTAAAGCAGTTTTCTTTTCGTTTCCTCTCTTCGTCTTAATCCTCTCCTCGTAGTCCACTCACCAATGTGTCGTGCAATTTGATATCATCATCGTGCTTAGTAGACGAGACAGCCATTTGGCGCTCTTGACGGGCATCATTTCTTAGGTGGTTCCGCCTCGGCCTTCTTTTCTTGGTCCGAACTGGGACTTTCACTCTTTTTCGTCCCGAACCAACTCCCAGCACTTGATAGAGCGCCCAGCACGCTTGAAGCCTCCTTCTTCCCCTGCGGGGGTACTTGGCCATTGGCATCTGGGCTAGTCTCAGCTTTCGAGCCGTCTTTCTTGGCCTCTCCCGCTGCCTGCCGTTCCTTCTCGTCGGTTCGCCTCTGCTGGGCGCGATCCTGTCGTCGTTTCATGGCGGCCTTGAGCTGCTTCTCCTCCTCGTCTCGAACTTCGAGCTCCTTCAGCCACTTATTGTGGCGCTCTTCGGCACGCTGCTGGGCCTCGAGCTTGATCAGCTCTTTACGCTTTTCGCGGTCGGCGCCGTAGTAAGCACCGCCGGCCACCATGGCCATGACGGTAAAGGCTTGGGCGCCGATTCGTGCCCGGAACATGCGCTGGACCTGGGCATGGTCGCCGCGGCGAGTGGCTCGCCAAGCATTGTAGAGGGCCAGGGTGGTGAGTATACAGCCTGTTCAGAGCCGTATTCGTTAGCAGCTGCCTTGCCGTAATCGGTCGTGACTTTGCTGTTGGGCCTTGGAGGGTGGTTTAGAATCAGATGTGGGCGATTTACCGAGTGGGATCAGAGGTTCCTCTCGTAGCTTGCGGCCGACTTTCTGCGCAGCGGTTTCATTATAGTCTCTGGGTAGAGAAACCTGTGAGCTTACAGTCTGACCAAGACAGACGAAGGCGCATCCACGTATGATAGGTCGCGAAGGGAAGGGGAAGCAAATACGCACTTGTCGTCGTCAAAAGACGAGGGCATAGATCTATCCGCCATGTTGAGTTCTGAGACCAAGCTGAGCTACTAAGCGCTCCTCGTCAGGTTTCTGTACCTCGATTATGAAGTACATGTATTTCTGGCGAATGGTCGGACCACGGTGTCACGCGATGTGCGTTGAGGTTGAGCTAGATTGCGCAGATTCGAGGTTGAAGATATCGAATGAATTGCATATTGTGTAATCGACTTGTCAGACTGCTTGTGGTTCACTTGAGCGTTACGCATGTAAGAATATGTACCTAAGGTACATACCCCACCTCGCCCACCCACCGTAGCAGCCGTAGGTACCGCTAGATGTGTACCCGCCCCACCTAGAACCGGCGTTCCTGAGCTCGATCCTCCGACTCTCACTCGTGTCGCTCAGCTTTTCGTACGACCTAACGTGAAAAGTGCCCCACCATTAGAAATATTTTGGCCGATACTGCTTATCGTCTGCCAAGGTTCTCTTATGCTCCCAAAGAAACAGAGCACACTGGAAGAAGAAGAGAGAAGTCAAAAACAGCTGCGCTCCATTACTCTAATATGCCAGATCTAGCAACAGTGTCGGTTGATACCAATGTGGCCAATGGCGCCAGCAATGGCGTCAACGGTCACGTCCCGCGAACACCGTCTCTGACAAGTCTGTCTCTCACCGAGTACAGCGCAAACCCATCGCCGCCATCGGAGCGTCAGCGAGAGCGAATACAGACTATCGTGCCCGAGGAATTCATCCTACCAAACGGACACCCTGATGTTCGTCGCTTCCCCAATGCCTCCCCAGAACCACTCAGAGACCAAATCGCTAACTTACTGCTGCTTTCTGGTCATCTAGTACCTCCGTCTCATCCTCACATCGAGGGTGTACGAAGCCTGCGAAGAAACCTCCCTCACCCACGCCACGAACCTCTCCAACCGCTTAGAGTGCAATGTCCTGCTCAAGAGAGAAGACGAGCAGCCCGTCTTCAGCTTCAAGCTCCGGGGTGCCTACAACAAGATGGCGCACCTCGACCGGAAGCAAAGCTGGAAGGGCGTCGTCGCCTGCAGTGCCGGAAACCACGCGCAGGGAGTAGCCTACTCGGCCAGACTGCTCAAGATACCCGCTACCATCGTCATGCCCTCGGGCACGCCCAGTATCAAGCATAAGAATGTCTCGAGGTTGGGCGGCTGCGTGGTGCTGCACGGCTCAGACTTCGACGCCGCCAAGGAGGAGTGTGCGAGATTGGAGCAGCACCACGGGCTCCTGAACATCCCTCCATTCGACGACCCCTACGTCATTGCTGGGCAGGGGACCATAGGCATGGAGCTCTTGCGCCAGACCAACATCCAGAAGCTCCAAGCCATATTCTGCTGCGTGGGCGGAGGCGGCCTGATCGCTGGAATTGGCGTCTACGTCAAGCGCATCGCACCACACGTCAAAATCATCGGGGTCGAGACCGAGGACGCCAACGCGATGGTTCAGTCTTTGAGACTGGGGAAGCGGGTGGTGCTCAAGGAAGTCGGCCTGTTCGCCGATGGTGCGGCGGTCAAGACGGTGGGTAAGGAGACGTTCCGGATATGCCAAGAGGTGATCGACGACATCATCGAGGTCAACACGGACGAGACGTGCGCCGCCATCAAGGACGTTTTCGAGGACACCCGTTCCATCGTGGAGCCAGCTGGCGCCCTAGCTCTCGCGGGCCTCAAGAAGTGGGTCGCAGCCAATCCATCGAGCGACACAAGTCGCTCTCTGATCGCCGTGACTAGCGGCGCAAATATGAACTTCGACAGGCTCCGGTTTGTGGCGGAGCGCGCGACTCTCGGCGAGGGTAAAGAGGCCCTGCTCCGCGTCAGCATCCCCGAGAAGCCCGGAGCCTTTGCCGAGCTGATCGGCCAGGTCATGCCGCACTCGGTGACGGAATTCTCATATCGATATGCTACCAGCGAGCTAGCCAACCTCCTCATTGGTATATCTCTGACCGGCGCGGCTTCGGAGCGTGTCCAGGAGCTGCAGGCCTTGATAGACCGCATCAACAGCGCCGGCATGGAGGCCACCGACCTCTCGGGCGACGAGTTGGCCAAAGCACACGTCCGCTACCTCGTAGGTGGTCGGTCAGACGTAGCAGACGAGCGGCTATACATGTTCACCTTCCCAGAACGCCCCGGCACCCTCGAGAAATTCTTGAGGATGCTGCGGCTGAGGTATAACATCAGCCTTTTCCAGTACAGGAACAGCGGCAGCGACGTCGGCAAGATATTAGCGGGAATCCAATGTCCCGACGAGAACGTGCAGGATTTGGAGAAGTCGTTTAGGGAGGTGGGATACCCGTGGGAGGATTGCACCAAGAGCGACGTTTTCAAGACATTCCTGCGGAGTTAGGCTTGCCAATAAATATCGAACCGGGTTCGGACGACGGCAACGATATGTGGTTTACGGACGAGTCTAACTTACATGCAGTAGTAGACTACCTAGAACCTAGACCTAGGCACGGTTGAAGGGAATGGAATTTCTAATCTCAAGACCAGCTACGCGCGGGGTTTCATGGGGTACTGGGTGGGGGTCCGTCTCACATATTCGCTCCATGACTTGACGATTTGATGGCTTAGGCGGTGCCCCGTTACGACGCTCGTCACGACAGAGGTGAGGGCAATATACCTTGCGTGGTTTTATTTTCCTTTGCAGCATCTAACGTGGACATATATGTACCTAGGCTACCTACATGTAGGTACTTACTGAAAAGGTAGTAAGCATATGCCAGTGCCACGACGGGCCCGGCGATTCAAGTCGACTTGCTCCCAGCTCCTTGGATTCAGACCTTGACGAAGCTCGAAAGGACAGAAAGCAAGGCATGGTCTACCGTATGGTCTACCCCAGGTATGGGCCATGGTGCACACACGCATGTGCCACACACCTGGCATGTCACGATTGGACATCAGACCAGTGCAGGCTAGACTCGTATCACTGCTACCATTCGCAATCCCACTTTGTACGCTCTAGCTATAATAACCCGGACAGCTCCCCACGGCCAAAGACCAATACCAAGTCGCTCTTCATATTCCATACCCGCCAGACAGTCACACCACGTTGAGCACGATGGCCGAAAAGACCGCAGTTCTTACGGATAAGGCACCGCAGCCTCTAGCCGGAATATACAGCCAAGCCATCAAAGCCAACGGTTTCGTCTTTGTCTCGGGCGCTGTCCCGATGGACGCCCAGACTATGAAGATTGTCGACGGCGACATCCAAGCACACACTGTCAGTCAAATCGTCAACGCCGTACTCTCCGCATTGGCGCCGTGAGCTGACCTGGGACTCTTCTCCTCGGCACAGCACCAGTGCATTAAGAACCTCGCCGCCATTCTAGAAGCCTCCGGGTCCGATATCAACAAGGTTGTGAAAGTCAACGTCTTCCTTTCCAACATGGATGACTTTGCCGCCATGAACCAGGTCTACAGCGAGTACTGGGGCCAGGTCAAGCCTTGCAGGACGTACGTAAATTCTCCTCGGGGCAGAAGCACCCCTTGGGCGTACTGTGACGCAGCGTTGCTAATTCTCTGTCTACAGCTGCGTCGCGGTAAAGACGCTGCCGTTGAACGTCGATGTTGAGATTGAGTGTACGGCAACCTACTGAGAGGGATGGTTGGTCATGATACAACATCGCATGGGGGTGGGATCTGTTACGATGCGACTTCGTGCCCCCGACGGCATTGCTCGGTCTTACCCATCCTGCAAGGTTACCTGCCCCTAGGTAGATTTAGCAGCACATCCATCGAGCTCAGCCAGTCCTATTCTATCTCCGGGCTGCATCATGCTACATCAGCTTCCTCAACTCTGGGAGGTATTTGATTTGTCTGTGTTTATCTGGTAGCCAACCGTACACGGTGCAGGTGAGGAGTCCTGTTATCAACATCGGGCCGGACGACCGATCTAGAGCAATCTAGTCTAGTCGGCGGGCAGTGAGATAGGGGACGTGTCGTTATGTGTGGAGCTAGGACTCACACCGCAAGTTGCCTTATCTTGGTATGTTCACGTATGTCTCGACGTCTCGGCAGAAATCTAGGTTCGGTAATATGATACAGTGGTTGGGTCTACCTAGGTGTGTCACTTGTTGCGGGATACATTGTCTCCTTGAGAGCGTCGCAAAAATACGCGATGGCTTCCTTTCCAGCATCTAAAACGCCGTCCATGGCGATGAAAGGGTGCGGCTGGCCTTTCATTATGTGAACATCAGCACCGACACCTGCCACACGCAGCTTCTCTCCGAATTTCCGTCCCTCGTCTCTCAGCACATCTAGCTCGCCTACCACGATCACAGCAGGAGGCAGCTTTGACCAGTCCCCCTTCCATAGCAATGGGCTGGCCTCGGGATGAGACCAATCCGACTTGTTTGGTAGGTAGTGATACCGGTACCAGAGCATCTTCGACGCCGGCAGTGCCGGGGAGTGCTCGTTCTCCTTCCACGAGCCGGTAGTCCTCGTGTTGGCCGTGTTGTCCGCCACTGGAACGGAAAGAAGCTGCAGGGAAAACCTCGGGCCTCCGAGGGCGGCTGCGCGCTGGCACATGATAGCAGCCAGATTCCCACCCGCAGAAGAGCCTCCTGTGGCAAGCTTGGTGATGTCCAGGTGCAGCATCTCCTTGCCCTGATTTATAACCCAGAGGACGCTTTCCCAGCAGTCGTCGACCGCTGCAGGAAAAGGATCTTCGGGGGCGAGTCTGTGTGTGATATGTCAGCATTCTCATTCTCTCGTCGAGCATCTGCTAGGTCACTGACCTGTAGTCCACGGCGAGGACCACGGTCTTGCCACGAGCACACAGGTTGGACGCAATGACGTTTTCCGTATCGACAGTGCCCAAGACCCAGCCGCCGCCATGGAAGTAGACACAGACTGGCCACCCGTTCTCAGGCGGCGGCCCTTGTGGCGTAAAAGCACGAGCCTTGATGTTCGGACCGTTCGTCTCCTGCCGCGGGATGGAGTAGTCGTCCACCTTGGCGACAGAAGCTAGAGGACCAGCACCTGGTATCAGAGTGCCACTAGCCCGCGAGGCCTCGATGGGCTGCAAGTGAACTTGCTGATGCCTCATGATATGCTTGTTATAGAATGCTGCATACTGGGCGTCGATGCGGTTGACTACCGACGGATGTAGGGGGTAAGGAGGTTCGGGGTGATCCCTATCGAACAGCCTTTGCTCAACGCTCATGATGTAGGACTATGGGTATGTGTATGACTACGTGAGGTATTGGGCTGCTTGCGAAGTCTGGATATATGTATAAGATGATCAGGCAGGCTGGATGCTTAGAGTCGTCGAGGTGTAATTTAGTAGTAACGAGAGGGTGTGAGCATCGCAGGCTTTATATACACGACAGTGCATGAGGAAGCGGTGGTGATAGTCTGCGACAGCGGACATGGACTAGTCCCGTCTTCTACCATCGCAAAGGCCGTTGAGCGTCTCGTCGGTGGCCACCCTTATCACATACTGGAGCAATATCCACCTGAGGATCATCAGATTCTCATGCAGCTTGATGCTATCGCGCGCCGATTCTTGTCCAAACCAGATACGCAATGACGTCGGAAATGCCGATGCCGCCACCTCTTAGAGAGGACTAAGGCAACTATTACTATACGAACCGTAGTGCTGTTGCAGCACTTCCTCGACAGACCCGAACCATGTCGTTGTTGGGTAACTGTTGGGGGTTTCGCCCAACTCATCTCCCTATTTCCATCCGTGGAACAAAGCTCAGGGTCCAGCATACGTTCTTCGGGGACCAGCTTAGCTGACATCACATAACCAACCGGGAGCCCATCCTGCCCATCTCGGATGCGCGTCAGCAAGTTTATCTCGACCTCGCTCCGATGCAACCTCATTAGAACATTGCACCACCCTAAGGGTCCCCTCTCGACCCCCCTCGGACCCCTCGAGCCCTACACGGGCAGACAGGTGGCAGTGAGGGCCCCCCAACAAGAAAGCTTGGGGTTTAGCGGGCGGTCTCTAGGTGGGGGTCAGGCTTCGCCGTTGGTGCGTTCGACTCATATCGCGAGAAAAGGGGGGTCCGAATGGATATCTCATCCACGGGCCAGAAAGAGACGACTCGGCGGATCAAGTTGTAATTTTTACGTGCCGGCTATATTGGTACAGCCATGGTGTCTCCCCGACATGTAACGTACGTCGTATAAGAAGATCCGGTAGCGGCGAGTGGTTGCGACACAGGCCGATGGTCGCCGCGAAAACTCGTTCTCTTTATAGGGGCATCTCCATATAGACAGACCATGTCGGACAGTAAGAAGAATGTGCAAGTCGTTCCACTAGCTTCCTCATTCTTCTGACACAGACAAGAGAGTGGTCTCCTGGGACGGGCAAAATATAAGCTGAAAAAGCTCCTACCGTATCCCGCTTGACAAGACGTATGGCAGAATAAGAGTGTTATATACGACGACGAGTGCTTTGCTCTCTACCTGCTCCTCCTCCTTTCTCTCTCCACCCCGCCTCCCGCCTTTTTACATGCTATGTGACTGCTCGAGTACCTACCTAGGGCACCTCCGGCACCCATACCTGTCTGTCTGGTATGACCGTGAGACTCGGAGCACACTTATAGCCTCCTACTATGCAAACCCGTCTCTCGTTGGACCTAAACAGTTATTTGACGTTCAAGACCTGGCGGATTATGTCACTGTCACGATTACTAACGCAGGAGCTGTCTGTCTGTGGCTGGCGGGTGGCGGGGTAGCGGCGCGGGGCAGCGGCGGGGCAGCTGGTCGCCTGTCTGGCAGTCTGGGCAGGTGAGGTCGTTGCCCGTCAACACCCGACGTTTTCAGCTGACATTGCATTGTTTACCGCATGACTCGAGAGAGGGATTGCAGTTAACAGAGCCATCCCCGCATCATAAAAGCCCCCCCTGTTCCGTCGCATCTCCTTGGCTGCCCAGTGAACCTTCACATAATATACAGATCCGCATACAAACACGCACGTACCAAGACTCAAGTAACGGAATAGATCATGGCCGACCAGAACAAGCCGCAGTCCTCCGTCGACGAGAGCCCCATCTCTCCTATCCGCCCAAACAAGGAGAGGAGGAACTCGCTTGAGCAGCACCTGCAGCATCGCCCAGAGCGCTCCGAGCTGGTTGAAAGTAAACAGGGTTCCTTGTGCTGGGAGAGATGAAGGCAGTGATTTGCTGACTCGAGGTCTGCAATAGAGAACATTCTGCCCGCCTCCACCGCTGCGCCTAGCTTGCAGGAAAAGCAGAAAGAGGTAAGTCGCCGTCTTTCTCTCACACCTGCAGAGCCTCGGGCAGGGAAGGGAGTACGGGGTGTGCGTTAACCGCTATACTCGAATATGTAGTTGGAGAAGCATATGCGGGCCGACTCCCTCAACGAGAAGATCTCCCATCGGCCTTCTCCGGAAAAGCTCATCCAGAACGGCGTGCTTCACGAAGATCCTCGATCCCCCGAGGAGAAGTACGAAGAGGCCATCGAGGATGAATACGCCAAGCGTGAGGGTGGTGCTTGAATGAATTCATTCAGGTCCCTGGTGGTGTTGGTCAGCTGGATGGTAATGATGATGACCTGATAGTTTTCTTTTTTTCCTTTCTGGTGGCGTAATTGTCAACAAAGGATGGGCGACTGACTGCACCAGGTGTGCGTGTAAATGATACTGGAATATTATCTCAAGGCACGAAGATCACGAGCATATGGTCCTGTCATTTATACAAGTGATATGACTGTTGAGAACTATAATACTTGCCATGAAAGAGTGTCTAGACATACTCGCTTGACGACCTTAGCCAGTAAGTAGAGCTTGCTGTTGACTCCTGTGCCATTACGTATGTTACATAGCTAACCTACACAGACGTAGGACTGTGACGATGTAATGCGCCGAATCAAACTGCCATGAGGGGTACTAAGATGAACGTCGTGTCGTAGATACAGTGGGGTCAGAGACCGACGACCGAGATGCTCCCCCACGCTATCATACCCCCCGAAACTCATCGAGCTTGCTACCCTCTACTACCAAGGAGGGGTTCTGGACCGAGTCCTTGGAATCGTCTTGCCCTCGGTTCTGAAGCAACCGAAATGCCATACTCACTCTCGGGGTAGAGGCTCCACGTCGCTACCAGATTCCGACTTTGTGTCCGGGTCTTTGGTAACTGGCGCGAGACGCTATAGGGCCGCCTATTGACTCAAGCCGGGTTGGCCTAGATGATGATCTAGCTACCTTATGCAGTTACACGGCACGATACAGACACACGGTCCCGCTTTGATGCTTCTCTTCCTGTCTGCGTAGGGACACTCATCACATATAAGCATGGGGCTCTTCTCTATACGGGCTGCCGGTTATCCCCTCGAAGCTACAGCTTTGCCATATACCCACCCCTGAACGCGTCCCGGCATTAACTGTCGACATGGGTTTCTGGCACCTTGTTGTTCGGGCAGCCACCTTTGTCTGCGCCGTCTCCTCGGCTACACATGTCAACGTCGCTGTAAGCTCGACAGGTAGCAAAGCAACTAACGGCCATCAGTACGGCTTCCCTGCCACTCTGGACGCATGGTATCCGATCAACGGTGCTGGGTTATCACTTAAGAATCTCAGCACTCCGCTGTCTGATGTTCTGCTGACCTTGTTGAACGTTGCTGCCTGCCCGTTGAGATCGGCAACGAGGATTGGCTTTCTGGAGCACCGGAAGGGTGGAAGACGTTCGAGGAATATCGATTCCCCATGTTCCTAGATGCGCTTAACAAGGCATATCCCGACATCCAAGTCACCTCGTCAGAATCGTACTACGACGGTTATGACATCCCCGAGCCCGCAGCCGATGACTATCACGTGTACACCGAACCGGACACCCTCGTGGCAGAATTCAACAAGTTCGACAACATGACCACGCCGCACATGATTGGCGAGATGGCTGCAATTCATCCTAATGGCGGTACGGGCTGTGATGGTGATCAACACTGCTGTCTTTCCCCTGGTATGTGTACCCGACAAATACAGAGCTTCTATTTCAAGCCACCGCCTCAAGTACTGGAGGAGGGCTCAGTGCGGGTATTAGCCAGCACGGTGGACGTGACGGGGCCTTAGAGCCGTTGCTGATCTCTAGCATGTTGAGGAGGGGAGGCACCGTGGGTGAGGCCGTCTCTCTTATCAGCTGTGAGCGTAATCAATACAGAACCACCAGAGCAGCACATGTAAGTGTTCGAACTCGCTCTGGAGATTCTAAAGAGCGCCGACAGGGTTGACTAACGAACAACAGGCGCCCATTATTCGAAACAGTATGTGCAAGATCCGGTCCCCTTTCCGCCCCCTTTCTTTGCATCGATAGACGACTATCTGTGTTTCTGGAGAAGCAATGGGGTCGATCGACTTACTCGGCTCGACTTGCCCCAGCGACACCTACTAGTAGTGAACCGCTGGCAGTGGGCAATAATCATGATACAATTTGCCGCTGACAAGGTCACGAGATCAACGTCGTGGTACATTTGGTAAGTTGACTATTCCGCCTTCGAGATATCGCCGCGGTACGTCGTCCCGAGAGGTGCTAGCATTGGTAACCAGCTCGTGGCCGCGCATCCTATGACCCACGCTCTCCATGCGACACCACAGTTTGATCCGCTTTGCTATGTGGCCGGCGGGAACGATAAACCCGGTGGACACATGTTCAAAATGGCTGTCTATAACTCAACGGATAGCGCCGACGTTCCTGTCAAGCTCAACTTCGAAAGGGTCAAACCAGGGACATCTGGCGAGTTGACTATTCCTACGAGACCCGAGGACCCGTATGGCAGCAATGACCCTTACACCGGTATAAACGTCGTGAATACGGGCAAGGCTACGACACGATCCGACCGGAACGGTAAATTCCGGTTCAGTTTGCCCGACCTGAGCGTTGCAGTCTTGGACACAAATCCTGCGACGTTATGTCGCTGGAAGAACGCCCCATAGGCAGCCTAGCACATCTGGATGTTTCCGCAGTGCCTGAGCATCCGAAGGCTACATTTCATATATTGTCTGCCCAAAGATTCGGGCTTCGGGCCGGACGCTACTTGGTGGTCGCTTTATGGTTCTGCTGCGCTGAATCACCTGGTCTTTCGAATGGGCCTGGACATTCTCCTCTGCGACTCGACACTGCGAACATGAACAATGTCTTTCGGTGGAGAGGTCATCCTTGAGTTGTGATTTTTGTATAATCTAAGCGAACGAAGACCTTTGTGATCATACGTGTATCAAATAGTAGCTTACTCCATTCATGCTCGCTCCTTATAGGCTGCAAGCAGACCCCCAGAGTGTACCAACGGATCCTACGTGTCCCCTTGTATATTGCATGATGCGACCGGACAACAACGCCCAGCTGATGCCGAGGAACTTGGGGGAGCTCAGGGTGCAAACCCGGCGGTACATAATGCTTTTCTACGGCACATAGCTAACCACCCGGGGATTTGCCTCAGATGTGCCTCAAAAGCACGCGCTGATGCCGCTCGAATCTGGAATGAGCGTTCGAAGTGCCCGTGATCGGTAGATACAATGCATCCGATAGCGGATAGACGACGCGTCTACCTTGCCTGCCGAGCCATCTTTGCGGGCGACAAAGCCCAGCTAAGGCGACCGAAGAAAGTGCGGGAAGAAATCGAGAAGCGGCCCTGGGCACTGGGGTCACTAAACCGAGACCTAGGCATAGAAAAGGTGGTGGAAATCCTTCGCGATCTCTTAGAGCGTCGCGTATTCGAATCGGAGCTCAGAGCCAAGGTCGAGTTTCCTGATCTATTTCACTCGTCGCCTGGACAGGAAGCCCAACACGAGGCATCAGAGATTGATGCAGCCAAGTCGACAGCCGAAGCGCTCGAAGAGATTGCCAGTGCAGACTGCGCCGATGCCGAGAGCGAAGACGGGTTTGGAGATGTGCGCCAGTACGGAAACAACACCGAGGCGGAGGCTATCCAGGGGCGAACCAGTAAGGTGAACATCCAAAAAGGGCGCCAGATAGGACCCGTTACCGAGACAACTTCTCCAGCTGTCGAGCAAGCAACTCCGAGGCGAGGCGCAATGCTACCCTCTCTATACCCGACCTTTATTCCGTACAAGGCACAGCATCTGATTCTCAACGAGGCACAACGGATGCTGGAGGAGAGTTGCTTCGAATTTGTCGAGCGATGGACGCCAGCTGTGCTCGAGGAACAGGGGCTAGACTGTGCCAGCGCCATTGAGTTGACGAAATGGACGCGGCTGCTAGCCAAAATAGCCAATAAGATGCCCCAAGGAGCCTTCAACCTGGGGGTAGCGCCGCTGACCGAGGTCCTTTTCGCGACCAACAAACTGCGTCACAGCGCGGTCCATCGTCTTTCAACCACGGCACGCGGTATCCATGATCTTCTCAAGTCGGCCACGGCACTTGCACTGGCGCTCAACGACCACAGACGTGCGGGCCAGCTAGAGGAGATGTGCTACGAGCTGGACAGTAAGATTAAGGCCATGGAACTGAACAAGAACGTGCTAGAGAATTCTGCCAAGGTCGGCCTCGAGGAGATTCAACGACGACGGGAGGAGTTGGACAGGATGGAGACCGAGATGATGGCCAACATAGTACGAGAGGACCGTGAGAACAAGAGTCTCATCGGAGCTTTGCTGGAGGATTCTGTGGGCAGGATCTTGGAAGGCGATACGGTGATGGAGGACGAGGCGGGAGAACAGAACGAGGACTCGGAAAAGGAGAAAAGGTTGAGTAAGGTAGGAGAGGATCCGTTCAAGGCGTATTATTGACGAATATAAACATGATATGAAGATATAAGACGAAAGAAAGATATTCGACTTGAATATAGACGGTATGCATATACCACCCATTAGCGGTAATCCGTACATTGATTGGGTAGAATAACCCCCGCCTTTCTACCGCGACACGTGACCGCGCGACGACTCAAGCTCCGTCTCATTACATGACTACGCGTTACGAATCCATCGGCGACCCCGGCATTGCTGGCGACAAAGCGATACGCCGTCATCCGAACGGCGCAACTATGACACGAATGTCTCGAAGCATTCGCGGACCCCCTGTCTCTGGACACACCCCTCAAACCACAACATGACGACCGAGACGGCTGCTGCGCCGGAGACGAGCACAAACGGGACAGATTTACCAGACGGGGCAGATGCCTCCAAGCGAGACGACCAACACGACACCCTCAAGTACCATCTTCTCGGGCCTTCGCTCACCAAGGCTGGCCAGGACTCTGTCGATCAGTCAAAGGTACAACTTACAATCCCGTTGCTAGCTGTCTCCGTGCTTTGTCGCTCACGCCTCTACTCAGGTCTCCGAGATCATATATAACGCCTCCAAGGGATCCAAGTACTTCAATCGCGAGGAAGTCAAGGACAAGATCTTGACGCAGAAGATTGAGCAGATATTAGACAAGAGACGGCGCCTCGAGAAACTCGATCTGACTCGAGAAGTCAGAGCTGCCGACCAGCTTGTCGCCCAACTCGAGCTCACTCGTGATCTGAGCCAATATATAGTCCACGTTGACTGTGATGCCTTCTATGCCGCTGTCGAGCAGCTGGACCGCCCCGAGTTGAAAGACCTCCCCTTCGCCGTCGGCGGCGGCGTACTGACTACTTGCAACTATGTCGCACGTAAATATGGCTGCCGGAGCGGCATGGCCGGTTTCGTCGCCAAGAAGCTCTGTCCCGAGCTGCTCCTCCTGCCCCTCAACTTCGACAAATACACGTCCAAAGCCCAGGAGGTGCGAGCAGTGTTGGCCCAGTACGATCCGAGATTCGAGAGTGCTAGCATCGATGAGGCTTATCTTAATATTACGACATACTGTGCCGAGCACGACATGGCTCCCGAGCGCGTCGTGCAGCAGATGCGAGAGGAGATTCACGAGGCAACGAATATCACCGTATCCGCTGGCATTGCGGCCAATGCAAAGCTCGCCAAAATCTGTTCCAATATAGAAAAACCCAACGGGCAATACGCTCTGCCCAATGACCGCAACGCTGTTATGACGTTTATGAGAGACCTGCCAACGAGAAAGATTAACGGAATCGGGCGCGTCTTGGAGCGGGAGCTGCAGGAGATAGGCATCAAGACCTGTGGTGATATATACCCTCATCGCCAGTTCCTGCGGCAGCTGTTCGGGGACAAGACGTATGAATTTCTCATCATGTGCCACTTGGGTCTGGGCAGAACTGAAGTTCAGCCAGCCGAAGAGTACGAGCGGAAGAGTGTAGGCACCGAAAGCACCTTTCAAGAGAGCGAGTCGACGCAGCTTAGAGCAAAGCTACGATGGACGGCTGAAGAATTGGAAAAGGATATGCGAAGAGCCGAGTGCAAGGGACGGACTCTTGTTCTGAAGGTCAAGTTGCACACTTACGAAGTCTTGACCAGGCAGGTCGTAACGCCGAGGGCGATATGCGCTGCTGATGATTTATACAACTACGCGCTGCCCATACTGACCAAGCTGGAACAGGAGATACCAGGCATGAAGCTCCGTCTAATGGGACTCCGATGCACGCATCTTATCAGCACCAAAAAGCCCGACGCCCGTGCATTTTTTGGGTTGAAATCTTGGGGGACGGCGGCCAACGTTGATGGATCGGCCGGGATGGGTAAGGGGGAGGGTATCGTATCGCTAAATGAGCGTCACGATGGTGATGATGGACACGACTTCACCAGCACTGGCACGGGGATGCAGCCAGCACCGGAAGATGACTCTTACCGCCATCATGGCAAAGAAATTGTTCCTAATCCTAAGAGGGAAGCGCCAACTCAGGAGCCCGAAGAGTGGTGGAACTGTCCCATCTGCGGCAGGCCCCAGGCGACGGACGAGCGCCTCTTCAATACTCACATTGATCTGTGCCTCTCGAGGCAGACTATCCGCGACGCAGTCCAGCTAGATAACGTGCATCGCTCAGGCTCTGCTCCTGACACACCGGCTCCCAAAAGGCTGAAAACCGGCGGCGAGAAGAAACGGGGCCGTATGTCTACACCCACTGATCCGAAACAAAAGAAGCTGTACTTCGGTTGACGCAGTAAGCATGGATTTATCATCGGACAGTCAAGGCAATGTTGCACATGGGGGTTCAGGCCTTCTCTTCCGTAGCAATCTTGAGTCAGGCCTATGTAGCATAAAAAGCACATTCACAACTATGTCGAATCGGCGCCTACCTCCTAGCCTCATGGTAGCCTATCCTATATTAATGCTTCACTAATCGTCCCCGTTCCGTCCTTCAGCGCATCCTTAAACTACTCCCATACATTGATATACGTTACGCTCAGTCGACAAGCTTTATGTGTGTATAGGATTTATGTTCGCTCGCCAATGTTCTCTCCGTTTTCCTCCCTCCCTCTCTGTCTCTCTCTCTGTGTGTGTCTTCCTCCCCTTTCGAACCACAACCCAGGAGCCCAGCCAGTGAGCGTCATACTGCATCATCCACGCTCGGCCTCCTTACCGACATGGACCTGCGGATGTGGTGGTCCTCCTCTTCCACGTGCAGGTCGTCACTCGGGAGTCTGACAGCGCGGTCAAGAGCTACTGGCAAGCCACGATGCCGACCCCGTATCATGACAGCACACAACACCAGCTTGCTCCCTGGGTATAGGCCGCCACTGAAGCTGTAATTCACATTCGGAAGTCCAACACTTATGCCGACGCACCCATAAGCGGACACAACTTCAAAAACTATGACGAAGACTGAATAATTGACCGGATCGTCAATGAAGTGCTTCGTCTCGATGATGACGATGAGGAGAGTTGCTAATACAAGCCACCATAGATCATGTGATAGTTGGCCACGTATCTGGTGACTGATGAAGCTAATCCGGCTCTCCTCTAGCTGTTCTGGCGCAACACCAACACCGTACCACTCCGCAAACGCTGCCCGAATCATCCGGCTCACGGACTGCACTTGGCTACCAGGTTGGCCATGCGATACGGGGCGAGTAAGGACGTGGCTATACGTAGGATCCTCGCCGTATATGCCTAGCGATCGTTCTTCGTAGACGTTTGAGTGCCGCATCGTTATCACAACCGGGTACACCGAAATATACCTGCATGAGTTAGGGTCGCCACCAGCAACTACATTTCTCAGACAGCTTTGTTTTCTTCTTCTTCTTTTTTCTCCTTTTTTTTCTTTGGCATAAATATGGGTATGTGTAGGCATATGATATGTGTAGGGGTCATGGCACGAAAGTCCCGGGAGAGGGCAAGAATGAAATGGAGACCACGCACATCATGATAACATATAGCACTTGCAGACCGATAAAGAGCGTCGGTATGGATACCACGTAAAACCCCCCTGAGCGCACAGCTGTGAAAGAATAAAAAATCAGTATCGGAGAGCATCATGCGAGCAACAGTGGGCCTTACCAAGGGCTTGAAAGAGGCCATCGATAATCCGAGATCCAACAGGAACCTGATCGAGAGCAGAGTTGCCGAAGTTAAGTATTTCGAATGCGACCCAGTCGGTGCCATTGAGTATGAAAAGCATAAAGACCAACCAATACGTTTGTCGAGCAGGGAACAGGTTGGTGTAAACACGGCGAGGATACTTGAGGATGTATTTGAGGGTATCCTTCCAATCTGCGAAATCCTCCGGGCAGCTCACAAGTTGCAAAACCTCCACTGTCGTCTCCCACGTCAGCAAGCTGTCTCTTATAAGGAATAATTGTAGTGAGCTATAGATGGGGGCAAACCCATGTTCCCGTGTGACATCAGGGAAGGACGGCGAAGAAAAGTGCGGAAAGAAAATAGAGAGGCGGGCGTGCAGGGTCGAACTTACAGCTGAACCACAGGGTCAGCCGCAGAAATACAGGATAGGCAGTGTTTCCGGCAAGAATCATTGCTCCCATGACGATGAGCACGAAATACGAGCTTCCGTACGGGATCATGTTCAAGTCCAGCACGCTCATACCGCTGTTGTTGAAAGCAGAGACTCCGTTGAATATACCGTTCCACCAGGGGGAAATAGCATTATCCATTGCGGGTTGCGGCTGATATCTGCTGAGCCAGGCGCCGAGCGATATGCATCCAAGAAACTGCCAGAGGAACCAGTAGAGGGGGACGACGATGGACAGGAGTTTGAGGGCACGGTATTCAGTGCCGCCCAGCTCCTCGCGCTCCTCGCTCGTCAATCCATGAAACTGACCATTTCGACCAACTTTATGCCCTGTAAAGTAGTTATCACGGGTCCCGCGATTATTCTTTTGAACCTCGGGGCTCGACGGGTGTCTCTGCGAAGGGATGTTGCTAAGAGCGATAGATGTCGACCTGGCCTCGGCGCGGATATCGTCGACAAAGGCGACGTGGTCGGCATTTGCAGGAGAGGCCCCATCATCGCCCCTAGCCTCGGGGGTCCTAGAAAAAGGGCTTCGCTGCGACGGGGACCCATCTATCCGGCTTGAAGGCGGGCCAGGCTCCTGCTGCGGGGGGATGACAGTAGAGAGCAGTCTCCCGTCACTTGGCCGAGATATCACGGGGTGCCCGCTGCCATGCGCATCTCCGTCCACAGTGGAAATGATAGGAAGCTCGTGGTCTCCCCGGAGGGCAGCGTCATGGGCACTCGGGATCGTCCTGCTTCTTCCGAGACTCCTAAGTCTATGCGTGATGGGCAGGAAATTGGAGCTCGTGTTCCGCCTTTCGAGACGACGCCTGTGCTCCCTATGCACGATCTCCTTGAAGCGCGCCTCGAAGGCATGCTTACGGATCAAGACTGTCCATATGGAGACCCAGATAGAGCTCCCGATGATGATCAGAAGCCAGAGTAGAACCTGCTGCCAAGTAGTCATCTGACTCAGGTTGACCGTATTCAACCCGGCCTCGGTGATAGCAGACGTGACGAGGAATAGGCTATCGACATAGCTTATACTGAGCCTGGGGTCCGACGAGCCCCAAAATATAAGCGAGGTAAGTAAGGGGATGACGATGAAGTAGGCATAATGCAAAGTGATGAAGTTGAGCGGGGGCAGAAGAGGTCGGAGGTTGCGCATTGCCGAGGCCCCCTAGTCAAGGGCTAGTGCAGGAAGCAGACGAGGGCAGACCAGAAGATGATGGGATGAAGGATGCGATATGATGTTGGGCCTCTTGGCAGACGAGAGAGCGAGGCTAATATGGGAGGGCTACATTAACGTGACCGTATCCAAGATCGTCGCGGGACTTGGGCGAGTGGGCTTCGCTGCTCTAGATTGGAGGGGAAGAAAAGAAAAGAGAGTATCTCGTCTGTTTTTATTTCCCTTCTCCCTCTCTCTCGGTCTTCCTCTGTCTTATCTCATGAGCCTTTTTTGAGGTCTCGGGGCGCGTAGAGAATATTAGTGCTGGTCATAAGTTGTTGCTCCAACCACGACAGCCATGAAAGCGTGGTATTTGATGCCGGCACGGCAAAAAAGGGGGCCTGCCCAGCGGGTACATACATGTACCTTATATATAATACAGGTACCTAGTCCAAGCAAGCAGCCTAGGTGCCGGGCGCTATGTACATGCATACCCACCCACTTTGCACTAAACAGATCACGGTCCATTACGGTACAGGGAACGGACGTGTGTACATACCTACCTAGGTAGGTACATATGAACCAACATATAATACCGAGTACACGAGGCGTGCAATGGCCCTGTCGGGTGCGAGAAGGCTATCTCACGAAAAGAATGACTTCTTGCACCCGAACAGAGCACATATAGTACAGTCCCAATTGGCTCCTCCCCGTTCGCTCTTGGTGACGGGACTATCGAGCTTAGCTTTACAGGGTCGAGCATCATTGCATCCGACGAGTCAAAGACAACCCTGCCATGGCTGGTAAAATGAATAGAAATCCTTTGGCTAAGGTAATGCTTGCGCAACTTGGGTTGGCTTTGTTATCGGGCGACATGTGGCGGGCGCCTCTGACCAGCTCGCTCTAAGCAGGCCTCGCAGATTACATCCGCCTCTCTCTCTCTCTCTCTCCCCCCCCCCCTGTTTATGTACCGACACGGATGGGCACTACCGATGGCTTCCCAACACCGACAGCTCACAGCTCATTGTGCTCCTGGACGTCGTCGGTATCCGCGAGCATCGTTCCTACGACCTCGGCGGCCTCCTCGACCTTATTCGCAATCTTCTCGGCTACTTTTGTAGAAGCCGCTTCAGATGCTTCGCTGAGGGTCGAGCTTGCGCTGCTGCTGGCCTTGGTCACGATAGACTCGGGGTTCGGGACGCCTTTGACGCCCATGAGCTCCGTCTCGAATACTGGTGGTCGTGACATGTTAGACGTCGTGCCTTGTCCTACCCGTTCCACAACCATCCCGTCGGGTACGTACCGAGAGTAGATCCTGCTGGAATCGGCCCCATGCCTCGGTTTCCGTATCCGAGCTCCGGAGGTATGGTCAACGTCCTGTCGTCCTGTTAGCTTGCATCGGCCATGCGATATGCACGCAGCCAGCGTCCATGCCGTCTGCGGGTCTAGGTAGGTTGTTTCTTGCCTCTTCTCTCCGATGCACATATCCAAAAGTCCGTCGTCCCATCTATGGGCATACACAGGTTAGGTTATGGCGGACGAGATGGGAGGATCAGCGTGATTCGGTAACGAACCCCTTGATGACTTGGCCGCCGCCCAGCCGAAAGCTGAGAGGGGTGCCCCGGTCATAGCTAGCATCAAATTTGTTGCCGTTGGCAGCGAGCGTTCCCCTGTAATGAACCTGAACGGTGTCGCCCTTCTGCGTTTTCCGGTCGCACTCGACGGGGAGCGTAACGTCAATCTTGAGATCGGAAGGGCTCGAGGCCAGAGCACCGAGAGCGGCCGAGGCGACGAGGGAGAGGGAGAGGGAGAAGCGCATGGTGCGTGTGGAATTGGCGTTGACGTTCCTAGGACGTGGTAGTTAACAACAGCTAGATGGACGTCGACGTTGACTTGGCTGGTCGAGTTTGGAAGTGGACGCTGAATATCGATTTCCCCTATAGAATTCGTCTGCGGATTATGGAAATGTAAATAATTCGTGTACAATATCGGTCAATGGAAGACGACCCAATCACGGCATGCCAATCCACACGCACAATAACTCTTGTAGAAGCATACCGTTCTGTGTACAGTTTAATAGGATATATATCTGATGTCTGCATGCCAAGCCTTCCGGTCCATGTATATAACAGATATCTACAGATACTGTACAGATCTGTAACCCGCAATTCATACATGTATGTACATAAAGAGGTATACCTCGGAATACACTATGTAGATAGCAGCGTGACAGAGACGGGGCTGGGGAAGAATGGGTGCCTACATAGTAGAAGTAATGAAAAGAGCAGAGATTTGGCTTTGGGATTATACCACGCATCAGGACTGGAGGGCATAAGCTACGCCTAGACTGACAGACCGGAGCAGGCAGAGGAGGCTGGCACCTTGTCAAGAGGGGCAGCCAGCTGGCCAGCAAAAGTGGTCAAACCTCTTTTCTTTTTTGTTCCCCTTGGACTAACTCCAGCTCGCCGGCCTACGACCGACGACCGTCACGGAAGAAAAGAAGAAAAGAAGAAAAGAAGAGAAAAAAAGTCAGCATAGCCGCTCAAACAGGCCAAGGCCCCCAACTATTTGCCACTTTGGCTGAGCTGGTGCCTGTATGCTGATTTACAGAGACTAGCGTCTGGTTGCCTTTTGTCCACTTGGTCGCTGGTGCTCCCGAACAACTTGCGCGGGCCATACTAGCACACGGGCCAAACAATACGCAAGCAAGCTGAGTCTGAGCTGATATGTAGCATAGCATAGTATATACACACTATGACTGCCAGATGTAGACAGTGTGTTAGGTAACAGTCGAGGCGGACGCCCTATGACTAACCTATAGACTGCTGTTTCATTTGAGTCTTCAGTCTTGCCTAGCCAAAAGGTTGAGCCTCACGTACCGATTCCACATGCTTGTATGTCAATGGCATAGCCTCCGGCTTAAGCCCGTACGTCTTACTCTTGACATGCCTCTCTCTAGGCTTTTCTTCTTCGTCTTCTTTTTTTTTTTTTTTTTTTTTTTTGAGTTGTCTCCTTTTCCCCTTCTGCCCAAGGCACTCGCCTAGGCATATCTGTCGGCCCCCTATATCAGCTCGTCTCCACTTTAAGACCATACCCTGGCGGTCATCTGAACCTCTTCTTTTGTCTCTTCACGCCCAGATTGCTGCCTCATAACCACCCGTCCTCTCCCACTCTCGTCTCTGCCTTGGGAGCTGAAGCTGATGACTGACTCACCATTATAATCTCGGTGTATGCGCACACTCCCATGGGCTCTTGCTGTCCACCGCTGCCCGTCCACAGCCCCCTGTTGTTAGCCTAGGGCACTGCTCGAGCTGCTCAGCGTTGCAACTGTCGTATGCCACCTTATACTACCATGGACGTGTTTGTCATTTCATTACACAGGCTTCCACCGTCCCCTCCGGGGAGGCGAAGCGTTTTCCCAATGTCCCCCGTATAGGTATAGAGTATAAAGATGACTCGTCTCGTCTGGTAAGCTCCCTCTTCTGCTCTCCCATCCTCTTCTCCAACCATAAGGCCAGTATCATCGCTCACACATATCCTGTTCGACACTCTTCACTCTCACTCCCTACCCATCTATTTCCTAGAAGCATGGGATCTTCCGGCAAAAAGTCTCATAAATCCTCCCATACCATCATCGTAGACGAACGCCCTTACCGTTCAGCGTCCAAAAGCTCTCACAGCACCATGTCCTCTTCTCGGAGCTACTCCGGGCTAGGAGCCGGCTCGGACTCGTACGGCCAGAGTAGCCAGCACTCACCTGTCACTAACGACACATACCGCTCTCACATTGGTGGTGCGCACGCCCCTTGAAAGCCCCGTCACCATGCGTATATGACTAACTTTGATCGAAAGGGGACTACAAAGTCGAAACCTGCAACCGCAAAGACGTCTCCGTCCACAACTACAAGTCGTCCGGGTACGACCGGGGTGCGCCTCATCCCACTTATGGGCACAGTGTGGACAAAAAGGACAGACCTCATGAGAAGCCAGCCTCCAGATGAATATGAACATGACTATCATTCTCGGGTTCCGGTATACTATTGGTTAACTTAATAGGGGAGTTTCGGGGTTTCAATGGTTTGGGTTCTGTCATGAAGGGCATGGTTTAATGATGGACAGCGCGGGTTTAGCTCATACAACGGCAAGGCGGAGTGAAAAGAATGTTACGCCTCAGGGCCTTTAGACTTGGGTGGACATTGGCGTTACTTTACAAGTTGCTGCTTATTCGCTCCCTGTTGGATGCGGCATGCAGGAACACGTAACGTGACACAGAACCGGTGATCAACCAATCTCTCGAGACCGTCGCGATCCAGCTCCGCGGAACGGTATATAGCTTGTTTGCACCTCGGTGCAGGCGAGGCGTGAAACTTTGACCGTCGGAGAATCACCCGCCGGGTTTTCTCGGGAGACAGGAGACGCTGACTCCGGGGTCGCCTGCATCAACCCTCGCCTCGCCGGTAAGAAATAGCAACATCAACGATAAGAATAAAACACGACTGAGCTTTTCCGAGGTACAACAGCCCGCAAAGCTGCTGTTGTCGTCTGGCTTGGATGCTGGTCATGTCGTGATAGGTTACCCTCGTTGCAGCACAAGGCCACGACGTGCAGCATTACGTCGACTGAGGACTGTCAAGGTGATACCCGAGATGCGAGTTGACTTGCTGGCAGGGCAATTCATGCCTGCCATGACCGATTGAAAGCACTTGCTTCTCAAATTCCAGATATTTGCACTCCTCTGCTCGAACCGCGAGACCTCTTCTTTTCCCTTCCTTCCAGTGAGAGCCTTCCTGGTGACACCCGGTCTTTTGTGCGTGACAAGATTTACTTCTTTACCTATAAGTGTAGTATACCCCCTGCTTACCCTTGATGATAAGCATCACGCGGTGCCTCAAAGTAATGTGACATTTCTATGCCCGAGTTGTGATATCCGCATTTGGCGTAAAATGGCTCGTTACGCGTGCCGCAGTTGAGTATATTCTTATAGCAGCCCAGGTTGACGGCCAGTGAATCCAAAGCCCGTATCATCCCGAGCCCAAGTCCTTTGCCTTGGTGCTCCTTGGCTATTGAGATCTCTTCGATGTGGCCGCATTTGCCTCGCTGGTGTATGCTGTCATGGGTGAGAGCTGGTTCCCCGTTTTCAGGACGAGAGACGAACAATTTCTTCTCCACCACCAGAGCACCCGTTCCGACAATGCGGCCCTCGTGCTCGATCACGGCGAAGTAGTATGTGCCCTTGGCCTCCACCATTTCGTTGTACCTTTCGATGAACTCGGCTTCGCTGGTATCCCCGATCCATGTGAGAACTTCCAAGCAGCTGAAGAAGCCCTTGCGATAGTCATCCCTCTCGAGGGAACGGATAGTGAAGCCGTCGGGGAAAGAGCTGACGGCTTCCGGAGGGATGAGTGAAGTGGAAAAGAGCGCCGGCGCGTCACCCATGATTTGATGGTGCCTCGAATGGATGAGAGCAGAGTCTTGGTGGAGTGAGGACGGTGCACTTCAGGCAATAAATATATATCCTGGGGCGGAAGGGCAGGAACGCGTCCGGTGCGTTGGTCGGCGGTCGGTGGATATGATGAGGGGAAAGAGTGCGCCTACGAACCGTACCCTAGGCCTAATTACATGCATATGCACATGCATAGGTGCAGACATGCATACAGACGTACATACATGTACGTAGTCGCACAGATGGGGTTGATTTTATCCATATTAATACAATACAAAGAACTTCTCGCCTCTCGGCCTCTCACCCTACCTGTCAAACTCCTGTAACAGCGCCGGCAACGCCTGTGTGCTGTTCTCGAGGTACCCCTGGTCTACCAGCGTGTCGATCGACAGTTTCGCATACTTGGTGCTCGTCTTCTTGTCCTTTGCTTTCCAATATAAGCGTGCGAGAATCTCGTACTGGCCGGCATATAGCGGCGCGAGATCTTCAACGCGCATTAGCTCAAGCACATCGAGGGTGAGCTTGACGGCCTTCGTCCCATCCCACGCCTCGATTGCCTTCATGACCTCCTGTCTCATCGCCTTGATCTTGGTTCTGCGGTAGTCGGACGCCGCCACCTCGGATTTGGATGCCGCGCATAAGTCGCATGTGCAGTTGAATCCCCATTTAAGGAGAGCTTCTTGTCTCTCTTCACGAGTCTTGCCCATGGGAACATCTATAAGGGTAAAGGGGAGGGACAGTTGCCCGAGCTCGTCAGCGAATGATGCACGAGGACTCTCTCTCTCTCTCTTCCTCTTCTTCTTCCTCTTCTTCTCTCTCATTTCTTCTCCCGCCACACCAGTGGAGCAAAGGGGGTGTTCGAAGGGGGTTAGATCAAGCAAGTCTTACAAGTAATAGTTATCTCTTCTCCAGGCTCAATGTCTCTCTGGACTACGATACTGACGGCTGTGCTAGAAGGTGTGAACCTGATAAACGCACTGACGATGGCTTTAGTTTTCTTCAGACCTTTTCGTAGACCTTGTCACATATGGCACGTACTTTGGACGACACGCATGGTTGACTCTCTGCCGCCCTATGTCAGTCTTCTGCTATCGCGATGAGTAGTTGAAGAGGCTCCGCTCACTGAGACTTCCGGGTAGACGACCATGTGAGGTTCGCCACCCAAAGGGTACGAAAAAGCATTCGTCCTAAGCACATCCTCCACGATGTCGTTGGCGAAGTTACTGCTGCGGGCCAACTGAAGCACGCGGTCGGGGTCCGACAGCTGATCGACTGCCCTATGGAGATAGCGGTAGCCCTGCGCTCGTTTCACCGACGTCGGGAAGTCTAGGTATACCATTAGCGAAGCCCAGTCGGCCATGATGGCCTCGGCACGCTTGATGTGTCTTGTTGCAATGATCCCCTTCCCCTTCCCAGGTATATCGGCGACCCTGTACGCGGGCTCGGTGCTGTTCTTGACAACAGATCTCAGGTGAGTGTCACCGGAGTCATCCAACGCCTCGATGCTGTCTGAGGCGATTTCCGGTGTCGTGATAATGCTGACACCCCCATTTCCATGCTGCGAATTGGTAAATACGCAGTACTTGGTACCCGGCGACCTCGGGGCATGCACACACTCGGGTGCGTGCGTCCAAGGCGACCAAGCGACAGGCTGCTGGATGACGTGCTCGTCGACTGGGAGCGTGCATACTAGGGAGGCATTAGATCGCAGTGCTACTGGGATATTCGATGGGCATTGGCCAATGGGGGCTGGGACGTGACTATGGCATGCGGCTTGTGAAGTCAGGAGAAGGCCCACGACGCAGATGAACCTTGGAGGCAAGCCTGGTCGGGTATGCATCTTTTACTTAATCGTGCTGAGGAGAGGGTCAACATAATTTCACATGAGCTACGAGCTCAAAGATGCGTCTTGGTCATTATAAGTACGAGAATCCGAGCCGATCTTAGCTCGACGGAGCCGAATGATCTGACGATAATCCAAGGCTCAAACTTGTAGTTCGGCCCGGAGGTTAATATGAAGTCGCATGCTGAGCTCATCCGATCGGCGCGACGTGATAAGGAGCCATGGTTGGGCCAAGTGAGGCCAAGTGAGGCCAAGCCGCAGCTTAAGGGACGGTACGTTGTCGAGCCGATCGAATAGGCGACGCATTGCATACTTACCTCCCAGGTCCCTACGCAGTTGCCAAACACTGGCTCATATATCCCTGGAAAGCCCCGACCTGACCCCGGGAGATCATCTCAAGGAGGTCTCTTCACGGGCAGAAATCGGGAAGCCAGTGGCTTGACGCTACATGTCACGCGCGGCAGTCGGCTTCATTTGAGGCTCCAGGAAAATATAACGATCGGGATTTTATTTCCATCTACCGTACGATCAGCAGCTTTAACCATGAGCACATCTTGGCCGTGCCGATCGTCAAGCTTCGGCTAAATAAGCCAGTACTGGTGGGCTCGGGCGTGCTTCCGTTCTACCCGTGTAGTTGGGAGAATACTAAAGCCTGTTGTCTGCCCATGTGCATGAAACTGTCGAGTTAGTCGTAGGCAAGAAGATGCCATTGTCATTCTTCTGTGTCCTATCGGCCAACCCATACGTAAACTGAAGGGCTCTCGGAGAGTCTTTCGGGTGCGGTCAAAGATGCCGAATATCAACAAGATTCCAACGATGCTCTCTATCTACTTCTTCTATTGTCGAACCGAGGGGAGAAGTCATAATTCCGTGTGCTATTCTAATGTTTGTCTCGCCGCACCGAGAATAGTGAGACAGACACCGAACTAACGTACAGTCTAGGAGCCGGCTTAGTTCATACGGCGCATGGGTTGCCAAGTCAGATGTTTACCAACTACGAGGGTGTCAAACAACAGCCAGCAACTACGGTAGGAAAATACATGCCCAAGCTGAGGAATACTATGGCATCATCTAGAGCGAAGAGATGTCATGTTCCCCATCGGCTCTAGTCTCACGAAACTCCCTGTAAAGGCAATTCTTGAATCAATCAAGCAATTAACCCCCTAAAATGCTGCCTAGTTACCAGCGCAACATCCCGATGACCTATTACAGTTGCAAGCCTAGTGCTAGATGGCCGGGTGGCCTAAAATTTATAAATCTGACCCTTTCCATAACCAAGTTCCTCCAATATTCCCGGCCTTTTCTTGTCGCCCACAAGGGAGGCTTCCATGGGAGGTGGCCCGCAGACAAATACCTTGCCATCGTCTGGTAGAGGCGTCATCTCTTTTAGCAACTCCTTGGAAACGTAGCCCTTTCGAAATGGCGAGCCTTCTACAGGCCGACTAATTGTATACACAACCCGGAAGCGGCCTGGAAATCGAGACTCGTACTCGTCAAGCTCCTTTCTCAAGATGAGATCGGCGTCGGTGTTGACTCCAAATACGAGTGTAATCTTGGTGCGGTCGTTGGGATTCTGCAAGATTCCACGAAGAAGCTGGTAAGCGGGGGTGATGCCAGCTCCTCCGGCGATGAGCAGAATCTCCGAGTGCTTGTTGGGTTCCCACTTGTAACCAGGAAGGCGCGTGACGAACCGCAGCGAGTCGCCGGGTCTAAGAGAGTGCAAATGTGTGCTCTGCTTGCCGTCGGGATACTGCTTGACCAAGAATTCCAGCGTGCCTGGCTCATCTGGGCAGGGTTAAGTTGACATGGTCGGCGTCAAGGGGTTCACTGAAGCTACGTACCGAGATCGTTGATGGGAGTATAAGGGCGCAAGACGGGAGTATACCTCCCTTTGGGCCAAGAAAAGGTCAAGAGGGCGGCTTTCCTAGGGTTAGAACAGTGCGTGGAGGAATAGCAGCGACGTAACTAACATGTCAAGGGCAGTCCGCTGACGGTATCCGCGTCGGGCAGTCTGAAGCGCAGCCGCTTGGTGTTGTGATTGACTGCTTCGCTGCTCTCGAGCTGTAGCGACAAGAAGGCTGGGCCAGCACCGAAGGCCGATTTAGGTGCTCCGGAATCCGCGTGAACAACACCACCAAAGTACGTGTAATACAGTCCAGCCCCAGCGCCGGCGACTGCAACGGCGCTGAGGCCCCTGGTTGGGCGAGGTGCGAACAGTATCCTCGAGGTCATTTTCGATAGGAGACAGCGGGTGCTAGAGGGGATATTCGTGATATATTCACGAAGCTGAAGTAGAAGGGGTTGAGTTGTCGAGATGGTTGATTTGACTGCCTGACATTTGAGAGAAGGATCGAACCGAGGGCTGCAGACGAACTTCCCCTACGTGAAATCCTGCAAGCGAGTAGTTTGAGTGGCGGCAGGGCGGTATGGTCACACAAAGAGGCGTATGCGCGATCGAGTGCTTACGCAGAGCGGTAGCGAGTCAGGTCAGGGTAAGCGTACGGGACACGTTCAGTCGCCCAATACCAACTACGAAGACTGTACTAGAGGGATACGAAACCCTTCGGGAAGTCCAATCCTCGCCATCGTACTGGTTTTATATATAATTTCATGTTGGTGCCGGCCTCGGTGTTCGGGACTCGTGCCAGTTGACGGGTCACGGAGTACACGGCGAGACGCAAGTCCGATCCGATGCGCCTAGGTGCTGAAATGGCTGAAATGGTCCCACGGATATATGATGTATTCGGTTGCGTAGTACAATAGGGAGAATCCTTCTTTCCAGCTGGGTTGGTTGGTCAAGTCAGACCGTATGATAGTCGGGCGATCGGGAGGCAGGCATGCAGCATGGCAGCAAAAAGCGCGGTAACCCATTCTATAATTAGACATCGCGTAAGGGTGCCGCTCGCTCGGGCCCGGGCTTACCTCACACCATCGAGGTCACGATTAATTACGTACCTATATGTACATATTTGTACATAAGGTAAGGGTTGTTCATGTACCTGCCCTAACGAGCTTAGCAACGTGGACCGCCATGCTGCTGCACCGTTGCGCGCATCTCAGCTACTATAGGTAGGTCAAGTGAACGCGTTATGTTCATTCTTAGACGTTTCATCCTATTAGGTAGGTACACGACGTCGCGACAGGCATGGTGCGGGAACCATCCATCATACCCTGCCGCATAGGATGTACATCAGTCATGAGTCCAGACTCCAAGTTCATCACCCTTCCTCCCTCTCCCTCTCCCTCTCTCTCATGGTTTTCAAGCAGCAACTAGCACAACCGGCTCGCCATTGCTAACAGTGATGCAGATGTTTCCGTCGCCGTCAGCAGTGAACGACCCGGTACTGAACGTGTTGTTCCACGCCCCATTGGGAACCTGGGTGTTGAAGCAGTGGTCGCCCGATGATCCGAGGCCACTGTTGGTCGTGAGCACCACCAAGTCGCCGCCGGCTCGACTCCACGCGTAAGCCGTGTCGGCCACATATAGGTGGGTTTGGTCATCACCAGCCAGCCCCCCGGCCGCCTTCCTAG
The DNA here is from genome assembly GCA_022432365.1 of Hypoxylon sp. FL1284. Taxonomy (NCBI): domain Eukaryota; kingdom Fungi; phylum Ascomycota; class Sordariomycetes; order Xylariales; family Hypoxylaceae; genus Hypoxylon; species Hypoxylon sp. FL1284. The sequence continues at coordinate 12,525 of JAJJXE010000003.1, read as the reverse complement.
AAGCGGATAGTCGGGCTATAGCCTGGTATATCTCCGAGTCGGTATTGAAACCACTCCGCCAGAGGTCCTCGCGGTTGGCCGGGTCTGAACCCCCGGAATAGGCTTGCTCGGTGCCGTAGTAGACAATTGGGATGCCCCGAGCAAGGATGACATAGGCTAGCGCGTTCTTTAGCAGCGACAGGTCGTTCTTCGTGTTCAGCCACCGCGCATTGTCGTGATTGTCCAGAAATGAGCCGAGCGCAGTGGGATCCGGAAAGAGAGAGCTGACCTGGTCGTACATATCAACCATTGCCTGACTCGAACCCGTCTGCTGGTAAAAGGCGTTCATCGGGTAGTACATGGGGTAGTTCAGCAGCCCTGACATAAGACTGGCGTAGCCGGCGACGTAGTTGGCGTCGCCGTCAAAAACTTCCCCGATGGTGTAGACAGACGCAGCTGAAGAGAAGTCGGGCCAGTAGTCCTTCTCTACATGCTTTACCGTGTCAATGCGAACGCCGTCGAAGTCAAACTCGGTCACGAGCCAGCTAATCCATTCTTGGTAGAGAGACCTGATGTCGGAGCTCTGCGTGTTGAGATCGGGCAGGTCCGCAATCCAGCAATTCTCCACGCTGTTCTGGTCAGAGTAGTCGATCTCGCATTGCGCGTGGTAAGAGCTGTCCTCGTTGAGAGGTGAGGGCTGGTGGTCTGCAATGGACGACGGGCCTACGTGGTTCGCAACCACGTCAACCATCATGTACATTCCCTGTCATGTTCCAGGTCAGCGTCTTGCAAGCCAAAGGCAAGGAATATACGGGTGACGTTCGAGGTCCCTGCTACTAGAGACGGCAAGTACCTTTTCATGGGCCGCATCAACCAGGGCCTTCAGGTCATCTGCCGTGCCGTAGTGGGAATTGATCGTATACAAGTCGGTGGCCCAGTAACCGTGATATCCACCATCGCTGTCTTAGGAGACGCATATCGATCAGTTAACATCCTAACCAGGAGTGACGCGGTTCAGACGCGCCTAGAGAACTTACTTGCCACAACTGGCGTGATCCAGATAGCGTCAAAGCCCATATCCGCAATGTAATCCAGCTTGGACTGCAGGCCTTGAAAGGTGCCGCCGCAGTAGTTGCTCAGATCGCCGCACGCGTCGCCGCCATTGTCATCACTACTGCGAGCCACGCGATCCGTGAGAGCAAAATAGATGTTTCGAGACCTCCACGACTCTGTATCCGCTGAAAGAGCAAGGGGTAGTAAGTGGGAGAAGAGAAGTAATGAAGTCCTCAAACTAGGCATGATTGCGAGTAGATGTGATGCTTCGTAGCAGAGAAGAAAGAAATGCAGGGCGAGCATGACACACACAACACTAAAACGAGCGGCAGGCTGTCGACACACTTATAGGAATTGACGGCATTCTCATGTTGACCTCGACCACAGGGATTCAAGATGGAATCGAGATGGCCCCGCACGGGGTTGGGCCCATCCATGGCCCCCGGCCCTTTTAATGAACGGGCCGATTCTGAATGTGACAAAGGCCGATATGTGAAAATGACCGACAGGCAACTCCGTCGTGCGCTCCGCCGCGCGCTCCGCGACGCACTCAGCTTTTGGCCGAGATTATAAACCGTTCTATAACGTAAATGTCATGGCGTAAACGTTAAAAGTGGCCCGAATGTGATAAGCGTGGCAGGTAAAATGGTTATAAAATCGAATGAAATTATATTAATTAAAAATAACTAGAAAAAAAAGTTATATATATATATATATTATTATCTTTTTTTTATAATTTTACTTTTACATTTATTAAAAACGGTTTTTTTTATTTTTGTTTTATTTTTTTATTATTTTAAATTTTAAATATAATATAATAAATAATATATTAAAATTATAATTTAATTAATTAATTATTAAAATATATAATAATTTTATTTAATTATTTTAATTACTTTTTGTAATTATTTTATTTATTACGTTTATTATTAATAAAAAAATGAAAAAAAGAAACGTTTTTAATAAATATAAAAATGAAATTAAAAAAAAAAAATAATAATATATATATATGATTTTTTTTTTAAATTATTTTTAATAAATAAAATTTTATTTAATTTTATAATTTAATCATTTATTAATTTTATAATTATTAATTTTATTATTATATTATTTTTTTTAATAATATAAATTATTTTAATTTTAATTATTATAATATAAATATTAAAAATAATTTAAATAATTAATATATTATTTAATTATAAGTTTATTTATATATTTATATATATATAATTTTAACTTTTTATTATATATATATTAATATAATATAGTTTAAATTTTAAAGTTTTTATTTAAAAAAATATAAAAATATTTTATAATTTTTCAAATAAAAAAAAGTGAATATATTAACGGTAAAAATATTTAATTTAATATAATTTTAATTTTTATTTTTTAAAAATTTTTTTTTTAATTTATTATAATAATTAATAAATTAAATTTATTTTATTTTAATAAAAAATATTAAATTTTTATCGCGTTTTTTAATAATTAAAATTTAAATTATTTAATGTTTTATTATTATCGAATTTAATTATAAATTTATTAATTAAAATATTAATAAAAAAATTAAGTTTTTATTTATATAAATTATATTAAATAATTTAAATATAAAGAAAAATATAAAAAAAGATTATAATAACGTTATTAAATTAATATAAATATAAAAACCCATATACGATTATATAATTAAAATTATAATTAAATCTTACGTTTAAATTATTTTTTATATAATTAAATACCATTATTTAATAAAGAAAATAATTAAATAACGTATTAAATTTATTTTTTATAGTTATTTTTAATTAATGTTTTAATTATAATAACGGTTTTATTTTTTTTTTAAATTTTTTTAAAAATTTAATAAAATAATTATATGTTATTTTTAAAATAAAAAATTATATATTATTTAAAATTTATAATTTAATTTATTTATTATATTTTATATTATAAATTTTTATCATATAATTATTAAAAAAATTATTTTTAATTTATTATTTTTTATTATTTAAAACGTTAATTATAAAAAAATAATAATATATATTAACAATTTAATAATATTTTTATATTACAAAATAATTAAATTTATTATTTAATTAATCTATTAATATATATTTATATATTTTAAATATAAACTTTATTATTAATATTAAAATTCGGTTTTTTATAATATTTATTTATTTATATCGTTATTTATTTTTATATATATAATATTATTAAACGTATTAAATTTTATTATTTTTAAATAATTTATATAATATTTTAAATTTTTAATTTATTTAAACATTTATATATTATTAAATTTATTATTTTTATTATTTACGTTTTTTTATTATATAATAACAATGTAAAAAACTTTATTTAACTTTATAAAAATTTTTATTTATTTATAAAATAATAATATTTATATAATATTTAATATTAATATAATATTAATTTAATTATTTTATATATTATTAATAAAAAATCGAAAATATTAATTTATATATTTATTTATAATTTTTATTTAACTAACGATTTATAAATATTTTATTATAAAATATTTTTATTTAATATTTTTAATTTAAAATAATTTATTAAAATAATTTATAATAAATTTTAATAATATAATTTAATTATATTATATAACGTTATCGTTTAAAATAAAATATTATTAAAAGCCGTTTAATTAATTTATTAATTATAATAAAAATAACATTTTCTTTTTAATTTTTTAATATTAATTTAAAATTCATTATAATATATTATTTAAAATATAAAATATAAATAAAAAATATAATAATTTAAAAACTTTATTATATAAATTTTTAAACGGTTTATAATAATACTTATTAATAAAATAATCCGTATTATTAAATCATTTTAATTATTAATAATATATGGTTAATATTAATAAATATATTTTAATAAAAACTTTTATATAAAAGTTTTTAAAATTAAATATTATTAATTTATTTCATTAAAATATTAACTTTTTTATTATAAAATATTAATAATTTATATTTTAATTATTTCTTATTTATTAATGGTAGTTTTAAAATTAAAATATGTCGCGTTAATTTTTAAAAAATTTATTTATTAATTTTATTTTGAAATTATTAAAAACCAATACGTTATTATTTAATATAATTATATTAATTTTTTTAATTAATATTATTAATTATTATTAAATGTTTAATGTTATTATTAAACTTATTATCATTTATAAATATTAAATAAAAAAACGTTATAATTTATATTATTTTTTATTTTTTATTTTTTTTAATAATATATCGGTTAATATGTTATTTTTTTTAAAAATATATAATAATAAAATTATATTATAAAAAGTTTTTTTTATTTTTTAATTATATAATTAATTTAAGAACCGTTTTATATTAAAAAATTTCAATATTTTATAGTTTATAATTCTTATAAAAAACCGTTTTATTTAATTATTTATTAATTTTATTTTTAAATATAATAATATATAAATAACCATTTAAAATTTTTTATTATATATATTATAATTATATTTCGTTTTTTATATGATTTTAATAAAATAAATTATGAAATATTAATTCTTTAAATTTAAATCGCGTTATATTAGTACGTTTATAATTATTTTATTAAAACGTTTATTTCATTTTTAATATTTAAATTAAAATTAAAATATTATAATATTAAAACGTATGTTAATTTATATTTTAATGCGTTAAATATTTTTTAATATATTACCATTTAATAAAACGATTAATTTTCTTAATAAAATTTATTAAAAATCAGGTTATACGATTATATTTAGAAATAAATTATCGGTAAAAATCATAAAAAATTAAAAAAAATTAAATGGTTTTTACTATTTATAATATTTTTATTTTAACCAAATTTATTATAATGATATTAACGTTAATTTTATATTTTATTACCTTGATTTAAATTTTTATAATTTTTAATTTAATTAAAATTATATTAATATATTTAATATATTTATATTATTTAATAAATAAATTAAAATATCGTTTATATATTATAAAAATCATTAAATTAATTTATATTTAAATTATTTATAAATTTTTTAACATTAATAAATTCGTTTATAAATTTAAATAAAATTATTTTATATTCATATAAATTATATTAAATATAAAACGATATAAAATCTTTAAATTTTAAATTTAAATAAATATAATAAAATATTTTATAAATATTTATTTTAATAAAAAAACGAGTTTTTATAATTCGATTTAATGTTTTTTTAATTAACGGTAATAAATAATGGTTTTTTTTATTAAAACGTTAAATTTATAATAATTAATATAAAATTGAAATTCTTTATTTAATTTAAATATAAATAAAATTAATAATATTTAAAATATTTAATTTATTTATAATATTTCTATAATATAATTTATATTATTTTTTTATATAATTTCTCGTTATTTATTTATATAATAATATAATTATAATTTGTTTTTAAATAATTAATTAATATTATAAATACTAATTTAATTAATTTTAAAACGTTTTAATTTTATAAATTAATTAAGTAATATCGTATTAATAAACGTTAAATGTAATTTTTTATTTTTATATTAATTTAAATTATTTTATTTTAATCGATAATATTTTTATTTATTTTATTTAAAATAAAAATGAAATATTTTTTATCATTTTAATATTTAATTATTTTAATTAATTTCGATTATTTATATTAATCAATTATTTATTTAATAAACTATAACGTATAATATTTTTTATACTTTTAATTAAATATTATATTTTTATTAAAGTTTATATTATAATATTTAATGTTATAATATTAACGTTTGTTATAACGTATTTTTTTTTAACGTTTAATTTTTATTTTTTAAAAGTTAAATCGTTTTATCGATTTAATTTTTAAAAAATCAAACGCGCCGTTTATTTTATTTACATTTATTTTATTTACGTTTATTTTATTTACGTTTATTTTATTTACGTTTGTTTTATTTACGTTTACTTTATTTACGTTTATTTTTATAATTTATAATTCGTTTATAATATTTTATATTATATTAAAAGTTTTTATTAATATTTTATATTAATTATTTAATTATTTAAAAATAATAAACGTTATTATTTTATATTTATTATAATTTTATATTTTTTAATTTTTTAAATTTAATAATAATCTTTTATTTTATATTAATAATTACTAACGATATTTTAATAATATCTTATTTATAAATATAAAAATATATTATTAATAATATATTAATTAATTAATTAAATTTAATATTATATTTTTTAATAATTTGAAATTTAAAATTTATTAATATAAATAATTATAATTATTTTAAAAATTTTTACGCGAAAATAATATTAATAAATAAATAACTTTTTATTTTTATATTTTTTAAAATATTATATATAATTAAAAATATTCTATTATTATTAATAAATTTAATAAAAAATAATAAATATTCTTTTAACATTTATTAAAAAAAGTTATAAAATATATTTTATAAATTTATATAAAATAAAAATATTAATTTTAATATAATGTTTTTTTTTTTAAATTTTGTAATTTCATTTATATGTTACGAGCCTTGCTGGTACAGGGGTCGTTAGGGGGGTTTCGGTTTGAAGGTAACAGTAGCGTTAGGTTCAAAGGGTCTGGGTCGTAAAGATTTTTCCCTTATATTTAAGATATGACTATAAACTTAAGTTGGTAGCTACGGAATCAATATAACAAAGGAAATGGCCCTCCTTATATATCCCGTAACTTTCGTAAGGCGCCCCTGGCTCCGGAGGTAGCGAGGGTAGCGGCTACCTATGCTCTGAGGGTAGCGGCTACCTGCGCTCCCTGGGTAGCGAGGGTAGCGAGGGGTGTCACGTGACTTTGGTTACCAAATCGACTGGGTAAACCTTTTATCCGGCTGGCTTTTTCTGACTGTGTTGGCCGCGTCCTGTGTCGGGTCCCTTTTCTGGCCTATAAGCCACCAGATCGTAACATTATATTAAATTTATTCGTTTAATATAAAAGTAATTTATTTTTTTTATTTAATAAATTCTATAAATAATTTTTATTTATTTGTTTTTTTAAAATAATTCCGAAAAAAATAATTGGCTTTTTTATATTAAAAATAACGTTTTTTAATTAAAAATTTATTTCTTTATTTTATAATATTTTTAATATTTATATTAAACAGTTAAAAATTAAATTTAATATTATTATATAAAAAATAAATTTTATTAATTTATTAATTAAAATGTTTATTAAAATATTTTAATATTTTAAAATAAGTTCAATTTATTTTATATAATTGTTTAATAAATCTTTTATAAATTTAAAACGATTTTAATTATTAAAATTATATATTAAATAAAATTTATATTATTATTAAAATACGTTATTATTATTAAAATATATAAATATATTATAAAACGTTGGTTAAATTTTTATTTTTATAATTTTCTATATTAATAATATTTATTTATTAATTAAATAAACGTGTTTTTAAAAACTTAAAAATCTATATTCGGTTAAAATTATAATTTTTTAAAAAGATTTTTAATAAATTTTTATATATTAAAATCAATATATTTAAAATATAAATAATTAAACAAATTTTATAATAAAATAATATATTATTAAATTTTATTTTTTAAAATGAAATTTAATAATTTTTAATTTTATATGATTATTTATAAAATGGTTCTTATTAACGATTAATTTATTAATTATCTAATAATATTAATTTTTTAAAAAACCGAAATTTTTAATCTTTTTATTATAAAGTTTAAAAACGTTAAATTTTATATTTTTTTATACGTTAATTTAATAATTATTATTTAAAATAATAAATTTTAATTAATCAATTAAAATTAAAATTTTAATTTAATTATACATTTATTTTTTTTTATTTCGATTTTATATTTTTTATAATTTAAATTATTAATATTTATTTTTAAATAATTTATAATTTTTTAATTTTTTAATTTTTTTAATTATAATAAATAAATATTATATTTATTTTTAAAAAAATTTAACGTATTATATTAATATTTTAATTATTATATTAAATTTTTTTAATTATTCGATTTTTATCATTTATTTATAACTTATAAAAAATTATTTAATAAATAATAAATTTTAATATTTAATTATTTTTTAAAAATATTTAGTAATAATAATTTTTAATAAATTAATTTATCGTATAAATTACGTTTTTAAAAAAGTTTATATGTTAAATAAAATTAATTAATACTAATATTTAATTTATAATTTAATCTTTTTCTAATTATAAAATTTATTTTTAAAATTTTAATTAAAAATTATTTAAAATATTTTAATATATTTATAATATATTTTAAATCGTTTTATAAATTTTATAACTTTTATTATTAAAAAAATTAAAACTCAAGTTTTTTAACGATATAAACGTTTAAATCGTTTATTAATATTTTTAATTATTAAATCCGCGATTAAATCCAATAATAATATAATATTAAACGATTTAAACTTATAATTATTAAAAAATGTGATAAAATTTTAATATTTTTTATTAAAATGAAAAAATATTTACCGCGTTAATTACAATAATAAATTAAAAACTTTTTTTAATAATCAAAGTCGAGGTCGGGTTAAATTAAATATTTTTATCGTTAATATATTAATTTTTATAATACGAAAAAATAATAAAATATTTTTACATTTTTTTATACAATTAAATACCGTTATTTAATATAAATATAAATAAATAATATATTAAATATTTAAATTATATTTAATATTTATATTATAACATTAATTAATTTTATATAATATATAAATTTTTTTTAAAAATATAATCATATAATAAATTAATTTATTAAAAATAATTATCGTTAAATGTTTTTAAAAAATAATTAAAAGAATTTATTATAATAATTAAAATATTTTAATAATATATTAATTTTTTTAATAATAAATATAATATTAATAAATATTATAAATAAAATCATTTAATAAAATTATTATATATTTTAATATTTAATAAATTAAATATTATATTTTTAATATATTATTTATTATATAATAAATTAAATTTTATAATTAATAATATTTTTATTTTTTTTATAAAAAATATATTTTATATTTAATTTTATTTTTAAATTTCGTGTTAATAATTTTACATTTTAACGGTAAAAAATTAAATAAATAACTTATTTTTTTAATTTATATAAACGATTTTAAATTTTAAAAATAAACAATTAAATATATAAATTTTTTTAATAAATATAAAAAAATTCATTATATTTTTTTATAATATTATTAATTTTATTATTTATTAATAATGATTCTAAATTATTAATTTTTAAAATAAAGTGGTTTTTAATTATAATTAATATTTTTAACAAATTTTTAATATTTTTAAAATAAAATAATATATATTTTTTTAAAATTAAAAATTATTTATTAATCGACCAATTAAATATTTAATTATTTTAATTAATTGATAATGACAATTTTTTAAATTATAGTATTAATTGATTATTTATTAATTAATAAAAGTTTTTTTTAAACAATCGAATCGAATTGTTATTTAATTATATAATTATTTATTTAAAAAAATTTATTTAAATTTAATAAGGCATTTATATATATTAGAAAATTTAAATAATAACATAAACGTTATTTTTTTTTTAAAAAAATAAATAAATAATAAATAAAATAATTATAAAAATAATTAAAATAATTAAATAAATATATTATATATTTTAATAACCAATGAAGTAAATATTATATTTTTTATATCTTATTTATTATAAATAAAAAAATAAAAAGAATTTTAAAAAATTATAAATTAATTAAAAATAAATATTAAAAATTCAAATTATAAAATATATAAAATTAAAATTAATAAAAAAAATAAACGTATAATTATATTAAAATCTTAACTTTAATTAATTAATTATAACTTATTATTTTAAATAATAATTATTAAAATAACATATAAAAAAATATAAAATTTAATATTTTCGATTATTATAATAGAAAAATTAATATTAATAAATGATTAATAAATTAACTATTAGTAATAACTATTTTATAAATAATTATATAAAATTAATAAATATTAAGTTTCATTTAAAAATAAATATTTAATAATATATTATTTTATTTTTATATGAAATATATTAATTATATTATAGTATTATAAAATTTATTTAATTATTTTCAATTTTAATATATCGATTTTAATATATAAAAAATAATTAAAAATCGTTTTAAAAAATCATAATTTCAATTAAACATAAAATTTTAAACTTTTAAAAATATATTAATTTAATTAATAAATAAATATTATAAATTAAAAGATTTATAAAAATAAAAATTTAATTAATATTTTATAATACATTTATATGTTTAAATAATAATAATATATTTCGATAATAATATAAAGTTTATTAAATATGTAATTTTAACAATTAAAATCATTTTACATTTATAATAAATTTATTAAAAAATAATATAAAATAAATTAAATTTATTTAAAAATAATAAAATATTTTAAAAAAAAAAGTTCACAAAATATACTTTTTTATATAATTATATTAAAATTAATAATTAATTATCCGATATAAATATTAAAAATATTATATAAAAAAATAAATTTATAATTAAAAAACTTTACTTTAAATATAAAAAAACCGGTTACTTTTTTAAAAAATTATTTAAAAAATATCTATACAAATAAAATTTATTAAATAAAAAGTTTAAATTATATTTATAATAAAAACGTTTTTATAATAGAAAAATGAATTTAATAAAAATGAAATCATAAAATTTAAAAAAGATATAAATAATTTTAAAATAAATTTAATTCAAAAAAAAACTTTTTATTTTTAAAATATATTTCCATTTTATATAAATTGATAAAGTATTTTTATAATTTTTTAATAGACTTTAAAAAAACGTTTATTATTTTATATTAATTATATTAATAATAATAATATATTTTCAATTGTTTATAATATTTTAAAAAAATATAAAAATATAAAAATATTTATTTATTAATATTAATTTTATATAATAAATTTTAAAATAATTATAATTATTTATATTAATAAATATAATAATAAATTTACTTAATTAATTAATTTTTTATTTATAATAAATTCTTATATTTATAAATAAAATATTTTTAAAATATTATAAATAATTATCAATATAAAATAAAATATAACTATTAAATAAAAATGGTTTATAAAAAATAAAATTATAATAAATATATAATAATAATATTTATTATTATTAAATAATTAAAAATTAATATAAATAACCGATATTTTATTTAATAAAATAAAATAATTAATATAAAACGTTAATAAAAAATTTAATATAATATTAAATGTTATAAATAAAATATAAATAATAAAATTAAAAATAAATAAAATGAATAATATATTTCATTTATTAAAAAATAATTTAATATTTAAAAAATAAAAATTTAACTTTTTTAAAAAAAATTTAAATACGTTATTATAAATATTGACATTATAATATTAAATATTATAATATAAATTTTTATAAAATTATAATATTTAATTAAAAATATAAAATATAATATATATTATAATTTATTAAATAAATAATTTATGAATAAAATAATTAAAATTAATTAATATAATTAAATATTAAAATAATAAAAGGTATTTCATTTTTTTAATTAAAATAAATAAAAATGTTATTAATTAAAATGAAATAATTTAAATTAATATAAAATAAAAAACCGAATTTAACATTAATTAATATAATATTATTTTATTAATTTATGAAAGAAAACGTTTTAAAATTAATTAAATTAATATTTATATTGTTAATTAATTATTTAAAAAAAATAATATACTTATAATTATATTATAATATAAATAAATAACGAAAAATTATGTTATAAAAATATGATAATGATATTATTATTTTTAGTATAAAAGTTTTAAATAAAATTTTATTATATCATTTAAATATAAATTATAAAATCGATTTAAAAAAATTAAAAATTTAATAAAATAGAATAAATATTTTAAATATTATAAATTTAATTTATATTTAAATTAAATAAAAGTTTTAATTTTATATAAATTATTATAAATTTAATATTTTAATAAAACAAAAGTTTATTATTTATTAAAAAATATTAAATTAAATTATAAAAATTTGTTTCTTTAATAAAATAAATATTTATTAAATATTATATTATATTCGATTAAATTTAAAAGTACAAATATTTATATTATTTTATATTTAATATAATTTATATAATTATAAAATATTTTCATTTAAATTTATAAATAAATTTAATAAAAAAAATACATTTAATATATTAATATAGTTATAATTAAATTAAAAATTATAAAATTCTAAATTAATGTTATTAAATATAAATTTTATATAATAAAAATAAAGTTTTTAAAATATAAAATTAACGTTAATAAAATTATAATAAAGTTTATTAAAATAAAAATGTTTATTAAATAAAAAATATTATAAAC